>JASDDO010000014.1:191558043-192818876 GCA_030015575.1 Agapanthus africanus | reverse complement strand
CATCCACGGTGGGAGGTTATAAACTACTAGTGTAACGGATCATATGCACCTCCTTTAAATGGTTCCAAGCCATCATCGGATAATCCAAGTCTCATATTACGAGCTTCCGCAGCGAACGCTGGAAATTGAGTGTCAATTTTTTTCCACTCTTCACCATTAGCGGGATACCGTAAGACTCCATCTTTCTTGCGACCATCTGCATGCCATGTCATACTTTCAGCAGTTTTAGACGAAAGAAATAACCTCTATGGTCTTTTCTTAATAGAAAAAAACGCAACACCTTCACCGGAATTTTGGGAATTAACTGCTCGTCCCTCGAGGACATTTTATGTAAGATCCACCTCGATTCTCTACAAGTTCTACACTTATTTAAGTTTTTGTCATTATCTATCGTGAATAACATGCAGTCATTTGAACATGCATCGATTTTTTGATAACTGAAACTGATGTCGGCATTCATCTTCTTCATCTCTTGAAAATTAGTAAGGAAATCGAATTCAAGTAAGCCTCCTTCTCTATTTTTAGAAATTATAAACTGACTTATTGCTCCATAAACTTTTGCATTTAAGATAAAACATACGAACCATACAAGCCAACTTTATCATTGTAGCACCCTCATAAAGAGGTTTCTTAGTATCCTCCATATACTTCAAAAACATTGTAGAATTGACATCTGAAACCGCATCATCTGAAGAGGTATCATCATGCATGCCATCATACAACTCGTCCATCATATCATTTAAATCAGTGGTTGTTGGGGTTCTCATAGGAGGCGGCAACCGACAATGTGCAAGGATTTTATAATCTACGAACTCTCCATGTAAGTGTCAGATGGTGTAACCTTGACTGAATCTATTAGCAAGTATATGCATGTGAATCGCTTCTCGACTATCCATTTTGCCGTTACAGCATCTTCTATATGGACAGGTAATGCGACTACCACCCACTCTCGACGAGAATTGCATAACTCTTCAACACCATTACAGAATTCAGGGCCAAACTTGTTCTTATTTATCCAAAGTCTTATTCATTCTTGTCTGATACATAAAACCTAAGATAGTTCACGATTATTTATTATATCAAAATAAACATTTTCAAATAATTCACGATATTAACGGTTCTATATTAGATGTCTGGAGCAACAAATATGTAAGTTTTATATTACTTAAGTTACTTCAGATGACAGAGCAATAATACTAAAAAGAATATCATAAAGATGCAATAAATTGTAAATTTCACAAATGGAAGAAAGTAGTGAAGTTATGGAATCGGTGCTTGAATCGGAGGTTGTGGGGCTAGAGAGGTCGAGCTATGAAGCGAAAAGGAAGGGAGAGTTGATTTTTTATAGTGACTATATTGAGAAAGCTAAGATCGAGATATTATTGACAAAAAAGAGAATGAGAAGGGCAAGTTTTTTGTTAAAAAAGATAAATCATCGATTAACAAAATTATTTTTGAAGATACCCAAGTTTTGTCACAAGAAGTTGGGGAAGGATCAGGAAAGCACAGAAGGAGAAGGAAGGTGACAACGAGAATGACAACAGTGTTTCGGAAAGAACCAGAGAGGAACTTAACTATAAAATTGGCCCCCGGATATGCTCTCTTTAAAACAGAAGAAGAGAGATCTGAGGATGAACAGTAAGAAGAGGATTTACTGCAGAACGAGAATCAGAAGGAAGATTGACCGATCTCATTCTCGACAGCTATGAAGATTATAAGGGACCGAAAGCAAATGCTAATAGCTTGAAAGTTGGATTCTTCTTCCAAGAAAGATGATGATGATATTAACGGTTCTATATTGGATGTCGAGAGTAACGACTGTCAGGGGTAAGGCTTTTATCCCATTAAGAATATATAACGCATACACCCTCTGCACTTGTGATTTCATTCGCTTCGAAAAAATTTCGGCACTCCCCGTTATTCTCTGAGTACACTGCAGTAGAAGAGATAAATATCTCAATACTATCAGTATTGAAATGATCATCTCACCTATATTTATACACGGAGGACCAGCAGAAAGGTACTAACGAAACTCATCTCGAAACGAATAAAAGCATAAGTATGCAGGGAAAGTATATACATTATACATTCTTAACTTATCCAAAATGGGACAAATCTATCGGTTATAGTGCGACTAGTTTTCTCGTCGCATAAACTACGAGTTGGTTATCAACGAAGAATGATTAACGTTCGAGGTTGACAACCCACTCTTAGTTTTATGTCATGAAGATAACTGTACGCATATAACTGATAGACAGGTTCTAAGACGCAATATTTTATCAATGTGAGATACTCGATGACGATGTGTATTGCTTTACTTTTTGTTATCATCAAGTATCATGCACTAATTAGATTACTTTTGATGGTTATCGTTTCAATATTTTCGGTTATTGAAGTATTAAGTTTAGAGTTTTGGAATTTTCATTTTAAATGGTAAATTGGTCAAACAATTGATATTAATAACGAAGCATCTGGATTCATTGAAATAAACATGTATCCATACAACGAACATTACATAAAGGTAAGTCTCACGAAGCATCTAGATTAGGATTAAATGGTCAATTGGTTAATTAATTATTAACTATGTAGATTAGGACAATGCGGTTTTTGGTTTAATTAATATTTAATTGGTGACTTAATCTAGATATGATGACTTAGTCTAAATTTAGTAGTTAGAATTAAAAAGGATAGAGTGATGTACCGGAGACCGACATATATAAAATACGTAGAAAGAGTGAGCAATCACGCCATCGTCAACCCTACAATCGCAAAAAAAAAATTAATTACTTTGCCTTAACATTTCTACACAAATCTTCCAATATAACGAAATTAACAACAAATAAACTTTGAAAATTGAAAGTTTATAAAATTTATTCACCTAATTCGTCGTCGATTTTACGTCGAAGTAGATCCGGTGAACAATATCCGCGAAGGAGGGAAGCTTGGATGTCGATCCAGTCGGAGGAGGGATGGTCGGTGAAGGAGGTGCTCGGTGAAAGGGGTGCTCGGTGGAGAAGGGGTGACAGTGAAGAGGAGAGACGATGGGGTCGGCGAGGAGGAGGAGACGAGGTCGACGAGGTGGAGGCGGCGGCAATGAGGTGGCGGCAATGAAGAGGAGGGCTCGACGAGGAGGAAGAGGCGACGAGGAAGGCTCGACGGAGGAGGAGGGCTTGGCGAAGGAGGAGGAGTCGACGAGGTCAACGAGGAGGGATCGGGCATATTTTGCAGAGGAGGAATTGGGGAGGGGAAAGTAATTTGGGGGTGGGGGGAAGGAGCTGATAACGGGCTAAGTTTGTTGACTTTGTCAACATCTAATTCGACACGAGACTTGCGTCGAAATAGGTGTTGACCAAAGTCAACAAATTTTCAAACATAAACACCCTGTTTCGATGGGAGTTTTGCGTCGAAATAGGATGCCCGTCGAAAAAGGGTCCAGCTTCTTGTAGTTACAGAAGAACTAGCTAATGCAAAGTCAGAAAGCAAATTGGGATTTTCATCTGTTTTGTATTATCTCAATTTAATTTCGCTGGTTTGTTTCATAGAATTGATCTCTCCGCCAACAGAATTTGTCTCTTTCTTAAGCCTGGTTAGCTTATCACATCCCCTTCATCAAACAATTGAAACCCATCTTAAAACAAAGAGCTACCTATCAATCTCAATGGAAAATCTTCACATCATCTTCATGCCCTTCTTAGCTCCAGGCCACATGGTCCCCATGGTGGACCTCGCCAGGCTCTTCTCTGCTCGAGGCGTAAAATCCACAATTGTAACCACCACCGGAAATGCTCATCTCATCGAACCCGCAGTCTCTAATCCTTCAGATAACCCCATCCAACTTTTAACTCTCCCCTTTCCTTCTTCGGTCCCCAACAACGTCGCAAACCTCCCTTCTCCAGACTTGACTCCTCAGTTTGTCGAAGCCATCAACTCTCTTGAACAACCTTTCAACCAACTCCTCGTTGACTATCATCCTGATTGTATCGTCTCTGACGTGTTCTACCCGTGGACAGCTGACTTGGCTTTCAATCATAACATTCCTAGGATTGCTTTTCACGGTAGCTCCACTTTCACTGTCGTGATCCTTGCCATGATTGGTGAACTTAAACCCCACGAGCGCGCAAATGATGAAGACACCCCTTTTGTCGTGCATATGATCCCGCATAGGATTGAGCTGACAAAGTCTCAGGTTCCAAGATCAGCCATTCATGAAAATGATGTAATCAAACGAATGCTTCAGGCTCATGCCCGAACCTATGGCACAATTTTTAACTCGTTCACCGATCTAGAGGCTGGATATGCCGACAAGTTAACTAGCAAATCATGGTTGGTGGGCCCCGTGTCATACTGCAATAAAGACATAAAAGAAAGTGCGGGAAGAGGAGGTAAAGAGCATTGTAACTTTGATTTCTTTATGAACTGGCTCGATAGCAAAAGGCCCGGTTCAGTTCTTTATGTGTGTTTTGGAAGCTTAGGCAAGTTTACTAATGCACAACTTCAAGAGATCGCCGCTGGTCTTGAAAATTCTAACCACCCATTCATTTGGGTAGTGAGAAATATGGATGAAATGTCCGAGAGCTTCGAAGAGAGAGGCAAAGGTCTGATCATAAGAGGATGGGCACCACAAGTTCCTATACTGAACCATTCTTCAGTAGGAGGATTCGTGACACATTGCGGATGGAATTCTTGTTTGGAAGGAGTAACCGCTGGCGTGCTGATGGTCACATGGCCGCAATTTGCGGAGCAATTCTTGAATGAGAGGCTGATGGTGGATGTGTTGGGGATTGGGGTTTCGCTAGGGGCGAAGGTTTGTAGCGGTGATGAGAAGAAGCGGACATTGGTGAAGCGAGAGGAAGTGAAAAGAGCGGTTGAGGAAGTGATGGGAAGTGGAGAGGAGGCGGAGAGGAGGAGAAGGAGGGCAAAGGAGGTTGCGGAGATGGCAAGGATGGCAATGGAGGAGAGTGGTTCTTCTTATATGGACATGAGTAAGCTCATACAAGAGTTGATAGATGTTAAGCAGAAAGCTTTGGGATTGGATATTAAGAACTAAACAAGGATATATATGAACTGCAATTTAATTTAATAAGAGAGGATTTAAGACAAACATGTTGTTTATCCCATTTACTATTTCTGTAGGTTGTTGATGTTATTGAAAGTTTAATCGGTCATTCTAGTTGTAGCTTTGTTAGCATGCAATGTCTATGTTACTCATCTTCTTAAGCTCAGATTGTTAAGGTTTTTAATTTATGACCACCACCACCACCCCTCACTTTAGTCCGATTAGAAGAAAACTGCATTTCGTATTTAAAAACATGCACTTTACCCATTTGAACCCTTAAGCCATTGTTATTTTCATTGATCATGTAGGTTTTCCAAACTATTAATGTTCTTTTGCTAATAAAGCAAAAGGCGAAGGAGGATTCTTGCAATTTATCCTTATCTATAAAAGTGTTCCTAAGCAACAGTTTTCTAAGCAATCATAAGCAACAAGAAAGGGTCGAGATGGCGGATCCCACCCATCTAAATGGGCAAACAAACCTCATCTTTTGTTCCTGGTTGCTTCGGATGGTTTAGGAAAGTGTTGCTTAGAACGGTTTCCACATTTTAAAATCATGCCAATTCATCCATCTCTCTTATAACCTACTCATCTGTACACATGTGCATCCCTCTCCAACACATGCCAATCCCATTACCAACAGCATCCTAAACCTCTGCTCTCATTTAATTTAAACCCTCTCCTGCTCTCTCATCTTTCCACATTTCAACCCTCAAATTTGATCATACATCCACTTATTCCATCAAAAATGGCTTCCTAAGATCAAGAAAGCAAGACCATAAAGAGAGGACAAACATGTCACCAGAAGAAATCGGCGAGCACAAAGCAGAAGCTGAACACAACTTTGTATAAAACAGAGCCGAAGAAGCTTTCGAGTGTACGAAATAAGGAGCAGCAAAGGCCAAGGAGGCTGCTGCAGAGAGCATGGTGAACATGCCAATGATGGTGAAGCCGCGACTGCGGTGATTCATCATAAATAACAGCAGAACAAAGAAAGTTGTGTAAGAAAAAGTAACATTTAGTTCCATTGTTTCCTTTTTTTTCCCGTGTGTTTAGTTTACATACTCTAAGGTTATTGACCCTTTTTACAACAAAAGTCGCCTCTTCCCCTTGGGTCAGAAGCAAATGTAGCATAATTTGAGCTAGCCATTATATCAAACACTGTGTATGCACCCCAACAATCGAAACTAAATAGCTACGATAATGAAGAAAAGCAATACATCAAGCACATTGCAGACGAGAGACAAGGATCAAGTAAATGGCAGATGAAGAAAAACAGAAGATGTAGCAGCGAATTAATGGCTACAGAGATAATTAAGGTAAAAATTCAAAATTATAAACGAGGCATTTCGTCAAATACCTGAGTAATTAATAGAAGCAACGACCTTGCATATCTTCGTCACAGTTCCACCATCTCTTGACAAATTGTACACCCCATGCTCCATTTTCTCTTTCTTTTTTTAAATTCACTTGAGGGTGAGAAGCTTTGTATCTTGCATTTTGCCACCCAAAGGAATAAACTAAATGTTATTTTTATGTTATTGCACCAATCACCCATACAGCACATGTTTGCATGTGCGATGCACATTATATATCATGAGGGGAGTCGTCTATAAAGAACAAGTTGTAATTTTAGATACCAAGAAAATAAATGAGGAAGAGAGATGATGTGAATAACTTGAGAGAGGAGGTGAAATTTCCTCACTTTTTTGAATTTTATTTGGAAAAAGAAGAAAAGGGCATGTGTAACCCTTGAGTTTCAAAAGATGTGTTCATGACCCTAGCTTTTCTGTCCTTAGATATTTTGTATTGTATGGCCCATAAAGCCAAACTTAAATGTGGTCAAGTTCTAAGCTTAAATGAATCCAAGGGTTTGACAAGCTGTGTTATAGAATCGAAGATGAGTTCACCTCTTGATTAAAAACATTTAAAAGAACAACGAGTACAGTTCTAAGTCTGATTAAAGGGTTCATAGGCAGATAGGGTTCAATGGACAAGTATACTGATCTTCGTTAAAATAAATAAATAAGGAAGTTCGTCGGAAGTCAAAAGGATACCGGAATAGGTTCACAGCTTGCCAATCACAACCAGTCAATTAAGAGATAAAAGATGGAAATTTTGTAATATCTCCACTTCACTTTTAAATTGGATGAAACCACAGCTGAAATTAGATCAGGACGCACAATTATTCAACATTCAACTTAAAGAATAAACAATTTCAAAATATAGTGAATAAGATAAATGATCTTAATTTATTGTTTCTCAAGAATGGCAATCTCCTATCTTGAATCTTCGTTAAAAATAAACTCTTTATGCCCCCACTATTAAGGACATGAAGCCTTTTCTACATAACAAACTAGTGTATCAATTAACTCATTTCTAACTTAACCCTTATTAGCACACAAAACAACAGCACACGTTTGAATGAATCACGTGCAGACGTCTGTCAGAAATTGGCAAGATAACAGAACTAAGCCAGACATCTGAAGAAGGAGGTCCAAATGTCTGGCAATCAATCTCCAGAAATACCAGAGAACACGCAGACGTCTGATCATTTACTCTGCCTATGGTGGACGTGGCTGTTGCAGATTTCAATCACAGAAATCTTTTCATAACTTTTGTGATTTATTTGTTTAGGAAAGATTTTATTTTATTTTATTCTACATCATGTAAAGTGTAATATATATACACCATTGATATTCAATACAAATCAATCAAGTTACAAACCCTAAAAACTATCTTCTCCAGATCTTTATATGGTATCAGAGCCCTACGATTAAAAGCTCATTTTTTTATCCATGGCCACCTCTCAAAACTCAACTCCATCGCCTCTAAATTCCTTTTCCCAACAAAACTCTCCCATACAAACTTCACCGTGTGGAGAGCCCAAATTCAATCGACCACAACCTCCTTGACCACATCGACGGCTCCCAGTCTCCTCCACCGAGGACTATCACTGGCATTAATGACACCACCGAGCGTGTCGAAAATCCAAACTACCATCAATAATACCATCAGGATCAACTTATTCTTAATGCTATTCTCAGCAGCTGTGTCGAGACGATCCAGCCCCACATCTCCTTTGTTTCCTCCTCCAAAGAAGCATGAGATTGACTTGTTATTCTCCTTACGAACAAATCTTGCTCGCGAGTTATGTCATTCAAGGAACGCCTGATCAACAATCAACGCGGTTCGTGATTTATAAGCGAGAACCTACAAAAGATGTGATCTATCTCCGACGACCTCGCTCTTGCCGACCACTCTTTTCCTGAATATGACCATATTCCTCACATTCTCGCTGGCCTTAGACCTGAATTCAAAGAAGCTGCCGCTGATATCCGAGTTCGTGATAACGCCGTCAACTTTGACGAGCACTATGACAAACTCATAGACTATGAACGCCATCTGAAAAAGGAAGACATGGGTGCGTGTGTCTCTCTCTCGCAACTGCCAACTATACCAACCAATTCAATCGCTCCTCCTATCGCCCTCCACAACAGCGTGGAAGCGTCTCCTACAATCACAACAATAACAACAACTTCGTTCGCAGCAGCAGCAACAACCAGTACTCCGGCACACGCAACAACAACTCGCCCCACTCCAATTCCTACTACAACTTCTGCAAGCGACCCGGTCACAAAACCAAAGATTTTCGTCAACTCATTCACTTTCTTCGTGAGAACGCAGTGCACACCAATTCACCGCAACACCCGGCACAGAAGCTCCTTCCACTGTGGCAAACAACATAAATACCAACCGGCCTGCACTCTCCACCTGGATATTGGACACCAGTGCTTCTCATCAAATTACGTCCAATGTTGGGACTCTTCACAGCTACATCGATTATGGTGGTCCCGATGAGATCAACATGGGTGATAATTCAAGTTTGAAAATTTCTCACATCGGTAACACAATACTGCACTCATCCTAAAAACCTTTTCTTTTAGATAATGTACTTTGTGCACCATCTATTACTCTAAACTTAATTTATGTTGCTAAATTTTACAAATCAAATAAAATCTTACTTAAGTTTTTCCCTTCTAATTTTTTGGTGAAGGATCTTCGCACGAGGGCGTCTCTTCTTTGCGGGGATAACTATAATGATGTCTACTATCTCTTACACTCTATCCAACCTCAAATTCACGCCACTTCTAAGTCCGAAATAAATGAGTGACACTGTCATCTTGGTCATCCCTCCATCTGAATTCTTCAGTCAGTTGTTAGGGATGACCAAGATGAGGTCTTTACCTTCATCGACGATCTCCTCTGACTCTTCAGGACTTCGGTGACTCTAACTGAGGTGAAAATCGCGATGACGGTCATTCCACCACTGCCTACATTCTTTACCTAGACTTGAACCTCATATCATTGAAATCGGCCTGACAAAAGCCTGTTTCTCGCTCCTCATCCGAAACTGACTGTAAAGCCCTTGCGGATGCCACGGCCGAGATACTTTGGATGAAAAATCTTCTATATGAACTCAAGATAATTCTGCGAAAACCGTCTTCTCTATACTGCGATAATACTGGGGCTGCCTATCTTAGTGCGAACCCAGTTTTCCACTCTTGGATGAAGCATATTACACTTGACAATCACTTTGTTCGGGAGTGCATTGAAGATGGAACCATTGGTGTATACTACATCAGTACTCATGATCAACTTGCGGATGTTCTCGCCAAAACACCTGGACGCACACAATTTCTCACACTTCGATCCAAGATCGTAGTCTCCAACTGAGCCTTAATCTTGTGGGGGCGTATTAGCACACAAAACAACAACAAATGTTTGGATGAATCACGTGCAGACGTCTTCCAGAAGTCTGGCAAGATAACAATGTTAAGCCATACGTCTGAAGAAAGAGGTTCGAACGTCTGGCAATCAATCTCCAGAAATACCAGAGAACACGCAGACGTCTGATCATTTACTTATGAAAGATTTCAATCATAGAAATCTTTCCATAACTTCTGTGATTTATTTGTTTATGAAAGATTTTATTTTATTTTATCTACATCATGTAAAGTGTAATATATATACACCGTTAATATTCAATACAAATCAAGTTACTGTAAGGTTGGGTCGTGCTCGCTGGACTATTTTTAGAATATTTGCGAAAGCGTAAAATGAAAATTCCGAGCGAACACAAACCACCATAACCCTAGAATCAATCATAAACACTACTAGTTTGCAAACAAAATTGAGCTAGAGTAGAAAGTACAACCTTTGATACTTTTTCATTTGCTCCAATGATGAAACTCCGGACTCCGGCTAAGCTCCGCGGCACTATGGATGTCACTTGGTTCCCGATCGGCTCCATCGAAGATGATCCACGCGAAGGCCACCGGTTCTAACTTCATCTTCAAGAACTTGAAGAAATTCACTCACTCTATTTGCTAGATAAAATGAGTAAGAGGTGTAGAATGAATATCAATTCTCATTTGCTTTCTTCTTCTTTTTCTTTTGCTCTCCTTTTCTTTTCTTTCTAAGTATTTGTTCTTGGATGAAAGAGTAAGGAGGAACCTCAAAGGAGAAAATGGTTAAGTGTCTTAAGTGAAGTGTTGTGAACCCCTTCACACATCATACCCCTTTCATCTCTCATCATCAGCACTTGTCATAAGAAAATGAGAGTGTATACTACCTAGCATACACCTCATTCTCATGACAAGAAATTAGAAAGAAAATATAATAAAAGAGCTAAAACAATTATCATATGTTTTAAAAAAAGATTTAAACATATGACAATAAATTATGCACATCACATGACACATAACCAAAGAAAAAGAAAATGAGAAAAAGATTCAATACTAGTTTATATATGCACCATTTTATATAAGAAATATCATTAAATCAACACTTGATTCAATGACCCGGTTCAATCATAAACCGGCTAGTATCATCCGTCCGATTAATACATGCGGTATCACATACACATGTTCAATTGGACCTTGCATGCATCGCCGTACGTGCACTATATCATTTCGTTAGAACGAGAAAACCCTCCGTGTGGGACTCTAAAAACTTGACAATACGCTGGCAGTAGGTCAGGAGCATATCTGATTGATCCAAAACACTTTCAGATCAATCTCCCACCAGGTTAATCTACAAGCACGTCAGTGTCACTAGTTATGTGTAACGGCTATCCAGGTATTGAATGAAAAGCCGGTCGACAAGCAAGCTCGTCCGAACCCTGCTAGAGCCTATCAGTGATATTCACCGTACAGTCCGCTCTCTTTATCTAAGATTGTCGCATACCGGGTCTGAGAGGTGGAAACCGTCAGACTCCCACTAACCCGACAAGTCGTGCTGACGTCAAGCTCATGTCCATCTGAGAAACTACCGATAACACTTATCAGTAAATCTCATATGCCTTGACCAAGAACTTATGGTCATAGCCAGCTGTGCACAGTGCGACATCAACTCCCTATACCGGGAGAGACAAATTCCCTCGACCGCTCACTGCCTCCATGTGCTTTGGGACTGTATCCAACTAAAACCTATTTGCACGACTCTTTAAGGCCGTGGTAGGATAGTAATCTAAGTATAGTGGAAACGCACATAAGACACTATGGCGATCTTGGGTCTAGGGACTACCATGTACTCATGTCACCAGAGAACTGCTATCCGACGATTGGTATAATACCATTTAGGAGTTTTCGGCGAGTCCGTCCAGTGTAACTCATCCAATGAGCACCTATATACAATCATCGGTGTCAAACACCAATGGCTATGGGATCGGCCATCACCCCGTACAAGGTCATGAAATGTATACACTAGTCTAAACTGGAATAACGATACCCAGTCTCGATACTCCTACGACTAGGGACTTTTAAGGATGTGCTTATATACTACCCAAGCCCCACTAGTATGATCCCTATCATAACCCTGGTAGTTAAGCAAAGATCATATGGGTTTTATCATCATATAGTAGTGATATGTTACAGCAAGTAAAACGTATATTTATGAATGATAAATACAAACCAGATAGTGTACTATCATCTCGAGCAAGACTGTTCTTGGTATAGGCCCTTCTCGAAATTAGTAATTGCCTTCCTGCAACTACGATAATTGCCTTGAAGGCACCTATATCCAACAATCTCATACTTGCACTTAAGGCCAATTATTGCGGTATCGTATACACATATCTCATGTGATACTGCATACCCAACTTCTGTACTAACAGTTTCGGAAACTGTGTTCGAGAAATAGCCTCAGTGAGTGGATCCGCTATGATATTTCTAATTGTATCTCTCTGAATTTCAATTTCGCGGAGATCAACTATCTCCCGAAATGAGCGATACATACCTTAAAACTTTGTTTGGATGGATGATGGGACCATGTTCATAAATGAACGTATTCATCCAGACAATTTCTTAAGATGCATCCTCTGCTGAGTCAAAATCAGCATTTAACGTCTTGACTAACTCATTTTCTCGCTTAGAACTCTTTCAATATACTGCTCCTCATAAGAGGGTAAACTAATGACTCGCGGCAGGTACTCTGTCTACCTTTGTCACTACGAAAGATGAAAATGATAATCGCTCCTGAAAGAGTCTGTCATTACCATACACCAAGAATATCTTATATATTCTTCACTTCTTCCTATGTTTCTCCATGATTGGATTAATACCTGCTTACTATACCAAGTGTAAAAGCAATATCTGGTCTGGTATATAACATTGCATGATTGACCTCACTGCCGAAGCATGTCGAATGTCATTCATGTAAGTCCCTCTCTTCATCAGTCCCGAAAGATATCTGTAGAGAGAGTGATGTAGGGTTCCTAGGCACACTAATGAGGTCTCACAAGGCATCAACCATGCCAAATTCAAAAATTTTCGGTGCCGAGAAACCCTAATGCGATCGTTGACTAGAGATTAGGCGAAACATGCAACTAGTTAACAACTTAACTAAGTGAACGGAAATACAACCTTTGTAGATCCGGTCCTCCACCTCCATAGCTCCGCGTTGACGTCCCTCCGCTGCGATCATCGGATCCCGGACTCTAGCGATGGTATCGTCGAAGAAATGATCGGGCTAGGTCGTCGACTTCGATGCCGAAGATGATCTACGTCGAGGCAACACAAGATCAAGCTCCAACTTCACCAAGTCATGAAACTTGTGAAGAAAACACCCTATACTACTTGGCAAGTGGTAGAGGATGAAGAAATAGGAAGTGGGTTCACTTTAGAATTGGATTTCTCACTCTTTTTCTCATTTCACCATTGAAGCTAGCAAGCTTCTTTTTTTCTTGAAGAAGAAGAAGAAGATGATAATATGATAAGAATAATTGAATAATAGAAAATGAGTGATTCTTATCATATTAGCAACCATGGTTATGTGTAGAGAGTAAACTAAGGTTAGGTGAATGGTTAAGTTAGGCATGAAACAAAAATGGTAGACTTTTTCAAAGCTTCATGAAGCTTCAATGTAAAACAAAGCAAGCCACCATTTCTCTTTTTGCCAAAAGAAATAAATAAATAAATGAATAAATAAATTAAAACCCTAACCATTTACTTAACCAAGGTTTAAACTAAACATATACCCAAACATGCATGTATCATCAAACATGATACAATCAAGTGCACAAAAATATATCACATATACAATGTGCACATCAAGTGAGAAAATCCATCTTAAGTGAACCAATACTAGTTAATGCAAAGTAATATATCAAATATATAATTATACATTAAATCATTAAATCAACACTTGATTTAACGATCTGGTCATATCGCATATAACCGACTAATATCCAATGTATCGGCTTATCGAATCAATCCTTGATTCGATAACTAGGTTATATCACATACAACCATTCGATACATTCATCGCGAGAATAGAATACGGTATTACATACACGCATTATTCTCGGTCCCGCACATATCTCATATGCGCTCCTATTTCGTTTCGCTTGAGCCAGGAAACCTCTGTGTAGGACTCTAAAGACTCATCAATACGCCGGCAGTAGATGATGATCATATCAAACACCCACAAGCAGCAAGCGGTCTGCTAAACGTAACGGCCACCCGGGTATTGAGCGATCAGAAGATCGACGAGCAAGCCCGCTCATTCCCTGTGAATCCAACCAGTAACACTTACCGTATAGTCCGGTCTGTTCGTCAGATATGTCGCATATCTCGCCTAGGGGTGGTAAACGTCAGACCCCAATAGCTTGATAAGTCGTGTCGATATGAGGTCTATAACAGTTCGAGAAACTACTGGTAACACTTACCAGTAAATCTCAGCAACCCTGGCCAGCGATTTCCGGTTATAGCCAATCGAACACAGTGCAACATCAACTCCCTATACCGGGAGAGACGAATCCCCTCCTATCACTCATTGCCTCCATGTGACTCGGGACTGTACCAAAAAACCATCGTTTTGTATGCCCTCTTGGACGTGGTAAGGTGGAAATCAAAGCACAGTGGGAATCACACAAGACTCTATGACGATCTCGGGTCTACAGACTACTCTGTACCAGTGTCACCAGAGAACTGCCATCTGACGTAAGGTATAATACCATCTGGGAGTTCTCGGCGAGTCCGTCCAGTGTACTCAGTCTCCACTGAGCACCCATATATCATCTCTGATGTCAAACACCAATGGATATGGGATCATCCATCGCCCATCTGTATGGGTCGAGAAGGTATACGCTAGTCTACTCTGGTATATCGATGCCCCGTCTCGATACACCCACGACTAGGGACCTTGAAGGATGTACTTATGGACTACCATGTCCCCACTAGTATGATCCGCATCATAGTCCAGGTAGTCAAGTACACATCCTAAGGGCTTTACCAACATGTAACAGAGAGACAATCAGTGTACACGTTAAGGTAAAGATCAACCAGATAGCATACTATCATGTCGAGCAAGAAAGTCCTCCCTATATATGTCCAAGCATCCACTACAATATACATCCTATGTATAGTAATGGCCTTTAGGGCATACATATAACTAACAAGTGACCCTATTATCTGCGAGTACATTACCTCACTAGGAGTTCTCCATTCTAAACCACTTTAGAATGGTATTAAGATACCTGAATTGGGATAATCCCAAAACACTTACTAGATCTAAATTTATAGACCTAGTCACCAGAATCAATAATCCAAATCCATATAGGAGAAACAAATGTGACAACCAATGTTTGACCGAATCGTGGTATAGGAATATCACTTCCTATCAAGAGTATGTTATCCACATCAGTATGCGGAATCCGACAGTACTCCCTATAGCTTTCTTACAAATACCTGGTTCATCTCTTATTTTGATGAAGTCAAAACACTTTGACCGTAGTATCAAAACAGATGATCCATCTCCGCTATGCATGCTTTAGTCTACAAACAGACTTAAGTAAGTTGCACACTATCCGCTGCTCCCACTGACTAAGACAATTTTCTGGTAGAGTCATATATCTGTACACTTCTAAATCCAATAGATGCTATAGTCATTCTCATACCAGATATCAAAGTCATGAAAACAACAGTAGCAAGTTATATCCGTATAGACTCCAGCACAGACAATGAAGTAACAATATCATCACAATCCACATCGGGTAATTGATGAATACATGTTAACTACAAGTCTGGCCCTATTAGGTTAATACCTTTCCATTTGCACTGATCTCGAAAGATCTGCTTACTGCTTATGGGTTTTACCCCTTTCAGAAGCACACAACAAAATCTATAATTTGTTGTAGTGCATGAAGTCCAACTTAGATAATCTTGGCATCCAGCCATCAGTCGGAAGTCTTTACTTCATATGGCATGCTGATAATTAGTAGGGTCATCATCACATGATGCAAGCGTCTTAGTCACCGTCTACGAGAAAACCGAAGCATCTCTCGGGTGGCAAAGGTCGCCTACTAAATCTGCGGAGTAGATGTGGTCTGTCAGGATCAATTGAGTCTTCAGGTTCTACTAAACTTTCGGTAACCGTTTGTGGTTCTGGAATCACTTCCAGTTCTACCATACTCCTACTAATTTCTTTTGCAAGAAATTCCTTAACCAAGGAGGTGGCGAGTCAAGAACAAAACACTTTTGAACTTGAAAATGGTAGAAGCTATCTTTTGCGAAGGCTTGGGATAACCCACAACCCGCTATTACCGAAACGTGCATCGAGTTTGTCCAGATTATGGTTTTAAACACAAACCGGATAACCCCATATCTTAATTGTTAGTGATATATGCCCTAGAGGCCATTATTGTATCATACTGGATTGTATATTATATTTTGGAAGCTTGGGATATTCACAGTTATAATAACAGTCTTGCTCAAAATGGTAGTATACTACTTGGTTTGATTCTACCTCAATATGTGCACGTGTTTCTTTTAGCATATCTCTTATATATATTGGTAGAGCCCTTAGGATTTTTGCTTGACTACCAGCGTTGTGATGTCAGTCACACTAGTGGGGGATGGGTAGTCTATAAGCACATCCTTATACAAGTCCCTAGTCGTAGGAATATCGAGATGGCGCATCGATACTCCAGAGTAGACTAGTGTATACGTTTCTCATCCTAGCAGGGGAGATGATCTGTCCTACACCTATTGGTATATCGTACCGGAGATAGTATACAGGTGCTCATTGGGTTATGAATTACACTGGACGGACTCGTTGGGAACTGCTGTTGGTATTATACCTATCGTCAGGTAGCAGTTCCCGGATGGCATGAGTACATGTTAGTCCCACTGCACTTACACTACCCTACTACGGCTCAAAGGAGTCGTGCAAACATGTAGTAGTTGGGTGCAGTCCCGAAGCACTTGGAGACAGTAGCGGTTAGATAGGATTCGTCTCTCCCGGTATTGGGGGTTGATATCGCGCTGTGTTCGGAAAGCCATTACACAAAGTCCCTGGCCAAGGCAAGCGAGATTTACTGGTAGGTACTCCAGTAGTTTCTCATGGTGTATTGGGCTCTACTCCGGCACAACTTATTGCGCTGTTAGGGGTCTGCCGTTTACCATCCCCTAGGCTCGATATACGAGTATCTTAGACGAACAGACTGGACTGTACGGAGATTGTCACATATAAGCTCAGTAGGAGTTCGGATGAGTTTGCTCATCGGCCTTTTTATCGACAGATACCTGGTTAGCCATTATGTGCAGCTAGTACCTATAGGGTGTTTTTCGTCACTCCATTGAGATGGAAATACGCGTCGCTTGTCAAGCGTACTACAGATTCCCCCTGCCTAGAGCAGGCGGTGGTTTATTGATTGCGGGGATCCAAATCTCCGGCAGCCGCGGACTAAGCTGCCGTTAATTATCCCTCGTCTTTGGAGCGAGGGAACCTCCGATTGACGGGTCAAACTGGTCATGCGAACTCAATGTGTAGTGTGCGTATATGTGTCTTGAGCGGTTTTGGATATATCGGGGGCCTCGCAGAGTTTACGGGGTCCTTCTACCCGGATAGCGGGCTGGGGGTCAAGAGGGGCAATAGCCCCCTGCGGGGTGCGGGGCAGCACCTCGTTAGAAATTTTTTCTAACGGGGAAAGTGTTTTGGGATGTGTATATATAAAAAAAGGGAAAATGGATTCTAAAGGATGCTTGGGTGCCACCGCCTCACGTGCCCAGCACACGGGCGCCGGACACCGGCGCCTCACATGTTTGGCATGTGGGAGCCGGATGCCAGCGCCTCGCGTGCTTGGCACGCAGGCGCCGGGCACCGGCGCCTCACGTGGTTGGCACGCGAGCGCTGGGCGCCGGCGCCTCATGTGCGTGGCACGCGGGCGCTGGGCACGGGCAAGAAAAATGGGCTTAGCCCCTATTATAGGTGTTGTATTCCTAATTGAATTTTGGAGTTAAACTCTTGAAAAAGAGGACAAAGGGGCTTAGCCCCTGCACTGGGAGTTGTACTCCCAAAAAGAAAGATTTATTATATATATATATATATATATATATATATATATATTGTGGAGTTAAACTCCCAAGATATTTTCGGAGATGATGAAAGGGGACTCCTTTCTTCTTCCTCGAGCTCTAGAACTTCTCTTGAGCTTTGGATCTTGCCAAAATGAGATTTTTGGATATGGGTCTCCTTCCTTCTCCTCTCTATTAGCTGAATCTTGAAGAAAATGGGGGCGAGACTTAAAAATCTCACATTTTAGAGATTTGATGGGAGATTTGAGTCCCCCTTCAAGGGTTTTATGGTGAAAAACTATTTATTTTTTGGAAAGGAAGAGTCAAACTCTTGATTTAATTCAGAAAAGAGAAAGAAGGTTTAAAACCCTGAAAAAGGGGAAGGATCCACAAACCCTAGTTTTTGAGGGGAATGAAAAAAAGTTTTTTCATTTCATTATCATGTTGCCTTATATAGGCTTACAAATTTACACATAGCCTCTTGGGCTTTACAAAATGGCATTTTGCCCATCCCATGCCTCATGTGCTCATTTCTTTTGCACATGAGCCATGGGCTTTACAAAAATTTGGCTTTTGCTCATTTATTTTACATTCATGCATGAAAATTACATCAAACTTATTTATTACATAATTTTCTTCTTGGCATGGGGGAGGCCAGCCGCTTCATATTCGGGCTTGACTTAGGCATAGGCCCACTTGGCCTGGGCTTGGACCCGTTTGGCGTAGGGTTGACTTTGACTTTGACTTGGTCAACTGGGGTGTAATTTTTGACCCCAACAAAGTGCCACATATCAATAAATGCACACCGCGTATATGAGTTGTATGCATGAAATTGATTGATCTTGGAGTTGGACTTCGAGGTGGAACATCATTCCGGGGGCAGAGCATTATTCCGCGAGCATAATTCCGGGAATCGGAGCATAATTCCAAGGAGCGGAGCATGATTCCAGGGATTGAAGCATAATTCCGACACAGGACAGGTGTATCCTGAGACGAAGCTTAATTCCGGCACAGGGTAGGCATTATTTTGAACGAAGTATAGCTCCAATGCAGAGGTTGATTCCGAGTCGAAGCATAATTCCGACAGGGAAGGCCGATACTCCGAAGTGAAGCATGATTTCAACACCGGGTACACTCTGAGACGAAGCAAGATTCCGACGCAGAGGTCAATTCCCAGGCGAAGCATAATTCCGACGGGGAAAGCAGGTACTCCGAGGCGAAGCATGATTTCGATACGGGGTACACTCTGAGACGAAGCATGATTCCACCGCAGAGGTTGTTGGTTGACTTGATTCCGAGTTGGAGCATGATTCCGAGTCGGAGCATGATTCCGACGGGGGGGTCATTGGTTGACTTGATTCCGAGTCGGAGCATGATTTTGACGGGGAGATTATTGGTTGACTTGATTCCGAGACGGAGCATAATTCCGACGGGGAGGTCATTCGTTGACTTGATTCCGAGTCGAATCATAATTCCGATAGCCAGGTCGTTGGTTGACTTGATTCCGAGACGGAGTGTCTGTTTGACGTTTCCCCGGCACGGAGTGTCGCTGGTTGACTTGTCCCCGGCACGGAGTGTTACTGGTTGAATTGTCCCCTGCACGGAGTGTCACTGGTTGACTTGTCCTAGGCACGGAGTGTATGTTTGACGTTTTCCCGGCATGGAGTGTCGCTGGTCGACTTGTCCCCGGCACGGAGTGTCGCTGGTTGACTTGTCCCCGGCACGGAGTGTCTGTTTGACGTTTCCCCGTCACGGAGTGTCGCTGGTCGACTTGTCCCCGACGGAGTGTCTGTGGTCGACGTTTCCTCGGCACAGAGTGTCACTGCTTTTGATGTGGAGGCCGTTGTCGGAATTGGTTGGCTTTATTTGTTTTGGAGAGGCTCCAATCTGTCCGGCGGGACTTTTGAGCTGGGAAGCGCTTCCGGATGGGATTTTAGTTTAATTTGCCCGATTCCTGCCTTGTTTGGCGGGACCCTTGAATTAGAGGTATTGCAGCGTGAGATTTGGAATTTGGAATTTGTATTTTTGTTTAGCATCAGCATCGCTATACTGGAATGTGGTACCAGGAGCGAATCATCATTTGCCATGAGAGGATTTGGGGATTTTGGTTTTGGTTTGGCATCAGCACCACTACACTGGAATATGGTACCAGGAGCGAATCATCATCTGCCGTGAGAGGATTTCTCTCGTTCCCAGTTTAACGACTTAGGGGTCATCCGTTCCCAGTTTAACGACTTAGAGGTCATCTGTTCCCAGTTTAAAGACTTAGGGGTCTATTAGGTCGAAAGTTTGGAATTTTGGGGTTGGGTTCGACATCAGCGTTGCTAACACTGAAGCACAGGTGCCAGGAGAAATTCATCATTTGCATTTGCCTGTTGGGGAGCGATAGCTTAGGAGACAGGTTTAGGTCCCTATCACCTAAGGCTTTTCAATTTTATGAGCCGTAAGGGTCTCATAATAGCATTTTCTCTCTACGAGTCGAAAGGATCTCGTAAGTGTACTTTCTCCTTAGGAGTCGTGGGGACTCCCAAGTGTGTTTTTCCTTTGTGAGTCGTAAGAATCCCATGAAGGTGTTTTCTTACGAGTCATGAGGATCCTGTAAGTTTTGTTCTCCTCATGTATCGTGAGGACACATGGGTGGGTCTTCCCAAATGGAGCATAATTCCGATGACGGAGACCGGCCGCGTGACTGGTGATTGCGGTGGAGTATGGGTGTGATGAGAATTATTTGAGCCTGTAGATTATATACGGTAGTCAACTTGGGGACGAACTGTAGGGCCGGGAGAATTTTAGGACTTTGTTGGCTACTGCATTGCTGCACAAAGGAATATGGTACCAGGAGTGACTCATCATTCGCCGTTGAGATATTCAGGGATTTAAAATTTTGGTTGGCGTCTGCATCGCTGCATTGGAATATGGTATCAGGAGCGACTCATCATTCGCCATTTTGGGATTTGGATTTTGGTTGGCGTCTGTATCGCTGCACTGGAATATGGTACCAGGAGCGACTCATCATTCGCTGTTGGGAATTTAGGGATTTGGAATTTGGTTGGCGTCTGCATCGCTGCACTGGAAAATAGTTTCAGGAGTGACTCATCATTCGCCATTTGAATGGGTTTTTTTAAATTTTTTATTTACCGTGATTGCTCTATCATTTCAGCTTTTCTTGTATCGAAGGTCGTGATTGTCCTATCATTTCGGCTATTTATTCGCCGTTGCCCCATCATTTCGTCTTATTTTCATCTTTATTCTACTCGCTGGTTTTTATTGCGAGTTGCCCCATCATTTCGGCTTTATTTTCATTTTTATTCTACTCGCTGATTTTTATTGCGAGTTGCCCCATCATTTCGGCTTTTTTTACTCATTTTTTTTACATTCCCAGTTTACCAACTTAGGGATTGATTGTTCCCGGTTTAACGACGTAGTGGTCGACTGTTTCCAGTTTAACGACGTAATGGTCATCTGTTGGAGCCTGGGATCGATTCTACAGGAACCATGGGCTCCTTTGGCTTAATTGCATAAGCGGGCTTTCCGTCATCTAGACCGAGCCGGTGTTGGATGGCAACAACCATATCATCGTCATGGCTACAAGGCGTAGGAGGACTTGTTCCTCTGAGCTCCATCATGTAGACCGTATGGGTTGTGTACCCGTCTATTGCTTCTTCATTGGCAATATTGCTCGTTCGGCTCTTATCTTGTTGCCTTGGTCTGCTCTTTCAGAGAAAGGCAGATGCCTGAGAGAATCAGGTTCCCGAAAGACTTCGGTCTCCGTTTGTATGAAACTGGCTGTCGCAGCTTGACTGTTTGTTAGCACGCCTTTAGACAGTTCTATCTCTCCTGCCTTGTATTGCTTTTCGACCCAATCTTTGAAGGCGAAGCAGTCCTCGATGGCATGACCTATCACTCTATGATAGGGGCAATATTTGGGGTCGTCGGTCATATTCGCTTCTTGAGGTCTTTTTGATTCTGGCAATTGTAGACTGTTTCTTAGGGCATCCTTGAATATTTTACGGACTTTGTCCCTTCTGAAGGAATAGACCTTATCCAGCTTCTCTTTCAGTGAAGATCCTCCTCCCTTTCCAAACACTGGCTTCCGAGGCTGGTTGGCATTAGGCCCGCTCATCCCTCGCTTATTTCGGTTAGCCAAAGCGTTAAAAGATTCAGTATTGTCGGAATTTCCGCCTTTGCGATTATCGTCTTTTCGGTTTCTCCAGGACCTATTGTTATTTTGGGAATCAGAGAAGGACTCATGCTTTGAGCGCTCCAACATCTGAACTTTCCTGGTCAGATCTTGGAATGTTTTGAAACCCGCGGTGTATAGAAACGGGGTCATCCATTAGTTGAGATTTTCGACGAGGAGGCTGACAGATTGGTTCTGCTCTATCGGCGGTTCACATTTGATGAAGAGATTACGCCATCCCGTTATAAAATCCGTGCTGCTTTCGTTGTTCTTTGGCTTGGTCCTTACGAGGTCGGCAATGGTGATCTTATCGCTGACACTCATGAACCTTTGTCGGAACAGAGATTCCATTTGGATGAAAGTAGTAATGGAACCATCTGGTATGCTCGCGTACAAGTCAAAAGCGACATTGGTTAAGCTATTAACGAACTGGCGGAGGAGAAGCACATCATTGCCCCTGGTATTCCCGCACAAGGTTTTAAAGTGGACGATGTACTGATTCGCATTTCCCGTCCCATCAAATCTTCTGAATTTGGGGATGACATAGCTGCCAGGAAACTCTATCAGATCATACCGAGCAAGATATGGTCTCCCACTACCGCTGACATCTTTTTGCGTTTCGGCTTCGGCTACCAATGTTTTGACTTTGTTGGTGACCAAATCCATGATTTGATCTTGAGTTAGCGGGTTGCTGTCATCGGTAATCAAGACGTTTCCCAAGATAGAATGCAGCCGACTTTCATGCGGCTCACCCACCTTTAGATTTCAGGGAATAAACGTCGGCTGCCTCAGAACACTGTTTCCCGGTTCATGAATGGAGCCCTGCGCTTGATTAGGCGGCTGAGAGGCAACTTAGGCCATGAGCTGTAAGACGACGTTGGTCAATTCGTCAATCTTCGAGTAGAGCTTGGCCATCTCCCAGTCTTTGTTTCTGAGCTGCTTTGGGAGCTCTTGGAGAAGTTGCTGCTCTGCGGTGTTGGGACGGAAGATTGGTTCCCCTTCGCTTTTCGAGCCCGACTCCTCATGAACTGAGGGATCTCTCTGCTTATTAGCCTCACTGGAAAGGTTTTCATAACCTTCCAGAGGAGGCTGGTCTTAGAAAGTAGCAGCCGCATTCAACCCAGATTGGATTTGAGATGTGCCCCATCCTTGCTCTTGCTGTGCGTGTCCACCATGTAGACAGTGTAGACCACATATCCAGCCATCTTTTTATCTTTGGCGGCTGATTTTTCGGACCATCGTCGTGGCCCTTCCTCTTCTGGAAAGGACAGGCGACTGAAGACAGTTGGTTTGACTCGATCCTTGGGTGGCGCTGTCCGAACGCAGCTTTCTTGACTCTCGAGGTCATGGTATTCTTCTGGACCAATTTCAGTGGTTCAAAAGAGTTAGCGAGGTTCACAGCCCCTTTAGCTATTGTTGCGGGGTAACCCAGTTCTTAGAACCTCATGGAGTTTAGCCTAGCAGGAGCCCTAGCCCTTTTGTTGGCTCTATATCTGAGCATTTTCTATCTTAGCTTCTCAATTTTGAGGGCTTGGCGGGCATCCGTTTTCTGGGAAGCCACCGTGAGTGTATTGATGGGGAGCTTAGAGAAGATACCTGATGAAGCAGTTGTCAAGGGCACCGCTGGAGCTTGCTCAAGATGCCTTATTGTTCTATTGGTGTTGATGGCCTTGCCCCCGGCTGGGGCCAAGGAAAGTCGTTCAAACACTGACTTGCATTTGGGTTGGGGTGCCTTCGAGACCACCGCATTTGGCATCTTGCCTTTCGAGGCCGGTTTGTCTATGTCACCGGAACTTAAGGAGCTGGGATGGTGTTAGCTGGCATAAACAGAATAGAGCCGAACTGTAGCAGCGGCTCCTCCCACTGTTGCTCGAGACTGACCGGGAGGACTGTCCCGGCGTCCATCTTCATCATGTAGGAGATGAGAGTTGTATTGAGAGCTGAACTTGTCCTTGAAGACATTGTTGAGGCTTGATCGCTTGAAATTCTGCATGAAAGAGCATTATTTTAGTACAAACGTCGGTATATATGTTAAATGAGTTCGCATGAACACTTGACCCGAGATATGGGATGAGAGAAAGGTCCCACCGGGCGTTCCAGAATCTGTAGGGTGTTTTTCGTCACCCCATTGAGATGGGAATACGCGTCGCTTGTCAAGCGTACTACAGATTTCCCCTGCCTAGGATAGGCGGGGGTTTATTGATTGTGGGGATCCAAATCTCTGGCAGCTGGGGACTAAGCTGCCGTTAATTAACCCTCGTCTTTGGAGCGAGGAACCTCCGATTGATGGGTCAAACTGGTCATACGAACTCAATGTGCAGTGTGTGTATGTGTGTCTTGAGGAGTTTTGGATATATCGAGGGCCTCGCAGAGTTTACGGAGAAAGTGTTGTGGAATGTGTATATATAAAAAAAAGGAAAAATAGCGTCCAAGGAACGTGTGGGTGCCAGCGCCATACGTGCCCAGCACGCCGGCGCTGGGCGCCGGACGCCAGCGCCTCACGTGTTTGGCATGTAGACGCAGGGCGCTGGCGCCTCACGTGGTTGGCACGCGGGTGCTGGGGGCCGGATGGCGACGCCCCCACGTGCTTGGCTCATGGGCGCTGGACGCCGGTGCCCCACGTGCTTGGCGCCGGGCGTCGATGCCCCAAAAAGGGGCTTAGCCCTTATACTGGGTGTTGTACTCTTAATTGACTTTTGGAGTTAAACTCCTGAAAAAGAGGACAAAGGGGCTTAGCTCCTGCACTGGGAGTTGTACTCCCAAAAAGAAAGATTTATTATTTTATATATATATATATATATTTTATTTTTTTTGTGGAGTTAAACTCCCAAGATATTTTCGGAGATGATGAAAGGGGACTCCTTTCTTCTCCCTTGAGCCCTAGAACTTCTCTTGAGCTTTGGATCTTCCCAAAGTGGGATTTTTGGAGATGGGTCTCCTTTCTCCTCCTCTCTATTGGCTGGATCTTGAAGAAAAGAGGGGTGAGACTTAAAAATCTCTCATTTTAGAGATTTGATGGGAGATTTGAGTTCCCCTTTAAGGGTTTTATGGTGAAAAACTATTTATTTTTTGGAAAGGAAGAGTCGAACTCTTGATTTAATTCAGAAAAGGGGAAGAAGGTTTAGAGCCTTGACAAAGGGAAAGGAGGCACAAATCCTAGTTTTTGAGGGGAATGAAAAAAAGTTTTTTCATTTCATTATCATGTTGCCTTACATAGGCTTACAAATTTACACATAGCCCATTGGGCTTTACAAAATGGTATTTTGCCCATCCCATGCCTCATGTGCTTATTTCTTTTGCACATGAGCCATGGGCTTTACAAAAATTTGGCTTTTGCTCATTTATATTACATTCATGCATGAAAAATACATTAAACTTATTTATTACATAATTTCTTCTTGGCATGGGGGAGGCTGGCCGCTTCATGTTCGGGCTTGACTTAGGCATAGGCTCACTTGGCCTGGGCTTGGGCCCGTTTGGCGTAGGGTAAGGAAAATCATTTTTTGTAAATTCTGCCTCCCCGCGAACCCGCGGGGTGCGCGGCATCAACTTACATTAATAACTTTAAGATGAACGGCATTCTATATCACATATAGAAAAGAGGCACTTGTTTAGATAGAACCAGTATCAATTGATATGCATCTATTTCTAATGCATCCCAAAAATTGAAGAAGGCAACTCAACATTACTCATCATGGAACGCACCCGCGAATGAGAAATCTAAGAGAGAATTACATTCTTATTACGGAGTACCTAGCACCAACCCCATGTCCGTATGGATATCGGACAACATACATCAATATGTATAAGTCTCTTGAGTTCACTAACTCAATTTCCATGTGGTGTTAATTGAAAAACTTTCTTTTGGTTAATAGAAACCAAAAGTTTGTCGTTCAAGCAAAACCTGATGATTTTCCTCAATAACAACAATTTCTCCGAAAAACCGACATTGAGGATAAAATCATCCATTCTCAATTCACTGCTCCTTCTCAGCATCTGTAACTCCCTACAGATGTGGGATTCTAATCCGGTGTCTATATACCCAGGAGTTAGAGTTTATTGAGAACCAATTTTTCAAAACACAGATGTACGCAAAATCTGAAACATCAAAATGTTTCAGCGGGGTTAGTTAGGTATTCTTAGTATTGCCTTTTTCATTGCCCAGGTTCATGACAGCAGTTGCAATTTCCTTTTCTCATACTTCAGCCCCTTTTAATATCTCTCCATCTTACCTTCCTGTATACCGAACTTATGCTAGTTGGTTTTCCTCTTTCCATTCCTTTAGCACCAGTTTTGGGAATGGAAGAAGATTATCCAATAAGCGTATCTGATATACACTCCTTATAAGTAAGGAGCTCTCGAACTTGAGATAAGATAGGAGGGATAGACAAACGAACTATTCATCTAATTCAGAACAAGTTGCCATTCTCGGACTGAAACAATTTCATTGAGTTCGTATCTAACTATACGATGGCCTTCCAAATAATATGGATCTCTGTACCGAATACAGAGGGTTCTGGAGTTAGCAGAAGGGGAAATAGGATAGATAAGGACATATGTGACTATGTCGTGGATTAGGACAATCCAGACATTCCAAAGCTTTGAGTTTGTAAAAAGGTCGGTCAGTATAGTTAACGAGTCTTAATTTAAGGTCGATCCAGGGTTGCTGCAAGAGAGAGAGAGAGAAAAGAAACACTCAGCGTACATTCTAACCTTAATTAGATTGGTACATTTATCTAATCAGGATGGCTCCCACTGTTCTGTCGAATTCTCCTTCAAACCCTAAAAGGAGAACCAGCCGGGATTTCGTATAGAAAATTTTCCGGGAGTAACTATTACTCACAGTAGGAATCGGGACCCAGACTATCATGGCGTGGTAACCTTGACGAAGGTCAACAAGTCACCCTACTCCATAGAAGGTATGCAGTCTCATTACAAGTTTCAGCACTTGAAACTCCCGATATCAATTTTTACCCCTAACAGCTTATGACCTTGACGAAAGTCAACAAATCATAAGCCACCAGTCAAGTTCTACCTGTCATTTTGTGATTAATTTAGACCCACCCGCACGAGCTCTTGACGAAGATCAACAAGGCTATGCGACTATCCTAGCTAATCGCATCACATGCTAACAGGAAAACGTCAGCTACCATTCACTACGCCTTGACGAAGGTCAACAAACGTAGCACAAATACTTAGTACTCTACTTCCTGAAATGACAGAGGATTACGGCTGTTTTGAATAAAACCATTAACGTAATGAACTTAATCTCGTCGTAAGAACCGAGTGGTTTTGAAAGTTTATAGTCGCATAGACTTTTGCTCAAGAGTGAACTCCCCGTGAAGGGATCTAGACTCTTTCCTCATTGAATGAGGTGCAGGATATTCCTGATCGAATATCACGACGCAAAGCAAAAGAATACGGCTACAAAAACAATTTTAGTGACACAAACTTTTACCCAAGAGCGAACTCCCAGTGACGGGATTAAGGCTCTTTCCTCATCGAATGAGGTGCAGGACATTCCTAACTGAATGCCACGATGGCTAAGCAAAAAAATCGATTAAAATTTCCCTTTTTAGAAAAATTGGTTCTTACAATGTATAAGTTTATTTTACCTTGCATTAATCTTATTAATGCAACCCATCATTTAGATAATCACATTATCTAGCACTTTCCTTCTCACACAACCATTACAGAAAATTTATATGAAAAGGAAAAATAGAATGCACATATACGCTATCCGCATTCGCCACGGGGCTCCGTCACCGTTAGGTTACTTAACTAACGGCAGAGCGGAGCCAGGGCTAGCGCGGATGCAAAACGTATATAGCATATATATATATATATATATATATATATATATATATATATATATATATATCACATATATCAATATATCATCACACGCAAATAATCATATTATAGCAAGCGGAAAAACAACACAGATTTGGAATGGTCGGATCACCTAGAAATCCCGCGTTTCGTTCGAACCACAAACGAAGCCGACATTTCCCGGTCGCGTTAATAGCCCCCGCGTAACCAAAAGCAAACCCCTACGAGTGCGGCAAGTCATCTGGTAATCCGAGAAACGAGGCGACCCAGCATCATGACCATGATGGGGCCACCCAGCACTTTCACGAATCCGATGACTTGTGCACTCCTCCACGGGTCTATCCTAACCTCCTGCAAGCGCGGCAAGCAACCCGCCATTCTTAGAATTGAGTGACATGGTCTCAACTCCTTGAGACGGCCACCCGCTACAATCCAGAACCCGGCTGCCAGTACGCTTCTTCGTAGGATAATCCTAAAACCTGTATTAATATCACAACCTGATCGAGCCCTGACAAATAGTAATACAATAAGCGAAAAACAACGGCCACAAACCTGACGCTCATCCCGAATAAAAGAATATACATTTTTGTTTACAACAAGAATGAAAAGAAATACATCACATTGCACTTGACGCACGAGGCTATTCATTTCACGACAATCTGCAACCAATCCAAACACAATATTGAACAACAATATAATCATCGCAAATAACTACTGTAGAACGTCGTATAATTGACATATAGCAGCTATACAACACCACAGATAACTAAATACGGAAAAACGACGCTACAGTTTCGATCACAGAACTTACCGAACATCCCAGAAACCAAACGAGATCAAATCTCAAATCTATGGGAAAACAAAGAATACTAAAAACCTAATTTCCAAGTGTTTAAGCCCCTGTTGAAATCTGGGGGCAATACTTCCAAACAAAACCACCCATAGCGGGATTTCCACCAAAACTGGCGGTTTTACTCGGGTGAAATGATGCCAGGTTTCAACACAAAACTTTTAAAAGCATATGCAACACTCTGCAACTGTTTAAAAAATTTTAAATCATTTTTTGAAAAACGAACAGAGACTTAACACTAGGAATTGGAAAACAACAAGTTTTGTGATCTGACACCGTAACTTTGTACCGATACAAACTAGGATCTATGGCGGCTCTGATACCACTGTAAGGTTGGGTTGTGCTTGCTGGACTATTTTTAGAAAATTTGCGGAAGCGTAAAACGAAAATTCCGGGCGAACACAAGCCACCTTAACCCTAGAATCAACCATAGACACTACTAGTTTGAAAACAAAATTGAGCTAGAGTAGAAAGTACAACCTTTGATACTTCTTCATTTGCTCCAATGATGAAACTCCGGACTCCGACTAAGCTCCACGGCGTTCCGGATGTCGCTTGGTTTCCGATCGACTCTGTCGAAGATGATCCATGCAAATGCCGCCGGTTCTAGCTTCATTTTCAAGAACTTGAAGAAACCCACTCACTCTATTTGCTAGATAAAATGAGTAAGAGATATAGAATAAATATCAATTCTCATTTGCTTTCTTCTTCTTTATCTTTTGCTCTCTTTTTCTTTTCTTTCTAAGTATGTGTTCTTGGATGAGAGAGTAAGGAGGAACCTCAAAGGAAAAAAATGGTTAAGTGTCTTAAGTGAAGTGTTGTGAACCCCTTCACACATCATACCGTTTTCATCTCTCATCACCGGTACTTGTCATGAGAAAATGATAGTGTATACCACTAAGCATAAATCTCATTCTCATGACAAGAAATTAGAAAGGAAATATAATAAAAGAGATAAAAACAATTATCATATGTTTAAAAAAAAGATTTAAACATATGACAATAGATTATGCACATCACATGTCACATAACCAAAGAAAAAGAAAATGAGAAAAAAATATAATACTAGTTTATATATACACCATCATATATAAGAAATATCATTAAATCAACACTTGATTCAATGATCCGGTTCAATTATAAACCGGCTAGTATCATCTGTCCGATTAATACATGCAGTATCACATATACATGTTCAATTTGACCTTGCATGCATCACCGTACGTGCACTACATCATTTTGCTAATACGAGAAAACCCTCTGTGTGGGACTCTAAAACTCAAAAATACGCTGGCAGTAGATTAGGATCATATCCGATTGATCTAAAACACTTTCAAATCAATCCCCCACCGGGTTAACCTACAAACACGTCAGCGGCACTAGTTGTGCGTAATGGCTACCCAGGTATTGAACAAAAATCCGGTCGATAAGCAAGCTCGTCTGAATCCTGCTAGAACCTATCAGTGACATTCACCGTACAGTCCGCTCTCTTCGTCTAAGATTGTCATATACCGGGTCAGGGAGGTGGGAACGGTCAGACTCCCACTAACTCGACAAGTCATGCTGACGTCAAGCTCATGTCCATCTGAGAAACTACCGATAACACTTATCAATAAATCTCATATGCCTTGGGCAAGAACTTATTGTCATAGCCAGCTGTGCACAGTGCGACCTCAACTCTCTATACTGGGAGAGATGAATTCTCTCGACCACTCACTGCCTCCATGTGCTTCGGGACTGTACCCAACTAAAATCTATTTGCATGACTCTTTAAAATTATGGTAGGGTAGTAATTTAAGTACAGTGGCAATACACACAAGACACTATGGCGGTCTTGGGTTTAGGGACTACCCTGTACTCATGTCATCAGAGAACTGTTATCCGACGATTGGTATAATACCATTTAGGAGTTCTCGGCGAGTCCGTCCAGTGTAACTCATCCAATGAGCACCTATATACAATCATCGGTGTCAAACACCAATGGCTATGGGATCACCCATCGCTCCATACAGGGTCATGAAACATATACACTAGTCTAAACTGGAGTACCGATACCCAGTCTCGATACTCCTATGACCATGGACTTTTAAGTACTACTCAGGCCCCACTAGTATGATCCTTATCATAATCCTGGTAGTCAAGCAAAGATCATATTGGTTTTATCATCATGTAGTAGTAATACGTTACAACAAGTAAAACGTATACTTATGATAAATACAAACCAGATAGCGTACTATCATCTCGAGAAAGACTGTTCTTGGTATAGGCCCTTCTCGAATTCAGTAATTGCATTCCTGCAACTTGAGGGCACCTATATCCAACAGTTACAAACCTAAAAATTATATTCTCCAAATCTTTATAACCTTGACCTTTAAAATATCAAAATAAAAACTTTCAATAACCCATCTTATTAATTCTTATTGTTTATCTCCAAAGATTTAGCCTTCTTTTCTTCAATTACACAAAAACAGGATTCAGACAACTGAATTTTTGTTAGAAAGCAAAGTTCATAGGAAAACTTACGCTTTATTCATAACTGCAGACTAACATCTATAAGATCTTGTATCAAACTACTCATGTCAATATCAGAAGAACCACCCTCCTCTGTCGTGACACTCGCTATCTCCGCAACATCCTTCGCTCTCCTCCTCGTCCTCTCACCTCCCTCTCCACCTCCTATCACCTCCTCTCTCTTCACCAATGTCTGCTTCTCATCACCACTACAAACCATTGCGCTAACTGAAGCCCTGATCGCTCACACATCTATCATCATCGTGCTCTGCAAATTGTGTCCATATCACCATAGCCACACCAATTGTCAAGCCCTCCAAACAAGAATTACATCCATAATGCACCATAACCTCCTACGAAAGGATTTTGAATTTAGAGATCAATTTTACGATGAATTCAGGACATACACCAAGGAATTGCTTCATGTGTTTCATAAGGAGTTCAGAAATGTTTGAGAGAATATAAATGGATGTGAAAGATAAATCAAATTTGTTCAGTAAAATCGACACCTATGATCCGGCTTTGAAAGCCCACATCTCAATCATGCTCATGCTTTCGAGTCCTAGATTCATTTTTGATCAATTATCAGTTTTTATAATAATAGAACAATATAAATAAAAGAGTGAACTAATTTTGACGCGACGTGGATCATGCTAAGATGTTCCTTCCGTTGATCTGCTGATGGCGGCGATGGGCGGCTGAGATTGGATCTGGAGGCTGTCGCTCCTGGAGCGTGTCGATCTCAATGGGTTTGAGGTTGTAGTTGCCGAGCTACCTTCAAGGAAGTCCCGGGGTGGTTGTACCACCGAAGACCCTCCGACGGTCAAGTTAGACTAGAGATTCGAGCAGAGTAACGGCTTAGTAGAGTAAAAATAGCTTGCTTGAACCGTCTGGAAGAGGGGTTTAAATAGCGGTGGCAGCAGGCAGGCAGGCGCGAGAATCACGCCGGCAGTTACGCTCCCGACATCACGCCCGCGTGATGAGCGGGATCTCCCATTAATGGCGAGACAGGCTCGTTAATTGGGGATCGTGATGGCGTGGGACGTGGGATGTGGCCGGCGGATATCTCGCGCATGGCGAGATTCGCGGGATGGCGGTTGTGCCTGTGAGCGGTGCCGTTGGTCGGTCGATGAGACCGAGGAAAGATGATCTCGGCGAGAGAGCTCACGGACGAGCGGAAGAGCCGAGGTATCTTGGTTCTGCGGTAGCCCGGAGACGAGTTGTGAGGCCGAGGAGGCCAATTGTGCTGGGGTCAGAGGCGAGCCAGCTTTGTTTGTAGGACGGACATGTGAGTGGTCTGGTCGGCCACTGTAAGCCCTTTGTTGCATGCTCTGGGACACGTCATCTGCCACGTGTCATGATATAAGGAATTACCGTTATTGAGCATCATCATTAGCCCCCCACTCTTGTTCCGATCTATTTGAGGGTCGGGTCGAGAGTGGACTGCTTGGTTCTTTCTGTGTGGCTTGGCGCTGGTAATTCCTCGTGGGGGATTGTTAGGGGTCGACACGGCGTTCTTGTTGTCGCGCGTCGAGTACGAGTCTTATTCGGCGAGTCATGAATCCGTGTCTTTGTAGGGTAGGAAGCTACCCTCCGCGGATGCGCCAAGCAGGAAGCTACTCAGCGGCCTCACGAGGAGGGCTTTGGACCCACCGTGTTGATAGGCGGAAGGATGCCCGCTGGGGATGCACCGAGCAGGAATAAACTCGGTGGCCTCGTGAAGAGGGCCTCGGATACTCAGCGTCTGATGGGCAGGAGGATGCCCGCCGGGGATGTGCCGAGCAGGAATAAACTCGGTGGCCTCGTGAGGAGGGCCTCAGATACTCAGCGTCTGATGGGCAGAAGGATGCCCGCTGGGGATGCACCAAGCAGGAAGGAACTCGGCGGCCTCGTGAGGAGGGCTTCAGATCCTCATGGGTAGGAGGCTTCCCGCTGGGGATGCACCGAGAAGGAAGGAACTCGGCGGCCTATTGAGGAGGGCTTCGGATCCTCAGCGTCTGATGGGCAGGAGGATGCCCGCTGGGGATGTGCCGAGCAGGAAGAAACTCATCGGCCTCATGAGGAGGGCTTCGATCCCTAGCATTGTAGGGTAGGGAGCTACCAGTCAGGGATAGCCAAGCGGGGTAGCCGCTCGGCTGCCTCTTGGTGAGGGCTTTGATCCCCGGCGTTGCGAGGTAGGGGAGCTACCAGCCAGGGATAGCCGAGCAGGGTAGCCGCTCGGCTGCCTCTTGGTGAGGGCTTTGATCCCCGGCATTGCGAGGTAGGGGAGCTACCAGCCAGGGATAGCCGAGCAGGGTAGTCGCTCGGCTGCCTCTTGGTGAGGGCTTTGATCCCTGGCGTTGTGAGGTAGGGAGCTACTGGCCAGGGATAGACGAGCAGGATAGCCGCTCGGCTGCCTATTGGTGAGAGCTTTGATCCCTGGCGTTGCGAGGTAGGGAGCTACCGGCCAGGGATAGCCGAGCGGGGGAGCCGATCGGCTGCCTCTTGGCGAGGGCTTTGATCCCTGGCGTTGTGGGTAGGGAACTACCCGCCTGGGATAGCCGAGCGGGGTAGCCGCTGGGCTGCCTCTTAGTGAGGGCTTAGATCCTTAGTGTCACGCCCCGCTTCCCAGTGTACGGGCAGAGGACGTGATGAGGCCACTACGTATTTACTCTGAAGTAAATACGCTAAGCGTATCTAAGCAATATAAAAGAAATGCACAAGAGACAAAAATGTAATGAACAACAACTTTATTTATTAACATTCTTTTGTACAATGCATGGTAAGTAAATATATCTGAATGAAAGCAATGCCTAAACAGTGGCATAACAGAAAAAGGAAATACATAATGTAAAAGAAAAGTACAAGTGAAACTACAGCTCGGGATCTTCAATAAAATGGTCCAAGTCTTCAGTGCTAGGCTCGATCTCTGGAAGGTCCGAAACACCTGACGACATTCAAAGAAGAAGAAAGAGAATATCGTCAGCGAACAAATCGCTCGGTAAGTCTCAAAGATAAGAGAGAAATAGAATAGACAGAGAGAGAAAGTAGCTTTTAAAGTTGTATTATATTGTTAACGCTGTTGTTTGTAGCTTGGTACAGAAAGATGCCATACGAGAGGAGTCTCTATATGCCAAAGACTAATGCAAATGGAAGTACAAGGCTCCGTAGATAATACCACGGAACAACGACATGGATGTAATTACGTCTTATGGTTGCCGTCTCGTGCCACTTCTAACACCTTCCGTACCAATCTACCCCTTAAACCCCGCGATATCTTATTGTATTGTTTGTATTGTATTGCAACTTGTAATTGAATTGTGATATAGATTGTATAATTGGATGACTTGCCGAAACCATGATATCAGTAAATGGATGTAACTGGAGAATCATGGATGTAACTAGAGAATCATGTAAATAGAAGTATATCCATGGTTCGGTTCAGTCAATACAGATTGAATAGATTGAATATATGTATTCATGGATTCATATTGAATTGTTATATTGTAGATTGTACTTGAATCATATTCAAGTCAGATTAGTTATAATGAGACTCGGTCTGAGTCAGAACAAATAGAAAAAAAATTGAAGTCCTGATTGTTTTGATGTTATCGGTAACCGCTGCACATGGGCGGCAGGATTTGTGTCTTTTTCAAAGACGATTACCGTATTGATAACACCGTTTGTTAAGTTGTCTACCTTAAATAAGCAAGCACCCACTTCTCCGGCTCCCTGAGGCTCAAGAGATTGGTCCCGCTTAAACCTGTGTTTACTAGGGTCCTTATTGTAATTTATAAAACTTGAGGGGGTTTTATATAAAAATAATTTTGTATAGTTTTCAAAATAGAACTCAAGTATTTAATTATCGTTTTTATGTACATACAACAATCTAATGATCAAGATAAATATGTATACATGTTCGAATAACATGAAATGAGTCAAGTATATTATTCAAGTAACTACCATAAACAATGATATAAAGAAATATTATGTACGACTAATTAATCAAGTCGAACGAATGTGGAATATAAACAGAAATATGGCTCTAAGTGTTTTTCATGCGTGAGTTCCAGTTTCATCTAAATACGACTACCGGTTTGGGAGGTATATATGTTTTCGTATCGTCGCGCAAAACAGATCAGAATCTATTCGGTACCGTCACATATTTTTAAAACGCAGTTTGAGTTAATTTTCATCAGGTTTCAGATTACGAAGATTAATAGAAAATTATAGGTCTTTCGATGTACTTATCCAAAACACCAAGATTCATATGATTTGGATTCCTAAAGCTATAGTTATGATCATTTTAATATCAGCGTTTAAAACAGAAATTCAGATTTCTTGACAGCAACTATATATTGTATTGCAAAGCCTATATCGGGTGGTTTCATGCATTTCTAAGTAATCTAATATACATAAAATTATAGTTCTATCAATTTTGCAACTACACATCTAAAGTTTGTCACGAACGGACATCGGGAGTTTGAGTTATGTCCTATTTAAAAACAGTGTGCGAATCGGAACAGATTCTGTCCAGATCCGTCACTAAATATTGTAACGCAGTTTTCTATATTTTACGTCAGTTTTCAGTAAAAACTTAAAACTAAGAAAATCTATATATTTCTATGTAGATGACTAAAACACCTGATTTTGCTCAATTTGGACATCGGTAGACCGAGTTATGTATCCTAGAAGTTGACCGATAACTTCAGTTTTCTGTTTTACGAACAGTGAATAAAAACAATGTAATTTCTAAACCGTTAAGCGATTCGATCTAAAATTTTACAGCGTGTACAGAAAAATATATTCTATCATATGTAAATTTCCTGAAATTTTCAGAAGTAAAAATTAATTTCTAAAATTTATTTTAAAGGTAAAGGTATTGATATGTATGCTAAAATCGGCAAAAAGATTAACTAGTATTTTTTTATGCAAGCTTCTCCTTTTCTTTTAATAAGCAAACCGATTCCATGAGATATTGTAGATATATTGTTGTATGAAATTTATGTTCTCACAACTCATAATAAATATTCATAGTCATGAACAAAGAATTGAAAACACTTTAATTTGAACAAGAGATAATAAGGTATTATTAAATCATATAGAACCATATATATCTAAACTTATATATATGTATATGTTTATGTTTATCTTCTCTTATGGATTATGATATGAAAAGAATAGCGGGTTCACGAAATATGACAAGAGGAGAATAAAGAGATGGAAGGGGGGAGAGAGAAGAGACTTACATACACAAACCGGTATTGTCACCGGGCTTGTCTATCCTCCGATAGCCTCGCGTTACTAGCGAGACCTTCTTGAAAACTTCTTTGTGTTCTTCTTCTAGGACTCTAGGTGAAGAGAGAGAAAGGAGAGATATAAAAATGTGAGGACGAAAAAGAAAGAGGAGGACAAATAAAGATGGTGTAATGGTGAATTATCTATCATAATATATGCATTCAACATGGGAATTAAAAAAGAAATGAAAGGTCACCATTCATTTTGGAAATGAAAGGCCTCATTTGTAGGTTATGAGAAGAATAAAAAATGATAAAAAAATAATTGCAAGAATGGGGATTTGAACATGTGACTTATGGAATAACAATGCAAGGACTTAACCAATGAGCTACAAGATTGTTCTTGCACATATTTAATTAGAATTAAATATATGGTGTTACTTAAAAAGAAAGTGGGGTTTTAGGCTTATAGTTTTATAAAAGAAAATGAAAATGAGATTGGATTTGGGTGTTATTTAAAGAGAAATTGAGTAAATGAATTTGGATAAAAAGAAAAGGAAAATTTTTAGAAAATGGAAGCTGGGCTTGGGCTGTAGAGAATGGGGATGAAAAGAAAGGAATTGGGCTTAAAGAATAAGTTTGGGTAAAAAGAAATGAGTTTTAGAAAATACTTAGATGCGAAAAATAGATGAAGGGATTAAATATAACTAATAACATGGAAATAAAAATATACGAAATATACAAATACAGTATTTTATTAATACGAAGATATAGGAATTTTAGAGTTGTTACACTTAGCGCTGGAGGGGCCGTGAGTGGCCTACTAAGGATGGCCGAGCAGGGTAACTGCTCGGTGCCTCTTGGCGAGGGCTTTGATCCTTAACGCGGGAGGGGTCGTGAGTGGCCTACTAAGGATGGCCGAGCAGGGTGCTGCTCGGTGCCTCTTGGTGAGGGCTTTGATCCTTAAGGACGGGCCAAGCAGGGTTACTGCCCAATGCCTCTTGGCAAGGGCTTTGATCCCTGGTTTGGTAAGGAGCTACCATCCAGGGATAACCGAGCAAGGGCGGGCCCGGTTGCCTCTTGGCGAGGACTTTGATCCTTGGTTTGTTGGGGTAGGGAGCTACCAGCCAGGGATAACCGAGCAAGGGTGGGTCCGGTTGCCTCTTTCGAGAGCTTTTCATCCTTAGCACGGGAGGGGCCGTAAGTGGCCTGCTAAGGATGGCCGAGCAGGGTTACTGCCCGGTGCCTCTTGGCGAGGACTTTTTGTCCTTAAGGATGGCCGAGCAGGGTTGCTGCCCGGTGCCTCTTGGCGAGGGCTTTGATTCCTGGCATTGTGGGGGTAGGGAACCTACCAGCCAGGGATAGCCGAGCAGGGTAGCTGCAGGGCTGCCTCTTCATGAGGGCTTTGATCCTTGGCGCTGGAGGAGCCGTGGGAGGCCTTCCAAGGATGAACGAGCAGGGTAGCTGCTCGGTGCCTCTTGGCGAGGGCTTTGATCCCTGGCGTTGTGGGGTAGGGAAGCTACCAGCTAGGGATAGCTGAGCAGGGTAGCTGCAGGGCTGCCTTTTCGTGAGGGCTTTGATCATTGGTGCTGGAGGGGCCGTGGGAGGCCTGCCAAGGATGACCGAGCAGGGTAGCTGCTCGGTGCCTCTTGGCGAGGGCTTTGATCCCTAGTTTGTTGGGGGTAGGGAGCTACCAGCCAGGGATAACCGAGCAAGGGCGGGCCCGGTTGCCTCTTGGCGATGGCTTTGATCCCTGGTTTGTTGGGGTAGGGAGAGATACCAGCCAGGGATAGCCGAGCAGGATAGCCTCTCGGCTGCCTCTTGGTGAGGGCTTTGTGTAGGGTTCCTAGGCACCCTAATGAGGACCCACAAGGCATCAACCATGCCAATTTCAAATTTAAACGGTGCCGAGAAACCCTAGAACGGATCGTTGGCTAGATTTCTAGGCGAAACATAACTAGTTAACAACTTAACTAAGGTTTATACGGAAATACAACCTTTGTAGATCCGGTGCTCCACCTCCATAGCTCCGCAACGAAGTCCCCTTGCTGTCCAAATGAATTCCCGGGCTCTAGCGTCGGCTTCATCGGAGAATAGGCGGGCTAGGTCGTCGATGTCCATGCCGAAGATGATCTACGTCGAGGCATCGCTAGATCAAGCTCCCACTTCACCAAGTCATGAAACTTGTGAAGAAAACACCCTATACTACTTGGCAAGAGGTAGAGGATGAAGAAATAGGAAGTGGGTTCACTTTAGAATTGGATTTCTCACTCTTTATCATCACTTGCCATTGATGGAGGCAAGCTTTCTTCACATGAAGAAATGAAGAAGAAGAAGAATATTGTTATGATAAGTTATTTAGAAAATAGAAAATAAAAGAATACTTATCATAATCAACCATGGTCAAGTATAGAGAATAAACTATGGTTAGGTCAATGGTTAGGTTAGGCATGAAACAAAAATGGTGGACTTTTTCAAACCTTCATGAAGTTTCAATGTAAAACAAAGCAAGCCACCATTTCTTTTCTTTTGCCAAAATGAAATAAATAAATAAATAAATGAGTAAGCAAATAAAATCATAACCCTAACCATCACATAACCATGGTTTAATCTTAACATACACTTAAACAATCATGTATCATCAAACATGATACAATCAAATGTACAAATGTATATCACATATACAATGTGCACAATACAAGTGAGAAAATCCATATAAAGTGAACCAATACTAGTTAATGCAAAGTAATATATCAAATATATAATTATACATTAAATCATTAAATCATTAAATCAACACTTGATTTAACGATCCGGTCATATCGCATATAACCGACTAGTATCCAATGTATCGGCTTATCGAATCAATCCTCGATTCGATAACTAGGTTGTATCGCATACAACCATTCGACACATCTATCGCGAGAATAGAATACGGTATCACATACACGCATTATTCTCGGTCCCGCACATATCTCATATGCGCTCCTATTTCGTTTTGCTTGAGCCAGGAAACCTCTGTATAGGACTCTAAAGACTCGTCAATACGCCGGCAGTAGGTGATGATCATATCAAACACCCACAAGCCGCAAGCGGTCTGCTAAACGTAACGGCCACCCAGGTATTGAGCGATCAGAAGATCGACGAGCAAGCCCGCTCACACTCCAGTGAATCCAACTAGTAACACTACCGTACAGTCCGGTCTGATCGTCTTATATGTCGCATATCTCGCCTAGGGGTGGTAAACGTCAGACCCCAATAGCTCGATAAGTCGTGTCGATATGAGGTCTATAACAATTCGAGAAACTACTGGTAACACTTACCAGTAAATCTCAGCAACCTTGGCCAGGGATTTCCGGTTATAGCCAATCGAACACAGCGCAACATCAACTCCCTATACCGGGAGAGACGAATCCCCTCCTATCGCTCATTGCCTCCATGTGATTCGGGACTGTACCCAAAAGCCACCGTTTTGCACGCCCTCTTGGACGTGGTAAGGTGGAAATCAAAGCACAGTGGGAACCACACAAGACTCTATGACGATCTCGGGTCAACAGACTACTCTGTACCAGTGTCACCAGAGAACTGCCATCTGACGTGAGGTATAATACCATCTGGGAGTTCTCGGCGAGTCCGTCCAGTGTACCCAGTCTCTACTGAGCACCCGTATATCATCTCTGATGTCAAACACCAATGGATATGGGATCATCCATCGCCCATCTGTATGGGTCGAGAAGGTATACGCTAGTCTACTCTGGTATATCGATGCCCCGTCTCGATACACCCACGACTAGGGACTTTGAAGGATGTACTTATAGACTACCATGTCCCCACTAGTATGATCCGCATCATAATCCAGGTAGTCAAGTACACATCCTAAGAGCTTTACCAACATGTAACAGAGAGACAATCAGTATACACGTTAAGGTAAAGAGTAACCAGATAGCATACTATCATGTCGAGCAAGAAAGTCTTCCCTATATATGTCCCAGCATCCACTACAATATACATCCAATGTACAGTAATGGCCTCTAGAGCATACATATAACTAACAATCTCCCACTTGCACTAGGGCCATCTGTAGCAGTGGTTGTAGTATCTCATACTCAACCATCCCATAAAAGTCTCTCTCTGGGAACAGGCCTTTGTGAGTGGATCCGCTGTGTTGTCCTCTGAATCTACTCTCCAAACCTCGATCACCCTGGAGATCATCCATCTCCATGATCAGGTGACACTGCTTTAGAATATGTCTGGATTACTGACGGGACCTGCGTTCCTTGGCATAAGCCACAACTCCATTGTCACACAATGTGAGGAACATAGTTCATCTCATGAACCAATATACACCCAAACAGTCTCTTTGGTAGCATCTTAAATAGCGATGTATCCTGCCTTTATCATCTAGTATGTCACGGTATCTATCTTGGAACTCTTCCAACATACCGTCCCTTTTGAGGGCAAAGACAATGCCTGTGACTGACATTCAGTCGTTCTTATCACTCTGGAACACTTCCAGCGATTCTCCCCAGGATCAATTGATATCATCTCACTACAACTAGTGAGAATCCTAACATCCAATTAAATCTATCTCATAGATCCAAAATCCAGGATTTAGTAGGTATCACTTTGATCCTATATGGAGAATCCTAGTGATAAGCGGAGATTGACCGAGCGTAGAATAAGAAACTCTTTTCTTATCAAGAGTATGTCATCCACGTACTCTACGAGGATCGTCACCATACTCCCTACTACCTTTTTGTTTATACAAGGTTCATCTACCATTTTGATGATGTCAACTTCTTTGAGTAATTCATCAAAACAGATGTTCCAACTCCGCGATGCCTGCTTTATCAAATAAAGCATCTTGCACACGTTTCCGCTGCTCCCACTGTCTACGAAGCCCTCTGGCTGTGTACTTATAGACGCTCTCTTCCAAATCATCATTTAGAAAAGCAGTCAAGACATCCAACCACCAGATATCGTAGTCATGGTATGTAGCCGTGGCAAGTAGGATCTGGATGGACTTAAGCATAGATCCTTAGAAAAGATTTCAACATAATCCATACCTGGTCAATGATGCAAACCTTTAACAAGTCTAGCTTTGAAAGTCTCAACTTTTCCATCTACACCAAGTAATCTTCTCAAGATATACTTGCTCCTGATGGGGATTTAACCCTTCAGATATAGCAACCAAAGTCCATACTTTGTTGGTGTACATGGATTCCATCTCAGATCACTAAGCATCCAGCCATTCTTACAGAGTCTTACTCCTGATGGCCAGCTTGAAACTAGTTGGGTCATCATCTCATGATGCAATCCTCGCTCCCACTGTCATAGAGAAACAGAAGTATCTCTCAGGTGGGTGAGGAACCCTACTAGATCGGCGGAGAGGCTGAGGTTCGTTGGAATCTACTGAATCCTTTGGTTCTATCAAATCATCAGCTGCAGTCTGTATAGCTGGAACATTTCCAGTTCTACATAACAGACCTTGCCTTGAGCTTGTCCGGATTTTGCTTTTAGACAAAGGCTGGACAACCCCAAATCTTAACTAGCTTAAGATATGGGCTCTTCCCTTTCCATATCACATATGAAGTGGTAGGCATCTGATTTGATTCGAACCCTATTCAATAGGTATGCAACTTCTCAAGTGCATAACACCCAATAGGAAAAAGATAACTCAGTAGTACTCATCATAGAGCACACCATATCATATAGGGTGTGATTGCTCCGCCCCGATATACCATCGTGCTATGGTGTATCCGGAGGAGTAATGCCGAGAGAGAATCTCATTCTCCTTTAGAATAGTCCAGGAATTCCGTGCTCAAGTATTCTCCTCCTTGATCTCATCAAAGGACATAATACTTATACCCGTATTGGTTCTCTACTTCTAACTTATATTCTGTGAATATCTCAAAAGGTTCTGACTTGTGTTTCAACAGGAACATATATCTGAATCTTGAGAGATTATCAGAGAATGTAATGAAGTATAAAGAACCGGTCTTGGCAAGTGTAGACAGGGGACCTACATACATCAACATGTATCATCCCAAGAGTTCACTAACTCTTTCTCTGTTTCCATTAAACGGAGCTATGGTCATCTTATCTCTGTGACATGACTGGCAAGTTTCATAGGATGTAAATTCAAACTGATTTAAATATGCATCTAATATGTAACTTCAGCCAGTCGGATCACATTGATATGACCTAGTCTACAATGCCTGAAGAAGGATCCGTTCATTTCTGAACTCTTCCTCTTCTGTGTGTTCCGTATACAAAGAACTGTAGTTTGATTTAGAACATTAATGCTTTTAGATAACGTGCCTGAACCGATTAACTTTTGATATAGGAAATGTTCAAAACATTATCCAACAATACAAAATTTTATCGTTTCTTTACTAATAAAGAGACAGATATGATTTTGTATATCAGGTTCGGTATCTAATAACATTCGTTCAGAATCAATGTATTGGTAATACAGGGTGACAGTGACCAACAGACCTGGCTGCAACTCTTGCCCCGTTTTCTGCCTCATGAAACTTATCACCCGTTCTCAGTTCTCTACCTTTCTGTAGCCCTATGTAACAAATTACATATCTGGGATCCTGATCTGGTATCACATACCCAGGACGTAAAGGATACTGAGAAACAGTTCTCTGTAATGAACACACCCGAAGATGATGCATCAGCATGCACTCTCTTCGTTTGGGCGGCATGGGAAATCTGGTATTCCTCAATTTCCTGCTCTGTCTTATAACAATTATAAGTTGGAGCGGGACCAACGCTCCCCAGCTCAGTATAACAAGCGGGTTCGGTCAATAATCCATATTATTATCTTGATTAAGGCGTGATATGGTCGCTACCTGGAGAGAGAGAGAAGAAAACACTCAGCGTGCGCTCTGCAAGAATAGATTGGTTATTATTTTATCTAATCAGGATGGCTCCCACTGCTTTTTATCAAATCTTCCTTCAAACCCTAAAAGGAAAGACTAGCCGGGATTAATTACACACTACAAGTTCGCCAATCTTTCAGCCAAGCCAGTGTCGGTACTTTGAGGGAGGTGCCCCGTGCTTTCGCACGAACCTAATTAACATAAACCTCGTTTTCCCAGAGGCGTAACCTCGTTGACACCTTTCTAGACACCTACTTGATCGGCTAATTCTAATGTATAAAACTCTCCCAGGAGTAACTCTTACTCGCAGCGGGTATCGGGATCCAACTATCTCATAGAAGGTATGCAATCTCATTGCAAATTTCAACACTTGAAATTCCCGATAATATTTTGCCCCTAGTGTTCTATGACCTTGACGAATGCCAAACAACCCATAGTCCACTAGTCAAATTCAACCCGTACATTTCTTGATTGAATTAAACCCACCCGCACGACCCTTGACGAATGCCAAACAACGCCGTACGAATACCCTAATCCAATCGCATCATATGCTCAAGCAGATAAATACTAGTTAGCTACCGTACACTACGCCTTGACGAATGCCAAACTACCGCAGCACGAATACTAACTAGTACATATCTGAAATGACGGAGGGCTACGACAGGTTTTTCTGAAAACCTATTGCGTAATGAACTTGATATCGTTGTAGAATCAAATGATTTTAAAATGGAGTGCTTTTGAGGCTTTTCTAGTTTTGCTAAAGGAGTCACTCCCGGTGAAGGGATCGTCGGTCCTTTCCTCGTCGAATGAGGTGCGGGATATATCATATATATCACTGTGCAAAGCAAAAACTCTTAAAAGCAATCAAAAGACAAACCGAGTGTGTAGCATCTGCCAGTTATTGCTAAAGGAGTCACTCCCGGTGAAGGGATCTCGGTCCTTTCCTTATCGAATAAGGTGCAGAATATATCATATATACCTCTGTGCAAAGCAAGAACTGTAGCTACCTGTTTTATTTTGAAATTCGATTCTACAACATCTTAGGTTTCTTTTACTTTCATTAATCATATTAATGAAGTCCCATCATTTAAGTACCTAAACATCACAGATAAATACGACGTACACTTATGCCATCCGCATTCGCCTCGATGTCCCCTCGTGCACCGTTAGGTTAGGTAACTAACGACAGAGCGGGGCAGGGCTAGCGCGGGTGTAAAACATAAGTAACACCTATATAATATATCATATATACTATATACTGTATCTATCACAGAACATCACATGATCACATCACAGATATCGCAGCAGAAGAAACATATGAAATATTGGATATACTAGGACGTCCGTGTTTTCAATACAAGCCAGTATAAAACACGGATTCCACGGTCGCGATGAATAGCCAAACCCACACCCCTAGATCCCTATGAGAGCGGCAAGCAACCCTACCAATTCTAGAGTTAGGAAACCCGGACTCGACTCCTCGAGTTGGTCTCCCACTGGACTCCAGAACCCGGTTACTTGTGCCCTCCTCCTTGGGTCTATCCTAGTGCGGAAAAGTAAATAATATACAAAGGGTGACAACTTCCGCAACCTGGAAGTGCCCCAATAAAAGAATATTACATACAAGTTTTTACATCAATGAAAATGAAAAACACTGATCTCACATAAAAACCCCCGGCTATTCAATCACGACGATCCAATATAACATATCCAGCAACACATAACATCACATGTCATCAACGCAAGTAAATATGTCCATCCCAATTGTCGTTGACATATAGCAACGAAACCGGCGATATCACATATTACACTTACGGTCACAGAAAAGAAAGTGTAAAACTACAACAGTTGGAATCCGCAACCTCCATAGACATCGCATGCCTAATCAAATGAATTCCTTAGACATCGCATGCCTAACAATTATAAACCCCGCATTTTAGTCTCATTATCGAAAACACTTTTCAATATCAAGTCGGGCAATTCAACAAGATTCCCGACATCCTGATCGAATGCTCGTCGCAAACTTCAGTAGGCGGCCGCACCCCCGACGCCGTCGACGAAGTGCACCAAGGCGGAACACCGCTGCCACGAGCACCCGAACGGATGCTTTCGGCGACGGGGTTCTCCTACAGTCACTTGGTCGGGGCAATGGGGCAAGGCCGTCTATTAAGTTTACCCGGCGAGTATTCGCGTACGCTACGTGATTGCGACGGACTTTTGATCACATCAAAATTCCGTGGCAACCGATCAAGTGAGACTAAACTGCTATGTTTATAACATTCATTCAGTTATCACATAACTATTTGTGAATTCCAATTGTTGTATCACATTCCGGATAAACAGAAAATGTTAAACTTTCCGATTGAACATTCGAACACCCAAGTTTTCCCGATATAGATCAACACATGAAATAAGTCTAACAACAGTCAGTTCGTGCCTCAGTACCAACGGTCCAGCCGTAGAAGGGTCAAGCCAACGCCTCACATGTGGCACGCTGTACTGCCCCAAACCCGAAGGTTCAAAGGGCAGTTCAAGACGGTCACATAATCGAGTTAAGGTTTGTTGTCTTCTAGAGGGTCCATCGAGTTACTTGCACTACTTAGAACGTCGTTAAACTAAGGAAAAATCCAAGACTTGGAAATTTCCCGACAGGGGAAAAATTGGGTATTTATATCCGGTCGAACTTTTTAACATATTCTAAAATTTATCCGGAAGGCCACACAGACAAAATTTGATAATCCGATCGAACATTCGAATCCCCAAAACAACCCCAGAAAACTCAACTGCATAGCATATATTAAAATTACCCAGAAAACACAGGGATTAATTATAAACATTACTGTGCAAAAAGGAGTCAAAGAGTCGACAATATGGCCGCGGAACCGCCGCGCCACGTGGGCTAAGGCCGCGGTTCCGCGACGTTATGACGGAGTTAGGTCTCCGTTTTTCACAGTAATTCATAAAAAAACCCTGCTTAATTTTCTGCATATTTTTAATGTTGAAAAATCCCAGATTTTAGAAAAAGGACAGAGAGCATGTTTGGAATTGGGTTTCGGGTTCGTTCGGACTTCAAATTGCGTCAAGACTTCGCCTAAGGCTCTAGCTAGGCTCTGATACCACTGTAGGGTTCCTAGGCACCCTAATGAGGTCTCACAAGGCATCAACCATGCCAATTTCAAATTTAAACGGTACCGAGAAACCCTAGAACGGATCGTTGGCTAGATTTCTAGGCGAAACATAACTAGTTAACAACTTAACTAAGGTTTATACGGAAATACAACCTTTGTAGATCCGGTGCTCCACCTCCATAGCTCCGCAACGAAGTCCCCTTGCTGTCCAAATGAATTCCCGGGCTCTAGCGTCGGCTTCATCGGAGAATAGGCGGGCTAGGTCGTCGATGTCCATGCCGAAGATGATCTACGTCGAGGCATCGCTAGATCAAGCTCCCACTTCACCAAGTCATGAAACTTGTGAAGAAAAAACCCTATACTACTTGGCAAGAGGTAGAGGATGAAGAAATAGGAAGTGGGTTCACTTTAGAATTGGATTTCTCACTCTTTATCATCACTTGCCATTGATGGAGGCAAGCTTTCTTCACATGAAGAAATGAAGAAGAAAAAGAATATTGTTATGATAAGTTATTTAGAAAATAGAAAATAAAACAATACTTATCATAATCAACCATGGTCAAGTGTAGAGAATAAACTAGGGTTAGGTCAATGGTTAGGTTAGGCATGAAACAAAAATGGTGGACTTTTTCAAACCTTCATGAAGTTTCAATGTAAAACAAAGTAAGCCACCATTTCTTTTCTTTTGCCAAAATGAAATAAATAAATAAATAAATGAGTAAGCAAATAAACTCATAACCCTAACCATCACATAACCATAGTTTAATCTTAACATAGATACAATCAAATGTACAAATGTATATCACATATACAATGTGCACAATACAAGTGAGAAAATCCATATAAAGTGAACCAATACTAGTTAATGCAAAGTAATATATCAAATATATAATTATACATTAAATCATTAAATCAACACTTGATTTAACGATCCGGTCATATCGCATATAACCGACTAGTATCCAATGTATCGGCTTATCGAATCAATCCTCGATTCGATAACTAGATTATATCGCATACAACCATTCGACACATCCATCGCGAGAATAGAATACGGTATCACATACACGCATTATTCTCGGTCCCGCACATATCTCATATGCGCTCCTATTTCATTTTGCTTGAGCCAGGAAACCTCTGTGTAGGACTCTAAAGACTCGTCAATACGCCGGCAGCAGGTGATGATCATATCAAACACCCACAAGCCGCAAGCGGTCTGCTAAACGTAACGGCCACCCGGGTATTGAGCGATCAGAAGATCGACGAGCAAGCCCGCTCACACTCCAGTGAATCCAACCAGTAACACTACCGTACAGTCCGGTCTGATCGTCTGATATGTCGCATATCTCGCCTAGGGGTGGTAAACGTCAGACCCCAATAGCTCGATAAGTCGTGTCGATATGAGGTCTATAACAATTCGAGAAACTACTGGTAACACTTACCAGTAAATCTCAGCAACCCTGGCCAGGGATTTCCGGTTATAGCCAATCGAACACAGCGCAACATCAACTCCCTATACCGGGAGAGACGAATCCCCTCCTATCGCTCATTGCCTCCATGTGATTCGGGACTGTACCCAAAAGCCACCGTTTTGCACGCCCTCTTGGACGTGGTAAGGTGGAAATCAAAGCACAGTGGGAACCACACAAGACTCTATGACGATCTCGGGTCAACAGACTACTCTGTACCAGTGTCACCAGAGAACTGCCATCTGACGTGAGGTATAATACCATCTGGGAGTTCTCGGCGAGTCCGTCCAGTGTACCCAGTCTCTACTGAGCACCCGTATATCATCTCTGATGTCAAACACCAATGGATATGGGATCATCCATCGCCCATCTGTATGGGTCGAGAAGGTATACGCTAGTCTACTCTGGTATATCGATGCCCCGTCTCGATACACCCACGACTAGGGACTTTGAAGGATGTACTTATAGACTACCATGTCCCCACTAGTATGATCCGCATCATAATCCAGGTAGTCAAGTACACATTCTAAGGGCTTTACCAACATGTAACAGAGAGACAATCAGTATACACGTTAAGGTAAAGAGTAACCAGATAGCATACTATCATGTCGAGCAAGAAAGTCTTCCCTATATATGTCCCAGCATCCACTACAATATACATCCAATGTACAGTAATGGCCTCTAGGGCATACATATAACTAACACTTTGATCCCCGGTGTTGCGAGGTAGGGGAGCTACCAGCCAGGGATAGCCGAGCAGGGTAGCCGCTCGGCTGCCTCTTGGTGAGGGCTTTGATCCCTGGCGTTGTGACGTAGGGGAGCTACCAGCCAGGGATAGCCGAGCAGGGTAGCCGCTCGGCTGCCTCTTGGTGAGGGCTTTGATCCCTGGCATCACGAGGTAGGGAGCTACCTGTCATGCCCTGCTTCCCAAAATACGGAATACGAGGGGTTGACAAGGCCAGCCATGCTCCTACGGACAAGGATACATCCTGCCGTAGTCACACTTCGGCTTCTAGCTTTACATGGTAATCAGTAAATAATGCGCAGGTAATGAGAAATGCAGTAACTGAAACGAAACAATATAAAGAACTGACCTGATGGAAACAAAAGAGTATAACTCTGGATAGCTGATCAAGGTGTCCACGATATGCGTCTGGTCCTGGTCCAGGCTAAATCCTCTCCTTACACTGAGCATGCATACTCAGGTCGTCAGAGCGACACAATATCAATATAATATATAAATTCATGTGACAACTCTAACAGTGATAATAAATATATATAACAATGAATCAATGACGGTATAGGTATGAACAAATAGTAATCAATGCAGTGGAACAGTAAAAGCAGTAAAATAATATGCCAAGTATGTCAACACAGTAAGTATGTATCTCAATGCCATCATCCCTATCGGTCCCTAAGTCTCAATGTACAGGTCACTAAGCCTATCGTCAGTCCAAGTGTGAGAGTCAACCACTCGCGAGTGTCCTCCACCCAAGGGTAGAATCCAAGGGCAAAGGACCACGAGCCCAACATGTAAATCACGGTAATAATCATGTACCCTGTAAATCTCCATATATCTCCCTAAATATATAAGCCGGCATGGGACTCCCGAGATTCTGTTGAACTCACACTCAAACTACCCCACACCCCGTGGTCTACATCAAACGCTAACCATAACCTCAAATACCAATCGGTCTGTGACAAGTCTGAGCGAGAATTGGAGGCAGGACCTCCATCAAGCACGTCCCGACTAATACCTAAGATAAATGGCAGTGTCTGGTGCCTTATCTGTGACACCCGTGCAAGAGCTTCCATAAGTGTCCCATACCACTTATAGTCACACGTACACGCGTCCCACAGACGTCGACATTGCAATAGAATCATAAGGTTCATTGATTGTGTATAAGTACGTATCACTTTCACTTATTCACTGATACACGAACACTAACGTACTTGCCACAATCATCACTAATACCTAACACTGGGTAATGCACGTTATCACTAGGTTATCAATGCAGTGACATGTGTATGATATGATGCGTAAACAATATGTAAAGCATGATTAGGGTGTCATGAATCAGTATTCTACCACTTGCACGATTTATCATAAGTCATATATTTACAGTTTAATGAAACAATGAATGGGGAATAAATAGTAGGTTCAGTTGTCTATTCAGTGAATTCTGTTTCATGCCAATCGGGTTCCAGGATCATTAATTATAGCCATTTCATTTTAAGCGTTCACGGCTGGAAATCCGGTTTCAGAATCGGAAGTCCGTTTCGCAACGCATTTTAACCCCAGTTGGGATCAGCTTTTAGCGACGCTACAGTTGAATGGAATCTAGGGTTTTCAGTAGGGTTTTCAACGCAGCAGACGGATCTTCAATCGCGTCTATACGTCAGGAGATATACACTGTTTAATACTAGTGCGTCAATTCTGATTCTGTTGGGACTGTTAAGCGTCCCGATCTTTTAAATTACAAATTAAATAGCAAACGATGACGAAACAGAATGAAACTACTTGTGTTACCTAGCTAACAGTTTCACCTTTTATAAACAGCAGAGTTACGCAACCTACGAGTTAAGGAAACCGTGTGGTGCTCATCACGGGGCAGCACACAGTAAACAGAGTCGCTCTGGACTGCAGTCCAAAGTCGCACTCCGATCCAAATATTGTCACAGTTTAGGTACAGAAACAATTAGAAACTTGCATAGGATTATAGTTCGTCGAGTCGTCTTCGATTTAAGCCCTCGAACGCATCATTCCAGTATGTATATAATTTATGGTGATTTTAATGGTTTTCAGGTATGGGGAATTTCCAGTTTTACAGGTAAACTTGGGGGTAGTCGTTTTAGTCATTAACGGTCATATTTTCTAACGAAATTCACAAACTAGATTCATAGCCATACGGGCCAGATTATACAATTGAATTCTGCCAATTTAAATGATGATTTCCATTGAGAACATGCATCGAACAGTTGCGACGTAATATTTAACAGAAAAGTAAAACATGGGGTATACACGATTGTAATTTGTAATTATCATAAACTAGTATGTAGCAAGTAGAGAACTTGCCTGGAAATGTGTCGACAATAATACTGCAGTGGTATCAGCACGATCGCGCCACGAACGCAGCACCGGCTCAGTCCTTTGGAATCCGACAATTTCACTCGATCTAGCTGCTCTTCGTGCCCTTCTTTTCTTCACTGCTTCACGCTGTTCCTTGATTTGATGTGAGGGAGGGTGAGACGCTGATAAAGGGAGAGAAATTTAGAGAGAGAGGAAGAGAGAATTAGAGAGGGGGGGGGAATTAGAAAGAGAGAGAGAGAGAATTAGAGAAATTGAGAGAGAGAGAGGGAATTAGAGAGAAAGAACATGGGTGAGATGAGAGAGAGGGAATAGAATGAATGAGAATTAAGTGATGATTAATAGGATTTTAAAAGGGATTAATAGGGGAAATTAATTGGGATTAAAGAGGCATTAACTTGGTGGTTTAATAGAAATTTATAGAGAAGATTTGGGTTAGGATTTGAAGGGATTTAAAAGAAATGAGGTGGGATAATTGTTATTTTAATGGGCTGGGGAGGGAAAATGGGCTCGGGCCAAGGGATAAGATAGTAAGGAAAAGAAAGGGGCCGGACTTGGGATTTTAAGTGAATGAGAAAAGGATTAGAGGAGTGGGCCGGCTTTGGGCTTGGGAAAAGTAACGACCGGGCTAAAAATGAACAAGAAAGGGGATAATAAAAGAGGAAGGGAATGAGGGTTTGGGTTAGGGAAAATTAAAATATATGAGATTAGATTAGGATTTGGATTTTTAGAATAATACAAATAATAATTATAAAATAAATAAATTTTGAGAGTGACAAAAATACGGCTATTGGTATTCAAAAGGACTGGGTATTACACTACCCGCCAGGGATAGCTGAGCGGTGTAGCCGCTCGGCTGCCTCTTGATGAGGGCTTCGATCCTTAGCGCTGGAGAGGCCGTGCAAGGCCTGCTAAAGATGGACCGAGCAGTGAAGCTGCTCAGTTGCCTCTTGGCTAGGTCTTTGACCCCTGGCGTCGTGGGTAGAGAACTACTGGCCAGGGATAGCCGAGCAGGGTAGCTGCTCGGTGCCTCTTAGCGAGGGCTTGGAACCCTAGCGTCGTGGGGTAGGGAGCTACCAGCCAGGGATAGCCGAGCAGGGTAGCTGCTCGGTGCCTTTTGGCGAGGGCTTGGATCCTTGGCATCGTGGGGTAGGGAGCCACCAGCCAGGGATAGCCGAGCAGGGTAGCCACTCGGCTGCCTCTTGGTGAGGGCTTTGATCCCTAGCGTTGCGAGGTATGGAGTTACCAGCCAGGGATAGCCGAGCAGGGTAGCTGCTGGGCTGCCTCTTGGTGAGGGCTTAGATCCTTGGCGTCGCGGGGTAGTGAACTTCCAGCCAGGGATAGCCGAGCAGGGTAGCTCTGCTGGGCTGCCTCTTGGTGAGGGCTTAGATCCCTAGGTCTCCTGGCGAGGTCGTTTTTGAGCTACTGTGGCGAGTCTCGCATGCGCGACCTCGTCGAGGGAGGGGGTGCCGGTCATGCCTGGAAGCAGGTGAGCTGACCGCCACCACCTCGGGAGGGACAGGGGTGCGACGAGACTCGGGGTAAAGCTCTCTGGCGTAAGACCTCAGAGTCAAGATACGCGGTGCCCACCGGGTCATTGAATATGTTGGCCCGGGAGATCTGCGGCCGTGGGAGGCAGCGAAGCGGTGGTCGGCAGTGCCGATGCGAGCAGATTCTTCTTTCCCTCTGTAGGGGTCTTGGTCCCGAGGCGGGGGAGTGGCGACCTGGGGAGCTCGTCCCGCCGTTTGGACAAGGACGAGCGCATCCACCATGTACGCGAGTCGAACTGTCCAGACGGCCAGGGCGTTGATGGAGTTCGGGGGAGGAGATTCGTTCGCGCCTCCGTTGTGAGGGAGGCGGCGGCTGGTGCTTAGATCATCGCGGTGACCGCTCGCCATTGGGTTGAGATCGGAAGATGAACTTTTGTTTTAGTGGAATCAAGTATTTCCCACAGACGGCGCCAGCTGAAGTGACCTGGATCGCGCCAAGATGTTACCTTCCGTTGATCTGCTGATGGCGGCGATGGATGGCTGAGATTGGATCTGGAGGCTGTCGCTCCTAAAGCGTGTGGATCTCAATGGGTTTGAGGTTGTAGTTGCCGAGCTACCTGCAAGGAAGTCCCAGGGTGGTTGTACCACCGAGGACCCTCCGACGGTCAAGTTAGACTAGAGATCCGAGCAGAGTAACGGCTTAGTAGAGTAAAAATGGCTTACTTGAACCGTCTGGAAGAGGGGTTTAAATAGCGGTGGCAGCAGGCAGGCAGGCGCGAGAATCACGCCGGCAGTTACGCTCCCGACGTCACACCCGCGTGATGAGCGGGATCTCCCATTAATGGCGAGATCGTTAATGGGGGATCGTAATGGCGTGGGACATGGGATGCGGCCGGCGGATATCTCACGCATGACGAGATTCACGGGATGGCGGTTGCGCCTGTGAGTGGTGCCGTTGGTCGGTCGATGAGACCGAGGAAGATGACCTCGACGGGAGAGCTCGCGGACGAGTGGGAGAGCCGAGGTATCTTGGTTCTGCGGTAGCCCAGAGACGAACTGTGAGGCCGAGGAGGCCAATTGTGCCGGGGTCAGATGTCACGCCCCGCTTCCCAGTATACGGACAGAGGACGCGACGAGGCCTCTACGTATTTACTGTGATGTAAATACGCTAAGCGTATCTAAGCAATATAAAAGTAGATGCACAAGAGACAAGATATAATTGAATAGCAACTTTATTTATTAACATTCTTTCTGTACAATGCATGGAAAAGTAAATACAACTGAATGAAAGAAATGCCTAAACAATGGCATAACAGAAAAGGAAAAGTACTGAAATAAAAGTGTACAATGTAGCTAGAGCTCTGGGTCTTCAATGAAGTGGCCAAGTCTTCACTGCTGGGCTCGATCTCCGGGGTGTCCGGATCACCTGACGACATTCAAAGAAGAAAGAAAGAGAATGTCGTCAGCGAACAAATCGCTCGGTAAGTCCCAAAGATAAGAGAGAAATAGAATAGACAGAATAAGAAAGTAGCTTTTAAAGTTGTATTATATTGTTATAATGTAGGGTTAACGCTGTTGTTTGTAGCTTGGTACAGAAGAATGCCAGTGTATACGAGAGGAGTCTTTATATGCCAGAGTCTAGAGACAAGTATAGTACAAGGAACCGTTTATGCCACGGTACAACAACAACTGGATTCATATTAGGTGTATTAAGTCTTACTGTCTCGTGCCACTTCTAACACCTTCCGTACCAATCTACCCCTTAAATCCCGAGATGTCTTGTTTGTATTGTTTGTTTTGTAAATTGTATTAATTGTATAATTGATTGACTGATCGAAACCATGATATCAGTAAACGGATGTAACCCTAGAATCATGTAAATGGATATAACTGGAGAATCCTGTAAACGGAATGTATATCCATGGTTCGGTTAAGTCAAGTTATATAATGGATTCATGGATTCATTTTGAATTGGAATATTGTAAATTGTAAATTGTAAATTGTAAATTGTACTTGAATCATATTCAAGTCAGGTTATAATGAGACTCAAACTGAGTCAGACAATTAGAAAAGTAAATTGAAGTCCTGATTGTTTTGATGTTATCGGTAACCGCTGCACATGGGCGGCAGGATTTGTGTCTTTTTCAAAGACGATTACCGTATTGATAATACCGTTGTTAAGTTGTCTACCTTAGATAGGCAAGCACCCACTTCTCCGGCTCTCTCGGGCTCAAGAAATTGGTCCCGCTTAAATCTATATTTACTAGAGTCCTTATGGTAAATTATAGAACTTGAGAGGGTTTTATGTAAAAATACTTTTATATACTTTTCAAAATACACCCAAAGTATTTATTAATCGTGTTTAGAGTTGTAATGAATGTAGATTTTATATTGTGATATTTCTAGTGAAAATATCCTATTTTCATAATAAATGGTATTTATTGGTAATATTGGTTTTGTATGGAATTCATGGTATTTTAGTGTAAAATGATTCTTGTGATATTTTTAGAAAAAGTGGAATATTTATATTATTACAAAATAGATATTTTAAGGATAAATATACATATATTTATATGAAAATAATTTTTAATATATATAATATTCTAGAAATCTCATTTTTCTTTAGATTTTCGTATTTTAAATCTTTCGAAACCGAATGCTCCTTGCGGAGGTCTGAATCTCGCACTACTAAGCCCAAGAATGTGCGATAATCCACACCATCCCGAACGGGTTCCCCAAAATGGGTTGTAGCGGCGCTTTGCAAAGATTTGTATAAATACTAACCATTAAGGAAAAACGGTTTTATTAATTATGGTATTAAAATGAAATTGTGTCGTTTTCCCGTATTCTAAGTTCCCGAGAGTATCATGCTATGTTGCATATGAGTGTGTGAGGAGGTAGGTCATTACCTCGTGATGTACTTAAAGATATAGCAAGTTTATGATAGTTTAAATGTCGAAATGAAATTATATGGTATTTAAATGAAAAAGTACGGTAAAATGGAAATAGCAATTTTTTTTGATATGGAACTTGTTTAATATGATTAGTTAGTGTTTAATAGTCAATATGTAATGGTTTAACAAGATTGTATTAAAGAAAAGTGAGAGTTTTAGAAAGAAACCGAATCGGAAATCGGATTTGCTCCGATTCCTTCGGGGTTTGTAATTCCGTATTTTCAGAAAGAGTAGAGAAGGGGGAAAGTGGGACTTACGGTTTAACAAGAAAGTGGGAGGATAGAGATAGAGAAGGGAATCGCCGGTGCGTCATTTCGTCGCCGGAAACCCCTCGTATCGTCGTCGGAAGTTCGCCGAAATTTCGCCCCTTTGCTCACTTCAAATGCACACTAAGGTTTCTAGGAATTTCTTGAGAGTTTTCTCAGAATTTTGGGGTGAGGGGGTAGTGTTTAGGGGTTGTATTTATAGGGTTAGGCTAGAGTTAGGGTAGATGAAGAGTTTAATTGAAAAAATGTAATAAAATATATTAAAATGTAATAAAAGTGGAGTAAATGGGAATTTAAAAGGTCTCTGGAAATGGTCTGAAGATTTAAAGTGTACAGGGGGTAGGGGAGACAAAAAGCCACATCTTCTCTGTTGACGACTCGGCGGTCCGGCCGGCGCCGCCGCCTCGAGTCTGCCGGTCCGCCGGCCGATTCGGCCGAGTCGGTCAGTCGGAGGGTGTGCCATCGTCTCACTAACTCTCTGGTACATTTAAGTATTCATGTGTAATGGGGTTTTTGTGAGATATACACGTGTAAACTGTTGGTATTTTAAAAATACAAAACAAAACAATATTAAAAATAATGTGGGGTATGGGATTTGAACTCTGGTGGCTTGGTTCAGCAGTGCAAGGTATTACCAATGAGTCACAAGCTCCTTCTTGTTATTAATTAGCAAAAAAAATATTTAACTTGTGCTCAGGCAAAAGTACCCCTTTCTTTAAATTTTGAAAAAATTGCACAGAAAGTTGTACAGAAAATTTAGGGTTGTTACATTCTACCCTCCTTAAAAAATTTCGTCCTCGAAATTTATAAAAGGAAAGTGTAACAGATTCAAGGAAAGTTTGGTGACTGAAGTACTGATAGTGTATGAAAAATAACAAAGTGATGCAAGGGTTTTGAAAATGTGAAAGAGTCTTACTAGTGTTACCTTGGTCAACTGTCTTGGCTTCTACGGCTGCTAAGGTGTAAGCCTGTCGCCGTGGCACGTTCCTCCTAGCCGGAGGCACATTCCTCTGTCTTCGAGGCATGTTCCTCAGTGCCTGATGGAATTGGCGATTTGGCTGTGCAGGAAATTCACGTGGAGGTGGTGCTGGGAGTGCAGGACAAGTTGCAGGAGCCTGGATAGCTGGCTGCTGCGGATAGTTGGTGGGTGTGTGAGTTGAGTTGCGTCTATAAGGACAGTTTCCAATTCCGTGATTGGACGCGCCATAAACTAAATATAGGCCTTTAGCGCGCTTACAGTCCTTCCACAAGTGTCCTTCTCTCTTGCAATAAAAGCAAAAATTGGGACTTGGCTAATCATTGGCTTCTTCTAGTCTTTTGAGTTCAACAGTTGGCCTCCTACCATCTGATTGGCAGGGCGCTTCACTCCGGCAGATTGAGGTCTGCCCTTCATCTTTACCACTGCCTCGTATCTTCGGGCATCCTTCAAAGCCAAATCATGTGTTGAGAAATCTCCTGTAGCTAATGCAGCTTGGATTTCTGGGTCCAACCCTTGTTGAAATCTTCTAGCTCTGATCTCAGCAGTCGGTATGAGATGGGCCGCAAACCTGTTACGGGCTTATGTTAACTGTGTAGTATGTGATATTAAAATCGAACCTTGAGACATATCTTACCGACTGAGCATAGTGAACTCAGCGTCATATTCATCTGCTGACTTAGTCCACATTGAACCTTGTTGCAGATGGATGAACTGCTGTTCCATGTCGAACCTGGCAGTCTCATGGAAGTACTTTGCGTCGAACATATCTCGGAAAGTCTTCCATTCGATAGGTTGGTCAAGACGGCTTTCTTCCGCCTTCCACCAGACCCGTGCATTGTCCGTGAGCTGTAATTTTGCAACACGAACCCAAGCTATTTCTGGCACTTGTGCTGCGGCCAGATCATCCTCGATACTCTGAGCCCATTTCTCAGCTTCCAGTGGGCTCCTCTTTTCTGAGAACTACTTGGGATGTAAAGCTCTGAATTGCTTCACCCCAGGTGCTTCAGCCTCGGGACGGTTCAAGAGTTGCTGCTGTTCCTCTAGGAGGCTGCGGATTGCCTCAAGCAGAACTGTTTGCTCGTTGGGTGGAGCAGGAACGACAGGTGTGATTGGTAGTGGAGGTGGAGTGTTGTTGAAGTTGGTGCTGGTGTTATTTGGGGAATCCATAACCTTGAATGAAAAATTTAGGTTAGGACAGATTCAAAGTATATGATTCAAAGAATATGAAATTGATAAGATTCAAGGAACATGTTTGTAAAGAATGTTTTAGTTGCTGGTTCTTGTGTTATATTGCTTAGGTTGTTCACGCAGAACAGAACTGCATGGTAGGGTTCCATACAGCTCTGACTTGTATGGGCCGCCAACAAAACCCGTCACGCCCCGCTTCCCAGTATACGGGCAGAGGCCGCTACGTATTTACTGTGAAGTAAATAAGCTAAGCGTATCTAAGCAATATAAAAGTAGATGCACAAGAGACAAGATATAATTGAATAGCAACTTTATTTATTTACATTCTTTCTATACAATGCATAGAAAAGTTAATACAACTGAATGAAAGTAATGCCTAAACAATGGCATAACAGAAAAGGAAAAGTACTGAAATAAAAGTGTACAATGTAGCTAGAGCTCTGGGTCTTTAATGAAGTGGCCAAGTCTTCACTGCTGGGCTCGATCTCCGGGATGTCCGGATCACCTGACAACATTCAAAGAAGAAAGAAAGAGAATGTCGTCAGCGAACAAATCGCTCGGTAAGTCCCAAAGATAAGGGAGAAATAGAATGGACAGAATAAGAAAGTAGCTTTTAAAGTTGTATTATATTGTTGTAATGTAGCGTTAACGCTGTTATTTGTAGCTTGGTACAGAAGAATACCAGTGTATACGAGAGGAGTCTCTATATGCCAGAGACTGGAGACAAGTATAGTATAAGGAATCGTTTATGCCACGGTACAACAGCAACTGGATTCATGTTAGGTGTATTAAGTCTTACTGTCTCGTGCCATTTCTAACACCTTCCGTACCAATCTACCCCTTAAATCTCGAGATGTCTTGTTTGTATTGTTTGTTTTGTAAATTGTATTGATTGTATAATTGATTGACTGACCGAAACCATGATATCAGTAAACGGATGTAACCGTGGAATCATGTAAATGGATGTAACTGAAGAATCATGTAAATGGAATGTATATCCATGGTTCGGTTAAGTCAAGTTGTATAATGGATTCATGGATTCATGTTGAATTGGAATATTGTAGATTGTAGATTGTACTTGAATCATATTCAAGTCAGATTATAATGAGACTCAAACTGAGTCAGACAATTAGAAAAGTAAATTGAAGTCTTGATTGTTTTGATGTTATCGGTAACCGCTGCACATGGGCGGCAGGATTTGTGTCTTTTTCAAAGACGATTACCGTATTGATAACACCATTGTTAAGTTGTCTACATTAGATAGTCAAGCTCCCACTTCTCCGGCTCCCTGGGGCTCAAGAGATTGGTCCCGCTTAAATCTATATTTACTAGGGTCATTATGGTAAATTATAGAACTTGAGAGGATTTTATATAAAAATACTTTTATATACTTTTCAAAATACACCCAAAGTATTTATTAATCGTGTTTAGAATTGTAATGAATGTAGATTTTATATTATAATATTTCTAGTGAAAATATCCTATTTTCATAATAAATGGTATTTATTGGTAATATTGGTTTTGTATGGAATTCATGGTATTTTAGTGTAAAATGATTCTTGTGATATTTTTAGAAAAAGTGGAATATTTATATTATTACAAAATAGATATTTTAAGGATAAATATACATATATTTATATGAAAATAATTTTTAATATATATAATATTCTAGAAATCTCATTTTTCTTTAGATTTTCATATTTTAAATCTTTCGAGACCGAATGCTTCTTGCGGAGGTCTGAATCTCGCACTACTAAGCCCGAGAATGTGCGATAATCCGCACCATCCCGAACGGATTCCCCAAAATGGGTTGTAGCGGCGCTTTGCAAAGATTTGTATAAATACTAATCATTAAGGAAAAACGGTTTTATTAATTATGGTATTAAAATGAAATTGTGTCGTTTTCCCGTATTCTAAGTTCCCGAGGGTATCGTGCTATATTGCATATGAGTGTGTGAGGAGGTAGGTCATTACCTCGTGATTTACTTAAAGGTATAGCAAGTTTATGATGGTTTAAATGTTGAAATGAAATTATATGGTATTTAAATGAAAAAGTACGGTAAAATGGAAATAGCAATTTCTTTTGATATGGAACTTGTTCAATATGATTAGTTAGTGTTTAATAGTCAACATGTAATAGTTTAACAAGATTGTATTAACGAAAAGTGAGAGTTTTAAAAAGAAACCGTTTCGGAAATCGGATTTGCTCCGATTCCGTCGGGTTTTGTAATTCCGTATTTTCAGAAAGAGTAGAGAAGGGGGAAAGTAGGACTTACGGGTTAACAAGAAAGAGGGAGGATAGAGATAAAGAGAGGAATCGCCGGTACGTTGTTTCATCACCGGAAACTACTCGTATCGCCGTCGGAAGTTCGCCGGAATTTCGCCACTTTGCTCACTTCAAATGCACACTAAGGTTTCTAGGAATTTCTTGAGAGTTTTCTCAGAATTTTGGGGTGAGGGGGTAGTGTTTAGGGGTTGTATTTATAGGGTTAGGCTAGGGTTAGGCTAGATGAAGAGTTTAATTGAAAAAATATATTAAAATATATTAAAATGTAATAAAAGTGGAGTAAATGGGAATTTAAAAGGTTTCTGGAAATGGTCTGAAGATTTAAAGTGTACAGGGGTAGGGGAGACAAAAAGCCACATCTTCTCTGTTGACGATTCGAAATAATATTAAAAACAAAGTGGGGGATGGGATTTGAACTCTGATGGTTTGGTTCAGCAGTGCAAAGTATTACCAATAAGTCACAAGCTCCTTCTTGCTATTAATTAGCAAAACAAATATTTAACTTGTGCACAGACAAAAGTACCCATTTCTTTAAATTTTGAAAAAATTGCACAGAAAGTTGTACAGGAAATTTAGGGTTGTTACATCGGAGGCGAGCCAGCTTTGTTTGTAGGACGGGCATGGGAGTGGTTTGATCGGCCACTGTAGGCCCTTTGTTGCATGCTCTGGGACACGTCATCTGCCATGTGTCATGATATAAGGAATTACCGTTATTGAGCATCATCAAATTTCTTACCATCTTAGCCAAATCCTTATACTTTTTTTTCTCTTTAACTAGTGAAATAGGGTTTCTTTTCAGCATGTTATTCTTCAAGCATTGTTAGATATTATTCAATTCAATCGACCATTATTTCCATTGTGATGCCATTAAGTTTTTTCTTTAAATTGCCTCATCTTTCTTTCATTGCACTTGTTTCTTTTTCCCCCCATCATCTTCAGTTTTCTGTCTTTGTCAATTTGTTCTTTGAAAATTCTAATATAGTTCTCTGATTCTTTTGTTATTTATGTAAAGTATTATTAGCTTTCTAGAACAAACAAGAAGCAAAATAACAAACGGCAGGCTAATGCAAAGTCAAAAACAAATTGGGATTTCTCTGTTTTCATCTCCTATTCAATTCATCCTAATCTCTCCACCAACAGAATTTGTCCCTTTGTTGAACCTAGTCAACTTTATCACATCCCTGCATTAATTTTCTCAAAAAAATTTGCTATATAACCTTCCTCAAACAACTTAATCCCATCCCAAATTCATAGTCGGCTGTCTCAATGGGCAATCTTCACATCTTCTTCTTGCCATTCCTAGCTCCAGGCCACATGATCCCAATGGTCGACCTCGCCAAGCTCTTCGCAGCTCGCGGTGTAAGATCCACGATTGTCACCACCATCGCAAACGCTCCTCTCGTCGAATCTGCAATCGTTAACGCTCCTCATGACTCCGTCCGACTCCTGACTCTCCCGGCCTTTCCTTCTTCGGTCCCCAACAATGTCGCAAACCTCCCTACTCCTGACTTAACTCCTCCGTTTCTCGAAGCCATCAACTCTCTTGAACTCCCCTTCAAACAACTCCTCATTGCACACCGTCCCGATTGTATTGTCTCTGACGTGTACTACCCGTGGACAGCTGACCTAGCGTTCGATCATAACATCCCGAGGATTGCATTTCACGGTACCTCTGCTTTCTCTATCGTGATCATTAACATGATCCGTAAGCTTAAACCCTACGAGGACGTAAACGACGAAGACACCCCTTTCGTAGTGCCTGAAATCCCTCATAGGATCGAGCTGACGAAGTCTCGGTTTCCAGGATCAACCGTTCATCAAGATGATGTAATCATTCGTATCATTCAGGCTCAGAGCCGAACTCATGGTACAATTTTCAACTCTTTTGTCGAACTCGAGGCTGGGTACGCCGACAGGCTGACTAGCAAATCATGGCTTGTGGGTCCCGTGTCATATTGCAACAAAAACACGAGAGAAAGCGCGGCAAGAGGAGGTAAAGAACACCGGAACTTTGATTTTTGCATGAACTGGCTCGATAGCAGGGAGCCAGGTTCGGTTATGTACGTATGTTTTGGAAGCTTGGGCAGGTTTACCGATGCACAACTTCAAGAGATTTCTTCCGGGCTTGAAAATTCAGGTCGCCTGTATATTTGGGTGGTGAGAAATGTTAATGATGAGCCGGAGAGCTTCGAAGAGAGAGGAAAAGGTCTGATCATAAGAGGATGGGCCCCTCAAGTGGCCATACTGAACCATCCTTCAGTCGGAGGATTCATGACGCACTGCGGATGGAACTCTTGTTTGGAAGGGCTGGCAGCTGGTGTGGCAATGATCACGTGGCCGCAGTTTGCAGAGCAGTTCTTAAATGAGAGGTTTATGGTGGATGTGTTGGGCGTCGGGGTTTCGGTGGGAGCAAAGGTTTGTAGTGGTGATGAGGAGAAGCGAACTTTGGTGAAACGAGAGAAGGTGATGAAAGCAGTGGAGGAAGTGATGGGAAGTGGAGAGGAAGTAGAGAGGAGGAGGGAGAAGGCGAAGGAGGTTGCGGAGAGTGCAAGGATGGCCATGGAGGAGGGTGGTTCTTCATATATGGACATGAGTAGGCTGATACAAGAGTTGATGGAGGTTAAGAAGGAGAAAGCTTTGATTGGATATTAATAGCTAATTAAGGACATGATTAAATGGTGCTAATGATGAATCCATGTTTTTCTATAAGAGATGGCTAAGACGAGTTGATTTATGTCATTTACTATAAGGGCAAGTTCTTGATTGATTTAGTAGGATGTTGAAGAAGGAGAAATTCACTAGTCATATTAAGGCTTGAAATTTCTTAATTCTTATTATAATTTTGCTTATGCAATGTCTTTGTTAGTAATCTTGTTATTTGAGGGTTTGAAATAAAGATAGCCATCACGCTTGGTATATGAAATGGAAGGTTACCGGAAATCCATATATTCCCCGAAATATAATGCTCAGAACTTTAGGAAATGTGGCATTAACGTGGTTGGTATATTTCGATCATACTTGTTAATATATATATGTGTGTGCGCAATATGTTGTAGTGGACACCGTTGGGTGTTGTGATGGCTGGTAATGGCAGATGTGATGGTGGAGCCGGAAAAGAAAATGCCTATGGAGAATGGTGACAAGCGGCGGGCGATGGAGGACAGTCGGCGGGCGAGTGGGCTGAAGTGTGTGATGACAGGCAATGACGATGATCGACAGAGACGAGGGTGGGCGACAAAGGAGGACGGCAACGACGAGGGATGGCATTGGCAAGCAATGGGCACGGAGGACGGTAAAGGTGGCTGGCGACGAAATACAGCAACCGGTGACAGATGGCTGACTAGCGATGGAGACGATGGATGACGCCTAACGGTGGAGATGGTCACCAACAAAGACGGCCAGAGGCGGCGGTCAACAACGAAGGTGAGCACCACGCGGCGGCCCGCTGATAGTCGCTACATTGGTTGTGTTAGACGGGAATATTTGGTGGAAATATCGAAAAGTAAGGACGTAAAAAGATTGAATATGGATATGATATATGTGTTACCATATCCGTAACCGGCAAATTCGAATACGGATACAGAGAGTTATCTAAAATGAAAATTACTATCCATGGTTGGTAAGAGCCGGATACAGATAAGGAGATGAAACGAATATTGTTAAAAATATACTCGGTAAAACCAAAAATTACCATTTTTGCTATCAAATACGTATATGGAACGGTTATAGATGTTATAATATCCGTGTCCCATGGTTGTTGATGGATGCGGATCCGATGCGGATAGTTATCGGAAATAAAAAATAACTATCCATATTGATAAAAGTCGGATACGGACATGATTTAAGCTTGGATTATCCGTATCCATTTACGCCCAGGACCAATCCTGCAAATTCATTCATCACTCTTGTCACCTCCTCATGTGTGCACGTAAACCCCACCACCCAAACCGCCTAAACCTCTGGTCCTCCTTAAATAAATTCTCTCCTGCTCGCTCAACCTGATCCCATTTTCACTCACATAGAAAAACAATGGCTTCCTATGATCATCAAGAAACCAAGATAGAGAAAGAGGGAAGAAACATGTCACCCGAAGATATCAACAAACACAAAGGAAAAGAAGCAGGAGGTTCAGCCCTCGACGACGAAACAAAGCATGAGGCAGCGGGTGCTGCTAAAACAGCAGTGGACTTCGTTTGTGAGAAGACGGCGAGAGCTGAAGAGGCGGTTAGTGATGCCGGAGAAAGAGTCAGAGAGCACGGCCAAGATATCAATGATCGAAGAAGCAATAGCTATAGTTGGTCCACCGTAAGCGACAGGAACTAGAGAAGGATATTGAGTAAATAGATGTGTAAAAGATGAGCTACATATTACTTTCATGGTTTGATCTTTTCTATATAAAGAAAATGTTTCTGATGATCAACATGCACATATACACACATATATGGAAAGAATGGCTTTCGGAATTGACCATCTCTATACCAAAAGGATTACTAGAGAGTGTTGTTTCATTTGACCTAAACAATATATCAAATACCGTGTATGCAAAAATTCATATAACGGCATCAAACGAACAGACAATATATCAAACACATCATGGGCGAAGCCACGGCAATGAACAGATATAGAAGATAAAACAAAATATACATGGCTAGAGAGATATTTAGCATAAAATTGAAGTTATAAAAATACCTGTTGGTAATCAATTGAAGCAACTCTTTTATTTCGTCAAATGCCTTATATTTCTTCGTGTCATCTTGTCTCATGTTCCAATCAATCCAACGAAATCCACGAAATGTCAAGCCTACCCTTATTTGAATTGGTAACGGAATAAAGTACTAAATAGGCCCTGTTTGGGAATAGAGTTTCTAATATGCAGTTTCATAAAGTTAGCAAATCCAAACATCAAAATTTGAACTTTGGCTTGTTCAGGTACCATTTTGAAGTTGAGATAATTTTGAAGTCGAGGTGTCTATCGGGCCAGGCCGGATGGTCTTTGGACGGGGCCTGGCCCGATTTGACCGGGCTTCAGCTCAGCCCGAAGCCCCCCAAACCCGAATCCAGCCTGGCTCGGGTCGGGCCCAGGCCGTCGGGAGGCCAAAACAAGCCGGCCCGTTTTAAAAAATTGATATTTTTAAAGTAAATTTTTACTTCTATGCATTTTTTAAAAAATTTTTGCAAGCTGAGCTTCGTGTAGGTCCCGAAACAGGCCTAGATATTTTATTGATTAAAAAAATTTGGGGGACATAAGTTGGAAAACCTTACTCCCCATACAATTGCCAAAAAAATTAAAAATACAATTCAATAAAAAAAACTAACTGGTGAGCTTCTATCGGTCTTTACTTTTCATCGGTGTCGGAGTCTTTAATACTCCTAACGTGTTGTTGTCTAAATTCTGTATCGAACCAATCTTTTTGGAACACTGCGATCTCCAATGCGTCATCCGACAGCCTCGCTCTCTTGTTGCTCAGAACCTTGTTGCATGCACTAAAAGCAGACTCCGAAACTACTGTAGACACCGGAGTTGTTAGTAAATCACGAGCCATGGCAGAAAGCACATGATACATGTGTCCATTTGTTTTCCACCAATCCAAAATATCAAGATTATCTATCTGATCCGCTGTGAGAAAACTACTGAAATCAATTTGCAAATACATTGTAAACTCATAATAAGTGGAAGAAGTAGAAACAGTTGTTCTTTGTTTTTTCTGCTGGAAAAACTTAAATATTCCTTTTTTGGAAGTTTGCTGAGACGAGTAAGATAAAGAAGAAGTTTTGTTCTGAACATATTATGCATCATATATAGCATACAATTTGTCACGCGCCGCTTTCCAGAATACGGAATACGGGAGGCGACTAGGCCAGCCATACTCCTACGGTCAGGGAACAATCCCTTCGTAGTCACATTTCGGTTTCTTGCATTGCATGGTAATCAGTAAACACAATACAGAAGTAAAGGAAACACATCACTAGTTTATTACACCAACTTTTATTGTTCACAGTTTACAATAGATCGAAAAAAAAGAAACTACTAACCAAGTGCGAATATAAGGTTGATTTATGGAAAGCCGTAAAAGCACTGAAGACACGACCGTCTAGATCTCTGGGAGCTCGAATGGTAGGTTTGACTCCTGAACTGGGTCCTCTCCAATCTCTGAGCATGCATACTCAGGTCGTCAGAGCGACGCAATAGCAATATTATGATAATAACATTGAGGCAAGAAAATAAAGTAATAACGGTGGAGATAATAAATGCAGGTAATCGATGTGTCAATAAACAATGCAATGTATGATCTGTGTTCCTATCGGTCTCTAAGTCACTTTTGAAATCGAGTTGTGAAAAAGAATAATCATGTTTAATGAGGGTCTCGTATGTATCCGAGACTACGACCCATTATTGCCCGGAACATAATCATGTCAGCCGAACCGCTAGGTCCAAACCTAATATATATAAGAGTCGTTGTATGAATGATCATCTTCTAAATCACTAATCTCGCTAAATACAAGTTCCTTTCCATTTCAATTTCCCCTTTTCCCCCAGGTTTCACTATCTATGAGTATGGCTAGTTGTGTACAAATACGTATCAATAACACTGCTTTATTCACTATTCACTATTTTGTTCACTATCACGAATCATTCACTTTTTACCGGTGTACTCGACACAACTAAACCGATACCATTCACGTTCGACAATACATTATACACTGAAAATTAATAAGGACGCTCACTATCGCTAGAGGTATTGCAGTCGGGTAAAAACGTGAATTATGACGCTAAACAAATCATATGCAATACAAGTCATCACGCGTCTTATGAAGTTAGAAACATAACATTAAATCGTACATTCAGAATTAAGTAAAATGATACAAAAGCGGTAAAAAGTAGACTTAATCAGAAATTCAACGAAATTGGTTTTAAGTCAATCGGGTTTCGGGTTCGCGAACAACAGTCATTTCTTTTTAAGTGTTCTCTGCTGGAAATCCAGTTTCTGAACTGAAAGTCCATTTCGTAACACAGTTTTCACCCTGTTGGGATCAAAATTAGGCGACGTTACAGTTGGATAATATTTAGGTTTATCAGTTAGGTTTCCAACTCACCATACGGATTGATAATATCCACTGTTTTCTGGAAGTTATGCATTATTTAAGATTGGATATGCGTTATGTCCCTGCTTGGGACTGCAGTATGTACTGATAATTTAAAATATAATTAAAATAGCAAACGACGGTAAAAATGAATGAAATCACTTTAAATAGTTAGCTAACAGATTTATCTGCGCTACGGTATAGGGTTCCGCATAATACCATTTTCACACAGAGATGTAAAATCATTTCAAATCAAGTATCGACAAGCAGTGCTACTCTGGACTGCAGTCCAGAGCCGCATTCCCGAACAGTTTATGTCACCGCTATAAAATCGAAACAAAATATAAATTATATAAGGTCCTAGATTGTCGAGTTGGATTCGATACGAGCCCTCGAACACTGAATTCCAGCATATATCCAAATTATTATGATTTTCACAAGTTAAGTGTACAGGAAATTTCATATTCGGCGGATCTAAATGGGGATAAAATTTCACGGTGTTAGGCTACGTATTTTTGAGCCAACTCTTTACACAGTATTCATTATCACTAAGGTAATCCGTTACACCCAAGTTCCGTCATTTTAAGAGGGTTTTTAGCTTAGGGTTTGTATCGAGTGCTTATGATAAACATTTGATTTGCCACCGAAACGCTTGTTTGTTTCAACCAATAAACAATATTGATACTACAATTTTCTCATAACGTCATCACTAGCTTCTAGACTAGATTATATCTCAAATATTAGTACTAAGATTAAGATACGGCTCAATATTAAATCGCAATAGTAATTCTCGCCATAATTCGTACGCAATCGAAAATAAACATAATATAGCATGTAAGCAAGTATTTGAACTTGTCTGCGACGATCGATGGTCTCGACAACGATGATGATGGCAACGGATCGCACATGCACGGTACAGAAGCACAGCAACACCACTAAGGGTTTGGCCTCGACTCGAGCTTGGATTTGATGGCTCGGCAGCGACTAAGGGTCGGGTGATGCAACGGAGGTGGTGACGATGAGCACGGTGTGCCATTGGCAAGGTCGTCGGCGGTCCAGAGACGGCTCCGACGAGGTGGGGAGCTCGTGCGAAAGTGGGGCTCGGCTTGGAGATTGGAGGGTGAGGGGAGGAAGGTAGTGGGTTGCTGTGGTGATGGCGACGGATGGAGCTAGGTGTTGAGAGAGGAGAAGTCGACGGTGATGGTTTTCCGGCGAGGATGCAGGCGATGGGTGTAGGGTTCTAGGTTCTCGGGGTCGGGATGTCGGGTGTTGAAGGGAAAAGAGAGGGAGGTGAGTAGACGGTGACGGTGACGAGGGGAGACCGACGAGGTGGTCGGCGGCGTGGGGCGACGGCAACAAAGGAGATGGGTGCGTGGGTGTTCGGTGATGGGCTCGTCGAGGGCTTGGTGCAGGGGGCGAGCTCGATGGTAAGATGGGCGCTAGAGGTGAAGGCGAGGGGAGCTCGGGGAAGGAGGTGGCCGGCAGTAGGCAGAGGCAATAGGGTTCCCATATTGGTGATGGGTTTGTTTGGGGAGAGGAGGTGACGAGAGGGGAAGAAGAGAGAGAGAGAGAGGAGAGAGAGAGAGAGAGTGAACGTGGTGAGAGAGAGAGAGTGTGTGAACGTGGGTTTTTTTAAAAAAAAGTAAAGGAGAGATTAATGAGGAATTAATATATATAATTATTAGGTTTTAATGGAATTTATTTAAAATTGATTGGGGTAGGATGATGATGATGATGATGATGATATATATATATATATATATATATATATATATATATATATATATATATATATATATATATATATATATATTTGAATTTTGAAAGGGGAGAAAGTATATGTTGGTTAAAGTGGAGGGTTTTGGGTAGTTGGGCTTGGGCTTAAAAAAATTTAGAAGGAAAAGAGTGGGATTAAAGATGGATCCGGGCTTAGAGTTTTAAGTATTAAGTTAGGTAGCAAAAGAGTTATGAAAAAATTGTTAGGGAAAATATTTTTTGATGAAGTATATATATATATATATGGAATAGATTAAATATAAAATATATAGAATTATTTTTGAAATACGGATAATAAATACAAAGGGACTCGGTATTACACAATTTATGCAAATAAGAATCTAAAATATTTTTATAATCTCATATATCAGTACCTAAGTTTTCATGGTATCTATCTAATAAAAAAATAAATTATCTTTCTTAAGTTTAGGATAAAAAACAGAATCTAAACAAAACAATGCAAGAACTTTTCACCAATATTTATTCAATTTCGTAAGTATGCTATGTAACATTCCAGCAAATGCACTTTCATGATCAATTATATGCTCATTAATAATCTTACTAATATAAAATAACTGTTTTACTGCTAAATATATAGTAGGATAATAAACACCAGATAAACATTTGGTTGCATTGTAAAATATTTCTAAAAATTTCAAAACATATTCACCAAACAAACCAATCATAATGCTCTAAATTATTATTGGGCATTTGTTCCTCATAAAATAAAGTAACGGGCTCCCGATATTTTAAAACACATTTCAACATCTCATAAGTGGAATTCCACCTAGTTGGAATGTTGAATTTGAAAGATCTAAATTTTAAATTTAACTGGGTACGGTTTGCTTAAAAATTTGTTTTCAAGGTCCAGAGGTTTCAATAAATATCATTGTATTTTTAAGTTTCTCTAAATGAGAATCAATTATACAAAGACCATCATGCACAATTAAACTTAATATGCACATCTTTGATGAAATAATTCTCTATTCAAACATGATTTAAATCATTTTTTAAAATTGTTATAGCAGAATTATTATTATTAGCATTATCAAAACTAATAGAAAATATTTTATTTTGAATATTATATTCACGTACAGTAGTCAAAATACAATTACTTATATTATTTCCACTATGTGAATACTCCATTTTTGAAAAACCAATAATTGTTTTATGTAAAAACCAATCATTATCAATGAAATGTGCAGTAACACAAATATAACTCATGCCCCATTTTGTAATCCAAAGATAAGAAGTTGATGCGATTTTACTTTTAAAATTTGCAAAAATATCAATCAAATTGGTTTTACCATTATGAAATTTTTTTAAAACATCATTTCTAAGTGTTGTTCTGGGTACTCTTTGAAATGCTGGAATATGTGCATATTTTACCAATCTATCAAATTTTTTGTTTTCTACAAAACCAAATGGTTGTTCAACATTTATGACATATCTTGCAAGTACTCTTCTATTAGTATTTTACGAATAAGAAAAACTAGTTAAACAGTTAGACGACATGTTTAGAGTCGTCTGCCGAGAATCTGCTTTTTCGTGTTTGATTAAATGTCTTTTTAGGTGGATAGTTCCACCTGAAACGGCACAAGTAAAATTTGCTTGGTAATGAGTACAAATTGCCCGCTCATCTTTATTTGCAACTGTTTATACTACAAAATATTTCCAAACATCTGAAGTTTTAGCTCTTTAATTTTTAGGAGCAAAAGCTCTTGTTTTAGGAACGATAGGAGTAGAAACTTCTTCAGGGACATGACTTGTTACATAGCATGGATCTCATAATTAGAAGATTCATAATTAGGAGAATAAGAATTAAAATTAGTTTGCAGTATATTAGTTAATCTCTATTTCTCTTGTTAACCCATATCGATTTGAAATGAACGTTTCCATGAAGTTGAAGCACCCTTTTTACCTTGTAAAGATGAATTTGATATTCTTAATTAAAAATATTAGTAAGAGAGAAAGAGAGATGATAAAAAATATACGAAAAAAATATATAATCAATACAAAAAAACCATGATTCCAAATAGCAAAATCAAATTAGTAAAACTGGAGTGAAGATTGAGACTACGGAAGTGAAGATTGCGTGATTCCAATTTTAACAGCAAACTTCTCAGAAATTAAAGAGAATGATTAAGAGATTGAAACTTTTGTTGTTGTGAATTGTGAGAAGAATGGAAAGTATATATACGTAATTATAGCATTTTGGATTAGGAATATAAAAATGTATAATTTTGAGTGAGGGTGTTTTAGATAATTTTACAATCCCCACTTTAATTCAAATTTTCCCCTTTGTTAAAAAACTCACCCCCATTCAATAAAAACCCATCCCAAGAAATTGATCGGCCTCCACCGCCAAAATACCTCCCCAAGGCCAAACGACCAAATTCAAATTTGAATTTGGCCGGTTTGACCGGGCCGGGCCATTGGGCCGCTAATGGCTGGCCCAGCCCGGCCCTGGGCCGGGTCTTGGAAATGGTCGGGCTGGCCCAGGCCCGCCACGTGGTGCTCAAGCCAGGACATTTTTCGGGCCGGGCCGGCCCCTACGGACAGCCCGGCCCGTTAGACACCTTGATTTGTGGAGCCCTGTTTGGATACAAAGCTAGGATAACCATGGTTAATTTTAAAATGGAGATAGGAGGCACGCTAACTATGGTTTGCAAGTGCCAAACTCCAAAAATGGAGTTTGGTAAATTTTGATCATATTGGAATTGATATAACTGCAGTTTAAGGGCGAAAGATTGCAGTCATTTCAACAACTCCAAAATGATTGCCAAACAAGCCAAAGTTAGCATTTTGGAGTCAACTTTTGCTAACTTTATGAAATCATGGCGTACAAAACTTAACTCCATTCCCAAACAGGGCCTGATTATTTCAACCCAAATGTTGAGATAACTGCACTTACCTCAACTCTAATCCGATCAAAGTTTTTTAAACTCCATTCTTGGAGTTTGGGGCTTGCAAACCATAATTTGCATCCCCTACCTCCACTTTAAAATAAACACAGTTATCTCAACTCCATATCCAATCTGAGCCTTAGCCTTAGCCCTTTATGCCTTTCAATCTCTCTGAAAGCATAGCTTTTAGGCCTACTTTGGTCCTTTGTTTCGTTTAAATTAAAACAAAACAACTGTATGCATGTCTCCAAACCACAGGGTATTTAGGAAATGGAAACTGGGAAATAAAATTGGAAAGGGATGTCAATTTCCAGCTCTATTTGTTTGGATAGAAAAATGAAAAGGGTAAATTGTCAACAAGGCCCCAGGCCATTCGGGAGTTGTCTAAAAATCCCTGATATTTTAAAAATTGTTGGGAAAGGCTGCTATTCAAAATCTTTGTGAAAAAGCTCATAGACCTCATTTTATTTAGGCCTTTATCCCGACCCTTACCTCCCATTCCTTATATGTTACAGCCAACTGCTTAAATATCACATGTAACTTTTTAGATATTACAGACGACCGGTATAAAGGGGGTTTTAATTGGGCTCGGCGGCTTTTTAACAAGAGCAAAAGGCCCAAGGATTTTGCTCATATTTGAAATAGACCGGGGGCTTTTTGACAATTTTCTCAAAATAAAAATAAAAAGTACTTTCTTGATATTTATTTTTATTTTTGCCAAAAGTGTTTTTTGGGTAATTAAATTTCACTTTTTTGCCACATAGGTTTTTTAAGATCATGAATTATCACGTTTGTACATTGTTTGTGGAAAAATAATTCCTTTAGAATTCACCCAAATCAAAGAAAAAAATGGCCCAAAAACGCTCGGGCCCATTAATGATTCGCCTCATAAAAGATATGTCCGAATCTATATATTCCATTAAAGAAGCGCGAATGCGAGATCTAATCATATGAGAAATTATTTCATATGCCGGATGTAATATACGGAGACAGGAGAGAGAAAGAGATGGAGAATTTCAAGCACCCTTCGGACAGCTTGATGGGGGTCTATACTCTTATTTCTTTCTCTCTCATGACCAGATACATATGACCAGCACACCGAATAATTTCTCCTAAAAGAGATGTCTTAACTTTTGCATGAAGTAAACGCGTTTGTTCAGATCAGGTCGTGGATACGCTGTCTTATCAAGAAGCTAGAATCTGAAAATTAAGAGTTGATCATAGCTAACTCCTTAACCCTGTAAATAGCTAAGTTTATAACATAGAAAGGAGGAATCTCTAATCACAAAAAATGCTTTTCTTGGAATATAAAATATATTCCATCACCCTCATCATAATTTCAGAGTTTTGATGCAGTAGAAAAGACATTTCACATGGTATCAGAGTAACCCATGTTCGATTCCCTCCGGACGTATTAAATGCGGTTTTGTTTAAATTAAAAATACCGATGCGTAAAAGGCCAGGTTGGCGGTTTTATTTAGATTAAAAATATCACTGCGCAAAAGACCAAGTTTCGGCCCAAAGGACCTTCGACCTGTAGGGGTGTGTTAGAAATGTAAAATAAATTCACTCGGCTCTCATTATAAATTCGAAGTTTTGATGCTGTTGAAGGGATATCAAGAAGTTCAAACCCTCATCCAAAAAGTAATGCCTCTGTCATCTTCTCCGATCAAGATGATTAATAATTAAATAGAGAGGACGATCCACGGCCTCAGCAATGGTGCACAAATCTTCAATGACTCCTTGTGGCGATCGGAAAATGACCGAGGTTGCCTTTGATCGGATTCGGTTTAAAGCCTTTTATAAAAACGATCCGGATGATTAGCCATGGATTCATATGGTGGGTTTAGACCCGATCGCGGTCAAGACAAGGTAGTCGACCTTGCTCGGTCTGGGAACGTTAAACCGAGCGATCCAAAAGTCTACTCTGCGCTCGATTAGCGAGATCAGACCAAGCAAACAAACCAACGAACCCAGACTTGGTTTAAGGTTTGTGTCGCAAGCGATCTAGATGTCCAACCCTGCGATTGAGTACGCTCTTTATATGAAGTCTCAGTTGATGATTAATATGCAAGTCTCTAGTGCCCTCGCCGCGGAGGCTGCGGCTGATGCGGAAGCGGAAAACAAAAATTAACGAGGTGGAAAATAGAGACTATAACCCAGCGATCAATCCAAACACGAAAAACTAGTAAACTAGCAAGCAAAGGTTCGGGATACTACCTTCGACGCGTGTTCACCCAATCGTGAAAGACCCCTCCAAGTTTCTTGTATGCCGTCCTGATCGAGCTCTAATGGCGACCGCGCTTGCCGAAGATGATCCACTCGAAAGAACCGATCTAAGCTCTGGCTTCATCTAGTGAAGCAACCGACGCTCCAAACTTGCTACGAATGGAGAGCGGGGATGTAAGAATATTTCACTATATTTTTCTCTTTATTCTAGTACTTAAAAGAGCATGTGAAGAAGAAAGAGGAGGTGGAGAAACTTAGCCATGGAAAAATAGCCAAGTGTTGTTGTGCAGAAAAAACTAAGGTAGAAAAGAATGGCTCATTTTTCTTTTTGCAACCATGAAAGAATAGTTACCGCAAATGATATTTACCATATTAAAACCAAGGCCATACCTCTCTACCATACATCATAATACCTCATCCTCCACCTCATTTTTGATTTTCTTTAAAAGAAAAATCAAGAAATGAAGTGTCCATCTTCTAGAACAAATTCCGTATATATACGGAATACAAGCCGGTATACGTATCGAAATATATATACACGTATCCTGTAACAATTCCAATTTTTGTATACATAAATTTGATTTAAATTTGAAGTATACTTGGAGTATTTAATGTTGCTGTTACCACTTTAAGTATTTATTTTCCCACAATAATTACAAGAAGGAGCTTATAGCTCATTGGTAATACCTTGCACTGCTGAACCAAGCCACCAGAGTTCAAATCCCATGCCCCACATTATTTTTAGATTATTTTTCTTTTAAAATTCTTGGAAGCCTAACAGTCCACATGCCATAACTCCCAAAAGTTGAACTGAACCCTAAAAAGTAAATATACCAGAGCCTACGTCAGGAGAAACCACACCCGACGACCACCGGACTCGGCCGGACGGCCGAGCCCCCAAAACGAAAGTTGCGTCTTTTTATCTTCTCAACTCCCCTGTTTACTCCAAATTAATGGATCGGTTCCCGAATTTTAAATACACCCTATTTACTACAAATTTTAATGATTTTTCTATTATTTTTACAATTTTTTTAAATAAAAACCTTTCACCTACCCTACCCTAGCCTACCCTATAAAAAAAACCCTCAAGTTTTATAAATTACCTTAAAGACCCGAGCAATTATAAGACTTCGATTCACATCCCTGATTTTCTGACTCGGGTTTGAGTCTGATTAATCTGACTTGAATATGATTCAAGTCAATCTATAATCTACAAGATTCTAAGTCAATATGAACACATGAATTCATGAATACAATCATCAATTTACACAACTTGACTGAACCGAACCATGGATATAAATTCAATTTACATGATTCTCAGTATTCCATTTACATGACTCTACGGTTATAACCGTTTCCTGATATCATGGTTTCGGTCAGTCAGTCAATCAATCATACAACCAACACAATTTAAAAGATAACAATACAAACAAGACATCACGGGGTTTAAGGGGTAGATTGGTACGGAAGGTGTTAAAGGTGGCACGAGGTGGTCAGATTTAACACACCTAACATGAATCCAGTTGTTGTTGTACCGTGGCATCATAAACGGTTTCTTGTACTATACGTGCCCTTAGTCTCTGGCATATAGAGACTCCCCTCGTATACACTGGCATCCTTCTGTACCAAGCTACAAACAACAGCGTTGACATAAGATTACAACAATAGTCTACACTTTAAAATGTATCTTCTTATTCTGTCTTTTTTTTCTACTTCCCTCTTACCTTTGGGACTTACCGAGCGACCTGTTCGCTGACGACATTCTGTTTCTCTCTTCTTTGAATGTCGTCGGGTGATTTGGACCCGGCAGAGGTTGAGCCATCGCAAGAAGACTTGGAGCAGTTTACTGAAGACCCTGCACTGTAGTTTCATTGTACACTTTTCCTTTCTGTACTTTTCATTTCCTGTTATGCCACTGTTTAGGCATTTTTTTATTTCAGTTGTATTTCCTTTCATGTATTGTACAAAGAATGTTAATAAATAAAAGTTGCTGTTCTTTTACTTCTTGTCTCTTGTGTATTTATTTATATTGCTTAGATACGCTTAGCGTATGTACTTCTGAGTATATACGTAGCGGACCTCGTCGCGTCCCCTTCGCCGTACACTGGGAAGCGGGGCATGACAGGTTTTGTTGGTGGCCCATACAGGTAAGAGCTGTATGAATCCCTATCATGCAGTTCTGGTCTGCGTGAACAACCTAAGCAATATAACACAAGAATCAGCAACTAAAACATTCTTTACAATTCATGTTCCTTGAATCTTGCCATTTCATATTCCTTAAATCTTATCATTTCATGTACTTGAATCCGTCCTAACCCAAATTTTTCTTCAGGGTTATGGATTCTCCGAACAACACCAGCAACAACGTCAACAACACCCCCCCAACACTACCTCTCACACCAGCTGTTCCTGCGCCACCTACCGAGCAAACAGTGCTACTTGAGGCAATCCGCAGCCTTCTAGAGGGACAGCAACAACTCTTGAACCGTCCCGAGACTGATGCTCCTGGAGTAAAGCAATTCAGGGCTTTACATCCGAAGCAATTCTCAGGAAAGGGGAGCTCACTGGAAGCTGAGGAATGGGCTCAAAGTATCGAGGATGATCTGGCCGCAGCACAAGTGCCAGATATCGCTTGGGTCCGTGTAGCGAAACTACAGCTCACGGACAACGCTCGCAACAGGTGGAAGATGGAAGAAAGCCGTCTTGCACAACCTATTGAATGGAAAACTTTTCGCGAGAAGTTCGACGCGAAATATTTCCCTGTGACTCCCAGGTTTGCCATGGAGCAGCAGTTCATTCATCTACAGTAAGGATCAATGTGGGACAAATCGGTAGATGAATACGACGCTGAATTCACCATGTTAAGCCGGTAAGATATGTCACAATAGTTCAATTTTAAATATCACATACCACACAGCTAACACTATCCTTAAACAGATTCGTGGCACACTTGATACCGACGGACGATATCAGAGCCCGTCGCTTTCAACAAGGACTGGACACGGAGATTCAGGCTGCTCTAGCCACAGGAAATTTTTTGACTTATGAGGATGCTCTAGAAGCTGCCCGCAGTTATGAGGCAGTAATAAAAGAAAGGGGCAGACCTCAGTCTGCAGGAGTCAAGCACCCTGCCAACCAGATGGCAGGTGGTGCCTCCTCCAGACCACCTTTTGTGCCAAGACGTCCTGGAGCACCAATTAGCAGACCCAGCCCAGCCTTTTGTAACTACTACAAGAGAAATGGGCATCTGGCGAGAGATTGCTGTCGTGCGAACAACCTTTGCTTGATCTGCGGCTCAGCTGCTCATGGTATTGGGGCTTGTCCTCATAAACAAAACCCAGTTGCTGCACCCAGGCCCGCAAACAATTATCCACAGCGTCCAGCCATCCAAGCCCCTGCTCCAAGACTTGCACTGCCTGCACCACCCAGAGGACCACAAGCTGCACCACCTCCTCGACAGTTCCATCAAGCTCAAAGGAACGTTTTGAGGAATGCTCCTCAGGCCAGGGGGAATGTGCCAAAGCGCCACGCTTTCATGATGTCTGTGGAAGAAGCTGAGGCCACTGGCCAAGTCATTATTGGTAAACTTTCCTTCTCAAACTTATCTTTTAGTCCTGGTTATATACACACTTTCCCTATACCTAAAACATATCCCATATACCTTAGGTACAATCCTAGTAGCTTCATTACCTGCACTTGCACTGTTTGATACTGGAGCATCCCACTGCTTTATGTCGCAATGGTTTGTCCGAACCCATGCGATTCCAGTCTCACCACTTATATCTAGCTGGAATGTCAGTTCCGGAAATGGCGTTCTAAAGGCAACTATGGGATACAACTTGTGTCCAGTCATCGTCTGTAGTCGAGAGTTTTATGCTGACTTCAAAGTACTGGACATACCGAACTTCGATGTGGTTCTAGGAATGGATTGGCTTGGAACCTTTTATGCTACCATCGACTGTCGTCAAAGGAGGATAGTATTCGAGATTCCAGACCATCCGATCTTCTATTTCAAGAGCGGAGATCGTACCCTGGAGCCATGTACCTACAAAGCGAAGCCAAGGGAAGCAGTAGTTGCGGCAGCTCAAGCGGAAGAAGAATTAAGACCAGAGGTAGTTCGAGAGTTCGACGATGTATTTCCTGACGATATATCAGGTTTTCCTCCCGATCGAGCTCTTGAATTCAGTATTGATTTAGTACCAGGAGCACAACCGGTGATCAAAGCACCGTATAGACTAAGTCCGGAAGGATTGAAGGAAGTCCGAACATAGTTGGACGAATTATTGGCGAAAGGATGGATTCGTCCCAGCACTTCAAGTTGGGGAGCACCTGTACTACTGGTGAAGAAGAAGGAAGGTTCATACAGAATGTGCATCGATTATAGGGCCTTGAACGAAGTCACTATAAAGAACAAGTATCCACTCCCGCGCATCGATGATTTATTCGATCAGCTAAGTGGATCTTGTGTTTTCTCTAAATTGGATCTTCGTTCAGGTTATCATCAGGTGAAGGTCAAGGAAGCTGATATTCACAAAACAGCTTTCAGAACTCGCTATGGACATTACGAATTTCTAGTGATGCCATTTGGAGTGACCAATGCACCAGCAATATTCATGAACCTAATGAATCAAGTTTTCCGGGAGTACTTAGACAGGTTTGTGGTCATCTTCATAGACGACATCCTGGTATATTCTAAGAATCGGAAAGAGCATGCAGAGCATCTACGAATTGTCCTGGAAACTCTTCGACAACATAAGCTTTATGCCAAGTACAGCAAGTGCGAGTTTTGGCTAAATCAAGTTGGTTTTCTTGGACATATCGTATCAGGAAAAGGAATTTCTGTGGATCCAGCCAAAGTTTCAGCAGTTAGCGAATGGCATACACCAAAGTCAGTGAAGGACATTCAGAGTTTCTTGGGTTTAGCTGGATATTACAGAAGGTTCATTGAAGGATTCTCAAAGATAGCAACACCCCTGACCAAGCTCACACGAAAAGATGAAGAATTTGTGTGGTCAGAAGCATGCGAACAAGCTTTCGTAGAACTCAAGTAAAGATTGACATCTGCACCTATTCTCGTAATACCGGATCAATCTGGAGGATTCGAAGTGCATTGTGATGCATCCGGTAAGGGATTAGGATGTGTTCTGCATCAGCACGGTAAGGTTGTGGCTTATGCTTCAAGACAACTGAAGACTCATGAGCGCAATTATCCGACGCATGATCTGGAGTTGGCAGTCGTCATCTTTGCTCTCAAGATTTGGCGCCACTACTTACTTGGTGAACGAGTGAACATCTACACAGATCATAAAAGTCTGAAGTATGTGTTTACTCAGAAGGAGTTGAATATGCGGCAGAGAAGATAGTTAGAACTCATGGCGGACTTTGACATCAACTTGCAATATCACCCAGGAAAGGTGAACGTAGTACCTGATGCTCTTAGTCGCCAACCATTATCGATGAATCTCACCGCTCAGTGGAAGCTTCAGCAAGACTTGCATCAGATGGAGATTGAAGTAGTCATGCCAGGTAATGGTTCAAGTTTGATGAATTTACAAGTTCAATCAACCATTGTCAATCAGATCAAAGCAGCTCAAGTAAGTGATGCTAAGTTGCAAAGGATCAGAGAACAAGTGGAGAATGGACTCAGAACAGACTTCATCATCCATGAAGATGGATCTTTGAGATACGGCAGCAGATTGTGTGTACCAAAAGGTCCTGTTCGGGAAGAGTTAATGAAAGAAGCCCACAACTCTCCCTACTCAGTACATCCTGGAGGTACCAAAATGTATAAAGATCTACGTCAGAATTATTGGTGGCATAGAATGAAGCGTGAAGTAGCCAGAAGCGTCGTAAAATGCTTGGTGTGTCAGCAAGTAAAGGCTGAACATCACAGGACAGCTGGACTACTTCAACCGTTACCAATCCCAGAATGGAAGTGGCAGCATATCACGATGGATTTTGTGACTGCTCTTTCTCGCAACACAAAGGGTAACGATGCTATATGGGTCATTGTGGATCGACTCACAAAGTCGGCTCACTTCATCCCATTTCGAGTTGGCCAATCAACTGAGACACTAGCAAAGAAGTACATGGAGGTAATAATCTAATTAAGATTTAAACACTTCATAATGTACTATCTCTGATACCCATAAACTCATACAGGAAATTGTGAGACTTCATGGAGTACCGGTCTGCATTGTCTCCGATCGTGACACCAGGTTCCGATCACAATTTTGGCAGAGTCTGCAAGCTAGCTTGGGAACAAGTCTGAACTTCAGCACGGCTTATCATCCACAAACAGATGGTCAGTCGGAACGAACTATTCAGATCTTGGAGGATATGCTCAGAGCGTGTATGCTAGACTTCAAAGGATCGTGGGAAGATCACCTGCATCTTGTGGAGTTCGCGTACAATAACAGCTACCAAGCAAGCATAGGATGGCACCTTTTGCAGCATTGTATGGAAGGAAGTGTCAATCACCATTAAGTTGGGACGACATCGGAGATAGGGAACTTCTTGGACCAGAGATGATAGTAGCGACCGTTGATGTGGTTCGTACCATCAGGGGAAAAATGCGCATAGCCCAAGATCGACAGAAACACTGGGCTGATGCAAAAAGACGACACTTGGAGTTCCAGCCAGGAGACCATGTATTCTTGAAGATATCTCCGAACCGCGGAGTGATCCGATTTGGAAGACGGGGTAAATTGAGTCCGAGATATATTGGACCGTTCGGCATACTCGAACGAGTCGGTGAAGTGGCATACCTCTTAGCGCTTCCACCCTCATTAGAAGGAGTGCATAACGTGTTCCACATATCCCAACTCAGAAAGTATGTGAGTGACCCCAGCCATGTACTTGATCATTCTGAGCTCACTATACAGCCCGACTTGTCTTGTGAGCAACAACCTGTGGAGATCCTGGACAGGAAAGTGAAGACACTTCGGAACAAAGAAGTTAACTTGGTCCGAGTGTGGAGAAAAGACACTCCAGGAGAATCCACGTGGGAAATGGAAGATGAAATGCGTGCAAGATATCCTCACCTCTTTGTAAACTAGTCCTCAAATAAAAGTTGTAAATTTCGAGGACGAAATTTTTGTAAGGAGGGTAGATTGTAACAACTCCAATTTTTGTATACATAAATTTGATTTAAATTTGAAGTATACTTGGAGTATTTAATATTGCTGTTACCACTTTAAGTATTTATTTTCCCACAATAATTACAAGAAGGAGCTTATAGCTCATTGGTAATACCTTGCACTGCTGAACCAAGCCACCAGAGTTCAAATCCCATGCCCCACATTATTTTTAGATTATTTTTCTTTTAAAATTCTTGGAAGCCCAACAGTCCACAGGCCATAACTCCCAAAAGTTGAACTGAACCCTAAAAAGTAAATATACCAGAGCTTACGTCAGGAGAAACCACACCCGATGACCACCGGACTCGGCCGGACGGCCGAGTCCCCAAAACGAAAGTTGCGTCTTTTTATCTTCTCAACTCCCCTGTTTACTCCAAATTAATGGATCGGTTCCCGAATTTTAAATACACCCTATTTACTACAAATTTTAATGATTTTTCTATTATTTTTACAAATTTTTTTAAATAAAAACCTTTCACCTACCCTACCCTAGCCTACCCTATAAAAAAAAACCCTCAAGTTTTATAAATTACCTTAAAGACCCTAGCAATTATAAGACTTCGATTCACATCGCTGATTGTCTGACTCGGGTTTGAGTCTGATTAATCTGACTTGAATATGATTCAAATCAATCTATAATCTACAAGATTCTATGTCAATATGAACACATGAATCCATGAATACAATCATCAATTTACACAACTTGACTGAACCGAACCATGGATATATATTCCTTTTACATGATTCTCAGTATTCCATTTACATGACTCTACGGTTATAACCGTTTCCTGATATCATGGTTTCGGTCAGTCAGTCAATCAATCATACAACCAACACAATTTAAAAGATAACAATACAAACAAGACATCGCGGGGTTTAAGGGGTAGATTGGTACGGAAGGTGTTAAAGGTAGCACGAGGTGGTCAGATTTAACACACCTAACATGAATTCAGTTGCTGTTGTACCGTGGCATAAACGGTTCCTTGTACTATACGTGCCCTTAGTCTCTGGCATATAGAGACTCCCCTCGTATATACGGGTATCCTTCTGTACCAAGCTACAAACAACAGCGTTGACATAACATTACAACAATAGTCTACACTTTAAAATGTATCTTCTTATTCTGTCTTTTTTTTCTACTTCCTTCTTACCTTTGGGACTTACCGAGCGACCTGTTCGCTGACGACATTCTGTTTCTCTCTTCTTTGAATGTCGTCAGGTGATTTGGACCCGGCAGAGGTTGAGCCATCGCAAGAAGATTTGGAGCAGTTTACTGAAGACCCTGCACTGTAGTTTCATTGTACACTTTTTCTTTCTGTACTTTTCATTTCCTGTTATGCCACTGTTTAGGCATCTTTTTATTTCAGTTGTATTTCCTTTCATGTATTGTACAAAGAATATTAATAAATAAAAGTTGTTGTTCTTTTACTTCTTGTCACTTGTGTATTTATTTATATTGCTTAGATACGCTTAGCGTATGTACTTCTGAGTGTATACGTAGCGGACCTTGTCGCGTCCCCTTCGCCGTACACTGGGAAGCGAGGCGTGACATATCCGTATAAAAATACAAATATCCAAAAGAGAGAAAATGAATAGTGAAAAATAATACAAGGATATATATATATATATATATATATATATATATATAGAGAGAGAGAGAGAGAGAGAGAGAGGTTAATGGAGGAAAGAGGCCATAGGAGAGAATTTCCTTCTATGGCGTCGAAAAAATACACATTTCCTCATTTTTTCCGACGATCGGCACCCACCATCTTCATCGTTATCATCTAAGATGTGGGTACACCAAATTTCATGTGATTTTACAACTTTTCCACCATTGATTTAGTGGGTTCAAAATTAACGGTTTACCGACAATAGAACTTTTTACATTGTTAAATCAACGGTGAAAAGGTTGTAGAATTATTTGAAATTTGGTGTACCCATATATTAGATGTTAACGATGAAGATGGTGGATGCCGATCGTCGGAAAAAATGGGGGAGAGTATTTTTTCAACGCCATCGGAGGTAATTCCCTCCTATGGCATCTTTCCTCCATTATTCTCATATATATATATATATATATATATATATATAAATTATTAAATCAAAATAATCTGGCTTAAACCTAAGCCGCTAGAATTATCAACCGTCCGATTAAAGTCTGTGTAGCCTGTACACGTATTTAATCGGACCCCTTGTATGTACCAACATACGTCATCTACATCATATCGCCTGAACCGGAAAACCCTCTGTACGGGAATCAAAAGACTCGACAATACACCGGCAGTGATTACCGGATAAACCTAAAAACCACAAGCACGTTAGCGACACTAGCTGTACGTAACGGCTACTCAGGTATTTACCGAAAGGGAGGTCGACAATCAAGTCCGTCAATATACCCTACTGAGCCTGAATGTGACAATCTCCGTACAGTCCGGTCTTTTCGTTTAAGAGTATTGCATACCGGGTCTAGGGGTGGATAACGTCAGGCCCCTAATAACCCGATAAATAGTGTAGGAGTCAAGCTCATCACCAACCGAGAAACTACTGAACTTGTATCAGTAAATCTCATCCACCGTGGCTACGGATTTAGGGTGATAGCCAACCAAACACAGTGGGACATCGACTCCTAATATCAGGAGAGACGAATTCTCGACAATCGCCCACTGCCTACATGTGGCTCGGGGCTGTACCTAACTAAAACATTTTTGCACGACTCCTTTGAACCGTGGTAGGGTAATAATCAAGGTACAGTGGGAACTCACACGAGAAGAATGACAATCTCAGATCAAAATACTAACCCGTACTCATGCCACTAGAGAACGTCCATCTAACGATAGATATAATACCATGTAGAAGTTCTCGGCAAGTTCGTCGAGTGTACTCACCTCCAGTGAGCACATGTTTACTATCTTAGGTGACATAACACCAATGACTTGTGAGACCGGCCACCGCCTCTCGTCGGGGTCTCGAAATATATACACTATTCTACTCCGGAATATCGATACCCTATTTCGATACTCTCACGACTAGGGACATTTAAAGATGTACTTATGGACTACCCAGCTCTCACGTATATAATCGCCATCATAATACTGGTAGTCAAACAAGAATCCTACGAGCTTCATCATTATGTATTAGTGACATGTAATAATAAATAAAACGTGTACATATCAATGATACAGATAAACCAGATAGTATACTATCATCCGGAGTAAGATTGTTCAACCTGTATAGGTCCTCCCTCAATTATCATAATCGCGTGCTTGTAATTACAATAATTGCCTTGAGGGCACTATATCCAATAATTTCCCACTTGCGCTTAAGGCTAATTATTGCGGTATCGCATACCCACATCCCGTGTGCTATTGAATACCCAATTTCTCTACTAATCAATTTCGCAAAACGTGTTGGTGAAATATCCATGTTTGAGAAATAACCCCATTGAGTGGATCTGCTATAATGTTCCAACTTTCTCTTTCTATATCTCAATTTCGTGGAGATGAACAATCTCCCGAACTAAACGATACCCCGCAACAAGAATTTGTCTGGATACTTGATGGGACCAAATTCATAAAAGAACAAATTTATCCAACAAACTTCTTGGGTTGTATCCTCTGTTGAGTCATAACCAGCATCCTGCACCATACTTACCTCAGTATCCCTATTGGAACCCTATCCAATATACTGATCCTCAGAAGAGGCTAAACTCAAAACTCTGACAGCATCTTTGTCATCCAGGTCAGCTTGGAAGCCTGAATCGATAACTGCTTCCTGGAGAAGGTTGCTGTTACCATATACCAAGAACATCCTCTTATGTTGTAACGACTCTGAAATTCCTGTACATAAATTTCTTGTTATTTCACATTAAAGGGTATTACAGCCTGTGTAAGAGTTATAAATTAAATTTGTTTAATAAAAACAAGAAGCAACTTGTAGCTAACTGGTAAAGCCTCTACACTGCTATGACATAGCCTGTGTGATCGATTCTCATCGGACCCAATTATTTTTAGATTTTTCTTTTTAATTTTTCGGAAGCCCAAGAGTTGCACGTGCAATTCACGGAGAAACGAAAAGTTTCAGAAAAATCAAACAGGCGCAATGAGGTGTACACACCAAACTTGATACGTGGCATGAATCTCGAGACTGATCACCAAGATCCGACCGCCCATTCTTAGCTTTGGGCCGGCGTCGATGGTTGGATTGCCTCTAATCTCCTCCGTGCTTTGCACACTTGACTCTTCAACTCCTCCTAACTCCCCTGCACTGTTTGATTTTTCTGCAATCAAACAGCGACTCTTCAATTCATCATTTAAATTCTTTTAATCCACATTTTTAATTCCCAAACCCTAATTCTTCACTATAAATACCACCCCATGCCTTACCTCCCCTTTATTTTGAAAATTTCTATCAAAATCATCCCAAAAGTTCCTAAGTGCAAGTGGAGTCAAGTGGAGTTAGCAACCATGCTCCTTCCATCAAAGATCGAAACCGTTTCCGAAACTTCCGCGATGCCATAGAGCCCCCTCCATTTTCCTTACTCCTTTCTCGAAGTTATAAACCCGTAAGTCCCTCTTCTCTCATCTTCTTTCATTTCAAAACTATCTTCTAAAAGCATATCGGAAAAGTGGAGTTAACTCCGATATGTGTAGTTTTAACCTTTGTACTCCCCTTCCTAAAGCAAAATAGGTCAAAATAACTTTCTCATATTATTTATAACTTTGTTTACAATCATTTAGTTTTGAGTTTAACCAAAACTTTCATGTGAAACTATCATATAACAAACTTTTCATTAAAATATCATGAACTTTAGTATAACTCTCATTTCAATAATTGTTAAATACCTTTAGGAAAACTGCACGGAGTAACGACCTATCCCACACGCACACTATGGTTTCATATCACGGTATTCTAAACACATGACTAATTTAAAGAATAACTTTTACATTAAAATACCATACCTTTTCAAAACGGGTTTCTTTTAATCGGTATTTTGTAATTCTTGGCAATTACGCATCTATAACACTCGTTAGGGGACCCGCCAATGGATGGTGTGGATTATTGCACATCCTTAGAATAGTAGAGAGAGATACAGAACTCCTCACGGAGTATTCGGTCTCGAAAGGAAATAAAAATACGGTTTTTAAGAAAGGCGGCTTTTCTAAACAAAACTAATTTTTGAAAAATTATATAAAAAAATATGAATCCGTATTTTCAATAAAAATATATTATGAAACTATATTTTTAAAATGAAAGATTAGAATTTTAATAAAATACCATCAAGTTTCCAAAAGAGCTAGTTTTCAATAAAATACCATAACTTTTAAAAATGCTAAGTTTCATAACCAAAATACCATAACAATTAAAATACATGTTCATGAAAACGCTAAATGGTACAAATCACCCTCGAGGTTTATTTTTTAAACTATATTAAAGTATATTTTCATAAAACCCTATCGAGATATGCAATATTTTAAGGACTATAGATTAATATAGGCTTAAGCGGTATCATTTCTCTTGAACTTCGGGGAGCCGGAGAAACTGAGTGCTTGCCTATTCAGGCTAGACAACTTAACGGGGTTTCAATGGAAATTGTCTTGGAAAAGACACAAATCCTGCCGTCCATATGCAGCAGTTGCCTGTTTCCCCCCAATAAAAGAGCAAAGCTTTGTTCAAAATTTGAAAGGGGCAGCGCCTCACGTGCCTTTCACAAGGGCGCCAGTGCCACGAGTTAAAAACTTTGAGGGAGCGCCTCACGTGCCCCCACACGAGGGCGCTGGCGCAAGAACTAAAAGTTCTCTGAATCCAACGGAGATGATAAATTATCAAAGCACAAAATTAAATTCTGATTGAGGAAATACTCCTTAAATCAGAGCACCGTTGGATTAAAGATCCAATGGTGATCACCAAGCTACAGAATAAGCTCTGTAGGGGAAAATATTTTCCCCAATCTTTCTTGTTCTCTCATGGGAACTGAATAAAATACAAATAAAGCAGTAAGAAAAACCCCCAAATGGGGCATCACGTGCTCACACGTGACCAGGCCTCACGTGCAAACACGTGACCTTTTTACCGGCAGATTCTATCTACGCTTGAATGCCTAATTGATAAAGTCACGTACTCACACGTGATGGGCTCTTGAACCCACTGAATTAATAGAATTAAATTCTAATTAAAAGGAATTAAAAGCATTTGTTCTCTCATGGGAACTGAATAAAATATATAAATAAAGCAGCAAGGAAAACCCTCAAAGGGGGCATCACGTGCCCACACCTGACCGGGTCTCACGTGTAGGTATGTGACCTTTTACAGGCAAAGCCTATAGGCGCTGAATGAAATAAACAATTGAAAATGCTTAATCAGTGGGATCACGTGCCAACACGTGATGGGTTTCTGAGCCCTCTGAACTAATAGAATTAAATTCTAAATTAAATGATTAATCAGTGGGGTCACGTGCCAACACGTGATGGGTTTCTAAGCCCTTTTGAACCAATAGAATTAAATTCTAATTAATTGCTTAATCAGTGAGGTTACGTGCCAACACGTGATAGACTCCTAAACCCTCTGAACTAATAGAATTAAATTCTAATTAAAGGGAATCAAAAGCACTAATTGGAAAAATATTTCCCTAGATCTTTCCAAATAAAAAAGATTGCACTCTGTTAAGTGGAGCACCATTGGATTAAAAATTCAATAGTGACTAAAAAATCATAAATTTATAGAAAAATTCTATACAAGAAAATATTTTCCTAAAATTTGCCAGGAACAACAAATAAAATATGTTTTGGATTAAAAATCCAATGGTGAATAAAATTCACCGAATGATCTAAAAGATCATGTTGGTTATAAAATCAATCAAAATTTTTCAATGAAAGATTGACTAAACAAACCGATTCTTTTCTTTCTACTATAAATAGGAGTCAAGAAGAGAATAGAAAAGGAGGAATACAACAACAGAGAGAGAAGATAGAAGAGAAAAAAAGAGAAGAGAATTCAATTCTTCAGAGAAAAAAGAATATCTCTTCAGAGAAAAAACTCTAGGTATGAGAAGGAAGGAGATCATTCTATGATGTAACACCCGAGCCCAATAATACTATTTCTATTACTAGTTGAGTGTTATACATTGCTCAATTCTATTATCCTGATTGTTTGGTGCTTATTGCTAAATTTTAACCGGTTAAGTCATTTTGGCACATAACAAATTTAACACCTAAAATGAAATTAAAAATATCCATGTTGGCCTACTCGTCGCCACTAGTCGCGTGGCAGTGTCCGCGTGTCGAGATCTCATCCCGTTCGGTGAAACGGGCGAGTTTGGACGGCTACGCGCGCGTGCGAGTGTCCGACTTGGGGGCATGCATTTTAATCATTAAACACCTCTTTTCAAAATTTGGAACCCGCTTAAAATCCTATAATTTGAATTTGAAACATTTGGGCGCAACCCGGGCGCGATTTGGAAATGTTTCATTTAGCGCCGAAATGCCCATTTAAATTTTATAATCTAAACTATATAATATAAATATATTCTGTTATTTTTCAACGTCTAAATCTTTTAAATCTTAAATTTTATTTCCCTTTCGCTAGCAGCCAATCACGAGGGGCTAAAACCCTCGTGGGCCCCCCAACTCTCTCTCTCTCTCTCTCCGTCCCTCTCTATCTCTCTCTAATCTCCTTCTCTCTCTCTCTCTAACAATCTCTCTCTCTCTCTCCCCTAAAATCTCTCTCCCTCTCTTCTATAATCTTCTCTCTCTCTCTATTTTATATTTTCCCACAGTTCCTCGTCCTCACCCAAAGCAACACGAGAACCCCCCGAACCCTAACCCTAGCCACCTCCTGCCGTCGCCGTCGACCTCCCCGCGCCATCGCCGTCACCGTCCTCGCCTCCACAGCCTAGCCGCACCCCCTACCTGCTCTCCTCCCTCCTTCCCGAGCCTGCGAACCCAACCCCGACGCCACCTCCTGCACGCGGTGCCAGCCGTCGCCGCCGCCTCCCCACGCCGACGACACCACCACCATCACCCTTGCCTCCGCAGTCTCGTCCCGACCTCTCCACCTTCCTCCTCATTCCCTCGCCGGCGCTGCAACAGCACCCAAGCCGCAGCACTACCACCTCCTCTGTTCGCCGGAAAACGCCGCCGTCGACCCTCGTCGTCGTCACCCGCGCCACCGCCGACCACCTCCTCTTCCCTGCGACCAGAACCCGGCCTTTACCTCCCCTCATCGCACAGCACCACCCGATCCAGCAACTTCCAGCCGTCTGCCGCGTTCACTGTTCACCGCCGGAGCTCTTTGCCGTCGAACCCATTGCGGTTGCCATCCTTGATATCCCAGTAAGTTCTCTTGACCTCTTCCCTTTCCTTTTCCCTTCGCTGGTCGATCGTTGTCCATATATCGTATTTTTGCTAACTTGTCGCTGTTTTGACATTTCACCGGATTCCGGCCGTACCGTCGACTGGACCCGACTCTCCAGCGAAGTATTCTGGTCCGTGTGGTTCCGCTGTTCGCTGTTTGGACTCGATCCGTGGCCCGTGCATCCGTCTCGTGTTTTCCGCCGACGTTGCATTCGTGTTTTCCGGTTTGCGAAACCGTCGAGGCAAGTATCCGAATACTTGCTCTAACACGCTAGTACACAAGATCAAGTCTTGCTATACATTTAATTATCATATTAATTAGTATAACCACACAGTTGATGGTAATATCGATATTTTAGAATAACTTAGAATTGACGGTTGCAAGTATCTTTAACATTGAATCATTATAGTAGTTTCTTGTAATTAATCGGTCTGCTATCAATCCATACTTTAACTAACTAAACCAATTAGATCGTCCTTGTTTTATTTGTTAAATCATCCATGAGACGATTATTTATGCTTTAGTTTTAAATTCATGTAGCTTCACTACTTTATGTTGTTGATATTGTTTCACCTTGTGATTATTGCACCCAAGGGTGCTTGAACCTGTTAATAAAGAAAATACAAAGCACCATTGTGATTAAGTGACTATCATTGCCGTTTACTTTAAATTCTTGCTGCTGTTTATTGTTCGATTGTATACCTGTCGTGAGCACGTACTCGATTGCACTACATATTGACCTGACCTTGCTACACATGACATATATATACATACCGACTCAACCTGTTGTACCACGACATGACTTGTTACCCGATCTCATGCCTAATGCCAACAAACCTGACTTGGGGTCCTCATGGACCACTCCTGTTGTCTATCCAGACAAACCTAACCTGTTATCGATCCTGTGTTGGCATTAGATCTTGATTACTGAATACCTGACCTGATATACATAACTTGGGGGTATGGGGAAATCAAAGGTGAAACCGACTTGTAACTCAACAGTTCGATACCTGTTCTGATCAGTCTTACGGGCTTGGCCAGTCCGGGAGTGATGATGCTGACATCACTCGTCCATCCTGCTACCTATTTACTGCCTAGCGGCACGTCTCGGATTCAGCCCCGAGGGTCTTGACCGTGGTCCCGGGCACGCACGGGATACTATTGAGTTACATCGACGAGTCACCAATTGATTTCAAGGACTTTAGAGTAGAAACTTGATAGGGCAGTTTAGTTACCACTGCATATTACCCTGCACTGTTATTTCATAGTACTGCTTCATTTATGTTCATCCCTGTATTGCTTATTACCATGTTTGTATTATATTATTGGTTGACATGACGCGCTGACGTCTGGGTTTTGCATGGCCCAGATTCCTTACCACTGTCGACGACCGAGCAGGAGTACTTCAGCCAGCAGGCTGATCTGTGAGTTCCATAGTGTTTAGTTTGTTTATTTCATTTCATTTCCAGATGTGAGCCCGCATTATGGGACGTACTGTTTATTTATTGTATTGGATCATTTGCTTCCGCACTTATTGTTTATTGACTCTTGTTATTATGGATTTGGACATGTGTTAGATTAGTTTATTTATCTTGTTCTTGATATCTCTACAACCGTAATGTGACTGTGGATGGATACTTCCTACCCACAGGTAGCATGGTTGGCTATGTCACGTGCCCAATCTTGCGTACTCTGGGAAGCGGGGCGTGACATATAAGCTCCCACAAAACAAAAGAGAATTTAATTCTCAAACCAAGGGTTTAACTCTTCTAAAAAGAACTTAGTTCTTCCTCTGGTTGAAGATCTGCAGAAGCAGATCTCCCCACAAGTTGAGAATTTAATTCTCATCGGGAAGATTTTGCTATGCAGATTCAAAACTTAGAGAGAGAATTGGGTTTAAAGAATTTAATTCTTTCAAACATATAGGAATTTAATTCCTCTAAATAAAATTTGGGTTTAACCCTATCAAAAGAATTTAATTCTTAAATAAGGGATTTAACTCTCCATGCACGTAAAAGAGATTAGTACCCAACATGATCACGTGGTAACACGTGACCCCCTTTCTTTGAACCAGAAAAAAAGATTTCCCAAATTGTTTAACACTTATTTAAAAGGGAAAAGGGAAAACAATAAAGACAGTTTCTCTTTTAGGGTGTATCACGTGCTCCCACGTGACCCTTAAAAAGTTCCTAAAAACAAAAGGGAGTAAAGCCAAGGCAGTTTCACTTTTTAGGCGTCTCACGTGTCCCCTGACAAATACCATTTAAAGAGAAAATGGGGTAAAACTGAAGGATTAATATCCAACGCATGGATACCCATCACGTGCCCACTCGTGATGGTTATAAAGGTCAAGTGTTTAACACTTATATGCATACTCTGAGAGTAAAATAAAAGAAGCAAGGCCCAATCTTCAGGCGTCTCACGTGACTCCATGTGAGCGCTTCAGTTTTAGCGTTTAACACTATTTTAAGCGCCTCACGTGGGAACACGTGAGCACCGAATGTACTCTAGTGTTTAACACTATATTCGAGCCAATCTTAGCTCAAATTAGCTAAGTCTTCCAGAGGCAAGACTCCCCCTTCAACTGAACCCCAATTATACTCTTGTCTTTCAAAACTGATCATCTCATATGGCATTCAAAGTGATTCCCAAAGCCTTCCAACCAACATTGGTTCAAGGGTACATCTCTTCATACCTCTGATATATGTCGTTGTAATTCTTCAACGTCTTCAGAGAGGTGACGGGTCCCAACAACCAGACATTATATGGACTGTGAGGTCCTTAAACTTATGGACTATGATGTCCTTAAACTTTACAGACTATGATGTCTCTAAACTACCATGGAATGTGAGGTCCTTAAACTCATATACTATGATGTCTTTAAACTTTACAGACTATGATGTCTTTAAACTTTACGGACTATGATGTCTCTAAACTCCATGGACTATGATGTCCTTAAACCCACTGGACCGCAAAGTCTTTAAACTAAAACAATAGAGCCCAAATGCTCTTTTGTTGGATCTAAATGATCCTGTTAAGTTGATCTTAGTCTAAAATTAGACTAACGTATCCTTAACAAACTGTTAAGTTGATTTTAATCTAAAATTAGACTAACGTATCCTTAACAAACGTTTAAGTTGATCTTAGTCTCAAATGAGATTAACGATCCTTAGACCTAAACCAAAACCCAAATCTAAGAAAATACGGATTTGGACTAATCCACGCCCTATGGGCGACAACATAAATTAGTCTCCGTATACAATCCACGGGCAACCAAAAATAAAACAAACACACACGACACGAAGTGACCATCTGGAGAAGGAGAAAGTGGTTACCGCGATGCGGTAGCGTAATTAACTGTAGGGGCTTGCGCCTGCAGGGAAGAGCGTCCCCACAATCAAAAACTCCTCAAATGAGAGAGAATCTGACGAAGTCTGCTACAACGGCCGCATCCGTCTAAACCTTCGATATACGGTGCCATAAATCAACTTGGAATTTTCGGAGAGGTGGACGGATAAATCCAAATAGCATCTGCCCCCAAAATTCAGGCCAGACGTCCCAACGTCCCGGTCGCGTCTTTCGGCGGAGAACATTTCTAAACAAGAAAGGCCGTGCTCTGTAAATCAGAGCACCGTTGGATTAAAGATCCAATGGTGATTAAAAATAACCAAGCTACAGAATAAGCTCTGTAGGGGAAAACATTTTCTCAATCTTTCTAAACAAGAAAAATTGTGCTCTGTAAATCAAAGCACCGTTGGATTAAAGATCCAATGGTGATTAAAAATCACCAAGCTACAGAATAAGCTCTGTAGGGGAAAATATTTTCCCAATCTTTCTAACAAGAAAGATTATGCTCTGTAAAACAGTGTACCATTGGATCAAAGATCCAATGGTGATTAAAAATTATCAAGCTACAGAATAAGCTCTGTAGGGGAAAATATCTTTCCCAATCTTTCTAAACAAGAAAGATTACGCTTTGTAAAACAGAGTACCGTTGGATTAAAGATCCAATGGTGATTAAAAATCACCAAGCTACAGAATAAGCTATGTATGGGAAAATATTTTCCCAATCTTGTTAAAAACAAGAAAAATGTCTTTTGTAAAACAGAAGTCCTTGGATCAAAAATCCAACGGTGGATAAAATCCCCAAATCAATTAAGAAATCTCTCAATGAGAGATTTGCTTAACTGAATCAACAAATTTGCCTCCACTATATAAAGGCCCCAAGACTTCAAGTCTTGTATAGAGGACCCCCCATAAACTTCAAGTTCAAAAAGAAGAGCAAGCAAAAAGAGCTTTAAAGAGAGAAGGAAGAAGAAGAACTTTCTTCAAGGTAAACAGAGATCATAGTATCTCATCCGCATACCCAAGGGTTTAACCCTTATAAAAGGACATAGTTCTTTCCCTGGATCTGAGATCCATGAGACAAGTCTCCCACAAATGAGAATTTAATTCTCGTAGGGATGAATTTGTTCTTGGGGATTGAAGAACAGGGGAGAACAAAGAATTGAACTCTTCAGAAAAATGCACAAAGAAGGAAACAGTGCCGAGGGCCTCACGTGCCCCTCACATGGACACTGCTTAATAAAGAGTGCTTAGCACTCAGTGGTTGGCGCCCCGCGCCAAGCGCCCCGCGCCAAGCACCCCATATACTCCTCACGTGGACGCTGCTAAAATAAAGAGTGCTTAGCACTCAGTGGTTGGCGCCTATCGCCAAGCGCCCCACATACCCCTCATGTGGGCGCTGCTAAAATAAAGAGTGCCTAGCACTCAGTGGTTGGTGTCCAGCGCCAAGCTCCCCACGTGCCCCTCACATGGACGTTGTTTAACATAAAGCGCTCTGTAAATAAAGCCCAACACCATAAAGAGCGTTTAACACTCCATAAAAAACAAAGAAATGGGGTGAGAGTCAAAGCCCATATCAATACTCAGCATTGTTGCACATAAAAGGGACCGAGCTCAATCAAGTGTTTAACACTTTATTCAATACTAAGTGGACTGAGTCCAAGTTGACCAAAAGTCCCTAATTCAGATCAACCGAGCCCATGTGCTCACATTCTTTCTAAATTGGTCTTAGTCCCAAACCCAACTACAGATCTCCCAACTGATATTGGTTCAAGGGTACATCTCCCCACACCTCTGATATATGTCGTAATTCTTCAACGTCTTCAGAGAGGTGGCGGGTCCCGACAACCGACAATTCTATGGACCGTAACGTCCTTAAACTAGCTATGGACCGAGATGTCCTTAAACTAGCAATGGACCGCAATGTCCTTAAACTAGCCATGGATTTTGGTTAAGAATTTCTTACACCGTTATTCAATGCACCTTACCTTATTCTCAACCGATAAAGGTAAATGTTTGGAACACAATTTTTCAAAATTTATATCTCACTTTATAAAATAAAGATACAGATACATCATTTTAATAATTGGTGCATAACAACGGTCATTCGAAACCAAATATTTGCCGTTAGGCAAAACCAAGTGATTTAATCTAATATCACTAATTACAACGAATTCCGATATTGAGGATCAAATCGCTCATTTCCTAATATTCTACTCCTACCCAGCATCTGTAACGCCGTGCAAATGTGAGATAAATACATACCCTGGAGTCAGAATTAATTGGGAAAACAGTTCTCATTTACAAGTACACAGAAAATCTGAAATATAAATATTTTAAGGGGGTGGCTGGGTATTCCTAGTAAGGCCCTTTCCACTATCCAGATTCATAACAGTAGTCGCAATTTGTTTTGCCCTCACTTCAATCTCTTTATATGTCTCTACATCTTACTTTCCGTACACCGCATTTAAGTTAATTGGTTTTTTTCCTTCCCTACATTTCGGCACTAGCTTAAGATTTGGAAGAAGACTATCCAATAAGCGTAATATGTGTACTTTTCTAATATAAGAAGCTCTCGCAACCTGAGAGAAGGTAAAACGAAGAGACAACCGAATAATACAATCTAAATTTTCCAGAACCAGTGGTCATCCTTGACTGAAATAATTTCTTCGAGTTCGTATGTAACTATTCGATGACCATTTCTAAGCAATATGGATCATCGTAATGATACGGGGTGTTCTGGAGGAATGCGAAGGGAAAATAGGAGTAGCAGGAATATTTGCGACTTTGTCGTGAATCATGGCAATCCAAACCCAACGTGTGTAAGAAGGTTCGGTTAATTTGGTTCATGAGTTTTAAGTTAGTCATGGGTCACTGTAATCAGAGAGAGAGAGAGAGAGAGAGAGAAAAGAAACACCCAGCATGCACTCTATCAAGATTAGATTGGTTATCACTTTATCTAATAAGGACGACTCCCACTATTTCCTCGAATTCTCTTTCAAAGCCTAAAAGAAGAACTAGTCGAGATCATATACACCTTACAAGTTCGCTAACCGTTCATCCAGGTCGGTATTGGTACTTCGAGGGAGGTCCCTCGTGCTTTCGCATGGACCCAATTAAATAATCCCGTTTTCGCAGAGGCGCAACCTCGTTAACACTTTCTAGACACCTAATAAGTTAGCTAATTGTGAAGTGAAAATCTCCCGAGAAGTAATACCTACTCATCAGTGGAAATCGGGACCCAACCATCATTGTGTGATAATATTGATGGAAGCTGACCAAAATTACCACACTCCAGAAGGTATGCGCAAACTTGGCAAGTTTCCCTTATATTTGAACTTCCGATATGGTTTTTGCCCTAAACACTTATGACCTTGATGAAGGCCAAAACATCATAAGTCACAAGTCAAGTTCAACCCGTCATTGTCCTGATTAATCTAGACCCATTCGTACATGAAGATCAAAACAGTTGTACGCCTGTCCTAGATTAATGTATCTATCTATGCTACAGATAAGTATCCCCTAAATACCAAACACTATGCCTTGGCGAAGGTCAAAACACATAGCATGAATACTAGTTGATACTCATCTGAAACGACAGAGAGCTACGGCTGGTTTTGGCGAAAAACTTTTAACGTAATGAAATTGATATCATTGAATAACTCTAGTGGCTTAGAAATGGAGTGGTTTAGGCTCCGAATTTTAAAACTAGTAATATAAACTCTTGCTTAAGAGCGAACTCCCCGTGAAGGGATCAAGACTCTTTCCTCATAGAATGGGGTGCAGGATATTCCTAACCGAATATCTCAATACAAAGCAAAAGAATATGACAGTTGTTTTGAAGAACACCGAGTAGTTTTAAAAATTGATTCCGACAACATCAAATATGTTTGTTTTCCTCACATTAAAAATATAATGCAGTCCTATCATATTTAGTTTCTAAGCCACACCAGAAACAACCAAAATAACATGCTTTTATATGCAATCCACATTCACCACGGGGTCCCGGGTCCTCACCGTAAGGTTACTTAACTTACGGCAGGACGGGGACAGGGCTAGCACGGATGCAAAACATATAGAACCATCTACTATATATATATGAACATCGCAGGCAGATAATAGTCATCACAAGCAGATAAAAATCATCACAGGCATGCGAACAATAATTTGAAACAGCTGATAAATTAGGAGCCCCGCGTTTCATTTGAGTCGCAAATGAGACGCGACGTTCCTTGGTCGTGTGGATAGCCCGTATAAAGTTAATCCTAGACCCCTACGAGTGCGGCAAGCCACCTTCCAATTCTAGAAACTGGGTAACACACCTTTAATAAAATGAATCGATCACCCGTCGCTTTCTAGAATCCGGTAACTTGTGCACCCCTCCACGGGCCGAATCCTATAACCCTTACAAGTGCGGCGAGCAACCCGTCGATTCTAAAGCGAGGCGGCCCGATTTCAACTCCATGAGATGGCCACCTTCTGCACTCTAGAACTCGGCTACTCGAGCACTTCTCCTGGGTTAATTCTAGTATAGAAATGAAATATATACAATGGTGAGATCGACCGCATCCCAGTCGAGCCTCAATAAAAGAATATACATAATACGGAAATGGCGGCCACATGAAGCTCGTCCCGAACAAATGAATATAACAATATAAAACAAAATTGTACAACCAAATTGCATGAGAGGCTATTGATCAGTCGAAAATATTGCATTCTTAACACATCAATTTCCCTACTCTTTCTAATCATCTAAGGGTGTTTATTGTAAATATAACACGGATTACAAATTCATCTGGAAAATACCAAATACCACGTGTTATAGTTATAATGGACACTTCGGAGGGAAATTGTGTGTTTATTACTACACGCATGATATTGTATATCTCAACACATTTTATCGAGATTGTGTGCAGAAAATTCTTCAGGTCAAAGAACCGGAATCGCAAAAGTGCCGATAAAATACAGCAAGTCAAAGAATTCAAATCTGGCAGCAACCATGAAATAATTATAAGATTCCAGATATCAAAAGAGTACCCCAAGACCAACAGGAACCAGACCCAGAGAAATGAGCCATCAAGCGCACCAAACGGCCGTGGATCCGCGGCCGATCCAGGCTGATCCGCCATGGATCCGCGGCCGATCTGACTCGTTGGCGGTTGACAATTTTCCCGAGGCCTCCTTATAACGGCTAAGCTTCTTCAAGACGCTTCGAACTATGTATATTTTTCCAGAAGCTTCCCTTCAAACTTCTAAGCTTCTTGTGCAAGCTTGATACCTACCTAGCTTCCTATGCAAGCTTCATAATAATCTAGCTTTTAGGGGAAGATGGAGGGAAAACTATAAAAAGAGACCTAGGGCTTCATTCAAAAGGTTATTCAATAATTTCACACACAAATTGAGTGACGCAACTTATGATCCAATCCAAACCCTAACCCAAATCCAATCCAAATCCAATCAAATCAAGATCCAGTGAGAAGCAAATCAAGAGAGCAATCAACGATCCCTCATTGCAACGCCGATCATCATCCGAGCAAGAGATCCACGATGATCCGCGACTCACGGCGATCGAGCTTCGCAAAGATCGACGATAAATTCACCTCTTCAAAGGAGCGATCGAGAGCTTAATCTTGTACTTCGAATTGAGGAGTGGTGTAAATTTGAAGAAGATTTAATGAAGGTAATAAATTGTTAATTCTCATTTTCATTACATTCTTACATTATGAAATATCTCATTTGTGATTCTTTAGTTCTCATGATGTGTGAGTGAATTCTCCACTTGTGGAGGATTCGAGAGAATTGATAGATCTAATGATGATCAAATCTTAATACTAATCTTAAGTCTTATAAGATTTGTGAACCTTAGCAAAAAGAATCGTTGATGATCTAATTTGGAGCGAGATCACTTCTTGATTATTTCGTTACAAATTAGGGATCAAACGATTGATGATTTTCTTTGCTAGAGGCTAGATCTGAATGATTATGATTGAAAAGACAATGGATAGTGAAGGAAAAACCCTAGTTTCATCAATTGATCCCTAATCTTCATTCATCATCATCGATCTAGCTACAAATTATCAATAGATAAGATTAGGAATTATTAGATTCATTATTAGCTATTAACTCAATTGAATCCTACGAGCTATTCTTCATAATCTTGATAAATCAGATTGATATTGGATAAATACATAAATTCTCCGCTTTTTAAATGTTTTCTAGATGTTTCTTGAAAATCAATTTCACAAATCTTGAATCATTTTCTTTACTATTTTCTTTCAATTTATTTAAGACAAGATTGATCAAAACACGAATTTCTGTGGACGATTCGTGCTCACTAACAAGCGCTACAAGCGACACCGTTATTGATTGCGGCGATACAAATTTCTTTGATTGTGAACATTTTATATTTCTTAACACATCGACGGATTTTTAGATCAATCAGCTATCTGACACGACAATCCGACTAAACCATAATCAAAATATATATAACCACAGAAATAAGTAACCGAAACAAGTGTACAATCCAATCTAATCGAGCGTATAGCAATTAGACGACATTCAATAACACATACACGCATGTAAACGAAGTCACAGCATTTGAATTCGATACACAAATAGCGTACATCCCAAATATACCGTAGGATAAAAAACAAGTGCACTAGTTTACCAAAAAATCGAGTTTTAAACCAATTCGGAAGTCCGAATCAAAACGAAACACGTCTGAACCTTCGTGGAAACTTAAAGCACAAAATTAATGTCCGAACGGGAGCGCCTAAGGGTGGGTACCTTACCCCCAAGGCCACCACGAGGTGGCCCAGGGGAAGGGGCAGACCCGAGACTACCCATGGGGGTAGTCTTAGGTCCCCACCCCTAAGACCACCTCGTGGCGTTCTTGGGGAGTGGGCCCAGCCCTTCGGTCCCCCCGAGGTACTCTCCGGGGTGTGCACGCACCACCCCGCGGCTTCTCGGTTCAAACCGTGAGCCCGCGGGGTGCGCAAACACCTCAAAACTCAAATTTTCGGAGCTGTTTTTTCGACAGTTTTCAATGCTAGAAAAAAAACGCAAATTCTAATATCGTAACCAGCTAGTTTAAGGTGTTTGGCAGGCTTTGATACCAATGTAAGTCTCTAGTGCCCTCGCCGCTAAGGCCACGGACGATGCGGAAGTGGAAAACAAAAATAAACGAAGGGGCAACTAGAGACTATAACCCAGCGATCGATCCAAACACGAAAAACTAGCAAACTAGCAAGCAATGGTTCGGGATACTATCTTCGACGCGTGTCTACCCAATCATGGAAAACTCCTCCAAGCTCCTTGTGTGCCGTCCGGATCGAGCTCGAATGGCATCCGCCCTTGCCGAAGATAATCCATCCGAGAGAACCGATCCAAGCTCCGACTTCACCTAGTGAAGCAGCCGACGCTCCAAACTCGCTATGAATGGAGAGTGGCGATATAGGAATATTTCACTATTTTTTGTCTCTCTGTTCTAGTGCTCAAGAGAGCATGTGAAGAAAGAGGAGGAGGTGAAGAAACTTAGCCATGGAAAAATAGCTAAGTGTTGTTGTGTAGAAAAAACCGACGTAGAAAAGAATGACTCATTTTTCTTTTTGCAACCATGAAAGAATAGTTACCACAAATGATATTTACCATATTAAAACCAAGGCCATATCTCTCTACCATACTTCATAACACCTCATCCTCCACCTCATTTTTGATTTTCTTTAAAAGAAAAATCAAGAAATGAAGTGTCCATTTTCTAGAACAAATTCCGTATAAATACGAAATACAACCCGTATACGTATCGAAATATATATACGCGTATCCGTATAAAAATACGAATAGTCAATAGAGAGAAAATGAATAGTGAACAATAATACTAGAATATACATATTAATATATATATATATATATATATATATATATATATATATAAATTATTACATCAAAATCTGATTTAATAATCCTGCTTAAATCTAAGCCGCTAGAATTATCAACCGTCCGATTAAAATCCGTGTAGCCAGTACACGTATTAATCGGACCCCTTATATGTACCAACATACGTCATCTATATCATATCGCCTGAATCGGGAAAACTTTATGTGTGAGACTCTAAAAACGCGACAATACGCTGGCAGTGATTTACTGGATAAATCCAAAAAGCACAAGCACGTCAGCGGCACTAGCTGTACGTAACAGCTACCCGGTATCTGCCGAAAGGGAGGTCGACAATCAAGTCCGTCCGTACCTTACTGAGCCTGAATGTGACAATCTCCGTACAGTCCGGTCTTTTCGTCTAAGAGTATCGCATACCGGGTCAAGGGGGTGGATAACGTCAGTCTCTTAATAACCCTATAAGTCATGTCGGAGTCAAACTCATCATCAACCGAGAAATTACTGAACTCGTATCAGTAAATCTCATTCACAGCGGTCACATATTTAGGATAATAGCCAACCGAACACAGTGTGATATCAACTCTTAATATCAGGAGAGACGAATCTCCGACAATCGCTTATTGTCTCCATGTGGCTCGGGACTGTACTCAACTAAAATATGTTTGCGCGATTCTTTTGAGCTGTGGTAGGGTAGTAATTAAAGTACAGTGGGAACTCACACGAGATAAATGATGATCTAAGGTCAAAAGACTAATCTGTAATCATGCAACTATAGAAATTCCATCTGACGATAGATATAATACTATCTAGAAGTTCTCGACGAGTCTGTCCAGTGTACTCAACTTCAGTGAGCACCTGTATACTATCTTAGGTGACATAATACCAATGGCTTATGAGATCGGCCACCGCCTCTCATCGGGGTCTCGAAACGTATACATTAGTCTACTCCGAAATATTGATATCCCGTCTCGATACTTTCACAACTAGGGACATTTAAAGATGTGTTATGGACTACCCAGTTCTCACGTATATGATCGCCATCATAATGCTGGTAGTCAAGTAAGAATCTTACGGGTTTCATCATTATGTATTAGCGATACGTAATAATAAGTAAAACGTGTACATATCAATGATAAAGATAAACTAGATAACATACTATCATCTTGAGTAAAATTGTTCTACCTATATAGGTCCTCCCTCAATTATCATAATCGCGTGTCTGCAATTACAATAATCGCGTTGAGAGCACTATATCCAACATAACATTGTTCAGATTCAGGTGGATTAGTTTATTGTATTTGTTGACTTGATTAATAAAAATAGCAAACAATTTATCACACAATGATGGGGTCGAATTCATCATAAGTTCATTTGGCTCGTTTGGTATTTATGCTACTTAAACAATTTATGGGGTCGAATTCATCAGAAGCACGCTCTCTCCTACCTTTAATGGTAGCTCATTTATTAAGTGATAATCGTTTGCTTAAAGCATTTATTAACCCGTGCAGCAAGAAAAATAGCAAACAGCTACAATTGATTGAGATACAAGGGTTTTTGTATTTTTTTTTTTAGAAAATAAAAAAGCCTTTGATCTTCAAATTTTGAAATTTTATTCTTTTTTTTTGGGAAGCGGTAAGCCTAGAGGTCTGAATTTTGATTTTCTATATCCTTTAGATTTAAGATGTTTTAATGTTCCCTCTTTTATTACGGAATATGTTGTGCTTTTTTCGATTTAGTGTGAAGAAGTTGAAACTTGTAATTCATCAAGTGGAAATATGTCAAAAATAGACGCGTTCATCTCACTTGGAAATCTTATATTTCGTAACATTCTGAGGGTAGATTAACCGAATATGCAAATCGGAACCGTGCAAGGGGAGGCGGCTGGAGGAAGGTAGCAGAAAAGTGCTAAAGGAGAAATTCAATAGGATCTTAAAAGGAAAAAGGGGAAAAAAAAGAAACATTAGGGGATTAAAATGCAAAATTTATAAAACTTTGAGAAATTATCAAGCAATACCCCTTTGTATATATGAGTTTGATAAAGCTTACTTCACATGGTTTTTTTATTTTGATGCAAACTTGTTTTATTTGAAATCTCTTTGAAGCATGACCCTTAAGACGGTGCAACTAATCACGACAAATAAATCAAAGGATCTAAATATATATATATATATATGAAATTTCATAATACAAATATATGGAAGAATGTAATTCCGATGTACAATCATCCAGATTTTTATTGCGAAACTCGAGAAGCTAACAACGCCACCATTAAGAAAGCGCGACAGATGCATCTATCATTGAAAGTTTTTATTCGGAAAGAGAATGGGAGCAATTCATTTTCTTATTTCATTTATGGAGATGGAGAATGTAACAATTAAAATAGCTAGCAATGGTAAAAGGTCAAGGGCTCATATTGCTTGTTGAGATGATAGGTGGGTTTGCATAAGGACCGTAGAGCAAGCCATTGGCAATGTGTCGATAACCAGCCTCGGTCAAGTGAATGCCATCCCAATTCAAGTATGAATTTGGGTCCATGCAAACACTTGTGCTTGGTTGGCCGCAAAAGGCTGTAAGGTTCAAATTGTATGGGCCTCCCCCACCTCCACAACAAGTTCTTAGGACCCCTTGGGTAAATCCTACATATCAAATCATAAAATTGAAGTTATTGAATAGATATTTCCTTGATCAACACACTTATAATGATTTAGTTATGCTATAAATTTACAAAAGAAATTGAATAGGTATTTCATTTTGAGACTAATTATTCCCGTCCTGTATTAAATAGTAATGATATCATAGATATATACGTCGACAAGGCTTCAGAACTTACCAAAGACCACAGGAGTCGAGTCCATTTGGAAAACCGCATCATAGTAATTAGCATAGATGATTTTGGCATGTGGGTTCTTATGCTGCAGGTGTCGCAGAGCTCGAATTAGCTTTCTATTATGGTACTTTGCAAAATCGTTGAGTTTCTTGAGACATCCGGTCCGGCTATCGTATTCTGTCTGATCCGGGCTGCCAAACACTGTCAGATACAATGGATTGCATCCGATGGGCAGATTTCCAGGCACGACGAGGTTCACCGCCCCTAGATCGATCAGTCTCTGAACATTTGGATGTATTACAATCTTAGGGATGCAAAAGATAACTTTTATAATGCCTGTAATTTTTAGAGGAGTTGAGAATGAACCTGAGTGGATTTCACTATGGCTCTCACAACTTTTGGCACATAACCAGTCGCTTCTTGTAGGGTTGCCCCACCAAATATGAAGGGATAATTATAATCGTTTCCACCGATCTCTCCCACGAGAAAAAGGGATTTTCTGAAGAACTCATGGCAATCTACATGTATATTTCAATTAGGTCAAAATTAATTAATTGATTTTTCTTCTCCTTTTCGAGTGAAGGGGAAATATATAACAGCAATATGCAAGACAAACAAATCTTGATATTTTATAGTCCATAGCATTTTTCTAGGACCTCTTTTCTCTAAAAAGGAAAAAAAATTATGTCGAGAGTAGCGCCCGACATGGGTTGATGTCTATTTTGTATTTTTTTTTTTATTTATTATTTAGCACTAAACCAAGAGAATTATGAATATTATCTTTATAGCCCTTAGCTTTGCTGACATATGTCCTCTCTTTTTTTATTATTATTTCACGTCAACTAAGTCGAGTTATATCAAATCAACTTGATATGAGCATTTAATTTATTTTCTTGTCCATATTACTAGGAAAAAAATTTCATTTGCTTGTTTGAAGCAATCATTGGTGACATAAGGTGTAATTTTCTGCTTGTGATATTTAAAATTTGCATACTTTCTGGTAGGTGTTAACCGCTATATGATGGTGACATCTTAACTAATAAAAATATGCATCCAAAGAGAATAATAAAAAAATACAAAAAAGAGAGGAAAAATTAGTTAACCCAAGTGTAATGAAACAATTTATACTTAAATAATAATAAAAATTAACCAAGATAATGAGCTTTGATCATCCATCATTTTCATTGCTTTATTCATCATTGGCTATTCAAAAAGTTTGGGTAACTTGCATGCAAGGTTTTGTTTTGAATTGAGTGTTGGCTTGTGATACATATGCCATGTTGATGGATCAATTTATCAATGTATATAAACTATTGATCTTTAATTTGAATGTAGAGAAAGAAATAGAATTGTGAGACCATAAATTTATCAAAGGTACCTTATCATCCTCATATATCAAATAATTTTCTCTCTGTGTGCGTTTGTGTGCATGAGAGTAAGAATTAATACAACCTTTAGACATATGGCAAAGCGAAGGCTTTACTCCCTCGAACCATCCAATCTGGGTGCTCAACGAATAATTTGTCCAAAGGGCATTCACAAGGCCTCTTTCTATGAAGAATTGAGGATCTAATGCTGTCGCTCCGGCCACGGCAAAATTTACACCTTGTCGGAAGTTTTGGCCTTGTCTTGACGCCAAATATGGAGGGAGCAATGGTAGGCACAAGGCTTGAGCTACAATTTCAAACCAGCATCGAGAATATGATGACATATCGTTTAGCATCTATATTTACATTCACATCAGCTTATTTGATACTTTGAGGGGCTAACTTTGGTGCCTTTTCTCTCTATTTCGTGGAAACTTGCTTTCTAGTTTCACTGTAGCATGTTCTATAATGATATTACATATATCTTAATGTGTTCCTCCATAATTATTTAAGTTGATGTGAGGTGTATGTTTTTGTTTGATAATAAGCTTACTTCATGCTACATATACTTTAACAACCGACGTTAGATGGAATGTAGCCACTTTAACCTTGTTGTTGCTAGCAAGCGACAGAGATGAAAATTTTGAATAGTTAGTTAAGAAAAATATATTTAAGTCATTTGAGTTTTGAATTTGAGAATATTAGTTATAGGAGCTTTTAAGAGATAAGTTTGAATTCTAATTTGAAAAAGTTTGGTTTATGACCATGTATTGTTATAGTTATATATCTATATATATATATATATATATATATATATATATATATATATGATTAGAGTTGGTAACATGACATGTGAATAATAAAGAGAGCTTTTAATAGGCCAATTAAGTTTGAAAGCTTCTCCTATATTTTTATTTGTCCGAATTTTATTGGTGTTTTTAAAATGTGCTTAAGGGGTCTACAGGGACCTGCATGACCCCAGCGGGCCTCATCATGGGGCCCATGGGCAATTTTACCAAAATGTGCATGCACCCCATGGGCCTTTAGGTGAGGCCTCTGCTGCTGGGGCCTGCATGGTTCCTACAGATTCCGTTTACTCTTTTAAAATACCAAAATGATCACAATATTTCGTCTCACTATTTGTTCCTATCTTCATTTTATTTTTACTTTACTATTTTATATGGAGAGTCACGTTTACCGTTCGTAATATTAACCTACAATAACTGCAGCAGCTAACATTTGACATTGCATAGCATACTTACTTTTTTGGCTAAATGACACGAAATACCCCTAACATTTACCCCAATAGCAGGAAATAGTTTTGACTTTCTAAAACCAGCACTTTGCCTCCCTCAATTTTAATTGATTGATTTCCAAAACACCCTTCATTTAATATTTAATTAAAATATTAATATCAAGGCTTTTTTGAAATACCCAAAAAAATCTAGGCAAATTTGATTTTCCACATTATTCTTTGATGTTACCTACCCGTTCTAAAAACTTTCAAGTTCTTTTAAAATACTTCATGATGGTTAATTTTGACAGAAATCGATATAAAAAAATGTAAATATTCTCACAATCCCTTCTTATTCTTACAAATTTCCAGAACAAAAATTGCTTGATCGTGTTAGGTTTTCATATAAGATTTTATTGATTCAGGTGTTCTATTTTACAAATGTTAATTGATTTGGTTTTTTTTATGTTAGGATTTGCATAATTCTAGGCTTTTTTGAATTATAATTTTCTAATTTTTATATTAGGATTTTTTAATTTGAAAGCTGATAAAGTTATAGAAAAGAGGAGAAGAAACAAAAAGATTATGATGTCAAAGAGGAAGGGAGGAGAATTAGAATGAATGAGATTAAGGATAGGAAGAAAGAAGATGAATGTGGGGTTTTGTCGGATTGTGATGAAGAAGATGACGGCAACGACGACGATGAAAGTAAAGTTCGTATTTGAAAAATAAATTAGATTGAAAAAATAAACTTAACAGCCACTTAATAAGTTTGGGGATATTTAAAAAAACTTAAAGAATTTTGAAAGGGGTGGGTAATATCGAAAAATAATGAGGGCATATAAGAAAGAGAGTGAAAGAAATATTTTTTAATTAAATATTTATATAAAGGGCATTTGTGAATCAATTAAAGTTGAGGAGAGAAGTGCTGGTTTTAGAAAATTAAGATATATCTTGCTATTAGGGAAAATGTTAGACGTATTTCTTGCCATTTAACCTACTTTTTTTTTTTATAATTAATCTTCTAATTAAGGAAAGGATTGATGGATCAACTTACCTATGAAGTCAACGACTAAGCGACCATCAGAGGCACGACCAGTTGGTCGTCGAAAAAAGGTGGTGCCATAAGGGAGACGACCGACCATAGGAAAGGCTACCGCCCCAGTGACAAGGAAGTTTCCGGTGTCGGCTAGCGAGTTTCCGAAGCTAAAAATCGAAGAATAATGATGCTGCACTGAGTAAGAAAAATTGAAGAAAGTGGACAAGGAAAAGATGATCAATGAGGTAGAGAACTTCATTAATATAAAGAAAGAACAATAGGAATAATATGGTACAAAGAGAGATGGGAGAATTCAACTTGAATGTGTAGGATGGAAGTTGTGGGGAGTTTATATAGGCCATTGCCAGTGGGTGGGTAAAACCAAACATATTTTTAAATCTAGTGTTTATATCATATATATCAATTTTTTTAATAAGGGAGTAGGCAGTTTGATCAATTAATAGTGCTCATTCCATGGCAAGGCAATGTTTAAAAATCAAGCAGTTGATATCATCAACTAATATTACTAACCCATGATATAGCATTATATTAAACTACAGAGTTGAATACTCTCATAATTTATTGACTTATTCTATTAGCTTCACTGAGTAAAATGATATGGTTACTAACTAATCGAAACGTTGCGATTAAGATAGAAGTCATAATTGACCAATTGACCTTGCATGATCTATTAATGCGGCTATTTGTTATTCAACCCAACCCAAATTGAAATCACTCTAGCTTTTCTTTTTCTGCTATTTTCTATTTCCTAAAATTCCTAGAGATGTACAAATTCTTAGATAGCGCATTTGATGATTTAGGTATAAATGAGGATTTATTTTATTTATTTATCATAACCGCATGCAATGAACCAAGGTTAAACTAATTAAGACTTTTTCAAAAAGGAAATCTTAATGGTTAATGCTAGCTTCAGCTTTTATAACCATTAAGGACCTGTTTGGGAATGGGTTAACTTTTGAAAACCATCCTATACATAATGTAAAGGGGTAGAGAGGTGGCAGAATTTTCAAAATGCCAATTTTGCCCTCATAAATTTTGGTATTTCCACTTTCTACTGCCGTCTGTCTCATCTTCTTTTCAAAATGTCAATTTTGCCCTCACAAATTTTGGTATTCCCACTTCTATTGCCTCATGTCCCATCACCTATTGGCGTCCGTGCCCACCTCCTGCACTATTTAAGATGGAGCATTTCATCCTCATTCTCTACTCAAAAGAGAAAAACCAAAAATAAAAAAAAGTTGAGAGAGAGGAGAGAGGAATGTCTTTAAAACTCTACCGATCTTCTTTTCCTATTTTACATTCAGGGTTGAAGGACGAGAATGGCGATATTTTTGCTGTGTATTTTGAAGAAATTGAGATAGGTAGCAACGGTGATTTAGTCGAACAAGTGCAATTATGTTGTGATCATACATTCCACATGAAGTGTATTGTTTCTTAGTTATTCAAAAAAAAAAACCCATGCACACTATGTCGATGTGAGAAGCCACGTCAAATAACTTAAGATGTCGCTGTTAGTTTTTTTTTGTTGATCGATCGTCTGTTGTTTCTGTTATTTTGACATTTAAAATTCGAAGAAGAATGAACATTGTTAACAAGTTCTAATTGTATTTTCTAATATTTTCAATTGGTTTAATATGGTTAATACGATGATCAAATAATACATTTTATGGATATATAGTATAAATCACTTAATTTTCTAACTCGGTCGTGTTTTTGCAATTAAATTTAACAAATGACGTAAAAGGAGGAAAAAATTGAGAAGTTGTCAGTATGCAAGTGTAGAAAAAACTCAAATGAAAAAAAACAATGAGATTGCCAATTGGTTTTAATGGGTAATTCTTTGGTTGGAACAACAGGTTTATGATCATAATTCGTAACAAGCATAAGTAAGAATTATTAAACCGAAAAAGACAGCGGTCATGGAAAAAGAGAAAGACGTTACCATTTCCAAAAAGACTGTAGAAAAATATGGACGTTATCAGATAGAAATAGGACAGAAATGACAAGTCGGACGGAATAGATCAAAAGAAAAACTGCTAAAATTAGAAAATTGCTAAAAATAAAATGTTGTTAAAACGAGAAACTAATTATTTGATTGCGTCCCAAATTGATTCCCGATACTTCCTGTCAAATCTTAACTGATTCGGGTGCTAATTTCACTCCTAATTCGAAAGTCAAAGTTCGGAGCAAATTTTTGACCGCGATTTCGGGGTCTTAAATGATGGGTTTTCGCGATTCCGAGAGACGTCAATGCAATGCTTATGGCAATCCATTGACCCAGACGATTTTGCGAGATCTTCGATTTGGCAGGTAGAACGCGCGAATCGAACAAGGTTAGACAGTTTGGAATTCTCGGGTTGAACTAGACCCGACGTGTTTTGGATCGGTCGAGCAACTCCAAGTAGGCTTGAGCTGCATCAATAAGACATAATACCAGCGCATAGACTGAGAGGGTACAAAGGCCCACGTGCAAGTGCATGCAGTCGCAAAATAGTGACGTTAATATTAGTCATAATTTGACAGAAAAAGACATTAGTCATGACGGCCAGAAAAAGGACATTAGACATAATTTGACAGAAAAGGACATTGGTCATGATGGAATGTAGAAAAATAGTGACGTTCACATTGGCTATCGTTTGACAGAAAAAAGACATTAGTCATGACGGACAGTAAAAAAATAGTGACGTTCGCATTGGTCATGATTTGACAGAAAAAGGACATTAGTCATGTCCACCTCCTATTGCCGCATGTCCCATCTCTTATTGGCACCTATCCCCACCTCTACTCTATTTAAACCAAGGCACTTCATTTTCAATCCCTACAAAAGAGAAAGGGTAAAAAAAGGGTAAGCCAGAAATATTTTGCATCTCTTAATGGCACAAAATCTTGATGCAGGACAACCATTGCCTCTCTCAATGGTCAAAGAGTATAACAAACCGTCGTTGTTTCTCCTTCTTCATGCAAAACTGATGCCTATGTCGTCGGATGCCGACGGTGTCGATCCTTCCATGTCACGCCCCGAAAGTACGGAACATGACCGGCACTTAAACTACGAAACATCTCAAGGCGTACGTAATCTAAGTAAGCCGAAAACCCAGAAATCCAAAACCAAGAAAAGTAGTAGAGTGAAGGAAAACCAATTTAAAATCAAGTAGTTTTAATAGCATAAGCCGAGTTATGCGGTTTTAAAAACATCAAGTATTTCCTGAAAATTTCGGCAGAGTCTCCTTTGTAAATACTGGCCCCCAAACGGGATACAACATGAATAGTATACGAAATCAATAAAAAGGCATCCCCAAGCGGGAGCTAGCTCTTCGTCAATCGACGGTCACAACCACACAAGCAATATAATATACAAGGCCAACGGCGAGGATCAAAATTCAAAAGGAAACTCAAAACCACAAGAAAACCACAAAAATATAACGCGCGACTCTAAGGTCGAAGGAATAACATCACTGGTCTCTATCTCAAAATAAATACATGTTTGGTTGATGGAACTTCTAGATACAACAGAAAAATGATATACAAGATATAATGGGGGGTACGATACAAATAAACCCACCTAATAGCAAATCACCCGGAAAAGGAAGTAGTGCCAGCAAAGCCGTAATGAAACCTGTACGGCAAAACCTGCAAGAAACTGGGGCACAACGGGGGTGAGTTGCCAACTCGTGAATAGAAAAACATCTACGTACAGAAATCGCATAAATAACGCAACCTAGGTCAATGATCATAATATATCCTCAAATATATGAATAACATACAGCGTATAACAATGGCTAGGGTAATATCTAACCCGAGTGTGATCTCATATGCCCGTGTCAGTGCCTCAGGTAGCAATATATCATATGAATGAGGTATGAATGCATGAAAACAGAATACATGTAAATGAATAAACTGTTTTCATAAATTAGTGAGATTTCCTTTGTATTTTTAAAATGAGGTATCATAAATGGAATCAGCATCAACAGTGTCTAGTATCGACATAAAACATAAATCTCAATGTCTCAAAGCCTCAAGCTCCGGCTATCCGGACTGGCCTGTATCATCAAATCTCAGTACCTCAATATCTCGAAATCTCAATGTCTCAATCTCAATATCTAGGGCGCCGTCAGTCCAGACCGGCCCCTACTATCTATCTCAAGACCACGACGGTATCCTCCGGATATCCGACGCGTCGGGTAAAATCACCGGTAGGTAGTCTCCCCCTGCCAGGCTCATCGTCATCACCACGAGCTTCTTGCCCCGGGGTACCTTACCGGGTCCACCATGTACCCGAAACGGTTCATCCAACTCCTCGAATCGGGTCTCGAAATGCAAACTCATGGTGGACGACTCATACATCATGGGAAAAACCGCGCTTTTCATTTAAAAAGAGAAAGAAGAAGTTAAGTATATGTTTTGCGGTTTTCCCCAAATCCAGAAAATCTCATGGAAATCCGAATCCAAAACCTCAATAGCACGTAAAAAGTGAATATATGCATGAGAATCCATGAATGCGGCATAACAATGAATAACAGTATGCATGAAGTAGCAGGTAATAACTACAATGTCTAAACTAATATATAAGGCAAGTACACTAATATCATGTCTAAACTATTAGCTAACAGGCTATGTCAAGCAATAATATTTCCTAAGGTGTACGTGACATGGCAATTACCGATGAAGATGTGTGTGAGCCGGCAAGTAAGTGTACGTGGTACATACGCATCATCGGTAATGGTGCTGGTGTCCTAACCACAAGATATCAACAGTAGAATATGAAGCATAATATAAGCATGTGATGCGGAGCGAACAACAATAATGAGCGGGAGCTGAATACTAGACGCGGCGATAACTAATCTGCATTAACCTAATATAAGTCCTACAATGGTGCCTTTTGAAATAACACGAATCGTGGGGTTTTGAAAATAGGGGCTACGGTGTTTTTAAGAAAAGATACGTTTTTTGAAATATCCGTAGAATCCCTTGACTTGTCTTTTAAGATACGCACGATTCGTAAGCTTTGAAATAGGTAGGAACCGAATCTAATCTAACAACTAACTAAACTAAAGGGCTATGCTACAAGCTAGACTACAGGTAAGGAAACCGCCTAACATCTGAGTCGATACATATACATACCTGTATATATATTAGTCGGTGATCCCGCCTCAATAATATCATATCCGATACCATATCTATAACCAGACATCCAACGTCAAGAGTGCTGATCAATCATCAAAATATAGCTCGTACGTAAATCCTTCGTACGGCATCCCCAAATCTGGGTACGGGTCAATATCACATTCATCATACTATTCACCTGGTATCCTCTTTATCAAATATCATGATCGGGGTACTGATCTACGTCAAGTACAATACTGATACCGCCTAAGTATGCATGCACGTGTGTGAAACACTACGTCAAGGACCCGTTACCATAGTCACAAATTCGCCGTTCGGGAATAATTCGGCGAGGTCGAAAATTCGGATTCGGAGAACTATTCGGAAAAAATCGGCAGGTATTCGGGAAAGATTCGGTAAGTGTTCGGGAAATGTTCGGGAAGGATTTCGAGCAATAAATTAATATATGAGACCCTAGGTTTTGATTTTGTGAATTATTTATAGTTTTTTGAATTATTCGCTGTTTTATCACATAATTCGGGAATAATTCGCGAATTATTCGCGAATAATTCGCGAATTATTCGGCCAGTTCGGCAATGGCGAATAATTCGGCGAATAATGCGTTTGATCAAAAATTCGCGAATTATTCGCGAATTCGGCGAATAATTCGCGAATTCTGTGACTATGCCCGTTACAACGTCATGTCGTATCTCAAATACGAACCCTGTTATATCACCGATCTCACGGCCTCAAATCAAATCTCATCTACTCATCTTAAATCCCAAGTACCATCCTCATTATCCATGCATGCGTATATGAATGTATATATGCATAGTCCCATACCCACGCATATATACACATATACACATCCCAATCTGCCCACAAGAAAGTAAAGTATGCAAGTCTGTGTGTGCGTATGTGGGTATAACTACTCTAGGGTTTCGCAACTAACCCAAAGGTACTCCATGAACACATAAACATTACATGAATGAACATTCTCGTATCATAAAACACCTATATAAACATATATATATATGAGCTACACTACGGACTACGGGGGTGCTATACGCCATCCACCCGACTTCTCCCCGTAGATATAAATCTACTCACCCGGTCCTCGGTCGCCGGTGCCGACGTCGCCACGCGCTTGCTTGTCGTCTCGAAGTTCACATGGGGGTACCTACATATCACAACGCATCGTATCGTATTAAAATCCGACTCATGACCAAAACGACACACGAATCCCACATAGATCAAAACCTATGGTTGCTTTCACAAATCAACCCAAAAACTCTCGACGTCGGTGTACAAACGCCAGACCATCGAGAAAAACCCAAATACACTCATTTTCACATTCACGAACACTAATTTTAATATAAAATAGGTTAAAACTCACAAAAACCCCAATTTCACTTAAAAAGTCATTTTTCCGAAAATCTAGCAAGCACAAATCACCGTTTTAGTACAAAACTCGATGTATGAACGAATCTAGCGGCCACAATATTCACTAAATATCTTAAATAAGTCATAAAAACAATTTCCACAATTTAATCTCATTAAATTCCATTAACCCCAAAATTCTAGTTTACAAAATACCCAATTTTTAACAATTTATAGCAAAAATGCACAAACAACAATTTAGCTAGGATTTTCATGAACTAAAGGCATTAAACCACTCAATATATTATCTATAATGACATGAAACCATAATTATAATTTAATATAAAGCATTTAATAATTTTCCAAAACTCTAGTTAGCAAAATAACTTAATTAAGGCATTTTACAAGTAATGGTTTGGAATTAACAACTAAATTAGCTTTCTATAAAACTTAAGATATTAATCCACATCACAAAACCATGCACATTTTATCACAATACATTTCCACAACAAAACCCTAACTTGAAATCTTTAATCATGCAATTAAACTCATCAAAAACCTAATTAAGCACTTAGTTAATTTAGATTAAAGCAACTAGATAACAAATTTTAACAAAAGCATGAGATTATACCTCCCATGATGAGATTAAGCTCAAGATCTAGCCTCCCAAAATGCCATTTTGATCCCTAGATCCATGCTAGAATGGTCAAGTAAAAATGGGTAGGATTTAGATTTTGATTTTGTGGGCTTTATGTGTGATTTTTGTTGATTTTTTTGAAGGAAAAAGGAGGGAATTTGGGGAGGGCTGTTGTTGTTGAGGGGGAAGGGCAATCTCGTTCAGAATTTGGAGGGGATGGGTGAGGAGGAGAGAGAGTGAGGTGGAGAAAGTGAGGGAAAGTCAAAGTCCGCCATTTTTCTTTTATCATTTTCTTTTCTTTTCTTAAGAAAGTGAGGCGATTGGAGAAAGAGGGAGAGGGAGGGCTGTCAAGGTGGGGCCGGCCATATAGGGAGAGGGGAGAGAGGGTGAGGTGTGGGTGTGTGGGTTAGGAAAAAGATAAATGCTAAACCCCAATTCCCATTAACACTAATTTCACCGAAAAAAGCCTTTTTCTTCGATATTTTCTAAACCGTTTTGGCAAACGATTTCGTTTCAAAAATCACATGATAAAATTTTATTTAATGTTTTATGATGCACAAAATTTGTTTCAACTCATTCCAATTTGTAATTCTCCCTAATTAAATGTATTAGTGACGGCTTAAAATAATAATAAAATAATTTTTTTCAGAAAATTTGAAATTTCACCAGTGGCTCAATAAACACCAAATACTAGCAATTACATAGCTAGAATATGTATATTTACTTTTTATAATAAGATATTTGTATTTTGACTTTTTACAGAAAACCCCTTTATTATACCGATTTTTCGAAATTTCACCGAAACGATTTTCAAAACGTTACATTCCATTTGCACCTACGGGTATATTGAAAACTCCGTCCAAGTGATCATTCCCTCCCCCGTTGGTCCTCGTGATGGTACAAAGTGTATTTTGGACGAAATGCCGTCTTTTAAGCATCGCAAATATGTAGCCTTTAAATTATGTTCATCCGAGAACTGTCGTAGCTTCGCTGGCTGGGTGGTGCGTCGTAAATGCCCCATTCAAGATCAGCATCGCATGTATCTTGAAACAGAGACCAGCAAATTCGTTCATGAAGCTGTGGAGGTAGCAAATGCTAAATTTCATATCAAGATATATGTTTATACTAGCGTTGATAGGACTGTGACAATTAAGAGTTCGCGTAAGCGAAAGAGACAAGAGTTGAAGGATGGGATTGACGATATTGTTTGTGCGGTGTGCTTCGAAGAAATTGAGAAGAGTGGCAGTAGTGATTTGTTCGAAGGAGTGCAGTTGTGCTGTGACCATGCATTCCATATGAATTGCATTGTTCCTTGGTTCAACAATAACTCATGTCCGCTATGTCAATATGAGAACCAATGTGAAATAGATTAGGATGTTGATTTTAGTTTTTCTTTGTTGATCAACCTTCTGTTATTTCTGTTATTTTGGCATGTAAATTTCGAAGAAGGGATGAACAATGTTCACAAGTTCTAATTGTGTTTTCAAATATTTTCAATGGTTTAATATATTTAATATAATGATCATATGATGTATTTGGATATATAGTATAAATCACTTAATTTTCTAACTCGGTCGTATTTTTGCAATTAATTTTGACAAAGGACAGAAAAAGACAAAAAAGTTGAGAAGGTGACAGCGTCCAGATATAGAAAAACTCAAATAAAAAGGAATAATGATATTACCAATTGGTTTTAAACGATACTTCTTTGGTTGGAAAACATGCATATTATAATCATAATTCGTAACAATCATAATTAAGCATTATTAAACAGAAAAACACGTTAGTCATGATGCTCTTTTTTAATTGGTAAGTGGTGCCAGCTCTACTTTGGGATACGGCGCTTCTAAACAGATTTAAGAGAAATTGAAAGAATAGAAAAATAACAATGGCAATTTCACCAAACTAGGGTTTTATTTAATTAAAATTTGCCTTTTACAATTGCAAGATATAAATCACAACTAATTTTCTAATAAAAGAATAACTGCTAAAAATAGAAAAACTTCTAAAAATAAGGTATAAAACCAAGTTCGGAATTTTCGGGTTGAACTAGACGCAACGTGCATCAATGAGGCATAATACCAGCGCATAAATTGATAAAGGACAAAGGCTCGCGTGCAAGTGCATGCAGTTGAGTACGTATATGAGGAAAAACGTTATCAGGTACAAAGAGGACAGAAAAAGAACATTGGTCACGATAAAAGAAAAATAGTATTAACGAAAGGAAAATAGTGACATTAACATTAGTCTTGATTTGACAGAAAAAGAATATTAGTCATGATAGACTGTAGAAAATAGTGACATTAACATTGATAGTGATTTGCCAGAAAAAGTTAACAACAGAAAAAGGACATTAGTCATGACGGACTGTAGAAAAATAGTGACCTGAACATTGGTAGTGATTTGACAGAAAAAGGACAGTAGTCATGACGGACTGTAGAACAACACTGACGTTAACGTTATTCATGATTTGACAGAAAAGAGACAGTAGTCATGACGTACTGCAGATCAACAGTGACGTTAATTTTGACCGTGATTTGACAGAAAAAGAATATCAGTAATGAATAACCGCAGAACAACAATGACGTTAATATTGACCGTGATTTGACAGAAAAAATACATCAGTCATGATAGACTGTAGAAAAATAGTGCTGATGACAGAAAAAGGACAATAGTCATGACAGACTGTAGAAAAATAGTAACCTGAATATTGGTAATGATTTGACAGAAAAAGGACATCAGTCACGATCGACTGTAGAAAAATAGTGCTGATGACACAAAAAGGACAATAGTCATGACGGACTGTAGAAAAATAGTAATGTTAACATTTGTCATGATTTGATAGAAAAAGTACATTAGTCATGATGGACTGTAGAAAAATAGTGTTCACGACAGAAAAAGGACAATAGTCATGATGGACTGTAGAAAAATAATGACCTGAACATTGGTAATGATTTGACAGAAAAGGACATCAATCATGACGGACTGCAGAACAACAGTGACGTTAACGTTATTCATGATTTGACAGAAAAGGGACAGTAGTTATGACGGATTGCAGAACAACAGTGACGTTAATATTATTCATGATTTGACAGAAAAAAGACATCAGTCATGACGGACTGCAGATCAACAGTGACGTTAATATTGACCGTGATTTGACAGAAAAATGACATCAGTCATGACGGACTGCAGAACAACTGTATCTTTAATATTGACCGTGATTTGACAGAAAAAGTGGCGTTAACGTTATTCATGATTCGACAGAAAAAGGACATCAGTCATAACGGACTGCAGAACAATAGTGACGTTAATATTGGCCGTGATTTGAAAGAAAAAGGATATCAGTCATGACGGACTGCAGAACAACATTGACGTTAATATTGGCCGTGATTTGACAGAAAAAGAACATCAGTCATGACGGACTGTAGAAAAATAGTGTTGACGACAGAAAAAAATAATAGTCATGACGGACTGTAGAAAAATAGTGACCTGAACATTGGTAATAATTTGACAGAAAAGGATATGAGTCATGACGGACTGCAGAACAATAGTGACGTCAATATTATTCATGATTTGACAAAAAAGAGACATCAGTCATGACGGGCTGCAGATCAACAGTGACGTTAACGTTATTCATGATTTGACAGAAAAAGGTATCAGTCATGACGAGCTGCAGATCAACAGTGACGTTAATATTGGCCGTGATTTGACAGAAAAAGGACATCGGTCATGACGGACTGCAGAACAACAGTGACGTTAATATTGACCATGATTTGACAGAAAATGATTTGACAGAAAAAGAACATCAGTCACGATCGACTGTAGAAAAATAATGCTGATGACAGAAAAAAGACAATAGTCAGGACGGACTGTAGAACAATAGTGATGTAAACATTGGTCGTGATTTGACAGAAAAAGTATATTAGAAAATAGTGCTAAAGACAGAAAAATGACATTATCCATGACTATGATTTGGCTGTGATTTAACAGAAAAGGACATTAGTCATGATTTGACTCTAGAAAAATAATGACGTTAACATTGGTCGTGATTTGACAGAAAAGGACATTAGTCATGATTTGACAGAAAAATGACAGTAGTCGTGATAGACTGTAGAAAAATAGTGACGTTAATATTATTCATGATTTAATAAAAAAAAGACATTGGTCATGGTGGCAAAAAAAGGACATTGATCATGATTTGACAGAAAAAGACATTAGTCATGCTGGACTGTAGAAAAATAGTGACGTTAATATTAGTGATGATTTGACAGAAAAAAGGGCATTTGTCCTGATGGACTATAGAAAAATAATGACGTTAATATTAGTCATGATTTGACCGAAAATGGACATTAGTTGTGATGGACAGAAAAAAAGACATTAGTCCTGTTTTGACAGCAAAAAAACATTAGTCATGATTGACTGTAGAAAAATAAAGACGTCACCACGTATAAACAGGACGAAAAGGATAAGTACGACAAAAAATTTCAAAAGAAAAATAAAATGAAGAAGAGGGACACGTTACCAGATGCAAATGGACGGTAGAAAAATAAAAACGTTAGTAGTGATGAGACATAGTAAATAAAATAAATTCATATGATAAAACCAAAATATTTTATCAGAAATTTAAATAATAAAAATGAATTGAATTTGTTTTTGTCTCCACCTCCTATTGACGTCATACCCCATCATCTCCTTCCCCTATTTAATCCAGCGCTTTTCATCTTCTTTCTCACTTGAAGAAAAAAGGGAAAATATTGAAAAAAGGGAAAATAGAGAAAGAGAGAGATCTCATTCTTACCAAATTCTGGATTTTCCAACACTTTTGACACTTAAATCCTTGGCTTGAATCATTTCAAAGCACCATACCTTCAGTAAGTATTTTTATCTCTTTCTTTGTTTTCTTCTTCAATATATATGATCATGAATCAGGATGGTTTGCACTAAACTTTTTTTTCCATAACTAAACTTTTCTTTTTCAACATATTATTTTTCATTCTTCATTTAGTATTTTTTTAACTGATGGGAATATTTTTAAAAGTTGTCATTATTAATGCAATACTTGACTTGAATTGATATTTTTTCCATTTGCAGGAAAGTGTTCGTTTGATTTGGTCAACAACAAAATTGAAGTAAAAACTAAGATAACAAAAAATCTATTATTCGAAATATTCAATATTTAAGATTTTTATTTATTTATGCTTATATGTAGAAGTAAATTATTTGTTCTCTAAATTTAAATTCCTATTGGTATCTGTACAGTTTTCCATTTAAGTTATTAATAAATGATGTGACATATTTATTATTATTAGTTAATCATTTATGTTGATCTCTATAATTGTTTCTATTGTGATATTATCTTTTGTCTTTTATTTAGCTATGCATGAGAATAAATCAAAACACGTTCGCAAACTGTTATCAGAGGCACAAAAACAACATAACCGTGAACGTGAAAGAATAAGATATCAAAAAAAACAGTCATCCAACACTAATACTAAAAATGATGAATTTTCTTTCGAGCGAAAGCGAGAGGCATCTGATTTTGGTATCCCGTACTTCAAAAGACCATTAGAACAAATTCCTAATTTTTCTACCAATGTTGAATGCAACGCATCTTTGATGGGTGATAATACCGTTTTGTATCATTCTACGGAAGTGGGCTTTTTGAATGATCACCGTACAGTTAATAAAGATATTCATCAAGATTTGTCATGCAATCAATAAAACGACAATGATAGTAAGAGCACGCTTCATCCTTATTATATATCCTTATAAAACACAAAGTTTTATCTAATTTTACTTGAATGTTTGATATTAACTATATTTAAAGAACATATTACTCAAAAATCTTAAATTTTTTTAATTTTTTTGATTTACAAATATTTTACATGTTCTAAAAGATATAAGATTATTTTAAATAAAATCCTCCATAAATATAATAATATAATATATTACTTTTTCTTATTGCTGATTAAATTCTAATGTGTGTTTTATATTGATACATGATAAGAAAGTTTTAACGATAATTATTTAACAGATTGGCGTAGTCGTTTCCATTATTTGGGACCTCCTACTGAAAAATGTTCTAGATGTGATGCAATTGTGTGGAAAGAAAAAAGGGTTAAAACTAATGATGAGAAAAAAATAAATTATTCACTTTGTTGCAAGAGTGGAAGAGTTTCTCTGCCTGTTCTTGAGAAGACACCTGAAATGCTGAACTCTTTATTGAACTATCAAAATATTTCTGAACAAGCTAAACAATTTCGGAAAAAAATTCGTTCGTTCAACTCTATGTTTGCTTTTACGTCTATTGGTGCAAAGATAGATTATCAAATTTTGAAAGGAAGGGGACCATATACATTTCGAATTCATAGACAAAACTATCATAAAATAGGTTCATTGCTACCGGCTATCGAAAGTCGACCTAAATATGCACAGCTTTATATATATGATACCGAGCATGAAATTGAAAATCGAATTGCATCTATTGGAGATAATTGTAATGCTACGGAATATGATTCAGAAACTGTGAAAAGTTTAAAGGAAATGTTGGATAAATACAACAAATATGTTAAGAAATTTCGATGCGTACGTGATTGATATGAGAACAATAAGGATAAAGAGTTTAGTTTGCGCATTCTAGAGGATAGAAATCATAAGGATCAACAATATAATAAACCAAATTCAACAGAAATAGCTGCTCCGATGATTGATGATGAATTTTTTCCTTCATCTACTCGAGATGTTATTGTCAACGATCGAAAAAAAGGATATCACAGAATTAGTGAGATTCATCCAGCATACATGCCATTGCAATATCCCTTATTATTCTCATATGGAGAAGATAGTTGGCAAAATTATATTGAAGGTAACAATACGAAGAGAAAAAGGAATAAAGTTTCAATAAAGGACTTCTACGCATTTATGTTACAACAGCGTTGTCATGAAGGAACAACGTTGTTGAGAGGTGGAGAATTATTACAGCAATATATAGTTGATGCTTATGCGTCTGTTGAAGTGAATCATCTTGGATGGATTCGTAATAATCAAAAAACTTTAGGATGTGAGTTATATCAAGGCTTGCAAGATGCTGTTGACGATGGTAATAATGATACTCACACAATTGGTAAAAAAATCATTTTGCCTTCATCCTTTACTGGAGGTCCACGATACATGATTCAAAACTATCAAGATGCTATGGCAATTTGTGCATGGGCCGGACCTCCGGATTTATTCATTACTATTACATGCAATCCTAAATGGAAAGAAATACATGATTTTTTATTGATTGCTGGTGGTCAAAGTGCATCTGATATGCTTAATATTGTTGCCAGAGTTTTTCACTTAAAACTTATGCAGCTTCTTGATGATTTGATTAAACATAAATATTTTGGACGAGTAATTTTTGGTAGGTTATTGTCATTATTTGTCGATATATGTTTTGTATATTGTTATATGTTTCTATTTAAAAGTTTAATTTATCCATTTGTAGATCTATCTGTGGTAGAATTTCAAAAACGAGGATTACCACATTCTCATATCCTTATTACATTGGAAAGTTCAAAAAAGATAAAACTCGCAAATGATATTGATAATTTAATTAGAGCTGAGCTTCCTAACATTAAAATGGAACCTTTACTTCATGATTTGGTAGTTACCCATATGATTCATGGACCATGTGGTACACAATCCAAAATGTGTTTGCATGAAAAATAATAAATGCTCAAAAAAATTCCCTAAAATGTTCAATGACCATACTATTATTGATGAAAAGGGATAAGCAATTTACCGAAGACGCAAATCAAGATCCTACACGGCAGATGGAAAGAATATTGACAACAGTTGGGTTGTGCCTTACAATGAAAATCTGCTACTGAAATATCAATCACATATTAATGTTGAAATATGCAATCATAGACGAGCAATAAAATATTTATTTAAATATGTGAATAAAGGATCTGATTTTGCAACAGCTATCATCCATCAAAATGTGGTCAAAAGATATGACGAGGTCAAATTATATTTAGATTCTAGATATATTGTAGCATATGAAGCTTCATAGAGGCTTTTTGAATTTAAAATAAATAAACGTCATCCTGCCGTTGAACGGTTGCAGTATCATCTTTTTGGTGAACAAATGGTTTTTTTTAGAGAAGATGGAAGTGTTTAAGAAATAATGGAGTCTGAGCGAGCTAATAAAACAATGTTAACTGAATGTTTTACCATCAATCTTAAATTTCTTCATGCTAGAAACTATACTTATGTTGAGTTTCCAAATTACTTTGTTTGGAACAAAAAAACCTTATGTTGGAAGCAACGAAAAAGAAGGAAAGCGATAGGTAGATTGCCTTATGCACATCCTGCCGCTGGTGAAAGATATTATTTCAGGATGTTGTTGACAATAGTGAAAAGAAGGATTAATTTTATTGATATGAGAACAATTGATGGTGTTGAACATGAAACTTATAAGGCAGCATGTATAGCACTTGGACTTCTTGATGATGATAATGAATGGAACTTAGCACTCCAAGAAGCGTCTAAGTGGGCCACGGCTAATCAACTTCATCGCATGTTTTGCACGATGTTATTTTTTAACGAAGTTATGAATCCTCGAGAACTATGGGATTTGCATTGGAAGGCCATGAGTGATGATTATGAAAGACGTTTGGAAAATTTGCATCCTGTGAAAGGAAGGATTAATTTTATTGATATGAGAACAATTGATGGTGTTGAACATGAAACTTATAAGGCAGCATGTATAGCACTTGGACTTCTTGATGATGATAATGAATGGAACTTAGCACTCCAAGAAGCGTCTAAGTAGGCTACGGCTAATCAACTTCATCGCATGTTTTGCACGATGTTACTTTTTAACGAAGTTATGAATCCTCGTGAACTATAGGATTTACATTGGGAGGCCATGAGTGATAATTATGAAAGACGTTTGGAAAATTTGCATCCTGATTTAAAAATTGTACTCGGTAACGAACAATTAAGAGATTTTGCGCTTCATGATATAGATGTGATGTTGTCATATAATAATAAAAGGTTGAGAGATTTTTCATTTTTGCCAATACCCTCTCCCAGCAATTTAAACAAGAACAATAGATTGATATTCGAGGAGCTAAATTATGATACTTTTGAGTTGTCGAAAAAATCTATTGAATTAGAATGTGGTTTAAATGATGAACAAAAAAAAATCTTTGATGCGGTTATAACTTCATGCGAAAAAAATATTTTAGCGTAGTTGCGTAGTAAGAAACAAATCGTTCTTGCAGTTGCATCTTCTGGCATTGCTTCTTTATTACTACCCGGAGGACGTACAGCACATTCGAGATTCAAAATTCCTATCGATCTTCATGAGTTTTCATCTTGCGCAATATCTCGCCAATCTAATCTTTCTTCTCTCATCAAAGAAGCAACACTGATTATTTGGGATGAAACTCTGATGATAAATCGCTTTGCATTTGAAGCCGTAAATCGAACTTTCAAAAATATTCTATTAAATATTAATCCACAACTTGAGAATAAACCATTTGGTGGAAAGACTGTTGTTCTTGGTGGTGATTTTCGACAGATTTTACCAGTCGTCCGTAAAGGCAGGAGACAACAAATTGTGTCCGCTACATTATATAAATCATATCTATGGGATCAATGTTAGATGTTTATACTGACAAAAAAAATGCGTGTTCATACGAATACGAGGTCAGAAGAAGACAGCGAAAATTTTGCAAAATAACTAATCGATATTGGTAATGGTGATGTTAAAGGAATTCAAATGGGCAACGATTGTGATGATAATTGGATAAAGATTCCGGATTCAATGTTATCTAATCACATACTTGGTATTAGTGGATTAATAAATGAAATATATACAGATTTAAATGATAATTATCAAAATCCGCGGTATTTGGAATCAAGAGCAATACTTGCATGTAGAAATGAAGAAGTTAATGAAATTAATAAGAAAGTCAAATCTCAAATTAGAGAAGAAAGTCGGATTTACTTGAGTGCGGGCACGAAGGTTTCTGTTGCTGATGATTCTGCTTGCAATGATTTTTTACATACAGCGGAATTTTTAAATTCGTTGATATGCTCTGGATTACCTCCTCATTCGCTTGAGCTTAAAGTAAATACACCGATTATGTTACTTCGTAATTTAGATCAAAGTATTGGTTTATGTAATGGCACACATCTTATCATTAAACAGTTAGGTGAAAGGGTTATAAAAGCAAAAATCATGACTGATACAAATATTGGAAAATGTGTGGCAATACCAAGAATAATTATGTCAAGTGATAATGAAGATCTCTCTTTCGTCCTTAAACGGCATCAATTTCCCGTTCGTGTTGCTTATGCTACAACTATAAACAAAAGTCAAGGACAAACCTTGGAAAAAGTTGGACAATATCTACGTACACCAGTTTTTTGTCACGGACAATTGTATGTTGCATTCTCAAGAGCTATATCTGCTTCATCCTTAAAAGTTTTTCTAGAAGAACAAATTGACATTCCAAATAATTGTACACAAAATGATGTTTATAAAGAAGTTCTACAGAGCGTTCTCACAAAGGTAAAGATACATAAGAACTATATACACAACAAATGAAATCGAGTATTAATCCCAATATTGGAAAATATCGCTCTGATTTAAAAATACTTTTACAGTAAATTTATTTTTAAATCAGATTGTTGCTTTCCAATATTGAATTAATACGCGATTTCATTTGTTGTATATATGCAGTTCTTACATTAAATTTTATATAATATATGCATTCACTTGATCTATTCATTTTTGTCAGATTTTTTTATATCGTGATGTTTATTGTTATTGATTTATTTTTTCTAATTACTGTGTAGGATGGAAAAGAATAATTCAAATGATTGTGATGGAAATATATTCTTAAATGAAGAGTCCGTTCTTTTTGAAAATTTTGAAGATGGGGTCAATTGTCAATACAGTAGTAATGAAGGTGGGGATGACAGTGATGGTGTACCATTGGGGAAATAAGAAATAAATGTATCAATGATAAGAAACCTCGGAAAAGAGAGCATGGCGTTTTAAAAGGAGAGAAAGCATTGAATAAACGTGGAAAAAAATTAAACCGGTCCATAAGTCAAAAAAGGGTATGAGTTCCTACAATATTATTTCAAATTTTATATTTTATTATATTTGGATTTTAATAAATTACTTATATTTTATTGTGCATGTCAGTTTCAAACTTGGAGTATCGTGACGATTGTGATATTGGTAATATTCAAGCTCATTGTGCAGGTGAAAATAAAGGAAAATTTGCAAGTAAGAGAGCAAAATGATCATGAAGACAAAGTGAAAGTAGTAAAAAAGAAATTGCTCCTGTGACTTCTTTAAAGAAGAATTATAAAAACGGTATGTGTATACCGATTATCTGTTTTATTTATTTATAAAAAAACTTTGTTCTAATTTTACTAACGTATTTTCTTATACTAAAAGACGAAGAAACCAGTAGCCAACATGAAAGCAAAAGAAAGAAAGAGAAGAATCTATCGACTTTGATTTCTGACGAATCTTATCCAGAAAGTAAGAAGAAAATGATACATACACCTTTAGAGATCGCCACTTTTGAAAAAATTGTAGAACGAGGTAAATTGTATAATATTAAGGTACGTAGCACGCGATTGTGGTATGGTCGATTGTATGTAAAGTCATCAAACTCGCTTACATTTGTGGCTAGAGACGAAGAAGTGAATTGTTGTTTACAACAACAGTTATTTTTTCAACGTAAAATTTATTATTTAAATATTAATTTTACGACTTTATGCAGGGCGTTGAACGAGAGGTGTTAGTTGATGATTTATATGCTGATAAATGGAAAAACATGATATTCGTTGATAAAGTATACGTGATAAAAAATGTTGTGACTTTGATAACCGGTAAATCTATTAAAGTTTTGGAAAACAGATGGCAATTATTATTGACAAGACAATCAGAAGTTGATGAAGTTTCTGTGAAAGAAATATCGGCTGGCCGTACTTACCATTTTAAAAAGTTGTGCAAAGTACGCGATCTTGCGCGTAAACCTGAATGTGTTTATGGTAAGATAATATGTACTCATAACCGTTAAGCTTTTTAATTTTTTACTATAAGTCATTACAAAATTTATATATTCATGACCTTTTATATTCATTATGTGAATTGCAGATATAGTAGGATATGTCGTTGATGTGAGCCATGAACGCATAATCTCTTTAAAGTCTGGAGGTACAAGTAAATTAGTTGAAGTATCACTCATTGATGATGATTGTTACGAGAAACCGGTCACTTTAACGATCCGGGAGAATTTTCTGACAAAGCACATGAGTATTTTTTGGGAAGGATACATTGATAGTTTCTTAATTGCCGCGATAGGTGTCCATGCAAAAGAATTCAGAGGTAAATTTTTTACTTGCACTCATATAATTTTTGTTATTTTAAAAATTAAATTAAATTTTAATGGTTATCAATTTATTAAGTTTTTACAAGTATAGCGCTATTAATATGGTAAATGATACAATTATAGGAAGTTACATGTTAGAAACAACAGGATTTACTAAAATGAGATTTAAAGCCGATGGTATCCCCGAAGTAGAACGGCTGATGAGATGGTAGTATATCATATATTTATTATATTTTGAGTATTACATTTTTACATTTGTTAAAGGCAATGTTGATAAGAGTGTCATGCTTTTAGGGTTCGATTTGATCTGCTAACAAAGCAAATTGGGTATTCGAGACAAGTAGGAAGCAACAGCAATAATGCAAATCAGATGGTAGAAACGTGTACCATTGAATATCTAATCAATGAAACAAGAATTTGCCCTCCACCTAATACGGTATGAAATGATAATTTATATGTAATATATATGATATATAATTTAATATTAACATGTATTTGGCATATAATCTAAAGTAAGTTATATTTTTATATTTTGTTTTATTAAAAGGGTTTGTTTATCTCTATTTTTCTATTTAGGTTCTGGATTTTATAGTTAATGCCACAATTATTTACATCTTTCCCGATGAACCATGCTATGATGTATGTTCTCAATGCAAGCGAAGTGTAAAGGTACAGCCTGGGAAAAATTATACTTACATTTATTCGGATTGCGGGCATATGGGGTTGGATTCTAGGAAAAGGTATTTTTTAAAGAAAACCTTATAGGTTGCTGAATAAAATTAATACATATTATTTGATCAATATATACATATTGTAGGTACCGAATTAAAGCAAGAATTTAGGACAAAACTGATGAAACAAATATTGTAGCTTTTGATCAGCATGCTCAGACTCTTCTCCATTATCCAATGTATGATATAATCAACTTTATTCATCGGTATGACATAGATTGTTAAAATAATTTCAAATGGAACATAATAATCAATGTATGTTTAACAATTCTTTTTTCGTCGATGCAGAGTAAAGATTCGTATGACTATGAGAAACATCTTGATAAGTGTGCATCTATTGCATATAAGATAAAGATAAGAGTGACTAATAATAATCATAAATTTATCCAAAGTGGAGGATTTACCGTCAATAGTTTGGAAGGGGTTGTCCGTCAATTTTATAAAGCCCCAGTTTTGGAACCAACTGGAGAAGATGATGGTGAAGATTAGTACTAAGATTAGGATATTTATATAATGATGTTTAATTAAGTATTATTGCTTCCAGTATTTCAGTATGATATTGTATAATTATGTGTGGAGTTGTGGTTATTATAAGGGTGTTTATGAGAAACCTTTTGTCATCAATCACATTTAGCAGCTGTTGCATTATTATAAGCTTAGAAAGCTCCAATGGTATATCCTAATAAAGAATGAAAGAGTAACAGAAATTTACAAGCAATTCTCAACACATAAAAATTATTACAAGTAGAGCAAAGACAATAAACATTGAAAATATATAATACAGATTGCCGAAGTAATTTGGAAACCCATGCGATTATCTTACCCATGACTGAATTTAAGTTCGATTCTCTAAAAGGTTGGATCAAAGAATTTTGAGAAATCAAAACCAATCCTTTAAACCACACCCTCTCATCTAGCAAGCAAATAATAATTATTAACTTTTTTTTACTATCCTTGCGATGAGCATCACTACGCTTACCATTATTATGAGTAATCCAAAGAAAGATCAATCCAAAAACAATTATCATCAATATCCCAACAATAAAAGAAAGGGACAAACAATGAAGAATAAAAAAAAACTAGAGTAGACATGATTTGAAAATTCTAAATAATTACTTACCTTTTCTAGAGGAGATAAAAATATTTTTAAAGTTGGATTTATCTCACCTGCCGAGATTGAGAAAAATGAAGCAAAGAGTTTCTTTTTTTTTTTTTGATTAGGAAACTGGGTAGCATGAAGAATGCTGAAAAAATCAAAAATCAAGTTTTATTAAGCCGAGGAGAATAAAAATCAGTTCTTAGAGTTAAAAATGTCAGCTTTGAGGATTTTCTTTGCGGATTCTGAAATTCTGAAGTTTAATTTTGCATTTTTTATTTTAGCGTCAAAAAATTGTTGAGAAAAAGTACAAATCTAATGATTTATAAAGCAGGAGAAATCACAAAAAGCCTCAAAGTTGGACATTTGGTTGCTTAGAAGAGAGGTCGTTAAGAGTAGAGAGTGGATCTGATAATCACAATACTAGAGACGAAGAAAAGTTTAGCAAGCCAAGTGTTTTTGCTCATTTTATGCTTACCTATATAGTTCCCAAGGTTGAAAAGCTCAGATCTCTCAAAATGCTCTTAAAAAATAATGAAAAATTTTAAGATCTGAAGTTGGGGTGAGGCGAAACGGACGAAGAAAATGAGAGATGAATGATATCGGTATGGAGAGATCAGATCTACTAAAAAGATTTTTGAAGACCGGTGGAAATTTGTAGACTTTGGAGTTCGAATGGGGCGAAGATCATGAAGAAAAAGAGAGGTGAAAATATTTTCTGTCTCTAGGGTTTTCTAGAGGGAACCCTAATTCCTGCGATGTATATATATCCCTTTTAAGGGTCATGGTGTATGGGCTAAAGCCCACTTAATATTTTTCTTAATAAAATTCAGCTGGGTCTACTCCCGATTTAATTTGTAAAAAACTTAAACTGGAAGACCGTTTGAGAAAAAGAGAGCTTCTTTATTTATCAAAATTTTAATTAAAACCTTTTTAATGGTAAGAAAGTGAAGATTGCAATGATTTACAAATAAAATGGTGGAAAGGAGAAGAAAATTGAGATATTCAGTTATTTTTTCATTTAAGAGAAAAAGTGAGAAATAGAGAGAGAGCAGATATTATTCTCTCTCTTCCGTCTCTCGCGATCTATTTAGTAAACCCTTACTCTTTTCATCTGTATGTATAATCCATATTTGGGCGTTGATGTATTGGGCCTGGCCCACAAAATCTATTATTTTTTAATAAAATAACTAGGCTTTCCCAGTTTCGTTAAAAAAATGCCAAGAAAGTGAAAAGGAAGCTTATTAAGACTAAAAACTCTATAATTCTATATCGGTTCTGGATTTTGTAGTTAATGCCACAGTTCTTTATATGTTTCTTGATAAACTATGTTATATATATTCTAAATGCAAGCGAAGTATAATGGTGCAGTCTGGGCAAAATTATACTTGCTTTTATTCAGATTGCAAGCATATAGGGTGATGTTAATTTATAATATACTTTGTCGTGTATAAACCTATGTAATTTGTGTTGTATATCATATAAATATTTATTAACTATTTAGAATACAGGACTTAGTTTATGCCATATAAAATATAATTTTCATGGTAAGTGATTATCTTGAAATAAGATTGTGTGATTTATTATTTTATTTTTTATTTCTCAACTCTTTAACTTAAGATATAGATGTATCTTACAATGACTAGACGTAAAAGTAGTGATATTATTCTGTGTATGTGCTCTTTGATAAAGTTAGCTATAGAGGCCAGTTGTTTTGCAAGTCTTTCAATATATTGCAGAAATTTATGCCAGCTTTAATCGTATACATATGATAAAATTGTGTAAATACAGAGTACTATATAATGTTAAAGTTAATAATAATTAATAGTAATTTAGAATATGCATATAAAAAATATCATATAATATTTAATAGAACAATAATCAATAATAAGTTGAAATTTATGTATATTAAATTCGTTAAAACCTATACATTTATTATTTATATTCTTTCTCATGTTAACATCATAAATATTTTCTTTATTTTGAAACAAAAAAGTATAGTAGGATACCTTGCTCATAAAACTACATTAACATAAAAAAAATATATACATAAAGGAGTTCAAATTTAGGCAAACAGATGAATCCATGTTTGTACATAATTCGCTAATAAGGAGATAAAGTGAAGAGCGGATCAATTGTCATCGTCCACAGCTAACAACGGTTATAATATTATAAGCCTAGAAAGTTCCAATAATATATCCAAATAAGAAAAGAAAGAGTAATAAAAATTTACAAACAATCATTAACATGGAAAAATTATTACAAGTAGAGTAAAAATAAGAAACGTTGAAAAATACATAATTGCGGTTAATGGATCTGAGCATTGGCCTTTCTGGAATTTTATCTTTCTGGACCTGTAACACCCGAGCCCAATGCTACTATTTCAGTACTGTTTGAGCATAATGTGGTACTCATTTCATTTAGCTTGCTTGTTTGTTGCTTACTGTAAATTTTTACCCGGTAAAGTCATTTTTGCATATAACAATTTTTGGTATCTAAAATAAAATTAAAAATATTCATCTTGGACTGCTTGACACCCCTAACCCCGTTGTAGCGTCCGTTCATCGTGTTCTCGTCTCGTTCAGTGAAACAGGCGAGTTTGGATGGCTACGTGCGCGTATGTGTGTTCGTTTTGGGGGTATGCTTTTTAATCACAAAACACTTCATTTTAAATTTTGGATCCCGCTTAAAACTCTATTATTTCAATTTCAAATTTTTGGACCCGACCCGGGCGCGATTTGGAAATGTTTTATTTTGCGTCAAAATCCCAAATTTTAATATATCTTAAACCATTCATATTTCATTATTTAACCAATCTCATATTTCGTTAACAGTTTGAGATTTTAAGATTTTAAAATCTCTCTCAAATTTTTCCCCTCAACCAATCATATCCTCTCCCGTGGGCCCCACTCCCATTCTCTCTCACCGTCTCTCTCTCTCTCTCTCTCCTCTCTCCTATATCTCTCTCTCTCTCCTCTCTCCTATCTCTCTCTCCCCCTCTTCTATATATATTCTTCTCCCTCTTTCTTTTCTTTTTCAACGTAACCCAACCCCCAGCGAACCCTAATCTCCGGCTCCCTCACCGCCGCAGCACCAAAGCCGACGCAAACATCACCACCAGCCTCGCCTCCTCGCCCTCGTCGCAGCCGCTACACCATTCCTTCCTCCTCTCCCTTCTCCACGTGCGCCATGCACCAGCCGCGACCACCTGCAACCCCCTGTGCACCGTCGGACCGCCGTCTGTCGCCGCCGACGACCCCGTTCCCGTTTCCCCGGCCTCGCAGGCACACCCCCTCGGTGAGATCACTTCCCTCCTCTCTCCCTTTCTTCTCTCCTTCTCCGCTAATGAAATTCTTGAATCGGCAGTTTTCCCCGCGGTCACTATAGGCCACCGCCGGAGCCGTCGACCTCGTCGTCGTTCTCGCGTCTCCTCTCTGTAACCACAGAGCAGCCCTTGTAAGCATCCTCTTCTTCTTCTTTATTCCTTTCTTGTTGCAAAGTTCTTAACTTTCACTGTTCTCTTTCTCGCCGGAATCCGGTGATGCCGACGACGTGACCCGACATTCCAGCGAGGTACCCCGACCCGTGTGGTTTCATTGTTCGTTGTTTGGGTTCAATCCGTGAACCGTGCGTCCGTCGGGAGTTTTCCCGCCGACGTTTACGTTCCGTTTTTCCCGGTTCGCGACCCGTCGAGGCAAGTACCCCTTGCTACATGCTATACAATATTTACATCTTTTCCGGGTGAAAAAGCAAGCAACGAAACTATATATTGACACCCTAAACCTGTAAAATTTAACTTGGAACAATCGTTTCCTATTTTCGGGTACAATATTGCATTATATCATTTTACTGTTAAACATGGAACTTACAGTTTGCAAATTGAACCTAATAATCATATTTACCTGTTCAATCTCATTTTACTGTTAAAATAGCTTGTGGCATTCATCCCTGTAGTTTTGTTCCGTTCGGACACTCGTACGCATTTAACCTGAAATAGCTACACTGAACCGTCAGACAAATCATTGCACCTCTAAGGGTTCTTAAACCTGATAACATGACTAAACAGCTATACTTGTCTTACTGTACTCTCGTAATCATCTCTGTGACAAATTTGATAACTGTATTGCAAATTGAATGAAACTGCTTATTACTTAATTCATTGCTTATCTCATGTTGTTGATACCCATGTTTGATTATATATCTGATTGTGAGCACACCCACGATATTGTTTACATCTTGACCTGACATTGCTACACACACACATATATATATTGATATACCTGATATGGTACCGTATACTGTTGACTTGACCTGAGGTACCATGACCTGACCGTTACCTGATCTTGTGTCTAATGCCAACAAACCTGACATGTAGTCCTCATAGACCGTTCCTGTTGTTTATCCAGACAAACCTGCTTTTACCTGATCCTGTGTTGGCATTAGTTCTTGATTACTGAATACCTGACTCGACATACATAATTTGGGGGTATGGGGAAATCAAAGGTGAAACCTGACTTGTAACTCAACAGTTCGATACCTGTTCTGATCAGTCTTACGGGCTAGGCCAGCGCCGGAGTGATGATGCTGACATCACTCGCCCATCCTGCTACCTGTTACTGCCTAGCGGTACGTCTCGGATTCAGCCCCGAGAGTCTTGACCGTGGCCCCGGGCATGCACGGGATACTATTGAGTTACATCGATAATTCATCAATTTGGTTTCAAAAACTCTAGAATAGAAAACCTGATAGAGCAGTTTAGTTACCCACTGCACACTACCCTGCACTGCTTGATTCACTTTATTGCTACTCTCATTTTGTTCATGTTTATGTTACATTGCCTGCTACACTGTTCATTTTATATTACTTGTTGACATGACGCGCTGACGTCTGGGTTTTGCATGGCCCAGATTTTGTACCGCTGTTGCAGTCCGAGCAGGAGTACTTCAGCCAGCAGGCTGAGCTGTGAGTTCAGTAGTAATTAGTTTTATTTCCTGCATTTATTTCCTGATGTGAGCCCGCATTATGGGACATACTTTTCAGTTATTTGTATTAGATCATTTGCTTCCGCATTTATTTATTATTGACTCCTGTTATTCTGGATTATGGGCATGTTTTAGATAGTTTTATCTTGTTCTTGATATCTCTACAGCCGTAATGTGACTGCGGATGGATACTTCCTACCCACAGGTAGCATGGTTGGCTATGTCACGTGCCCAATCTAGCGTACTCTGGGAAGCGGGGCGTGACATGGTTCTTTTGGTATCAGAGCCATAGGTTAGTTGGGTTGATTCTTTTGTAGTTGGGTATTGTACCCAATACACGAATCAGAATACACGTGCTTAGGAAACATGCCCTGCCACTTTGCTGTTTACCATTCTTGAATCATATTCTTCCTGATTATATCTTTTACGATGTGCAAACTTCTTTTGCATATCGACTCGAAAAACCTGATTCTTATTATCTCTAGGACTTAGGCGACTTGGGTGGAGTTAAGTAATTGTGGTTATGATACCGCAGCATAGTTACAATGCGGCACTCTATTTAAGTATCTTGGAGTTCTAGCCTTGATCTATATATTGAATCTATCATCATACTAATGTTGGGTGTTTTGATTTCAGGAATATGGCAGATAAGAATTTGAAGACGTACCAGAGGCGTGTGGACGAAGCCGCCATGCTTGGAGTGATAAGAGGAATGCTGGAAAATCAAAAGAGGCAGACTGAGCTGATCCAGCAGCAAGCAGACTCGTTTCAGGAAGGTTTGCAGATCGTTCAGCAGTCTATAAACAACGTTGGAGCTAAACCAGTTGACCGAGTGGGGACCGTGGCAGATTTCAGGCGTTTGGGTCCGTCTACATTTACTGGTTTGGAGGAGCCGTTGCTAGCCGAGCAGTGGCTAGTTGACACGGAGAATTTGCTGATTGCGGCACGATTCCAGATGACAAAAGAGTTGATGTGGTACGCATTCAGCTAGTGGACTACGCCCGAGAATGGTGGCTTGTTGAGGAGACCCGCTTTCCCAAGCCGATCAAGTGGACGGATTTTTCTAAGAGTTTCCTGGAGAAGTTCTTCCCGCGGACTGCACGGGAGAAAATGGAAGAGATGTTTATTGGGCTAAGGCAGAATGGAGCACCCGTGGATGTGCATGCAGCAGAATGGACGAGACTCAGCAGATTCCCTGGACCTTTAGTTGCCAACGATGCAGACAGGGCACGAAGGTTCATCCGCAGTTTGGATGTGGACATCCAGAGGCAGATTGTCTCCCTGAGTTTGACCACTTTCTCACAGGTTCTTACGGCAGCTCGAGAACAGCAGAGTTTATCTGGGATGAAAGGGAGTTTGCAGCAGACAGCAGTTGCGGCAAGGAAGCCCGCATTTGTACCTAACCGAGCTCATGGTCGCAGAGGTATTCCAGTGGACCGTCGAGGTGTAGCACCCATGAAGAAGCCTGTGATCGTTGATCGAAGAAAGAGCGTGATTTGTGACTACTGTCGTTTACCTGGGCACGTGCAGAAGGATTGTCGAAGAAGGCTGGGACTTTGTTTGGTTTGTGGAGCGGCTGATCACGCAGTTGGTGCCTGTCCGTCGAAGCTTCGTACGAGGGATGATATTCAGAAGCCTCCGCAGAAACCGTTCCAAGGACAGAAGCAGCTGACTCAAGGACTTAATCAGGCTCGAGCTTTTACCTTGACAGCTGAGAAAGCTAAGGCATCAGGAGAAGTCGTTTCAGGTATTCTACTCGTTCATGGTTTTCCCGCATTGGCATTATTTGATTCTGGTGCATCCCATTGTTTTATGTCATCCAAGTTTATAACTACACACTCGATTGCCTGCACGACCCTGTCTAGTTTCTGGGACATACACACTGGGAATCGGAAAATCATATCTAGTAGGGAATGTAAAAATTGTACAGTTGTTGTGTGCGGACGGGAGCTTTTTGCAGATTTCTTAGTGATTGATACAGGCAGCTACGAAGTTGTCTTGGGAATGGATTTTCTTGGCACTTTCCACGCTCACATTGACTATAGGGCAACGAAAGTAATTTTCCAGATTCCTGGACATCCTGAGTTTACCTTCGCTGGAGGAAGCAGTTCTGTCGGGCCAGTCGAGTTTAGGGCTAGGCCGACAAACAATACTCTTGCAGCAATGGAAGTTGATAAGGGTGAAGAGCCAGCGGTTCTTCGCGATTTTATGGACGTGTTTGAAGATATATCGGGCTTACCACCGAAGCGAGACATAGAGTTCGCAATTGATCTTATTCCTGGTGCAGCGCCAGTATCCAAAGCGTATTATCCAATGGCACCAGTAGAGTTGGAAGAAGTCAAGAAACAGGTTGCTGAATTGCTTGGAAAGGGTTGGATTCGAAGCAGTAACTCGCCTTGGGGAGCTCCAGTTCTTCTAGTAAAGAAGAAGGATGGCACGAGAAAGATGTGCATCGACTATCGAGAATTAAACCGGGTCACTATTAAGAACAAGTACCCTATCCCTCGCATTGGAGAACTTTTTGAGCAGCTTAGTGGCGCAAGGGTCTTCTCGAAGCTGGATTTGCGATCCGGATATCATCAGGTCCGAGTGAAAACAGAAGATATTTGCAAGACGGCGTTTCGAACTCGGTACGGACATTACGAGTACTTAGTAATGCCCTTCGGAGTAACGAATGCGCCGGCAGTATTCATGGACTTGATGAACCGAATCTTTTCACCGTTCTTGGACCAGTTTATCGTGGTCTTCATTGACGATATTCTGGTTTACTCGAAGAGTTTTGAAGAACATGCTGAGCATTTGAAGATCGCACTGCAGACGTTGAGACAGGAGAAATTGTATGCGAAGATGAGTAAGTGCGAATTTTGGCTGGAGGAAGTAATGTTTTTGGGGCATGTTGTGTCGGGCGATGGAATTGCCGTCGATCCCGAAAAGATTGCAGCAGTTCGAGATTGGCCTATTCCAAAGAATGTTGCTGAGATAAGAAGTTTCCTTGGATTGGCCGAATACTACAGGAGATTTGTGGAGAACTTCGCTCGTCTGGCAGAGCCGTTAACCAAGCTTATGCGCAAGGAGGTACCTTTTGCATGGACGGATAAGTGTGCATTAGCTTTCGAGACGTTGAAGCAGAAGTTAATAACCGCCCCTATTCTGATCGTGCCAGACAATTCCGGAGGATTGGTGATTCACAGCGACGCATCTAGGAAAGGATTGGGATGTGTTTTGATGCAGCATGGGAAGGTTGTAGCGTACGCATCGAGACAATTGAAGACCCATGAGAAGAATTATCCAACTCATGACTTGGAGCTTGCGGCTGTGATTTTCGCTTTGAAGATTTGGAGACACTACCTTTTGGGCGAAAGAGTCGAAGTTTTTACGGATCATAAGAGCTTGAAGTATGTGTTCACACAGAAAGAGCTTAACATGAGGCAGCGTAGATGGTTGGAGCTGATGGCTGACTACGATCTTGATATTAAGTACCATCCGGGGAAGGTTAATATTGTGCCGGATGCGCTTAGTCGGTTACCAGCAATTCAGGTATTAACTTCGCAGAAGGAGATCGTTGCAGATTTTCGAAGATTTGACTTGGAGGTTGTGGTACCGCGTTCTACGGGGCAGTTGCTGCAGCTGCAAGTACATTCGTCTTTGATCGAGAATATTAAAGCAGCACAATCGCATGATCCTAGACTGCAAAAGTTTCGAGAGCAGGTTGAGGCAAGATTAGGAACAGATTTATTGATCCACGAAGATGGTTCGTTGAGGTATGGTAGCCGTTTATGTGTGCCAAAGGGAGATGTTCGTGAAGAGCTTATGAAGGAGGCACACAGTTCAGTTTATTCTGTACATCCAGGAGGCACAAAGATGTACCGAGATATTCGACAGCATTTCTGGTGGGAAGGCATGAAATGGGAGATTGCTCGCTTTGTGGCTAAGTGCTTGGTGTGTCAGCAAGTTAAGGCTGAACATCAAAGGGTTGCTGGTTTATTGCAACCACTTCCGATTCCTCAATGGAAGTGGGAACATATAACCATGGATTTCGTGACGGCTTTACCGCGGAGTCCAAAGGGCAACAATGCAGTATGGGTAATTGTTGATCGATTGACCAAGGCAGCTCACTTTATTTCTTTTCGGGTTGGTCAATCAACAGAGACCTTGGCGGAGCGGTACATGTAGGAGATTGTAAGATTGCATGGAGTACCGGTGAGCATCGTGTCTGATCGTGACACTCGGTTCTTATCACACTTCTGGAGGAGTTTACAGGAAAGTTTGGGAACTCGATTGAAGTTTAGCACCGCTTATCATCCTCAAACTGATGGCCAGTCGGAGAGAACGATCCAAACTCTTGAGGATATGTTGAGAGCATGCATGTTGGACTTCAAGGGTTCTTGGGAGGATCATCTACACTTGGTGGAGTTTTCTTACAACAACAGTTTTCAGGCAACTATCCAGATGGCCCCATTTGAAGCTTTGTATGGTCATAAATGCCGTTCACCTGTGTGTTGGGATGACGTCGGTGAACGAAGGTTGTTGGGACCAGATTTGGTTGTGCAGACAGTTGAGAAGATTAACACTATCAGGAATCATATGAAGGCAGCTCAAGACCGACAAAAGAGTTGGGCAGACACTTCAAGAAGACCTCTAGAGTTCGCCGTGGGTGATTTGGTGTTCTTAAAGATATCACCGACTAGAGGGGTGATTCGTTTTGGGAGTCGAGGAAAGCTTAGTCCTCGATTCGTTGGACCCTTTGAGATATTGGAGCGTGTTGGTGAGGTAGCGTACCGTTTGGCGTTACCGCAGTCCTTGGCAAATGTGCACGATGTGTTTCACGTATCTCAACTCCGTAAGTATGTTCGAGATAAAACACACGTTTTGGATCATTCGGAGCTAACAGTACGAGAAGACTTGACTTTTGAGGAGCGACCGGTTGAAATTGTGGATCGAAGGGAAAAGATTCTTAAGAACAAGGTTATCCCCCTTGTGCTTGTTTCTTGGGGTAATCGCTCGAATGGAGAGTCCACTTGGGAACGAGAAGATGAGATTCGGCAGAAGTTTCCTCACCTTTTCTTGTAGTTATCTATCTTTGTATTCTTGGAATTTCGAGGACGAAATTCATTTGTAGTTGGGTATAATGTAGCACCCGAGCCCAATGCTACTATTTCAGTACTGTTTGAGCATAATGTGGTACTCATTTCATTTAGCTTGCTTGTTTGTTGCTTACTGTAAATTTTTACCCGATAAAGTAATTTTTGCATATAACAATTTTTGGTATCTAAAATAAAATTAAAAATATTCATCTTGGACTGCTTGACACCCCTAACCCCGTTGTAGCGTCCGTGCATCGTGTTCTCGTCCCGTTCAGTGAAACGGGCGAGTTTGGATGGCTACGTGCGCGTACGTGTGTCCATTTTGGGGGCATGCTTTTTAATCACAAAACACTTCATTTTAAATTTTGGATCCCGCTTAAAACTCTATTATTTCAATTTTAAATTTTTGGACCCGACCCGGGCGCGATTTGGAAATGTTTTATTTTGCGCCAAAATCCCAAATTTTAATATATCTTAAACCATTCATATTTCATTATTTAACCAATCTCATATTTCGTTAACTGTTTGAGATTTTAAGATTTTAAAATCTCTCTCAAATTTTTTCCCTCGACCAATCATATCCTCTCCCGTGGGCCCCACTCCCATTCTCTCTCACCGTCTCTCTCTCTCCTCTCTCCTATATCTCTCTCTCTCTCCTCTCTCCTATCTTTCTCTCTCCCTCTTCTATATATATTCTTCTCCCTCTTTCTTTTCTTTTTCAACGTAACCCAACCCCCAGCGAACCCTAATCTCCGGCTCCCTCACCGCCGCAGCACCAAAGCCGACGCAAACATCACCACCAGCCTCGCCTCCTTGCCCTCGTCGCAGCCGCTACACCATTCCTTCCTCCTCTCCCTTCTCCCCGTGCGCCCTGCACCAGCCGCGACCACCTGCAACCCCCTATGCACCGTCGGACCGCCGTCTGTCGCCGCCGACGACCCCGTTCCTGTGTCCCCGGCCTCACAGGCACACCCCCTCGGTGAGATCACTTCCCTCCTCTCTCCCTTTCTTCTCTCCTTCTCCGCTAATGAAATTCTTGAATCGGCAGTTTTCCCCGCGGTCACTGTAGGCCACCGCCGGAGCCGTCGACCTCGTCGTCGTTCTCGCGTCTCCTCTCTGTAACCACAGAGCAGCCCTTGTAAGCATCCTCTTCTTCTTCTTTATTCCTTTCTTGTTGCAAAGTTCTTGACTTTCACCGTTCTCTTTCTCGCCGGAATCTGGTGATGCCGACGACGTGACCCGACATTCCAGTGAGGTACCCCGACCCATGTGGTTTCATTGTTCGTTGTTTGGGTTCAATCCGTGAACCGTGCGTCCGTCGCGAGTTTTCCCGCAGACGTTTACGTTCCGTTTTTCCCGGTTCGCGACCCGTCGAGGCAAGTACCCCTTGCTACATGCTATACAATATTTACATATATATATTGACACCCTAAACCTGTAAAATTTAACTTGGTATAATCGTTTCCCATTTTCGGGTACAATATTGCATTATATCATTTTACTATTAAACATGGAACTTACAGTTTGCAAATTGAACCTAATAATCATATTTACCTGTTCAATCTCATTTTACTGTTAAAATAGCTTGTGGCATTCATCCCTGTAGTTTTGTTCCGTTCGGACACTCGTACGCATTTAACCTGAAATAGCTACACTGAACCGTCAGACAAATCATTGCACCTCTAAGGGTTCTTAAACCTGATAACATGACTAAACGGCTATACTTGTCTTACTGTACTCTCGTAATCATCTCTGTGACAAATTTGATAACTGTATTGCAAATTGAATGAAACTGCTTATTACTTAATTCATTGCTTATCTCATGTTGTTGATACCCATGTTTGATTATATATCTGATTGTGAGCACACCCACGATATTGTTTACATCTTGACCTGACATTGCTACACACACACATATATATATATATATATTGATATACCTGACATGGTACCGTATACTGTTGACTTGACCTGAGGTACCATGACCTGACCGTTACCTGATCTTGTGTCTAATGCCAACAAACCTGACATGTAGTCCTCATGGACCATTCCTGTTGTCTATCCAGACAAACCTGATTTTACCTGATCCTGTGTTGGCATTAGTTCTTGATTACTGAATACCTGACTCGACATACATAACTTGGGGGTATGGGGAAATCAAAGGTGAAACCTGACTTGTAACTCAACAGTTCGATACCTGTTCTGATCAGTCTTACGGGCTAGGCCAGCCCCGGAGTGATGATGCTGACATCACTCGCCCATCCTACTACCTGTTACTGCCTAGCGGCACGTCTCGGATTCAGCCCCGAGAGTCTTGACCGTGTTCCTGGGCATGCACGGGATACTATTGAGTTACATCGATGATTCATCAATTTGGTTTCAAAGACTCTAGAATAGAAAACCTAATAGAACAGTTTAGTTACCCACTGCACACTACCCTGCACTGCCTTATTCACTTTATTGCTACTCTCATTTTGTTCATGTTTATGTTATATTGCCTGCTGCACTGTTCATTTTATATTACTTGTTGACATGACGCGCTGACGTCTGGGTTTTGCATGGCCCAGATTCCGTACCGCTGTTGCAGTCCGAGCAGGAGTACTTCAGCCAGCAGGCTGAGCTGTGAGTTCAGTAGTAGTTAGTTTTATTTCCTGCATTTATTTCCTGATGTGAGCCCGCATTATGGGACATACTTTTCAGTTATTTGTATTGGATCATTTGCTTCCGCATTTATTTATTATTGACTCCTGTTATTCTGGATTATGGGCATGTTTTAGATAGTTTTATCTTGTTCTTGATATCTCTACAGCCGTAATGTGACTGTGGATGGATATTCCTACCCACAGGTAGCATGGTTGGCTATATCACGTGCCCAATCTAGCGTACTCTGTGAAGTGGGGCGTGACAGGACCAAAAATTTATAAAATTATATGACAACGAAATATGATTAATAGTTCCTTTATTCTTCTAAATTTTTATAATACATTTTAAAATGAAAACCATGAAATATTTTGAGATTGTGTTTGTTCTATTAAATTTTCCATTTGAAAAAATTTGTAACAAAATAAATCTAAGTAGTATGCGACTCTGAGTTTTTAATTTCAGGATGAGCATAAAAATCTATCAGAATGCATTTGAAACTCTGTATTATGGGAGAATATAATTATACAATATCATATTCCAAAACTCTCAATTAAACAATTAGTTATAATATATATCTAATAGCGTATGCAAACTAGAATTAATTCGTAACTCCATATCTCCACTTAAACAATATCTTTGAAGTCATGTATTTTTGTTTCTTCAGAATTGTCTTATCTCCAAATGGTTGTTATACATAACTAACAACCGTTACATAATTATAAGCCTAGAAAGTTTCAATAGTCTATCCAAATAAGGAAAGAAAAAGTAACAAAATTTTACAAGCAATGATCAACACATAGAAATTATTACAAGTAGAGTAAAGATAACAAACGCTGAAAAAACATAAATATAGTAAATGAATCTAAGTATTGGTATTTCTGGAATTTCATTTTTCCCAATCAAAAATATATAAAATTGTATGACAATAAAATATAGTTAATAGTTCCTTTATTATTCTGAAATCTTCTAATACATTTTTTTAATGAAAACCATGAAATATTTTGAGATTGTGTTTGTTCTATTAAATTTTCCGTTTGAAAAAATTTGTAACAAAATAAATCTAAGCTGTATGCGACTCTGAGTTTTTAATTGCAGGATGAGTATAAAGATCTATCATAATGCATTTGAAACTCTGTATTATATGAGAATATAATTACATAATATCATATTGCAAAACCCTCAATTAAAAAATTAGTTATAACAGATATCTAATAGCGTATGCAAATTAAAATTAATTTATAACTTCGTACCTCCACTTAAACAATATTTTTGATATCGTGTATTTTTGTGCCTTAAAAGTTACCTTATCTCCAAATGATCGTTGTCCTCTTTTGTCTGTGAAGGAAACTACTCGGTATTTATCAATATATTTTTTGAAAAAAAATTCTATAGTTCAAATTAGAACCTTAGTTTACTATCTTGAACCCCTCAATTCATCAAAATACATTATCATTAATAGCATAACTATCTTATACTTAGGATTCCATTAAGTAATCGCTAAAATAAAGCTAATTCATCTTAATATTTTAAAACAAATCATGTACTTATGATAAATGGATCTGAAAATATGTTCCACGCATAAAATATACTTAAAAACTTATGATTGCAATATCCCAAAAAAGTAAAATGAGATGGAAAGAAAATTCATATTATAAATAAGATATCAGCAACACCACCAACAACTAGAACACTCCATCATTGAGTGGTGTAGGTTCTCCATTACAAAGTTGTCAAATGATAATCATTAAGTTCTTCATATATAAAAAGAAGAAATATCTTTTGATTGTCCAAAAGTCTGTAAGATAGCCGCAATGGTCATAGATTCATCATCTTTCTTCTCATCTAAATCTCCATAAATCTCCATTGACTCTGGCGACGGGGGCGGTGGAGGAGGCGGTGAATAAGAAACATGGTCGTTGAAAAAACCCAGATAATGAAAATTGTTTCTCGCCCCTTTAGATCCATTGAACGATATCGAAGAGAGACTGTCATTCACTATCAACTCCTCCGATGGCGGCGGTGGAGGAGGCGGTGAATAAGAAGCATGGGAATTGAAAAAACCCGGGTAATGAACAAAATTAGTCTTTGCCCATTCAGGCCCACTGAACGATATTGAAAAGAGATCGTAAGCTCTAGTGGCCTCCGCAGCCGTGTCGAATGTGCCTAGCCAGTGCCTTTTTTTGGTGTGTAGGTTTCGGATTTCTGCTGAATATCGTCCCCAATTACGTTTACGGACGCCTAAGTATCCGGTGGAGCCTCGGGTTGTTCTTCTCTATGGTTGGTTTTGGTTGGGAAGTTGCATTTGTGAGAGGTGATCTTTGGTTACCAGATATGCGAGTGAAGATGGTAAGGGTTATGAGGTGATCAATCTATATATAGGCTACAAAATAGAATATACAGTAATTTAGATTGGGGTTTTCTTATGTAAATATGTCTTAGTTGAAATATAGAAAAATCTTCAATATATAAGTGATGATGTGGATTGCATTAATTTAGATTATGGTTTTTTTAGATAATCGAATGTTTGGTATAGTTGAAAGGCTAGAGTTTTGGTACGGTATTAGCATATGAACAAATTTTTATGGTTCTTAACTAAGAACAGTAGAGTTCTAAATGTCGTTTGCATTTAAATTTAGGGTTTTGGAAAGCAGTTGTAGATTCATGTTTAAATTGTGTTTTACTAGATTTTTGTGCATGTCTCCTTCTAGGAAAACAATAATTCTTAATTGCTGAATGGAAAAAATTATTAGCATGCCTCAAATTAATTTTAAATTTGTTTGTGTTACACATTGTCTATGCATATAGAAGATCTTTTTAGTTACTAAGTACAAATCTATAGAAATATATGATTTAGAATTCTATTTCCATGAGAACCCCCTTTCGCCCAATTTATTTGTTTACTCAAAAATTTTAGATTCCAAAACTTCAAGGTCATCTTGAAAACTCTTAATCGAACTTTACACCTTTAAACAAATTTTAGATTTATCACTAGTTAGGTTTACTTAATACGTTCTCGCTTATCATTTTTCCAAAAGAGATATTGACTTATAAGATTCAACATATTTTGCAACTTCATGCCTTCATAACCAATGGGTACCATTCTGTTGTGTTTAGTTTAGATGGGTTATGTTATCAGCTATCTGGAAAGGGTTATACTTGTGCATCTCTGCAATCAGATCTTAATATATACTGCACATTTTATTGTTATCGAGGAATTTGTCCAACTCCGAATAGATTGTGAATGCGCTGTTCAGGACAACGATTGGATAGATGATGCGTGATTGATCAGATGATTGTTTGTATAATATCATATATAGAAATATGAAGAAAAATACATGATGGGATAGAAGGAGCTATATATTTCCAATGCACCATAATTGCATTTCCTGTTTTCACGATTGAAGCACGTTTGGTTGTCTTTTTTTTCACTAGACAATATCAAGGATTGTCTTTTCCAAATATTTTTATTTAATTTACTCAAATTACGATGCTATTAAATCAGTCAAAGCATACATTTGTCAAAATATACCTTATTGAAAATTGTTTATATGCAGAGTGCAATAATGATATGAGCTGTAAATGTATATATTTCATCTGTCTAATCATGTATTTTTTCTTCATTCCTGTTTATATATGATATGACATCGAAATAGTCATTTAGACTAAAGCATAACTCGACTTTAATTTTTCTTTTTAACAGAGAATGCATTAATTGTTTTTATCTCTTTATTCCCTTATCACCTCATGTAGTCAAAAGAACTTTGTTGCAAAATTCACCACTTGGTTGCTATGACAAATAATACTTGCTTTTCTGGAATCAGATTTTGATGTATACTGCATATTTTATTACTATCGAGAAATCTGTCCAACTTCAAATAGATTTTGAAAGCGATGTTGAAGACAACGATTGGATAGATAATGCATGATTGGACAGATAATTATTTGTATAATATCATAAATAGAAATATGAAGAAAAATGCATGATGGGACAGATAAAGCTATGCATTTCCAATTCACCATAATTGCATTCCCTGCTTTCACGGTTGAAGCATGTTTGGTTCTCTTCTTTATCACTAGGTAATATCAAGGATTATCTTTTCCAAATATTTTATTTAATTTACTCAAATTACGATACTATCAAATCAGTCAAATCATACATTTGTCAAAATGTATTTTATTCAAAACCGTTTATATATAGAGTGTATTAATGATATGAGTTGAATGCATTTACTTCATCTGTCTAATCATGCATTTTTTCTTTATGCCTATTTATACATGATATGACATCGAAAATAGTCGTTTAGACCAGAGCATATTTCGGTTTTCTTTTCTCTTTTTAACGGAGAATGCATTAATTCTTGACGCCTATTTATATTTTATTGAAAACCGTCCTCAACATAGAGAGGTTATCATAAGTAGAGCAAAAACAACTAATGCATAAAGAAAACACATAAGTGTTGGATAAAAAGTTGTCGGAACTATCCATACTTGATTTTTCGATTTATAAGATATAAGATAAAAGTATTACATGTTAGAGAGTTCATATAAATCATAAACTGAGTATCGTAATATTATAAGTTTAAGTAACTTTTATGAGTTACCTAGAAAGTTATTTTAAAAAAACTCTACTTTTTCAAAGATTCCTATTAACAAATACAACCAACTCTTTCTGTGGTATAGTTATACTTCTATCTATATATATGGGAGGTAGTTTTAGTTATTGTCACTTCAAAGTTCAACAACTTAACGGATATTATTGTAAGTCAATTTTTATTATACTTGAATAAAATTTAAAGTTTTTCTTTATTTTTTACTCGACTGCCTTCTCAGTCGATTATGTCTCTATGCCAGAGTTTGAAATGAAGAGTTTAAAATTCTCTTAAGTTTCATAAAAAACATCTCACTGAGTTTTGATGCATAGTTTTTTCTTTTAGAGTTCAATTTTGATATTATAAAAATATTATGCTTATTTAAATGTTTTTATTTAAATTCATGTACGGTACTTTGTGTTATTTGTTTATATCGTTCATTTAATTTCTTTGAAGTAATATCCATTTTGATATTTTTTTGTTATTTGCCTATACAACTCATTTTATTTCTTTGAGGTAACAATATTTACTAAGTTAGGTATACCTGCTGAAACGAAGAACAATAATAAATCAATACAATATATATATATATATATATATATATATATATATATGATTTCAACTACATAGCAGTATCTAAAATTAGTTTAATGGAATATTAATACAATGATATGGATTCAGATAAACGATTAGTATTGCAATGAATGGATCTAACCATTGGGCTCCCCGGAATGTCATCTCCATCAACCCGAAATGTAAGTTCTCTTCCATATATAGAACTGTATAACGATAGAGTATAATTAATAATTTCTGTATTATTCTATAATTTTCTAATACTATTTTTATAAAAATCATAAAATATGTTAAGCTCAAACTTATTCTATTAAAATTTCTATTAGAAAGAAAAATATTAATAACAAAAAAATTCTTAACTATATATAACTTCAAATTTTTAATTTCAGGATGGGCATAAGGATGTACTCAGAATGCAATTGGAATTGTGCATTACAGAAGGATAGACTGCTAAATGGACAGCGAGAGTTGATATTGTCAATTTTAGTATATTATGCTTTATGTTTCGTGATTTCATAACCAATGGACACCATCCAATTGGATTTAGTTTAGTTGGGATATGCTATCAGTTGTTTGATAATCATAGTTATGTTTCTTTACGATCGTATCTTGATGTCTTCTGCATGTTTTATTGTTATCAAGGAACCTGTCCGGTCCGAATATATCATGAAAGTGATGTTCGTAAGAATGACCATCATTGCACAGTTATCACTCCGTCTTATGAAGTGTTCGAGCATGCAATAATTGTCGCATCTTTAATCCGTAGAGATTATCCTTGATGTAAAAGTATTTTGCTATGTATAATGAAATTCTAAAATCAGGATGTAATATCATCGCAGAGTTTAAGTGATATTTATCTTTCATTTTTGATCATGTCAGTTATAGGTTATTTTTATACAATTATGTAAACTTTAGTTATATGAATATTTTATAAATCCTTGCAATCATTATACTTATGATACCTTACTTGCTATATAATATTTATTGTTAATAAGAAATTAAAAATAATAAGTCTAAAAGAAAATAAAAATCAATAAGCCAAACAATATATATTCATTTATTCTAAATATTAAGTTATGTACTGAATAGAAAGTATAACGCTGATTGGACAGATGATTGTTTGTACAATATCATATATAGATATGTGAAGAAAAATGAATGATGGGATAGATGAATCCAGCATTTCTAATTCACCGTAATTGCATTCCCTATTTTTGCGGTTGAAACTCATTTGATTGTCTTCTCTATTATTAGACAACATCAAGTATTATCTTTTCGAAATATTTTTATTTGATTTACTCAAGTTACGATACTATCAAATCAGTCAAATTATACATTTACCAGAATATACTTTATTGAGAATTTTTCGCATGTAGAGTGCAATTATGATATGATCTATAAATACATATATTTCATCCGTCCAATCATACGTTTTTTGCATCCCTATATATATATGACACGACATCAAAATGAATAAAAATGCATGATGAGACACATGAAGCCAGCATTTCCAGTTCACCCTAATTGCATTCCCTTTTTCACGGCTGAAGCACTTTTTGTTGTCTTTTCTGTCACCAGACAACATAAAGTAAGTCTTTTCCAAATATTTTTATTTAATTTACTCAACTTACAATGCTATCAAACCAGTCAAATTATATTTTGTCAGAATATGTTTTATTGAGAATTTTTCACATGCATAGTGCAATTATGATATGAGCTATAAATGCATATATTTCATCTATCCAATCATGTGTTTTTTTCATGCATATTTATATATGATATGACATCAAAATTACGAAAAATGCATGATGGGACCACATAGCTCCTTGATTTACTCAAGTTACGATGTTATCAAATCAGTCAAATTATACATTTACCAGAATATACTTTATTGAGAATTTTTTGCATGTAGAGTGCAATTATGATATGATCTATAAATACATATACTTCATCCGTCCAATCATACGTTTTTTGCATCCCTATATATATATGACACGACATCAAAATGAATAAAAATGCATGATGGGACACATGAAGCCAGCATTTCCAGTTCACCCTAATTGCGTTCCCTTTTTCACGGCTGAAGCACTTTTTGTTGTCTTTTCTGTCACCAGAAAGTAATGTCTTTTCCAAATATTTTTATTTAATTTAGTCAACTTACGATGCTATCAAACCAGTCAAATTATATTTTGTCAGAATATGTTTTATTGAGAATTTTTCACATGCATAGTGCAATTATGATATGAGCTATAAATGCATATATTTCATCCATCCAATCATGTGTTTTTTCTTCATGCATATTTATATATGATATGACATCAAAATGAAGAAAAATGCATGATGGGACCACATAGCTATACATTTCCAATTCACCGTAATTGCATTCGCTACTTGCTAATTTTAAATTTCAAACTGACTTGGTGACTCTTATATATATATATATATATATATATATATATATATATATATATATATATAAAATCATGATCATGCATTTTCTCACAAACACTTGTGCCTGACTATTTCAAGTACTCAAGTTGTCCATGATGAAGCTTAAGCTTAGTCCGTCGGCAATGAAGAAAGGCCATAAAAAAAGTAAGACGTCGACCGTGACCTCTCTCCCACAAGATATGCTCATCGAAATAGCCATGCAAGTTGTCTCCAAGTCCTCGGCTCCTCTCGATGATATTAAAAACCTACGTGCAATGTAAACATTTATTACTTTTTATAATTTCAGAACCAACATATAAATTATCTAATATCGTTTTGTATGCATTTTAGATGTAAGAGTTTTTATCGGGCCTTCAAAGATAAGATGGTCGGGCGTTCAATCTCTGTGATTAAAGAGTACTTGAGGATGTATTGGTGGGAAAAAGGTGCATGTCTAATTTTGCTTCGAAACTGTGCAAATAGCGCCAATCTTGATGCCGACTTTATTCTTAGACTGGTAAATAATGTGATTTAATACATATCTTCCTATATATATATATATATATATATATATATATATATATATATAAATTGTCTAATTCATCGATGTTGGGTTTTTCTTTAAACCTATAGGAAGAGATATACAATTTAGGAAGGATGACTTTGGGTATGGAGCATCTCAAGACAACGATGACTGGTGGCCACTTTGCAGCGGCATACGTGGTCGGGATCATATTGTTTTTTGATGCATATATACGGACACACGCCATGGAAATTCTGAACAAGGTTTCTTGCGGCGATCTTTTATGCGCTGCTCATGAAGTTAAAGAGTGCATGAGATCGGGCAATCCGATAGTAGAAAGATGCAGAAGAGATGCTTTGCAGATTACGAATAAAAGTTGGACGAGGATGATGTTGAAAATGGAACCGAGATCTCCCTGCAAGGATAAGCTCTGTGGAAGGGTTGTGAAGGCAAAAAGTGATGGCTACTGGATTGATAATGATCGACTTCCGAGAGCATTTTGCGGTCAGTTTTGCCGATGGATGGACGAGTGCTACAAATTCTTTGGAAATTAATGCCAATGGAAACATTGCTACCATCTCTTAACTGATTGTGTTTTCGAAGTTTTTTTTCTTCAATTTTTAGGTTTCAGAAGTATGTGTCATATTTGCTGGATAGGATGTTGAAATCAGTGATCACTTTGCAATGGTTCGTTTTTGTAAGTAAGAAACCAACATCTCCTTTTGTTGCTAAATATAATTTTCATATCGTAACCGGTTTTAGTTTGCTGTTGAATGATAATAGTCTCAGGATAAAACATTGAAATCGGAAATATTGGCGCCATTCATGTTTTGTTGTGTTCTTCACCACTAAACAACATCAAATATTATCTTTTTCAAATATTTTTATTTAATTTACTCAAGTCACGATTGTGTCAAATCAGTCAAGTTATGTCTTGTCAAATCTACTTTATTGAAAACCGTTCAAATACAGAGTGAATTATGATAAGAGTAAGAGTTCAAAAAGTAACACCTTATTAACAAACTAAAATGATATATTTATTAATATTTTATTTTGCTATTAGTTTTTGAACTCTTACTCTCCTATATAAGGTCACTTTATTCATTTTCCAAGTATTCTATTATATTAGGTCGCTGTGAGATTGTAAGTTTTTTTCAGTTTGTTATTTATTATTGTTTTATTTTTTTATGTAATACGGATATGGTGATGTACTTTATCAATAGTTAGGACATGAATTTTTGCTTATATTATACGTCTATTTCAATGAAATGGATGACTAATAATGTGCATTTCCTTAAAATATTTTTATGCTTTCACATTTTATATGTTTAGGTTAAATAAATATCATGTACCTTATTATGCTATCATCCATTAATGCCTTGCATGTCTTTTCAATTCAGAGAAACAAAGAAACACATTCTTAATTCTAATTTAAAATAAAAAATATAACTTATAGTCTCTTAAGTATCTATTAATCATTAAGTATAACCAAAATAAGTTGAGAGTACGAGTGACTAAATAGAATTTAAATTTTTACTTGAAAACTACTTTATCGTCTCATTTTTCTTGATTCATGCTATCCCCGTGCGTAGCGCGGATACAATGCTAGTGGTTTCACAAAGTTAATTAGCAAAAGTTAACTCCAAAATGTTAGGAATTTTTAAATGATATATATTTTTATTTTTATCTTACATATTTTCTATTAGTTATAATAGGTATATATATTTAGATTGTCCTATATATTCTATTGGTTCATAAAACTGATTACTGTTACGTTTGCAGTTAGTTGCCAACCACTTTGAGAAGTCGCATAGTTTTGTTTCGGTGTTTGAACAGTTTCTTTATTTTTAAAATTCAAATTTATACAGTTATTTTAATGTTTGTATTGTATCCTTGGGAGAAGAGAACATATCTAATATTTTAAGTTTCTGTCTAAGAGTTTTTCCTCTGTAAAACTCTTATACAGAGACTTTCCTCTCTTAAACTATTTTCTATTTTTCTTAAAATATAATAAAACTTTGGCGATTAAAAGGCTACACAGACTCAAAGGCCTCATCTTGACTCGTACAACAAGATCGAAGAAGTGGGTTAGGTTGTATCTCGAAAGTAGGAGAGCACAATCCCTTTGTATGGCAAGGGGCTCAATCCACTTTACGGAAAGCGTTTTCGACGTGCCTCCCAATCCATTAACGATCCAATCTTTGCTTTTCCTAATTTAATTATTTGCTTTCATATAGAAATAAATATTGCATTTATTAATAATATTTCTAACATTCCTAAAGTAGATTGAATTGCTCTTAATTTGGTATTTTCAAAAAATGGCACCTTCATGTGATGACGTTAAGCTCGATAAATTTGGAGGATCTAATTTTTGTAGGGAGCAACGTAAAACAGAATATTGATTAACTTGTTTAGAACTTGTATCGCCAATCACTAATTATAAAATTGATATCTCTGAAAATGATAGTGATTCCACTTTGTCAAAAGATAAAGATCCTAAATCAAGTGATTCCACTCTAGAAAAGAATCATAAATTAACAAGTGATAAAACTTCTATTATCATTCTTGAACCCACAATTGAGCATGCTAAATTACGCGCTAGAACACCTTAACAAATTGATTTCCTTTGTCACGGTCGCAGTCTTAGTGTTCTTTCCGGTCGTTTATATGACATCTACTACTCTATATCAACTTCTTTTGAATTATGGCATGCTCTTGAAACTAAATATGGAAATGAAGATGTGGGTTTGGAAAAATATACGGTTGATTTCTTTAATGATTTCAAAATGGTTGATTCTCGATCTGTTATGGATCAAGTTCATAAGATTCAAGACATATTGCATGACTTGGATGAACATGGTATTGACATGACCGAAACCTATATTGTTGCTTCCATTATTGGAAAATTGATACCTTCGTGGAGTCAATTTGCATTGCTTCTTAGGTATGAAACGAAAAAAATTTCCTTGGATGATTTGATTGTCTCACTTAGAATTGAAGATAAACAAAGAGATAAAGACAAATCAAATTCTAAGTTTGAAGGTCAATTGAAAGTGCATTTGGTGGAAAATAAAATTATGATGAAAAAGAAAAGCAAACAAATTTTTAAAAATAAAAAGAATCATAGTTTTAAAACAAATGGAAAAATAATTAAAAATGGAAAAGCATGTTGGATTTGTGGGAGGGAAAATCATCTCACCAATGCTTGCTTTTATCGAAAAGAGAAACAATCCTACAATCAAAAAAATGGCCTAGGAAAAGAAAAGTCTCGTCAACATATTGACCGCTTATACATCCTCTTTTATTTATGAATGGTATGTTAGTATAATTCCCGAAATTAATTATTTTTGTCTTTCCATTGATTGGTGGATTGATACGAGGGCTAACGTGCATGTTTGTTATGACCGTTCATGTTTTTCTTTATATCAGGCTATCTCCGGAGAGAGCGGGAACATGGGCAATAACTCTGTAGCCATCATACTCGGAGAAGAATGTGTAAATTTGAAACTAACATCCGGAAACTACCTAACATTATCTAATGTGCTGCATGTATCCAATGTGAGGAGGAATTTAATTAGTGAATTGCTACTAGTGCAATGTGGTTATCATGTTGTATTTGAATAAAATAATGTTGTATTAAGTAAAAATGGTTGCTTTGTTGGAAAATGATATCTATGTGATGAATTATTTAAATTAAATGTACTTCCATCATGTATTAATAAAATAATTTCCTTTTCTCTGACTACACTTTTATTGGAATCATCATCTATGTGGCACGACCGATTGGGACATGCAAATTTTCAAACAATTACTTTTGATTATGTGAGATCAGGGGATAATATTGCAGATCTTTTAAAAAAAGTATTATCGAAAAAGAAAGTGTACAAGTTCTCTTTAGGGATGAGACTTGTACCCATAAAATAGTCATTGTTAGTGGGCACCCAACCTTCCAATTGGAAATACCATGACAGAAGGTTCAATGGGTAAAAATGAACTAATACAGTGACTGGTAGGAGTATAAATATGGAGTAATTCTCCAAACTATTACCTAATTAATTTTGTACTCAACTGCAATGAAATACGCGGCTAAATTTTATTTTAATGAGTTCAAAGGCAATATTTTTGCAAAGTATTAAATTGCAGTATACTTCTTAAGAACTCACATATATGAGTATACAGTAAAAGTCGCTGCTTAGGAAAACAATTTGGACAAATCCTTAAAGTACTCATGAAAATGAGATACAGGCGCATGGACTTTAAACGCGCTGCCCTTGAGTCGAATCAAAGTAAGTTTTTATATTATGTGTGTTACTATTTGAAATTTGAAATAACAAGAACATGGTTTAAGACATAGTTTACCATATTTTCTATCAAATGTAAATTAGTTTACACTAAGTATTGGTTCAAACCCGGAAAGTACCAATACCCATTACATGATAAACGTCGCCTAATAATCTTATTATATTTATTTATTTTATTATTATTCAAAAATTATAGGGGATTGTTAGGAATTTTTAAATAATATATATTTTTATTTTTATCTTGTATATTTTCTATTAGTTATAATAGATATATTATTGGATATAGATGCCCTGAAGACAATTATTGTAATTGTACATGGACCTATATGGATAGTGTAGTATTGTTGGCTATAATACCCTCAAGGCAATTATTGTAATTGTAGGCAGGCGGTTGTTCGATACGATTTATTACATTTTAATATCGCTCATTTCCTATCATTTTGTCAATAAACAGTGTTATTTTATTCATGTCTGCTCATTAGTACAGATTACAGGTATATAAGCAAAAACACTGGAGACGATACACAACATGAACAGAAATGACGGTTTTTTAACCGGAACTGCAAACGGGACAGAATACAGATTAAGTCAAATAAGTTTTGCAACAAATGGAGTTGTGTACAAATAAAATCATGTTTTGGTCCAACATGATACAACAACAACATCAATTGTGGATCAAGTTGATGCACCATCATGATGCATCAAGTGGGCAAACACCATCTTGGTGTCTTGCAAATGGCTTGGGTAAGTGGGTGTACAAGTGGCTTGGATAAGTGGGCATGGTAATAAGTATTTGGAAAAGTGGTGATTTGAAGTGTGAATATAACTCATTACCCACTTGATCTCTTCTCTGTTCATTGCTCCAGATTACACCCAAATGTGAATTAAAATAAATTGAGACTACAGAGAGATGCTCTTATGACCAGAAGACTACTGAACAAAGGTGGACCCCAGACTCCAAACCATGGCCGCAATTTTATTCATCTTGGCTGCAATTTGCGGCCAAGACTTGTCCAATTTGGTTCGTGCAAATTATGTGGATCCCTTATTGTCTTGTCAATCCACTTGTATAGTTAATTTTTGATATTCAGTTGCTTATATATCTCATATTAAATTCTATGTTGGAATTCTGAGTGAGAATAGTGTGTAATACTTGATAGCTTTTTCTTCTTCCCTCTTTGAGCTCCCACTTGAATGCTCCATTAAGAAGGTTAAAGTTGCTATCTATCTTGTAGCTCAAACCTTCCATTTTGTGAATAAAAAATTTGCACTTGTTTTTTTTTACATACTTGTTTATTCATGTTTCTTCTCTTGTGTATTTCTTTTTCTTTTACTTGATATTTGAGTAATCTTTATGGTTGTGGTGATAGTGAGAATGTGAGATGAATGGCTTTCCCTATCTCCTTCTCTTGTGATGTTTAATGTGCTCAAATCTTGATTGTAATTTTAAGATTGTTAACTTGAATTGGTTTGATATGGTATGTGATTTTATGGTTACTTGGTAATCTCATCATACATCATATTCTCTCCAAGTCCCCATGTTGCAATGTTAGAGTTAGAATCATGTTTCCTGATTTAAAATCAGGAAAGCCTACAGAAGAGGTATCACGTGCTAACACGTGACCAGCAGTCACGTATTGGCACGTGACATTTAAAAGCAGTGGGAAAGGCACATCAATTCCCTGATCAAATCAAGGAAAAGGCTTCAGAAGAGGTCACGTGCTCACACGTGACCAGCAGTCACGTATTGGCACGTGACATTTAAAAGCAGCGGACTCATTCTCTGATTAAATCAAGAAAAAGGCTCTAGACGAGGGTCATGTGCTCACACGTGACCGGGGTCACGTGGTGGCACGTGACGGCTAAGTAGCGGCCAGAAGGCAGAGCGCAAAAGGAAAGAAGAAGGCTCGTTACAAGGGGGTCACGTGCCCACAAGTGACCAGGGGTCACGTGGCCATACGTGACCGGCTTTCAAAGCCTATCTGTTAATAGAATTAAATTCTAAGAAAAGACCTCTCAAACCCTTCCAAAGGAAAATGATTATTTGAAACCGATTGAATTAAAAATTTAAAGATTCTTAAATATCACCTATCTATGGAAAAATCTTGAATTTGGAAAGATTTCCCCTTAAAATCTAACTGAAATAACAAAGGAAAATCTCTGGATTTAAAATCCAATGGTGAATAAAATTCACCTAATAATCCAAAGGTCCAAACGAATGGTGAATACAAATCAGATCCTTCAATGAATGATTCATCGAAACTAATTGATTCTGCTCCTTCTCTTATAAATAGGAGCCAAGGGAAACAGAGAAAAAAAAGGAGAGATCGATAGAGGCAGAGGGATCGATACATAGAAAAAAAAGAGAGCCTTGATACTTTGGAGGAATTTGGATCTTCTGAAAACCCTAGGTAAGAAAGGGAAGGCTTTTTGAAAGAAAAAGAGAATTTAATTCTCAATAGAGTTTAACTCTGATATTAAACAGAAGAACATAGTTCTCTCTTTGGTGGAGGATCTGTAAAGTGCACATCTCCCCTTGAATGGAGAATTTAATTCTCATTGGGTTGAGATCCTGCCATACAGATCCAAAGAATAGAGAGGGAATTGAAGCTTGAGAATTTAATTCTCACAGAACTATAGGAATTTAATTCCTTTAAAATAAAATTAGGGTTTAACCCTATGTTATGGGAATTTAATTCCTTCAGAATGAACAAGAATCAGGGTTCAACCCTAGTTAAGAACTTAGTTCTGTTAAAATAACATGAATTTAATTCCTTTAAAAAAAGAAGAAATTAGGGTTTCACCCTATGACAGAATCGCATGCCTCTCTAAAAGAGAGTGGGAATTTAATTCCTTTAAAGCTTTTATTAGGGTTTAACCCTATGATAGAATTCAGTTCTTCACATATATGAGGAATTTAATTCCTACAGAAAATTCAGAGTTCAACTCTATCCCAGAATATAAATCTTCAGAAGGAAATAGGAATTTAATTCCTCTTAAATTTATCGTTAGGGTTCAACCCTACGACGAATTTAATTCTTAAAAAAGGTATTAACAGATCTTTTAAAAAACATACAAAGAGGCAGGGTCGCGTGCCACCACGTGACCCCCGAAAAGATCCACAGAGAAGGGCCTTTGAGGCAGTGCCTCACGTGACCCACGTGACCTTTGGCAGAAGCTTTAACATACAAGCATTTAAATGCCCGTCACGTGATGGCACGTGATGCTCTAAAAGATGCAATATTCTCAGCAGAACAAATGAAGGGAGGGCGCCCTCACGTGCTACCACGTGACCCCTTTTGCCTCAGTGTTTAACACTAAATTGGAAGCTCTGAATCTAGTGTTAAAACACTGTTTGGCCTCAGTGTTCAACACTAATCAAAGAACTTTATTTGCAGTGTTTAACACTGAATTTCTTAGTGTTTAATACTAAATTAGACCCCTGTTAACAGAGCTTAAAACTAACTCCCTTAGTGTTCAACACTAAATTAAAATCTCTTTCACCGGTGTTTAACACTGATTATTCTTAATGTTTAACACTAATTTGAAACCTCTGCTGCTAGTGTTTGACACTGATTTGCTCTAGTGTTTAACACTAATTTGAACCCCTGTTGCTGGTGTTTAACACCAACTGTCTTTTAGTGTTAAAACACTAACTTGATCCCAGTGTTCAACACTGTTGAATTAACGTTAGCCCAATTGGCTAAATGGCCAGAGGCAAAGCCTTTCCTTCAATGGATCAACAGGAAGCCAATATTCCAAACATGATTGGACTTAGCCCAAGATGGCCATAAGTCCTCAATTCAGACTTAACTGGGCTAATGGGCTCATAACATAATCAATTGGTCTTGATTACAAATTAGGCCAAAGACTATTTAATCCACCCCGGTTCAAGGGTACATCTCTTCACTCCTTTGATACTTGGCGTTGTAATTCCTCAACGTCTTCAAAGAGGTGACGGGTCCCGAGGACCACATATTGACACGGACTGTGGGGTCCTTAAACTCATAGACTATGAGGTCCTTAACCTTGACCGAGATGTCTTAAAACTAACATCGGACTGTGGAGTCCCTAAATCCACGGACTATGAGGTTTTTAACCTTGACCGGAATGTCTTAAAACTAATTACGGACTGTGGAGTCCTTAAACCCACGGACTATGAGGTCCTTAACCTTGACCGCAACGTCTTAAAACTAACATTGGACCGCAATGTGCTTAAACTACCCATGGACCGCAATGTCCTTAAACTACCTACCGACCGTAATGTCACTAAACTAAACAACAGAGCCCCTTTTTTATTGCTCTCTTGTTGGATCTAAACGATCCCGTTAAGTTGATCGTAGTCTTAAAACTAGACTAACGTATCCTTAACAAACGTTTAAGTCGATCTTAGTCTCAAATGAGGCTAACGTATCCTTAAACCCAAACCCCCAAACCCAAATCTAAGATAATACGGATTTGGACTAGTCCATGCCCTACGGGCGACGACATAACTCAGTCTCCGTATACAATCCACGGGAAACTATACATAAAATAATTACACATGACACGAAGTGACCATCTGAAGAAGGAGAAAGTGGTTACCGCGATGCGGTAGTGTAATTAACTGCAGGGGCTTGCGCCTGTAGGGAAGAGCGTCCCCACAATCAAAAACCCCTCAAGCGAGGGGGAATCTGACGAAGTCTGCTACATCGGACGCATCCGTTTAAACCTTCGATATTCGGTGCCATAAATCAACTTGTTATCTTCGGAGAGGTAGACGGATAGCACCAATTAGCATCTGCCCTGAGCCTCAGGCGAGACGACAAGGCGTCGCGCCGCCGTTCGGAGGGGAACAGATTCTAGGGTCACGTGCTCACACGTGACCGGGGGTCAAGCGCTCACACGTGACCGGGGGTCACGTGGTGGCACGTGATGGCTAAGCAGCGGCCAGAAGGCAGAGCGCAAAAGGAAAGAAGAAGGCTCGTTCCAAGGGGGTCACGTGCCCACACGTGACCGGCTTTCAAAGCCTATCTGTTAACAGAATTAAATTCTGAGAAAAGATCTCTCAAACCTTTCCTAAGGAAAATGATTATTTGGAACCGATTGAATTAAAAATTTAAAGATTCTTAAATATCACCTATCTATGGAAAAATCTTGAATTTGGAAAGATTTCCCCTTAAAATCTAACTGAAATAACAAAGGAAAATCTCTGGATTTAAAATCCAATGGTGAATAAAATTCACCTAATAATCCAAAGGTCCAAACGAATGGTGAATACAAATCAGATCCCTCAACGAATGATTCATCGAAACTAATTGATTCTGCTCCTTCTCCTATAAATAGGAGCCAAGGGAAACAAAGAAAAAAAAAGGAGAGATCGATAGAGGCAGAGGGATCGATACATAGAAAAAAAAAGAGAGCCTTGATACTTTGGAGGAATTTGGATCTTCTGAAAACCCTAGGTAAGAAAGGGAAGGCTTTTTGAAAGAAAAAGAGAATTTAATTCTCAATAGAGTTTAACTCTGATATTAAACAGAAGAACATAGTTCTCTCTTTGGTGGAGGATCTGTAAAGTGCACATCTCCCCTTGAATGGAGAATTTAATTCTCATGGGTTGAGATCCTGCCATGCAGATCCAAAGCATAGAGAGGGAATGGAAGCTTGAGAATTTAATTCTCACAGAACTATAGGAATTTAATTCCTTTAAAATAAAATTAGGGTTTAACCCTATGTTATGGGAATTTAATTCCTTCAGAATGAACAAGAATCAGGGTTCAACCCTAGTTAAGAACTTAATTCTGTTAAAATAACAGGAATTTAATTCCTTTAAAAAAATAAGAAATTAGGGTTTCACCCTATGACAGAATCTCACGCCTCTCTAAAAGAGAGTGGGAATTTAATTCCTTTAAAGCTTTTATTAGGGTTTAACCCTATGATAGAATTCAGTTCTTCACATATATGAGGAATTTAATTCCTACAGAAAATTCAGAGTTTAACTCTATCCCAGAATATAAATCTTCAGAAGGAAATAGGAATTTAATTCCTCTTAAATTTATCGTTAGGGTTCAACCCTACGAATAATTTAATTCTTAAAAAAGGGATTAACAGATCTTTTAAAAAACATACAAAGAGGCAGGGTCACGTGCCACCACGTGACCCCCAAAAAGATCCACAGAGAAGGGCCTTTGAGGCAGTGCCTCACGTGACCCACATGACCTTTGGCAGAAATTTTAACATACAAGCATTTAAATGCCCGTCACGTGATGGCACGTGATGCTCTAAAAGATGTAATATTCTCAGCAGAACAAATGAAGGGAGGGCGCCCTCACGTGCTACCACGTGACCCCTTTTGCCTCAGTATTTAACACTAAATTGGAAGCTCTGAATCCAGTGTTAAAACACTGTTTGGCCTTAGTGTTCAACACTAATCAAAGAACTTTATTTGCAGTGTTTAACACTGAATTTCTTAGTGTTTAATATTAAATTAGACCCCTGTTAACAGAGCTTAAGACTAACTCCCTTAGTGTTCAACACTAAATTAAAATCTCTGTCACCAGTGTTTAACACTGATTATTCTTAATGTTTAACACTAATTTGAAACCTCTGCTGCTAGTGTTTGATACTGATTTGCTCTAGTGTTTAACACTAATTTGAACCCCCTGTTGCTGGTGTTTAACACCAACTGTCTTTTAGTGTTAAAACACTAACTTGATTCCAGTGTTCAACACTGTTGAATTAACGTTAGCCCAATTGGCTAAATGGCCAGAGGCAAAGCCTCTCCTTTAATGGATCAACAGGAAGCCAATATTCCAAACATGATTGGAGTTAGCCCAAGATAGCCATAAGTCCTCAATTCAGACTTAACTGGGCTAATGGGCTCATAACATAATCAATTGGTCTTGATCCCAAATTGGGCCAAAGACTATTTAATCCACCCCGGTTCAAGGGTACATCTCTTCACTCCTTTGATACTTGGCGTTGTAATTCCTCAACGTCTTCAAAGAGGTGACGGGTCCCGAGGACCACACATTGACACGGACTGTGGGGTCCTTAAACTCATGGACTATGAGGTCCTTAACCTTGACCGAGATGTCTTAAAACTAACATCGGACTGTGAAGTCCCTAAATCCACGGACTATGAGGTCCTTAACCTTGACCGGAATGTCTTAAAAATAACTACGGACTGTGGAGTCCTTAAACCCATGGACTATGAGGTCCTTAACCTTGACCGCAACGTCTTAAAACTAACATTGGACCGCAATGTTCTTAAACTACCCATGGACCGCAATGTCCTTAAACTACCTACCGACCGTAATGTCACTAAACTAAACAACAGAGCCCCCCTTTTATTACTCTCTTGTTAGATCTAAACGATCCCGTTAAGTTGATCGTAGTCTAAGAACTAGACTAACGTATCCTTAACAAACGTTTAAGTCGATCTTAGTCTCAAATGAGGCTAACGTATCCTTAAACCCAAACCCCCAAACCCAAATCTAAGATAATACGGATTTGGACTAGTCCACGCCCTACGGGCGACGACATAACTCAGTCTCCGTATACAATCCACGGGCAACTAAACATAAAATAAACACACACGACACGAAGTGACCATCTGGAGAAGGAGAAAGTGGTTACCGCGATGCGGTAGCGTAATTAACTGCAGGGGCTTGCGCCTGTAGGGAAGAGCGTCCCCACAATCAAAAACCCCTCAAGCGAGGGGGAATCTGACGAAGTCTGCTACATCGGACGCATCCGTTTAAACCTTCGATATTCGGTGCCATAAATCAACTTGGCATCTTCGGAGAGGTAGACGGATAGCACCAATTAGCATCTGCCCCGAGCATCAGGCGAGACGACAGCGCGTCGCGCCGCCGTTCGGAGGGAACAGATTCTGGCACGCTCGGTGGGACCTTTTCCTCTTTCCACTCCACACTTCGTGTGTCGTGATTCGCGAACCAATCGCGGTTCGCTAATGGTTGCCCTTGGATTTCAAGATACTAAGACTTGGCGTCTTTTTTATTGCAGAAAGCAAAGAATCGATGGCTTCTATTTGTGCGAAATGCTCCAATTGCTTGGACTGCAATTGCAACCAACGCTCTGCCTCGCCTGGAGGTATAGCCTACGGACCCCAAGCTGCTTCGCTATTCACAATGCCCGTGGAACAAGTCGCGCGAGCCACCACAGGATTGTTTTTTGGGACCATGCTCCCGCCGACAAGCTTCACCGCTCCGGTGCTGACAAAGGAGGCTCCCAAGAAGTCGGTCTTTGATCGTCTTACCCCTGCCGCGGCCCCTCTCAACGGGTCGCCCAACGCCAGCGCCTCGGTCTTCTCTAGATTGGGCCAGAACTCCTGTGGACCCGCAATGGGGCCTGCAATCCCAGAGAAGGCTGCTTCAAAGAAAGTGATCGGTCCTGCTCCTGAAGTCGTTAAGGCGGCTTTCCCTGCCAAAAAGTCGGTCTTTACAAGATTGACGGCTCCAGCTCCCGCTTCTGCTACCCAAAGGACATCGGCCTTTGACATACTAACACCAGCAGCGACCCCCCACCTACACAGGGGGCAAGACGAGACCATCGCCCTCACCGGGCCGGTTCCATCAGCATGACGCGCTCGACGTCGTTACTGGTGCCGAATGAGGAAGGCTGGGGGCAACTCTCCCTCTGGGCTAACTCCACCAGCCCCGACGGCAGAAGTTAATGCTGCTGTTCCGACTGGGAACATCTTTGAGATGCTAAATAAGGTGCGTAGGAATTCTCCTACCGCGGTGCTAAAGAGGTCTCCCCCTCCGCTGAGAAAAGCTGTAGAAGTAAAAACAGAACAGCCCCAATCTCCTCAACGGCTATCCTCCCGAATCTATAAAGTCTGGCGGCAGGCCCGAGACTCGATGATCGATCCAAACTTCTTCCGCCAGCACAAGAAGTTGAAAATCCAACAGGAATCCAGTCACCAGGCTAAGCCACGAAAAGCTGTCTGGGTGCCCACCTCAATGGCCCCCTCAACTTCCACTGCTCATAAAAAGAGGAGGCCAGAGAAGATCCCCGGGCCTGCAACGAGAGCTAAAAGCGCTGAACCCAGACGCCCTAAGGCTGGGGACAGGATGGTCCACACTGTATACATGGCGTCGGGGAAGGAAGACAGCCGTGCGTCTACAGGCCATAGACCGCTTACACGGTCAGTAACCAAAGCTCAGGAGCAACAGCAAAAGCTCCAGGAAATGATGATTGCAATGGCCGCGCTTACTGGGCCGAAAGAAAGCCCTGAGGCTTCCTCGGATCAGCAACAAGAACAGGAAACCGACGCCGAGTTCCTCCGGAGGATGTTGGAAAAGAAAGATAAAGAGGCTGCGGAACAAGCGGCCAATATAAAGAAGATAGCCCACTTATTTCAGGATATGGTGGGAATAATGATCCAACAAGACCCACCCGCTGAGGATACCCCGATCGTCCTTGAAGACGACAGAGGAGAAACGTCGAATCCTCCGCCGGCCCTCTCAACGGCCAAGGAGGAGACAATCTCTAAGGCTGATTTGGACGACTATATAGCCCAGCAAATCCGGGTTCATCATGCGACTGAGGCAGCTGGTCAAGTCGTAAAAACGGGGCGGCCGTATCCAAGCTGGTACGACCAAATCAAATATCCGCCGGGTTATACAATACCAAAATTCCATGTGTATAAGGGGACCGGCAATCCCCACCAACATGTTGCCCAGTTCAGGGCCCTTTGCGGTAACAAGACGTTCGCTGTGATGATAAACTGTTGCTTCGCCAGTTCGTAGGCAGCTTATCAGAAACAGCGTTCGAATGGTATTCGGAACTCCCGAACGATTCTATCAAGACGTTCGCTGAAATGGAGATGCTATTCACTCAGCGGTTTGCGAGCGCCAGCGAACGCACTCCAATAACGGCGTTGATTAATGCCAGGGTGAAACCAGGCGAAACATGGATCCAGTATGCTATACGCTGGCGAAATTTGTGGTCGAAATGCGAGCAACGCATTGAGGAAGCGCCCGCGGTGGGCATGTTCGTGGGAACCCTAGACCCTCACGCAACTATCTCCCAGTTTATGATGTTCTTTAAGCCAACCACATTTCAGGCTCTAATCGACAAGTTGGCCCAGATGGACCAAATGGGTCATAGACTGTCTCCCCCGAAGCCCGAGCCTCGGAGTGACAAGGGTAAAGGAAAGGCAACCCTCGTCGCGAATGCCCAGCAGCAACCCAATGCCCTAAAGATGGCGGATCAATTGGAAGAAAGACGCCGGTATTATAATGAGAAGATGAAGCGTCTCTACTCGTTCCCACGGGACAAGACGAAACGGTTATTCGAGCTGGCAGTACGCAACAGACTTATAAACCTGCCAAATCCAAGGCGACCGCCACAACTCACTGAGGTGAATAACCCTAACTATTGCCCTTACCATCAAACGGTAAGTCATCCGATTGAGGATTGCTTCGTCTTCAAAGGATGGATTGAAGATCAATACCTCTAGGGGAAGTTTGCACTATCCGAAAAGTGGAAGGTGAACCCGCCACAGCCGCATACTTCCAAGAAAGCAGATACACCGGGGGCAACCTGTTCCTTTATTGAAGAAGCTCCATGGGAGGTCATGCTGTCAACTAAAATCAAAAGAATGCTGAGGGACCTTCATACGTGCCCGGCGGTCGAATGGAAGGACTCGCTGGAACCCCAGATCATTGAAGGAATGCTGAGGCCGCGCCCAACTACAAAAAGCGGTAGTGATGGTCCAAGTACTCACACCCAACCGTCAAAATCTTCGAAGAAAAAGAAGAAGAAATCTAAGAAGCCCGTGAAGAATGGAGACAAGCGCACGAACTTGCAGAAGCAAATCGACGCGCTGGAAGAATACAATCAAAAGGCGTGGATTCCCGTCACGCTGCAAGAGTTCCTCAACCACATCTTTCAAGAAGAAGATGAGGGGGAGAGTTCATTGGATGAATCCGAGGGATATGTGGCGAGTTGTAACGTAATCTCCCACTCGTTTACCGACGATGAAAAAACTCCTGGCACTAAGAAACTGGGGGCAGAGCCTGAACCAGAGCTTGTGTGGCCGACAAATGAAATGATCGACGCCTTTCTAGACGAGATTCATTTAAAAAGTAAAGCCGACCAGGAGTGTGAGATAGCCGCATCAGAGGGAGCCAAACGCAGGCGACTAAACGAAAGAGTTGAAATACTCCAGCCAGATCGAAAGGCATCTGACGCAAATAAGAACATATTCAAGACAAGGAAACGGTTTGCCAAGGCCGTGCCAATGGGAATGAAACTACCACCCTCGGAAGAAAACACGCTCGATGGGGCGGAGAGGCATCCTAATTATTGCGCATATCATCAGAAAATTTCACACCCTACCGAGGAGTGCGATGCCTTTAGGATATGGTGGCAGGGATATGTTGCTCATCGGCAACACTTTAAGCGCATGAAACGCAAGATTCATCGGGAACGAAGAAATACTGCCGACGAGCACAACAGAACTACTGGCAACTGTTACATGGTTAACGCCGGAGGGTCATAAGTTCTCACCTTTGGGAGCGACTCTGATGAAGAAATGGCTCTGGGCCCTCTCTTTAAAGAATCCGTTTTAGGGAAAGAGGAAGAACCGGAGGCCTGCGAAAACATTCAGCTGCGCAATCGTACGCTCCCGGAAAAGAATCTCGGGCCCGCAAATAGAAAAGATAAGGGAAAGGAAAAGGTCACTGGGGATATCGCCTTAGATGACCAAGTCATGAAAGAGCTGACTGCCAAGGACCCTCCCAGGAAGGGTAAAGTGGACTACAACATTCTAGCGCACCTAAGGAAGCTGCCTTCTCAGCTCAGCATTCTCGACGCCCTCCTATTATCAAAAGAAGCGAGAGATTCATTAATCAAGGCGTTGCAAGAACCCGAGCAATTCCAAGCCTTCCTCGCCGAAGAAAGGATGAAGGATGAACTGGAAGAAGTGCACACGGCCGACATCACTTTCGGTGACGAAGACCTTCTCCTCGGGACATGTGACCACAATCGTCCCCTATATGTCTTTGGATACTGCCATGATATTAAGATAGGCAAGATCCTGGTAGATAATGGATCCTCCGTCAATCTCCTTAACGTTTGGGTGTTAAAGGAAATTTGCATAAGCGTGCATCACCTCGCTCGTGACAAAATTACCATCTCTAGTTTCGACTCCCAATCGTCACGGACTCTCAGATCCGTAATATTGACATTACGCTTTGGACTACTCGTCACGGACATCAAATTTCACGTCATTGACGCCAAGACCTGCTACAACGCCTTGCTCGGTCGTCCTTGGTTATATGAGTACAACATCATCCCTTCTACACAGCATCAGTGTATGAAATACTTTAAGGATGGCTTCGAATATACCGTAACAGGTGAGCTGAACCCATTTTCCGTGAACGAAGTCCGCAAGTACGAAGATGCGAAGTACTTTTTGCCAGATTTCGAAGATACAGAAAGGTGTCGCAAGCCGGAGAACAAAGCCGCCGCCACCATCCCTGTTTTCGGGAGCAATACCAAAGAAGGAGAAGAGATAGTTTACGCGGGTCCGTCCCGACGCAACAACCCGGGACCGTCCGCCCCCATGTTGGTCTTCGGAAGTGACTCGGAAGATGAGGTTAATGCCGTGTTCTCCAGTTGGCCGTCAATACAAGAATCCCCTGGCGATGATCAAAGTTTGCAAATCACCATGGTGCCGCAAGAACACTACAAGGATCTCGACACACTTCAAGCTTACAATGTGCAGGACCTGCAGACGTTTTACGTCCCTCCCAGGCAAAGGGGTGAGAAGGTAATCATATTCTATCGATCCTCAGAGACGAAAGTAGAGAAAGAGATCTGGCATGGCGCGGATTCTATACTCGACAGGCTCCAACCCATCCGTTTGCCTAGATATTACACAAGTGGACTAAAGAGGCTATTGAAGCGCCAAGGAGTACCCTTAAAACAGACTGTTCGACAAGCTCGGTTCTACAACAAGATTTGGAATGTCCCTGGGACTCAGCGCAAATTGCCCAACGGGAGAATGGAAATGCTTGGGCTTGGATATCTGAGATCCGAGAAACGGGAGCGAGCCCACGGCAGCTACGCCGTATATAACTTCGATGAGGAGGAAAACGCCCTGTCCAGCAATGCCGACCCTTCATCAAAACTGGATCCCGCGGGTGAAGTGCCGAGTCCGTCATTTGAAGAACAAGGTGACAAGCTTATCAGGAAAGCAGGTCAAAAGGCTCGGGAAGACCACAACCACGAGATGGCCATCTACGAGAAGGCCAGGACGCAACGTCTGTTTCAACAGACTGCAAAAGACAAAGATGCTCCTCCCTGTCAGCCCGTTGTACAAAAGGCCCGACGCAGAGGCAGAAATAAATCAAGAAGCGGAAAGAAGAGCCGACAACAATGACGCAGGATTAGAGAGTTACGTGATCGGGTATTGTGCGGCTCGGATTTGTCACTCATGAAGAAGATGAGTCGAGCGTATTCCTTCCCCCGAGACAAGACGAAGAAGTTACTCGAGCTCGCTATAAAACATCAAATGATCGTGCTTCCAGAGTAAAAGCACCCTGAGCAAGCTAACAAGGCTTCTTATCTGAGCTATTGCTCTTATCACCGAGCCATAGGACACCCTATCGAAGACTGCTTCACCTTCAAGAACTGGGTCGAGGACCAGTACCAACAAGGCAGATTTGCTTTATCCAATGGCTGGAGGGTAACACCACCATAAAAGCATGAACCCAAAGCCGCAAGAGCAGAACTGGATCCACCTCAGTCTTGGAAGCGGATTCGCACCTGTTACATGATTACGATATTAAAAGAAGAGCCCGAAGACATAGATGAGCTCCCTTGAAGCTTCGAAAACAAGGACAATGAGGTAATCTCAGAATTCCCACCGGCTCCGAAAGAACTGGAAGATGGCATACATACTACTGCAGATAACCTCAAGAAGATTGAGTTGGGATCGGCAGACGATCCGCGACCGACATTCGTCAGTGAGCGGCTATCTGAAGAAAGGGTGGCTGCATTAAAGGACGTGCTTCTACAGCATAAAGATTGCTTCGCGTGGAACTATTCCGAGATGCCGGGATTAGATCCGGAGATTGCTGTGCATAAATTAGCAATATCCCCGAATATCAAGCCAGTCAAGCAGGCGCCGAGAAGGATGCGGCTCGAGCTTGAGATGAGCATCAACGCCGAAGTCAAAAAGCTGATTGATTCTGGATTTATCCAAGAAGTCCAATATCCTGACTGGATTTCCAACATCGTCCCGGTAATGAAGAAAAATGGGATGGTACGCATATGCGTAAATTTCAGGGATCTCAATAAAGCCTGCCCGAAGGACGATTTCCCAGTACCGATAACCGAGCTAATGATAGATAACACGTACACTCACGAGGTTTTCTCCTTTATGGACGGTTCATCAGGGTACAATCAGATAAAGATGCATCCCGAAGACCAGAAGCACACCGCTTTCTGGACCCCTTTGAGTATATTCTGCTACAAGGTTATGCCCTTTGGTCTAAAGAATGCCGGTGCTACCTATCAAAGGGCGATGACAAAGATCTTCGATGATCTCATACATGACATCATCGAGTGCTATATTGATGACCTCGTAGTGAAGAGCATGTCATACGAAGAGCATTTAGAGCATCTGAAGACTGTATTTCAACGCCTTCGGCAGTATAATTTGAAGATGAATCCCCTCAAATGCGCGTTCGGAGTCTCCTCGGGGAAATTCCTAGGGTTCATCATCCGACACCGGGGTATCGAAATAGATCCATCTAAGATCAAGGCGATCATGGAAATGCCTCCGCCAAGAACCCTCAAACAGTTGCGGTCTCTCCAAGGGAAGCTCGCATACATCCGGCGGTTTATCACCAATCTTTCAGGTAAGTGCCGTCCTTACAGCCACCTGATGAAGAAGGAAACTCCATTCGTCTGGGATCAAAAATGCCAAGGCGCACTAGACGAGATCAAGCAGTACCTGCAGAACCCTCCAGTGTTGGCTGCACCGGTCAAGGGAAAACCCCTCATTCTTTATACAACCGCCCTCGAAGGTTCCTTTGGCGCATTATGGGCACAAGAGAACGATCAAGGAAAAGAAAGGGCACTCTACTACTTAAGTCGAGTTCTGCTGGGGGCAGAAAGCAATTACTCTCCTACTGAAAAACACTACCTGGCGTTGATCTTTGCGATAACAAAGCTCAGGCATTATGCATTGGCGCACGAAGTCGTCTCATCTCGAAGGTGGACCCTCTTAAATATTTGATGTCAAAGGCTATATTGACAGGGAGACTCGCTAAATGGGCCCTGTTCCTGATGGAGTTTTCAATAACATATCAGCCTCTTAAGGCAGTGAAAGGTCAAGCCATCGCCGACTTCCTTGCTGAGCATCCAGTACCTGCCGGTTCTCCTCTGAACTGCGATTTGCCGGACGAACATGCATTTAATGCGATCGGCGGCGGTAATACCCGATGGGAACTCTATTTTGATGGAGCATCTTCCATGAAGAAGCGCAAACAATGTACCCCCATAATCAAATCGGGAGTAGGCCTCATCTTCGTAACTCCACAAGGAGGGATTATGCGCTTCGCCTTCTCCTTAACAGAGCCGAGGATGAATAATGAAGCCGAATATGAAGCTTTGATAGCGGGCCTCGAGATCGCCATTGACATGGGAATTGAAGACCTCCTTATATACGGGGATTCTTAACTGGTCATTAGTCAAGTAAATGGTGACTACCAAACATGCAAACCAGAGTTGGTGAAGTACGGCGAAAAGGTGCAACAACTGTTGACCCAAATTCTCTCCTATACTTTGGAAAGCATACCACGCGCGGAAAATAGCAAAGCGGACGCGTTAGCTAAGTTCGCCAAAGAATTGGCTGACGAGAACCTTGATGACGTTAAAATCGTGGTGCAAATCCATCGGGTGCTTGCCCCAGCATAAATATCTCCGGAATCATCCGAAGAGAAGAGAATGACTGAGCAGACGACCCTATAAATAAAAGACCGTGAGAAGGCTGAGGACTGGAGGGAAGCCTTCATAGACTACTTTAAGTCCCACCGAATGCCCGAAGAAGCGTCCTCAAGACATCAGCTCATGAAACGAGCTCTGTCTTTCGCCTTCGTCAACAATAATTTGTACAAGAGGTCGTTTGATTCTCTGTGGCTGAGATGTTTAGGACCTGACGAAGCAGAAAGAGTCGTTCAGGAAGTTCATGACGGAATCTGTGGTTCTCATCAAGCAGGCCCGAAGATGAAGTTAAAAATTAAACGGATGGGTTACTACTGGCCCACGATGATCCAGGACTGCCTCGAATATGCGAAGCAGTGCCACTCATGCCAAATCCATGGGGATTTCATCCACCAGCATCCGAATCCACTACATCCAACGGTGGCTAGCTGGCCATTCGAAATGTGGGGAACTGACATAGTCGGCCCTATCGAACCGGCATCGTCTAGGGGACATCGTTTCATCTTGGCGACGACGGATTACTTCTCCAAATGGGCAGAAGCAGTACCGCTGAGGGAAGTGAAGACGGAGAATATCCTCCACTTTTTCAAGACGCACGTCATTTATCGGTTTGGAACTCCGCGGCGGATTATCTCCGATAATGGGCCTGCCTACAGAAGCCATAAGATCAGCCGCTTCGCGCAACAACATAATATAGACTGGAGATACTCCTCAGTTTATAATCCACGAGCTAACGGTCTAGCTGAGGCCTTCAACAAGACCTTGACAAAGATCATGAAGAAGACGGTGTCCCGAAATAAGAAAGACTGGCACGAGAGGCTGCAAGAGGCCCTTTGGGCATATCGGACTACGTTCAAGACGGCCACGAACACGACGCCGTACGCGTTGGTATTTGGTACGGAAGCAGTACTCCCCCTCGAGATAGAGCTACCTTCTCTACAAGTGGCAGTCCACCACGAGTTGACAGACGAAGAAAATGCTCACCTCCGGCTTGAGGAGCTTGACGCCCTCGATGAAACCCGGCTCATAGCGCAACAAAATCTGGAGGCTTACAAAGCGAAAATGACGCGCTCGTATGAAAGATTGACCAGGCCGAGGACATTCCGCCAAGGCGAACTCGTACTAGTGGTCAAAAGACCTATAATCCCCAATCGCGCCAAGCGGGGAAAATTTGAGCCGAACTATGAAGGCCCGTACATCATAGACAAGGTCTACCAGGGTGGAGCCTATCTACTCATGGACATGCACGGTGAAAGGCCTTTCAGGCCAATAAACGGCCGCTTCCTAAAGAAATACTACGCTTAATGAGCCATAGCCTAGGTCAATGATAGATGATGATGACTATGTCCGCTCGCTATCTTCCTAAAGCTCAAAGCTCTATAAGTAGTAGCCGGCTCTCTCCTCAACGGACCGAAACATCCTTAAACTAACGGCAGACCGAAACGTCCTTAAACTAACGGCGGACCGAAACATCCTTAAACTAACGGCGGACTGAAATATCCTTAAACTAACGACGGACCGAAACGTCCCTAAAACTACTACCGCAGCATCCTTAGGCTGACAAAAAAAATGATAATAATATAATAATAAAAACGGTATGTCCATAAGTAAGAAGGGCACGGATGAAAACCCGAAAGGGCTCCGTGAGTAATAACACCAGGGCTACCGGCGAGTGTTCGTGAAAACCCGAAAGGGCGCGACCTCGTAAAAAAATATAATAAAAAAAAGGTATGTCCATAAGCAAGAAGGGCACGGATGAAAACCCGAAAGGGCTCCGTGAGTAAAAACAGCAGGGCTGCCGGTGAGTGTTTGTGAAAACCTGAAAGGGCGCAACCTCGTTAAAGGACAATTGCGGGATCCTCACGACCTTGCAAGGAGAAACCACCCGCGTGAGATCCTTACGACTCACAAGGGAGCAACACACTTAGGAATTCTCACAATTCCTAAGGAGAAAATACACTTGCGAGATCCCCACGACTCGTAAGGAGAATTCTCTTATAGGACCCTCACGGCTCATGAAATTTGAAAGTCTTAAGTTACAGAAACCTAAACCTGTTCTTAAGAAAATCCCCCACAACTTTCGATATTGCCCTACAAGCGGCTCAATACTGACCCTTGTATACAATCCACGGGCGCGAATAAACATTTCCCCAACAAAGTCCCATCCGTGACTAGGGATATGTCCATATGGTGAACACAACCCTTGTAGGTCCTCTCGACCTATAATGAGAAAGCCCTCTTGTAGGATCCTTACGACTTGCAGAGGAACATATACTTAGGAATCCTCACGATTCCTAGGGAGAAAATACACCTACAAGATCCTCACGACTTGTAGGGAGAAATACCTTTGTGAGACCCTTACGGCTTATGAAGTCAAAAGCCTTAGTCGACAGGACCCTAACCCTGTTTGCTAAGCCACCTTTGTTCAATATCGACGGAGGCAAATGATGATTCGCTCCTGGCAATATCCCAGTGGTAGCGATGCTGATGCCGAAAGAGGCGTCTAAAACCCAAGCTTGCAGCGAAAAGGCTAGCAAGCCACACATGCCTACGAAATAGCCGAAATGATGGGGCAACTTGCAATAAAAAGTAGCAAGTAAAAATGTATGCATGAAAAATAGCCGAAATGATGGGGCAACTCGCAATAAAAAGCAGCGAGTAGAAAATAAATAAATAGCCGAAATGATTGGGCACCGCGAAAAAAAAGCTGAAATGATAGAGCATCGCGGAAAAAGAAATAAAATATAAAAAAAAGTTTCAATTTATGCCCTACAGGTAATGTTCTATCACACCCTGTATACAATCCAAGGGCGTAAACAAAAAGGGATCATACTTCTCCTCCAAGTTTCATCATAAGAAGAAGCAAAATCTCGACGGGCCGCGAATGACTTTGACATCATCTCAGCACTCGTCTCGTAACAACGGACACAACTCTAAGCTAAGCGGAACAGCGGCAACTCCCAGTTCCATGGCTAGGTGGTATACATATCGCCAACAGTCAAACCTCCATCCCGTGAAATGCGGATACAATCAGCAAAATTCCTGGTTACGTGGAACGCGGATAACGTCACTCTTTGACCCCATGGAAAACGTCCAGAGCGGACTGGTCCTCTCGGAGCACGGCAATGAACCCGTGTGAAGCATCCAGAGCGGAGCTTAGTCCTCCCCGAGCACGGCAGTGAACCCGTGTGAAGCATCTAGTGCAAAATTCCTGGTTACGTGGAACGCGGATAACGTCACTCTTTGACCCCGTGGAAAACGTCCAGAGCGGATCCTGGTCCTCGCGGAGCACGGCAGTGAACCCGTGTGAAGCATCCAGAGCGGAGCCTAGTCCTCGCCGAGCACGGCAGTGAACCCGTGTGAAGCATCTAGTGCAAAATTCCTGGTTACGTAGAACGCGGATAACGTCACTCTTTGACCCCGTGGAAAACGTCCAGAGCGGATCCTAGTCCTCGCGGAGCACGCAGTGAACCCGTGTGAAGCATCCAGAGCAGAGCCCAGTCCTCGCCGAGCACGGCAGTGAACCCGTGTGAAGCATCTATGCAAAATTCCTGGTTATGTGGAACGCGGATAACGTCACTCTTTGATCCCGTGGAAAACGTCCAGAGCGGATCCTGGTCCTCGCGGAGCACGGCAGTGAACCCATGTGAAGCATCCAGAGCGGAGCCTAGTCCTCGCCGAGCACGGCAGTGAACCCGTATGAAGCATCTAGTGCAAAATTCCTGATTACGTGGAACGCGGATAACGTCACTCTTTGACCCCGTGGAAAACGTCCAGAGCGGATCCTGGTCCTCGCGGAGCGGGCAGTGAACCCTTGTGAAGCATCCAGAGCGGAGCCTAGTCCTCGCCGAGTACGGCAGTGAACCCGTGTGAAGCATCTAGTGCAAAATTCCTGGTTACGTGGAACGCGGATAACGTCACTCTTTGACCCCATGGAAAACGTCCAGAGCGGATCCTGGTCCTCGCAGAGCACGGCAGTGAACCCGTGTGAAGCATCCAGAGCGGAGCCTAGTCCTCGCCGAGTATGGCAGTGAACCCGTGTGAAGCATCTAGTGCAAAATTCCTAGTTACGTGGAACGCGGATAACGTCACTCTTTGACCCCGCGGAAAACGCCCAGAGCGGAGCCTGGTCCTCGCCAAGCACGGCAGTGAACCCGTGTGAAGCATCCAGAGCAAACACCGGACTGTGGAGTCCCTAAAATCCACGGACTATGATGTTCTTAACCTCGACCGTAATGTCTTAAAACTAACAATCAACTACCCCGATTCCCTACGGATTCTACCTTGGTTTAAGGGTACATCTCTTCACTCCTTCGATACCTGACGTTGTAATTCCTCAACGTCTTCAAAGAGGTGACGGGTCCCTGCAACCAAACATCGGACTGTGGAGTCCCTAAATCCACGGACTATGAGGTCCTTAACCTTGACCGTGATGTCTTAAAACTAACATCGGACTGTGGAGTCCCTAAATCCACGGACTATGAGGTCCTTAACCTTGACCGTGATGTCTTAAAACTAATATCGGACTATGGAGTCCTTAAATCCACGGACTATGAGGTCCTTAACCTTGACCGTGATGTCTTAAAACTAACATCGGACTGTGGAGTCCTTAAATCCACGGACTATGAGGTCCTTAACCTTGACCGTGATGTCTTAAAACTAACATCGGACTGTGGAGTCCTTAAATCCGCGGATTATGAGGTCCTTAACCTTGACCGTAATTGTTTCCTGATTTAAAATCAGGAAGCTTCTGTGAAAAGCTTCAGAAGAGGGTCACGTGCTTACACGTGACTAGCGGTCACGTGTTCACACGTGACACCTGAACGCATCATTCAATCAAGTTCAGTCTCCTGACTAAGTCGAAGAAAAGGGGGCTTCAGGAAGGGTCACGTGCTCCCACGTGATCAAGGACACGTGTCGACACGTGACATTTAAATTCAAGCAGCAAAGGCGCACATTGGTTCCCTGATCAAGTCAAGGAAAAGAGCTTTAGAAAAGGTCACGTGCTCTCACGTGACCAGAGTCACGTGTTGACACGTGACGTTCAAGACAGCAGACCCGTTCTCCCGTTGAACCAAAGAAAGAGAGTTCAAACAAGGGTCACGTGCTCACACGTGACCAGGGGTCACGTGATAGCACGTGATGTTTAAGCAGCAATCAGAAGACGCAGTGCAGAAGGCTCATTCCAAAAGGGGTCGCGTGCTCACACGTGACCATGGGTCACGTGGTCACACGTGACCGACTTTCAAAGCCCATTTTTGACGACAGAATTAAATTCTGAAGGAAATTCGAATCTTTCCAAAAGAAAGTAATTATTTGGGACCAATCAAATTAAAGATTCAGAGATGATTAAATATCATCTATCTATGGAAAATCTCGGGTTTGGAAAGATTTCCCCTTTAAATCTAACCAAAATAGCAAGGGAGAATCTCTGGATTTAAAATCCAATGGTGAATAAAATTCACCTAATCATCCAACGGCCCAAAATGAATGATGAATGCAAATCAAATATCAATGAAGATTCGTCAAAAAACTGATTGATTCGGCTGCTTCTCCTATAAATAGGAGCCAAAAGACACAGAGAAGGAGAGACATACGCAGAGAAGAAAAGAGAAAAGGAGAAGAGCTTTGATACTTGAAAAAGACTCAGATCTTCTGCAAAAAAAACCCTAGGTAAGAAAGGGAAAGTCTTTTGGAAAGAAAAAGAATTTAATTCTCAACAGAGTTTAACTCTGAGGCATAAAACGAGAGAGCATATCTCCTCCCTCTTTGATAGAGGATCTGCAAAGTGCACATCTCCCCTTAAGGTTGAGAATTTAATTCTCAATGGGTCGAGATCCTGCCATGCAGATCCAAAACATAGAGAAGGAATGCAAGTACGAGAATTTAATTCTCACAGAACTATAGGAATTTAATTCCTTTAAAATAAAAGTAGGGCTTGACCCTATATCATGGGAATTTAATTCCTTCAGAACAAAAAAGAAACAGGGTTTAACCCTAATTAAGAACCTAGTTCTGTTGAAACAGCAGGAATTTAATTCCCTTAATCATAATTTAATAGAGGATGGAAATTTAAACTCCTTAAAAACTTTTATTAGGGTCTAACCCTATTCAGCCCTTCACGTATATGAGGAATTTAATTCCCACAGAAAATTCGGAGTTAAAACTCTATTCCAGAAAACAAAGTCTTCGAAAGGAAGTAGGAATTTAATTCCTCTGAAATTTACAGTTCGAGGAATTTAATTCCTGAAAAAAGATTAACAAAGCCTCTAAACAAAATACTTTGAGGCAGCATCCCACGTGACCCACGTGACCCTCGGCAGAAGCTCCGATACATAGGCATTTGAATGCCCATCACGTGACGGCACGTGATGCTCTGAAAGACGCGATAATCTCAGCAGAATAAATGAAGGGAGGGCGCTCTCACGCGCTGCCACGTGACCCCTCTTGCCTTAGTGTTTAGCACTAAATTAAAACTCTTGAACCCAGTGTTAAAACACTGTTGGGCCTTAGTGTTCAACACTAAATAAAAAGCTTTATCTGCAGTGTTCAACACTGATTACCTTAGTGTTTAACACTAATCTGAAAAAGCATGGTTGCTGGTGTTTAACACCAAATATTCTCTTACTGATTACCTTAGTGTTTAACACTAATCTGAAAAAGCATTGTTGCTGGTGTTTAACACCAAATATTCTCTTACTGTTAAACACTAACTTGTCAACCCCATTCCCAGTGTTCAACACTGACTGCTCTGTAATGTTTAACACTATGCTTTGGCCCAATTGGCCTAAATGGATAGAGGCAAAGCCTCTCCTGATTGGACTTAGCCCAAGATGGCCATAAGTCCTCAATTGGTGATTAACTGGTCCAATGGACTCATAACCTAATTAATTCGTCTTGACCCCAAATTGGGCCAAGGACTATTTAATCCACTCCGGTTCTAGGGTACATCTCTTCACTCCTTTGATACTTGGCATTGTAATCCCTCAATGTCTTCAAAGAGGTGACGGGTCCCGACGACCACCCATGATATGGACTGTGGGGTCCTTAAACTCATACAATTTCCTGGTCACGTGGAATACGGATAATGTCACTCTTTGACCCCGTGGGAAACGTCCAGAGCGGATCCTGGTCCTCGCAGAGCACGGCAGTGAACCCGTGTGAAGCATCCAGAGCGGAGCCTGGTCCTCGCTAAGCACGGCAGTGAACCCGTGTGAAGCATCCAGAGCACATACCGGACTGTGGGGTCCTTAAACCCATGGACTACGACGTCCTTAACCTTGACCGAGATGTCTTAAAACTAACTATGGACCGCAATGTCCTTAAACTATCTATGGACCGCAATGTCCTTAAACTACCTACGGACCGCAATGTCCTTAAACTACCCATGGACCGCAATGTCCCTAAAACTAGAACAATAGAGCCCTTTCTTATGCTCTTTTGTTGGACCTAAACGGCCCCGTCTAAGTTGATCTTAGCCTTGGAGATGGTTAACGCGTCCTTAGACTCTCAAACATACTGGACTACGAATCCCCCAAATTAACTCCGGCTCAAGGGTACATCCCTGAACTCCTCTGGCATCTGTCGTTGTAATCCTTCAACGTCGTCAGAGAGGTGATGGGTCCTGACAGCCATACAGACGATGGACCACCATGTCCCTAAACTGGAATATTAGAGTCCAAACACTCTTTTGTCGGATCTAAACGATCCCGTTAAGTTGATCTTAGTCACAAAGTTAGACTAACGTATCCTTAACAAACGTTTGAGTTGATCTTAGCCTCGAGTAGGGCTGACGTATCCTCAAACCAAACCCCCCCCCAAACCCAAAATTAAGATAATGCGGATTTGGACTAGTCCACGCCCTACGGGCGACGACATAACTCAGTCTCCGTAAACAATCCACGGGCAATAAAGCAAACACCCACGACACGAAGTGACCATCTGGAGAAGGAGAAAGTTGTTACCGCAACGCGGTAGCGTAATTAACTGCAGGGGCTTGCGCCTGCAGGGAAGAGCGTCCCCACAATCAAAAACCCCTCAAACGAGGGGGAATCTGACGAAGTCTGCTACATCGGTCGCATCCGTTTAAACCTTCGATATATGGTGCCATAAATCAACTTGGCATCTTCGGAGAGGTGGACGGATAGCACCAATTAGCATCTGCCCCGAACATAACGCTTCAGACGTCCCGACGTCCCGGCCGCCGTTCGGAGGGGAACAGATTCTGGCACGCCCGGTGGGACCTTTTCCTCTTTCCACTCCACACTCCGTGTGTCGTGATTCGCGAACCAATCGCGGTTCGCGAATAGTTGCCCTAGGGTTTCAAGGTACTGAGAATTGGCATCTCTCTTATTGCAGAAAACAAAGGATCGATGGCTTCCACCCCTGCGAAATCCTCCAACTGCTCAGACGGCAATTGCAGCCGACGCTCTGCCTCGCCAGGAGGTATAGCCTATGGACCCCAAGCTGCTTCGCTGTTCACAATGCCAATGGAACAGGTCACTCGCGCCACCACAGGATTGTTCTTTGGGACTATGATCCCGCTGACAAACTTTACCGCTCCAGTGCTGACGAAGAAAACTCTCAGGAAGTCGGTCTTTGATCGTCTTACCCCTGCCGCGGCTCCTCTCAACGAGTCGCCCAACGTCGATGCCTCGGTCTTCTCTAGATTGGGCCAGGAATCCTGCGAGCTCATCACGGGGCCTACAATCTCAGAGAAGGCTGCTTTTAAGAAAGTGGCCGTTCCCGTTCCCGAAATCGCCAAGGCAACCTCTCCAGCCAAAAAGTCAGTCTTTACAAGATTGACGGCTCCGGCCTTTACTCCCGCTTCCCAGAGGACATCGGTCTTCGATAGGCTAACGCCAACAACAACCCCCCGTCCACACAGGGGGCAAGAAGGAACCATTCTTACTGCTGACCCAACGCCATCCGCTCGACGCGCTCGACGTCGCCATTGGCGCCGAGTAAGGAAGGCTGGGGGCAACTCCCCCTCCGGGTTGACTCCATCGGCCCCGGTGGCAGAGGTCAATGCTGCTGTTTCAATTCGGAACAGCTTTGAAATGCTAAATAAGGTGCGAAGGAATTCCCCCACGGCAGTACTGAAGAGGTCTCCTCCCTCATTGAAAAAGGTTGAGGAAACAAAACCCGAACAGCCCCGATCTCCTCAACGGCTGTCTTCCAAAATCTATAAGGCTTGGCGGCAGGCCCGAGACTCGATCATCGATCCAAACTTCTCCCGCCAGCACAAGAAGCTGAAAATCCAACCTGAAGCCAGTCACCAAGCTAAGCCCCAAAAAGCCGGTGATCAACTGACTCACAAAAGGAGGAGGCCAAAGAGGACCTCACAGCAAGTAGCGACGACTGAAAGCACTAAACCCAGACGCCCTGAGTCTGGGAGCATGGTGGTGCACACTGTCTACATGGCCTTTGGGAAAGAGGAAAGCCGCACTTCCACGGGCCACCGACCCCTAACCCGATCCGTGACGAAAGCCCAGGAGCAGCAACAAAAGCTTCAAGAAATGATGAATGCTATGGCCGCGCTCACCGGACCAAAAGAAAACCCAGAAACGTCCTCAGACGCACGCCGGGAGGAAGAAACAGACGCTGAATTCCTTCGCCGGACACTGGAGAGAAGGGACAAAGAGGCTGCTGAGCAAGCATCTAACATACAACGGATGGGCCTTCTCTTTCAAGACGTGATAGGAATGATGATCCAGCAGGACTCACCCGCCGAGGATCCCCCGATCGTTCTTGAAGACGACCGAGGAGAAACGTCAAATCCACCACCAGCCCTTTCAACGGCCAAGGAGGAGGCAATCTCTAAGACTGACTTAGCTGACTACATAGCCCAGCAAATCCGGGTTCACCACGCGACTGAGGCAGCTGGTCAAGTCGTGAAAACGGGACGGCCGTATCCAAGCTGGTACGACCAAATCAAATACCCGCAAGGCTATACGATACCAAAATTCCACGTGTATAAGGGGACCGGCAATCCCCATCAACATGTCGCCCAGTTCCGGGCCCTCTGCGGTAACACCGGCGGTGACGATAAATTGTTGCTTCGCCAGTTCGTGGGCAGCTTATCAGAAACAGCGTTCGAATGGTATTCAGAACTCCCGAACGATTCCATTAAAACGTTCGCTGAAATGGAGTTGTTGTTCACTCAGCGATTTGCAAGTGCCAGCGAACGCACTCCAATAACCGCACTTATTAACGCCAGGGTAAAGCCGGGCGAAACCTGGGTCCAGTACGCTATACGCTGGCGGAACTTATGGTCGAGATGTGAGCAACGCATCGAGGAAGCACCTGCGGTGGGCATGTTCGTGGGAACCCTAGACCCTCACGCAACTATCTCCCAGTTCATGATGTTCTTTAAGCCAACCACATTCCAGGCTTTAATCGACAAGTTGGCTCAGATGGACCAGATGGGTCATAGACCATCTCCCCCGAAATCGGAACCGCGGAATGACAAGGGTAAAGGAAGGGCAACCTTCGTCGCGAACGCCCAACAGCAACCTAACATCCCGAAATCGGCGGATCAACTGGAGGAGAGACGCCGGTACTATAATGAGAAAATGAAGCGTCCCTACTCGTTCCCGCGAGACAAGACGAAACGGCTATTCGAGCTGGCAATACGCAACAGACTTGTAAACCTGCCAAATCCAAGGCGACCGCCGCAACCCACCGAGGTGAATGACTCCAACTACTGCCCTTACCATCAAACGGTAGGCCATCCGATTGAAGATTGCTTCGTCTTCAAAGGATGGATTGAAGACCAATACCTCCAGGGGAAGTTTGTACTGTCCGAAAAGTGGAAGGTGAACCCACCACAGCCACATGCTCCGAGGAAAGCGGATACACCGGGGGCAACATGTTCTTTTATTGAAGAAGCTCCATGGGAGGTCGTGCTATCAACTAAAACCAAAAGAATGCTGAGAGACCTTCATGCGTACCCTGCGATCGAATGGAAGGACCCTCTTGAACCTCAAATTATCAAAGGAATGTTGAAGCCCCGCCCAATTATAAAGACTAACGATAAGAGCCGAAATACTCACGTCCAACCGTCAAAATCTTCGAAGAAAAAGAAGAAGAAATCCAAGAAGTCCGTGAAGCTTGGAAACGAGCACACGAACTTACAGAAGCAAATCGACGCGCTGGAAGAATACAATCAAAAGGCGCGAGCTCCTGTCACACTGCAAGAGTTCCTCAACCATATCTTTCAAGAGGAAGATGAGGGAGAGAGCTCGTCGGATGAATCCGAAGGATATGTGGCGAGTTGTAACGTAATCTCCCACTCGTTTACCGATGATGGGAAAACTCCCGGCACTAAGAAGATGGAGGCAGAGCCTGTACCAGAGCGTCCATGGCCAACGGACGAAATGATCGACGCTTTTCTAGACAAGATTCGTCTAAAATGTAAAGCGGACCAGGAGCGTGAAATGACCACGCCGGAAAGAGCCAAATGCGGGCGACTGAACGGAAGAGTTGAACTACCTCCGCCAGAGCGAAAAGTATCCGAGGTAGACAAGAAGATATTCAAGACGAGAAAAAGGTTTGCCAAAGCCATGTCAATGGGGATGAAGCTACCGCCCTCGGAAGGAAACACACACGATGGGGTAGAGACGCACCCTGACTATTGCACATATCATCGGAAAATCTCACATCCCACGGAGGAGTGCGACACCTTTAAGATATGGTGGCAAGGATATGTTGTTCGTCAGCAACATTTTAAGCGCATGAAACGCAAGACCCGTCGGGAGCGAAGAAGCACTGTCGATGGGCACAACATAACGACTGGCAACTGTTGCATGGTTAACGCCAGGGAGTCACATGTTCTCACCTTTGGGAGCGACTCTGATGAAGAAATGGCTCTGGGCCCTCTCTTTAAAGAATCTTTCTCGGGGAAGGAGGAGGAATTGGAGATCTGCGAGAACATCCAGCTGCGCAATCGCACGCTCCCAGAAAAGAATCTCGGGCCCGTCGGCCGAAAAGATAAGGGAAAGGAAAAGGTCATTGAAGATATCACTCTAGATGACCAGGTCACAAAAGAGTTAACTACCAAAAACCCTCCCAAAAAGGGTAAGGTAGACTATAACATCCTCGCGCACCTAAGGAAGTTACCTTCTCAGCTTAGCATTCTTGATGCCCTCCTATTATCGAAAGAAGCGCGAGACTCACTAATTAAGGCGTTACAAGAACCCGAGCAATTCCAAGCCTTCCTCGCCACTGAAAGGATGAAGGATGAACTGGAGGAAGTGCATACGGCCGATGTCACTTTCGGTGATGAAGACCTCCTTCTCGGGACGTGCGACCACAACCGCCCCCTATATGTCTCTGGATACTGCCATGACATCAAGATAGGCAAGATCCTGGTGGATAATGGATCCTCCGTTAACCTCCTTAATATTCGGGTGTTGAAGGAAATTTGCATGAGTGTGCAACACCTCGCTCGTGACAAAATTACTATCTCCGGTTTCGACTCTCAATCGTCACGGACTCTCGGATCTGTAATACTGACGTTACGCTTCGGACTTCTCGTCACAGACATCAAATTCCATGTCATTGACGCCAAGACCTGCTACAACGCCTTGCTCGGTCGTCCTTGGCTACACGAGTACAACATCATCCCTTCTACGCAACATCAGTGTATGAAGTACTTCAAGGATGGTTTCGAGTACACCGTAACAGGCGAGTTGAACCCGTTTTCTGTAAACGAAGTTCGCAAATACGAAGACGCGAAATACTTTTTGCCAGATTTCGAAGATACAGAAAGGTGTCGCGACCCAGAGGACAAAGCCGCCTCCACCATTCCCGTTTTTGGGAGCGATACTGAAGAGGAGGAGGAAATAGTGTATACAGGGCCATCCCAACGCAACAACCTGGGGGCGCCCACCCCCATACCGGTCTTCGGGAGTGATTCCGAGGACGAGGTTAACGCCGTATTCTCCAGTCGGCTGTCAATACAGGCACCCCTTTGCGAGGACCATAGTCTGCAAATCACCATGGTACCGCAAGAACACTATAAGGATCTCGACGCGCTTCAAGCTCACAGCGTGCAAGACCTGCAAACATTTTACGTCCCTCCCAGGCGAAGGGGTGAGAAGGTGATCCTATTCTACCAATCCTCAGAGTCGAAGGTGGAGAAAGAGATCTGGCACGGCGCGGATGTTATACTTGACAGGCTCCAACCCATCCGTCTGCCTAGATACTATACAAATGGATTGAAGAAATTATTGAAGCGCCAAGGAGTACCTTTAAGACAGACGGTGCGGCAGGCTCGGTTCTATAACAGGATTTGGGATGTCCCTGGGACTCAGCGCAAATTGCCCAATGGGAAAATGGAAACACTTGGGCTTGGGTACGCGAGAACCGGAAAACGAGGGCGAACCCACAGCAGCTACGCTATATTTACCTTTGATGAAGAAGAGGACGCCCTGTCAGGAGAGGCCAACCCCTCATCAAGACTAGACCCCGCGATCGAAGCGCCAAGTCCGTCGTTTGAAGAGCGAATGGGCAAGCCTATCAGGAAGGTGGGTCAGAAAGCTCGGGAAGACCACAACCGCGAAATGGCCATCTACGAGAAGGCCAGGACGCAACGTCTATCTCAACGTGCTACAAAAGACAAACACGCTTATCTTCGTCAATCCGTTGTACGAAAGGCCCGACGCAGAGACGGAAATAAATCAAGAAGCGGCTCGGGCTTGTCCCTCATCAAGAAGATGAGTCGAGCGTACTCCTCCCCCCGAGATAAGACAGAGAGGTTACTCAACCTCGCTATAAAACATCAAATGATCACGCTTCCAGAGTCTAGACATCCTGAGCAAGCTAGCAAGGTCTCTCATCCGAGTTATTGCTCTTATCACCGAGCCATAGGACATCCTACCGAAGACTGCTTCACCTTTAAGAACTGGGTCGAGGACCAGTACCGACGGGGCAGATTCGCTTTATCCGACGGTTGGAAAGTGACGCCGCCGCAAAAGCACGAGCCCAGAACCACAAGAGCAGAACCGGACCCGCCTCAGTCTTGGGAGCGAGTTCGCACCTGTTATATGATTACGATATTAAAAGAAGAGCCCGAGAACGAAGATGACCTTCCCCGGTGCTTCGAGAACAGCGATGATGAGTTGATCTCAGAATTCCCGCCCGCTCCGAAAGAACTGGAAGACGGTATACATACCACCGCAGATAACCTCAAGAAGATCGAGCTGGGATCGGCAGACGACCCGCGGCCGACATTTGTCAGCGAGCTGTTTCCGAGGAAAAGGTGACCGCGTTAAAGAACGTGCTCCTACGGCATAAAGACTGCTTCGCATGGAACTACTCCGAGATGCCAGGATTGGATCCGGAGATTGCGGTGCATAGATTAACAATACCCCCGGATATCAAGCCAGTCAAGCAGGCGCCAAGGAGGATGCGACTTGAGCTGGAGGTGAGCATCAACGCCGAAGTCAAGAAGTTGATCGATTCCGGATTTATCCAAGAAGTCCAATACCCCGACTGGATCGCCAATATCGTCCCGGTAATGAAGAAGAATGGAACGGTGCGCATATGCGTGGATTTCAGGGATCTCAATAAAGCATGCCCAAAGGACGATTTCCCGGTGCCGGTAACCGAGCTAATGATAGATAACACATCCACTCACGAGGTCTTCTCCTTTATGGATGGTTCATCAGGATACAATCAGATAAAGATGCATCCCGAAGACCAGAAGCACACCGCTTTCCGGACTCCTTTGGGCATATTCTGCTACAAGGTTATGCCCTTTGGTCTAAAGAACGCTGGCGCCACCTATCAAAGGGCCATGACAAAAATCTTCGACGATCTCATACACGACATCGTCGAATGCTATATCGATGACCTCGTAGTGAAGAGCATGTCATACGAAGAGCATTTAAAGCATCTCGAAACCGTATTTCAACGCCTTCGGCAATATAATTTAAAAATGAATCCCCTCAAATGCGCGTTTGGAGTCTCCTCGGGCAAATTTCTGGGATTCATCGTTCGACACAGAGGTATTGAAATAGATCCGTCAAAGATTAAAGCGATCATGGAAATGCCTCCGCCAAAAACCCTCAAGCAGTTGCGGTCTCTCCAAGGGAAGCTCGCATACATCCGGCGGTTTATCGCTAATCTTTCGGGCAAATGCCGTCCTTACAGCCACCTGATGAAAAAGGGAACCCCGTTCGTTTGGAATCACAAATGTCAAGGTGCACTAGACGAGATCAAGCAGTACCTGCAGAACCCTCCAGTGTTGGCTGCTCCAGTGAAGGGAAAGCCTCTCATTCTTTACACGGCCGCTCTTGAAGGTTCTCTGGGCGCATTATGGGCACAAGAGAATGATCAGGGGAAAGAAAGAGCACTTTACTACTTAAGTCGAGCGCTGCTGGGGGCAGAAAGCAACTATTCCCCCATTGAAAAGCACTGCCTGGCATTGATCTTCGCAATAACAAAGCTTAGACACTATGCGTTGGCACATGAAGTCCGCCTCATTTCGAAGGTGGACCCCCTTAAATACCTGATGTCAAAGGCTATATTGACGGGAAGACTCGCTAAATGGGCCTTGCTCTTGATGGAGTTCTCGATAACATATCAACCCCTCAAGGCAGTGAAGGGCCAGGCCATTGCCGACTTCCTCGCCGAGCACCCGATACCGGCCAACTCTCCTCTGAACTATGATTTGCCGGATGAGCATGCATTTGATGCAATTGGCGGTGGAAGCACACGATGGGAACTCTATTTTGATGGAGCGTCCTCCATAAAGAAACAGAAACAGGGTAGCCCGATCATCAAATCGGGGATAGGCCTTATCTTTGCAACTCCACAAGGAGGAATAATGCGCTTCGCCTTCTCCTTAACGGAGTCAAGGACAAACAATGAAGCCGAATACGAAGCTCTGATAGCAGGCCTCGAAATCGCCATCAACATGGGAATTGAAGACCTCCTCATATACGGAGATTCTCAGCTGGTCATTAGCCAAGTAAATGGTGACTACCAAACGTGCAAACCAGAATTGGTGAAGTACGGCGAAAAGGTGCAACAACTGTTGGCCCAGATCCCTTTCTATATTCTAGAGAACATACCGCGCGCAGAGAACAGCAAAGCAGACGCATTGGCCAAACTCGCTAAAGAACTGGCCGACGAGAACCTCGATGACGTCAGAATCATAGTACAAAACCGGCGAGTGCTCGCCCCGGCAGAAATACCTCCGGAATTATATAAAGAAAAGGGAGCGATTGAGCAAGCGACCCTACAAATAAAAGACCGTGAGAAGGCTGAGGACTGGAGGGAAGTCTTCATAGACTACTTTAAATCCCACCGAATGCCCGAAGAAACGTCCTCAAGACACCAGCTTATGAAACGAGCTCTATCCTTCGCTTTCGTCAACGATACCCTGTACAAGAGATCGTTTGATTTTCTATGGCTGAGATGCTTGGGACCTGACGAAGCAGAAAGAGTCGTTCAAGAAGTTCACGACGGGCTTTGCGGTTCTCATCAAGCGGGCCCAAAGATGAAGTTAAAAATTAAACGAATGGGTTACTACTGGCCCACGATGATCCAGGACTGCCTCGAGTATGCGAAGCAATGCCATTCATGCCAGATCCATGGAGACTTCATCCACCAACATCCGAATCCACTACACCCAACGGTGGCCAGCTGGCCATTCGAAATGTGGGGGACTGACATAGTCGGCCCCATTGAGCCAGCATCATCCCGGGGACACCGCTTTATCCTGGCGACAACTGATTACTTCTCCAAATGGGCAGAAGCAGTACCACTGAAGGAAGTGAAGACGGAGAATATCCTCCATTTCTTCAAGACGCAAGTCATCTATCGGTTCGGAACTCCACGACGGATTATCTCCGATAATGGGCCGGCCTACCGAAGCCATAAGATTAGCCGCTTCGCACAGCAGCACAATATAGACTGGAGATATTCTTCAGTTTACAACCCACGAGCTAACGGTCTAGCCGAGGCTTTCAATAAGACCTTGACGAAGATCATAAAAAAGACCGTCTCCAGGAATAAGAGGGACTGGCACGAAAGGCTGCAAGAAGCCCTTTGGGCTTATCGAACTACATTCAAGACGGCCACGAACACAACACCGTACGCGTTGGTATTTGGGACAGAAGCAGTTCTCCCCCTTAAGATAGAGTTACCCTCTCTACGAGTAGCAGTCCACCACGAGCTGACGAACGAAGAAAATGCTCACCTTCGGCTTGAGGAGCTTGACGCCCTCGATGAGACCCGGCTCATAGCGCAACAACATCTAGAAGCCTACAAAGCAAAGATGACGCGCTCGTACGAAAGATTGACCAGGCCGAGGACATTCCGCCCAGGCGAACTCGTACTAGTGGTCAAAAGACCCATGATCCCCAATCGCGCCAAGCGGGGAAAATTTGAGCCAAACTATGAAGGCCCGTACATCATAGACAAGGTCTACCAGGGTGGAGCCTACCTACTCATGGATATGCACGGTGAAAGGCCTTTCAGGCCAGTAAACGGCCGCTTCTTGAAGAAATACCATGCTTAATAAGCTGCAGCCTAGGTCAATGATGGATGACGACGACTATGTCCCCTCGCTATCTTCCTAAGCTCAGACTTTACAAGCAGCAGTCGGCCTTCCTATATCGGCGGACCGAAACGTCCTTAAACTAACAGCGGACCGAAACGTCCTTAAACTATCGACGGACCGAAACGTCCTTAAACTAACAGCGGACCGAAACGTCCTTAAACTATCGACGGACCGAAACGTCCCTAAACTACCACCGCAACGTCCTTAGGTTGACGAGATGGATAAATATAAAAAAAAAAAAAAAAAAAAAACGGTATGTCCATAAGCAAAATGGGCACGGATGAAAACCCGAAAAGGGCTCCGTGAGTAAAAACAGCAGGACTACCGGCGAGTGTTTGTGAAAACCCGAAAGGGCGCAACCTCGTTAAAGGACACTTACAGAGTCCTCTCAACCCTGTAAGGAGAAACCACCTGCGTGAGATCCTTACGACTCACAAAGGAGCAGCACACTTAGGGATCCTCACGATTCCTAAGAAGAAAATACACTTACGAGATCCTCACGACTCGTAAGGAGAATTCTCTTATGGGACCCTCACGGCTCATGAGATTTGAAAGTCTTAAGCTACAGAAACCTGAACCTGTTCTTAAGCAAATCCCCCACAACCTCCGATATTGCCCTACAAGAGGCTCAATACTGACCCTTGTATACAATCCACGGGCGCGAATAAACATTTCCCCAACAAAGTCCAACCCTTATAGGTCCTCTCGACCCATAATGAGAAAGTCCTCTTGTAGAATCCTTACGACTTACAGAGGAGCATACACTTAGGAATCCTCACGATCCCTAAGGAGAAAACACACCTACGAGATCCTCACGACTCGCGGGGAGAAATACCTTTGTGAGACCCTTACGGCTCATGAAGTCAAAAGCCTTGGTCGACAGGACCCTTAACCCTGTTTGCTGAGCCACCTTTGTTCGTCATCGACAAAAGCAAATGATGATTCGCTCCTGGCAACGTTCCAGTTGTAGCGGTGCTGATGCTAAAATCGGTGCCTAAAACCCAGGCTTGTAACGAAAAGCTAGCAAGCCACACATGCCTACAAAATAGCCGAAATGATGGGGCAACTTGCAATAAAAAGCAGCAAGTAAAAATGAAGGCATGAAAAATAGCCGAAATGATGGGGCAACTTGCAATAAAAAGCAGCAAGTAAAAATGAAGGCATGAAAAATAGCCGAAATGATGGGGCAACTCGCAATAAAAAGCAGCGAGCAGAAAATAGATAAATAGCCGAAATGATTGGGCACCGCGAAAAATAGCCGAAATGATTGGGCAATCGCGATTTTCGCGATATAAAAGCTGAAATGATAGAGCATCGCGGAAAAAGAAATAAAATAAAAATAAAATTTATGTCCTACAGGTGATATTCCATCACACCCTGTACACAATCCAAGGGCGTAAACAAAAAGGGGATCATGCTTCTCCCCCAGGTTTCATCAGAAAAAGAAGCCAGGTCTCGACGGGCCACAGGCGACCTAGAGATCATCCAAACACTCGTCTCGTAACAACGGACATGACTTCAAACAAAGCAGAGCAGCGGCAGCTCCCAGTTCTATGGCTCGGTGGTATACATATCGCCAACAGTCAAGCCTCCATCCCGCGAAATGCGGATACAATCTAGTGCAAACTTCCTGGTTACGTGGAACGCGGATAACGTCACTCTTTGACCCCATGGAAAACGTCCAGAGCGGATCCTGGTCCTCGCAGAGCATGGCAATGAACCCGTGCGAAGCATCCAGAGCGGAGCCTAGTCCTCGCCTAACGCGGCAGTGAACCCGTGTGAAGCATCTAGTGCAAACTTCCTGGTTACGTGGAACGCGAATAACGTCACTCTTTGACCCCGTGGAAAACGTCCAGAGCGGATCCTGGTCCTCGCAGAGCATGGCAATGAACCCGTGCGAAGCATCCAGAGCGGAGCCTAGTCCTCGCCTAACGCGGCAGTGAACCCGTGTGAAGCATCTAGTGCAAACTTCCTGGTTACGTGGAACGCGGATAACGTCACTCTTTGACCCCGTGGAAAACGTCCAGAGCGGATCCTGGTCCTCGCAGAGCATGGCAATGAACCCGTGCGAAGCATCCAGAGCGAAGCCTAGTCCTCGCCTAACGCGGCAGTGAACCCGTGTGAAGCATCTAGTGCAAACTTCCTGATTACGTGGAACGCGGATAACGTCACTCTTTGACCCCGTGGAAAACGTCCAGAGCGGATCCTGGTCCTCGCAGAGCATGGCAATGAACCCGTGCGAAGCATCCAGAGCGGAGCCTAGTCCTCGCCTAACGCGGCAGTGAACCCGTGTGAAGCATCTAGTGCAAACTTCCTGGTTACGTGGAACGCGGATAACGTCACTCTTTGACCCCGTGGAAAACGTCCAGAGCGGATCCTGGTCCTCGCAGAGCATGGCAATGAACCCGTGCGAAGCATCCAGAGCGGAGCCTAGTCCTCGCCTAACGCGGCAGTGAACCCGTGTGAAGCATCTAGTGCAAACTTTCTGGTTACGTGGAACGCGGATAACGTCACTCTTTAACCCCGTGGAAAACGTCCAAAGCGGATCCTGGTCCTCGCAGAGCATGGCAATGAACCCGTGCGAAGCATCCAGAGCGGAGCCTAGTCCTCGCCTAACGCGGCAGTGAACCCGTGTGAAGCATCTAGTGCAAACTTCCTGGTTAGGTGGAACGCGGATAACGTCACTCTTTGACCCCGTGGAAAACGTCCAGGGCGGATCCTGGTCCTCGCAGAGCATGGCAATGAACCCGTGCGAAGCATCCAGAGCGGAGCCTAGTCCTCGCCTAACGCGGCAGTGAACCCGTGTAAAGCATCTAGTGCAAACTTCCTGGTTACGTGGAACGCGGATAACGTCACTCTTTGACCCCGTGGAAAACGTCCAGAGCGGATCCTGGTCCTCGCAGAGCATGGCAATGAACCCGTGCGAAGCATCCAGAGCGGAGCCTAGTCCTCGCCTAACGCGGCAGTGAACCCGTGTAAAGCATCTAGTGCAAACTTTCTGGTTACGTGGAACGCGGATAACGTCACTCTTTGACCCCGTGGAAAACGTCCAGAGCGGATCCTGGTCCTCGCAGAGCATGGCAATGAACCCGTGCGAAGCATCCAGAGCGGAGCCTAGTCCTCGCCTAACGCGGCAGTGAACCCGTGTAAAGCATCTAGTGCAAACTTCCTGGTTACGTGGAACGCGGATAACGTCACTCTTTGACCCCGTGGAAAACGTCCAGAGCGGATCCTGGTCCTCGCAGAGCATGGCAATGAACCCGTGCGAAGCATCCAGAGCGGAGCCTAGTCCTCGCCTAACGCGGCAGTGAACCCGTGTGAAGCATCTAGTGCAAACTTCCTGGTTACGTGGAACGCGGATAACGTCACTCTTTGACCCCGTGGAAAACGTCCAGAGCGGATCCTGGTCCTCGCAGAGCATGGCAATGAACCCGTGCGAAGCATCCAGAGCGGAGCCTAGTCCTCGCCTAACGCGGCAGTGAACCCGTGTAAAGCATCTAGTGCAAACTTCCTGGTTACGTGGAACGCGGATAACGTCACTCTTTGACCCCGTGGAAAACGTCCAGAGCGGATCCTGGTCCTCGCAGAGCATGGCAATGAACCCGTGCGAAGCATCCAGAGCGGAGCCTAGTCCTCGCCTAACGCGGCAGTGAACCCGTGTGAAGCATCTAGTGCAAACTTCCTGGTTACGTGGAACGCGGATAACGTCACTCTTTGACCCCGTAGAAAACGTCCAGAGCGGATCCTGGTCCTCGCAGAGCATGGCAGTGAACCCGTGCGAAGCATCCAGAGCGGAGCCTAGTCCTCGCCTAACGCGGCAGTGAACCCGTGTGAAGCATCTAGTGCAAACTTCCTGGTCACGTGGAACGCGGATAACGTCACTCTTTGACCCCGTGGAAAACGTCCAGAGCGGAGCCTGGTCCTCGCCAAGCACGGCAGTGAACCCGTGTGAAGCATCCAGAGCAAACACCGGACTGTGGAGTCCTTAAAATCCACGGACTATGACGTCCTTAACCTCGACCGTGATGTCTTAAAACTAACAATCAATCCCCCCGATTCCCTACGGATTTCGCCTTGGCTTAAGGGTACATCTCTTCACTCCTTTGATACCTGGCGTTGTAATTCCTCAACGTTTTCAAAGAGGTGACGGGTCCCTGCAACCAAACACCGGACTGTGGAGTCCTTAAATCCACGGACTATGAGGTCCTTAACCTTGACCGCGACGTCTTTAAACTACGATACCTTGGGAGATCCCTAACCCCGTGAAACACGGAAAAAGGTGATCACACCTGGCACTTGCAGGCCCTCGCCACCTGTAAGGAAGAAAAACTCTCTTGTGAGATCCTTGCGACTCTCAAGGGAAAACCCGCTTAAGGATCCTCACGATTCTTAAGAAGAACTCACACCTATGGGATCCTCTCAACCTGTAGGGAGAAAAACTCTTCACGAGACCCTTGTGGCTCGCAGCAGCAGCAGCAAAAAAAAAAAAAAAAAAAAAAAATGTGCGCTTCACATGACAACAGCATTGATAATTGAAGAAAATTTTCATAAAAGGAACACAAAATTTATTCATGCAAGCGGAAACATGCATACGAGTACTGAGCCTACATGGAAGTTCAACATAAAGCATGCAAAAAGGAAGGACTAATATAAAAAAAAAAAAGGGTTCTACACTAACGGAAAAGGTCACCAAACACAGGATCAACAGCACAGGGGTTAACGAAGCAAAGGACAAAATTCTCCATCTCTCTCTCCGCCTTCTCTAGCACATCGAAACGACGATTCTCGCGAGAAGTCGCTCCCCATCGGTTGGTGCCATGTTCGTCCGCGAATGCAAACATAATAGCTCGCCGGGCCCTGATCTCACTCAGCAGACGAATTAAGCAGTCCTTCAGAGCTTGGGTAATCAAGCATGCTTCATGGAAACCCTCGAGCTTTTCTTCCGCCGCATCAAGCATCGCCAGGGTCATCTCTGCCGGGTGAGGAGGAATATCGGCAAGCACGGCCATGAGGATCATCCGGAGCCAGAGGGAACCCATCGGGAGGGGAGACCCTCTACGAATCGAGAGCTCGTGCATGGCCGAGTCACATTCGTTGTCGGTAAGGAGGGGGTCCACCAACCGAGCAGCAAAGCGGGGGATCATCTCCTCAAGAGGAACTTCCCACGGCTGTCGACGAGCATGAGGGCGATTACAAGCCATGGCACTCGTTTCTCCCTCAAGAAAAAAAATATATATATATGATATGAATCTCTCTGTGAAAGGAAAAGAAGGCTATAGCCTCATATATAATGAAGTGCATTAAGTGCTGTGTGCGGAAAATCTTGCATGGTGAAATTATTTCCAAGACCTAAAAAAGGAAAGGCACCGAAAATCAAGGAGATGGGACTATTTCCAAGGCCTTTTTTTTTCTGCACCTAGCATTGCGCACTGAAAATATGGCATGAGGAAAATCTTGTGAACAGCCACATCAAAGGATCCCACGTGTAGAACACGTGAGACCTAAACCTGAATTGCATTGAAAAGGGAAATATGGAGTGGCACCTTGCATGTTAAAAAGCACAAACAGCAATAGTAGCAAAATAATAAAATCTCAAAAAAAAGGGGGCGGGCAAACATACAAGGACACAACAAAATTTATCATCCAGACTTCAAGAAGGCGATACAGAATAAAAAGAAAAAACTGTTACAATGGGAACACTTCAGATGCGGGGCATGGGTTGAGAAACTCAAAATTAACTTTATTCAAAACCTTCCAAACGTTGCGAACCTCCCGAGTATGCTTTCGCTCACGGTCACAAGCATCGGGATCCCCGCGGATGTCCTCTATCCTCCGATAGGCGCCCAGTATGGCTGATTGTTGAAAGAGCTGATGAAGGAGATCAATGAGATCATCCCGCCTCCTCTTTGAAATCAGGCCCATAAGGTACACCGAATGCACCTTATCCTCGGCAGCGTCTAAGTCCCCGAGTGGTATGCCGGCGCAAAAGAGAGGAAGGGCCTCCCGGATCGCCAGCACGATCAGCCTCAGAAGAGAAGAGCGACGGGGAAGTAGTCGATGGTTGTACTCATCAAAGCGGCTCATGATCTCGGCGCACTGAGCATCGGTGAACTCCTGGTTCTGACTGCGGCCCAGCGCACGAATGTTCCCATAGGAAATGATCTCGTCAAGACGATACAGATGGGCGTCCATGATACCTAAAATAAAAGTCACTAGCATCATTACAAAATCCCCAGCGCATCAATTGCAGAAGAACAACCTTGGGCCAAGAGACCCCAAGGAGCCTCTGTGTGAAGAGATTGAGTTCTTCATAAGAATTAAATTCCTTATTAAAAAAAAGGGGGGGGGGGAATTAAATTCCCAGAAATAATTTTGGTGGAATTAAAGTCCATGGAGTTGAAACGTTGTCATCATCTCTTCAAAGATCATCTAAACCCTAAGAGATCTACAGTTGAAAGATTAAACAGTTTCATGTTCTTATGGAAAATATGAAGAAAGAAGGGTAAAAACCCTTGTTTTGGATTTAAAATCCAGGAAAATGTGAAGGTCCATCGTTGTCCAGGAACATTACCTGAGGAAAAGGGATCCGTCAACAGAGTTAAACTCCGGGAAATGTCTGAGACAGAGAACTAAGCTCTGAAAGCGAGAATTAAATTCTCAACGAAAAAGTTCTCAGAAGAAGAAGATGAACAAAGTGAAGGCTCCTATGAAGAGACAGCGGTATTTATAGAAGACAATGAAAACGCTTCGTCTCCCCAGATCCCTAGAGGAATCCAACGGTCACAAGAGGTGACAGCGTTGCACTCACGTGCAGACACGTGAGAACAACGCTGTGGGGGCATTTGTTTCCTGATTTAAAATCAGGAAGCTTCTGTGAAAATCTTCAGAAGAGGGTCACGTGCTTACACGTGACTAGCGGTCACGTGTTCACACGTGACACCTGAACGCATCATTCAATCAAGTTCAGTCTCCTGACTAAGTCGAAGAAAAGGGGGCTTCAGGAAGGGTCACGTGCTCCCACGTGATCAAGGACACGTGTCGACACGTGACATTTAAATTCAAGCAGCAAAGGCGCACATTGGTTCCCTGATCAAGTCAAGGAAAAGAGCTTTAGAAAAGGTCACGTGCTCTCACGTGACCAGAGTCACGTGTTGACACGTGACGTTCAAGACAGCAGACCCGTTCTCCCGTTGAACCAAAGAAAGAGAGTTCAAACAAGGGTCACGTGCTCACACGTGACCAGGGGTCACGTGATAGCACGTGATGTTTAAGCAGCAATCAGAAGACGCAGTGCAGAAGGCTCATTCCAAAAGGGGTCACGTGCTCACACGTGACCATGGGTCACGTGGTCACACGTGACCGACTTTCAAAGCCCATTTTTGACGACAGAATTAAATTCTGAAGGAAATTCGAATCTTTCCAAAAGAAAGTAATTATTTGGGACCAATCAAATTAAAGATTCAGAGATGATTAAATATCATCTATCTATGGAAAATCTCGGGTTTGGAAAGATTTCCCCTTTAAATCTAACCAAAATAGCAAGGGAGAATCTCTGGATTTAAAATCCAATGGTGAATAAAATTCACCTAATCATCCAACGGCCCAAAATGAATGATGAATGCAAATCAAATATCAATGAAGATTCGTCAAAAAACTGATTGATTCGGCTGCTTCTCCTATAAATAGGAGCCAAAAGACACAGAGAAGGAGAGACATACGCAGAGAAGAAAAGAGAAAAGGAGAAGAGCTTTGATACTTGAAAAAGACTCAGATCTTCTGCAAAAAAAACCCTAGGTAAGAAAGGGAAAGTCTTTTGGAAAGAAAAAGAATTTAATTCTCAACAGAGTTTAACTCTGAGGCATAAAACGAGAGAGCATATCTCCTCCCTCTTTGATAGAGGATCTGCAAAGTGCACATCTCCCCTTAAGGTTGAGAATTTAATTCTCAATGGGTCGAGATCCTGCCATGCAGATCCAAAACATAGAGAAGGAATGCAAGTACGAGAATTTAATTCTCACAGAACTATAGGAATTTAATTCCTTTAAAATAAAAGTAGGGCTTGACCCTATATCATGGGAATTTAATTCCTTCAGAACAAAAAAGAAACAGGGTTTAACCCTAATTAAGAACCTAGTTCTGTTGAAACAGCAGGAATTTAATTCCCTTAATCATAATTTAATAGAGGATGGAAATTTAAACTCCTTAAAAACTTTTATTAGGGTCTAACCCTATTCAGCCCTTCACGTATATGAGGAATTTAATTCCCACAGAAAATTCGGAGTTAAAACTCTATTCCAGAAAACAAAGTCTTCGAAAGGAAGTAGGAATTTAATTCCTCTGAAATTTACAGTTCGAGGAATTTAATTCCTGAAAAAAGATTAACAAAGCCTCTAAACAAAATACTTTGAGGCAGCATCCCACGTGACCCACGTGACCCTCGGCAGAAGCTCCGATACATAGGCATTTGAATGCCCATCACGTGACGGCACGTGATGCTCTGAAAGACGCGATAATCTCAGCAGAATAAATGAAGGGAGGGCGCTCTCACGCGCTGCCACGTGACCCCTCTTGCCTTAGTGTTTAGCACTAAATTAAAACTCTTGAACCCAGTGTTAAAACACTGTTGGGCCTTAGTGTTCAACACTAAATAAAAAGCTTTATCTGCAGTGTTCAACACTGATTACCTTAGTGTTTAACACTAATCTGAAAAAGCATGGTTGCTGGTGTTTAACACCAAATATTCTCTTACTGATTACCTTAGTGTTTAACACTAATCTGAAAAAGCATTGTTGCTGGTGTTTAACACCAAATATTCTCTTACTGTTAAACACTAACTTGTCAACCCCATTCCCAGTGTTCAACACTGACTGCTCTGTAATGTTTAACACTATGCTTTGGCCCAATTGGCCTAAATGGATAGAGGCAAAGCCTCTCCTGATTGGACTTAGCCCAAGATGGCCATAAGTCCTCAATTGGTGATTAACTGGTCCAATGGACTCATAACCTAATTAATTCGTCTTGACCCCAAATTGGGCCAAGGACTATTTAATCCACTCCGGTTCTAGGGTACATCTCTTCACTCCTTTGATACTTGGCATTGTAATCCCTCAATGTCTTCAAAGAGGTGACGGGTCCCGACGACCACCCATGATATGGACTGTGGGGTCCTTAAACTCATACAATTTCCTGGTCACGTGGAATACGGATAATGTCACTCTTTGACCCCGTGGGAAACGTCCAGAGCGGATCCTGGTCCTCGCAGAGCACGGCAGTGAACCCGTGTGAAGCATCCAGAGCGGAGCCTGGTCCTCGCTAAGCACGGCAGTGAACCCGTGTGAAGCATCCAGAGCACATACCGGACTGTGGGGTCCTTAAACCCATGGACTACGACGTCCTTAACCTTGACCGAGATGTCTTAAAACTAACTATGGACCGCAATGTCCTTAAACTATCTATGGACCGCAATGTCCTTAAACTACCTACGGACCGCAATGTCCTTAAACTACCCATGGACCGCAATGTCCCTAAAACTAGAACAATAGAGCCCTTTCTTATGCTCTTTTGTTGGACCTAAACGGCCCCGTCTAAGTTGATCTTAGCCTTGGAGATGGTTAACGCGTCCTTAGACTCTCAAACATACTGGACTACGAATCCCCCAAATTAACTCCGGCTCAAGGGTACATCCCTGAACTCCTCTGGCATCTGTCGTTGTAATCCTTCAACGTCGTCAGAGAGGTGATGGGTCCCGACAGCCATACAGACGATGGACCACCATGTCCCTAAACTGGAATATTAGAGTCCAAACACTCTTTTGTCGGATCTAAACGATCCCGTTAAGTTGATCTTAGTCACAAAGTTAGACTAACGTATCCTTAACAAACGTTTGAGTTGATCTTAGCCTCGAGTAGGGCTGACGTATCCTCAAACCAAACCCCCCCAAACCCAAATTTAAGATAATGCGGATTTGGACTAGTCCACGCCCTACGGGCGACGACATAACTCAGTCTCCGTAAACAATCCACGGGCAATAAAGCAAACACCCACGACACGAAGTGACCATCTGGAGAAGGAGAAAGTTGTTACCGCAACGCGGTAGCGTAATTAACTGCAGGGGCTTGCGCCTGCAGGGAAGAGCGTCCCCACAATCAAAAACCCCTCAAACGAGGGGGAATCTGACGAAGTCTGCTACATCGGTCGCATCCGTTTAAACCTTCGATATATGGTGCCATAAATCAACTTGGCATCTTCGGAGAGGTGGACGGATAGCACCAATTAGCATCTGCCCCGAACATAACGCTTCAGACGTCCCGACGTCCCGGCCGCCGTTCGGAGGGGAACAGTAATATCTTAAAACTAACATTGAACTGTGGAGTCCTTAAATCCACGGACTATGAGGTCCTTAACCTTGACCGCGACGTCTTTAAACTACGATGTCTCGAGAAACCCCTGACTCCGTGAAACACGAATAAGGGTGACCATATCCAGCACTTACAGGTCCTCACGACCTGTAAGGAAGAAAAACTCTCTTGTGAAATCCTTACGACTCTCAAGGGACAACCCGCTTAAGAATCCTCACGATTCTTAAGAAGAACTTACACCTATGAGATCCTCTCGACCCATGGGGAGAAAAACTCTTTATGAGACCCCCGTGGCTCATAAAGTGCAAAAGTCTTAGGAAGCAGATCTTAACCCTGAATCTTGAGCTATCGCTGCCCTGCAAGGAGATCAAGATAAATTGTCCGCAAAACACATTCAACAAAAAGGAGACGCATCATTGAGAAGAAAAATGTATCTTTTATGTACAAAAAAAAGGGAAAAGATACAAGTCTTCAAGTCGGCGGGTGATGGAGCAATTTTACCAGCTCATCTTTCTGTTGCTGAGTCACGGCTTCATGATTCAGGATCGCCAGAAGACGGGCTCCGCCTGAGCCTGCTGGGCCTGATATAAAGCGAGCCGGCCTTCAAGCTCTTTCTCGGTGGCTTTGTGTGCCTCGACCCTTTCACGAGTGAACGTGGCAGCTTTATCAAGAGTCGCCATCTCTTTGATAGACTCTTAAAGCACCCGCCAGAGCTCATACATTTTATTGGCTTTGGCTGTAAGGCTGGTCTGAAGCCCGCTCAATGCCTTCGAGGTCAGTTCCCTCTCCAAGAATTTACGACCGAGCCTCGTCTCACACAACAATGTGTTCGCCATGCGTCGCTCTATTAGACCACATAAGCTCACTTTCGCGACCGCAACCTCGGGAAACGGGACATACACGCTCAAGACCATATAAATAGGCTTCCGGTCGACAGCAATAATCGATCTAAAACGCGCTCACATCACCTGGTATGAAAAGCAACGAGAAAATTTCCGATGTTTATCCTATCGAGCATGTGTTCGCAATCATATGAAGATCCGGAAAAGAAATAAAATTCGAAGCTTTAATGTGCATGCGACATGATGACAGTGCTGATAATTGAAGGAAGTTTTCATAAAAAGAACACAAAGTTTATTCATGCAAGCGAAAACATACATACGAGTACCGAGCCTACATGGAAGTTCAACATAAAGCATACAAAGAGAAGGACTAATTTAAAGATGCTACGCTAATGGGAAAAGGTCACCAAACACGGGATCAATGGCACCAGGGTTAGCAAAGCAGAGGACAAAATTCTCCATCTCTCTCTCTGCTTTCTCCAGCACATCAAAGCGACGGTTCTCGCGAGGAGTCGCTCCCCATCGATTGGCGCCATGTTCGTCCGCGAAAGCAGACATAATAGCTCGCCGGGCCTTTATCTGGCTCAGCAGATGAATTGAGCAATCCTTCAACGCCTGAGTAATCAGGCACGCTTCGTGAAAACCCTCGAGCTTTTCTTCAGCCGCGTTAAGCATCGCCAGGGTCATCTCCGCCGGGTGAGGAGGGATGTCGGCAAGCACAGCCGCGAGAATCATCCGGAGCCAGAAGAACCCCATCGGGAGGGGGGACCCCCTACGGATCGAGAGTTCATACATTGCCGAGTCGCATTCTTCGTCGATAAGGAGTGGGTCCACCAACCGAGCAGCAAAGCAAGGGATCATCTCCTCGATAGGAACTTCCCATGGCTGTCGACGAGCATGAGGGCGATTGCAAGCCATGGCGCTCGTTTGTTTCTCAAGACAAATTACACCAAAATAAGAAAGAAAAAATATAAATCTCTCTGTGAAGGGAAAAGAAGGCTATAGCCTCAGATATAAAGAAGTGTATGAAGTGTTGAGCGCGGAAAATCTTGCATGATGAAGCGATTTCCAAGGCCCAAAAAAGGAAAGGCATCGAAAATCAGGGGGATGGAACTATTTCCAAGGCTCCTTTTCCGCATCTGATATTGTGCACTAAAAATGTGGCATGAAAAAAATTTTGAACAGTCCCATTAAAGGACCCCACGTGCAGAACACGTGAGCCCCAAACTTGACGTGCACTAAAAATGGAATAGCACCATGCATATTAAAAGCATCAGCAGCAACAATAGTGAAATGATAAAGTCCCACAGAAAGGCATGCAAACATGCAAAGACATAATAGAACTTATCATTCATGCTTCAAGAAGGTAATACAAAATAAAAAGAACACGTTTACAATGGTAAGACTTCAGACGCGGGACACGGATTGAGAAACTCAAGCTTAACTTTGTCCAAGATCTTCCAAGCATTTCGAGCCTCCCGAGTATGTTTTCTCTCACGATCACAAGCGTCGGGGTCCTCACGAATGTCCTCCACCCTCCGATAAGTGGCAAGTATGGCTGACTGCTGAAAGGCCTGGTGCAAAAGATCAATGAGGTGATCTCGCCTCCTCTTTGAGATCAAGCTCATCAAGTACATCGAATGTATCTTGTCCTCGGCAGCGTCCAATGCCCTAAACGGTATACCGGCGCAGAAGAGAGGAAGCGCCTCCCAAATTACCAGCACGATGAGTCTCAAAAGAGAAGAGCGACGGGGGAGTAGCCGATGGTTGTACTCGCCAAAGCGGCTCATGATCTCGGCGCATTGAGCATTGGTGAACTCTTGGTTCTGACTATGGCCCAGTGCACGAATGTTCCCATAGGAAATGATTTCGTCAAGGCCATACATATGAGCATCCATAATACCTGAAATAAAGGTCATGAGAATTGTTACAAAGCTTCTGTTGCATTGATTACAGAAGGACAACTTAGGGCAAAAGAAACCCCAAGAAGCCTCTATGGGGAAGAACTCAGTTCTTCACAGGAATTGAATTCCTTTTGGAAAGGGGAATTAAATCCCCAGAAACTTTTTTCTGTGAACGGAGTTAAACTCCATGGATTCGAACTGTCATCATCATCTCCTTGGAGGATCAGATGAACCCTAAAAGAGATTTACTGCTGAAGATTAATTGGTTTCATGGGTTCTTTGTTAAAAAAGGGTAAAAACCCTTGTTTTGGATTTAAAATCCAGAGGAATGTGAGAGTTCATCGTTCATTCGAGTGCATTACCTAAAGAGAAAAGTCTTTTCGAACAGAGTTAAATTCTGGAAGATTTTCAAGGCAGAGAACTAAGCTCTGGGGAAAGAGAATTAAATTCTCAAAAGAAAAAAGTTCTCAAAGGAGGAAGATGAGCAAAGTGGAGGCTCTTCTGAAATGACCCCAATATTTATAGGAGGTGATGGAAACGCTTCGTCTTCCCAAATCCTTAGAGGAATCCAACGGTCGCAAAAGATGACAGCGTTGCACTCATGTGCAGACACGTGAGAACAACGCTGTGGGGGCATTTATTTCCTGATTTAAAATCAGGAAAGCTTACAGAAGAGGCATCACGTGCTAACACGTGACCAGCAGTCACGTGTTGGCACGTGACATTTAAAAGCAGCGGCAAAAGCACATCAGTTCCCTGATCAAATCAAGGAAAAGGCTTCAGAAGAGGTCACGTGCTCACACGTGACCAGCAGTCATGTGTTGGCACATGACATTTAAAAGCAGCAGACTCACTCTCTGATTAAATCAAGAAAAAGGCTCCAGACGAGGGTCACATGCTCACACGTGACCGGGGGTCACGTGGTGGCACGTGACGGCTAAGCAGCGGCCAGAAGGCAGAGCGCAAAAGGAAAGAAGAAGGCTCGTTCCAAGGGGGTCACGTGCCCACACGTGACCAGGGGTCACGTGGCCACACGTGACCGGCTTTCAAAGCCTATCTGTTAACAGAATTAAATTCTGAGAAAAGGCCTCTCAAACCTTTCCAAAGGAAAATGATTATTTGGAACCGATTGAATTAAAAATTTAAAGATTCTTAAATATCACCTATCTATGGAAAAATCTTGAATTTGGAAAGATTTCCCCTTAAAATCTAACTGAAATAACAAAAGAAAATCTCTGGATTTAAAATTCAATGGTGAATAAAATTCACCTAATAATCCAAAGGTCCAAACGAATGGTGAATACAAATCAGATCCCTCAATGAATGATTCATCGAAACTAATTGATTCTGCTCCTTCTCCTATAAATAGGAGCCAAGGGAAACAAAGAAAAAAAAGGAGAGATCGATAGAGGCAGAGGGATCGATACATAGAAAAAAAAGAGAGCCTTGATACTTTGGAGGAATTTGGATCTTCTGAAAACCCTAGGTATGAAAGGGAAGGCTTTTTGAAAGAAAAAGAGAATTTAATTCTCAATAGAGTTTAACTCTGATATTAAACAGAAGAACATAGTTCTCTCTTTGGTGGAGGATCTGTAAAGTGCACATCTCCTCTTGAATGGAGAATTTAATTCTCATTGGGTTGAGATCCTGCCATGCAGATCCAAAGCATAGAGAGGGAATTGAAGCTTGAGAATTTAATTCTCACAGAACTATAGGAATTTAATTCCTTTAAAATAAAATTAGGGTTTGACCCTATGTTATGGGAATTTAATTCCTTCAGAATGAACAAGAATCAGGGTTCAACCCTAGTTAAGAACTTAGTTCTGTTAAAATAACAGGAATTTAATTCCTTTAAAAAAAGAAGAAATTAGGGTTTCACCCTATGACAGAATCTCATGCCTCTCTAAAAGAGAGTGAGAATTTAATTCCTTTAAAGCTTTTATTAGGGTTTAACCCTATGATAGAATTCAGTTCTTCACATATATGAGGAATTTAATTCCTACAGAAAATTCAGAGTTCAACTCTATCCCAGAATATAAATCTTCAGAAGGAAATAGGAATTTAATTCCTCTTAAATTTATCGTTAGGGTTCAACCCTACGAAGAATTTAATTCTTAAAAAAGGGATTAACAGATCTTTTAAAAAACATATAAAGAGGCAGGGTCACGTTCCACCACGTGACCCCCGAAAAGATCAACAGAGAAGGGCCTTTGAGACAGTGCCTCACGTGACCCATGTGACCTTTGGCAGAAGCTTTAACATACAAGCATTTAAATGCCAGTCACATGATGGCACGTGATACTCTAAAAGATGCAATATTCTCAGCAGAACAAATGAAGGGAGGGCGCCCTCACGTGCTACCCCGTGACCCCTTTTGCCTCAGTGTTTAACACTAAATTGGAAGCTCTGAATCCAGAGTTAAAACACTGTTTGGCCTTAGTGTTCAACACTAATCAAAGAACTTTATTTGCAGTGTTTAACACTGAATTTCTTAGTGTTTAATACTAAATTAGACCCCTGTTAACAGAGCTTAAGACTAACTCCCTTAGTGTTCAACACTAAATTAAAATCTCTGTCACCAGTGTTTAACACTGATTATTCTTAGTGTTTAACACTAATTTGAAACCTCTGCTGCTAGTGTTTGACACTGATTTGCTCTAGTGTTTAACACTAATTTGAACCCCTTGTTGCTGGTGTTTAACACCAACTGTCTTTTAGTGTTAAAACACTAACTTGATCCAGGTGTTCAACACTGTTGAATTAACATTAGCCCAATTGGCTAAATGGCCAGAGGCAAAGCCTCTCCTTCAATGGATCAACAGGAAGCCAATATTCCAAACATGATTGGACTTAGCCCAAGATGGCCATAAGTCCTCAATTCAGACTTAACTGGGCTAATGGGCTCATAACATAATCAATTGGTCTTGATCCCAAATTGGGCCAAAGATTATTTAATCCGCCTCGGTTCAAGGGTACATCTCTTCACTCCTTTGATACTTGGCATTGTAATTCCTCAACGTCTTCAAAGAGGTGACGGGTCCCGAGGACCACACATTGACACGGACTGTGGGGTCCATAAACTCATAGACTATGAGGTCCTTAACCTTGACCAAGATGTCTTAAAACTAACATCGGACTGTGGAGTCCCTAAATCCACGGACTATGAGGTCCTTAACCTTGACCGGAGTGTCTTAAAACTAACTACGGACTGTGGAGTCCTTAAACCCACGGACTATGAGGTCCTTAACCTTGACCGCAACGTCTTAAAACTAACATTGGACCGCAATGTCCTTAAACTACCCATGGACCGCAATGTCCTTAAACTACCTACCGACCGTAATGTCAGTAAACTAAACAACAGAGCCCCCCTTTTTATTGCTCTCTTGTTGGATCTAAACGATCCCGTTAAGTTGATCGTAGTCTTAAAACTAGACTAACGTATCCTTAACAAACGTTTAAGTCGATCTTAGTCTCAAATGAGGCTAACGTATCCTTAAACCCAAACCCCCAAACCCAAATCTAAGATAATACGGATTTGGACTAGTCCACGCCCTACGGACGACGACATAACTCAGTCTCCGTATGCAATCCACGGGCAACTAAACAAAAAATAAACACACACGACACGAAGTGACCATCTGGAGAAGGAGAAAGTAGTTACCGCGATGCGGTAGCGTAATTAACTGCAGGGGCTTGCGCCTGCAGGGAAGAGCGTCCCCACAATCAAAACCCCTCAAGCGAGGGGGAATCTGACGAAGTCTGCTACATCGGACGCATCCGTTTAAACCTTCGATATTCGGTGCCATAAATCAACTTGGTATCTTCGGAGAGGGAGACGGATAGCACCAATTAGCATCTACCCCGAGCATCAGGCGAGATGACAACGCGTCGCGCCGCCGTTCGGAGGGGAACAAATCACACTAGCGTTAAGATTGCTAAGTGTTTAGATAGAGCATTTTGTTAATAAGTTGCTTGCCACCCTTCTTCATTCATATACCCTATACTATCACTCACTCACTTTGCAAGTTTAATGCTAAACCACTTGCTCTCATATTCTAATTTATGTATTTGTTGCTTATGTATGCTTGCTAATTCTTATGCTTAGTTTGGATACTCCATACTTGGACATACAAACGGTAAGTGAGAACAATACGGATTCGTTTCATTTCTTGCGTTGAACGTCGACATCTTGATGGTTTGTGCTTCGCGAACGCCTCGACAAGCCATACTTCACGTCAGAACCAACTCAAGGAGGGAACACTCATGATTAAGAGGGCGTCGAAGAATTCTCCACGATTCAACCATCCGATCCGGAACCACGGCCACTTTTCTTTCCTTATATCTTGCTTTTCTTAATTTTGTGACAAACCTTTTAAAACTCATTTTTTTTCTTCTTGAACTTTTAACGACAACTCTTAATCACCAATTTCCTGTGGATCGACCCGTACTTGCCGGCTCGCTACAACGCGTCGTGCACTCGCAATTTATAAATTTTAAAATGAGACCGAGCTTGCGTGCGCCGCATTTTCAAAACCTTTCTTTCAAAACCACAAAAACGCGTGCAGGTAAAGTCCCAACAAGTTTTTAGCGCCGTTGCCGGGGAAGCGATAGTCATTAGAGGTTGTTATTTCTGGTTCAATTGTATATACAAAACTAACTTTAACTAAAAAAAATTTCAAAAAAAAAACAAACAAAAACATACAAAATTAACTTTTCTAACATTTGTTCTCTGTCATTTTGATCTGCTGTCACTCTGTGTTTAATTGTAAGATTTTACGTATAAAATTGAGACACCAAAAGGACAAGAAGAACACAGTACAAAGTTGGAGCACCAACTCAAAGAATTGGCCGCCAATTAATTCCATTTGGTCGCAATTTGCGGCCCATCTTCCTCCATTTCCTCCAAATTTTTGGTGTTTGTTTCTCTGTCCCATTTGTGATCCATTTTTATACTCTAATTTTCATAACTATGTGTGTACAGCATATTGGCCATATATATCGCTTTTTGCACTAAATATCGTATTTTCCGACATTTTCAGATTTCAATAGAATTACGAGCAGCGATTGTGCGGAACTAGTTTCATTTTCAATAACAAAGGCGTTAGTGAAGTACAGTTCCAAAGATCCGGATAGTTTGACCCACGCAAACGAACATTCAAGTACTTATGGATTGACTCAACAGGAGTTTCTTAACCCAAATCGTACTGGTACGTATTTTTCTAACATCATCTCTCAATCCGATGCATTTCACTATTATATTTTTTGCAGGATTCTTCGCAAAATTTGCCGCTAATAAAACAGAAAACTAACCGTATTTGTTGCAGCATTTAAGCCTAATATGAATAAAGATGTGCTTGATTGTTTGATTGCTTAAATTCTTTTCTTGATTGCGCATTTGCATCTTAATACGGACTTAAGGTCAACAAACCCAAATAAGATACGGTAAATGATTTCATCACCTTTTTCCATGGCTCACAAATCACAAAACTGCATTTTTGCATACCCATAGTAATTTTAAAATCAATTAACTCCGACTTTAAGGATTCGCGTTCAATAGGGTAAGTTAATTGTGTTTAGAACACCGCTTAATGTTATATTGTTCACGAGGTGTCTAGGTAAGTGTTCACGGCGCAACCGCCAAAAGAAAAAGGATTATTCTAATTAAGTAAGTTCACGAAGGCGTTGGACAATTTCCCCTTATCTCTGCACTTCCAAGCTTCATGATCTGTATTTGTTGAGCTCATTTCTCGACACAATTTTATTTCAACAATCAGGTTCTTAAGCAGGTTTAGTTGACTTAGCATAATATAGACTGCTAGAGGTGTGATATTATTTATTTTTGTGATTTTGTGAGTGCTTGTTGATATGGGTGATACACAGTTCGATTCGATTCTTCACGATTCATATTCTTTTGTATATACACATACCCAATTCTTTTATTCAAATTGCCAAGATTCTTCCCATATTTTTGAAAACTGTCCTTTCTCAGGGGGTGGCTAACCGTACCAGAATTTTGACATCGGACACCCACCTAACACTCTTGAACCCAATCCCACTTCAAATATCGAGCAACTGATTGAAAATTTAGAGAATCGGGTCGACAAGATGAATACTTTAGCATCACTACCAACACAACTCTCCCTTACTGAAACAATTGACACATCAATATGGTATGATAGTGAGATAGATGCTAGGTTGACTGCTTTAGAGAAAGATTTCGAAGTGATGATTGCAGTCGATAATCAAAAAGTTTCGACGCTAGCCATGTTCATAGAACAATTTGATCAATTGTTTCACGCTCAATCTCAATCATTGGCTAGAATCGACGAACAAGTGAAATATTTAGCTGTATTTTCGAATGGCTGGTACTAATTTCTGGACCAACGCAATCTCTTAACGTGCAAATACTGTATTTAGCTCTTAGATTTTTTTTATGAATAAAAACTCACCCTAATATCTAAGTCTAGCAAGCGGAGACGGGGGCAACGATGAGGATATCGTAAAACTCGGGTTTGGGGGTAAGTACTCCGTCTTTACTTTATTACATCATGTGTAAATTCTGCATTGCATATATATATATATATATATATATATATATAAACCCATAAAAATTTGAAATTTTTTCAAAACATAATAACTTTGTCGTCAAGTTAGCTAGTAGGGAAACTTAGACTCGAAGTCCGACGGTTTAGTTTGATAAGATAGAAACAACTAAATCCTATTTTTAGAGATTAAAAACCCGAAAGATAACCCTTTTTGAGTTTAACTGTAGCTAATATAGGTCTTTGCATCACACTACACGTGTCATAAGTTTTTAAGAATTGGATGACAAGTTTGATATGTCTTTAAACTTTTGTAAAATTGATAAACATTTTTAGGATCAAACATGTTTGTTTTGAATTAAGTAGTATCAAGAATAGTTCATAAAGTGAAGTGGATATGAAGGATATTATTGAAAACTTTAATGGAAGCTAAAATCTGAAAAATTACCCATATGGAACTTTGTTGGAGTGATTACACACCTTATCAACACGAACACGTCTTTGGGATGAAAAGAAAAACTGGCAATATCTCCGTTCACACTACATTCTGCATATTTTAAACGCATAAAAATGAGTCTTGTTTTGTGGTCTTGGTGACTTGGGCAATTAAGTCCCAGGGGTGTCTTCACACCTAATGACCTAAAACCATCTGGTTTGGGAGTCATTGACCCAAATCTCGCTAAGTCTCCAATCGCCAAATAAAGCAATTGTTCTCTCCGAATTAAAAGTCCTCACGGCTCTTTGTGGGAGAATAATCTTGACGGGAACGAGTTTTCTATTATAACAGTTTTTAGTGGAGATATGAAAGTTTAAATTTGAAAGATTATAAGACTTTTTACACGATCACGAAAGATGTGTATGAACGAAGACAGGTGAAGGATAGCACTGAAGAATAAGACTTAGTTTTCTGTTAAGATAATAGAAATTCTGACTTGAAACTTAACTGGAAAATGAAACTTGAGAAAATCTTAAGTCTTTTCAAACTCGTGTGATTCTTTAAAAGTCTTTTCTGGTCCATATTTATGACATAATGACCCTAATCGAAGTTTTTAAAACTTAACGACACTATTTGCACAATCATGTAAAGACGTATATGAACTTAAGTTAAATAAAATGTGAGGAGTGAAAAATAAGGGTTGGACGTTTCTGACTAGGGTAATAGAATTTCTAGTTTTGGTACTAAAACCTTAGAATTAGAACCGACAGTTATCTCACGAAACTAGTTTGACAGGATTTTGTGGGTGTAATCCGCTGAAAACCATCAGGAGACAAAACTCCTCCTACTAGGGCACCCAGAGCTTTAACGGCTTGTTGCACAGGCTCAGTGCAATTGTGTTCCTTGCGAAAGCGAGGATAGGATTTTGTTTTGCTCGGGACGAGCAAAAGATAGGTTTGGGGGTATTTGTTCGGTATGATTTATTACATTTTAATACTGCTCATTTCCTATCATTTTGTCAATAAACAGTGCTATTTTATCTGTATTTGCTCATTAGTACAGATTACAGGTACACGGAAAAAAACACTAGAGACAGTACATAACATGAACAGAAACGACGGTTTTTAGCCGGAACTGCAAACGAGACTGTTCCCTTATTAATTAAACACAATAATAAGAGCTAAGCTCTGTTTAAACACAATAAGGCAGTGCCTCACGTACTCCCCACGTGAGCGCCAACGCCGGCCTCTTATAGGATTAAATCCTACAGCGATGCCTCACGTGAAGTTCACGTGAGCGCCGACATGCAAAGCACGCGGTGCCTGTTATATAAGAATTAAATGCTTAGGTGGCGCCCACGTGCAAAGCACATGAGCGTCAGCGCCCAAAATTAAAAAGAATAGAATTACATTCTATTAGGGGGAAAATATCTCCCTGGTCTTTTTAAATAAAAAAGATCTCCTCTGTTAAACAACGCTGTTGGATCAAAAATTCAATGGTGATTAAAATTATCAAATAATAGAATTAAATTCTATTAAGGGGAAAATATCTCCCTGGTCTTTTTAAATAAAAAAGATATTCTCTGTTAAACAGAGCCGTTGGATCAAAAATCCAATGGGAAAATATTTCTCTAATCTTTCCAAATGAGAAAGATATACTCTAGACCCTTAGATTAAAAATCCAATGGTGATTAAAAATCACCGTTTGATAGAATTAAATTCTATCTATGGGAAAATATTTCTCTAATCTTGTTAAAAAAACAAGAATATATATATTCTGTGAAACAAAAATCATAGGATCAAACATCCAACGGAGGATAAAATCCCCCAAATAATCTTTGAGGCCAATTAAATTAATTAGTATCTCTCCAATGAGAGATTTTCTCAAATTAATTAACAAGCTGTCTCTCCTATATAAAGGATTCGAGACTTCAAGTCTCAGCAGGAGGAAAGAGGAGGAGAGAGGAAAGAGAGAGACCCTCCATAAGCTTCTAAAAAAAGGGCTTTCAAAACAACAGATAATTTAATTTTCTCAAAGAAGAAGACATTTCTCCTCAAAACCCTAGGTAAAGAAAATATCGAGATCAAACCATCTCCTTTACCTAACATATTTAAGGGTTTAACCTTTTAAAAGAACTTAGTTCTTTCTCTGGATCTGAGATCCATAAGAAAAGTCTCCCACAAATTGAGAATTTAATTTTCATCGGGAAAATCTTGCTCTTCAGAATCAAGGATTCAGAGAAGAACAAGGTTCCTTCAAATCAAGAACTTAGTTCTTTAAGAACCCGATCCAAGATCCTTAATGGTCAAGACGTATTTCTAATTTGGAGGTAACATGAATTTGAAGTTGGATGAAGTGTAGGAGGTAGTAGACATCATTATGGCTAATCCCCATGAAGAAGAGGCGTCCCCGTATGAAAATCCTTCACCAAAAAATGAGAGCGAAAAAACTCAAGCGAGACTATGTTGATTTGCAAAATTTGGTAACAGAAAATAAGTTTTGAGTAATAGATGGTGCACATAGAACATTATCTAAAAGAAAAGGTTTTGGGGAGACTGCAATGTTGTTTTACCGATGTAAGAAATTTTCAAACCTGAACCATCATCTATGTTGATCTCATCGGGACCACCGTTATCGGTGTAGCTGTGAAGAGTCCAAACATCGGACGTAACGTGATGAGAAACAGTGGTGTCCAATATCCAGGAGGAGGGAGCGGGCCGGTTGGAATTTGTGTTGTTGGCCATAGGTAGAGAGAGCGTCTGTGACGGATGTTGCGGTGAATTGGTTTGCACTACGTTCTCACGAAAGAAACGAACGAGTTGACGACAGTTTTTGGTGTTGTGACCGGGACGCTTGCAGAATTTGCTGTAGGAGTTGGAGCGGGACGAGTTGTTGCTGTGTGCGGTGGAGTACTGGGTGTTGTTATTGCGAGCGAAGTTATGGTTGTTGCTGCTGCGATTGTAGGAGGCACTTCCACGTTATTGCGAAGGGCTATAGGAAGAGCGATTGGGTTGGTTGGTATAGTTGACAGTTGCGAGAGAGAGACGCACCTGTGTCTTCCTTTTTCATATGGCGTTCATAGTCTATGAGTTTGTCATAGAGCTCGTTGAAGATCATGACATTATCACAAACTCGGATAGCAGCTGCAACTTCTTTGAATTCAGGTCCGAGACCAGCGAAGATGTGGAGAACAAGCCCATTTTCGGGAATAGGGTGATCAGTGAGAGTAAGATCGTCGGAGATAGATCGCATCTCTTGTAGGTACTCGCGGCTTATAGATCGCGGGCCGCGTTAATTGTTGATGAGGCGTTCCTTGAGCGACATAACTCGTGGACGAGATTTGTTCGCAAGAAAAATAACAAGTCGATCCCATGCTTTCTTGGATGAGAAAACAGAGGAGATATGGGGCCGGATCGTCTCGACACAACTGCCAGGGATAGCGTTGAGAATGAGTTGATCATGATGGTACCATTGATCATTGATTGTAGTCTTGATTTTTAACACGCTTGGTGTTGTTGTTAGCATCAGTGATAGTCTTTGGAGAGGAGATTTGGGGCCGTCGATGTAACCAAGGAGATCGTGGCCGTTAAGGCCGATTGAATTTAGGATCTCCACACGGTGAAGTTTGTGTTGGAAAAGGGAATTTGGAGATGATGGGGATTGAGTTTTGAGAGGAAGTCATGGATCAAGATTGAGCTTTTAATCGCAGGGCTTTGATACCGTATAAGATCTTGAAGAAGATAGTTTTTAAGGTTTTCGACTTAGTAATTGTATTGAGTATTGCATATATATATATATATATATATATATATATATATATATATATTACACTTTACGTGATGGAAAGAATAAAATAAAATCTTTCCTAATTAAATAATATCACAGAAGTTATGGAAAGATTTGCGTAATTGAGGTTCGCGACAGCTGCACTTGCGTTTAGTAGACGTCTGGCTAGTATTGAACAGACGTCTAGCTAGTATTGAACAGACGTCTGCATGTTCTCTAAATTTGCTGAAGACTAATGGCCAGACGTCTGAATCTTCCTCATCAGACGTGTGGGTCTGAATCTTCCTCATTAGACATGTGGCTCCACTCTATTATTTGGATAGACCGTAATTATTAACCGCTACAGCGGTGGCTGTGTGTCCAGACGTCTGGATCTTCTCATTCAGATGTCTTGCCATGCTCTATTATTCGGTAGAGTCTGGCAGACGTCTGCACCTCATTCTGCAGACGTCTGATGTTTCCTTGGGTATTTGTCGCTATATATATATATATATATATTTCTTTTCGTTTTCTTTGATGCGATGTTGGATATTTGTGTAAATTCGTGCAATCCGGATCAAAGGCGATGGCAACTGTTGTGAGATCGTCAGAGCCAAAGAGTAGGAAATGGTAACTAGCTAGTGGCCTCTCATGGAAAATTTTATTAGAGGATCAGTATCTGTTTCGATACATTCATTTTTCATAAATACATGTTATTAATTTGATTCTTGAATTTATTTGTTGCATTTTACAGCACGAAGCGCAACGAACGAGCAAGAAACCAAATAATGAAAGATCTGACAATAGATTATTTGAGGAAAGGCTACTCATTGGGTATGTTTAGATCAGAAGATGGATGAATAAAGAGGATATATGTAACAATATATTATTTTTTGAATCTTCTTTTCTCTCCCTCTAATTTATATATGTGTAAAACAAAATCATCAAACATATACATGATGTTATGCTTGATGTAGATTGTAGAATGTATGTATTCCCTATGGTTATTTTTTTTTCCTAAAGCATTTCTTTTAAGATAATGGTTGGATAATCTTCACTGAAGCATTGCAAAAACAAATGTAATCATGCTAGATTTGACCAGTTTTTCTTTCATAAAATATAAAATTAATAATTAAAAAAATTGCTCAGTTTTTCAAACATTGATAACAATGGATTTAAGTTTTGGACATCACTAATTTAGTGACCACTTATGCAAAATTCTAGATTTTTTTTGCCATAAGTCATTATCTGGCCCATATAGAAGGATTTGCCTGCTTTGAAGTCTAGTAGATATGCCCAGTTTAAAAAAAGGCAAATTGTCAAAAAGCCTTCGGCCTGTTTAAAACTTCTATAAAAGCCATGGACCTTTTGCTCTTATTAAAAAAAAACCGTGGGCCAAATTAAAACCCCTTTTATATTAGTTACAGTTAGAGTAGTTGTATAGTTGCATGTCAAAAATAAAAAAAAATTACTCTCACTTATTCACTATCTCCTTATAAATAATGAGAATAATACTATCATCAATAATCAACAAGTATTTTACACGTGTGATGCACGTAAATATATAGTTAATATTATATTGATTTACAAAACCTATGTCATTTAAATATTTAGCTTTGAAAATAAGGTTATAGATATACCTCAAAAAATTAAGAAGAAAAAAAGGATGGCGGACCTAAAGTTTTAGTTTTTTCCGGCCTCGGGTTCCGGTTCCGGCAAGAGAGCGAAGTGAACAGTGTTTTGACGGACAAGTCTGGCTAAAGCCCCGCAGGACCGAACGCAGCGAGTTGAGTTAGAACTCGTCAAAATATCTCAAAAAATTGAGAAGAGTAAAATGATGGCATACCTAAAGTTTCATCTCTTGCCTTTTTTTAGGATAAGGGTGTTTCCACCTATTCTTCATTAATAAGATTATAATTATATCTGCATTTTACTACCTATCATTATTTCAGAAACGTGTATATATAAGAAGCATCTGGAATAAAATTTGTAAATATAAGAAGCATCTGGAATTATCGAGAAGGAAAGTACGTTTTTTTCTGGAATACCAATAACTAGTAAAGTGTAATGAATAGAACTTTAGTTATTAAAGTATCATATTTTAAACTTCACCAATTAACAAAGTGGTGAAACATTGGCTAATAAAATACCAATTAGCCTCTTAATTTTTTTGAAGATAAAACAAAATAAAATATGACATGTAATATACGAGAATAATGAAGGAAAGATGACTTAGCGGGAAATTTCTCCTATGACGTCAGAAAAATACACCCTCCATCGATTTTTTCGACGATTGGCACCTATTATCATCGTCTTTATCCTTTAAGATGTAGATACACCAAATTTCATGTGGTACATCACTTTTTTACCGTTGAATTAATGAATGCAAAATTAACGGTTTACCGACAATAGAGCATTTACATTGCTAACTCAACAGTGAAAAAGTGGTAAAACCACATGAATTTGGTGTATCTGCATTTTACATAATAAATATGATGACGATGGATCATGATCGTCGAAAAAACCATGAAGATTGTATTTTTACGACGCCATACAGGAGAGACCTCTTTCCTTCATTTTTCCCATTATATATATATATATATATATATATATATATATATATATATATATATATATATATATCTTAGATGATAACGATGAAGATGATGGATTCCGATTGTCGAAAAGTATTATTGAGGACGTATTTTTTTCGACGCCATAGGAGGAAATTCCTTCCTATGACCTCTTTCCTCCACTATTCTATATATATATATATATATATATATATATATATCAAACAACAGCCATTATTTAACTTTATTAAATACATGTTGACACATCATACCGAATAAATATATATATATATATATATATATAGATATATATAGATATCAAACAAAAGCCATTATTTAACTTTATTAAATACATCTTGACACATCATACCGAATAAATAAAGGGACTATTTTTTTTAGGCTTAAAAGCAGAAAAGTACCCAATAGTTTTCCAGTTTGGCAACTAACTACCAAATAGTCTTAAAATTATAAGAAACTACCAAAGTTAACCGTGACATCTAAGTCCTAACAGTGCCACGTAATCGCCACATCAGCATTGTTAATTAAATTGCCACATCATCAACAAAATAACTAAAATCCCAAAACTACTCTTCTTCCTCACCCTATCTCTAACCGTAAGCCTCGCTTAACCATCACCGCCTTCTTCATCCGACGTCGTCATCACCGATGCTCCGGCCACCTCCATTGCAGTCACCACCGTTGCAGTCCTCAAGCCACCTTCATCCTCTCCCCTTCAACTTTATTTTCCCCCATCCCACGTGTTGGATATAGTGCCCTCAGAGTCAATTATTGGATCACAGACACGTGATTGCAATGATTGAGGGAGGACCTATACCGGTAGGACAGTCTTACTCGAGAGGTTTGTATACTATCCGGTTTGTCTTTATCATCGTGTACATACTTTAGGTGACATTGTAGTTCACTATTACACGTTGATAGAGAATAGTATGCTACCATGGTTTATCTTTATCATCGTGTACAGTTTTAGGTGACCTTACAGGTCGCTATTACACGTTGATAGAGCGCTTAGGATTCTTGCTTGACTGCCAACAGTATGATAGCGATCATATACGTGGGAGCTGGGGTCTATAAGCACATCCTTAAAAGGTCCCTAGTCGTGGGAGTTTTCGAGACAAGGCATTAATACTCAGAGTAGACTAGTGTATACAGTCGAGACCCCGACGAGGGGCGGTAGCCGGTCTCACAAGCCATTGGTGTCAATTGGTTCACCTAAGATGTATACAGGTGCTCATTGGGTTATGAGTACACCGGACAGGACTCGCCGGGAACATGCTAGTTGGTATTATACCTGACGTCAGATAGCAGTTCCCTGGTGACATGTGTACAGATTAGTTCATCGACCTGAGATCGTCATTTGTCTCGTGTGAGTTCCCACTGTACTTTGATTACTACCCTACCACGGCTCAAAGGAGTCGTGCAAATAGGTTTTAGTTGGGTACAGTCCCAAGCCACATGGAGGCAGTGAGCGGATCGACATGGGTTTCGTCTCTCTCGGTATTGGGGGTGAGATCGCGCTGTGTCTACGAGAGCCATTACACGAAGTCCTTGGCCAAGGCAGGAGATTTACTGGTAGGTATTCCAGTAGTATCTCAAGGTGTTTTAGGCTACACTCTGACACGACTTGTACCGCTTTTGGGGGTCTGACTTTGCCCTAGGCCCGCCATGCGATGCTCATAGACGAACGGATCAGGCTGTACGGATATTGTCACTACAGGCTCAGTAGGGTGTCAGGATGAGTTCGCTCATCGACCTCCCTTTTGGTCAATACCTGGTAGCCCGTTACGTACGGCTAGTACCTCTGACGTGCTAGTGGTTAAATCCACAGCCAAAATATTGACGAGTCTTTAGAGTCCCCTACAGACAGTTTCTCAAGTTTCGGGCGAAACGTTGTAGAGGCCGTATGATATATGGCAGGGTTCGATCATATACGTGCGGTAGTGCACGAATCATGATCGGACGGATCATACTGGTGGGTTTTGGTTTAAGCCTGATCCTAGTATTAGATTTGTTGGATTACTTTAGTCTCATCGCATCCGCATTCGGTCGGAATACGGATGCAGGTATGTATATACATGTGAGGGGTATCCTTATGATCCGTCACGAGTTTACTTTAGATGTTGCCATATCTTTTTGTTGTAAACATTTAGGTTAATATTTGCAAGTGGAAAATGTGAGTGGAAGTCATCATGAAGAGGCACAATCAATTAGGTGACTCCTGGTCTCTTTTTTAGCACTAATGTCACTTAATTGATTGATTTGTGTGTTGAATTAATGGATAGAGAGAGAAAGGGCAGCCATATCCTTTTGGGTTAGCTCTTGTATTTTCTCATTCTTGTTCTCTCACAATAATTCAACACAAGAAAAGAAAAGAAAAGAAAAGAAAAGAGAGCCACTTCTTCTTCTTCTTCCTCTAGCTTATATCATCCACCAATGGCATCATCTCTAACCTCCATCCATACAATGGATGCAAGAGACAAAGTGATCACAAATATTCTCTACAACACCTTGGACACATCGGCTAGCACACTTCGTGCCCGAATTGCTTCGGATGAAGCGGAAGCCCGTAAAAAGACTCGATGATGTGGTGCCCTTTCCGACGAGGAGATCGAGACCGGAGATGCCGCGAGGAGCTTGGGATAGTGGCCAAAGACCGAAGGACATGGATCGATCGGTGTAGCTTTCCAACCCTTTCTCTAGTTGCTAGTTGTAGGTTAATGGTTCGATCCGGGTTTTAAGAATACGATAGCGCTGGTTTCTAGTTTAGAAAAATTTTCGTTTCCGCATTTTGGCCTTGGAAAGACGGTCGGGGCGCTACTGTAGACTTACATGGTATCAGAGCCATGCCATTAAGCTTTACTAGCTTGCTCTAACATATTTAAAACATCGATCGGCCGAATTTTCCAAAACCGCAATTTCAAAGTCACAGTTTCTGTCGAATTTTTCCTGTGGTCAAAAAATTATTTAGTGTGCTGCAGAAAAACAGGCAGGGTTTTTTAAGATATCTGTGAAAATTTAGTAATGAGATACAACAGTAACGCCGCGGAACCACGGCCAAACCTATGTTTTGGCCACGGTTCCGCCGCAGTCAAGTGTCATCTCCGTACCATTTCTTCTACAGTGGTCTTTAAACTTGGAATTAGGGTTTCTGGTATATTCTGTTTGGGCCCAGATTATTTTGAGTGCTGGATTTGTGCTTGGGGCCCACTTCGGGAAATTTTGTCGATCGAAAATTTTAAACATATTAGTTCACAGTATTTACATTATATCTGCGACCGTGAATATCATTTGATCGGTAAATCTTGTCTAATTGCTATAGCCCTTTTAGACGGATTTGCGAACGTGACATTCATGTTGATGTTCTGTGTTGTGCTGTGATGTTGCGGATTTGTCGTGGTGGATAGCCTAGATGCAATGGTAGTACGGTTTTGTATTATTTGTACATTTGATATTGCGGAGCGAGTGTCCGACATGTGGTCACTGTCTGTTTCTATATTATTCTTTTGGGGCACGACCGGGCTGAGGTCGATGTACCCGTTGTATATTTTACTTTCTGTACTAGGATTACCTCGCGGTGGGGTGCACGGATAGCCGGGTTCTAGAGGGCAACGGGCCCACATCTCATGGCTTTGAGACGGAGGGGGCTTCACTCTAGAATTGGCGGGCTATTCGCCGCACTCGTAGGGGGTATAGGCTGACCCAAGGAGGGGTGCTCAAGTTACCGGATTCCTTGAAGTGCTGGGTGGTCCATTCACTTTGTTGAAGGGGGCTGCCTCACTTCAGGTTTTGGCGGGTAACTTGCCATGCCCGTAAGGGTCTAGGATTTCATTGCACAGGCTATCCACACGACCAGGGGAACGTCGGGTTTCAGTAGCGGCTCTATGAAACCCGGGGATCCCAGATTATCTGTATTGTTCTGTGATACTTATTACATTTCTGCGATGTTGCATTTATCATGCCATGAGCGATTATTATATATTGATATATATATTAGTAGATGTTGTATATGTTTTACACCCGCGCTAGTCCAGTCCCCGCTCTGTCGTTAGTTAAGTAACCTAACGGGTGATGATGGGACCCAGTGGCGAATGCGGATGGAATATACATATATCGTATTTTCGTTCTTTATTGGTGTGATCAATTGATGGGACTGCATTGATTCGGATCAATGCAAACTAAACAAACCTATTCTGATGTTGTTGGAACAATTTTCAAAAAGCTGTTATTGTAAGGACGTTCTCTTTTGTTTTGCACAGTGGTATTCGGTTATGAATATCCAGCACCTCAGTCGACTAGGCAAGGGCCGAGATCCCTTCACCAGGAGTGACCCTTTGGACAGAAGTTTGTGTCAGGGTAATAACTTCACTATAGCCGATTGCCTTTTTGCTTTGCATCATGGTATTCAGTTGGAATATTCTGCAACTCATTCTACGGGGAAAGAACCGAGATCCCTTCACCGGGAGTGACCTCTTTAGCAAAGATTTTCGCCACTATATTTTTATAAAAAGCTATGCAGTTTCTTCAACGATATCAAGTTCATTACGTTAAAAGTTTTTCGCCAAAAACTAGACGTAGCCCTCCGTCATTTCTTACAAGTATTACTTAGTATTCGTGCTGCGTTTGTTGACTGTGTCAAGGCGTAGTGTGCGGTAGCTAAGTAATGTTTATTTGTGGCATATTAATGGGATTGGTTAGGACAGTCGTGCGGCCTTATTGACTGTGTCAAGGGCTCGTACGGGTGGGTTTAATGCAATCCAGGATAATGACGGGTTGAACTTAACTAGGACTTTTTGATTTGTTGACCGTGTCAAGGTCACTTGGGTCCTAGGGATAAAAATCACATCGGGAGTTTCTAAAGAAACTGAAACTTGATAGGTATGCGCAAACGTGAGTGGATTCCGTCACGTTATCATGCGATGATAGTTGTATCCCGTTTTCCACTGATGAGTTGGTTTACTCCTCGGGTGATCCCGACTAATTCTTCTTTCAGGTTTGGAGGAGAATTTGAGGTTACAGTGGGAGGTTTCCTGATTAGATAAATTGGTAACCATTTTGATCTAGGTTAGAGTGCACGCTGAGTATTTCTTTTCTCTCTCTCTTTGACAGCGACCATGACCCGATCCTTGACTATAACTCAGTGACCAAGTTAACCGAATCTTTTTAATACACTGGCTTTTGGATTGTCAGAGTTGCATACCTCATTGCCACTCCTACTCTTACCCTTTTCTCCATAACACTCAGTATTATTACGAACATCCACTTCCATTGGATAAAACCATCGTATGGTTATATACGAACTCGAAGGAACTTGTTCCAGATTCGAGGATAGTTTCCGGTTCTGGAGAAAATGAATAGGACTGTCCAGTTGTCTTTTCCTTTTACCTTCTCTCAGGTTGCGAGTGCTCCTTGGATTAGGACGGTACACCTATTACGCAAATTGGATAGTCTTCTTCCGAACCATAGGCAGGTGTCGAATGGTAAGGAATGAAGAAAGCCGATTAGCCTAAGTGTGGTGTACAGAAGGTATTAAGTAAAGACAAATAAAGGAATTAGAAGGAAGGCAAAATAAATTGCGACTGCTATTCATGACCAAACCAAGTATTTCATTACCACTCCGACTTCACCTTTGTATTTTTCCAGAACACTCCGTATCACTACGAAGATCCACAGTTATTTGGATACTCCATCGTATGGTTATATACGAACTCGAAGGATCTTGTTCCAATTCGGGGATGGATTCTGGTTCAGGAGAAATAGGAATAAGGTTTATTCAGTTGTCTTTTATCTTTACCTTCTCTCGCGCTGCGAGTGCTCCTAGGATTAGGACAGTACACCTATTACGCTTATTGGATAGTCTTCTTCCAAACAATAGGCTGGTGCCGAACAGTAGGGAAGGAAGAAAACTATTTAGCCTAACGAAGGTGTACAGAAGGTAACGACTAAAGACAAATAAAGGGATTTGGAGAGATGGCAAAGAAATATACAGTTATAGTCATGAATCTGGATAATGGAAGAGGCATTACTAGGAATACCCGGATACCCTTTCGAAACATTTACATGTTTCAGTTTCACTGTGTACTGTTAAAAGAAAACTGATTTCCCAATTAGTCCTTGCTACAGGGTATGTGTCACGCCCCGCTTCCCATTCTACGGCGCAGGGGACGCGACTGGCCCGCTACGTATTTACTCAGAAGCAAATACGCTAAGCGTAACTAAGCAATATAAAAGAAAATACACAAGAGGCAGGGTATAATAAAAACAACAACTTTTATTTATTAACATTCTTTTGTACAATCCATGAACAGTAACTACAACTGAAATAAAAATGATGCCCAAACAATGGCATGACAGGAAATGAAAAGTACTGAATGGAAAATATACAATGAAACTAGAGCTCTGGTTCTTCAGCAAGCTGATCCAAGTCTTCTGCAGATAGCTCGATCTCTGTCGGGTTCAAACCACCTGACGACATTCAAAGAAGAAAGAAATAGAATGTCGTCAGCGAACAGATCGCTCGGTAAGTCCCAAAGATAAGGGAGAAATAGAAAAGAAGAAAGAGAGAGAGTATCTTTTAATGTTGTATTATATTTTTGTAATGTTGTATTAACGCTGTTGTTTGCACCTTGGTACAGAAGAATGCCAGTGTATACGAGAAGGGTCTTAGTATGCTAGAGACCAGGGAAAATGGAAGTATAAGGCTCCGTTATACAATCCGGAACAACGGCAATTGGATTCATGTTAGGTGTCTTAATCTTACCGTCTCGTGCCACCTTTAACACCTTCCGTACCAATCTACCCCTTAAACCCCATAGTGTTTTATTTGTATTGTTTTGTACTGTAAATTGTATTGAATGTATAATTGAAAGACTGACCGAAACCATGATATCAGTAAACGGATGTAACCGTAGAATCATGTAAATAGAATAACTGGAGAACCATGTAAATGGAATGTATATCCATGGTTCGGTTCAGTCAAATTGTATAGATTGATTATTGGATTCATGGATTCATGTTGAATTGTAATATTGTGGATTGTAGATTGACCTGAATCATATTCAAGTTAGACTAATCAGACTCAAAGCCGAGTCAGACAATTAGAAATGTAAGTCGAAATCTTGATTATTTCTTAAACCTATAATTGCTAGGGTCCTGAGGGTAATTTATAAACTTGAGGGGGTTTTATGTAAAATATACTTTTATATACTTTTCAAAATGCTCCCCAAGTATTTATTATTCGTCTTTAGAGTTGTAATGAGCGTGGATTTTATATTGTGATATTTCTAGTGAAAATATCCTAGTTTTATAAATAAAGGTATTTATCTGTAATATTGATTTATTTGAAATTCATTGTATTTTAGTGTAAATTTATTCTTGGGATTTTTAGAAAAGGTGGAATATTTATATCATAACAAAATAGGTATTTTAATAATAAATACACATATATTTATAAATAAAATAATTTTAATATATATATTTTATATTCTAAAAAATCTCATTTTTCTTAAGATGTCATATTTTAAATCTTTCGAGACTGAATGTTCCTTGCGGAGATCTGAATCTCGCACTACTAAGCCCGAGAATGTGCGATAATCTGCACCATCCCGAACGGGTTTCCCAAAGTGGGGTTGTTGTAGGGTTCCTGGGCACTCTAAGGAGGTCTCACAAGACATCAACCATGCCAATTTCAAATTTTACAAGTGCCGAGAAACCCTAATACGGATCGTTAACTAGAATTTTAGGCGAAACAATGAAACTAGTTAACAACTTAACTAAAAGAACGGAAATACAACCTTTGTAGATCCGGTCCTCCACCTCCATAGCTCCATGATGAAGTCTCCTCGCTGTCCAAATAGAATCCCGGGCTCTAGCGTCGGTTTCATCGGAGAAATGGGCGGGCTTGGTCGTCGGCTTTGATGCCGAAGATGATCTACGTCGAGACAACACTAGATCAAGCTCCAACTTCACCAAGTCAAGAAACTTGTGAAGAAAACACCATATACTACTTGGCAAGAGGTAGAGGATGAAGAAATAGGAAGTGGGTTCACTTTAGAATTGGATTTCTCACTCTTTTTCACTAATTGCCATTGTTGATAGCAAGCTTTTCTTCATGTGAAGAAGAAGAAGAAGAAGAAAGAATATGATAAGTGTTATGTCAAAATAATAAAATAATTGAATACTTATCATATCCTAACTATGATTAAGTGTAGAGAATATACTAGGATTAGTGAATGGTTAGGTTTAATAGATGAAGACAAAATGGTCAAACCTTCTTGAAACTTCAACAAGCATCATGTTTTCAAGCAACCATTTTGTTTTCTTCTCTCTATATTTGACCAAAAATAAATGGATAAATAAATAAATGAATAATTCAAAACCCTAACCATTATGATAACCATGGTATAAGTATTTACACGAAACCAAGTAAGCATGTATCATCAAACATGATACAATCAAGTGCACAAAAGTATATCACATATACAACTTGTGTACTACAAGTGAGAAAATCCATTTAAAGTGAACCAATACTAGTTAATGCAAAGTAATATATCAAATATATAATTATGCATTAAATCATTAAATCAACACTTGATTTAACGATCCGGTCATATCGCATACAACCGACTAATATCCAATGTATCGGCTTATCGAATCAATCCTTGATTCGATAACTAGGTTATATCGCATACAACCAATCGATACATTCATCGCGAGAATAGAATACGGTATCACATACACGCATTATTCTCGGTCCCGCACATATCTCATATGCGCTCCTATCTCGTTTCGCTTGAGCCAGGAAACCTCTGTGTAGGACTCTAAAGACTCGTCAATACGCCGGCAGCAGGTGATGATCATATCAAGCACCCACAAGCCGCAAGCGGTCTGCTAAACGTAAAGGCCACCCGGGTATTGAGCGATCAGAAGATCGACGAGCAAGCCCGCTCATACTCCTGTGAATCCAACCAGTAACACTTACCGTACAGTCCGGTCTCGTCGTCTGATATGTCGCACATCTCACCTAGGGGTGGTAAACGTCAGACCCCAATAGCTCGATAAGTCGTGTCGATATGAGGTCTATAACAGTTCGAGAAACTACTGATAACACTTACCAGTAAATCTCAGTAACCCTGGCCAGGGATTTCCGGTTATAGCCAATCGAACACAGCGCAACATCAACTCCCTATACCGGGAGAGACGAATCCCCTCCTATCGCTCATTGCCTCCATGTAATTCGGGACTGTACCCAAAAACCACCGTTTTGCACGCCCTCTTAGACGTGGTAAGATGGAAATCAAAGCACAGTGGGAATCACACAAGACTCTATGACGATCTCGGGTCAACAGACTACTCTGTACCAGTGTCACCAGAGAACTGCCATCTGACGTAAGGTATAATACCATCTGGGAGTTCTCGACGAGTCCGTCCAGTGTACCCAGTCTCCACTGAGCACCCGTATATCATCTCTGATGTCAAACACCAATGGATATAGGATCATCCATCGCCCATCTGTATGGGTCGAGAAGGTATACGCCAATCTACTCTGGTATATCGATGCCCCGTCTCGATATACCCACGACTAGGGACTTTGAAGGATGTACTTATGGACTACCATGTCCCCACTAGTATGATCCGCATCATAGTCTAGGTAGTCAAGTACACATCCTAAGAGCTTTACCAACATGTAACAGAGAGACAATCAGTATACACGTTAAGGTAAAGAGTAACCAGATAGCATACTATCATGTCGAGCAAGAAAGTCCTCCCTATATATGTCCAAGCTCCACTACAATATACATCCTATATATAGTAATGGCCTCTAGGGCATACATATAACTAATAATCTCCCACTTGCACTAGGGCCATCTGATAGTAGTGGTTGCAGTATCTCATACTCAACCATCCCATAAAAGTCTCTCTCTGGGAATAGGCCTTCATGAGTGGATCCGCCGTGTTATCCTCTGAGTTTACTCTCCTAACCTCGATCACCCTGGAGATCAACCATCTCCATGATCAGGTGACACTGCCTTAGAATATGTCTGGATCACTGATGGGACCGGCGTTCCTTGGCATAAGCCACAACTCCATTGTCACACAATGGGAGGAACAAAGTTCATCTCATGAACCAATATACATCCAGACTGCCTCTTTGGTAGCATCATAAGCAGCGATGTATCTTGCCTTTAATCGTCTAGTATGTCACGGTATCTAGCTTGGAACTCTTCCAACATACCGTCCCTTTACTGAGGGTAAAGACAATGCCTGTGACTGACATTCAGTCGTCTTTATCACCCTGGAACATTTCCAGTGATTCTCCCCAGGATCGATTGATACCATCTCACTATATCTAGTGAGTATCCTAACATCCATTTAGATCTATCTCATAGATCCAAAACCCAGGATTTAGGAGGTATCACTTTGATCCTATATGGAGAATCCTTGTGATAAGCGGAGATTGACCGAGCGTAGTATAGGAAACTCCTTTCTTATCAAGAGCATGTCATCCACATACTCTACGAGGATCACCACCATACTCCCTACTACCTTTTTGTATATACAAGGTTCATCTACCATTTTGATGAAGTCAAACTATTTGACTACTACATCAAAACAGATGTTCCAACTCAGCGATGCCTGCTTTATCCTATAAAGTATCTTGTACACGTTTCCGCTGCTCCCACTGTTTACGAAGCCCTCTGGCTGTGTACTTATAGACGCTCTCTTCCAAAACATCATTTAGAAAGCAGTCATGACACCCAACCACCAGATATCGTAGTCATGGTATGTAGCCGTTGCAAGTAGGATCTGGATGGACTTAAGCATAGTCACTGAAAAAGGATTCATCATTATCCACGCCTGGTCGATGATGAAAACCTTTAACATGTCTAGCTTTGAAAGTCTCAACCTTTCCAAGTACACCAAGTAATCTTCTCAAGATATACTTGCTCCTGATGGGGATTTAACCCTTCAGATATAGCAACCAAAGTCCATACTTTGTTGGTGTACATGGATTCCATCTCAGATCGCTAAGCATCCAGCCATTCTTATAGAGTCCAAATCCCGATGGCCAGCTCGAAACTAGTTGGGTCATCATCTCATGATGCCATCCTCGCTCCCACTGTCATTGAGAAACCGAAGTATCTCTCAGGTGGGTGAGGAACCCTACTAGATCGGCGGAGAGGCTGAGGTTCGTTGGAATCTACTGAATCCTTTGGTTCTATCAAATCATCTGCTGTTGTTTATATAGCTGGAACATTTCCAGTTGTACATAACAGACCTTGCCTCGAGCTTGTCCGGATTATGCTTTTAGACATAGCCCGGACAACTCCAAATCTTAACCAACTTAAGATATGGGCTCTTCCCTTTCCATATCACATATGAAGTGGTAGGCTTTGATCTGATTCGAACCCTATTCAATAGGTATGCTGCTTCTCAAGCGCATAACTCCCAAAAAGAAAACAGGTAACTTAGTAGTACTCATCATAGAGCGCACCATATCGAATAGGGTGCAATTGCTCGGCCCCGATATACCATCGTGCTATGGTGTATACGGAGGAGTAATGCTGAGAGAGAATCTCATTCTCCTTTAGAATAGTCCAGGAATTCTGTGCTCAAGTATTCTCCTCCTTGATCGAATCAAAGGACATAATACTTATACCCTCAATTTGGTTCTCTACTTCTAACTTATATTCCGTGAATATCTCAAAAGGTTCGGACTTGTGTTTCAACAGGAACATATGTCTGAATCCTGAGAGATCATCAGAGAATGTAATGAAGTACAAAGTACCATTCCTGGCATATGTAGACAGGGGACCTTACATACATCAACATGTATCATCCCAAGAGTTTACTAACTCTTTCTCTGTTTCCAGTAAACAGAGCTATGGTCATTGTGTCTTTGTGACATGACTGGCAAGTTTCATAAGGTGTAAATTCAAACAAATTTAAATATGCATCTAAATGTAACTTCAGCTAGTCAGGTCGCATTGATATAACCTAGTCTACAATACCTCAAGAAAAATTCGTTCATTTTTGAACTCATCCTCTTGTGTGTGTTCTATTTACTAGGAACTGTGGTTTGATTTAGAACTTTAATGCTTTTAGATAACGTGCCTGAACCAATCAACTTTTGATATAGGAAATGTTCAAAACATTATCCAACAATACAAAATTATATCCTTTCTTTACTAATAAAGAGGCTGATATGATTTTGTATATCAGGTTCGGTATCTAATAGTATTTGTTCAGAATCAATGTATTGGTAATACAGGGTGACAGTGACCAACAGACTTGGCTGCAACACTTGCCCCGTTTTCTGTCTCATGAAACTCATCACCCTTTCTCAGTTTTCTACCCTTTTGTAGCCCTATGTAACAGATTACATATCTGGGATCCTGATCCGGTATCATATACCTAGGATGCGGAGGATACTGAGAAACAGTTCTTTGTAATGAACACACCCGAAGATGATGCATCAGCATGCACTCTCTTCGTTTGGGCGGCACGGGAATTCTGGTAATCCCCAATTTCCTGCTCTGTTTTATAGCAATTATAAGTTGGAGCGGGACCAATGTTCCCCAGCTCAGTATAACAAGCGGGTTCGGTCAATTATCCGTATTATTATCTTGATTAAGGCGTGATATGGTCGCTACCTGGAGAGAGAGAGAAGAAAACACTCAGCGTGCGCTCTTGCAAGATCAGATTGGTTTTTATTTTATCTAATCAGGATGGCTCCCACTGCTTTTTATCAAATCTTCCTTCAAACCCTAAAAGGAAAGACTAGCCGGGATTAATTACACACTACAAGTTCGCCAATCTTTCAGCCAGGCCAGTGTCGGTACTTTGAGGGAGGTCCCCCGTGCTTTCGCACGAACTTAATTAATGTAAAGCTCATTTTCCCAGAGGCGTAACCCCGTTGACACCTTTCTAGACACCTACTTGATCGGCTAATTGTAATGTGTAAAACTCTCCCAGGAGTAACAATTACTCGCAGCGGGTATCGGGATCCAACTATCTCATAGAAGGTATGCAATCTCATTGTAAATTTCAATACTTGAAATTCCCGATAATATTTTGCCCCGAACGATTTATGACCTTGACAAGGTCAACAAACCATAGACCGCAAGTCAAGTTCAACCCGTCATTTCTTAATTGAATCAAACCCACCCGCACGACCCTTGACAAGGTTAACAAGGCCGCACGACTACCCTAACTCAATCTGCATCATATGCATAAGCAGATAAATACTGGTTAGCTACCGCACACTGCGCCTTGACAAGGTCAACAAACGCAGCACGAATACTAAACAGGACTTATCTGAAATGACGGAGGGCTACGACAGGTTTTTCTAAAAACCTATTGCGTAATGAACTTGATATCGTTGTAGAATCAAATGATTTTAAAATGGAGTGCTTTTGAGGCTTTTCTAGTTTTGCTAAAGGAGTCACTCCCGGTGAAGGGATCGTCGGTCCTTTCCTCGTCGAATGAGGTGCGGGATATATCATATATATCACTGTGCAAAGCAGAAAACTATAGAAGCAATCAAAAGACAAACCGTGGTTTATAGCATCTGCCAGTTATTGCTAAAGGAGTCACTCCCGGTGAAGGGATCTTGGTCCTTTCCTCATCGAATAAGGTGCAGGATGTTCTATAATGAACACCGCGATGCAAAGCAAGAACTGTAGCTACCTATTTCATTTTGAAATTCGATTCCACAACATCAATTAGGTTTATTTTCTTTCATTAATCACATTAATGAAGTCCCATCATTTAAATACCTAAACATCACAGATAAATACGACGTACACTTATGCCATCCGCATTCGCCTCGATGTCCCCTCGTGCACCGTTAGGTTAGGTAACTAACGGCAGAGCGGGGCAGGGCTAGCGCGGGTGTAAAACATAAGTAACATCTATATAATATATCATATATACTATATAAAGTATCCATCACAGAACATATCACATGATCACATCACAGATATCGCAGCAGAAGAATCATATGAAATATTGGATATACTAGGACATCCGTGTTTTCAATATGAGCCAGTATAAAACACGGATTCCACGGTCGTGATGAATAGCCAAACCCACACCCCTAGACCCCTACGAGAGCGGCAAGCAACCCTACCAATTCTAGAGTTAGGAGGCCCAGACTCGACTCCTCGAGTTGGTCTCCCACTGGACTCCAGAAAAAGGTTACTTGTGCTCCCCTCCTTGGGTCTATCCTAATGCGGAAAAGTAAATAATATACAAAAGGTGACATCTTCCGCAACCTGGAGTGCCCCAATAAAAGAATATTACATACAAGTTTTTATATGAATGAAAATGAAAAACACTCATCTCACATAAAAACCCCCGGCTATTCAAACACGACGATCCAATATAACATATCCAGCAACACATAACATCACATGTCATCAACGTAAGTAAATATGCGCATTCCAATTGTCGTTGACATATAGCAATGAAACCGGCGATATCACATATTACACTTACGGTCACAGAAAAGAAAGTGTGAAACTACAATAGTTGGAATCCGCAACCTCCATAGACATCGCATGCCTAATCAAATGAATTACTTAGACATCGCATGCCTAACAATTATAAACCCCGCATTTTAGTCTCATTATCGAAAACACTTTTCAATATCAAGTCGGGCAATTCAACAAGATTCCCGACATCCTGATCGAATGCTCGTCGCAAACTTTAGTAGGCGGCCGCACCCCCGACGCCGTCGACGAAGTGCACCAAGGCGGAACACCGCTACCGCAAGCACCCGAATGGATGCTTTCGGCGACGGGGTTCTCCTACAGTCACTTGGTCGGGGCTATGGAGTGAGGCTGTCTATTAAGTTTACCCGGCGAGTATCCGCGTACGCTACGTGATTGCGACGGACTTTTGATCAGATCAAAATTCCGTGGCAACCGATCAAGTGAGACTAAACTACTAGATTTATAATATTCATTCAGTTATCTCATAACTACTTGTGAATTCCAATTATTGTATCACATTCCGGATAAACAGAAAATGTTAAACTTTCCGATCGAACAGTCAAACACCCAAGTTTTCTCGAAACAAATCAACACATGAAATAGGTTTAAAAACATCCAGTTCATGCCTCAGTACCAACGGTCCAGCCGTAGAAGGGTCAAGCCAACGCCTCACATGTGGCACGCCGTACTACCCCAAACCCTAAGATTCAAAGGGCAGTTCAAGACGGTCACATAATCGAGTTAAGGTTTGTTGTCTTCTAGAGGGACCATCGCGTTACTTGCACTACTTAGAACGTGATTAAACTACAGAAAAATCCAACAGTTGGAAATTTCCCGGCAGGGAAAAAGTGGGTATTTATATCCGGTTGAACTTTTTAACATATTCTAAAATATCCGGAAAGCCACATAGACAAAGTCTGATAATCCGATTGAATCATCCAAGCTCCAAAACACCCCAGAAAACTCAACTCTTGAGTTCAAATTAAAAATTCCCAGAAAACTCAGCACCTGAAAACATGAATTACTGTGCAAAATTCATAAATTAATGCGACAAAATGGCCGCGGAACCGCCGCACAAGCCATGCTTGTGCCGCGGTTCCGCCGTGCGTTAGTTGAATCAGCCCCTCGAATTTCACAATAATTCAAATAACACCCTGCTGAATTTTTTAGCAATTTTTAAATCACAAAAATCCAAATTTTCAGAAAATTTCCAGAGAGCATTTTAGAGTTAGGTTTTCGGGTTCGTTCGGATTTCAAACGTCGTCTAGACTTCGCCTAAGGCTCTAGCTAGGCTCTGATACCACTGTAGGGTTCCTGGGCACTCTAAGGAGGTCTCACAAGATATCAACCATGCCAATTTCAAATTTTACAAGTGCCGAGAAACCCTAATACGGATCGTTAACTAGAATTTTAGGCGAAACAATGAAACTAGTTAACAACTTAACTAAAAGAACGGAAATACAACCTTTGTAGATCCGGTCCTCCACCGCCATAGCTCCATGATGAAGTCTCCTCGCTGTCCAAATAGAATCCCGGGCTCTAGCGTCGGTTTCATCGGAGAAATGGGCGGGCTTGGTCATCGGCTTCGATGCCGAAGATGATCTACGTCGAGGCAACACTAGATCAAGCTCCAACTTCACCAAGTCAAGAAACTTGTGAAGAAAACACCCTATACTACTTGGCAAGAGGTAGAGGATGAAGAAATAGGAAGTGGGTTCACTTTAGAATTGGATTTCTCACTCTTTTTCACTAGTTGCCATTGTTGATAGCAAGCTTTTCTTCATGTGAAGAAGAAGAAGAAGAAGAAAGAATATGATAAGTGTTATGTCAAAATAATAAAATAATTGAATACTTATCATATCCTAACTATGATTAAGTGTAGAGAATATAGTAGGGTTAGTGAATGGTTAGGTTTAGCAGATGAAGACAAAATGGTCAAACCTTCTTGAAACTTCAACAAGCATCATGTTTTCAAGCAACCATTTTGTTTTCTTCGCTCTATATTTGACCAAAAATAAATGGATAAATAAATAAATGAATAATTCAAAACCCTAACCATTATGATAATCATGGTATAAGTCTTTACACAAAACCAAGTAAGCATGTATCATCAAACATGATACAATCAAGTGCACAAAAGTATATCACATATACAACTTGTGTACTACAAGTGAGAAAATCCATTTAAAGTGAACCAATACTAGTTAATGCAAAGTAATATATCAAATATATAATTATGCATTAAATCATTAAATCAACACTTGATTTAACGATCCGGTCATATCGCATACAACCGACTAATATCCAATGTATCGGCTTATCGAATCAATCCTTGATTCGATAACTAGGTTATATCGCATACAACCAATCGATACATTCATCGCTAGAATAGAATACGGTATCACATACACGCATTATTCTCGGTCCCGCACATATCTCATATGCGCTCCTATCTCGTTTCGCTTGAGCCAGGAAACCTCTGTGTAGGACTCTAAAGACTCGTCAATACGCCGGCAGCAGGTGATGATCATATCAAGCACCCACAAGCCGCAAGCGGTCTGCTAAACGTAACGGCCACCCGGGTATTGAGCGATCAGAAGATCGACGAGCAAGCCCGCTCATACTCCTGTGAATCCAACCAGTAACACTTATCGTACAGTCCGGTCTCGTCGTCTGATATGTCGCATATCTCACCTAGGGGTGGTAAACGTCAGACCCCAATAGCTCGATAAGTCGTGTCGATATGAGGTCTATAACAGTACGAGAAACTACTGGTAACACTTACCAGTAAATCTCAGCAACCCTGGCCAGGGATTTCCGGTTATAGCCAATCGAACACAGCGCAACATCAACTCCCTATACCGGGAGAGACGAATCCCCTCCTATCGCTCATTGCCTCCATGTGATTCGGGACTGTACCCAAAAACCACTGTTTTGCACGCCCTCTTGGACATGGTAAGATGGAAATCAAAGCACAGTGGGAATCACACAAGACTCTATGACGATCTCGGGTCAACAGACTACTCTGTACCAGTTCACCAGAGAACTGCCATCTGACATAAGGTATAATACCATCTGGGAGTTTTCGGCGAGTCCGTCCAGTGTACCCAGTCTCCACTGAGCACTCGTATATCATCTCTGATGTCAAACACCAATGGATATAGGATCATCCACCGCCCATCTGTATGGGTCGAGAAGGTATACGCCAGTCTACTCTGGTATATCGACGCCCCGTCTCGATATACCCACGACTACGGACTTTGAAGGATGTACTTATGGACTACCATGTCCCCACTAGTATGATCCGCATCATAGTCCAGGTAGTCAATTACACATCCTAAGAGCTTTACCAACATATAACAGAGAGACAATCAGTATACACGTTAAGGTAAAGAGTAACCAGATAGCATACTATCATGTCGAGCAAGAAAGTCCTCCCTATATATGTCCAAGCATCCACTACAATATACATCCTATATATAGTAATGGCCTCTAGGGCATACATATAACTAACAGTTGTAGCGGCGCTTTGCAAAGATTGTAAAATACTAAATCCTTTAGAAAACGGTTTTATAAAGTAAATGGTATTGTAAAGATGTAAATTTTCCCGTATTCTATGTTCTAGGGTCTCCTAAATCAACTAGACTATTTCTAAATGGTCTAAACGACAAGTTGTGAGATGTCTCAAATCGCCTCTTCACCGCCAATTGTGGCCAGATAAATACAAGTGAGGAAAAGAGGGATCCGCTCACGAATCATCGTGAGACAGGCCTTTTAAAGTTACCTTTCTCACTTACCTAGCCTAGACACCATAAAATCAGGTTTAGATAAACGATCGATGTCCACAACTTATCGTCTTTTCATAATAAGTGGTATTTATTTAAAAAGTGTGTCAATACTAAATCTTTTAGAAATGGCTTTATTTAGTAAAGGCTATTTAAATGAATATGTTCATTTTCCCGTATTCTGAGTTCTCGAGGGTATCGTGTTAGGTTGTATGTAAGTGTGTGAGGAGGTAGGTCGTTACCTCGTGATCTACTTTAAATTTATAGCAAGTTTGATGGGGTTAAATGAAGAATTGAAACAATGTGGTATTTAAGTGAAAATACGATAAATTGAAAAAACTATCATTTCATGTGGCGAAACTTGATCAAATTGTTTAATTAGTGTTTAGTAGTCAACATAAGTAAGTTTAGGTATGATTGTATTAGTGAGAAATGGAATTTTATAGAAAACCGAATCGGAAATCGGATTTGTTCCGATTCCGTCGGGTTTTGTAATTTCGTATTTTGAGAATGGAAAAAAGAGATAGAAAAGGGACTAACGGGTTTTAGATTACTCAAGAGATTGAGAGGGAACTAGAGGGATTATCGGTGTGTTGGGTCGTCGCCGATAGTTCCTAAGATGATCGCCGGAAGTTCCGCCGGAATTTCGTCGGAGCTTCGCCTTGAGCTTGTTTTCAAAGTACACGATCTTTGGAAAATTTTTGAGAGACTGGGCCCAGCATTTTTGGGTGAGAGGGTAGTGTGTAGGGTTGGTATTTATAGGGTTAGGCTAAGGTTAGGCTAGATAAAAAGTTTAAAATAAAAATGTGATAAAATGTAATAAAAATGTATTAAAAGTGGAGTAATTGGGGTTTTTAAAGAGCTCTGGAAATGGTCTGAGGCTGAAATTTTGCGGGTGTATAGGGAATATGAAAAGACACAACTTTCATGTTGAGGTCGTCACCGGAATCGGCCGACTCGGCCGTGACTCGGTCTGAGGACCGAGTCAGACCGAGTCAAGGACGATTTGGCCGATTCCCGGCCGAGTCAGGCGGCCGGGATCTCCCCCGACGGTTCATATAACTCCTGGAAATGTTACATCTTTGGGTGTAGTGGGGTTTTTGTGTGATATGCACGTGTAAACTCTTGGTATTCTAAAGGTTTTAAAAAAAATCAATATTAAAAATAATGTGGGGTATGGGATTTGAACTCTGGTGGCTTGGTTCAGCAGTGCAAGGTATTACCAATGAGCTACAAGCTCCTTCTTGTAATTATGGAGCTAATTAATTATTTAAAGTAATAACAGTAAATGTAAATACCCCAAGTATACATTAATTTTAAAGCAAATTTTTGTACACTAAAAATGGAGTTGTTACATTGTTTTAACCTGTAATTAAAAAGCAAAATAATTACTTATAACTTGTGCTCAGGCTAAAATAGCCCTTTATGGATTTTTTGAAATTTTTTTGTAAAAACTTGTATTGGAAATTTAGGGTTGTTACAGTATGTATTTACCAGGTTTGATTCTCACATCTGTATGGTTTTACAGATGATGAGTGAGAGTAAGTTATTGGGAATTGGGTGATCATCCTCATTATATCGGGATTCAATATAATTGGTGATATTTGAGGAAATCACCTGGGTTGTTTGCCGGACGGCAAATATTTGGTTTTGAATATCCGTTGTTATGCACCAATTTCAAATTGATATATCTGTACGTTTATTTTTATAAAGTGAGATATAACTTTTTGAAATTATGTCTATGACATTTACCTATATCAGTGGATGGTTAGGTAAGGAGTATTAAACAGCGGTGTAATTCTTCTTAACCATAAGTACAGTTTCAACCTGCGACACACAGCGAATGAGTTATTAGACTCAGGAGACTTATACAGAGTATTGTATTTTGTCCAGTATCCATGAGGACAGAGGGGTTGGTACTCGTACTATATTCTGTTTACTTGTGACTTCTATAGTTCTTAGATATGTGTTTCGTAGAAATACAAAGTCTAAGTTTTAAGAAATTATAGGTATAAGAATAAAGTAGAGAACCAGGCGTTTCAAGTATCAGGATTCTTCAAGGTGATCGAAGATGTAGATACTTGTGTATGGTATTCAGTTCATAGTAATGATTAAGAGAACTTGCTTCTCTTTCAGGTTACTCATAATTGGAAGCACTCCTAAGTTGAGTAATGCTGATCGGCCTCTCTCCATTTAGTTGGCATGCACTGGAGACAGCTGTATGATTTGAATCTGGTTCCAATTAAATCAGTATCTCTGTTTCTATATTGGATATAGAATAGTTCATATCTTAACAATGTTAAGGTACGGGGAGTTGTCCGGCTTATGCTTAAAACCAGACTCTGGATAACTCAAGGCACATTTCCGTAATGGCTGTTTGTGGGTTGACCCGGGATATGACGAGGGTTGACTTTCTACCATCTGGAAGATCAATAGTGATATTGTTCTTGGCTCGCCACAGTTTTAATAAAAATGGATTTTTTCAGAAAACAGTAGTGGGAGTATGGTGGAACTGGAAATGATTCCAGAACCGCAAACGATTACTAAAAATTTAATAAGACCTAAAGATTCAATCTGGATTGATATTTCATTGGCCACTCCGCAGATATGGTGGGTAACGTCAGGCACTCGAGAGGTACTTCGGTATGCTCAAAGACGGTGACAGGGAGATTCTTGTTTACCCAGACTTGACACTACTATTGTTCCAGACTATGAGACCCGGCAGGAAGATGAGTATAGCGTCGTTCTGAACTGGCTTTAGAAGTGCATGTGTATATTATTCTGCCAGAGGGTTGTCGTAGTCAGTGGGAGCAGTGGAAGCATAGTGGACAAGTGGCTTATATCTATTTATAGACTAAAGCAGATATAGCGGAGATAGATCATCTATTTCTGATGTGACAGTCATAGGTTTAGCTTCATCAGAATAAGAGATGGATCTGTTAAGAAGGTAGTAGGGTGTGATGTCCTGGTATTTGGATGACATACACAGAGTAGGAAGTGAAAGCCTTATACTACGATCGGTTATACTTTGGTTGTCACACAGTGGTTTCTCCGCATAAAGCTTGGATATAATATCCGACATTCTGGTTACTAGATCTATGGTTTTAGATCTAGATTTGGGAAGTATCCCAATCTGGGTACTTAGACAGCATTCTACAGGTATTTTAGAATGGATGACTCCTGGCATGGTAGTGTACCCGCAGGTGATGGAGTCACCCTCTCTGAAGGTGTCTTACAGACTAAAGGGGAGAGGGATGTGCATGATTGGCAGATCACTTGCTTAGGAAATTGAGTCAATCATGAGATGTCAAGTACCACACCAGATATTGTTTTTGCACGAGATGCAATAAATTGATATTAATCCTATCCTGGAGAGACATTCGGAAGCAGTTTTAGAACATAAGTGGATATTCTAGGGATATGCTAACAACAGCCTCTTTTGGGAGACAGTTATTATTCCAGGCTTCCAAGGTGACATGGATGACAGAGTGACTGTCAGAGTTATAGTTTTCCCTCTGACGAGAGGCAGTATTTTGGACAGGTGTTCCAAGCAGATACTGAGGGAGGCATAGTGCAGGATACTGATTAAGTTCAGTTGACGATACAGTCTAAGAAGTTTGGATTTGGAGTTCATTTATGAGCTAGGTCCCATCAGATATCCAGACATATTCTAAGACAGGTATTGCTCATTTCGGGAGATGGCTTTCTCCACGAACATGAGATAAAGAGAGACATAGAAAGAAACATTAGGACGGATCCACTCACTGAGGCTATTCCTCGAACGTAATAGTTTCACAAACGGACTTTGTGAAACTGATTGGTAGAGGAGTTGGGTGTTCGGTATCACACGGGCTGTGAGTATGCGACATCGCAATAATTAGCCTTGAGTGCAAGTGGGAGATTGTTGGATATAGTGCCCTTAGAGTCAATTATTGGATCGCAGGCACGTGATTGCAATGATTGAGGGAGGACCTATACCGGTAGGACAGTCTTACTCGAGAGGTTTGTATACTATCTGGTTTGTCTTTATCATCGTGTACATGCTTTAGGTGACATTGTAGTTCACTATTATACGTTGATAGAGAATAGTATGCTACCATGGTTTATCTTTATCATCGTGTACAGTTTTAGGTGACCTTACAGGTCGCTATTACACGTTGATAGAGCCCTTAGGATTCTTACTTGACTGCCAGCAGTATGATGGCGATCATATACGTGAGAGCTGGGGTCTATAAGCACATCCTTAAAAGGTCCCTAGTCGTGGGAGTTTTCGAGACAGGGCATCGATACTCCAGAGTAGACTAGTGTATACAGTCGAGACCCCGACGAGGGGCGGTGGCCGGTCTCACAAGCCATTGGTGTCAGTTGGTTCACCTAAGATGTATACAGGTGCTCATTGGGTTATGAGTACACCGGACAGGACTCGCCGGGAACATGCTAGTTGGTATTATACCTGACGTCAGATAGCAGTTCCCTGGTGACATGTGTACAGGTTAGTTCATCGACCTGAGATCGTCATTTATCTCGTGTGAGTTCCCACTGTGCTTTGATTACTACCCTACCGCGGCTCAAAGGAGTCGTGCAAACAGGTTTTAGTTGGGTACAGTCCCGAGCCACATGGAGGCAGTGAGCGGATCGACAGGGATTTCGTCTCTCCCGGTATTGGGGGTGAGATCGCGCTGTGTCTAGGAGAGCCATTACACGAAGTCCTTGGTCAAGGCAGGAGATTTACTGGTAGGTATTCCAGTAGTATCTCAGGGTGTTCTAGACTACACTCCGACACGACTTGTTCCGCTTTTGGGGGTCTGACTTTTACCAACCCCCTAGGCCTGCCATGCGATGCTCATAGACAAATGGACCGGACTGTACGGATATTGTCACTGACAGGCTCAGTAGGGTGTCAGGATGAGTTCGCTCATCGACCTCCCTTTTGGTTAATACCTGGTAGCCCGTTACGTACGGCTAGTACCTCTGACGTGCTAGTGGTTAAATCCACAGCCAAAATATTGACAAGTCTTTAGAGTCCCCTACAGACAGTTTCTCAAGTTTCGGGCGAAACGTTGTAGAGACCGTATGATATATGGCAGGGTTCGATCATATACGTGCGGTAGTGCACGGATCATGATCGGACGGATCATACTGGTGGGCTTTGGTTTAAGCCGGATCCTAGTATTAGATTTATTGGATTACTTTAGTCTCATCGCATTCGCATTCGGTCGAAATTGGGATGCAGGTATGTATATACAGGTGAGGGGTATCCTTGTGACCCGTCACGAGTTTACTTTAGATGTTGCCATATCTTTTTGTTGTAAACATTTAGCTTAATGTTTGCAAGTGGAAAATGTGAGTGGAAGTCATCATGAAGAGGCACAATCAATTAGGTGACTCATGGTCTCTTTTTTAGCACTAATGTCACTTAATTGATTGATTTGTGTGTTGAATTGATGGATAGAGAGAGAAAGGGCAGCCATATCCTTTTGGGTTAGCTCTTGTATTTTCTCATTCTTGCTCTCTCACAATAATTCAACACAAGAAAAGAAAAGAAAAGAAAAGAAAAGAAAAGAGAGCCTCTTCTTCTTCTTCTTCTTCCTCTAGCTTACATCATTCACCAATGGCATCATCTCTAACCTCCATCCATACAATGGATGCAAGAGACAAAGTGATCACAAACATTCTCTACAACATCTTGGACACGTCGGCTAGCACACTTCGTGCCCGAGTTGTTTCGGATGAAGCGGGAGCCCGTAAAAAGACTCGATGATGTGGTGCCCTTTCCGACGAGGAGATCGAGACCGGAGATGCCGCGAGGAGCTTGGGATGGTGGCCAAAGACCGAAGGACACGGATAGATCGGTATATCTTTCCAACCCTTTCTCTAGTTGCCAGTTGTAGGTTAATGGTTCGATCCGGGTTTTAAGCATACGATAGCTCCGGTTTCTAGTTTAAAAAAATTTTCGTTTCCGCATTTTGGTCTCGGAAAGACGGCCGGGACGCTACCGTAGACTTACATTACAACTCCGCAGACTTAGCTTTCTCGTCGCCGCTATCCAAACTGCCTCGCCGTCGCCACCCTAGCCTCCACAAGAGATCTCATTCATCTTCTTCTTCTACTCTAAATCAATTCTTCACTGAACCCTAACCCCAACCCCAACCCTAACCATCCAGCCGTCTGCTCTTCTCTTGCGCCGCCAATACCTCCCTAGTCATCTTGCCACCGCTGCTCTAGCGCCTCGCCGTGCTGTTGACATCGTCATCATTATCTTCTCCTCCTCCTCCTCCTTCCATTTGCTAACCCAAATCTAACCTTAGCTCTAACCTTACCGCTGGCCGCCCTTCTCTCTTACCGCCGCCACCGTGGCCACTTCTTCCCTTCCTCTCTTGCCGCCACTGTCGACCATCTCTTCTATCGCCGTTGTGCATATTAATTAATTAACAATTATTAATAATAATTAATAAACTATTTAACAATTATCTAATTTATTTAAAAGGGTAAAATAGTCATTTTACTACATAGTTATCATCGTTAGGCATTGACGGTTAATTATGGCAGTTTCTCATAATTTTTTGACTTTTTGATAGTTTGTTGCCAAACAGGAAAATTATTTGGTAGTTTATGGATTTAAGGCTTTTTTTAAATTGCTCCTCAAGATCTGTCTTACTTTCTTTTAGGCTTAAATTCAACAAACTCCCATGTGTTTTCGGGTCATGACAATAAACTACCCTATAAATTTTTTTTGCAGAAAACTATCATATCTAAGGGATTTATGCCAAAATCGTTATTTTGTGATAAAAAGACAATTCTACCCTCATTACATTTTTGAAGGAAAAAATAAAAATTCTAAAAATAAGAAGGTGAAGGAGAAGGGGTTGGTGCCAGTCCTGACGTTGATTATGAAGATGAATGGAAAGAATCAGAAGAAGGAGGAGGAGGAGGAGGAGGTGGTGGTGCTGATGATGATGTTGCTTATGATGATGAAGTGGTGGATGGGAAAGATTAGAAAAGGAAGAAGATGATGAAGATGTGGATGATGATGGTGGTGGTGGCGATTTTGGGGATCGAGGAAGGTGGTGGTGGAGGGGGGAGCTCGAGGGGAGGTCGGCGGAAAGAGGTGGTGATGGCGGTCGAAGGAAGTGGGTGGCTGCGGCTTTGGTGGTGATGGTGGAGATGGCTTTGGTGTTGTTGATGATGATGGTGATGATGATGGAGGTGGAGATGGTGGCGTTGATGATGATGGAGGTGGAGATTGTTCATGACGGAGGTGGTTTTGGTGTTAATGATGATGGAGGAGATGGTGGCATTGATGATGATGGAGACAGCGTTGATTTTGGGGGTTCAAGGAAGGAGTTGGAGAGTGGGGCGGGCATTCGAGGGGAGACTGTGGAAGTGAATGATGATGGGGATCGGTGGAGGGGGATGATGGCGGTGGCGGTGGCGGTGGCGATAAGGATGGTGAGGGGTGGTGGAGGTCGAGGTGGAGGGGGAACAAATGGGAGAGGTGGGAGGAGGGGGAAGTGGGATGATGACGACGACGAAGAAGAGTGTTGGGACGAACATAAGGGTATTTTGGGAATATTTAATTTTTTTATGACATGACAACAGATTTTGACGTGGCGATAACATGAACCGTTAATGCTTACGGAACAGTAGTTTTCTGTTAAATTAAAAAAAATAGGGTAGTTTACCGCCACGAGTCCAAATCACATTGGAGTTTGTTGGATTTAAGCCTTTCTATTATATCAAAACGCGTTAATCCCAGTGATTTCAATTTTCTCCCGTAAATCTTTGAAGCTACCCTAAATTATTCATTACAATCAACTTTTAGATAAGATTTCAGAATACTCAGTTAACAAATTTAGTGATTATTCGATAATTTTCTATATTGCACCGATTTATTTATTTATTTATTTCCCCTACTTAATTTCAAGAGAAAAAAAAACACCAGATAATCAACCATAAGACTTGAGTAATAACTATGGATCATAATAACAAGGAGGAACAATATTTTCCTTAGAACCAAAATAGAAGAAAAATGAAAGAAAAATGTTTAACCTACCGGGCTTGAAATCCACCACAATAAAACCATGGCCCCACTTGTTTAACACTAGTATCTAGGTGTTATGAGTCCCATGGTTTTTGTCTCTTGGATGGATTGTGATGGATTTCAAACCCAGTAGGTAAAGTATTGCTATAAAAAGAAAAGGTTGTTAGGATATATAGTTAGGTGAACCTGGATTAACCTAACGATAACTTAAATTAGTGGATGAAAAATGTTAGGAGGGTTAGCAACTTAATAGGAAGTAATGTAAAAATTTAAGTGAGAAATATAAAAATACTGGAAGGGGTTCTTTAAAAATAAGCTAAAATTTGAGAGAGATGTGAACAAAAACCATTAAAGGAAATCCAAATTTAAACCAAGATAAATTAAATTTAAAAATTTATCCTCGAAAATGGCTATCCCACCTAGGTCCAGTTCACGGTAATCGTCAATCTCTGATATATATGCAAAGATTTTTACATGTACCAAATCTTTATTTTAATACACACGTAAATCGCATGTGCAAAATAGTAGTCCTAACTAATTCAAACGGCAAAGAGAAGATAAATCTTAACTTTCAACTGTTGGGAGAAATTAATTGGAAATAAGTACTTTTAGCAAATCCAAACCATACAAAATAAACTGATTTTCCATTCCTCAAATCAAACAATCAACTTAACAACATGCTTCACATCACATTATAGGTGGTTGAGAGAAGGGACCATGAAGCAAACCATCCGCAATGATTTTGTATGCGGCTTCAGTCAGATGAATGCCATCCCAGTTGGTGTACGATGATGGCTCTTTGCACACACTCGACCCAGGGTGGCCACACCTTGCGTTTATGTTGAAGTTGTAGGGCCCACCACCTCCACAACATGTCATCTGGGCCCCATGAGTAAACCCTAGAAAAAACATACTTTTCATGTTTTGTTTTGTTTTGTTTTGTTTTCCACTTTTTAGGTCCCTAGCTTTTTCTAAAATCTTTTTGACCAATTTTATTAAATATCCCTTCCTCAAAAAAATATCCATAATGCAATTTTCTGCCCCCAATTCCTTAAATGACGAGTCAACTCAACCGGTCAAAAAGTCAAACTGTCATTTTCACATAGCATGTTAACTAGTGCACAAATCATGTGGGCTGGTTAACAGGTTATGTGTAATAGTTAACAAAGGATATTTTGTGTAATTAATATGTATTAGGAATTTTTGTTTAGCTTTTTGAACCTCAGGGACCAAGCCATTTTCCCCAAATATTTTTACTCAAGCAAACGCAAGGAAAAACAGTCAAATTAATAAGTCTTGAAGCATTGATAGGAGAACTCGGAACAAATTCACACACCCTGTAACATATTTAAAGTCCTGCGACCAACACAGATCAAATTTTATGAATTTGCAAGTGAGATGGAGCGCATATATATATATATATATATATATATATATATATATATATATATACACTCACCAAAGCGTCGAGGAGTGTGAGCAAAACGAATAGCCGCACCATAATAATCAGCATACATGATCTTAGTCTTCGGGTTCTTACTCTGAAGCTGCTTCAACCCTGTGGTAACTTGCAAATGGATTGTAATTCTTTAGGCATCCGGTTTTATTAGCGTAATCCTCCTTGTTCGGACTTGCATATAGAGCTTGATACATCACCCGAGCATCCCACCCTGCAAATTACCAGGCATGACAAGGTTTGTTGCCCCTTGCTTGGCATAACTATAAGAAGTTGTTACTAATTTCAAAGAAAATTACACACTTGAGCAGATGAGATGATCGTATCGACGACTCTAGGTGCATAGGCTTTCACTTGGTCCATGCTTCTTCCGGCGAAGAAACCATAATTGTAGTTGTTTCCTCCTATTTCTCCCACTAAGAAGAGTGATTTGCTAAAGTAGTCATAGCAGGCTGCACATTAAGCTAAACTCCTTAACTCAAAACACGGAAGCTATTAAGAGAAAATATATAGATGAAATTGCAGAAAAATGTATAGCGAGAAAACAATCTAAACTTTTAATTATAATCTTCAGAGAAAAAAAATTGTTTCTGCCACTTCTCTTTCTGATAATGCTTGAAAAAATGGTATTTAACAGCGTGAGATCCAAATTGGTTTTCACACAACTCGTATGGTTGTATGTAATTTTTCCATTTTTTGAGAAAAAGATATACAAATATGATGCAATATTTAAAATATTTATTTTAAAAAATATTCTAACCATATGAAAGGTATATATCTATAATAAAATAAAATAGGGTTTTTTTTATTTTGCCCCCTCACAAATCTCATATTTTGAAAATCCCCACTCGCTTTTTAGTATTTTGAAATAACCCATTCCAAACTTTTAACCCAACTAAATACCCCACTACGGTTAACTTTGAGGCAATCAACGTTTTCTGACCATTTAAAAGTGCCGTTAGAGGGATAAAAAGACTAAAATACCCCACTAACGGCTAGAACTGAGCCTATAACTTCTCCATGGATTCTCTCTTCTCTCTCCATCGAATTTTCAATTCTCTCCTCTCTCCTTCGATTTTTCGTTTATCTCTTCTCTTTTCTATAATTTTGCTTATTGATTTCTCTCTGCTATCTTTTAGTTTGAAATTGTAGTAAGATGAGCAGCAGTCAAGGATCTGTTTCAAAGCAGCAAGTGTTATGCTTTTGTGGTATGCCTGCAAAGTTGAATTTTTGCAAAAAATATTGTGAACATAAAGCCAAATGGTTTTATGGATGTCATAAATGTCCTCGTGGATGTCGTTTTCTAGTGCAGAAGAACGATGATGCAGAATTATGCTTTAAAGTCGAAGAAAGGGAATTTTTTATGGATGCTGGACTGAAAAAAATAGAAGAGAAGATTAAAGCTCAAATCGAAATGAAGCAAAAAAACACATCTGAAATTCCTGACACAAATGTATGTGCTTAAAGTGATTCTTGATGTTGTAATTCTGCAGTTAGTCATTACAATTTGTAAATCATGAACGAGATGAAATGTAAGAATGTCATCAGTGTGCAGCACATATGAAATGTTTTGGTAAAGAATGGTTTAATACAATGTTTTAGTTTAGTGATAAAAATGAGAAAAAAAAAGCCAAATCACCTTAATCATCTTAATACAATGTATCACCTTAATCATCTAAATACAATGTTTAATACAAGATTTTGTAATGTAATCTGGAGCTGACAGCGACCCAGATTTGGATTAAAATGAGAAAAAAAAACTAACAAAAAAGTCTAGGACTTGATTTGGTAGCTGTTGGGAGAGAGAGTCGATCCACGGAACAGTGCTCGCGACAAAATCCAAATCACGCAAAAATACAATCACGCAAAAATACAATCGAAAGATAATATAAATTAAAGTGCAGGAATAAGAAAACAATCAATCACAAACAAGATAGATTTGTTAACGAGATTCACCCACCGTATGGCTAGTCCCCGGCAGAGCGGAATCTGCAAACATATACTATAGTTGAATCAAGTTTATACACAAGAACAACCCTAGGAGATTTCTCTCAAATCTCTTTATACAAATCTCTCTTAGCCTTTGCCTCTTGTGATAATACTTGTGATTGATACAAAATGCCTCACTCATAAGATGTGCTTTTATAGCACCTAGGACAATGTCACTATCTAACAAAGTCACCACCTTTCATTGTCATCACCTAACAATGTCATGGATGTCAAAAGTAGCACCTAATAAAGTCACCACCTATCATTGTCATCACATAACAATATCATGGATGTCAAAAGTGGCACCCAACAAAGTCACCACCTATCATTGTCATCACCTAACAATGTCATGGATGTCAAAAGGTGACACCCAACAAAGTCACCACCTATCATTGTCATCACCTAATAATGTCATACATGTCAAAAGGTGGCACCTAACCATAGACTTTAATTTTGTATCAATTTTCAACAAACTCCACCTTGATGCAAATTCATCACAATCTCGACATTGTCCCACTTGGAGTAATTTTTTTGGCTTGATTCTCAGCACTAGTAAACTTCACACGATTCCGTTGCTGCTCTCTCCTCATTAAATTTTCATGGAGAGATTCACCAATCTGCAACAGAGATTCAGCTTATCTCTGTCTACTATTTTGGTGAATATATCCGCCGGATTCTTTTCTCCCGCGATCTTCTGCAGTGTCAACTCACCATCTTCTAACGCCGTGCGTATGAAGTGGTACCATACCTTGATATGTTTCGTCCGAGAATGATATGCTGCATTTTTTGCCAAATGTATTACACTTTGGCTGTCGCTCCACAAGGTATTGAAGTCTTGCTTCTTACTCAACTCTTCGAGTAACCCTTGTAGCCATATCATCTCTTTGCTGGCTTCCGTGATCGCCACGTACTCAGCCTCCGTAGTTGACAATGCTACCACTTTTTGCAGTTGAGATATCCAACTCACCGCTGTTCCACCAACTGTAAATACGTATCCCGTTGTGCTCTTCCCACTATCTCGATCACCCGAGTAGTCCGTATCAACGTAAACTTGCACCATTAGAGAGTCGTCCCCGAAACATAAGCAGTGACTAGACGTACCCCTAAGATACCTCAAAATCCACTTCACCGCATTCCAATGCTCCTTCCCTGGGTTTTGCATATACCGGCTCACAACTCCCACTGCATGTGCAATATCTGGTCTCGTACTCACCATTGCATATATTAAACTCCCCACCGCAGAAGCATAAGACACTCTTGCCATCTCGTCTTTCTGCTCTTTAGTTGTCGGGCAAAACTCCTTCATGAGTTTGAAATGTTTTGGTAAAGGCGTAGTCACCGATTTTGACTTGTCCATGTTGAACCGCTTCAAAATCTTCTCGATATAGTCGCTTTGCGATAACCACAGCTTCCGCTGCTTCCTATCTCGAACGATCTTCATGCCCAAAATTTGTTTGGCCGCTCCCAAATCTTTCATGGAAAACTTTTCAGCCATCATCTTCTTCAGACTTTGAATTTTCTCGAAGTTTGGACCCGCTACCAACATATCATCTACATAGAGTGATAGAATGATATAGTCTCCATTCTCAAAAGTCTGAATATAGATACAGTGATCTGACTCACCACACACAAATCCCTTCTCTAGCATGAACTGATCGAATTTGAGATACCACTGTCTTGGAGCTTGCTTAAGGCCGTACAAACTCTTTCGCGGTCTACACACCATAGTTTCTTTTCCCTTCACCTCGTATCCCGGTGGCTGTATCATATAGATCTCTTCCACCAAATCTCCATGAAGGAACGCGGTCTTCACATCAAGCTGCTCTAAGTGCAAATCCTCCACCGCCACAATACTAAGGATCACTTGAATTGATGTCATTTTCACCACGGGGGAAAATATCTCTTGATAGTCAATTCCTTGCTTTTGTGCATATCCCTTGACTACTAAGCGAGCCTTGTACCGCTTCACACCAGCGGCCTCATCTTTTATTCTGTACACCCATCTATTCAGCAACACTTTTCGACCCTTGGGTAGCTTCACTAAGTCCCACGTGCGGTTCTTCTTCAAAGAATCTATCTCCCCGTCCATAGCTCGCTCCCACTGCTTACTAGCACCGTCTTGCGTCGCCTCTTCAAGGGATTCAGGCTCTCCCGAATCCGTGTACAAAATAAAGTCGGTCACAAGTCTTTCAGGTAGCCTCCTTTCTCTCGTAGATCTCCTCAGAACTGGCACATCTGGTTGCTGAACATGGTCACCATCATGTTCTTGAGTCTGATCCTGCACTGCAGCTTCCTCCATGTTTTGATCCCCACTTGTGGACACTTGATTGTTCTCTTGAGTTCCGTCTAATTCTACGAACTCAGATACAACACTATCTTTGGCTTGCTTTTCTTCTCTATAAAAGTGCTGCTCATCAAAGACAACGTTCCGGCTTCGTATTACTTTCTTACTTGTGTAATCCCACAGCCGATATCCGAACTCGTCTTCACCATACCCGATGAAAGCACACTTCTTAAATTTGGAGTCAAGCTTACTCCTTTCTGCCTTATCAATCAAAGAATACGCGATACAGCCAAATACTTTAAGGTGCGAATAGTTGACCGGTTTACCCGACCAAATTTCTTCTGGAATGCCTCCATCAAACCCACTTGCCGGGTTTTTGTCGATCAGATACACAGCAGCATCGACCGCTGCTGCCCATAAGAATTTTGGCAAATTCGCATCCAAGGTCATGCTTCGCACTCGCTCTAGGATCGTTCTGTTCATCCTTTCAGCGACACCATTTTGCTATGGCGTCCCAGGTACCGTTTTCAACCAACGAATATCCTTTTGCGAGCAAAACTCGTCAAACTCTTGGGTGCAGTATTCCCCGCCATTATCGGACTTTAGGCGTTTAACCTTCATCCCCGTTTGGTTCTCCACCTGCGCAATCTAGTGTTTGAAGATGCCAAACACATCGGACTTTTTCTTCATCGCGTATACCCATGTCTTTCGACTTGTATCATCGATGAACGTCACGAAATACCGATTTCCTCCATAAGACTCCACCGAGGCCGGACCCCACACGTCCGTATGCACATCTCCAGTTTCTTGGTCTTTTTCGCTACGCCTCCAATTTGAAATCTGAGCGCGCTTTGCTTCCCACAAACGCAGCTTTCGCAAAACCCCAACTCCACCTTTTTCAGCCCCGAAAGAACTCCCTTAGCATGAAGAATTTTCATGTTCTTCTCGCTGAGGTGTCCCAATCTTTTATGCCACAACGAAGTCTCGGAATCTTTCTCCGAACTTGCCGTTAATGCAACCGAGCCTTCGCTGCTCCCATTGAATGAGTACAACGAACCGCTCATCTTGTCCCTTGCGACCACCAACGACCCTTTGGAAATCTTCCATTGAGAATTCCCAAACGTTATAGTAAACCCTTCGTTGTCTAGCTGATTTGTGGAAATCAAGCTTTTCTTCAAATCCGGAATATGACGAGCATTCTTCAATTTGATTTGACCACCTCCTGATGGTTGCAAGATGATCGTCCCCTTTCCAACGATCTTACACGATTGACCGTTTCCCACCGTCACATGTCCAAGATCGCCCTGAACATACTCGCTAAAGTGATGTCTGCCTGAAGTGCAATGAAAAGAAGCCCCTGAATCTAGGAACCAAGTATCCGCCTTTGTGTTCTCGCTTGCCGATAGACAAAGACCTTGTTCCGCTTATTCATGTATAGACACTACATTCGCTTCCTTTTCATCCGTCTTCTCATCTGAGCCTTTCTTCGGAAGCCTGCATTCACTTCTTCTATGGCCCTTCTTTCCGCAATTCCAACAGGTGCATTGGATTTTTCCTTGAGATTTACCTCGGCTTTTAGACTTGCCCTTTTTCCACTTTCCCCTTTCCATTGTTCTGCCACGATTCTCCACCGAAAGTGCAGAAGTTCCAGAACTCCCACTCACGGACTTTCTTTGCATCTCATCATTTAATATGCAGCTTACCGCATCATTAAACGTGAGAATCCCCGAGATAGAGTTGCTAACCGCCATCACTAGGTTCTCCCAACTCTCTGGCAATGAACATAGGAACAGTAGGGCTCGAATCTCGTCTTCAAAGATGATTGAAACGGATTCAAGTTGGCTTGTCACGCTGTTGAACTCGTTCAGGTGCTCTATCACCGAACCATTCTCTACCATCTTCATGTTGAAAACCTTCTTCATCAAAAATATTTTATTTGATGTCGATAGCTTCTCATACAACTTTGCTAACGTCGTCATTAGCGCCTTAGTTGTTTTCTCCTTTGAGATATTAAAGGCCACCTGCGGAGTCAACGACAATCTGATCGTCGCCAAGACTTTCCTATCCAAAAGGTTCCACTCCTCATCGGTCATCTTCTCGGGCTTTTCTCCTAGCAACGGAAGATATAGATCTTCTTGGTATAGACAGTCTTCTAACTGCATGCGCCACCAACCAAAATTGTGACCATTGAATTTCTCGATTCTTATGTTATCCTCTGCCATCTTTCGTCTGTATCGCAGCAAATCTGACTTCCTCCTAGATCTGAACCAACGTCTTCAAAACTACAATCTAAGAAAGTGGGGAAGAGGACACAAGCGTCATTACCCACCGTTACCTAGATTATAGAATTGAAGAACCCTAGGTTCTCTTAACCTTACTCTGATACCAGTTGTTGGGAGGGAGAGTCGATCCACGGAACAGTGCTCGCGACAAAACCCAAATCACGTAAAAATACAATCATGCAATTAAACGACGAAAGATAATATAAATTAAAGTGCAGGAATAAGAAAACAATCAATCACAAACAAGATAGATTTGTTAACGAGGTTCACCCACCGTATGGCTAGTCCCCGGCATAGTCACAAATTCGTCGTTCGGGAATAATTCGGCGAGGTCGAAAATTCGGATTCGGAGAACTATTCGGAAAAAATCGGCAGGTATTCGAGAAAGATTCGGTAAGTGTTCAGGAAATGTTCGGGAAGGATTTCGAGCAATAAATTAATATATGAGACGCTGGGTTTTGATTTTGTGAATTATTTGCTATTTTTTTGAATTATTCGCTGTTTTTCACATAATTCGGGAATAATTCGCGAATTATTCGGGAATAATTCGCGAATTATTCGCGAATAATTCGCGAATTATTCGGCCAGTTCGGCAATGGCGATTAATTCGGAGATTAATTCGTCTGATCAAAAATTCGCGAATTATTCGCGAATTCGGCGAATAATTCGCGAATTATGTGACTATGGTCCCCGGCAGAGCGGAATCTGCAAACGTCTACTATAGTTGAATCAAGTTTACACACAAGAACAACTCTAGGAGATTTCTCTCAAATCTCTCTATACAAATCTCTCTTAGCCTTTGCCTCTTATGATAATACTTGTGATTGATACAAAATGCCTCACTCATAAGATGTGTTTTTATAGCATCTAGGACAATGTCACTATCTAACAAAATCACCACCTTTCATTGTCATCACCTAACAATGTCATGGATGTCAAAAGTAGTACCCAACAAAGTCACCACCTATCATTGTCATCACCTAACAATGTCATGGATGTCAAAAGTAGCACCCAACAAAGTCACCACCTATCATTGTCATCACCTAACAATGTCATGGATGTCAAAAGGTGACACCCAACAAAGTCACCACCTATCATTGTCATCACCTAACAATATCATGAATGTCAAAAGGCGGCACCTAACCATAGACTTTAATTTTGCATCAATTTTCAAGAGTAGCATCATACATTATGTAATGAATAAACACAATGTTGATATCATAGCTTGTAGATTTGGCAACACGCGGCCTTGATAAACATTTAAGATAACAAGATGAGAAAAAATTTGGCAACACCCAGCCTTGAACACACAACATCCAGATTTGGCAGCATCATACATATTGTAATGAGGTCACAACAGCCAGATTTTGCAACACCCGGACTTGATAATGTAATTAACAATTGCCAATAATGTCCAAAAGATGACACAGAATGTAAATAACATAAGTAACAACCATAAGTATTTAAGTTAAAAAAAAAAAGACAAATCCATTTTAGTTGCCAGAAACTGAGAAACTTAATTACAACATGAGACAATTCAGTTCATTCTCAATAACAAAATGTGATCAACCTCCACAGTTCATTACTATCTCCGAGGCTTTTTAGACATTGACGAGCATTTTCCTCTGGTTGGCTGCTATTTTAACCTTACCTTTTGCAATTGCATTGATTTTTTTGGGACTTAAGTTTATTTGAAAGCTTTCTATGTTCCCACCATCAATTGGTTGTTCATTACATGGTCCTATAGCAACAATGGAACTTCAGCGGCTCCTACGTCCTGAACAAATGTCAAGAACCCATAACAACCCTTCTTCAAGAGCCGTCCCGCACAAAGAGTAGAAATCATGTTGGCAGGAGTTATACTACTGTCTCCCTGCATAACAACATCGGTCCGCCAGGAAAACAGAATCCGACCGCTTTCCTCCGACAATCTACTACGCATGACAAGCGGCCAACCAATCCATACCAAAAAGTATATCAAAACTAACTTATTTAGGAGAATCAAATTCACTAATAAATCCCTATCACCAACACGTACTAAACATGACCTGAATACGTGTCGAGCTACAAAAGAATCTCCTATAGGAGTAATCACAACTAACGGTAACTCTAACAATGACGACTCTCTTCCCAAAGAAAATGCAAAGTGTGCAAATACGTATGAATGCGTATAACCGGGATCAATTGGAATATGCGCGTTTAAGGAAGATATTGAAAGAATACCTGTTACGACTGCATTGGATGTCTGGGCATCCTGTGGAGTCAAAGTAAAGACCCGAGCCTGGCCCCTACCAGCATCCTGACGTCCTTCCTTAGAGTCTACAATTTCTAGCGAAATTCCCTGGACGTCCACAACTATAATAGGTAGATGGGGGCCTCTGTTCAACGGGATACGAACTGAACATCTGGCCCTGAGTCCTACCTCGACCAAAACTGCGGCCTGGAATAAATCTGTCTCGACCTCCTCGTCCTCTCGAATTACGACCGTCACGACCACGGTCTCTATGGGCGTTGATCAGATGTGGAACAACAACAGGTGTAGGAGGTAATGTGCTCGAGGGAGGTGGTGAAGGTGGTGAAATCACATGTGAGACCGATGCCTCACCCTGTCGCCTCACGGGACAATTCATAATAAAGTGATACGGACACCCACACCTGAAACATCTTTGCATGGGCTGCTGAACATATGGGTATAAGTGATAGAACTAATCCATACAGAATCTTCCACGACCTCTACGAACACGTCTTGGTGCTGATGTATTATTACGAATTTGCCTTGATCTCAGAACAACTGTACGGGAAGCAGTGGTAGAACTCCGTGCTCGACTAATCTCTAATAAGGATCCGATCATTCGGCGCATCTCTTGAACACTTGCCTCCATCCTAGCTATACGATCAATATAGGGTGAATCAATCGTTTCATGAAAGATAGGCGTACTGCCCAGGTCTGCCCCCGTTTCAGACGAGCCCGCTCCAATCTCATCTCGAACAGCGGTACTCTGAGTACCCGTAGTCGTTAAGGACATTGTGGCTGGAGTAAGAAACATGATTGATAAGGACATTGCGATTGAATCACAGGATACATGGAATCAAGAAAGGAAGTACGAATAATTATGTCCTAAGGTCACTTAGGCTGAGTATCATAGCGTAAATATGCCGCGGAACATACGTACGATACTCTACTCATCCTAAATCACCTACTCAATCAACCAAAGGTCATCCTACATAACGAAACATAAGTTTACTTATTCCAAATCTCTACTCGGTTCCGTAAGATTAATCCTAAGCTCTGATACCAACTTTGTCACGACCCAAAATTTGGATGTGACCGACACTTAGATTGTATAATATCTAAAGATATCTACACAACCCGGGTAAGCCAAAAACCATGATCAAAACCCTTTTTGCGGAATTTTTAGGAAAATTTAGTTTTTAAGTAAAAAACACTGTTTTAAGTAACTAAGATCTTAACAGTAACTCTATATTGAATTCATAATGAAAACAGTTATAAAGTGTTTAATTTGGTTGCATCCCTAGTTGGGATCAACAATGTCAACAGCGGAAGTAAATATACAACTTTATACGACATCAATAAGAATCTCAGACATAAGTAAAAGAAATATCATTTAATATAACTAAACGATCTCATCTGTTAAATAATATACATACAACCACTTCTCGTTCTAAATCATAATACAGAGTCTGATGGAGATATTCTAGATTCAATATACAATACCAAAAGAGAAGGTTACTATATAGGTAACCCACCTAGCAAAAGATGCGATAAAATCTGATAAGTGGATCTGCACTGCTGATAACCGTCCACTCGTCTCCTGCAAGGAACTGTGGCACAACGGGGGTGAGTTGCCAACTCGGTGAATAAGACTAACATATATCGGCTGATAATGTAAATATGACGAACTAGAACTACTATCAACAGTAATGAATGTGATGCATGATAACAGGTGGAAGAATGAATATGTACTACTCAATGTATAAATCAAAACTGAAATCTCATCAATTGTTTTCCAAATCAGGTTCATTTTTCCGTGTCTAACATCGACACAAATTTTCGGTGTTTCATCAGGCATCGTTCCCCGAACGATCATGTTTCTCAATAATACCGGTCGGTATCATCTAGATATCCGCCGTGTTCACAATTGTCTCCGGTATCGAGTATTCTCGTTAGGCTCCCCACCTAAAGTGCGGCTATCCTATCCCTCGGTCTCGACCGGGTTCACCATGTATCCAACTGTATGCTCCTCGACTCAGTATGGATAAAATTGTAAATCCGCAACCGTATGACCCCCAACTCGGTCCGGAATAAAACCAAATCATAAAAACGCCATCTCATGGTGGACGTGACACATAATCATGAAAATCACTGATGTTACGCAATAGTATATGAAAACTTAAAACCACAAATTCTCGAAAATACAAATGCCGCTTATATCAACTTCTAACACTTGAATATGAAACATGATGTCATTTGTGCAAAATATTAATAATTTTGATGTTTAAGGTACGATAGAAATCATATGTAACAGGAATAATACTAAGTGTGAAAGTGACATGTAATATCGATGAGGTGTAGTGTAACATGTAGGTACGTGCATATGCTACATGACTCGTCGATAATTGTGCAGCGTTATAACAATTATTAACATGACAATGGATATATATGTATGAATCCATATGTTCAAGTTATATGTAAAGGCACATTTCATTTAACTTAAATTACGGGCGTATTACGCCATCCACACAAAATCCCCCGGTAGATATTTAGTCTACTCACCGAAATACGTCGTACTACTCAGAAACCGTCAATCGTTTTCCTTTCCTTGCGGCCTCTGAAGTTTCCGTATTGAATCTAACATCGAAATTAACGTGTATAAGGCAACGGCTAATTTCGATACGACGAAATATGGAAATACGAGTTTCACGTACTAACTATACTACGTACGACTAATTTAAACTATCTAACACCTATATTAACTGAGTTTTAACCCCCTCGCTATTTGCAACAGAAAACTTAAACGCGTTACTAATTTACCGTGTCGTATTTTAGAACTTTGATCCCTTTTCCGATATTAGTTCCCAGATTTTATATACTGTTAAATTAACATAAATAAACAATACCAAAATACCCCAACACCTATACAGAGGCCTACCCTAAAACCCAAAACACCCAAATCCTCCAAAAATCTGGCGACGCCGGAATTTTAGTGTTGGTCGCCGGCCAAAATCCGAGCCCCTTGGTTCGTACTCCTAGGGTTCTAGGTCCAGTTTATAAGATTTTGACACTGTTTGGTTAAGTTGATTTTTCTCTAAATTATAGCAGATTAATACAGAGCTAAGTTTTTACCTAAAATACGATATTCGATTTCTAAATTTTACAATTACAGAATTTAATTCTACTGTGTTTAGAGATTATACCTACAGAGATGATTGAAAGGCTTCCTCCAAGAAATCCAAGTCCTTAGCTCCTACCTTGATGGTGGAAATTCTTAGCCTAGTTCTTCTTCTTCACTTCTCTTTTCTTTTATTTCTCTTTTATGAGTTCTAAGTGTTTTCTTTCTCTTTGTTTTGAAATTTCAGCATTTTAATTTGATTATAATGATCTGAACATATAATATATGGTCAAGGGAAAGAGTGAGGTGTAGGAGGAGGTGTCACCAAGCGAGGTGTGGTTGTTTCATGCAAGGTGGAGGTGTTGTGCATGGAGTGTGCATGCAAGAAGGATGTGTCCATGCCTTATCACTCCAAAATTGTGTTGACTTGTGATAATTTCTGAGCTAAACATTATCAACCCCTTTTTCACTTACACCCTCAACATTACCTAGTTTGCATAATTTCCTAAATTTTACACAAAGACCCTTCACTACATATGTTATTATATAATGCCATTTTTATTAAAATGAAACTAAATTTCACACTAAAGCTCTTGTAATTTATTAATGTTACAAACTAAAATTTTAATTTAATTAGTTTCACATAATACTTATGAAAATGTCTTATTTTGTTTTAATAACTCTTTAAATTGGCATTTTATTATTTAATTAATTAATTTTATTTATTTTCTAAATAGCGAAATGTTACAATATTCCCCCTTAAGAAAATTCGGTTCCCGAATTTAAAACTTAACTAGACATACCTTCAAAAAGATGTGGAAATTTCCTTCGCATCACATTCTCGGTCTCCCAAGTAATTTTCTTGCGATTCGTTCCTCGCCAAAGAACCTTTATAAATGGAAGTACCCTTGATCTCAGTTTCTTTACCTGCCAATTAAGAATAGCTACTGGCTGCACCGTATAGGATAAATCCGGCTCAATCTGTAAGGTTTGATGCTGCATCGCGTGAGAAGGATCGTGAAGATACTTGCGAAGCATAGGCACGTGAAACACCGGATGCACATCGGGGAAACTCGATGGAAGAGCTAAACGATAAGCTACAACACCCACTTTCTCCATAATCTCGTAAGGTCCGACATATCTGGGGCTGAGTTTCTCCTTTTTCCCGAAACGCATCACAACTTTCATCGGAGATACTCGAAGGAACACGTGATCTCCCACCTCAAACTCGAGTCTACGACGACGTCGATCTGTATATGATTTCTGTCTGCACTGGGCCGCTCTCGTTCTGTCCCGTATCAACTGAATCTTTTCCATAGTCTCCTGTACTATCTGCGGTCGCAAAATACTACTCTCGCTCAGTTCCGTCCAGCAAACGGGTGATCGACATTTCCTCCCATACAAAGCTTCAAAGGGTGCCATCTGGATCGTTTCTTGAAAACTGTTGTTGTACGAGAATTCTATCAAAGGTAAGTGATGATCCCAACTACCATCAAAATCAAGGCTGCAAGCTCGAAGCATATCCTCTAGAGTTGAATGGTCCGCTCTGACTGACCATCTGTCTGTGGGTGAAAAGCTGTACTAAAACTCAATCGTGTACCAAGAGCTTTTCTGCCATAGCCTGCAGGTAAACCAGTTATCCCTATCGGATACTAGGCACGTCGGAACTTCATGCAATCGTACAATCTCGTTGATATAAATCTAAGCATACTGCGCAAACCTATACGTCGTCTTTACCGGAAGAAAGTGAGCTGCCTTTGTCAATCTATCTACAATCACCCAGATGGAATCATACCCTCTGCTAGTCCTGGGTAGACCCACAATGAAATCAATGGAAATCTGTTCCCATTTCCACTCCGGAATGGGTAAGGGCTGCAACTCCCCTGCCGGCCTTTCTTGCTCAGCCTTGACTTGCTGACAAGTTAAGCATCTCGAAACAAACTTCGCAACATCCCTCTTCATTCTTCCCCACCAATAAACATCCTTCAAGTCATGATACATCTTGGTGGAACCAGGATGAATACTGTATGATGATCGATGGGACTCCTCTAAGATCTCACGTCTCAGTCTATCCGAATCTGGCACACAAAAACGAGTCCCAAAACGTAATACTCCACGGTCATCTATCACGAACTCCGACTCTCTGCCCTGCCTAACCTGATCCATAATCTCCGATATACGAGCATCTGCGGGCTGTGCCTCTCGAATACGATCCAATAACTGAGGACGGGTGCGAACATGTGCTAACTGTCCTCCCGTCGATGTGAACTCAAACTGTACATGACTATCACATAGAATCTGCCAGTCTGTAGAAGACTGTCTCTGCAAGGTACGCACATGAGATAAGCTACCTCCAGGCCTCCGACTTAAAGCATCTGCTACAACATTCGCTTTGCTTGGATGATACAAGATCTCATAATTGTAATCCTTCACAAGTTCCATCCATCGACGCTGCCTTAGATTCAGATCCCTCTGCTGAAAAATATACTTCAAGCCCTTATGATCTGTAAAAATCTGGCACGACTCTCCATACAAGTAATGCCTCCAAATCTTCAGTGCAAAAACTACATCAGCCATCTCCAAATCATGAGTGGGGTAATTCTGCCCGTGCCTCTTTAACTGCTGAGAAGCATAAGCCACAACCCTGCCGTGCTGCATTAATACACAGCCTAAACCCACTCGAGAAGCATCACAATACACAACAAAACCATCAGACCCAGAAGGTAAAGATAAGACTGGTGTAGTCGTCAAGCGAGTCTTCAACTGCTGGAAACTCTGCTCGCATGCACCTGTCCAAAGAAATGGAACTTCCTTCCTAGTCAATCCGGTCAACGATGCAGCGATCCGAGAAAAATCCTGCACAAAACGTCTGTAATAACCGGCTAGACCCAAAAAAACTTCGAACCTCTGTAACTGACACAGGTCTTGGCCACTGCTGTACCGCTTTGATCTTCTTTCGGTCCACACGTATCCCATCCCTCGTAACTACGTGACCCAAGAAATCTACACTATCCAGCCAGAAAGCACACTTGGAGAATTTAGCGAACAACTGATGCTCCTTCAAGGTCTGCAACGTGATGCGCAAATGCTGCTCGTGCTCCTCCTGACTCCGGGAATAAATAAGAATATCATCAATGAATACTATAATAAACTGATCAAGGAATGGCCTGAAAATACGGTTCATTATATCCATGAAAGCTGCTGGGGCGTTGGTGAGTCCGAACGACATCACCAGAAACTCATAATGTCCATAACGTGTGCGAAAAGCAGTCTTCGGAATGTCATCCTTCCAACCCTCAACTGGTGATACCCGGACAGCAAATCAATCTTTGAGAAGTAGCCAGCTCCCTGCAGCTGATCGAACAAGTCATCGATACAAGGTAATGGATACATATTTCGCACAGTAACTCGATTCAGCTACCTGTAGTCGATGCACAGTCTCATACTACCGTTCTTCTTCTTAACAAATAAGACAGGAGCTCCCCACGGTGATACACTCGGACGAACAATTCCTCTATCTAACAACTCTTGCAACTGGTTTTTGAGTTCCTTCAACTTTGTCGGGGCCATCCAATAGTGTCACGCCCCGCTTCCTAGAGTACGCAGGATTGGGCACGTAACATAGCCAACCATGCTACCTGTGGGTAGGAAGTATCCATCCACAGTCACATTACGGTTGTAAGGATATCAAGAACAAGATAAAGTACTAATCTAACACATGTCCAAATCCATAATAACAAGAAATCAATGAACAATAAGTGCGGAAGCAAATGATCCAATATAATAATAGAAAGGTACGTCCCATAATGCGGGATCGCACCTGGAAATAAAATGCAATAAACAAACTAACCACTATAGAACTCAAATCAGCCTGCTGGCTGAAGTACTCCTGCACGGTCGGCGACAGTGGTAAAGAATCTGGGCCATGCAAAACCCAGACGTCAGCGCGTCATGACATCAAGTATATAATGTAGACATGGTGATAAGCAATGCAAATATGAATATGAATAAAGCAGTACTAAGAAATAACAGAGCAGGGTAATGTGCAGTGGTAACTAAACTGTCCTATCAGGTTTCTACTCTATAGTCTTTGAAATCAATTGATGAATCGTCGATGTAACCCAATAGTATCCCATACATACCCGGGACCACGGACACAATATTCTCGGCGGCAGCCGAGACATGCCGTTAGGCACAGAATAGGAAAGTGTACACTCGGTATTACCCCGTACATACCCGGGATCACGGCCACAATATTCTCGGCTGAAACCGAGACATGCCGTTAGGCACAGAATAGGAAAGTGTACACTCGGTATTACCCCGTACATACCCGGGATCATGGCCACAATATTCTCGGCTGAAACCGAGACATGCCGCTGGGCACAGAATAGGAATGTGTACACTCGAACGGTAGTGAACTGTCGAGTTACAAGTCAGGTTCATCTTTGATTTCCCCATACCCCCAAGTTATGTGTGTCAGGTCAGGTATTCAGTAGTCAAGGACTAATGCCAACACAAAATCCGGTAAGAGTAGGTCTGTCTGGATAGACAGCAGGGATGGTCGGGTTTGTCGGCATTAGGCATGAAATCAGGTAACAGGTAAAGCCATGGTACATCAGGTCAACCAGGTAATGTATAAAGGTGTCATGTCATGTCAAGAGTGTACGGTACCATGTCATGTCAAGTAGGAAGTGTAACAGGTCATGTCAGGAAGCACAAGATGTCATGTGGGTGCTCATAATCAAACTAACATAAACATGTGTATAAATAAACAAGCATGAGTACTATCAGAACAATAACTGGAACATGTAATATGATATGCCAATAGATATAATTTGAAGGATATGGATGCACAGTTATCGATTAGGGTTACATTTATAGTTCCAATATTAATTAGGATACAATTTATTAAACATGGAGTGTTAATATCACATTATTATGTAGTGATGTGATCTATGGATGCAATTATATGTATCTTAAATGCGATGGATGCAAACGGGTATCCGAAAAGTTATAAAACTATAAAATGGTAATGTGGGATGTACAACTAAACAATATGTGATATAATAATATTAATATGGATAGCATATTCAAAGCGATTAGTAACTATAAAAGATGTATTGATTAACCATGCACAAGAAGGTTCCGTTCAGAAATTTAGCGTCACCCTAATTTGTAAAATAGCTTAAAAATAACAAATGTTCTCCAAAAGAGACGTATCTTATACCAAAATAAAGATAATTCAATAAGGTTTTCAGTTTTATAAGTATAAGCATCTCAGGTTATCCCTACAAAAAGTTATGAATATTCAAAGTTGAAAGTTTGCTGCTGGAATTTCCCTGGACAGCAGTTTAGAGACGTGTTCATTTGCATTTTACGTTAATTAAACAATTTATTTTGCAAGTAAATATTTCATAGAGTTATAGTGTTCTGAATTAGCTTCGTAACGAACTAAAGAACGTATCCTATTGATTTTTCTATGATTTATAATGAATTTTATAAGATAAGGTGTACAGTAAATTTCAGATTTGTCATATCCGATTTTCCAACGACATTTCATATGTAAACTATAAGATTTTCAAATGTATAATATTATAAAATGAAGATTATAAAAGTATATAGCATGTAGCAAGATTAACTTGGCTCGATGGGTCGCGAATCGGGAAAACGGAACGTTAATCGTCGGCGGGGAAAACTCGCGACGGCGCACGGTTCACGGAATGAACCCAAACGACGAACAAAGGAACCACACGGGTCGGGGTATCTCGCTGGAACGTCGAGAAACATCACCGGCACGACGGAATTCCGGTAACAAAAGAACAGTTAAAAGAAATGAGAAACGAGACATGAAGCAAGAAGAGAAAAATGATAAAGAGAAGTACGAGAGAATATATAAGGGGTAGAGAGAGAGAGAAAGTGGAGAGAGAGAGAAGAAGGAGAGAGAGAAAGTGGGGACCATGGGGTTAAAGGGGAGATTGCGATTGGCTGCGAGAATAAATTGAGAAGGATATAAAAGATTGTAAAAATATTATATGGTTAACTTAAAGATTTAAAAGATAGGTAATGAACAGTAAGATATCAGATTAGTTAGAAAAATATATGCGAAGGTTTTAATAATATTAAAAATTTGGGATTTTGGCGCCAAATGAAACATTTCCAAATTGCGCCCGGGTTGGGTCCAAAAATTCGAAATTCAAATAATAGGATTTTAAGCGGGTTCCAAATTTTAAAATAAAATGTTTTATGATTAAAAAGCATACTCTCAAAACGGACACACGTGCGTGCACGTAGCCATCCAAACTTGCTCGTTTTACTGAACGGGATGAGAACACAATGCACGGACGCTACCACGAGGCTAGGGGTGTCAAGTAGGCCAAGATGAATATTTTCAATTTTATTTTAGATGCTAAAATTTGTTATATGTAGAAATGACTTTGCCGGGTAAATTTTACAGTAAGCAACAAACAAGCAAATTAAATGAAATGAGTACCACATTATGCTCAAACAGTAACTGAAAATAGTAGCATTGGGCTCGGGTGTTACATTATACCCAACTACAAAAAGAATTTCGTCCTCGAAATTCCAAGAATACAAAGATAGATAACTACAAGAAAAGGTGAGGAAACTTCTGCCGGATTTCATCTTCTCGTTCCCAAGTGGATTCTCCATGCGATCGATTACCCCAAGAAACTAGCACAAAAGGGGTAACCTTGTTCTTAAGAACCTTTTCTCTTCGATCCTTGATTTCAACTGGTCGCTCCTCAAAGGTTAGGTCCTCTCGCACAGTCAACTCCGAATGATCCAAGACATGAGTCTCATCACGAACATACCTCCGTAGTTGAGACACATGAAACACATCGTGAACTCCTGCTAATGACTGTGGTAACGCCAACCGGTACGATACCTCTCCAACACGCTCCAAAATCTCGAAGGGTCCAACGAATCGAGGACTAAGCTTTCCCCGACTTCCAAAGCGAATCACCCCTCTAGTCGGTGATATCTTCAGGAATACCAAATCACCCACGGCGAACTCTAGAGGTCTTCTTGACGTGTCGGCCCAACTTTTCTGTCTGTCTTGAGCTGCCTTCGTATGCTTCCTGATTGTATTCACCTTCTCGACTGTCTGTACCACCAAATCTGGTTCTAGTAACCTTCGTTCACCAACATCATCCCAACAAACAGGTGAACGGCACTTACGACCATACAACGCTTCAAACGGAGCCATCTGAATTGTCGCTTGGAAACTATTGTTGTACGAAAACTCCACCAGGTGTAGATGATCCTCCCAAGAACCTTTGAAGTCCAACATGCAAGCTCTCAACATATCTTCAAGGGTCTGGATCGTTCTCTCCGATTGTCCATCAGTTTGAGGATGATAGGCTGTGCTGAACTTCAATCGAGTCCCCAAACTTTCTTGTAAACTCCTCCAAAAGCGCGACAAGACCCGAGTGTCCCGGTCGGACACGATGCTTACCGGTACTCCATGCAATCTCACAATTTCCTGCATGTACCGCTCTGCCAAAGTCTCTGTCGATTGACCAACCCGAAAAGGAATAAAGTGAGCTGCCTTGGTCAACCGATCGACAATCACCCATACTGCATTGTTGCCCTTTGGACTCCGCGGTAAAGCCGTCACGAAATCCATGGTTACATGTTCCCACTTCCACTGAGGAATCGGAAGTGGCTGCAACAAACCAGCAACCCTTTGGTGTTCAGCCTTGACTTGCTGACACACCAAGCACTTAGCCACGAAGCGAGCAATTTCCCGTTTCATACCTTCCCACCAGAAATGCTGTCGAATATCTTGGTACATCTTTGTCCCTCCTGGATGTATAGAGTAAACTGAATTGTGTGCCTCCTTCATAAGCTCTTCACGCACATCCCCTTTTGGCACACACACACGGCTACCATACCTCAACGAACCATCTTCGTGGATCAATAAATCTGTTCGTAGTCCGGCTTCAACCTGCTCTCGAAACTTTTGTAGTCTAGGATCCTGCGATTGTGCTGTTTTAATCTTCTCAACTAAGGACGACTGTACTTGCAACTGCATCGACTGTCCCGTAGCATGTGGTAGCACAACCTCCAAGTCAAATCTCCGAAAATCCGCAATGATCTCCCTTTGTGCGGTCAATACCTGAATTGCTGGTAACCGACTTAGCGCATCTGGCACGACGTTAACTTTTCCCGGATGGTACTTAAGATCAAGGTCGTAGTCGGCCGTCAGCTCCAACCATCTGCGTTGCCTCATGTTCAACTCCTTCTGCGTGAACACGTACTTCAAGCTCTTATGATCTGTAAAAACTTCGACTCTTACGCCCAAAAGGTAGTGTCTCCAAATCTTCAAAGCGAAAATCACAGCCGCAAGCTCCAAGTCATGAGTTGGATAATTCTTCTCATGGGTCTTCAGTTGTCTTGATGCGTATGCTACGACCTTCCCATGCTGCATCAAAACACATCCCAATTCTTTCCCAGATGCGTCGCTATGAATCATCAGTCCTCCGGAATTGTCTGGTACGGTCAGGATAGGGGCGGTTATCAACTTCTGCTTCAACGTCTCAAAGCCAACGCACACTTATCCGTCCATACAAAAGGTACCTCCTTACGCATAAGCTTGGTCAGCGGTTCTGCCAAACGAGCAAAGTTCTCCACAAATCTCCTGTAGTATCCGGCTAATCCAAGGAAACTTCTTATCTCAGCTACATTCCTTGGAATAGGCCAATCTCGAACTGCTGCAATCTTTTCGGGATGGACGGCGATTCCATCACCCGACACGACATGTCCCAGAAATTTCACTTCTTCCAGCCAGAATTCGCACTACTCATCTTCGCATAAAGCTTCTCCTGTCTCAACATCTGCAGGACCTAATGATATCCGGATCACAAATCCAGTTTCGAGAATACTCTCGCGCCACTAAGCTGCTCAAAAGTCCTCCAATGCGAGGGATCGGGTACTTGTTCTTAATAGTCGCCCGGTTCAATTCTCGATAATCAATGCACATCCTTCTCGTGCCATCCTTCTTCTTTACTAAAAGAACTGGAGCTCCCAAGGCGAGTTGCTGCTTCGAATCCAACCCTTCTCAAGTAATTCACCAACTTGCTTCTTAACTCCTTCCAATTCCACTGGTGCCATTGGAAAGTAAGCTTTAGACACTGGCGCTGCACCAGGACTAAGGTCAATCGTGAACTCCACGTCTCGCTTTGGCGGTAAGCCCGATATATCTTCAAACACGTCCATAGAATCACGAACAACAGCCGGCTCTTTACTTTCATCACTTCCATTGATGCAAGAACATTGTTTGTCGGCCTAGCCCTAAACTCGACCGGCCCGACAGAACTGCTTCCTTACCGCAACTGCTGTCTGCTGTGAACTCCCAATTTTCCTGATATGCTCTGCTGTTCTCGAGCTGCCGTAAGAACCTGTGAGAAAGTGGTCAAACCCAGGGAGACGGTTTGCCTTTGGATGTCCACATCCAAGCTGCGCATGGACCTTCGTGCCCTGTCTGCATCGTTGGCGACTAAAGGTCCAGCGAAACTGCTGAGTCTCGTCCACTCTGCTGCATGCACGTCCACGGGTGCTCCATTCTGCCTCAGCCCAATAAATTTCTCTTCCATTTCCGCCCGTGCAGTCCGCGGAAAGAACTTCTCCAGGAAACTCTTAGAGAAATCCGCCTAACTGCTTGGCTTGGGCAAACGGTTCTCCTCCACAAGCCACCACTCTCGGCGTAATCCACTAGTTGAATGCGCACCACATCAACTCCTTTGTCCTCTGGAATCTGTGCCGCAATCAGTGAATTCTCCGTGCTGACTAGCCACTGCTCGGCTGGCATGGCTCCTCCAAACCAGTGAAAGTAGTAGGACCCACACGTCTGAACTCTGCCACGGTCCCTACATGGTCAACTGGTCTAGTTCCAATCTTGTTCACAGACTGCTGAACGATCTGCAAACCTTCCTGAAACGAGTCCGCTTGCTGCTGGATCAGCTCGGGCTGTTTCTTTGATTTCCAGCATTCCTCTTATCACTCCAAGCATGGCGGCTCCGTTCACACGCCTCTGGTACGTCTTCAACTTCTTACCTGTCATAATCCTGAACTCAAAACACCCAATATTAGCATGATGATAGATTCTGAATATAGATCAAGGCTAAAACTCCAAGATACTTAAATAGAGTACCACATTGTAGCTATGCCGCGGTATCATAGCCGCAATTACTTAACTCCACCCAAGTCGCCTAAGTCCTAGGGATAACAAGAAATTAGGTTTTCAAGTTGACAATGCAAAGTAAGTTTGCATGTCGACATGATCCGGAAGAATGATTCAAGGATGGTAAAACGGTCAAGGTGGCAGGACATGTTTCCTAATCACGGTTATAATGATTCGTGTATCGGGTGCAATACCCAACTACAAAGAATCAACCCAATTAACCTATGTCTCTGATACCAAAAGAACCATGTCACGCCCCGCTTCCCAGAGTACGCAGGATTGGGCACGTAACATAGCCAACCATGCTACCTGTGGGTAGGAAGTATCCATCCACAGTCACATTACGGTTGTAAGGATATCAAGAACAAGATAAAGTACTAATCTAACACATGTCCAAATCCATAATAACAAGAAATCAATGAACAATAAGTGCGGAAGCAAATGATCCAATATAATAATAGAAAGGTACGTCCCATAATGCGGGATCGCACCTGGAAATAAAATGCAATAAACAAACTAACCACTATAGAACTCAAATCAGCCTGCTGGCTGAAATACTCCTGCACGGTCGGCGACAGTGGTAAAGAATCTGGGCCATGCAAAACCCAGACGTCAGCGCGTTATGACATCAAGTATATAATGTAGACATGGTGATAAGCAATGCAAATATGAACATGAATAAAGCAGTACTAAGAAATAACAGAGCAGGGTAATGTGCAGTGGTAACTAAACTGTCCTATCAGGTTTCTACTCTATAGTCTTTGAAATCAATTGATGAATCGTCGATGTAACCCAATAGTATCCCGTACATACCCGGGACCACGGCCACAATATTCTCGGCGGCAGCCGAGACATGCCGTTAGGCACAGAATAGGAAAGTGTACACTCGGTATTACCCCGTACATACCCGGGATCACAGCCACAATATTCTCGGCTGAAACCGAGACATGCCGTTAAGCACAGAATAGGAAAGTGTACTCTCGGTATTACCCCGTACATACCCGGGATCACGGCCACAATATTCTCGGCTGAAACCGAGACATGCCGCTGGGCACAGAATAGGAATGTGTACACTCGAACGGTAGTGAACTGTCGAGTTACAAGTCAGGTTCATCTTTGATTTCCCCATACCCCCAAGTTATGTGTGTCAGGTCAGGTATTCAGTAGTCAAGGACTAATGCCAACACAAAATCCGGTAAGAGTAGGTCTGTCTGGATAGACAGCAGGGATGGTCGGGTTTGTCGGCATTAGGCATGAAATCAGGTAACAGGTAAAGCCATGGTACATCAGGTCAACCAGGTAATGTATAAAGGTGTCATGTCATGTCAAGAGTGTACGGTACCATGTCATGTCAAGTAGGAAGTGTAACAGGTCATGTCAGGAAGCACAAGATGTCATGTGGGTGCTCATAATCAAACTAACATAAACATGTGTATAAATAAACAAGCATGAGTACTATCAGAACAATAACTGGAACATGTAATATGATATGCCAATAGATATAATTTCAAGGATATGGATGCACAGTTATCGATTAGGGTTACATTTATAGTTCCAATATTAATTAGGATACAATTTATTAAACATGGAGTGTTAATATCACATTATTATGTAGTGATGTGATCTATGGATGCAATTATATGTATCTTAAATGCGATGGATGCAAACGGGTATCCGAAAAGTTATAAAACTATAAAATGGTAATGTGGGATGTACAACTAAACAATATGTGATATAATAATATTAATATGGATAGCATATTCAAAGCGATTAGTAACTATAAAAGATGTATTGATTAACCATGCACAAGAAGGTTCCGTTCAGAAATTTAGCGTCACCCTAATTTGTAAAATAGCTTAAAAATAACAAATGTTCTCCAAAAGAGACGTATCTTATACCAAAACAAAGATAATTCAATAAGGTTTTCAGTTTTATAAGTATAAGCATCTCAGGTTATCCCTACAAAAAGTTATGAATATTCAAAGTTGAAAGTTTGCTGCTGGAATTTCCCTGGACAGCAGTTTAGAGACGTGTTCATTTGCATTTTACGTTAATTAAACAATTTATTTTGCAAGTAAATATTTCATAGAGTTATAGTGTTCTGAATTAGCTTCGTAACGAACTAAAGAACGTATCCTAATGATTTTTCTATGATTTATAATGAATTTTATAAGATAAGGTGTACAGTAAATTTCAGATTTGTCATATCCGATTTTTCAACGACATTTCATATGTAAACTATAAGATTTTCAAATGTATAATATTATAAAATGAAGATTATAAAAGTATATAGCATGTAGCAAGATTAACTTGCCACGATGGGTCGCGAATCGGGAAAACGGAACGTTAATCGTCGGCGGGGAAAACTCGCGACGGCGCACGGTTCACGGAATGAACCCAAACGACGAACAAAGGAACCACACTGGTCGGGGTATCTCGCTGGAACGTCGAGAAACGTCACCGGCACGACGGAATTCCGGTAACAAAAGAACAGTTAAAAGAAATGAGAAACGAGACATGAAGCAAGAAGAGAAAAATGATAAAGAGAAGTACGAGAGAATATATAAGGGGTAGAGAGAGAGAGAAAGTGGAGAGAGAGAGAAGAAGGAGAGAGAGAAAGTGGGGACCACGGGGTTAAAGGGGAGATTGCGATTGGCTGCGAGAATAAATTGAGAAGGATATAAAAGATTGTAAAAATATTATATGGTTAACTTAAAGATTTAAAAGATAGGTAATGAACAGTAAGATATCAGATTAGTTAGAAAAATATATGCGAAGGTTTTAATAATATTAAAAATTTGGGATTTTGGCGCCAAATGAAACATTTCCAAATTGCGCCCGGGTTGAGTCCAAAAATTCGAAATTCAAATAATAGGATTTTAAGCGGGTTCCAAATTTTAAAATAAAATGTTTTATGATTAAAAAGCATACTCTCAAAACGGACACACGTGCGTGCACGTAGCCATCCAAACTTGCCCGTTTTACTGAACGGGATGAGAACATAATGCACGGACGCTACCACGAGGCTAGGGGTGTCAAGTAGGCCAAGATGAATATTTTCAATTTTATTTTAGATGCTAAAATTTGTTATATGTAGAAATGACTTTGCCGGGTAAATTTTACAGTAAGCAACAAACAAGCAAATTAAATGAAATGAGTACCACATTATGCTCAAACAGTAACTGAAAATAGTAGCATTGGGCTCGGGTGTTACAAATAGGATGGTATAGAAATAGGCCCCGCACCCGGAATCAAGATAATGCAAAATTCGATATCACGATCGGGCAGTAATCCTAGTAATTCATCCGGAAACACATCCGGAAATTCTCGTGCGATCGGAACCTGGTCCAACGGAACTTCAGCGGCTCCTATGTCCTGAACAAATGTTAAGAACCCATGACAACTCTTTTTTAAGAGCCGTCCCGCACAAAGAGTAGAAATCATGTTGCAAGGAGTTATACTACAGTCTCCCTGCACAACAACATCGGTCCGCCTGGAAAACAGAATCTAACCGCTTTCCTCCGATAATCTACTACGCATGACAAGCGGCCAACCAATCCATACCAAGAAGTATATCAAAACTAACTTATCTAGGAGAATCAAATCCACTAATAAATCCCTATCACCAACACGTACTAAACATGACCTGAATACATGTTGAGCTACGAATCTCCTATAGGAGTAATCACAACTAGAGGTAACTCTAACAATGACGACTCTCTTCCCAAAGAAAGTGCAAAGTATGCAAATACGTATGAATGCGTATAACCGGGATCAATTAGAATATGCGCGTTTAAGGAACATACTGAAAGAATACATGTTACGACTGCATTGGATGCCTGGGCATCCTGTGGAGTCAAAGTAATGACCCGAGCCTGGCCCCTACCAGCATCCTGACGTCCTTCCTTAGAGTCTATAATTCCTAGCGAAATGCCCTGGACGTCCACAACTAAAACAGGTAGTGGGGGCCTCTGCTCAACGGGGTACGAACTGAACATCTGGCCCTGAATCATACGTCGACCAAAACTGCGGCCTGGAATAAATCTGCCTCGACCTCCTGGTCCTCTCGAATTACGACCGTCACGACCACAGTCTCTATGGGCATTGATCTGACGTGGAACAACAACAGGTGTAGGAGGTAATGTGCTCGAGAGAGGTGGTGAAGGTGGTGAAGTCACATGTGAGACCGATGCCTCACCCTGTCGCCTCACGGGACCATTCCTAATAAAGTGATACGGACACCCATACCTGAAACATCTTTGCACGGGCTGCTGAACATATGGGTATAAGTGATAGAACTGATCCATACAGAATCTGCCACGACCTCTACGAACACGTATTGGTGCTGATGTATTATTACGAATTTGCCTTGGTCTCTGAACAACCGTACGGGGAGTAGTGGTCGATCTCCGTGCTCGACTAATCTCTAATAAGGATCCGATCATTCGGCGCATCTCTTGAACACTTGCCTCCATCCTAGCTATACGATCAATATAGGGTGAATCAATCGGTTCATGAAAGATAGGCATACTGTCCAGGTCTGTCCCCGTTTCAGACAAGCCCGCTCCAATCTCATCTCGAACAGCGGTACTCTGAGTACCCGTAGTCGTTAAGGACATTGTGGCTAGAGTAAGAAACATGATTGATAAGGACATTGCGATTGAATCACAGGATACATGGAATCAAGAAAGGAAGTACGAATAATTATGTCCTAAGGTCACTTAGGCTGAGTATCATAGCGTAAATATGCCGCGGAACATACGTACGATACTCTACTCATCCTAAATCACCTACTCCATCAACCAAAGGTCATCCTATGTAACGGAACTTAAGTTTACTTATTCCAAATCTCTACTCAGTTCCATAAGGTTAATCCTAAACTCTGATACCAACTTTGTCACGACCCAAAGTTTGGATGTGACCGGCACTTAAATTGTATAATATCTAAACATATCTACATAACCCGGGTAAGCCAAAAATCATGATCAAAACCCTTTTTGCGGAATTTTTAGGAAAATTTAGTTTTTAAGTAAAAATCACAGTTTTAAGAATATCTTAACAGTAACTCTATATTGAATTCATAATGAAAACAGTTATAAAGTATTTAATTTGGTTGCATCCCTGGTTAGGATCAACAATGTCAACAGCGGATATAAATATACAACTTTATACGACATCAATAAGAATCTCAGACATAAATAAAAGAAACATCATTTAATATAACTAAACGATCTCATCTGTTAATTAATATACATACAACCACTTCTCGTTCTGAGTCATAATACAGGGTATGATGGAGATATTCTAGATTCAATATACAATACCAAAAGAGAAGATTACTATATAGGTAACCCACCTAGCAAAAGATGCGATAAAATCTGATAAGTGGATCTGCACTGCTGATAACCGTCCACTCGTCTCCTGTAAGGAACTGTGGCACAATGGTGGTGAGTTGCCAACTCAGTGAATAAGACTAATATATATCGGCTGATAATGTAAATATGACGAACTAGAACTACTATCAACAGTAATGAATGTGATGCATGATAACAGGTGGAAGAATGAATATGTACTACTCAATGTATAAATCAAAACTGAAATCTCATCAATTACTTTCCAAATAAGGTTCATTTTTCCGTGTCTAACATCGACACAAATCTTCGGTGTTTCATCAGGCATCGTTCCCCGAAAGATCATGTTTCTCAATAACTGGTCGGTATCATCTAGATATCCGCCGTGTTCACAACTGTCTCCGGTATCGAGTATCCTCGTTAGGTTCCCCGCCTAAAGTGCGGATATTCTGCCCCTCGGTCTCGACCGGGTCCACCATGTATCCAACTATATGCCCCCCCCGACTCAGTCTGGATAAAATTGTAAATCCGCAACCGTATGACATCCAACTCGGTCCGGAATAAAACCAAATCATAAAAACGCCATCTCATGGTGGACGTGACACATAATCATGAAAATCACTGATTTTACGCAATAGTATATAAAAACTTAAAACCACAAATCCTCGAAAATACAAATGCCACTTATATCAACTTCTAACACTTGAATATGAAATATGATGTCATTTGTGCAAAGTATTAATAATTTTGATGTTTAAGGTATGATAGGAATCATATTTAACAGGAATAATACTATGTGTGAAAGTGACATGTAATATCGGCGAGGTGTAGTATAACATGTAGGTACGTGCATATGCAGCTTGACTCGTTGATAATTGTGTAGTGTTCTAACAATTATTAACATGACAATGGATATATATATATGAATCCATATGTTCAAGTTATATGTAAAGGCACATTTCATTTAACTTAAATTACGGGCGTATTATGCCATCCACACAAAATCCTCCGGTAGATATTTAGTCTACTCACCGGAATACGTCGTACTACTCAGAAATCGCCAATCCTTTCCTTTCCTTGCGGCCTCTGAAGTTTCTGTATTTGAATCTAACATCGAAATTAACGTGTATAAGGAAACGGCTAACTTCGATATGACGAAATATGGAAATACGAGTTTCACGTACTAACTATACTACGTACGACTAATTTAAACTATCTAACACCTATATTAACTGAGTTTTAACCCCCTCGCTGTTTGCAACAGAAAACTTAAACGCGTTACTAATTTACCGTGTCATATTTTAGAAGTTTGATCCCTTTTCCGATATTAGTTCCCAGATTTTATATACTGTTAAATTAACTTAAATAAACAATACCAAAATACCCCAACACCTATACATAGGCCTACCCTAAAACCCAAAACACCCAAATCCTCCAAAATTCCGGCGACGCCGGAATTTTAGTGTTGGTCGCCGGCCAAAATCCGAGCCCCTTGGTTCGTACTCTTAGGGTTTGTTTTAGGTCCAGTTTATAAGATTTTGACACTGTTTGGTTAAGTTGATTTTTCTCTAAATTATAACAGATTAATACAGAGCTAAGTTTTTACCTAAAATACGATATTCGATTTCTAAATTTTACAATTACAGAACTTGATCCTACTGTATTTAGAGATTATTCCTACAGGGATGATTGAAAGGCTTCCTCCAAGAAATCCAAGTCCTTAGCTCCTAGCTTGATGGTGGAAATCCTTAGCCTAGTTCTTCTTCTTCACTTCTCTTTTCTTTTATTTCTCTTTTGTGGGTTCTAAGTGTTTTCTTTCTCTTTGTTTTGAAATTTCAGCATTTTAATTTGATTATAATGATCTGAACACATAATATATGGTCAAGGAAAAGAGTGAGGTGTAGGAGGAGGTGTCACGAAGGGAGGTGTGGTTGTTTCATGCAAGGTGGAGGTGTTGTGCATGGAGTGTGCATCCAAGTAGGATGTGTCCATGTCTTATCACTCCAAAATTGTGTTGACTTGTGATAATTTCTGAGCTAAACATTATCTAACCCCTTTTTCACTTACACCCTCAACATTTCTAGTTTGCACAATTTCCTAAATTTTACACAAAGACCTTTCACTACATATGTTATTATATAATGTCATTTTTATTAAAATGAAGCTAAATTTCACACTAAAACCCTTGTAATTTATTAATGTTACAAACTATAATTTTAATTTAATTAGTTTCATATAATACTTATGAAAATGTCTTATTTTGTTTTAATAACTCTTTAAATTGGCATTTTATTATTTAATTAATTAATTTTATTTATTTTCTAAATTACTGAAATGTCAATATTCCCCCTTAAGAAAATTTGGTCCCCGAATTTAAAACTTAACTAGACATACCTTCAAAAAGATGTGGACATTACCTTCGCATCGCATCCTCGGTCTCCCAAGTAATCTCCTCGCGATTCATTCCTTGCCAAAGAACCTTTATAGATGGAAGTACCCTTGATCTCGGTTTCTTTGCCTGCCGATCAAGAATAGCTACTGGCTGCACCGTGTAGGATAAATCCGGCTCAATCTGTAAGGTCTGATGCTGGATCGCGTGAGAAGGATCGTGAAGATACTTGCGAAGCATAGGCACGTGAAACACCGGATGCACGTGAAACACCGGATGCACATCGGGAAAACTCGGTGGAAGTGCTAAATGATAATCTACAACACCCACTCTCTCTAGAATCTCGTAAGGTACGACATATCTGGGGCTGAGCTTCTCCTTTTTCCCGAAACGCATCACACCTTTCATCAGAGATACTCGAAAGAACACATGATCTCCCACCTCAAACTCGAGTTTACGACGTCTTCGATCTACATATGATTTCTGTCTGCACTGGGCCGCTCTCCTTCTGTCCGGTATCAACTGAATCTTTTCCGTAGTCTCCTGTACTATTTGCGGTCCTAAAATGCTACTCTCGCTCAGTTCTGTCCAGCAAACAGGTGATCGACATTTCCTCCCATACAAAGCTTCAAAGGGTGCCATCTGGATCGTCTCCTGAAAACTATTGTTGTACGAGAATTCTATCAAAGGTAAGTGACGATCCCAACTACCATCAAAATCAAGGCTGCAAGCTCGAAGCATATTCTATAGAGTCTGAATGGTCCGCTCTAACTGACCATCTGTCTGTGGGTGAAAAGCTGTACTAAAACTCAATCGTGTACCAAGATCTTCTTGAAGTTTTTGCCATAGCCTGCTGTTAAACCGGTTACCCCTATCGGATACTAGGCACGTCGGAACTCCATGCAATCGTACAATCTCGTCGATATAAATCCGAGCATACTGCGCAAACCCATACGTCGTCTTCACCGGAAGAAAGTGAACTGCCTTTGTCAATCTATCTACAATCACCCAGATGGAATCATACCCTCTGCTGGTCCTGGGTAGACCCACAACGAAATCCATGGAAATCTGTTCTCATTTCCACTCCGGAATGGGTAAGGGCTGCAACTCTCCTGCCGGCCTCTGGTGCTCAGCCTTGACTTGCTGACAAGTCAAGCATCTCGAAACAAACTCCGCAACATCCCTCTTCATTCTTCCCCACCAATAAACATCCTTCAAGTCATGATACATCTTAGTGGAACCAGGATGAATACTGTATGCTGATCGATGGGCCTCCTCTAAGATCTCAGGTCTCAGTCTATCCGAATCTGGCGCAAAAAAAGAGTCCCAAAACGTAATACTCCACGGTCATCTATCACAAACTCCGACTCTCTGCCCTGCCTAACCTGATCCATAATCTCCGATATACGAGCATCTGCGGGCACGAACTCCGACTCTCTGCCCTGCCTAACCTGATCCATAATCTCCGATATACGAGCATCTGCGGGCATGAACTCCGACTCTCTGCCCTGCCTAACCTGATCCATAATCTCCGATATACGAGCATCTGCGGGCTGTGTCTTTCGAATACGATCCAATAACTGAGGACGGGTGCGAACATGTGCTAACTGTCCTCCCGTCGATGTGAACTCAAACTGTACACGACTATCACATAGAATCTGCCAGTCTGTAGAAGACTGTCTCTGCAAGGTGCGCACATGAGATAAGCTACCTCCAGGCCTCCGACTTAAAACATCTGCTACAACATTCTCTTTGCTTGGATGATACAAGATCTCACAATCGTAATCCTTCACAAGTTCCATCCATCGATGCTGCCTTAGATTCAGATCCCTCTGCTGAAAAATATACTTCAAGCTCTTATGATCTGTAAAAATCTGGCACGACTCTCCATACAAGTAATGCCTCCAAATCTTCAGTACGAAAACTACATCAGCCATCTCCAAATCATGAGTGGGGTAATTCTGCCCATGCCTCTTCAACTGCTAAGAAGCATAAGCTACAATCCTGCCGTGCTGCATTAATACACAGCCTAAACCCACTCGAGAAGCATCACAATACACAACAAAACTATCAGACCCAGAAGGTAAAGATAAGACTGGTGTAGTCGTCAAGCGAGTCTTCAACTGCTGGAAACTCTGCTCGCATGCAACTTTCCAAAGAAATGGAACTTCCTTCCTAGTCAATCCGGTCAACGGTGCAGCGATCTGAGAAAAATCCTGCACAAAACGTCTGTAATAACCGGCTAGACCCAAAAAAACTTTGAACCTCTGTAACTGACACAGGTCTTGGCCAGTGCTGTACCGCTTCGATCTTCTTTGGGCCCACACGTATCCCATCCCTCGTAACTACGTGACCTAAGAAATCTACACTATCCAGCCAGAAAGCACACTTGGAGAATTTAGCGAACAACTGATGCTCCTTCAAGGTCTGCAACGTGATGCGCAAATTCTGCTCATGCTCCTCCTGACTCCGGGAATAAACAAGAATATCATCAATGAATACTATAATAAACTGATCAAGGAATGGCCTGAAAATACGGTTCATCATATCCATGAAAGCTGCTGGGGCGTTGGTGAGTCCGAACGACATCACCAGAAACTCATAATGTCCATAACGTGTGCAAAAAGCAGTTTTCGGAATGTCATCCTTCCAACCCTCAACTGGTGATAACCTGACAGCAAATCAATCTTTGAGAAGTAGCCAGCTCCCTGCAGCTGATCGAACAAGTCATCGATACGAGGTAATGGATACATATTTCGTACAGTAACTCGATTCAGCTACTTGTAGTCCATGCACAGTCTCATACTACCGTTCTTCTTCTTAACAAATAAGACAGGAGCTCCCCACGGTGATACACTCGGACGAATAAATCCTCTATCCAACAACTCTTGCAACTGGTTTTTTAGTTCCTTCAACTCCGTCGGGGCCATCCGATAGGGTGGTATAGAAATAGGCCCCGCACCCGGAATCAAGACAATGCAAAATTCGATATCACGATCGGGCGGTAATCCTGGTAACTCATCAGGAAACACATCCGGAAATTCTCGTGCGATCGGAACCTGGTTACGGAACTTCTGCGGCTTCTACGTCCTGAACAAATGTTAAGAACCCATAACAACCCTTCTTCAAGAGTCGTCCCGCACAAAGAGTAGAAATCATGTTGGCAGGAGTTATACTACAGTCTCCCTGCACAACAACATCGGTCCGCCTGGAAAACAGAATCTGACCGCTTTCCTCCGACAATCTACTACGTATGACAAGCGGCCAACCAATCCATACCAAGAAGTATATCAAAACTAACTTATCTAGGAGAATCAAATCCACTAATAAATCCCTGTCACCAACACGTACTAAACATGACCTGAATACGTGTCGAGCTACAAAAGAATCTCCTATAGGAGTAATCACAACTAGCGGTAACTCTAACAATGATGACTCTCTTCCCAAAGAATGTGCAAAGTGTGCAAATACGTATGAATGCGTATAACCGGGATCAATTGGAATATGCGCGTTTAAGGAACATACTGAAAGAATACATGTTACGACTGCATTGGATTCCTGGGCATCCTGTGGAGTCAAAGTAAAGACCCGAGCCTGGCCCCTACCAGCATCCTGACGTCCTTCCTTAGAGTCTACAATTCCTAGCGAAATGCTCTGGACGTCCAAACCTAATACAGGTAGATGGGGGCCTCTACTCAACGGAGTACGAACTGAACATCTAGCCCTGAATCCTACCTCGACCAAAACTGTGGCCTGGAATAAATCTGCCTCGACCTCCTGGTCCTCTCGAATTATGACCGTCACGACCACAGTCTCTATGGGCGTTGATCTGACGTGGAATAACAACAGGTGTAGGAGGTAATGTGCTCGAGGGAGGTGGTGAAGGTGGTGAAGTCACATGTGAGACCGATGCCTCACCCTGTGGCCTCACGGGACAATTCCTAATAATGTGATACGGACACCCACACCTGAAACATCTTTGTACGGGCTGCTGAACATATGTGTATAAGTGATAGAACTGATCCATACAGAATCTGCAACGACCTCTACGAACACGTCTTGGTGCCGATGTATTATTACGAATTTGCCTTGGTCTCTGAACAACCGTACAGGGAGTAGTGGTCGATCTTCGTGCTCGACTAATCTGTAATAAGGATCCGATCATTCGGCGCATCTCTTGAACACTTGCCTCCATCCTAGTTATACGATCAATATAGGGTGAATCAATCGGTTCATGAAAGATAGGCGTACTGCCCAGGTTTGTCCCTGTTTCAGACGAGCCCGCTCCAATCTCATCTCGAACAGCGGTACTCTGAGCACCTGTAGTCGTTAAGGACATTTTGGCTGGAGTAAGAAACAGGATTGATAAGGACATTGCGATTGAATCACAGGATACATGGAATCAAGAAAAGAAGTATGAATAATTATGTCCTAAGGTCACTTAGACTGGGTATCATGGCGTAAATATGCCGCGGAACATACGTATGATACTCTATTCATCTTAAATCACATACTCCATCAACCAAAGGTCATCCTACGTAGAGAAACTTAAGTTTACTTATTCCAAATCTCTACTCGGTTCAGTAAGGTTAATTCTAAGTTCTGATACCAAATTTGTCACGACCCAAAGTTTGAATGTGTCCGATACTTAGATTGTATAATATCGAAGGATATCAACACAACCCGGGTAAGCCAAAAATCATGATCAAAACCCTTTTTGCGGAATTTTTAAGAAAATTTAGTTTTTAAGTAAAAATCACAGTTTTAAGTATATCTTAACAGTAACTCGATATTGAATTCATAATGAAAACAGTCATAAAGTGTTTAATTTGGTTGCATCCCTAGTTGGGATCAACAATATCAACAGCGGAAATAAATATACAACTTTATACGACATCAATAAGAATCCCAGACATAAGTAAAAGAAATATCATTCAATATAACTAAACGATCTCATCTGTTAAATAATATACATACAACCACTTCTCGTTCTAAGTCATAATACAGGGTCTGATGGAGATATTCTAGATTCAATATACAATACCAAAAGAGAAGGTTACTATATAGGTAACCTACCTAGCAAAAGATGCGATAAAATCTGATAAGTGGATCTGCACTGCTTATAACCATCCACTTATCTCCTGCAAGAAACTGTGGCACAACGGGGGTGAGTTGCCAACTCAGTGAATAAGACTAACATATATCGGCTGATAATATAAGTATGACGAACTAGAACTACTATCAACAGTAATGAATGTGATGCATGATAACAGGTGGAAGAATGAATATGTACTACTCAATGTATAAATCAAAACTGAAATCTCATCAATTATTTTCCAAATCAGGTTCATTTTTCCGTGTCTAACATCGACACATATCTTCGGTGTTTCATCAGGCATCGTTCCCCAAACGATCATGTTTCTCAATAACACCGGTCGGTATCATCTAGATATCCGCTGTGTTCACAACTGTCTCTGGTATCGAGTATTCTCGTTAGGCTCCCCGCCTAAAGTGCGGCTATCCTGCCCCTCGGTCTCGACCGGGTCCACCATATATCCAACTGTATGCCCCCCCGACTCAGTCTGGATAAAATTATAAATCCGCAACCGTATGATCCCCAACTCGGTCTGGAATAAAACCAAATCATAAAAACGCCATCTCATGGTGGACGTGACACATAATCATGAAAATCACTGATTTTACGCAATAGTATATGAAAACTTAAAACCACAAATCCTCGAAAATACAAATGCCACATATATCAACTTTTAACACTTGAATATGAAACATGATGTCATTTGTGCAAAGTATTAATAATTTTTATGTTTAAGGTATGATAGGAATCATATTTAACAGGAATAATACTAAGTGTAAAAGTGACATGTAATATCGACGAGGTGTAGTGTAACATGTAGGTACGTGCATGCGCAGCATGACTCATCGATAATTGTGCAGTGTTCTAACAATTATTAACATGACAATGGATATATATGTATGAATGCATATGTTCAAGTTATATGTAAAGGCACATTTCATTTAACTTAAATTACGGGCGTATTACGCCATCCACACAAAATCCCCCGGTACATATTTAGTCTACTCACCGGAATATGTCGTACTACTCAGAAATCGCCAATTCTTTTCCTTTCCTTGCGACCTCTGAAGTTTCCGTATTTGAATCTAACATCGAAATTAACTTGTATAAGGAAACAACTAACTTCGATACGGCGAAATATGGAAATACGAGTTTCACGTACTAACTATACTACGTACGACTAATTTAAACTATCTAACACCTATACTAACTGAGTTTTAACCCCCTCGCTGTTTGGAACAGAAAACTTAAAAGCGTTACTAATTTACCGTGTCGTATTTTAGAAGTTTGATCCCTTTTCCGATATTAGTTTACAGATTTTATATACTGTTAAATTAACTTAAATAAACAATACCAAAATACCCTAACACCTATACAGAGGCTTACCCTAAAACCCAAAACACCCAAATCCTCCAAAAATCCGGCGATGCCGGAATTTTAGTGTTGGTCGACGGCCAAAATCCGAGCCTCTTGGTTCGTACTCCTAGGGTTTGTTCTAGGTCCAGTTTATAAGATTTTGACACTGTTTGGTTAAGTTGATTTTTCTCTAAATTATAGCAGATTAATACAGAGCTAAATTTTTACCTAAAATACGATATTCGATTTCTAAATTTTACAATTAAAGAACTTGATCCTACTGTGTTTAGAGATTATACCTACAGAAATGATTGAAAGGCTTCCTCCAAGAAATCCAAGTCCTTAACTCCTAGCTTGATGGTGGAAATACTTAGCCTAGTCTTCTTCTTCACTTCTCTTTTCTTTTATGTCTCTTTTGTGAGTTCTAAGTGTTTTCTTTCTCTTTGTTTTGAAATTTCAGCATTTTAATTTGATTATAATGATCTGAACACATAATATATGGTCAAGGGAAAGAGTGGGGTGTAGGAGGAGGTGTCACCAAGGGAGGTGTGGTTGTTTCATGCAAGGTGGAGGTGTTGTGCATGGAGTGTGCATGCAAGTAGGATGTGTCCATGCCTTATCACTCTAAAATTGTGTTGACTTGTGATAATTTCTGAGTTAAATATTATCTAACCCCTTTTTCACTTACACTCTCAACATTTCCTGGTTTGCACAATTTCCTAAATTTTACACAAGACCCTTCACTACATATGTTATTATATAATACCATTTTTATTAAAATGAAGCTAAATTTCATACTAAAACCCTTGTAATTTATTAATGTTACAAACTAAAATTTTAATTTAATTAGTTTCACATAATACTTATAAAAATGTCTTATTTTGTTTTATTAACTCTTTAAATTAGCATTTTATTATTTAATTAATTAATTATATTTATTTTCTAAATTTCCGAAATGTTACACATAGATTGTTGAGCTCCTATGTCTTGAAGTGTTCCTGCCCATCCCGAATTCTCAAATTGCTGTGAGTTTCCTGCACTTGCATTTGCTCCCACACCCTGATGCATAAAACTACTGTGAATTCATTGCACTAGCAGTAGTTCCTCTCTGATGCATTTGTTGTTGTGAGTTCCCGGCATTTGCATTTGATCCATCTTCATGATGCAATGACTCTGAATACACTTTAATTTGCTGCCGTGAGTTACCTGCAACCCCATTTATTCCCTCTCCATGAAGCATTGGCTGTGAATGCACTCTATCTAGCCGAGTATTCTTTTTCTTTCTCCCTCTGCCTGCCTGCTGTATTGGCAGACTTATAACAAAGGATTAAATATATAGTTTAATTGATTATGAATCAGGATGTCATCTTGTGCATGTCTGGTATGTGCTTGTGAACCATACACAGTGAACACTATCAATGATACACATGTGAACCATATATCAGTGAACACTATCAATGAACACTAATTTGTTTGATAAACCTTATATATGCATGTGAACCCTATATCACAATGAATCTTATACGTGCATGTGAATCATATATCACACTTGTGGTGTCTATGTGCTAGTGCTAGAATTTTATATTGAATATGACTATTCAAAATCTATCAAGCCTTGAATGGTCAAGTCCAACATAAAGTGTAAATATGGTATTGAAAATTACCAGATTTATGCATTAAATCTTTATAAATACTGAACCATATCTTAATAGCATCATTCCAACAACAATGAGAAACACTCCATCTTAAGAGTTTCATCGCAGGTCCTCTTTTCCAAGCTGTTTACAAAATGTGAAGGATGGGTGTGGCAACTTCATTTAAGTTCCATTTGATTTTTCTATGTGTAAATTCTATGTATGCATCTTAAAAGGAATATAAGGGATTACTAAACAAGTACTGAGAAAAAATCACTGGATACAATCGCTTTGATGGAAAGTGTTCAGAAATTTTCACCTCATGTGACATTAATAGCTAACACTTCCCTAAATGCATATGAGCATGAAGAATATTCATGTAATCTTTGTCAGTTTTAACAGTTTTGTATTCTGGAGAATCAATATTTGGCACAGCATAAGAAAATATAAGTTTAAATCTCATTGTCCAAGAGAAACCCAAATTGATTTCAGCAATTAGATCTTTAAGATTTGTCATATCAATCTCTACTCTAATGGATTTTTGAGACTCATACTCATATTTTATCCTTTTAATTCTTGAAATATTCTTCCAATAACCACTATGTCTTAACAATATCTTCGTATCATAATCCATGTCTAACCCGCATGTAAGAAAATTTGACAGACTCTCAATATTAATTTAACCAACATTTATTGTTAAAATTCAGAAATATGAACAAATTGAGAAAAAATATCACTGATTATGTTATCTAGAAATTAACGGGATAAAAGAGATAGATCAAGCCCTAAAACATCTTTGAAAGCCCTAAATTTTATTTTCCCAAAATTAACACTCAATGCCTCGCTAATTAGACAGATCAAGCCCTAAAATAGCCCCCTATTTGTTACTGAATCCATACCTTAACGAGAATAGCCCTACTCGAGGGCTTCAAATAAGGACATCGAAGTGAGGTTGAGAGGTTGAGAAAGAGAGAGTGAGAAAGCTATGGTTGCCTGCAATCTTCATTTAAAGACTTCGATGTGAGTGAGTTGAGAGAGAACGACGAGGTCATGGCTGCTGGCGATCTTCATAACGATTGCTTCAAATGTGAAAGAAAGAGAAGAGAAAGAGAGGTGAGGGGTAGGTGAGGTATTACTCAGTCATAACTGACCATGATTAAGGGTTAACTTAACAGAAACCTATAAGAGTCGGGTATTTAGTTTACGGAGAAGTTTGGAGTGGGTTATTTCAAAATACCAAAAAGTAAGTGTGGTTTTTCAAAATATGAGATTTCTAAGGGGGTAATATAAAAAAAACCGCAATAACATAAAGAAGAATCTGTATATCGTCGGTGGTTGACCCTCCCAATACATATTTACTACGACAGTACCACTGTATCAGTATATACCGTCGATATGTTGTCGGCATAACGGTTTACTTTAAAAAATTCATGATAACTTAATTTCTGTTGAAATTAATATAAAGTCGATGTCGCGCACCCCGCGGGTTCGCGAGGAGACGGAATTTACAAAAAATGATTTTTACAAAGCTCACAACACCGACTAAACTCCAGGATCTTTACAGAAACCTTAACTAGCCAAAACTACTAGAAGGTTCTAACTACTATGAAGAGTTTTATACCTCCTAGAACTAAGTCCTTTGGGTATTCTTCTCCTCCTCTCCTTGAGCTTCTCGAATATCTGGATCGAGCTTGCAACGTCGGCCTCCTCGCGTCAAAGATGATCCACCCGAGAGTATGTGCTTCAAGCTCCAACCTCTAAACCGAGGTAACTAGGGTATCCAGTTTTCTAAGCTAAGTAGCCTAGATGATGTAGAGTATCTAATGGAGTGTTTTATCTCATGAGACTCTATGTTTCACAACCCATGTGAGGGTTAGAGTCTTGAGGAAGAAGGAGAGGGAAAATATGGAGAGAGAATGAGAAGCAACAAATGAGCTAAGGTTAGCAAGTGAAGAATGGGACACTATCATCTCACCCATTCAAGCATGGATTATTTCACAACAAGAAATTACAACCATGTTTGAATAGTGATTCCAAACAAATAAAGAAATATAAAGAGCCATGCTTCACCCATGCCATGTATGTCTCCAAATTTCCATCTCATTAATCTATTTCTCAAAATAGATAATCCAAATAATGAGGTGACCCCTTCTAGAAGTATCTCTTGTAAAATTACAAGAATGCCCTCACTGTATATACATACCCGTATTCGTATTCTGAAAAATACGAATACAATAAGATAATAACAATCCAATAATATAATGCTAAGATCCAGCTTAAACCAAAGCCCACTAGTATTATCCGCCCGAACGACATCCATGTAGCCAGTACACGTATGTGATCGGAACCCTGCCGTAAAACTATACGGCCTCTATATCGTTTCGCCCGAAGCAGGGAAACCCACTGTGTGGGACTCTACAGACTCAACAGTACGCTGCCAGTGGGTTTAACCACAAATCCGTCGGCGGTACTAACTGCACGTAACGTCTACCCAGATATCTGTCAATAAGAAGGCCGATGAGCAAACTCATCCAAACTCCTACTGAGCCTATTTATGACAATCTCCGGACAGTCCGGTCTGTTTGTCTAAGATACTCTTATATCGGGCATACGGGGTGGTAACCGTCAGACCCCTAATAGCGCAATAAGTCGGGTCGGGGTAGAGCCCAAAACACCCTGAAAAACTACTGGAGTACCTACCAGTAAATCTCGCTTACTCTGGCCAGGGACTTTGTGTAATGGCTTTCCGAACACAGCACGATATCAAACTCCAATACCAGGAGAGAAGAATCCTATCTAACCACTACTGCCTCCCAGTGCTTCGGGACTGCACCCAACCACTACCTGTTTGCATGACGCATTTGAGCCGTGGTAAGGTAGTGATCTAAGTATAGTGGGAACACACTCGAGACAAATAGTGATGTCAAGTCAACGGAATAAGCTGTACTCATGTCACCTAGGAACTGCTAACTGACGACAGGTATTATACCAACCAACAATTCCCCCGTGAGTCCGTCCAGTATAACTCATAACCCAATGAGCACCTGTATACTATCTCCGGTACGACGTACCAATGGCTGTGGGACAGACCATCTCCCCTGCTGGGATGATAAGCGTATACATTAGTCTACTCTGGAGTATCGATGCCCTGTCTCGATAATCATATGACTAGGGATCTTTATAAGGATGTGCTTATAGACTATCCAACCCCCACTAGTGTGACTGACATCACAACGCTGGTAGTCAAGCAAAGATCCTAAGGGCTCTATCAATATGTATAAGCGATATGCTAAAAGAAACGCATGCACATATTGAGGTAGAATCAAACCAAGTAGCATATTGCCATTTTGAGAAAGACTATTATTATAACTGTGTATATCTCAAGCTTTCAAAATGTAATATACAAACCAGTATTATACAATAATGGCCTCTAGGGCATATATCACTTACAATCTCCCACTTGCACTAAGGCCATATATCGGCATATCGCAGACCTATCATCTCGAATAGCCTCTCAAACTGCGTCTGAGGGGTGGCCTTTATGAGTGGATCTGCAGTGTTGTTCTCCGTGTCTACTCTCCGCACCTCGATCTCCCGGCGATCAACAATCTCCCTGATCAGGTGGTACCCGCCTCAAGATGTGTCTGGACTTCTAATGGGACCTTGATTCCTTCGCTAAAGCTATAGCCCCGTTGTTGTCACAATACAGCGGTATTGGATCAACAATGGACATAACCACCTGAAGTTCTGTCACGAACTTCCTCATCCAGACTGCTTCTTTCGCGGCGTCACATGCAGCGATATACTCCGCTTCCATCGTCGAGTCAGCAACAGTGTCCTGCTTGGAGCTCTTCCAACAAACCGCCCCTCCATTGAGGGTAAAGATATAACCCGACATGGACCTGGAGTCATCCTTGTCACACTGGAAACCGGAGTCGGCGAAGGCCTCGACCTGGAGGTCTTCTCTGCCGTACACCATGAACATCTCCTTAGTCCTTCTCAGGTACTTGAGAATGTTCTTCACTGCTATCCAGTGCTTCTCCCCTGGGTTTGACTGATACCCGCTTACAGCGCTCAGTGCGTAAGCTACATCTGGTCTGGTACACAACATTGCATACATTATAGAGCCTACCGCAGAAGCGCCGGGTATACTACTCATGCGATCCCTTTCCAAATCATTCTTGGGAGACATCTCTTTGGAGAGGGTGATTCCGTGACAAGTCGGTAGATTACCGCGCTTTGAATTTTCCATACTAAATCTTTTCAGTATGGTGTTGATGTACCTTAACTGTGAAAGTCCCAACATCTGTTTAGATCTATCACGATAGATCTGGATCCCCTGAATGTAGGAGGCATCACCCAGGTCCTTCATGGAGAACCTTTGTAACAAGAATCCTTTAACTGATTGTGGCATAGGAATGTCATTTCCTATCAGGAGAATGTTATCCACGTACAAGACGAAGAATAACACAGTTCTCACTACATTCTTACTATAAATGCATGGTTCATCTAGATTTTTAATTAAATCGAATTCTTTGACCGTCTCATCAAAACACATGTTCCAACTCCGCGATACCTGCTTTAGTCCATAAATGGATTTAAGCAACTTGCATACTTTTCCGCTGCTCTCTGTTAGTTATATGTATGCCCTAGAGGCCATTACTGTACATAGGATGTATATTGTAGTGGATGCTGGGACATATATAGGGAGGACTTTCTTGCTCGACATGATAGTATGCTATCTGGTTGCTCTTTATCTTAACGTGTACACTGATTGTCTCTCTGTTACATGTTGGTAAAGCCCTTAGGATGTGTACTTGACTACCTGGATTATGATGCGGATCATACTAGTGGGGACATGGTAGTCCATAAGTACATCCTTCAAGGTCCCTAGACGAGGGTGTATCGAGACGGGGCATCGATATACCAGAGTAGACTAGCGTATACCTTCTCGACCCATACGGATGGGCGATGGATGATCCCATATCCATTGGTGTTTGACATCAGAGATTATATACGGGTGCTCAGTGGAGACTGGGTACACTGGACGGACTCGCCGAGAACTCCCAGATGGTATTATACCTTAAGTTAGATGGCAGTTCTCTGGTGACACTGGTACAGATTAGTCTGTAGACCCGAGATCGTCATAAAGTCTTGTGTGATTCCCACTGTGCTTTGATTTCCACCTTACCATGTCCAAGAGGGCATGCAAAACGGTGGCTTTTGGGTACAGTCCCGAATCACATGGAGGCAATGAGCGATAGGAGGGGATTCGTCTCTCCCGGTATAGGGAGTTGATGTTGCGCTGTGTTCGATTGGCTATAACCGGAAATCCCTGGCCAGGGTTGCTGAGATTTACTGGTAAATGTTATCAGTAGTATCTCGAACTGTTATAGACCTCATATCGATACGACTTATCGAGCTACTGGGGTCTGACGTTTACCACCCTAGGCGAGATATGCGACATATCAGACGAACAGACCGGACTATACGGTAAGTGTTACTGGTTGGATTCACGGGAGTGTGAGCGGGCTTGCTCGTCGATCTTCTGATCGCTCAATACCCGGGTGGCCGTTATGTTTAGCAGACCGCTTGCGGCTTGTGGGTGTTTGATATGATCATCACCTGCTTCCGGCGTATTGACGAGTCTTTAGAGTCCTACACAGAGGTTTCCTGGCTCAAGCGAAATGAAATAGGAGCGCATATGAGATATGTGCGGGACAGAGAATAATGCGTGTATGTGATACCGTATTCTATTCTCGCGATGAATGTATCGATTAGTTGTATGCGATATAACCTAGTTATCGAATCGAGGATTGATTCGATAAGTCGATACATTGGATATTAGTTGGTCATATGCGATATGACCGGATCATTAAATCAAGTGTTGATTTAATGATTTAATGTATAATTATATATTTGATATATTGCTTTACATTAACTAGTAATGGTTCACTTAAAATTATTTTCTCACTTGAATGTGCACATTGTATATATGATATATGTTTGTGCACTAGTAGGTATCATGTTTGATGATACATGCAAACTTGGGTTTGTGTTTACTTTAAACCGTGTTTAAGTGAATGGTTAGGGTTTTATTATCTTCTCTTGATTATTTATTTTATTTATTTATTCTTTTTAGCAAGAAAAGAAATGGTTGCTTCTTTTGGATTTTCTTTGAAGCTTCATGAAGCTTTGAAAAGTTCAACCATTTTTGTTTCTTTTGCTTAACCTAACCATTCACCTAACCCTAGTTTATTCTCTACACTTAACCATGGTTGCATTATGATAACCATCACTTGTTTTTCTATTATTAATAATTCTTTTTCTTTCTTCTTCTTCATTTTCTTCATGAAGAGAAAAAGAAAAACCTTTGCTTGAAATTTCTAAGTGATGATTCCAAGTGAGAAATCCAAATCAAAAGTGAACCCACTTCCTATTTCTTCATCCTCTACCACTTGACATGTAGTATAGGGTGTTTTCTTCACAAGTTTCATGACTTGGTGAAAGTGGAGCTTGATCTTGAGTTTCCTCGACGTAGATCATCTTCGGCATCGAAGTCGACGACCTAGCCCGATCATTTCTTCGACGAAACCATCGCCAGAGTCCGGGATCCGATGATCGCAGCGGAGGGACATCATCATGGAGCTAAGGAAGTGGAGGACCGGATCTACAAAGGTTGTATTTCCATTCACTTAGCAATAAAGTTGTTTACTTGCATGTTTCGCCTTTGCCTCTAGTTAACGATCTAGCATTAGGGTTTCTCGGCATAAGAAAAATTTGATTTTGGTATGGTTGATGCCTTGTGGAACCTCTTGTGAGTGCCTAGGAACCCTACAGTGGTATCAGAGCCTAGCTAGAGCCTTAGGCGATGAGTAGACGAAATTAGAAACCCGATCGAACCCGAAACCCTAATTCTAAATCCTTCTCTGTACAATTTTTAAAAACTGGGATTTTTGTGAATTAAAAATATGCAGAAAAATAAGCAGGGTTGTCTAAGAGTTACTGTGAAGCACGTGCGCATAAGTCGATTAAAGCGCGGCGGAACCGCGGCACGAGCATGGCTCATGCGACGGTTCCGCGGCCACTTAGTCGCTTCAATCAGTTCTGTTTGCACAGTAATGTTCTTCTGTCATTCCTGATTCTTCTGGATATTTTTATTTATATTCCACTATTGTGTTATCTGGGGTGTATTGGGGATTCGATGATTCGATCGGAAACTTTAACTGCGTCTATGTGTTTTTCCGGATAATTTAGAATATGTTAAAAAGTTCGACCGGATATAAATACCCACTTTTCCCCTGTCGGGAAATTTCCAAGTGTTGGATCTTTTCGTAGTTTAATAACGTTCTAAGTAGTGCAAGTAACGCGACGGACCCTCTAGAAGACAACAAACCTTAACTCGATTATGTGACCGTCTTGAACTGTCCTTTGAACCTTCGGGTTTGGGGCAGTACGGCATGCCACATGTGAGGCGTTGGCTTGACCCTTCTACGGCTGGACCGTTGGTACTGAGGCATGAACTGGATGTTTTAAACTTGTTTCATGTGTTGAGCTGTTTTGGGAAAACTTGGGTGTTTGAATGTTCGATCGGAAAGTTTAACATTTTCTATTTATCTGGAATGGGATACAATATTTGGAATCCACAAGTAGTTATGAGATAACTGATTTGGATGTTATAAACATAGCAGTTTAGTCTCACTTGATCGGTTGCCACGGAATTTTGATGTGATCAAAAGTCCGTCGCAATCTCGTAGCATACGCGGATACTCGCCGGTAAAACTTAATAGATAGCCACGCCCCATAGCCCCGACCAAGTGACTGTAGGAGAACCCCGTCGCCGAAAACATCCGTTCGGGTGCTCGCGACAGCGGTGTTCCGCCTTAGTGCACTTCGTCGACGGTATCGGGGGTGCGGCCGCCTACTAAAGTTTGCGACGAGCATTCGATCAGTTTTTCGGGAATCTTGTTGCATTGCCCGACTAGATATTGAAAAGTGTTTTAGATATAGAGATTAAAATGCGGGGTTTATAATTGTTAGGCATGTGATGTCTAAGGAATTCATTTGGTCAGGCATGCGATGTCTGAGGAGGTTGCGGATTCCAACTGTTGTAGTTTTACATTTTCTTTTCTGCGACCGTAAGTGTAATATGCGATATCGCCGGTTTCGTTGCTATATGCCAACGACAATTGGGATACGCATGTTTACTTACGTTGATGACATATGATGTTATGTGTTGCTGGATATATTATATTGGATCGTCGTGTTTGAATAGCCGGGGGTTTTTATGTGAGATGAGTGTTCTTCATTTTCATTCATGTAAAAACTTGTATGTAATATTCTTTTATTGGAGCACTTCCAGATTGCGGAAGTTGTCACCGTTGATATATATTATTTACTTTTCCGCACTAGGATAGACCCAAGGAGGAGGGCACAAGTAACCGGGTTCTGGAGTCCAGTGGGAGACCAACTCGAGGAGTCGAGTCCGGGTCTCCTAACTCTAGAATTGGTAGGGTTGCTTGCCGCTCTCGTAGGGGTCTAAGAGTGTGGGTTTGGCTATTCATCGCGACCGTGGAATCCGTGTTTTATACTGGCTCGTATTGAAAACACGGACGTCCTAATATATCCAATATTTCATATGTTTCTTCTGCTGCGATATCTGTGATGTGATCATTTGATATGCTGTGATGGATACTATATATAGTATATGTGATATATTATATAGACGTTACTTATGTTTTACACTCGCGCTAGCCCTGCCCCGCTCTGTCATTAGTTACCTAACCTAACGGTGCACAAGGGGACATCGAGGCGAACACGGATGGCATAAGTGTACGTCTTATTTATCTGTGATGTTTAGGTGAATTAAATGATGGGACTTCATTAATATGATTAATGAAAGTAAAAGAAACCTAAAGATATTGTGGAATCGAATTTTCAAAAACAGGTAGCTACAGTTCTTGCTTTGCATCGCGGTGTTCCTTTTAGAACATCCTGCACCTTATTCGATAAGGAAAGGACCGAGATCCCTTCACCGGGAGTGACTCCTTTAGCAATAACTGGCAGATGCTACACACTCGGTTTGTCTTTTGATTGCTTCTATAGTTTCTGCTTTGCATAGTGATATATATGATATATCCCGCACCTCATTCGACGAGGAAAGGGCCGACGATCCCTTCACCGGAAGTGACCCCTTTAGCAAAACTAGAAAAGCCTAAAAAACACTCCATTTTAAAATCATTTGATTCTACAATGATATCAAGTTCATTACGCAATAGGTTTTCAGAAAAACCTGTCGTAGGCCTCCGTCATTTCAGATAAGTAGTAGTTAGTATTCGTGCTACGTTTGTTGGCCTGCGTCAAGGCGTAGTGTGCGATAGCTAACTAGTATTTATCTGCTTATGCATATGATGCAGATTGGATTAGGCTAGTCGTGCGACTTTGTTGGCCTGCGTCAAGGGTCGTGCGGATGGGTTTAATTCAATCAGGAAATGACGGGTTGAACTTGACTAGCGCACTATGGTTTGTTGGCCTGCGTCAAGGTCATAGGACGCTGGGGGCAAAATTGTATCGAGAATTTCAAGTGTTGAAATTTGCAATGAGATTGCATACCTTCTATGAGATAGTTGGATCCCGATACCCGCTGCGAGTAAGAGTTACTCCTGGGAGAGTTTTACACATTACAATTAGTCGATCAAGTAGGTGTCTAGAAAGGTGTCAACGGGATTACGCCTCTGGGAAAACAAGGTTTACATTAATTAGGTTCGTGCGAAAGCACGGGGGACCTCCCTCAAAGTACCGACACTGGCCTGGCTAAAAGATTGGCGAACTTGTAGCATGTAATTAATCCCGGCTAGTCTTTCCTTTTAGGGTTTGAAGGAAGATTTGATAAAAACAGTGGGAACCATCCTGATTAGATAAAATAATAATCAATCTATTCTTACAAGAGCGCACGCTGAGTGTTTTCTTTTCTCTCTCTCCAGGTAGCGACCATATCACGCCTTAATCAAGATAATAATACGGAATATTGACCGAACCCGCTTGTTATACTGAGCTGGGGAACGTTGGTCCCGCTCCAACTTATAATTTTTATAAGACAGAGCAGGAAATTGGGGAATACCAGAATTCCCGTGCCGCCCAAACGAAGAGAGTGCATGCTGATGCATCATCTTCGGGTGTGTTCATTATACAGAACTGTTTCTCAGTATTCTTTACGTCCTGGATGTGAGATACCGGATCAGGATCCCGCATATGTAATTTGTTACATGGGCTACAGATAGGTAAAGAACTGAGAACGGGTGATAAGTTTCATGAGACAGAAAACGGGGCAAGTGTTGCAGCCAAGTCTGTTGGTCACTGTCACCCTGTATTACCAATACATTGATTCTGAACAAATGCTATTAGATACCGAACCTGATATACAAAATCATATCAGTCTCTTTATTAGTAAAGAAAGGATATAATTTTGTATTGTTGGATAATGTTTTGAACATTTCCTATTTCAAAAGTTGATCGGTTCAGGTACGTTATCTAAAAGCATTAACGTTCTAAATCAAACTACAGTTCCTAGTATACAGAACACACGCAAGAGGAAGAGTTCAGATATGAACGATTCCTTCTTGAGGTATTGTAGACTAGGTCATATCAATGCGACCCGACTAGCTAAGTTGCACATAGATGCATATTTAAATCTGTTTGAATTTACATCTTGTGAAAACTTGTCGGTCATGTCACAAAGATAAAATGACCACAGCTCTGTTTATTGGAAGCAGAGAAAGAGTTAGTGTACTCTTGGGACTGATACATGATGAAGTATGAAGGTCCCCTGTCTACACATGCCAAGACCGGTTCTTTGTACTTTATTACATTGTCTGATGATCTCTTTAGATTCAGACATATGTTCCTGTTGAAACACAAGTCCGAACCTTTTGAGATATTCACAGAATATAAGTTAGAAGTAGAGAACCAATACGGGTATAAGTATTATGTCCTTTGATGAGATCAAGGAGGAGAATACTTGTGCATAGAATTCCTGGACTATTCTAAAGGAGAATGAGATTCTCTCTCAGCATTACTCCTCCGTATACACCATAGCACGATGGTATATCGGGGCCGAGCAATTGCACCCTATTCGATATGGTGCGCTCTATGATGAGTACTACTGAGTTACCTGTTTCCTTTTGGGGGTTATGCACTTGAAAAGCTGCATACCTATTGAATTAGGTTCGAATCAGATCACTGCCTACCACTCCATATGAGATATGGTATGGGAAGAGCCCATATCTTAAGCTAGTTAAGATTTGGGGTTGTCCGGCCTATGTCAAAAGCAAAATCCGGACAAGATCGAGGCAATGTCTGTTCTGTAGAACTGGAAAGGTTCCAGCTATACGAACTGCAGCTGATGATTTGGTAGAACCAAAGGATTCAATAGTAACCGACGAACCTCAGCCTCTCCGCTGATCTAGTAGGGTTCCTCACCCACCTGAGAGATACTTCGGTTTCTCTATGACAGTAGGAGCGAGGATTGCATCATGAGATGATGACCCAGCTAGTTTCGAGCAGACCATCGAGAGTAGGGACTTTGTAAGAATGGCTGGATGCCTAGCGATCTGAGATGGAATCCTTATACCGACAAAGTATGGACTTTGGTTGCTATATATGAAGGGTTAAATCCCCATCAGGAGCAAGTATATCTTGAGAAGATTACTTGGTGTAGATGGAAAAGTTGAGACTTTCAAAGTTAGACTTGTTAAAGATTTTCGTCATCGACCAGGCGTGGATAATGATGAAACTTTTTTCCAATGGCTATGCTTAAGTCCATCCAGATCCTACTTGCCACGGCTATATACCATGACTACGATATCTGGCGGTTGGGTGTCATGACTACTTTTCTAAATATTAATTTAGAAGAGAACGTCTATAAGTACACAGCCAGAGGGCTTCGTAAACAGTGGGAGCAGCGGAAACGTGTACAAGATGCTTTATAGGATAAAGCAGGCATCGCGGAGTTGGAACGTCTGTTTTGATGTGTTAATCAAAGAGTTTGACATCATCAAAATGGTAGATGAACCTTGTATATACAAAAAGGTAGTAGGGAGTATGGTGGTGATCCTCGTAGAGTATGCGGATAACATACTCTTGATAGGGAAGGACTTTCCTATGCTACGCTCGATCAATCTCCGCTTATCACAATGATTCTCCGTGTAGGATCAAACTGATACCTACTAAATCCTGGGTTTTGGATCTATGAGATAGATCTAATTGGATGTTAGGATACTTACTAATTGTAGTGAGATGGTGTCAATCGATCCTGGGGAGAATCACTGGAAGGGTTCCAGGGTGATAAGGACGACTGAATGTCAGTCACAGGCATTGTCTTCACCCTCTATGGAGGGACGGTATGTTGGAAGAGTTCCAAGCTAGATACCGTGACATACTAGACGATAAAAGACAAGATACATCGCTACTTAAGATGCTACCAAAGAGGCTGTCTGGGTGTATATTTGTTCATGAGATGAACTTAGTTCCTCCCATTGTGTGAAAATGGAGTTGTGGCATATGCCAAGGAACGTCCGTACCATCAGTGATCCAGACATATTCTAAGGCAGTATCACCTGATCATGGAGATGGCTGATCTCCAAGGTGATCGAGATTAGGAGAATAGACTCAGAGGACAACACGGCGGATCCACTCATAAAGGCCTTTTTCCCAGAGAGAGACTTTTATGGGATGGTTGAGTATGGGATACTGCAACCACTGCTACAGATGGCCCTAGTGCAAGTGGGAGATTGTTAGTTATATGTATGCCCTAGAGGCCATTACTGTACATAGGATGTATATTATAGTGGATGCTGGGACATATATAGGGAGGACTTTCTTGCTCGACATGATAGTATGCTATCTGGTTGCTCTTTATCTTAACGTGTACACTGATTGTCTCTCTGTTACATGTTGGTAAAGCCCTTAGGATGTATACTTGACTACCTGGATTATGATGCGGATCATACTAGTGGGGACATGGTAGTCCATAAATGCATCCTTCAAGGTCCCTAGTCGAGGGTGTATCGAGACGGGGCATCGATATACCAGAGTAGACTAGCGTATACCTTCTCGACCCATACGGATGGGCGATGGATGATCCCATATCCATTGGTGTTTGACATCAGAGATTATATACGGATGCTCAGTGGAGACTGGGTACACTGGACGGACTCGCCGAGAACTCCAAGATGGTATTATACCTTAGTCAGATGGCAGTTCTCTGGTGACACTGGTACAGGTTAGTCTGTAGACCCGAGATCGTCATAAAGTCTTGTGTGATTCCCACTGTGCTTTGATTTCCACCTTACCACGTCCAAGAGGGCATGCAAAACGGTGGCTTTTGGGTACAGTCCCGAATCACATGGAGGCAATGAGCGATAGGAGGGGATTCGTCTCTCCCGGTATAGGGAGTTGATGTTGCGCTGTGTTCGATTGGCTATAACCGGAAATCCCTGGCCAGGGTTGCTGAGATTTACTGGTAAGTGTTATCAGTAGTATCTCAAACTGTTATAGACCTCATATCGATACGACTTATCGAGCTACTGGGGTTTGACGTTTACCATCCCTAGGCGAGATATGCGACATATCAGACGAACAGACCGGACTGTACGGTAAGTATTACTGGTTGGATTCACAGGAGTGTGAGCGGGCTTGCTCGTCGATCTTCTGATCGCTCAATACCCGGGTGGCCGTTACGTTTAGCAGACCGCTTGCGGCTTGTGGGGTGTTTGATATGATCATCACCTGCTGCCGGCGTATTGACGAGTCTTTAGAGTCCTACACAGAGGTTTCCTGGCTCAAGCGAAACGAAATAGGAGCGCATATGAGATATGTGCGGGACCGAGAATAATGCGTGTATGTGATACCGTATTCTATTCTCGCGATGAATGTATCGATTGGTTGTATGCGATATAACCTAGTTATCGAATCGAGAATTGATTCGATAAGTAGATACATTGGATATTAGTCGGTCATATGCGATATGACCGGATCGTTAAATCAAGTGTTGATTTAATGATTTAATGTATAATTATATATTTGATATATTGCTTTACATTAACTAGTAATGGTTCACTTAAGATTATTTTCTCACTTGAATGTGCACATTGTATATATGATATATGTTTGTGCACTAGTAGGTATCATGTTTGATGATACATGCAAACTTGGGTTTGTGTTTACTTTAAACCATGTTTAAGTGAATGGTTAGGGTTTTATTATCTTATCTTGATTATTTATTTTATTTATTTATTCTTTTTAGCAAGAAAAGAAATGGTTGCTTCTTTTGGATTTTCTTTGAAGCTTCATGAAGCTTTGAAAAGTTCAACCATTTTTATTTCTTTTGCTTAACCTAACCATTCACCTAACCCTAGTTTATTCTCTACACTTAACCATGGTTGCATTATGATAACCATCACTTGTTTTTCTATTATTAATAATTCTTTTTCATTCTTCTTCTTCATCTTCTTTATGAAGAGAAAAAGAAAAACCTTTGCTTGAAATTTCTAAGTGATGATTCCAAGTGAGAAATCCAAATCAAAAGTGAACCCACTTCCTATTTCTTCATCCTCTACCACTTGCCATGTAGTATAGGGTGTTTTCTTCACAAGTTTCATGACTTGGTGAAGGTGGAGCTTGATCTTGAGTTGCCTCGACGTAGATCATCTTCGGCAGCGAAGTCGACGACCTAGCCCGATCATTTCTTCGACGAAACCATCGCTAGAGTCCGGGATCCAATGATCGCAGCGGAGGGAAATCATCATGGAGCTAAGGAAGTGGAGGACCGGATCTACAAAGGTTGTATTTCCATTCACTTTAGAGTTGTTTATTCGCATTTGTTTTCGCCTAAACTCTAGTTAACGATCGCATTAGGGTTTCTCGGCACCGGAAAAATTTGATTTTGGCAAGTTTGATCTGTTGTAGAACCTCATGGGTGTGCCTAGGAACCCTACACTCCACTCTCTATGAAACTCTCCGGCTGATCCATATAAACACACTCTTCTAAATTTCCATTCAGAAAAGCGGTCTTTACATCCATCTGCCAAATTTCATAATCATGGAAGGTAGCAATGGCAAGAAGGATCCGAATGGATTTGAGCATAGCTACTGGAGAAAAGGTTTCATCATAGTCTAAACCATGTCTTTGACGAAATCCTTTTGCAACAAGTCTAGCCTTATAGGTTTCAATATGTTCATCTACACCAATCTTCTTTCTGAAGATCCATTTGCAGCCTACAGGTTTTATCCCTTCTGGAGCAATGTCCAAAGTCCATACTTTGTTGGTGTACATGGACTCCATTTCGGTCCGCATTGCATCCAGCCATTTTACCGAGTCTCTGCTCTGAATGGCTTGCTGGAAACTAGTTGGCTCATCATCATCGATGATGCAATCCTCTCTATCCTCGTCTATGAGAAAACCGTAGTATCTCTCAGGCGGATGAAACTGCCTACTAGTTCATGGAGTGGCGCGGGGATGTCCGGTTCTTTCAAAACTTCTGGTTCCACCATACTTTCAGTAATAGCTTGTGGTTCTGGAATTTCTTCCAGTTCTATTGCACTCCCAATTATTTCTTTTTCAAGAAATTGAGTTTCCAAAAAGTGGGCATGCCGAGAAACAAAGACATTTTGTTCCTCCGCGTAATGGAAAAGATACCCCCTGGAGTTCTTTGGGTATCCCACAAACTTACACAGTACTAAGCGTGCCTCAAGCTTGTCCACATGCTGCTTTTTTACAAAAGCTAGCATCCCCATATCTTCAGATACTTAAGATAGGGTTTCTTCCCACTCCATATCTGATATGGTGTGGTAGGCACTGACTTAGTAGCAATCTTGTTCAAAAGATATGCAGCTGATTCTAGTGCATAACCCCAGAAGGATCGCAGTAACTCAGCGTTACTCATCATGGAACGTACCATATCCAATAAGATGCGGTTCTGTCTTTCCGATACACCGTTGTGTTGAGGTGTGTATAGAAGATTAAGCTGAGAAATAATTCCATTCTATTTTAAGTAACTCAGGAACTCAGCACTTAAGTATTCACCACCTCGATCAGATCTAAGTGTCTTGATACTTTTGCATGTTTGTTTTTCCATTTCATTCTTGTATTCCTGGAATTTCTCAAAGACCTCGAATTTATGTTTTATCAAGAATACATGTCCATACCTTGAGAAATCATCTGTAAAAGTAATGAAGTAGGAATAACCACTTCTTTCATGTGTAGACATTGGACTACACACGTCGCTGTGTATGAGTCCCAAGAGCCCGCTCGCTCTTATTCCATGTCTAGTGGACAGAGTCTTTGTCATCTTTCCTTCGAGACATGATTGACAAGTTGCATAAAATAGATATTCAAAAGGATCTAAATATCCCTCTTTATGTAACTTCGTCAACCGTGTTTCATTGATGTGACCTAGTCTACAATGCCATAAGAAAACCTGATTTAATTCTGGAGACTTTCTATTAAGTGTGTTCTGGACATTGAAAACCCGAGCTTGATTTAATACGTATATACCGTTATCTAGTGTACCTGACCCAATCAAACCATGATTAAGATGGATGTGGACGACATCGCTTACAAATGTAAAATCATAACCTTCTTTAGATAGTAAAGATACATATTACATGTCAAACTAGGTACACAAAAATAGTTATGCAAAACCAAAATCTGCCTACTTATCAATCATAGGTGATATTCCCTTACGGATACAACATCCATGCTCATTCCGTTAGCAACACTGAGAGTCATATCACCTGCCTTGATAACTCTATGGTTTCTCAGGGCCTGCAATGAATTACAGATATGAGATCCTGATCCGGTACCTAGTACTCAGGAAGTAGAGTTAATTGACAGACAGTTTTCAATCATAAACACACCTAAAGCTGAACCCACAACGTGCTTCGAATTCTGGTTACTGGCATTCCAAGCCCTGCAGTCCTTCTTCCAATGGCCTTTTCTGTGACAATAGAAACATTCCTCCTTCCCTACTGTCGGCCCAACCTTGCCCTTTCCCTCTACCTTACTAACACCGTCTTTCGGCTTGGTGGGGGCCTTCTTCTTCTTCGCCTTAGCTTTTGCCTGGGATCTAGAAGAGGAAGATCTCCCAATAAGCAGAGCGGGTGTCTCCCTGGTTTTATGCAGGATGCCCTCAGCGCTCCTCAACATGTTGAGGAATTCTGGTAGTGAAACTTCCCTCCCTTGAATGTTGAAATTCAAGATAAACTGGATGTAGGTAGAAGGGAGAGACTGTAGAATCAAGTCAGTATATAACTTGTTCTCCAACGTGGTCCTAGGGTCCGCGAGCTCTTCAATTAAGTTGATCATCTTAAGGACGTGGTCCCCTACAGATGACCCGACAGCCAACCTCGCCTGAATAATTTCTTCGAGGTCTCATATCTTGTGATATGAGATTGCTCTCCATATAATTCCTTGGTATAGAAGAAGATAGAACCTAAGTCCATCTTCTCGTGCCGCCTCTGGTGTTCATTATCCATTAAGGCCAACATGAGGCACTTGGCTCTCACACTGTCTATTTTCTAAGTCTTACGGATTTCAACATCCGCGGCGGTGGAATCTGGACCTGGGATGGCAGGGGCCTTGGCAGTAAGGAGGTAGCCCAGCTTGTCATAGGTTATTACCATCTGGACATTTCTTAGCCAATGTTTATAGTTTGGCCCTGTCAATATGTTTTTATCTAGCAGTAACTTAAGCCCGATCATTTTGGTCGCTGCAATTATGAGAGAGAAGAAACGCTCAGCATGATACTCTTGCAAGTTTAGATTGGTTATTAGTTTATCTAAACAGGATGACTCCCACTGTTCCTCGAATCCTTTCTCAAATCATAAAAGAAGAATTAGTCAGGATTAATCTCACCCTACAATTCTAGCTTAACCTTTCGACCAGGCTGGTGTTGGTACTTTGAGGGAGGTTTTCCAACGCTTTCGCGAAGTTTCTTAATTAGATAACCTCTTTTTCCTAGAGGCGTAGCCCTGCTAGCACCGTTCTAGACACCTACTTGGTTTATAGTATTGATTGTTTTAGTGAAAAATCTCCCGAAGAGTAGAGGATATTCACAGTAGGATCGGGATCCAAATATCATCGTGTGACAACCTTGAAGGAATTCTACTAAAATCATCACACTCCAAATGGTATGCAACACTAGCAAGTTTCATTTTCCTTAGAAACTCCCGATGTGGATTTTTGCCCCAAGCTCTTATGAACTTGACGAAGGCCAAAATATCATAAGTCGCAAGCCAAGTTCTACCCATCATTATTCAGGTTAATTTGAACCCACCCGTACAATCTCTTGACGAAGGCCAAAATAGTTGTACAACTTTCCCAAATCAACACATCTATCTATACTACAGATGAATACCCAGCAACTACCAATCACTATGCCTTGGCAAAGGTCAAAATACATAGCTTGAATACTACTGAATACCCATCTGAAATGACGGAGGGCTACGAATAGTTTTGGTGAAACCGTGAACGTAATGAACATGATATAGTCGAAGGAACATGATAGCTTTTAAAAAGAGTGGTTTAAGCTCCGCATTTAAAAGTTGTTTTTCAAGAAAACCGAGTGGTTTTGAAATTGTTCCAACGATTTAAACTTTGGTTTGTTTTCCTTGCATTAATCAATGTTAATACGGTCCCATCAATTAACCCTATCATTGCAAAAAAGAAACGAAAATACAACGTACGTTTATGCCATCCACATTCGCCACGGGGTCCCGTCATGCACCGTTGGGTTACTTAACTAACGGCAGAGCGGGGGCAGGACTAGCGCGGGTGCAAAATATAAGCAACATTTATTATATACAATATATATATATATATCCATTCGTCTCATGCAATAATAAGCATTCCAGATCACAGATGAATATATTGGACATACTAGGAATTCCGTGTTTCGTTTTAGCCCAGAATGAAAGACGGATTCCACGGTCGTGATGAATAGCCAAACCCCACCCTAGACCCCTACGGGTGCGGCAAACTACCCGCCAATATCCCGAAGTGAAGCAACCTCTCTCAATAAAATGAGTAGACCACTCGGCACTTCAAGAACCCGGTAGTTTGTGCACCCCGCCTTGGGTCTATCCTAGATGCAAGAAACAGTAAAAGAAATAATACAACGGTGGTTACAACCTCAATCCGGATGTACCTCGCAAAAGAATATTACATCAATTACAAATTTACATGAATGAAAGAAAATAAAACACTCTTCTCACATCCCCCTGCTATTCATCCACGACGATCCAATACTCTATATAACAAACCATCACAATATAGATATGTGCAATCCCCATTAATTGACGTATAGCGATTAGCAGACATTTAGCATCATAAACAAACACAGAATCACACTTAGCCAAGAACTTTAGAATTTCGATTGATAAACAAATCTGTATCTACCCCATGCACAATCCAGTACACAAACAAATCTGGGTAGAAACCACATATGCCAAAAATCACAATTCCAAATATAAGACCAACAGAAGAAAATCGAAGCAACTCGGCCTCGACTCCGCCGCGGAACCGCGGCCAAACACGCTGTTTTGCCTCGCTTCCGTGATGGTCTTGGGGAGTTACTTGCTCGTTTTTCTTCTGTGTTCTTACAAAAGCCTACTTGTATTTTTAAGGCCACTGAAATAATTTTTCGACCAGTTTTGAAAATCGACAGCAAGCATATTTTGGATTTTGATTTCGGGCAATTTTCTGTCGATCGAATTTCTAACTACTTGCTAACTAGCTAGTTAAAGTTTAGTACGCTCTGATACCACTGTAAAGTCGATGTCGCGCACCCCGCGAGTTCACGGGGAGGCGGAATTTACAAAAAACAATTTTTACAAAGCTCACAACACTGACTAAACTCCAGAATCTTTATAGAAACCTTAACTAGCTAAAACTGCTAGGAGGCTCTAACTACTATGAAGAGTTTTATACCTCCTAGAACCAAGTCCTTCGGGTCTTCTTCTCCTCCTCTTCTTGAGCTTCTCGAAGATCTGGATCAAGCTTGCAACATCGGCCAGCTCGCGTCAAAGACGATCCATCTGAGAGTATGTGCTTCAAGCTCCAACCTCTAAACTGAGGTAAGTAGGGTACCTAATTTGCTAAGCTAAGTAGCCTAGATGATGTAGAGTATCTAATGGAGTGTTTTATCTCATGAGACTCTATATTTCACAACTCATGTGAGGGTTAGAATCTTGAGGAAGAAGGAGAAGGAAAATATGGAGAGAAAATGAGAAGTAACAAATGAGCTAGGGTTAGCAAGTGAAGAATGGCTCACTCGCATCTCACTCATTCAAGCATGGATTATTTCATAATAAGAAATTACAACCATGCTTGAATAGTGAGTCCAAACAAATAAAGAAATATAAAGAGCCATGCTTCACCCATGCCATGTATGTCTCCAAATTTCCACCTCATTAATCTATTTCTCAAAATAGATAATCTAAATAATGAGGTGTCCCCTTCTAGAAGTATCTCTTATGAAATTACAAGAATGCCCTCACCGTATATACATACCCGTATTCGTATTCCAAAATATATGAATACAATGGGATAATAACAATTCAATAATATAATACTAGGATCTGGCTTAAACCAAAACCCGCTAGTATTATCCGCCCGAACGACATCCGTGTAGCCAGTACACGTATGTGATCGAAACCCTGCCGCAAAACCATACGGCCTTTACATCGTTTCGCCCGAAGCAGGGAAACCCTCTGTGTGGGACTCTAAAGACTCGATAGTACGCTGGCAGTGGGTTTAATCACAAGTCCGTCAGCGGTACTAGCTGCATGTAATGGCTACCCAGATATCTGTCAATAAGACGACCAATGAGCAAACTCATCCGAACTCCTACTGAGCCTATCTGTGACAATCTCCGTACAGTCTGGTCTGTTCGTCTAAGATACTCACATATCGGGCCTAGGGGGTGGTAACCGTAAGACCCCTAATAGTGCAATAAGTCGTGCCGGGATAGAGTCCAAAACACCCTGAGAAACTACTGGAGTACCTACCAGTAAATCTCGCTTGCCCTAGTCAGGGACTTCGTGTAATGGCTTTCCGAACACAGAGCGATATCAACCCCCAATACCGAGAGAGACGAATCCTATCTAACCACTACTGCCACCCAGTGGTTCGGGACTGCACCCAACCACTACCTGTTTGCATGACTCATTTGAGTCGTGGTAGGGTAGTGATCTAAGTACAGTGGGAATACACTCGAGACTAATAGTGATGTCAAGTCAAAGGACTAAGCTGTACTCATGTCATCTGGGAACTGCTAACTGACGATAGGTATAATACCAACTAGCAGTTCCCCCGCGAGTCCGTCCAGTGTAAATCATAACCAAATGAGCACCTATATACTATCTCCAGTACGACGTACCAATGGCTGTGGAACAGACCATCTCCCCTACTAGGATGAGAAGCGTATACACTAGTCTATTCTGGAGTATCGATACCCCGTCTCGATAATCCTACGACTATAGACATGTGTAAGGATGTGCTTATAGACTATCCAACCCCTACTAGTGTGACTGTTATCACAACGCTGGTAGTCAAGCAAAAATCCTAAAGACTCTACCAATATGTATAAGCGATATGCTATAAGAAATACATGCACAATTGAGGTAGAATCAAACCAAGTAGCATACTACCATTTTGAGCAAGACTGTTATTATATCTGTATATATCCCAAGCTTCCAAAATATAATATACAAATCAGTACTATACAATAATGGCCTCTAGGGCATATATCACTAACAATTAATTCTTTTTTGGAAGCAGGGCAAAATGCAAATTTTTCTTAAAATTACAAAATAGACTAGTTCGACTAAAGATGGACGGAGGGTTAAAGCGGTAAGTCGGGAAAAGGAGGTTGATATGGCGGAACAAGGGAAGGAAGGAGCAGGGGATGAAGGGAAAGTGAATGCTATCACGCGTCAGTTAGAGGATGTGTTGTCCTCGGAACTACAGGCTTTGATTAGAAAAGGAATAGAGGTAGTGGTTGCGAAGTTCACATCGAATGGGGTAGTCCAAGAGAATGGGACAATTATGGTGGCCCGACGTTTGAGTAGCTTGGAACAGATACATGATAATGGCGATGATCTTACGAACAAAGTGGAGGAACCGATGGGTAAGGAAACAATGCCAAAGGGCAGTCTAGTCGTCGCTAATCGCAAGAGTGGGAGAATTCTAGCAAAGCAAGGGCTGAGTTTGAGCAAGGATGATGCGGACGTGGCAAAGGAAAAAGAGAGGACGAAGAGTAAAGCAACTTCCTTAGGTCCTTTATTAAATTCAGTTTCATTTTTTGGCAATTTACCTGATAGTCATTTGCTAGCGTACTGTGAAGCGTCGGGCATAAATATAAGTACGTCCCGAGAGGAAATAGAACTTAATTTGACGGCTGTTATAAACCTTGAGTGCAAAAGGGCGGGCGTCGATATTCTTCCTCAAAAGGGGGATAGCGAGCCTGCACAGAGAGGGGTTGACATTTGATAACAAGGGTAGGTTTAGTAGGTTGGGGTAAGGGTGGGGGTCCGTCATGCTATCTAGTTTTTATGAATTGCATTTTTTGGAATGTTCGAGACTTGGGTCTGTCTCTTAAAAGGCGAATAGTCAGAGAGGTAGTTCGAAAAGGGCATTTTACGATAATTGATTTATCTGAAACTAAGCGCAGCCGTCCGATGGCTAGAATTCTGAATACGTTGGGAGCAGATAGAGAAGTGAATTGGATTGTGAAAAAGACGAATGGAGCAAGTGGAGGTATACTACTTGGGGTGAATCAAGAGATGATGGACATTGAGGACTCCTTTATAGGAGAATTCTCAATCACGACGATAATTAAAGGTAAGGTGGATGCATGGAAGCAGATGGTATTTGTGGTGTATGGGCCATCTAAGAAAGAGTGTCGGGAGAAGTTTTGGAGGGAACTATGATATATTAGAGCAAAATGGTATGTACCTTGGGTGATAAGGGGTGATTTCAATGTGGTCAGGTTTTCGGAAGAATGGGTGGAGACCTTGAAGGATGATCGAAACATAGGGTTGTTTAATTAGTTAATCAACAATTTAGATCTTATGGAGATTACGGTAAAGGAGCGAAAATTTATGTGGTCTACCCAAGTCGGAGAGTACAATTGGAAAAGTTGGATAGAATTCTGGTATCATCAGATTGGGAGACTCGACATCCGTTTGCGTTCGGTAGAGCAGAAATTAATAAATACGTCGGACCATGTGGTGATTGTCCTTTATCATGGAACCCATGAGTCATCAAAAGGGAAGATGAAGTTCATGTTCGAGAAAATGTGGCCGGAGGAGGAAGCATGTAAATTGATTAGAGAGAGCTGGGATGTTCGACGTTCTGTGCGAATGTGGCAAGTAACTTCGTTGCTAAATTGCAGCTTGTACGACGTGTTCTACACAAATAGGATAGAAAGAGGAATTTGTTGGAAAAACGAAGAAATGAAGAACTACTCGCTTTTATTGAAGAAATGGATCTAAAGGAAGAGGAACGAAGCTTATCAAATGGTGAGTTCGATTATTTATATAAATAGAGGGTGTAACTTAAAGAAGTCTACAGGAAGGAAGAAATAGAATAGCGTCGGCGGTCAAGAGAGCAATGGTTGCTAGAAAAAGATGAGAACACCGCTTTCTTTTATAAAATGGCTAATGCGAAATGGCGGTCTAATTATATAAGGAGGATTGAAAGTGGAGGTATGGTTTTGACAGAGAAAGACAAGATAAAGGAGGCATCTGTAGATTTTATAAGGACTTAATAGGGAAGACGAAGGGCATGCAGTGGAAGATGCATGAATTTTTGGGAAGAGGCAGCGAGATTAAAGTTGGAATAGTCTGAGGTTTTAGGGATGGCCTTTACTGAAGAGGGGATTAAAAAGGCTATATGGGAGGTGGGAGCGGAAAAATCACCGCAGCCTGATGGTTTTCCCATTATATTTTATCATAGGTTCTAGGATACAATCAAGGAGGACATTATACGACTTTTTCGAACTATGGAGACTGATACTCTGAGTAAGGAGCGGTTTAATTGTTCAAGTATAATTCTAATATCCAAGAAGAATGATGCAAAGGGCTTCAAGGATTATAGAGCAATCAGGTAGATCAATTACTATTGTAAGATTCTGTCGAAGGTGATGGCTAATAGGCTGAGACGAGTCCTGGGAGAAATTGTTAGTGACACACAAACATGATTTTTAGCGGGCAGATATATTATGGACGGGATATCGATGGCCAATGAGGTGATTCAAGATACTAAAAGAAAGGGAAGGAGTGGATATATATTGAAGCTAGATTTTGAAGAGGCTTATGATATGGTGGATTGGAACTGCATCCTCGAGTGTTTGAGTTTAAAAGGTTTTGCACCGGTCTGGATAAATTGGATTCATAAGTGGCTCAACTCGGCTTCCGCAAGTTTGTGCATTAACGGAGGAGACGCTAAGGAGTTTCGATGCAAGCGTGTTTTTCGGCAGGGGGAACCGCTACCACCATTTATTTTTATTCTAATTGCTGACGAATTGGCAAATACGAAACAACAATGTAGACGTAAAGGTTTGTTAGATAGGTTAAGTCCTGAAGATTCACGAACAGAGGTTATTAATTTGCAGTATGCGGATGACACCTTACTTTTTAGAAGACTGCGAAAAAACAAGCAGTGGTTCTCAAATGGATTCTCTATTCTTTCGAACAGTGGTCGGGATTAAAAATTAATTTTCTTAAGAATTTGGCGGTGTGCTTAGGAGAAGAGGGTGAATAGAGGGAGCGCCTAGCTTCCGTAGTTAATTGTGAAGTGGAAAGTTTTCCGATTAAGTACCTTGGACTACCGTTGAGGTCGGGGAAGCTGAAAAGGGCAGATTGGAAACCATCAATAGAAAAAGTTCAGGCGCGACTTGAAGGGTGGAAGGAAAGGTGTTTGTCCTTAGGAGGTAGAGTAACGTTGTTTAATTCAGTATTAATTTTGTTACCAATCTATTTTATGTCCTTTTATCTCCTTCCAGAATGGGTGGTTCAACGAATTGATCATATTAGATGAGGATTCTTATGGAGAGAGGCCTCTGAGGAAAAAAAGAAATATAATCTGGTAAAATGGGGAAAAGTTTGTCAATCAAAGGAAGAGGGTGGTTTAGGAGTAAAGAATATTAGAAATTTGAATAAGGCACTCCTGGGGAAGTGGCGGCTGCATTGGATCGCTAAAAATAAGAAAGGCTAAATGCGGCTTATGGTAATAAGATAGGGGCTATAAATGCACTTAATAAGAATATCTCGTCAATGTATAGCTTCTGAAAAAGGGTCATGTCGGTAAAATAAGTTTTCTTTAGGGGTATCTCTTACACAATTGGAAATGGTCGGGTGATCAATTTTTGGCAACATTATTGGTGTGGAAATCAAACCCTATAGGAAAGATATCCTTGTATGTTTGCTCTGGAAAAGAACAGAAAGACCTCGCTAATGAGTCAGTGGAGAGAGAACAAGTGATGGCCGAAATTTTCATGAGGTTTATCAGCCCATGAGCAGAAAGAACGTAGGGAAATGATTGCGTATATTCAAGATTGGAAGTCAACGGATAGGGCGGTGGAGGACAAAGTATCATGGAAGTGGACATCAAATAGCTCTTTCGCAGTCAAATCATTCTATACGATTTTGAATTATGGGGGTGTGCGATTGCCGGAGCAATGCATGATATGGAAATTTTCGATACCCTCTAAAGTTAAGATTTTTATGTGGTTGGCATTCAATAATGCGATACTTACAAGATATAACCTTCGTAAAAGGAAATGGGTATGCCCTTTGCCATGCGGAATGTGCGAGACGGAGATGGAATCGGTGGATCACTTGTTCATGACATGTGTAGTGGCTAGACAAATTTGGGAACGGTTTGCGAGTAATTTGAGGGTTAGGGTGTTTTTTTGGTCCTTCATTGAGCTTTGGAGCCGGTGGAGGCAGGGATTGGATTTACAATTCCATGGAATTTGGGATATTGTAGGGTAGGCGATATGCTCGGGTATTTGGATGGAGCGAAATAATAGAACTTTTAATAATGCTAAAAGTTCTATTTTGCATGTGATTAATGGTATTGAATCAAACATTGTATTTTGGTCAGGTACAACATCGGCGAGGGCAAATAAAATTTTTTTTTTAAAAAGCGAAAACAAACGAGGGAGAAAGGAGATTGAACGATATTCATCAGGGTCAAAGCTCAACTTCTGCAGTGGCGGACAGGACGAGTCGGAGGAGATATCGGGATGAGGGCCGGGATTTGGTAACGTTTCTTTGGGGGAGAGGGCTTTCTTTTCTTTTGTGACAAAAGTTTGTTTAGTTTAGATGTGGTAGGTTTTTTTTCCTGTGTTAGGCGCCTGTTCTTTTGTTGTTTCTTTGTTTTTTTTCTTTTTTTTTTTTTTGGGTGACTCTTATTTGTAAGTTTCATTTAATGAAACACGGGGCTTTATCCTTCGTTTTGGTCAAAAAAAATAGACTAGTTTTTGCTATATGCGCAAAAGTAAATAAAGTTTTATGAAATTGAGCGGAAAATACAACCTTGAGTAGAGTTGCAAAGAGAAGGCTTCAACTCCTTGAACCATTCAAGTTGTGTGCCCAATGACAGGTTCGTCCACATCAAGAGCTCAGCGCCAATCTCTTTAAAGAACGAAGCTTCCATTGCTGTAGCGCCTGCCACCGCAAAATTTACACCTCGTCGGAAATCCTTGCCCTGGCCAAGTATAGAGAAAGCATCGGGAGCCCCAATGCATCAGCCACATTTACAATATCGCATTTATAAGTATTTCTCTCGACCATACACAAATTGCATGTTAAATTAGAAACAAATGCTGCATGATAGACATTTTAGAGATAGAGACAAGTCACAAGTTGAGCATTACCGATGAAGTCCACGACCAAACGACCATCGGAGTATCGGCCAGTCGCATGCTGAAAATACGTCATGCCATTAGGAAGTTTGCTGATCGAAGGAAAAATGGTTGACACAGACTTCAGAAAATTCTCAGTGTCAGCTAAAGAATCTACAAAAGCTAAAAAGTGAAGTATACTTTTGTTCAGTACAAAACACAGCTTGAAAGAAGAGGAAGAGAAAAGGATTGAGAACTTCATTGGAGAACGAACTTACCATTCATAAGGGAAAGCCAATCCTAGATATTAATATCACATTTTTATACTGCTTTGATTTTTAATTCTGGAAAAGTTTTTTCCTGCATGAATCTTGTCATATTTTAGGTGCAATAAATAAGTCAGATACAACAGCCAATGAAATTTCTCGACTGACGGGGGAGTGATTAGGCAGCAAGCAGTGGACTTCAGCAAATTCCCCAACTAAGTTTCTCTGCAAGAAGTTAGTTCCATCTCACAAGACTTTTCAAAGTCATGACAATTTTCAGAGATGAATCATGCCTTCACTATTCAGTTAATAAATTGCCTTAGTACAGTGGGAAAATTTCTAACTATTTCAATATTAATGAGCTGCAAAATCGGTTGCCACTCTTTTTTACTTGAGATGTAAATAGCCTAGGTATTACATCAATATGGTACAGAACTAAATATTTGATAAGTTCTAGAATCGACCGTCCACAGAGCGTCAAACTTCTCTTAATGAACGTGGCATTGAAAATTACTATAGACAGTAGAAATTTTCAATAACACAAAGTAGGCATCCTTGAGCTCAGGTTCGCCAGAACCGGACGACAAGAGAGATTGATGATACTCTTCATACATATAATTTCAATACTCTTCATACATATAATTTCATTTAAAGCATATACCCACAGCCAAACAGACAAGTCCCACAAGTAAATTATCATGTAGATACTGAAATTTTCTCTCTATTTTATGCCAGGCGTCCTATTTGTGTGGGTTATTCATAAATAGCTATGTTGAAATCAGCTCAGCTAATGCACGCATGACCTTAAGCAAGAAAATCTGCCACGTAAACAGCGACTGATAAGGTCATTTTATTAGAATTATTGACAAAATTAAGCTGGCGCAAAAACACAGCTAATTGTTAGAACATTACTGAGTTCATCTATGACTAATAGGCTATCAAAATCGTGACTGGCAAACTAATTGTGTTCCTGATGCACTGCATCCAGGCAGGGAAAAAAAGATTCAAAAATCAATGTTCAAACATTCTCAACCCCCCCACCCCCTCCCCCGCCGCCCAAATGCCAATTTTTCTCAGTCATGACGCGATACGGTTTTCCCCTTGTAATGGTTCCAACAAATGCAAGAAGTTCAGCTAATTCTCATTAGCAAACTTAATTCCTTTCTCAATTGAGGATTTTAGCTCCGACTTGAGATTTTCCAACCCTTGCTTCTCGTAATCGGATAGGGAACCCAACCCAAGTACTTCTTCAACTCCATTCTTCCCCAGCCTTACCTGTAAAAATTGAGACAATTTACAAAAATTACAAGAAATTTATAGCAGTTTTTATAGCCGTAATGTTAATAAAAGATGGCACATATTCTTCATGAATATACAGAGTACTTGCCACAGTTCACAGTCGCAGGAAAGCACATGAAGCAATAATGGGCAACAATTTGGAGGCGACACATGAAACTTGTTGCATCATTTGATTGAGGTAAAGGTGAATAAAACTGTTCAAAATTATACACAGCTCCTTAGGTATTTGAATGGTATACTTGAATGGTATAAGCTATGGAAATATACAAGGTCCCGTAAAGATTTTCACAAAATAATGTCCTGCTGCCAACTTGATATGCGTCAAGCAAGTGCAACAAAAAATGCAATTGGCTTTGTATAATAAAAAGGCTTATTTCCCAAAAAAGAATAAACAAAAAAAAATCGTTATTTGGCAAGAAAATACCATAAACTTTGAAACCTCCAAGAACCTGCCATGACTAAAGTTGTCGTCTAAGCATCATCGCTTAAATTGTCATGTCATCCAAAAATATGAAAATAAATCCAAAATTACCCTCTTCTTCAATCTGCTCCCTAACCCTAACCCACCCCAACCTCAACCTAGTCATCGCTATGCTATTTTCCAACCACCACCATCGCCACTGACCTCCCTTTCAACTTCTTCATCTTTTCTCTAACCTAAGTACTTAACCCTAACCCCGCCACCCATGCCCTTCTCTTCGCATGCCACCATCATTCCTCTCCTCTCTGGCATCATCTTCATCATTTTATAAATTTAACCCTAAGCTAGCCCTAAACTACACCTAACCTTAACCCTAACCCATATCACGTCCTCCACCACTGCCCTCCTCTTCTCTTGCCGCCGCCGGCTACCCTCCTCGAGTTGCTGTCGGCCATCCTCTTCCACTGGCCGTCCTCGTTAGCTATTTAATACAGTTATTGAAAATTCATTAAAAAAATATTTAATTTTATTAAAAGGGCATAAAGGTCAATTAACACCGTTGACCGGTACCAAAGCTGTTTTTTTGGAGATTTAAAATTTTTTTGGTGGTGAGTTGACAAGCGATAAAAAATTTAGTTTTTTTTTTAAATGAACCAAATAGAAATCATCACTTGGAAGTTAGTACTACAAATATCCATTAAATTAAATATTTTTCTTTTATTCATGGTTTATTTGCAAAAGAAATTGATTGATGGGCTTGGGGATAGCTTATTGATGGGCAGCCTTTTTTTATAAAAGCATGGAGCAATATCATTGTGTCATGTGTCACTTCCATAATGTTTATCTATACAAGTATAAAGCAAACCCTCTTTACAAATTAGATAGCCCCAAATGGGTATGCAGTATATAATGGTAAAGATAATTAGTTGTTGTCCGGGGAAACTAAGGATAAAAGAGAGAAGCTTGTTGCAATATTAAAATACTAGACAGCATCCTCCTAATTTCCGTACACTAGTTGAAAAATTAAACAAAGGGCAAAGATTGAATTACATTTTTCTATATAGGAAATTGTGTTCGATAGGAAAAAGAAATTTAGGAGAGAAATCTGGATTTGGTTGATGAGGAATATTCACAAAATAACAATCAGAATGAAAGCAAGGGTAAATTACATACAAGTATTAAAACACTATTAAACTTTATTGGTTTTTACAGAACCCCATTTAACTTTGAGGAATACAAAGAAAACCATTGGCTGGGTGTTTAATGCAATGTTTCAGCAGTGTTTTATGTAATTTTTAATCCATTTTTTCTAATTTCCAGGGTGTTTGATGCTAATTCTAAAGTTCAATGGTGTTATGTAAAAGACATTGAAAGCTCAATGGTGTTTTATGTAATGTGCCCTAAAAGCAAATATTATCTCAGCAGTATCACTATACCTTGGAAGCAAAGAAAGGCAGTTCAGTGATGCTCGATTGAACAAAAGAGCACTCCACAATATCTGGAACCCCATTAAGACCCTTCAAGCATGCATCTGCAAAGAGTGCACCCGCATACCTGCATCAATTGCTAATACTTAGTTCCTGGCATGCAGGGGCGGAGCCAGGGGGCATGCAGGGGCGGAGCCAGGGGGCAGGCTGCCCCCCCCCCCCAAAGCTCCGACGAACCTATATATATTGCATTTTTTATTCGATATCGCTAAAGACTATTATTTAAACACCTATTAAAATAATTCATACAAAAGGTAGTTGTAGTTAATTGGTAGATACATTGAGCTGTGGGGTTAAAGAGCCTAGGTTCTCGAGCTTTGATGATTGCATTTTAATTACATAATTTTTGAGGACACATTTTAATACATTATATACTTTATAAGATAGTCTATTATCCATTGAAGATTTTTGAAGTTCTAGCAATTTATAATATGAAGCGAATGTTTAATTGGATTTATTTGTCTTTGATATATGAATTTTTTTCAACTATAAATATTATATTGTAGAAACAAGAACCCATAAACAAAATAATATATACATAACAACCAACCAAGAATAATATTGTAATTCAAGTTGTTTCATGATTTAGACATCAGTAAATCACTTATTTTTGAAGCTTTATTTACTTTGAAATTTATAGATAAAAAATATAAAGTTTCTTTCTGTATGGAGCCTTAATTGAATCAACATTGTAAAATAGGGGCGAAATAAGTACACTGATCTAAAATAGTTTTAGAAATTATTTGGTAATATTTTCCTGATAAGTGCACTAATCTAAAATTGTCTTAAAAGTTATTTGGTAATATTTTCTACTTGGACTCTATGAGTATGTTTTTATGCTAGAGAATATGTTTTAAACCTCCCCACCCCCACTCTTCCCAACGAAAATTGCTGGCATGAAAATTTGACCATGATAATGAAACATAAGTATCAAGCATTCACGCTAAACATAAAAACAGATAATTATATATTTTTTTTAAAAGCAAAATGGTTACAAGAACTCGTTGTGGAACACTAGGTTGCAAGTCCATGGACTAACAGAATTTTCGATTATAGATTCCCGTGGTCTTTGCAACTCTAAATAATTAGCTCATACCCTCTAGGTGATTTTTATTTTTTTTTTAATTATTGATTGTTATTTTACTTGCACAAATTTTTGTTCTGCATGGTATGCAATAATATGTCGACTATTTAGACTGTCCGGGGAAAAATTGCAAAATAACAAGATAAAATTAGCAAAACATAAATTACATACTTAGGCATTCGAAGGTGGAAAAATTATGATGCCAGTGACCAACAACACAAACCAAATGGAATAAAATAACTTGATAGGCTCGTGGTAGCTCTTCCCATGGCGGCGGAGCCACATCTACAGCTGGAGGACTGTTCATTGTGAGGCTACACCTTTTGTCTTTCGAGTGGCTGGGTGTCGACCAGTTGCTTCTTATCTTCTGCTTTATGTTAGTTATGAAACTCCTAATTGTAGTATGGCTATGTATAATGAGGTATATTGAGGTGTGATGTACCACATAGGCTATGGCAGCGAGATATTGATGTAGCGATGTACTCTAGCTTGTAGTAGATTTGTACTTAGGACTGGGGGCCTGGGGCATCTAGCTCTTTATTTTATGTATGATGGGGGACTAATTATCCCATCTTTTACTTCAAAAAATATAAATATATAAAATAAAATAAATGATCATCTATTAACCTAACACTAGTAACTAGACTACTAAGTATTTTAAGGTCTGACACCTATGAGAATAATGGATCTCAGAAGTTAACAAGAAACGCCAAACATAATAAATTACAACAAAACCTAAATAACCTGTGAAACCACTAATCTCTTGAGAAAGCGAAATTCTTTCAAGACTTGCGCAATGAGTTGACAAACCCATTCAGAAACTATATTTGAGATTGGTAATCATGTTTGAGTTTAAGTCAACATTTTGGGACGCTAAATAAAGCGAAACACAAAAACGGCTACTAGGTACCAAGAACTAACTTCCAAAAAGACCAGTGTAGACTCAGATAAATAAACAATCTTCATGAATTATGATGAGCAAGTATGCTCAGCCTAGTTTTTTGAATGGATATGAAATAATAAACAATGTATTAGGTGCTTTTTTTATGACAAGGCCTCTAACCAATCAATTAATCTAGTGAGTGCGACGTGGCATGCAGATTAAGTCGATGCTCTCAAAATAACAAGATATTGATCTCAGTTATATCTTGCCCCTTCCTGTTTTATCTCTACCATGTGATTTTTCCCATAATTACTCCATATTAAGAAATTTAATTCAAAAATATTCTCCTAAGTTTAAGGAGTTCAGTTATTTTGAAAATATAGAATATACCGATATTATGGAGGTGGGAGCAATTTATTCCTAGATTATAGCAGAAACAGTTGGTATAAGTTGTCAATTATTATAATATAAATCCTATTGTTCAATAAACTTAATTAAGTCTCATCTTCGACCTAATTAATCTAATATAAAACCTAGAAACAGAAAAAGAAATTGGGTTTTTTGTTTCATGGTCCTTAATAACAAGGGCAAAAAATAATAAGTTATCTACATGGCATGCGCTGTCTTTAAAGAAAAAACAAAAGGAAAAAAAACATGCATGGAGAAATAAGGCAAGAGTAAGAAAAAAATGATGCAAATGAAGAAAAGTGTCCTTATTATTAGAAATATAAGTTTTTACAATTTAATGCCATCTCTAAATTAATCAAGAGTTGTCATGCATCAATGCCTAGTTATTTTCTTAATAATTAAATAGTCCCGGTAGATTTCCTAAATTTGTTTGATCGAATAGGCTATACCAAAGGTGAAACAACAGTTCTTAAATTAGCCCTCCAACACACAAAAACCTAGTTCTGTCCCTGCTGGTTTGGAAGATATATAGATATAGTTATACGTCATCTACAAGTTATTGATATTGCAATGCAAACAAGTCCTGATCTTTGAGCTTTCCAGGCATTTTTTTGTGAAACAAAAACATATGTAACAAATTATTGTTGTAAGAAATGGCGGTTCAATATAATGGGTTTTTCAGACTTACGCCATGGACAAGGTTGCAGAGCCTTTTCCAGCCTTTGCTTCCACAACTTCGGTCCCCCCATTTTGCGTTCTCTTTGTGAGAGCCTTGATATCCTCTTCTGACAAAGAATTAGTTACAGGAATTGCCTAAGAACAGAAAATATTGGAAAACTTTATATCCATCCATGTAAATATATTAGGAATGCTTGAAGACAATAATAATAGATACAAGGAGGAAAAAATCACCTGCGAAAACAAAGGCAAAATGGTCACTCCCGCATGCCCACCAACAACAGGAACATTAACACCTGCAAAGTATATATGTATTTTTCATTTATTTGCTTTGGTAGTGATATGAGTCATGCGACAATATTTTAAGATAGCCTCTTCAACCAGTTCCTTTTTTTCTTAGATTAAGCGCTACTCATGGATTTGATATGAACTTGAGATCTATCTAATATATTTGATATGTGATTTTAGTGTGATTAGGCAGAACAAATTCCAAATTGGTCGAGTCAATTACTTAAATAACATTTAAAAGATAGGCTACCACATAATTGACATAATCAAGGATATGTACGACGGAGTAGTGGCAAATATCAAAACTTGCGGCGGCTTAACGAGTGATTTTCCGATTACTATTGGTTTACATCAAGGATCTGCATTAAGTCCCTTCATGTTTACCATCGTGATGGATGAGCTTACTAGAACTATCCAAGATGAGGTACCTTGGTACATGCTATTCGCTGATGATATTGTTCTAGTAAATGAGACGAAAGCAGGGGTTAATGCCAAATTGGAATTATGAAGGCAAACATTGGAATCTCGGGGATTCAGATTGAGCAGGTCCAAGACAGCATATATGCACTGCAAATTTAGTAGCCATAGAAGTCAAAACCATATTGGTATAACATTGGAAGGGCAAGAGATATCACCGAGCGACCAGTTTAGATATCTAGGTTCCATCATCCAAAAGAATGGGGAGATCGATAGTGATATTAATCAAAGAATCCAAGCTGGTTGGTTGAAATGGAGGAGTGCAACAGGGATTTTGTGTGATCGTAACTTTCCATTAAAATTGAAAGGGAAGTTTTATCGGAGGGCTATTCGGCCTGCCTTATTATATGGTACAGAATGCTGGGCTCCTACGACGCATCATACACAGAAGATGCACGTAGCGGAGATGCGCATGCTTCGTTGGATGTGCGGTAACACTAGAAAAGATAAGGTGCGAAATGAGGATATTTGTGCAAAAGTTGGTGTAGCACCTGTGTATGAGAAGACGCGGGAAAACCGGCTAAGATGGTTTGGTCATGTGCGACGCAGACCTATGGAAGCACCGGTTCAACGAATAGATACTCTCGATATGGGCAATGGCAAAAGTGCAACAGGGAGACCGAAGAAAACATGGATGGAAGTGATACGAAACGATATGGTTGCCAAAGGACTCAATGAAAGTATATTGTTCGATAGAAGTGAGTGGAGACAGAGGATTCATGTGCTGGACCCTGCGTTATTCTCATGTTGGTTCATGTAGCCTACCCCATATGCTTGGAATAAAAGGCTCAGTTGTTGTTTTTGTTGTTGATACCACATAATTGTTTTTACAGTGGTAACTGGTCTTATTGACGCACATGTGAGTTTTTTTTATTAATTACGTTCCGGTGGATTTTCATTCTAGGGTAGATATTTTATAGCTTAAAGAAGTGTTTCTTTCATAATCTATCTTTTAGCAAATGATAGATTTAGACTGGGAAACATATGTTTCTTCTTTTATTTTATTAGGTTCAATTTTGGGTGAAGTGTCACCTAAAAGAAAATAAATGGGAGGTAGTTGATTGAATAATATAGTTGTGAATTTAATCAAGATGGCCTTCTTTATTTAATGAAGGATATGATTCATTAAGAACTTGGGTTGCCAACCAAAGAAGTTTATTATAAAGGCTTCTTGTTATTGTAAAGGGATAGATCTAATTTATACTAAAAGACAAAATATTTACCAGAAACTGGCACATTGGCCTTCCCAGCATAGAAAGTCTTGGCTCTAACCACATCCAGCGTTGTCACCCCAAACAACTTCCTCTCATCATACGTCCCCGCTTTCTTAAACACCTCTGCTGCAATTGGCACAGTCGAGTTCACCGGATTGCTTATCATATTAACAATCGCCTGACCCAATTAATAACAATCAGTTACAAAATTGAAGGAAAAAACGGTTTTTCTTATATTGCTTCGAAATTCTTTTTTTGTTTTTAAAAAACTTTTTATTATATAGCAACCCACATTCTCCTTTATAATAGAAACACCTTAATCTTTGTATATCTTTATTTCACCCTTAAGCCTCTTAATTGCTCCAAATTCCACCTTCTATTAACTAATTTTCAGTACATTATTTCAGCAAGTTCTAATAATATACATTAAAGATCTGCATGCATGCTATTGAATGATAACAGGATTAACCTGATGTCATGCTAATTAAAGGTTGCAAGAAGCCCTTCTATGCAGTAAGTAAAATAATTTCACAATAAAATATAAAAATATCAAGCTTAAAAGGTACACTCGGAATCTTTCGTCAAAAAATGTAACTGGGAATTTGGGCTGCAGCATTAAAAAATAAATAATGATAATAATAATAAATTAAGAAAATTCACATTTTAATATCTTAAATTAATGTATTAAATATCGGATATAAGGATCGTATCGGATGAGTGTTTTCAATATCGGATAGCGGTTTCAAATGATATATCGCCGATACAAATTACATATCGGACGTGCATATCAGCCATCGGTATCGGGTATATCGGTATCAGTATCGGTATCGGACATATCGGGTGTCACTATCTGAAAATTTTATATACATATTGAACATCACACATGTTTATTTTTATAAAGTTTATAATAAATCCTAACACATCATCTATTATAGAGACAGACCTATATTGTAATCGACATAGATACATGCAAGGAAGCGCAACAAAATAAATCACGCTAAAAAAGAATTTAAATAAAATACTAAATTCTCATATTGGAGAGAGAGCGAGAGCGTAATGGAATTTGAAAGTATTTTGTATATGTATATTATAAGTTGGATTGTTAATGGGTTTGGGTTTCAGATACGGGTTGAAAATTGAAACCCAAAAAAATATCTCACACCTTTTTTATCCGATAAACACTGTATCACCGATAATGAGACGATACGATATAGTCGATATATCGGCCAATATGTGTTATATCGGCCGATATTTGGTTAAAACGATATATCCTCCCTCTTATCGATACAAAATCTATCGTTGCCCGACCGATACCAATATATCGACCGATACGAAAGATATTTGTTCCACTGATCTTAATTATTTCATAATTCATCTGCTAGATGTAGCTTCAAATTAGTTATACAAGGACAGAGCTAAGGGGGGCACGCAAGGGCAGCCCCCCCCCCCGAGAAAATGTAGGAGCTAGATTAGGTATGTCGCATAAAATACAGAAGATTAATTAGCAAAATATAAAGATTTTATTAAATTAGTCCTAAGAAATAGTAATGGTTCCTATAAGTATCCATATTTAACCGCTTCCCTGCAATTTAACCAAAAATAAAAGATGACAATGATTATATTAAAATAGAATCTAACCTAAAATCTCTCCATCTCTCATTTAGATATTCAGCAACAAACAAATTGTTGAAGAAATTCGTGAGAGTAGAGATAGCTTTTCAAGAATTAATTGTATTTTTCTTTAGTGCTAGTGGTTATAAACTCTTCAACAAAATTTACTACTTTATATGCTGATAACTTACATGCAAACTTTAAGTTTGTTAATTAATAATTCTTTATTAAATATTCTAATTTCTGATATTATAAGTTTTGCAAAGATAAACTTGAGGCTTCGGCCTTTTGATTATCATGTATGTACATGGTGTCATGCAATTTGGTACTTATTTATTTTTTAAATTCAATTTTGAACTTTATAACCTATATGTCATTTTTAATACCGCCCCCCCCCCCAGGACAATCAATCGTGGCTCCATCCCTGGTTATATAGGATTATCACCTAGAAATATTTTAATAGTCCACAAATTTTAAACTCACTAGGGTTTTATCGTTTGATTAGAATGAGAGAGTTTATTTCAGCTTTAAACTTGAAATACTAAGAATATGCACTGTAATATTCAAAAAAAAATTAAAAAGAAAAAAAATAAATTCCCAGAAAGACATACATTAGGGCAAAATTTGGCAATGGCGGTGCATAGCGACTTCACAATCCCTGCATTGATAGTAAACAGATCATCACGAGTCATCCCAGGCTTACGTGGAACCCCAGCAGGCACTATAACGAGATCCGATCCCTTCAGCGCGTCTCCGAGCTGATCCTCGCCCATAAAGCCAGCGACTTGGGGCTGGGTGCTGACGTGGCTGACGTCGGCGGCGACGCCGGGGGTGGCAAAGATGTCGTAGAGCGCGAGGTCGGTGACGATGGGGTGGAGCTTCATCAGCATCGCCAGCGGCTGGCCGATGCCGCCGGCGGCGCCCAAGATCGCGACTTTGCGAGCTGGGGACGACGAGGAGGAGAAGGATCGAGGGTAGAATCGAGATTTCCCATTGTTTGCTAGGGTTTTGAGGAAGAGATGAGCTTGAGATTTCATTTTCCTGGGAGCGAAAAGAATAAGAGAGATTTTGTGGGAAGGAAGGAAATCAAGGAATCGACGGGGGAGTTCATGGTGTCTATCCAGCGGGCCCGGCCCAGAGCCCAAGCCGTTTTCAGGCCGGGCCTAGCCCGGGTTGACAGGGCTTCGGGCCAGGCTTAGACCTGGCCGGAATCTCCCAACCCGAACCCAGCACAGCACATGGCCCGGCTTGGGTCAGGCCGGACCGGCCCATTTTTTTATAAGAAAATCTTAAAGTAAAATTTTATTTTTATGAAAAAATTTTGGAAATTTTTTTAATCTGAACTTCGTGTAGGTTCCGGGATAGACCTAAATATTTTATTAATTAAAAAATATTTTGAGAGGGGATATAAGTTGGCAAACCTTACCCCTCATACAATTGCCATAAAAATTAAAAATACAATTCAATAAAAAAAACTAATTAGTTAGGTTCTATCGGTCTTTGCTCTTAATCGGTGTCGAAGTCTTCAATGCTCTCAATGTATTGTTGTCTAGCTTCTGTATCGAATCAATCTTTTTGGTATACTGCGATCTCCAATGCGTCATCCGACAGCCCTGCCCTCTTGTTGTTCAGAACTCTGTTACCTGCACTAAAAGCAGACTCTGAAACTACTGTAGACACCGGAATTTTTAGTAAATCATAAGTCATGACAGAAAGCAAAAGATACATGTGTTTATGTGTTTTCCATCAATCCAAAATATTAAGATTATCTATTTGATCTGCAGTAAGAAAATTACTAAAATCAACTTGGAAATACATTCTAAGCTCATTATAGATAGAAGGAGTAAAAACGGTTGTTCTTTGTTTTTTCTGCTGCAAAAACTGAAATATTCCGTTTTTGGAAGTTTGCTATGAAGAGGAAGATAAATAAGAATTTTTGTTTTGACCGTATTGTGCATCATATATGGCATACAATTCATGCAAATAAGAATCTAAAACATTTTTATAATCTCCTATATCAATACCTAAGTTTTCATGGTATCCGTCCAATAAAAAAATAAATTGTCTTTTTTAAGTCTAGGATTAAAAATAGATGCCAAATAAAAAAATGCATGAACTTTTCGCCAATATTTATTCAATTTCGTCAGCATGCTATGTAACATTCCAGCAAATGTACTTTCAGGATTAATTACATGCTCATTGATAATCCTACTAATATAAAATAACCGTTCTACTGCTAAACATGTAGTAAGATAATAAATACCAGATAAACATTTAGTTGCATTGTAAAATATTTCTAAAAATTTTAAAACACATTCACAAACAAATCAATTATAATCCTCTAAATTATTATTGGGCAGTTATTCTTCAAAAAATAAAGTAATGGGCTCCCGATATTGTAAAACACGTATCAACATCTCATAGGTGGAATTCCACCTGATTGGAATGTTGAATTTGAAAGATTTAAATTTTAAATTTAACTGGGTACAAGTTTACTTAAAAATCTGGTTTCGAGGTCCAAAGGTTTCAATAAATATCATTGCATCTTTAAGTTTCGCTAAATGAGAATTAATTATAGTAAGACCATCATACATAATTAAATTTAACACATGGTATGCATATCTTTGATGAAATAGTTCTCCATTCAAAACAGAATTTAAATTATTTTTTAAAATTGCTATAGTAGAATTATTATTAGTAGCATTATCAAAACTAACAGAAAATATTTTATTTTGAATATTGTATTCACGTAAAGTAGTCAAATTACAATAACTTATATTATTTCCACTACGTGGATACTCCATTTTTGAAAAGCCAATAATTTTTTTATGTAAAAACTAATCATTATCAATGAAATGTGTAGCAACGCAAATATAACTCATATCCCATTTTGTAGTTCAAAGATCAGAAATTAATGCAATTTTACTCTTAAGATTTGCAAAAATATTAATTAAATTGGCTTTACCATCCTGAAATTTTTTTAAAACATAATTTCTAAGTGTTGTTCTGGTTAATCTTTGAAATGCTGGATTATATGCATTTTTTACCAATCTATCAAATTTTTCGTTTTCTACAAAACCAAATGATTGTTCAGCATGTATGACATATCTTCCAAGTTCTCTTCTATTACTATCTTGCGAATAAGAAAAACAAATTAAAGAATTAGACGACATACTTAAAGCCGTCTGCCAAGAATCAGTTTTTTCGTGTTTGATTAAATGTATTTTTAGATAGACAGTTCCACCTAAAGTAGCACAAATAAAATCTGCTTGGCAATGAGTGCAAACTGCCTGTCCGCCTTTACCTGCAACTGTTTGTACAACAAAATATTTCCAAACATCAGAAGTTTTAGCTCTTTTATCTTTAGGGGCAGAAGCTCTTGCTTCAAGAACGTTAGGAGCAGGAACTTCTTCAGGGATGTTAGTTTGTAAAGCAGCAGAGATCTTATAATTAGAAAATTCATAATTAGGAGAATAAGAATCAAAATTATTTTGCAGCATATCTCTGTTTCTCTTGTGAATCCATATCGATTTGAAATAAACGTATCCATGAAGATGAAGCACCCCTGTTATTTTGTGAAGATGAGCCTGGCATTTTTAATTAAAAATATTAGTAACAGAGAAAGAGATATGATAAAAGATATACGAGAAAAATATATAATCAATAAAAAAACTGATTCCAAATAGCAGAATCAAATTTGTGAAACTAGAGTGAAGATCGAGACTGCGGAAATGAAGATTGCGTGATTCCAATTTTAACCGTAAACTTCTCGGAAATTAAAGAGTGATTGGGAAATTGAAAATTTTGCTGTTGTGAATTGTGAGAAGAATAAGAAGTGTAAATAAATATTTATAGAGTTTTGGATTAGGGGTATAGAAATGTATAATTTTGAGTTAGGGGGTTTTAGATAATTTTACAAACACCACTTTAATTCAAATTTCCCCTGTTATTAAAAAACCCATCCCCATTCAAAAAAAAACCCTCCAAGGCTAAATTCAATTGAATTTGGCTAGGCTCAGGCCATGGCCGGGCCATTTTTCGGGCCAGATCGGGCCGGCCCGCGGACAGCCCGACCCGTTAGACACCTTGAGGGGGAGTGGGGGCGTTTTATGGCATGCAGTAGAAGACGATCGTCTTAGATTTCGTAATTGGGCCAACACAGCCCACAAATGAACAGATCCCACTGAATTAGAGGGTTTTTTTTCTTTGGGTTTATTTATATATACCCCACCAAAATACCCAAATATGGGTTTGAGAGGCCTGGGTCAGGCCATTGCAAGCTCCTTAACCATTTCAAAAAATTCATGCAAAAAAGTTTGTGATTCTGTATAACATCTCCTAAAAGTTCACTATGTTCAAAACCTCTGTTATCCTTTTCTATCAAATCTTTAATTAGGGTTGGCCAAGCTTAACTAGGATTAAGATCAGTAAAAAAACCTTGTTCCCTCTATCTCTGTCGAGTCTTTTTCCGTCTCTCTATTCTCTTAACTTTGCTAACCATCTCTATCCCTTGTTGTTCTTCAAACAGCACCTAAAACTCTTTTTACTTTTTGATTTCGAATGAAGGTCTCAGTCATGTGAAGGACACATCTCCGTCGTCAAGGAAGCCTTGTTTTATTTATTGGAATTTTTTCACTTTTTGGGATGCTCGGAGTTCACTATATTGCTTGGAGTTGTCATAGATGTTGTAAAAAACCATGACATCTTACCACATCAACAAACATGAATTGGATTAAGAGAAACCCTATGAGTTTTGGTGTAGAGGAGAGCCCTAATTTTTAATTTAGGGCAAATTAAATTCATAACTCTAATCCTTATATCTGTATAAAGGAGGAAGAAAATGACCGTTGAGGATAAAATGGTGTCTTTTACTAATCCCAGTCAGCTCATAACTATAGTTAAATTAATATTCCCTCGAGATGCTAGATAAAACTAACTAAAGGGGTGTTTTTTTGGATAACTTATGACTTTTAAGAGTGATTTTTAAAATATTGATTTTAGGATGGTTTATTAAAATAACTTTTTTTGGGGTGATATATATATATATATATATATATAGATATATATATATTTGTGCGCGCGTCACGCCCCACTTTCCAATAGACGGAAACGGTGACGTAGCGGGCCGCAACGTATTTACTAAGAAATAAATACGTTAAGCGTAATTAAGTAATATATATAAAATGCACAAGAATGACAAGAGATATAAAATAAACAACAACTTTTATTAACATTCATCTTTACAATACAACTCCTTTGAAAAGGAAAAATACAATGATATAAAGCAATGCCTAAACAATGGCATACAAACTGAAAGTAAGTACAAGAGAGCTAGAAGTCCTGCTGCGTAGTGAACTGGTCCACATCCTCCTGGCTAGACTCGATCTCCTAAGAGTCCGGTCCTCTTGACGAACATTCCAAAGAAAGAAAAGACAGGAATGTCGTCAGCGAACTAGCGCTCGGTAAGTCCCAAAAGAAGCAATGGAATATAATAAGTAATGAGAATTGAACTGGTAAGTTGTACAGTTATGATTGTTATTCTAACGTGGTTGTTTGTAGTTTGGTACATAAGGTATTTGTGTATACGAGAGGAGTCTATCTTACCCCGTGGACTATGGTAACATGTAGTACAAGGCCCCGTCAAAACCCACAGGACAACGGCACGAGATTTCATATAGGTATCTTTTAAGTGACCATCTTGTACCATATTAATATGTTTCGTATCAATCTACCCCGTATCCCCGCGTAATGTATTGTATAGATTATATTTATAAGTCTTGTCGAGACCATGGATACACATTGTTCAGGTAAACAGATTCAGGATGTAATCTTGTAGTCACGTCAAGTTATGCCATGATTCGGTCAAGTCAAGTCAAGCATTCAGGTTTGATATTGAAGTTTGAATTCAGGTATTCACGTTCATGTTCAAGTATACATGTTAGACTTTGGATTCATGTTTGAATTAGACTCTGATTTGAGTTCGGATTCGGGTTTGAGTTAGATTTAGACTGAGTCAGACATTTGTAACTGATTTAGATCCTGAGTTAGGTTCGGAAGTTATCGGTAACTGCTGCACATGGACGGCAGGATTTGTGTCTTTTTCCAAGATAATTACCATTAATAATTCTATTAAGTTTTCTATCTTAAATAGGCAAGCACTTACTTTCTCTGGCTCCTTAGGGCTCAAGAGAATTGATCCCGCTTAAACTATATTTACTAAAGTCCTTAAATATTATTTTATATAACTCGAGGGGGTTTTATGAAAAATATTTTTAATAAAATTTCAAAATAAATCTCGAGAATTTATTTATATTGTTTAGGTTTTCATGGATGTGAATTTTAAGGATTTGAGCTATTTTAGTGATAATTACATAGCTTGAAAAGTTCATGGTATTTTATTGTAAAACTTATCTTTTGTTGGTATCTTGATGGTATTTTAGTGAAACTTGTAATTCTTTCATTTTAAAAATGTAAGTTAATTATATTTTGAAAATATATGGATTTTGTAATTTTATATAATTATTAAAAATTTAATTTTATTTAAGTTGAAAAATGCGTTTTTCTTAAAAACCGTATTTTAACACCATTCGAGACCGAATGCTCCGTGAGCAAGTCTGCATCTCGCTCTACCAGCCCAAGCATGTATGATAATCTGCACCATCCAATAGCGGGTCCCCTAAAAAGGGTTGTAAAGGTATAATCGCAAAAGAATTTAAAATACAATTTAAAAGAAAACCGGTTTTTATAGTAAATGGTGTTTTTTTGTAATAATGTATTCGTAACAAAATTCACATAAAGAGGTATCGTGCTATGGAACCATGTGTGTATATGAGGGGTAGGTCGTTACCCCATGAAATTTTTCTAAAGGTATTCTTTTAACAACTAAAAGAGATGATATTTAAAGTTCATGGTATTTTAATGAAAAACTTAAGTTAAAGTTATCTTGCATGGAATTCTAGATTAAAATTTATTCTAAACATTTATAAATAAGATGAAAAGTGTTGTGTAAAATTTGGATGAACAATATGTAAGAAAAATGGGAGTTTTTAGGGTTTAGAAGATAGATATCAGTATTAACTCCACTTACCGATATTCGTTTTTAAAAAGAATTATTAAAGAAGAGGAAGAAAGATTGGAAGGGACTTAAAGGTTAGTTAGGTCAAAGAAAGGTTGAAGAAAGAGAGTTGAATTTCGTGGCATCGCGGGATCGCTGGAATTTACTTCGATCATCGCAGGAAGTTAATCGCTTACTAACTCCTTTTTTACTCCACTTGTACTTAAGAAATTTGAGAGTTTTGACTAGAATTTTCAGAATAATATTGAGCCAAAGGGTGAGGTGGTATTTATAATGTAGAATTAGGGTTTTGGAATTAAAATGGTGAATTAAAATGCATTAAAAATGATAAATGGTGAAATAAAAGGTCTCTGTTTGATTGCAGGGAAATGAAACAGTGCGCGCAGGGGAGTTAGGGGTAGCTGAAGGGGTTAGTGTGCAAATCCTGGGCATCATTTGCCACGGTTAAACCATCGGCGCCAACCCTTATTGCATTTCCGCTGCCCGATCTAAGGGGTTGGGTCTCTGGATTGATGCCACATGTACTACTCAGTGTTTAATCCCTTTTGCACATATTTGATTTTTCTAACTTTTCATTTTTATATGTATTGCACGTCTAAACTTTTGGCCTTCCAAAAATTTAAAAAGAAAAATCAGAAAAATAATGTGTCTGATGGGGATCGAACACATGGTTACGTCACAGCAGTGCAAGGGCTTTACCAGCGAGCTACAAATTGTTTCTTACTATTATTTAACAAAAATTACTTATAACTCAATCTCAGGCCGCATAACTCATTTCTGTACATTAAACTGGAAAATTCCGTACAGTAAATTCAGATTCGTTACATTCTACCCTCCTTATAAAAATTCCGTCCTCAAAATTTACATTTACATAGGGACTAATTTACAAATAAGTGAGGGTATCTTGCACGCATGTCTTCTTCTCGTTCCCACGTTGATTCTCCTGGTGAATCTTTTCTCTACATCACTCAGACCAAGTTTTTCTTGTTCTGCAGTGTCTTCACCTTTCGATCCTGGATCTCAACGGTTTATTGCTCGCAAGTCAGCTCAGTCTGGACTGTGAGCTCTGAGTGATCAAGGATGTGGCTGGGGTCGCTCACATATCTTCGTAGCTGGGATATGTAGAACACGTTGTGCACTCCTTCCAATGAGGGTGGTAGTGCCAAACGGTATGCCATTTCTTCGACTCGTTCGGGAATGTCGGACGGTCCTATGTATTTTGGATTGAGCTTACCCTTTGTAGCGAATCGGATCACTCCTCTGTTTGGAGAGATCTTTAAGAAAACATGGTCTCCAGGTTGGAACTCCAGATGTCGCCGCTTAGCATCTGCCCAATGCTTCTGTCTGTTTTGGGCTATGCGCATTCTTTCCTTGATCGTACGAACTACGTCCACAGTTGCCATGATCATCTTTGGTCCAAGGAGTTCATGATTTCCAACGTCATCCCAACTTAGTGGTGAACGACACTTCCTTCCGTAGAGTGCTGCAAATGGTGTCATTCCAATGCTTTCCTGATAGCTGTTGTTGTATGAAAACTCCACAAGGTGTAGGTGATCTTTCCACGAACCTCCGAAGTCTAACATACAAGCTCTTAGCATGTCCTCCAGAATCTGAATTGTTTGCTCGGACTATCCGTTCGTTTGTGGATGGTTAGCCGAGCTGAAGTTCAGACTCATTCCCAGGCTAGCTTGCAGACTCTGCCGAAACTGTGATCGAAATCTGGTAGCACGATCGGAGACGATGCAAACTGGTACTCCATGTAATCTCACGATCTCCTGCATGAGTTCATGGGTATCAAATATAGTACATTTTGAAGTTAAATCTTATTTTAGATTCATACTTACCTCCATGTACTTCTTTGGTAACGTCTCAGTAGATTGGCCAACTCGAAACGGAATAAAATGAGCCAACTTGGTGAGTCGATCCATAATAACCCATGCCGCATCGTTACCCTTCGTGCTGCGAGAAAAGGCAGTTACGAAGTCCATGGTAATGTGTTGCCATTTCCATTCTGGGATTGGTAACAGCTGAAGTAGACCAGCAGTTCTGTGATATTCATCTTTTACTTGCTGACACACCAAACATTTGGCTACGTTTATGGCTACTTCACGCTTCATTCCATACCACCAGTAGTGTTGCCGTAGGTCCTTGTACATTTTTGTACCACCAGGGTGTACAGAATAAGGAGAGCTGTGAGCTTCTTTCATCAACTCTTCTCGAACTGGGCCGTTTGGTACACACAATCGACTTCCATATCTCAAGGATCCATCTTTGTGGATGATGAAGTCAGTTCGAAGTCCACTTTCTACTTGTTCTCGGATCTTTTGTAGCTTGGCATCACTTACATGAGCTGTCATGATCTGATTGACAATAGTAGACTGGACTTGTAAGTTCATCAAATATAAAGCGTTACCTAGCATAACTACTTCGATTGCCAATCCGTGCAATTCCTGCTATAGCTTCCACTGAGCGGTGAGATTCATTGCTAATGGCTGGCGGCTAAGTGCATCAGGAACTACGTTCACCTTCCTAGAATGATACTGTAGGTTGATGTCGAAGTCCGCCATGAGTTTTAGCCATCTTCTCTGCCTCATGTTTAATTCCTTCTGAGTAAATACATACTTCAGACTCTTATGGTCATGTATATATCCACTCTTTCTACCTGAAGATAGTGGCGCCAAATCTTAAGTGCAAAAATAACGGCTGCTAACTCCAGATCATGTGTTGGATAGTTGCGCTTATGAACGTTCAGCTGTCTTGATGCAAGAGCCACAACCTTTCCATGCTGGTGTAGAACACATCCTAATCCCTTACATGACGCATCGCAATGCACAAAAAATTCTCCAGATTGATCCGGTATTACGAGAATAGGAGCAGAAGTTAATCTTGACTTGAGTTCTACAAAAGTGTTATCACATGCTTCTGACCACACGAATGCTTCATCTTTACGTGTGAGCTTGGTCAGGGGTGCTGCAATCTTCGAAAAGGCTTCAATGAATATTCGGTAGTATCCTGCTAATCCCAAAAAATTTCGTATATCCTTCACCGTCTTTGGTGTCGGCCATTTGCTAATAGCTGACACTTTATCTGAATCTACTAAGATTCCTTCTCCTGAAACAATATGTCCGAGAAATCCGACTTGATCTAGCCAAAATTCACACTTGCTGTACTTGGCATAGAGCTGATGTTGTCGCAATATCTTCAGGACAATCCGTAAATACTTGGCGTGTTCTTTCCGATTCTTTGAATACACCAAGATGTCATCGATGAAGATGACAACGAACCTGTCTAAGTACTCTCGAAAAACTTGGTTCATCAGATTCATAAATATAGCAGGTGCATTGGTCACTTCAAATGGCATTACGAGATACTCATAATGACCATATCGAGTCCTGAACGCCGTCTTCAGAATGTCGGACTCCTTGACCTTCACCTGATGATAACCCGAACGAAGGTCTAGCTTCGAAAATACACAAGACCCACTTATCTGATCGAAAAGATCATCAATGCGCGGTAGTGGATACTCGTTCTTGATCGTCACTTCGTTCAGAGCTCGATAATGTACACACATCCTGTATGAACTTTCTTTCTTCTTCACAAGCAAAACTGGAGATCCCCAACTTGAAGTACTGGGACGAATCCAACTGTCACGCCCCGCTTCCCGGTATACAACGAAAGGGACGGGACTGGTCCGCTACATATATACTCAGAAGTACATACGCTAAGCGTATCTAAGCAATATAAAAATAAATACACAAGAGACAGGATATAATAAAAACAACAACTTTTATTTATTAACATTCTTTTGTACAACGCATGAAAAGGAAATACAACTGAAATAAAACGATGCCTAAACAATAGCATAACAGGAAATGAAAAGTAATGAATGGAAAATGTACAATGAAACTAGAGCTCTGGTTCTTCAGCAAGCTGCTCCAAGTCTTCTGCAGATGGCTCGATCTCTGCCGGGTCTAAACCGCCTGACGACATTCAAAGAAGAAAGAAATAAAATATCGTCAGCGAACAGGTCGCTCGATAAGTCCCAAAGATAAGAGAAAAGTAGAATAGACAGAATAAGAGGGTATCTTTTAAAGTTGAATTATCTTGTTGTATTGTTGTGTTAACGCTGTTGTTTGTAACTTGGTACAGAAGGATGCCAGTGTATACGAGATGAGTTTCTATATGCTAGAGATCAGGGCAAACGGAATGTACAAGGAACCGTTAAGCCACGGTACAACAGCAACGGAATATAGGTTAGGTGTCTTAATCTTACCGCCTCGTGCCACTTTTAACACTTTCCGTACCAATCTACCCCTTAAACCCCGTAGTATTTTATTTGTATTGTTTTGTACTGTAAATTGAATTGAGTGTATAATTGAAAGACTAACCGAAACAATGATATCAGTACACTGATGTAACCGTAGAATCATGTAGGTGGAATAACTGGAGAACCATGTAAATGGAATGTATATCTATGGTTCGGTTCAGTCAAGTCGTATAGATTGATAATTGGATTCATGTTGAAAATTGTAGATTGTAGATTGACTTGAATTATATTCAAGTCAGATTAATCAGACTCAAACCCGAGTCAGACAATTAGAAATGTAAATCGAAGTCTTGATTATTTCTTAAACCTATAATTGCTAGGGTCCTTAGCGTAATTTATAAAACTTGAGGGGGTTTTATGTAAAAATACTTTTTATATACTTTTCAAAATACACCTCAAGTATTCGTTATTCGTCTTTAGAATTGTAATGAAGGTGGATTTTGTATTGTGATATTTCTAGTGAAAATATCATAGTTTCATAAATAAAGGTATTTGTTTGTAATATTGATTTATGTGGAATTTTGGGTATTTTAGTGTAAAATTGGTTCTTGTGATTTTTAGAAAAAGGTAGAATATTTATATCTTAACAAAATAGATATTTTAATGATAAATATATATATATATATATTTATACAAAAATAATTTTAATAAATATTTTATATTCTAGAAATCTCATTTTCTTAAGATGTCGTATTTTAAATCTTTCGAGACCGAATGTTCCTTGCGGAGGTCTGAATCTCGCACTACTAAGCCCGAGGATGTGTGATAAACCGCACCATCCCAAACGGGTTCCCTAAAGTGGGTTGTAGCGGCGCTTTGCAAAGATTGTAAATACTAAATCCTTTAGAAAACGGTTTTATGAAGTAAATGGTATTTATTTGTAAAGGTGTATATTTTCCGTATTGTATGTTCTAAATTCTCCTAAGTCAACTAGTCCATTCCTAACTGGTCCAGACGACAAGTTGTGAGATGCCTCAAATCGCCTCTTCACCGCCAATTGTGGCCAGATAAGTACAAGTGAGGAAAGGAGAGATCCGCTCATGAATCACCGTGAGTCGGGCCTTTTAAAATTACCTTTCTCACTTGCTTAGCCTAGACACCACAAAGTCAGGTTTAGATAAACGACCGATGTCCACAACTTATCGTATTTTCATAATAAGTGGTACTTCTTAAAAAAGTGTATCAAAACTAAATCTTTAGAAATGGTTTTATTAAATATATGGTATTTAAATGGAAATGTTTATTTTCTCGTATTCTAGGTTCTCGGAGGTGTTGCATACGAGTGTGTGAGGAGGTAGGTCGTTACCTCGTGATCTACTTTAAATGTATAGCAAGTTTGATGGGGTTAAATGAAGGATTGAAACAATGTAGTATTTAAGTGAAAAATACGATAAATTGAAAAAGCTATCATTTCATGTGACAAAACTTGATCAAATTGTTTGATTAGTGTTTAATAGTCAACATGAGGAAGTTTAGGTATGATTGTATTAGTGAGAAGTGGAATTTTATAGAAAACCGAATCGAAAATCGGATTTGTTCCGATTCCGTCGGGTTTTGTAATTTCGTATTTTGAGAATGAAAAAGAGAGATAGAAAAGGACTTACAGGTTTTAGATTAAACACGGGAGTGAGAGGGAACTAGAGAGATCGCCGATGTATTGCGTCGTCGCCGGTAGTTCCTTAAAACGGTCGCCGGAAGTTCCGCCGGGAATTCGTTGGAGCTTAGCTCGAGCTTGTTTTCAAAGTACACGACTCTTGGAAATTTTTTGAGAGAGTGGGCTCAGAATTTTGGGATGAGAGGGTAGAGAGTAGGGGGTGTATTTATAGGGTAGGCTAGGGTTAGGGTAGATGAAAGGTTAAAATGAAAAATGTGATAAAATGTATAAAAAAATGTATTAAAAGTGGAGTAATTGGGGTTTTAAAAGAGCTCTGAAAGTATTCTGAGACTGAAATTTTGCAGGTGCATAGGGAATATGAAAAGACACAACTTTCATGTTGGGGCCGTCGCCGGAATCGGCCGACTCGGCCGTGACTCGGTCTGAGGACAGAGTCAGACCGAGTCAAGGCCGATTTGGCCGATTCCCGACCGAGTTAGGCGGCCGGGATCCCCCCTGACGGTTCATCTAACTCCTGGAAATGTTACATCTTTGGGTGTAGTGGGGTTTTTGTGAGATATGCACATGTAAACTCTTGGTATTTTAAAGGTTTTTTAAAAAATCAATATTAAAAATAATGTGGGGTATAGGATTTGAACTCTGGTAGCTTGGTGCAGCAGTGCAAGGTATTACCAATGAGCTACAAGCTCCTTCTTGTAATTATTGTGTGAAACAAATATTTAAAGTGGTAACAGCAACATTAAATACCCTAAGTATATCTCAAATTTAAATCAAATTTATGTACACTAAAAATGGAGTAGTTACAATCTACCCTCCTTACAAAAATATCGTCCTCGAAATTTACAACTTTTATTTGAGGACTAGCTTACAAAGAGGTGAGGATATCTTGCACGCATTTCATCTTTCTTTTCCCAAGTGGATTCTTCTGGAGTGTCTTTCCTCCACATTACTCGGACCAAGTTAAGTTCCTTGTTCCGAAGTGTCTTCACTTTCCTGTCCAGGATCTCCACAGGCTGTTGCTCACAAGAAAAGTCGGGCTGTATAGTGAGCTCGGAATGATTAAGAACATGGCTGGGGTCACTCACATACTTTCTGAGTTGGGATATGTGGAACACATTATGTACTTCTTCCGATGAGGGTGGAAGCGCTAAACGGTATGCCAATTCACCGACTCGTTCGAGTATGTCGAACGGTCCAATGTATCTCGGACTTAATTTACCCTGTCTTCCAAATCGGATCACTCCGCGGTTCGGAGATATCTTCAAGAATACGTGATCTCCTGGCTGGAACTCCAAGTGTCATTTCTTCGCATCAGCCCAGTGTTTCTGTCGATCTTGGGCTATGCGCATTCTTTCCTTGATAGTACGAACCACATCAACGGTCGCTACTATCATCTCTGGTCCAAGAAGTTCCCTATCTACGATGTCGTCCCAACTTAATGGTGATCGACACTTCCTTCCATACAATGCTGCAAAAGATGCCATTCCTATGCTTGCTTGGTAGCTGTTATTGTACGCGAACTCCATAAGATGCAGGTGATCTTCCCATAATCCTTTGAAGTCTAGCATACACGCTCTGAGCATATCCTCCAAGATCTGAATAGTTCGTTCCGACTGACCATCTGTTTATGGATGATAAGCCGTGCTGAAGTTCAGACTTGTTCCCAAGCTTGCTTGCAGACTCTGCCAAAATTGCGATCGGAAACTGGTGTCACGATCAGAGACAATGCAGACCAGTACTCCATGAAGTCTCACAATTTCCTGTATAAGTTCATGGGTATCAGAGATAGTACATTATGAAGAGTTTAAATCGTAAATAGATTATTACCTCCGTATACTTCTTTGCTAGTGCCTCGGTTGATTGGCCAACCCGAAATAGGATGAAGTGAGCCGACTTCGTGAGTCGATCCATAATGACCCATATAGTATCGTTACCCTTTGTGCTGCGAGGGAGAGCAGTCACAAAATCCATCGTGATGTGTTGCCACTTCCATTCTGGGATTGGTAACGGTTGAAGTAGTCCAGCTGTCCTGTGATGTTCAGCCTTTACTTGCTGACACACCAAACATTTTGCGACGCTTCTGGCTACTTCACGCTTCATTCCATGCCACCAATAATTCTGACGTAGATCTTTGTACATTTTGGTACCTACAGGATGTACTGAGTAGGGAGAGTTGTGAGCTTCCTTCATTAACTCTTCCCGTACAGGACCTTTTGGTACACACAATTTGCTGCCGTATCTTAAAGATCCGTCTTCATGGATGGTGAAATCTCTTCTGAGTCCATTCTCCACTTGTTCTCTGATCCTTTGAAACTTAGCATCACTTGCTTGAGCTGCCTTGATCTAATTGACAATGGTTGATTGAACTTGTAAATTCATCAAACTTGAAGCGTTACATGGCATGACTACTTCAATCTCCATCTGATTCAAGTCTTGTTGAAGCTTCCACTGATCGGTGAGATTCATTGCTAATCGCTGGCGACTAAGAGCATCAGGTACTACGTTCACCTTCCCTGGGTGATATTGCAAGTTGATATCAAAGTCCGCCATGAGTTCTAACCATCTTCTCTGCCGCATATTCAACTCCTTCTGAGTAAACACGTACTTCAGACTTTTATGATCTGTGTAGATGTTCACTCGTTCACCAAGTAGATAATGGCACCAAATCTTAAGAGTAAAGATGACGGCTGCCAACTCTAGACCATGCGTCGGATAATTGCGCTCATGAGTCTTCAGTTGTCTTGAAGCATAAGCCACAACCTTACCGTGCTGATGTAGAACACATCCTAATCCCTTACCGGATGCATCACAATGCACTTCGAATCCTCCAGATTGATCCGGTATTACGAGAATAGGTGCTGATGCCAACCTTGACTTGAGTTCTACGAAAGCTTGTTCGCATGCTTCTGACCACACAAATTCCCCATCTTTACGTGTGAGCTTGGTCAGGGGTGTTGCTATCTTTGAAAAACCTTCTATGAACCTTCTGTAATATCCAGCTAAACCCAAGAAATATCGAATGTCCTTCACTGACTTTGGTGTAGGCCATTCGCTAACTGCTGAAACTTTTGCTGGATCCACAGAAATTCCTTCTCCTGATACGATATATCTAAGAAAACCAACTTGTTTTAGCCAAAACTCGCACTTGCTGTACTTGGCATAGAGCTTATGTTGTCGAAGAGTTTCCAGGACAATTCGTAGGTGCTCTGCATGCTCTTTCCGACTCTTAGAATACACCAGGATGTCGCCGATGAAGATGACAACAAACTTGTCTAAGTACTCCCGGAAAACTTGATTCATCAGGTTCATGAATATTGCTGGTGCATTGGTCACTCCAAATGGCATCACTAGAAATTCGTAATGTCCATAGCGAGTTCTGAAAGCTGTTTTGTGAATATCAGCTTCCTTGACCTTCACTTGATGACAACCTGAACGAAGATCCAACTTAGAGAACACACAAGATCCACTTAGCTGATCGAATAAATCATCGATGCGCGGGAGTGGATACTTGTTCTTTATAGTGACTTCGTTCAAGGCTCTATAATCGATGCACATTCTGTTTGAACCTTCATTCTTCTTCATAAGTAGTACAGGTGCTTCTCAACTTGAAGTGCTGGGACAAATCCATCCTTTCGCCAATAATTCGTCCAACTGTGTTCGAACTTTCTTCAAACCTTCCGGACTTAATCTATAAGGTGCTTTGATCATCGGTTGTGCTCCTGGTACTAAATCAATACTGAATTCAAGAGCTCGATCGGGAGGCAAACCTGATATATCGTTAGGAAATACATCGTCGAATTCTCGAACTACCTCTGGTCTTGATTCTTCTTCCGCTTGAGCTGCTGCAACTACTGCTTCCCTTGGCTTCGCTTTATAGGTACTTGGCTCCAGGGTATGGCCTCCGCTTTTGAAATAGAAGACCGGATGGTTTGGAATCTCGAATACTACCCTCCTTTAACGACAGTCGATGGTAGCATACAAAGTTCCAAGCCAATCCATTCCTAGAACAATATCGAAGTTCGGTATGTCCAGTACTTTGAAATCAGCATAAAACTCTCTGCTGCAGACAACGACTGGACACAAGCTGTATCCCATAGTTGCCTTTAGAATGCCATTTCCTGAACTGACATTCCAGCTGGATACAAGCGGTGAGACTGAAATCGCATGGGTTCGGACGAACCATTGCGACATAAAGCAGTGCTATGCTCCAGTATCAAACAGTGCTAATGCAGGTAGTGAGGCTACTAAGATTGTACCTAAGGTATGTGGGATATGTTTTAGGTATAGGGAAAGTGTGTAGATAAACAAGACTGAAAGAAAAGTTTAAGAAGAAAAGTTTACCAGTGATGACTTGGCCAGTGGCCTCAGCTTCTTCCACTGACATAGTGAAAGCATGGCGCCTTGGTACATTCCTCCTGGCTTGAGGAGTATTCCTCGGAACGTTCCTTTGAGCTTGATAGAACCGACGAGGAGGTGGTGCAGCTTGTGGTCTTCTGGGTGGTGCAAGTAGTGCAGGTCTTGGAGTAGGGGTTTGGATGGCTGGGCGCTGTGGGTAATTGTTTGCTGGCCTGGGTGCAGCAACTGGGTTTTGCCTATGGGGGCAAGACCCAATATCATGAGTAGCTGAGCCACAGACTAAGCAAAGACGGTTAGCTTGCCGGCAGTCTTTCATCATATGTCCGGCTCTCTTGCAGTAGGTACAAAAGGCTGGGCTGGAACGATGGTTCGGTACTCCGGGTCGCCTTGGCACAAAAAGTGACCTTGACGAGGCTCCTCCTGCCATCTGGTTGGCAGGGCGTTTAACTCCTGCAGACAGAGGTCTGCCCCTTCCTTTTATCACTGCCTCATAACTGCGGGCAGCTTCCAGAGCTTCCTCATGAGTCGGAAATTTCCCTGTGGCTAGTGCAGCCTGAATTTCCGTGTCCAAACCTTGTTGAAAGCGACGGCCTCTGATCTCGTCCGTCGGTATCAAGTGTGCTGCAAATCTGTTTAAAGGATTGTGTTAGCTGTGTAGTATGTGATATTTTAGAAATTTGAAATACTGTGACATATCTTACCGACTTATCATGGTGAATTCAGCGTCATATTCATCCACTGACTTGTCCCACATCGAACCTTGTTGTAGATGAATGAACTGCTGCTCCATGGAAAACCTGGCAGTCACAGGGAAGTACTTCGCGTCGAACTTCTCGCGAAAAGTCTTCCATTCAATAGGCTGTACAAGACGGCTTTCTTCCGCCTTCCACCAGTTGGGAGCATTGTCCGTGAGCTGCAATTTTGCTACACGGACCCAAGCTATGTCTGGCACTTGTGATGCCGCCAGATCATCCTCTATATTTTGTGCCCATTCCTCGGTTTCAAGTGGGCTTCCCTTTCCGGAGAACTGCTTGGGATGTAAAGCCTTGAATTGCTTTACCCCAGGAGCGTCAGTCTCGGGACGGTTCAGGAGTTGTTGCTGTCCCTCAAGAAGGCTGCGAATCGTTTCAAGTAGTACTGTTTGCTCGGTGGATGGCGCAGGAACAGAATGAACGATTGGTAGTGGGGGTGGAGGTGTGTTGTTGACGTTGGTGCTGGTGTTGTTCGGGGAATGCATAACCTTGAAGAAAATTTGGGTTAGGACAGATTCAAGTACATGAAATGATAAGATTCAAGGAATATGAAATTGTAAGATTCAAGGAACATGGATTGAAAAGAATGTTTTAGTTGCTGGTTCTTGTATTATATTGCTTAGGTTGTTCATGCAGAACAGAACTGCATGATAGAGTTTCATACAGCTCTGACCTGCATGGGCCACCAACAAAACCTGTCACGCCCCGCTTCCCGGTATATGGCGAAGGAGACGGGACTGGTCCGCTACGTATATACTCAGAAGTACATACGCTAAGCGTATCTAAGCAATATAAAAATAAATACACAAGAGACAAGATATAATAAAAACAACAACTTTTATTTATTAACATTCTTTTGTACAATACATGAAAAGGAAATAAAACTGAAATAAAACGATGCCTAAACAATGGCATAACAGGAAATTAAAAGTACTGAATGGAAAATGTACAATGAAACTAGAGCTCTGGTTCTTCAGCAAACTGCTCTAAGTCTTCTGCAGATGGCTCGATCTCTGCCGGGTCCAAACCACCTGACGACATTCAAAGAAGAAAGAAATAGAATGTCGTCAGCGAACAGGTCGCTCGGTAAGTCCCAAAGATAAGAGGAAAGTAGAATAGACAGAATAAGAGGGTATCTTTTAAAGTTGTATTATCTTGTTGTATTGTTGTGTTAACGCTGTTGTTTGTAACTTGGTACAGAAGGATGCCAGTGTATACGAGAGTGGTCTCTATATGCTAGAGACCAGGGCAAATGGAATGTACAAGGAACCGTTAAGCCACGGTACAACAGCAACGGAATATAGGTTAGGTGTCTTAATCTTACCGCCTCGTGCCACTTTTAACACTTTCTGTACAAATCTACCCCTTAAACCCCGTAGTGTTTTATTTGTATTGTTTTGTACTATAAATTGAATTGAGTGTATAATTGAAAGACTGACCGAAACCATAATATCAGTAAACGGATGTAACCGTAGAATCATGTAAGTGGAATAACTGGAGAACCATGTAAATGGAATGTATATCCATGGTTCGGTTCAGTCAAGTCGTATAGATTGATAATTGGATTCATGCATTCATGTTGAAGATTGTAGATTGTAAATTGACTTGAATCATATTCAAGTCAGATTAATCAGACTCAAACCCGAGTCAGACAATTAGAAATTTAAATCGAAGTCTTGATTATTTCTTAAACCTATAATTGCTAGGGTCCTTAGGATAATTTATAAAACTTGAGGGGGGTTTATGTAAAAATACTTTTTATATACTTTTCAAAATACACCTCAAGTATTCGTTATTCGTCTTTAGAGTTGTAATGAAGGTGGATTTTGTATTGTGATATTTCTAGTGAAAATATCCTAGTTTCAGAAATAAAGGTATTTATTTGTAATATTGATTTATGTGGAATTTAGGGTATTTTAGTGTAAAATTGGTTCTTGTGATTTTTAGAAAAAGGTGGAATATTTATATCTTAACAAAATAGATATTTTAATGATAAATATACATATTTATTCAAAAATAATTTTAATAAATATTTTATATTCTAGAAATCTCATTTTTTTAAGATGTCGTATTTTAAATCTTTCGAGATCGAATGCTCCTTGCGGAGGTATGAATCTCGCACTACTAAGCCCGAGGATATGCGATAAATCGCACCATCCCGAACGGGTTCCCTAAAGTGGGTTGTAACGGCGCTTTGCAAAGATTGTAAATACTAAATTCTTTAGAACGGCGCGTCGTCGCTGGTAGTTCCTTAAAACGGTCGGATTTAAGTGGTACTTCAATAATAAGTGGTACTTCTTTAAAAAGTGTATCAAAACTAAATCTTTAAAAATGGTTTTATTAAATATATGGTATTTAAATGGAAATTTTTATTTTCTCGTATTCTAGGTTCTCGGGGGTGTTGCATACGAGCGTGTGAGGAGGTAAGTCGTTACCTCATGATCTACTTTAAATGTATAGCAAGTTTGATGGGGTCAAATGAAGAATTGAAATAATGTGGTATTTAAGTGAAAAATACGATAAATTGAAAAAGCTATCATTTCATGTGACGAAACTTGATCAAATTGTTTGATTAGTGTTTAATAGTCAACATGAGGAAGTTTAGGTATGATTGTATTAGTGAGAAGTGGAATTTTATAGAAAACCGAATCGGAAATCGGATTTGTTCCGATTCCGTCGGGTTTTGTAATTTCGTATTTTGAGAATGGAAAAGAGAGATAGAAAAGGACTTACGGGTTTTAGATTAAACAAGGGAGTGAGAGGGAACTAGAGGGATCGCCGATGTATCGCGTCGTCGCTGGTAGTTCCTTAAAACGATCACCGGAAGTTCCACTGGGAATTCGTCGGAGTTTCGCCTCGAGCTTGTTTTCAAATTACACGACTCTTGGAAATTTTTTGAGAGAGTGGGCTCAGGATTTTGGGGTGAGAGGGTAGAGGGTAGGGGGTGTATTTATAGGGTAGGCTAGGGTTAGGGTAGATGAAAAGTTAAAATGAAAAATGTGATAAAATGTATAAAAAATATATTAAAAGTGGAGTAATTGGGGTTTTAAAGGAGCTCTGGAAGTGGTCTGAGGCTAAAATTTTGCAGGTGCATAGGGAATATAAAAAGACACAACTTTCATGTTGGGGCCGTCGCCGGAATCGGCCGACTCCGCCGTGACTCGGCCTGAGGACTGAGTCAGACCGAGTCAAGGCCGATTTGGCCGATTCCCGGCCGAGTCAGGCGGCCGGGATCCCCCCCGACGGTTCATCTAACTCCTGGAAATGTTATATCTTTAGGTGTAGTGGGGTTTTTGTGAGATATGCACGTGTAAACTCTTGGTATTCTAAAGGTTTTAGAAAAAATCAATGTTAAAAATAATGTGGGGTATGGGATTTGAACTCTGATGGCTTGGTTCAGCAGTGCAAGGTATTACCAATGAGCTACAAGCTCTTTCTTATAATTATTGTGTGAAACAAATACTTAAAGTGGTAACAACAACATTAAATACCCCAAGTATACTTCAAATTTAAATAAAATTTATGTACACTAAAAATGAAGTTGTTACACCAACCTTTCTTCAGGAGTTCGTCCAACTGAGTGCGGATCTCCTTCAATCCTTCTGGACTTAACCGGTACGGAGCTTTAATTACCGCTTGCGCACCAGGTAGTAAATCAATGTTGAATTTAAGAGCTCGATCGGGGGGAAAACCTGTTATATTTTCAGGGAATATATCCTCGAACTCTCGAACTACCTCTGGCTTTTCTTCTTCCGCCGGTAGAGTAAACACTTCTGCATTCTTTGGTTTAGCACGGAAGATTCCTGACTCCAATGTTCTATCTCCACTCTTGAAGTAGAAGACTGGGTGATCTGGTATCTCAAATACTACCCTCCTTTGATGTCAGTCAACTGTAGCATAGAAAACTCCCAGCCAGTCCATTCCCAACACAACATCGAAGTTTAGGATGTCCAGTACTTTGTAATTCGCATAGAATTCTCATCTGCAAACTACAACTGGGGACTGATCAAATCCCATAGTTGCCTTCGATACTCCATTCCCGGAACTGACATTCTAGCTTGAAATGAGTGGCTTCACGGGAATCACATGCGTTCTCACAAATCGTTGGGACATGAAGCAGTGTGATACTCCAGTATCGAAAAGTGCGAGTGCAGGAAGGGTGGCTACTAGTATAGTACTTAAGTTGTGTGAGGTTGATTTTAGATACAGGAGAATATAGAGGTATGCAAGAATTGAAAAGATGTGAAAGGATTGAGAATTACCAGAGATTACATAGCTAGTGGATTCGGCTTCCTCAACTGTCATTGTGAAAACCCGACGTCTGGGTACATTCCTCCTTACTGGAGGCACATTCTTCTATCCTTGAGGCATGTTTCTCTGCCCTTGAGGCACTTTTCTCTGTGCCTGGTGGAATTGACGAGGAGGCTGTGCAGGGGGTCTACGTAGAGGTGGAGCAGGGAAAGCAAGTCGGGGTGCAGGAGCCTGAATAGCTGGCCGCTGCGGAATTGTGATTGCGGGTCTAGCTGCTGGAGCTGGGTTGAGTCGATATAGACATGCTCCTATGGTGTGAGTGGATGCGCCACAAATCAAACATATGCCATTTGCACGCCTGTAGTCTTTCGCCAAGTGTTCATTTCTCTTGCAGTAGAAACAAAGTCTGGACTGGGCCGGTTAAATGATCCTCCCTGTTTTCTAGGTGCAAAAGTTGACCTGGAAGAGGCTCCTCCTGTCATCTGTGTGGCAGGACGTTTCACACTGGCAGTCTGAGGTCTGCCTTTCTTCTTCACCACTGCCTCATAGCGTCGGGCAGCCTTTAGAGCAAGATCATGGGTTGGGAAATCCCCTGTAGCGAGTGTAGCTTGGATTTCCGGATCCAAACCTTGCTGAAATCTTCGTGCCCAGATCTTAGCCGTAGGAATCAGGTATGCTATGAACCTGTTACGACCTTGTGTTAGCAGTGTAGTGGGTGAAATAAGGAATTTGAATTTGAGACAATGTCTTACCTGCTAAGCATGGTAAACTCAGCATCGTATTCATCTACGAAATTGCTCCACATTGAGCCTTATTATAAGTGGATGAAATGCTGCGACATATCAAAACGGGCAGTCTCAGGAAGTACTTCGTGTCGAACATATCGCGAAATGTCTTCCATTCAATCGGTTGGGCGAGATGACTTTCTTCAGCCTTCGGCCAGACTCTGGCATTGTCTGTTAGTTGCAGCTTCGCAACTCTCACCCAAGCAATCTATGACACTTGTGCTGCTGCCAGATCATCTTCTATTGACTGAGCCCATTCTTCTGCATCCAATGGGCTCTTTTTTCTTGAAAAATGTTTTGGGTGCAATGTCCGGAATTGTTTGACTTCGAGTGCCTCGATTTCTGGGCGGTGCATAAGGATAGTAGTCTGCTACTGCTGACCCTCCAAGAGGCTCTTGACGGCCTCGAGCAGTACCGTTTGCTCGTTGATGGAAGCTGCAACGGTAGGTGGTGGTGGTAGAGTAGGCGGTGGAGTGTTGCCATTGACGTTCGTAGTTATGTTGTTGGGAGAATCCATGATCTTAATAGGAAAAGAATGATTAGGATAGATTCAAGAAATTTGAAATGTAAGGAATGTATAATTGCCGATTCTTATAATTCTTGTGATATATATTGTTTAGGACTTTATGCTGAACTGACCTGCATGGACCGCCAACAAAACCTGTCAGGCCTCGCTTCCCAATAGACGGAAATGGTGACGTGGCGGGCCGCAACGTATTTACTAAGAAATAAATACGTTAAGAGTAATTAAGAATATATATAAAATGCACAAGAATGACAAGAGATATAAAATAAACAACAACTTTTATTAACATTCATCTTTACAATACAACCGCTTTGAAAAGGAATGATATAATGATATAAAGTAATGCCTAAACAGCGACATACAAACTGAAAGTAAGTACATGAGAGCTAGAAGTCTTGCTTCGCGGTGAACTGGTCTACGTCCTCCTTGCTAGGCTCAATCTCCTGAGAGTCCGGTTCTCCCGACGAACATTCCAAAGAAAGAAAAGACATGAATGTTGTCAGCGAACTAGCGCTAGGTAAGTCCCAAAAGAAGGAATGGAATAGAACAAGTAATGAGAATTGAACTGGTAAGTTGTACAGTTTTAATTGTTATTCTACGTGGTTGTTTGTAGCTTGGTACAAAAGATATTTGTGTATATGAGAGGAGTCTATCTTACTCCATAGACTATGGTAACATATAGTACAAGGCCCCGTCAAAACCCATGGGACAACGGTACGAGAATTCATCTAAGTGTCTTTTAAGTGACCATCTCGTGCCACGTTAATACGTTCCGTACCAATCTACCCCGTTATTCCCGTGTAATGTATTGTATAGATTATATTTACAAGTCTTGCCGAGACCACGGATACACATTGTTCAAGTAAACAGGTTCAGGATGTAATCTTCTAGTCATGTCAAGTTATAACTATGGTTCGGTCAAGTCAAGTCAAGCATTCAGATTTGATATTGAAGTTTGAATTCAGGTATTCAGGTTCATATTCAAGTATACATGTTAGACTTTGGATTCATGTTTGAATTGGACCCTGATTTGAGTTCAGATTCAGGTTTGAGTTAGACTCAGACTGAGTCAGACATTTGTAACTGATTTAGATCCTAAATTAGGTTCGAGAGTTATCGGTAACTGCTGCACATGGACGGTAGGATTTGTGTCTTTTTCCAAGACAATTACCATTGATAACTCCATTAAATTTTCTATCTTAAATAGGTAAGCACCCACTTTCTTCGGTTTTCTGGGGCTCAAGAGAATTGATCCCGCTTAAACCTATATTTACTAAAGTCTTTAAATATTGTTTTATATAACTCGAGGGGGTTTTATGAAAAATATTTTTAATAAAATTTCAAAATAAATCACGAGAATTTATTTATATTATTTAGGTTTTCATGGATGTGAATTTTAAGGATTTGAGGTATTTTAGTAATAATTACATAACTTGAAAAGCTCATGGTATTTTATTGTAAAACTTGTCTTTTATTGGTATCTTGATGGTATTTTAGTGAAACTTGTAATTCTTTCATTTTAAAATGTAAGTTTATTATATTTTGAAAATACATGGATTTTGTAATTTTATATAATTATTAAAAATTTAATTTTATTTAAGTAGAAAAATGCATTTTTTTTAAAAACCGTATTTTAATACCATTCGGGACCGAATGCTCCGTGAGGAAGTCTGCATCTCGCTCTACTAGCCCAAGAATGTGAGATAATCCGCACCATCCAATAACAGGTACCTTAAACAGAGTTTTAGAGGGATAATCGCAAAGAAATTTAAAATACATTTTAAAAGAAAACCGGTTTTTTTTTTTATAGTAAATGGTATTTTCTTATAATAATGTATTCGTAAAAAAATTCATATAAAGAGGTATCGTGTTATAGAACCATGTGTGTATGTGAGGGGTAGGTCGTTACCCTGTGAAATTTTCTTAAAGGTATTCTTTTAACAACTAAAAGAGATGATATTTAAAGTTCATGGTATTTTAATGAAAAACTTAAGTTAAAGTTATTTTGCATGGAATTCTAGATTAAAATTTATTCTAAACATTTATAATTATGATGACAAGTATTGTGTAAAATTTGGATGAACAATATGTAAGAAAAATGTGAGTTTTTAGGGTTTAGAAGATAGATATCGGTATTAACTCCACTTACCGATATTCGTTTTTAAAAAGACTTTTTAAAGAAGAGGAAGGAAGATTGGAAGGGACTTACATGTTAGTTAGGTCAAAAAAAGGTTGAAGAAAGAGAGTTGAACTTCGTGGTGTCGCGGGATCGCCGGAATTTGGTTCGATCTTTACCGGAAGTTGATCGCTTGCTAACTCCTCTTTTACTCCATCGTACTTAAGAAATTTTAAGAGTTGTGGCTAGAATTTTCAGAATGATATTGAGCCAAAGGGTGGGGTGGTATTTATAGTGTAGAATTAGGCTTTTGGAATTAAAATGTATTAAAAAGATGATAAATGGTGAAATGAAAGATCTCTGTTTGATTGCAGAGAAATCAAACAGTGCAGGGGAGTTAGGGGTAGCTGAAGGGGTTAGTGTGCAAAGACCAGGCATCATTTGCCACGGTTGAACCGTCGGCGCCGACCCTTATTGCATTTCCGCCGGTCGATCTAAGGGGTTGGGTCTCTGAATTGATGTCACGTGTACTACTCAGTGTTTTAGCCCTTTTGCACATGTTTAATTTTTCTGACTTTTCATTTTAATATGTATTGCACGTATAAAATTTTGGGCTTCCAAAAAGTTAAAATGAAAAATTATAAAAAATAATGTGTCTGATGGGGATCGAACACAGGGCTACGTCACAGCAGTGTAAGGGCTTTATCAATGAGCTACAAGTTGTTTCTTGCTGTTATTTAACAAAATTTACTTATAACTCAATCTCAGTCTGTATAACTCATTTCTGTACATTAAACTGGAAAATTCCGTACAGTAAATTCAGAGTCATTACAATATGTGTGTGTGTGTAGCTGATCCTATGAGGCCTGGCCTCATTTCTTATTTTGAGGCCAACTTTTCAAACACCCAACACCTATGTTTTACACCGATCCAAACCAGTCAACTTGATCTACTTGTTATAATTAGCTTATGATTCAAATTTCAAGTGATTTGGAGTCCCCTAGTATGTCCATCAAGTGATCACATTTTTCATGAATCGAAGAACCGATAATTTTTTAATCCACTTGATGAATGGGTTAAAGGGTCTCAAAATCTTATGAAATTTGATGCGCAACTTATCTATACAATGAAAATCGAGATGGTCGATTTGGATCGGTGTAAAACATGAAGGGTTGGTGTTTGAAAAGTTGGTCTCAAAATAAGAACATATATATAAAGGCTTTTTACTAAAAAGCTCCATCATACTTCATATTTGCTTAAAAGACCCTCTATACATTTAAATTACACTAAAAAGCCTCTTAAAACACCAAAAAAGAATCTTTTTGATATCTTTCATCACTCCGTTAGGAGGTTAACGATGAATATCGGGTTAGGTTTTAAAACCTTCACAATCTCTCATTGGGTTAGGGTTTTAAAACCTTCACAGTCTCTCTTCTTTTCCCAAAATTCCTTAATTTTTCATTCAAATTAGGATTAGGATTAAGGTTTCTATCAAAAATCTCTATAATAGATCATGGAAATCGGCGCATATTTCTCAACCTTCTCTATCGACGAGCCTGTCGAGTTATATTGTCATTTCAGTTGCAAGTTTCTTTTCGTGGGCAACCTCATTCTTTAGTTACGCTAAATCTTAATTTTCTACTAAGCGAGAATATTAGTTCCTTTTATGAGAGAAATATCTACCTAAATATCTAGAGGGTAAGAGAATAACTCAAACACAAATTACAGTTCCATCTTCCTAACAGGATGCTAACTTTTGATGGAAAACTAGTTACGGGGGCTTTAAGTGCAATTTAAATGTATATGATTTTTTAAAGTATATATGGAATATGGAGGGGCTTTTTAGTAATTAGATAAGCATGAGGGTTTTTTAGTAAAAAGCCCAAAAAACCTTTTATTTTATGTCTACACATTTCCACACCCTTCTATTTTCATAATTTCATTACATTAATCTTAATTCCCCCACTCTCTTCTAAACCTAATCTACGTCATCTTACTCTCGGTCTCCGGCCTTTTCCGCATGTTAATATCTTGATTTTCTCTAATTTAATTTGAAGGCTAAATATTCGAAAATAGTATTTAAGGTTTGGGAAATAATCGAATAGGGGAAATCAAATGTTTTCCAGATGCCTTGTTGGTGGATCTCGAATGTTGGGAACCGATCATTTGAATAGACCGTCTTAAAGACAAATAGGTCATAACTGAGATATGATAAAAGATTAACCATATGGTAAGATTAGTTTTAAACGAAGCGGACAAATACGTACTAACTTGACAAACCGATCGAATTTGAGGGACCAAAAAGATATCACCAGGATTTCAAAGAATAATAAGTAATTAACTCTAATTTACTGGACTTACATATAAATAACTCCTTAAATATTTGGGAAAAATAGATTTAAGTTTGCAGGTTTGAAAAGCAATAAGTTTAAATCCCTCGCTCAAAAAGGTTGTGAATGTTGGGGTTCCTAGCATCCTGGTCGTCGACCGCGGCCGTTGTGGAACGAAATTTTTTTGGTGTTTAAAAAACTTGGCGCTAGAAACAACTACCTAGAATCGAAACCAAACATGAAACTAGCAAACTACAAAGATATTATCTACTGTGATAGAGTTGTTTTACCAAAAGATTCGTGTCCTTCGGTCTTCTACCCTCTTCCTTAGCTCTTTGAGGTATCCTAGATCGAGCATGACCGTCAGTCTTCCTCCGTCGAAGATGATCCACCCGAGAGATGTGGTTCATGGCTCTAACTCCACACTAAAATTCTAGTGGAGTAACTAGGGACTATAGATTTCTAATCTAGAGTGTTTAGGGATACAGTGAGTTGTTCTAAGTATATTTCTATCTCTCATCCATCTTTAATTCTCAACACATGAGATGGTAGAGTAGAAGATCAAGAAGAAGGAGGAGGAGCTCAAGAAAGGCTAGTAAGGAGAGATGAGGCAAAATGGTGAGAGTGTTATTATCAAAAACCCAACCAAGTGTTCATCCAACATCCAAAAATGAGAGTATGATATGAAGCATGGTTTTGTAAAAACCATTTTCCAAATAAAATATTGCAACCATACTTGAATAGTTTGCACAAATGAATTTTCAATTCATTTATCAACACTATTCAAGCATGGTTCTCACCATTCTCTCTTCACTACCTTTACACTGCATTTCCATTTAAATTAATAAATGGATAAACCAAAATGATGTATCCACCTTCTAGAATGTTTTCCATATAAATACGGAATACACTCAACTGTATATATATACCCGTATTCGTATCAAAATACGAATACCCAAAGAGATAGAATAACACAAACAAAATATTCGAATATACATATCGAAATATATATACGTAAATTATTAAATCAATACCTGATTTAATAATCCGGCTCAATCCTAAGCCGGTTAATATTATCAACCGTCCGATCAAAAGTCCGGGTAACTAGTACAATCATTCGATCGGAACCCTGCACGTATCAAAATACGGCTACTACACCATTTCGCTTGAACCAGAAAAACCCTCTGTGTGGGACTCTAAAGACTCGACAGTATGCCGGCAGTGAGTTACTGGATAAATCCATAACCACAAGCACGTCAGCGGCACTAGCTGTACGTAACGGCTACCCAGGTATCTGTCGAAAATGAAGGTTGACGAGCAAACTCATCTGGATCCCTACTGTGCCTATCTGTGACAATCTCCATACAGTCTGGTCTGTTTGTCTAAGAGTATCACATATCGGGTCTAGGGGTGGATAAAGTCGGACCTCTAATAACACGATATTTCGTGTCGGTGTGAAACCCATCACCCACTGAGAAATTACTGATCCAAATTAGTAATTCTCATCCACCTTGGCCAAGAATTTCTGGTGATGACCACCCGTGCACAGCGCGACATCAACCCCCAAAACCGGGAGAGACGAATCCCCGACGATCCGCTCACTGCCTCCATGTGGCTCAGGGCTGTACCCTACTAAAACCTGTTTGCATGATTCCTTTGAGCCGTGGTAGAGTAGTAATCAAAGCACAGTAGGAACTCACACGAGAAAAATGATGATCTCAGGTCGAAGGACTAACCTGTACTCATGTCACCTGAGAACTGCTATCTGACAATATGTATAATACCATCCAGCAGTTCCCGGCGAGTCCGTCCGGTGTACTCACCCCAGTGAGCATCTGTATACGATCTTAGGTGCGAAAGACCAATGGATGTAGGACCAACCATCGTCCCTCGTTGGGTTCTAGAAATGTATACAATAGTGTACTTCGGAATATCGATGCCTAGTCTCGATACTCCCACGACTAGGGACATTTAAGGATTGCTTATGGACTACCCAGCCCCTACATGTATGATCGCCATCATAATGCTGGTAGTCAAGAAAGAACCTATGAGCCCTATCAACATTTAATAGTGATCTGTAATACTATATAATGCATGTACATGATGAAAAAGACAAACCGGATAGCATACTATCATTTTGAGTAAGACTGTTCTACCCGTATAGGTCCTCCCTCAATCATCACAATCGCGTGCCTGCGATTACAATAATTGACTTGAGGATACTATATCCAACAATCTCCCACATGCACTTAAGGCTAATTATTGCGGTGTCGCATACTCATAGCCCGTGTGATACCGAACACCCAACTTCTCTACTAATCAGTCTCACAAAGCACGTTTGTGAAACTATCGCGTTCGAGAAATAGCCTCAGTGAGTGGATCCGCTCCAACGTTTCTATCTTTATCTCTCTATATCTCAACTTCGTGGAGAAAGACTGTCTTCCGAAATGAGCGATACATGCCTAAGAATTTGTCTAGATATCTGATGGGCCAAGTTCACAAATGAACTCCAAATCCAACAAACTTCTTAGAACATATCTTCTACTGAATTTAATCAGTATTCTGCACCATTCCTTCCTCAGTATCCGCTTGGACCATCTGTCCAATATACTGCCCCTCAAAAGAGAGAAAACTATTAACTCTGACAGCCACTTTGTCATCCAGATCACCTTGGAAGCCTGAAATGATAATCGCCTCCTGAAGGAGGCTGCCGTTACCATATACCAAGAACATCCAATTATGTTCACAACTGCTTTCTAATGTTTCTCCAGGATTGGATTAATATATGCTTATTGTATCCAGTGCAAAAGCAATATCTGGTGTGGTACTTGACATTTCATGATTGACTCAATTGCCTAAGCAAATGATATGTCAATCATGCAAATCCCTCCCCTTATCAGTCTAGAAGACATCTCTTTAGAGAAGGTGACTCCATTACCTGCGGGTACACCACCACGTCAGAAGTCGTCCATTCTAAAACACTTTAGAATAGTGTCAATACCCAAATTGGGACACTTCCCAAATCTAGATCTAAAATCATAGATCTAGTGACCAGAATCCCTGATATTTTATCCAGATCCTATGTGGAGAAACATCTTGTGACAACCATAGTATAACCGATCGTAGTATAGGAATATCACTTCCTATAAGGAGTACTTCATCCAAATACCAGGACATCAGTCCCTACTACCTTCTTACCATGTCCATCTATTGTTCTGATGAAGTCAAACTCTATGACTGTCACATCAAAAATAGATGATCTATCTCCTCTATACTTGCTTTAGTCTATAAATAGACATAAGCTACTGGCCCACCATGCTTCCGCTGCTCCCACTGACTACAACAACCTTCTGGCAGAGTCATATACCTGTGTATTTCTAAAGTTAATTTAGAAAGACGTTATATTCATCCACCTACCAGATCTCATAGTCTATGACAGCAGTAGTGGCAAGCTTGGGTCATCAAAACCTCCCTGTCACCGTCTTTAAGAAAACCGAAGTACCTCTCGGGTGGCTGAGATTACCCACCAAATCTGCGGAGTGGCTAATGGATTGTCGAATCCAATTGAATCTTTAGGTTCTACTAAATTTTCAGTAATCGTTTATGGTTCTGGAATCACTTCCAGTTCTACCATACTCCCACTTGTGTTTTCCGAAAATAATTCATTTTACTAAAGAGGTGGCGAATCAAGAACAATATAACTATTGATCTTCCAAATGGTAGAATGTTAACCCTCGTCAAAACCTGGGATAACCCACAAACTGCTATTACTGAAACGTGCCTTGAGTTTATCCAGATTCTATTTTTAAGCATAAGCTAGACTACTCTATATACCTACATCATTAAGATATGAATCCATTCTATATCCAATATAGAAATAAAGGTACTAATTTAATTTGAACCAGATTCAAAAAAAACATACAGCTGTTTCCAGTGCATATCGACCAAATGGAAGAAGGCCAAGCGGCATTACTCATCAAAGAGCGTACTCACGGATGAGTAACTTGAGAGAGAAGCAAGTTCTTAAATATATTACTTACGATGGAATACCTAGTGTTTCCCGCCGAAAGCCGGGAGACGGAACTGCGTAGGTTCGTCTTTCCTGAATTTGGGGGCAGATGCTATTTGAATTTATCCATCCACCTCTCCGAAGATGCCAAGTTGATTTATGGCACCGTGTATCGGAGGTTTAGACAGATGCGGACATTGTAGCAGACTTCGTCAGATTCCCCCTCATTTGAGGGGTTTTTGATTGTGGTGACGCTCTTCCCTACAGGCGCAAGCTCCTGCAGTTAATTACGCTACAGCATCGCGGTAACAACTTTCTCCTTCTCCAAATGGTCACTTCGTGTCGTGTGTATTTATTTTATTTTTGGTTGCCCGTAGATTGTATACGGAGACTAATTTGTGTTGTCGCCCGTAGGGCGTGGATTAGTCCAAATCCGTATTTTCTTAGATTTGATCGTGGGCCAATAGTAGCCTATTATTTTGATCTTCAGCTTCATCTTTGGCCCGACTTGATGAGAACCGCAGAGTCCGTCGTGAGTCTCTTGGACGACTCTCCTTATTTCTTCAGGTTCCAGGCATCTCAGCCATAAAGAGTCAAACGATCTCTTATACAGCGTGTCATTGATGAAGGCGAAAGAGAGAGCTCGTTTCATGAGCTGATGTCTTGAGGACGCATCTTCAGGTGTTCGACGGGATTTGAAGTAGTCTATAAAGACTTCTCTCCAATCCTTAGCCTTCTCCTGGTCTTTTATTTGTAAGGCCGTTTTCTTGATCGCTTCCTTTTCTTCAGACGCCTCCGGAGATATTTCTGCCGGTGCAAGAACCCGACGACTTTGCACGACGATCCTCACGTCATCAAGGTTTTCGTCAGCCAGTTCTTTAGCGAGTTTGGCCAACGCATCCGCCTTACTATTTTCTGCACGCAGTATGCTTTCCAGGGCGTAGGAGGGAATTTGAGTCAGCAATTGTTGCACTCTCTTACCGTACCTTACTAACTCTGGTTTGCATGCTTGATAGTCGCCATTTACTTGTGTAACGACTAGCTGGGAGTCTCCGTATATGACGAGATTTTTAATTCCCATGTCGATAGCGATCTCAAGACCTGCTATCAAAACTTCATATTCGGCTTCATTGTTTGTCCTCGGCACTGTCAAGGAAAAGGCAAATCACATTATCCTTCCTTGTGGAATCACGAAGATGAGGACTACCCCAGATTTAATTATGGGGGTGCTGTGTTCTCGCTTCTTCATAGAAGATGCCTCGTCGAAGTAGAGTTCCCATTGGGTGTCACTCTCTCCTTTCTCCCCATCGATCGTGTCAAACGCGTGCTCGTCTGGCAATTCGCAATTTAGGGGTGAATCGGCAGGTATAGGATGCTCAGTGAGGAAGTCGGCGATGGCCTGACCTTTCACTGCCTTGAGCGGTCGATATGTTATCGAGAACTCCATCAAGAGTAGGGCCCATTTAGCGAGTCGTCCTGTTAGTATGGCTCTTGACATCAAATATATGAGATGATCCACTTTTGATATGAGGTGGACCTCATGTGCCAAAGCATAATACTGGAGCTTTGTTATCACGAAAATTAACGCCAGGCAGTGTTTTTCAACGGGAGAGTAGTTGTTTTCTGCCCCCATAAGAACTCGACTCAAATAGTAAAGGGCTCTCTTCTTCCCTTGGTCGTTCTTCTGTGCCCATAATGCGCCTAAAGAACCTTCAAGGGCAGTTGTGTACAGGATGAGAAGTTTTCCCTTGACCGGAGCGGTCAGTACCGGCGGATTCTGCAGGTATTGCTTGATTTAGTCTAGTGCGCTTTGGCATTTGCGATCCCAGACGAACGGGGTCTCCTTCTTCATTAAATGACTGTAGGGGCGGCACTTGCCGGAGAGATTTGCTATGAATCGTCGAATATACGCGAGCTTTTCATGGAGAGACCGTAGTTGCTTGAGAGTTCTTGGCGAAGGTATTTCCATAATCTCCTTGATCTTCGATGGATCTATTTTGATGCCTCGATGTCGTATGATGAACCCTAGAAATTTGCCCGAGGAAACTCCGAACGCGCATTTGAGAGGGTTCATCTTCAGGTTGTATTTTCAAAAACGTTGGAACACTATCTTCATATGCTCCCAATGCTCCTCGTGTGATTTGCTTTTTACCACGAGATCATCAATATAGCACTCGACGATTTCGTGTATGAGGTCATCGAAAATCTTCGTCATTGCCCTCTTATAGGTAGCGCCGGCGTTCTTCAGACCGAAGGGCATCACTTTGTAGCAGAATATGCCTAGCGGGGTCCGGAAGGCGGTATGCTTCTGGTTTTCGGGATGCATCTTTATTTGATTGTACCCTGATGAGCTGTCCATGAAGGAGAAGACTTCGTGAGTGGACGTGTTGGCTATCATCAGCTCGGTGATCGGTACAGGAAAATCGTCTTTCGGAAAGGCTTTGTTATGGTCACGAAAATCTACGCAGATGCGCACTGTCCCGTTCTTCTTCATTACTGGGACGATGTTAGCGATCCAATCGGGATATTTAACTTCTTGGATGAAGCCAGAGTCGATTAGTTTCTTGACTTCAGCGTTGATGCTCATTTCAAGTTCGAGCCGCATTCTTCTCGGTGCTTATTTGATTGGCTTGACGTCCGGAGATATCGCCAACTTGTGCACAGCTACTTCTGGATCTAGTCCCGGAATTTCGGAGTAGTTTCATGCGAAACGGTCTTTATACTGTATGAGCACGTCTTTGAGTGTAGCCACCTGTTCTTTAGACAGCAGCTGGCAGACGAACGCAGGCCGCGGGTCGTCTGTCATCGCCAAGTCAATTTTTCTGAGGTTATCTGCAGCAATATGTATCCCATCTTCCAGCTCTTTTGGCGCCGGTGGAAACTCTGAGATCACTTCGTCATTATCGTTTTCGAAGCACTAGGAGAGGTCATCCATATTTTCGGGCACTCCTCCCGTCAGCGTTATTACGTGACAGGTACGAAATCGTTTCTAAGACCGATGTTGATCTGGTTCTATTTTCGCTGCATACGTGGCTTTCTGTTCATGCTTCTGTGGCGGGGTTACCCTCCAACTGCTGGATAGAGTGAATCCGCCTTACTGATACTGATCTTCTACCCAGTTTTTGAAGGTGAAGCAGTCTTCAAGAGGATGCCCTATCGTTCGGTGATAGGAGCAATAATTCGGGTGAGAGGCCCCGTCTGCTTGCTCCGAATGTTTCGACTCCGGGAGCGTAATCATTTGATGTTTCATGACAAGATCGAATATCTTCCTTGTCTTGTCTTGGGGAAAAGAATATGCTCGACCTATCTTCTTTATAAGAGACGGATCCCGGCTGCCCAATTTTCGATCGCGAGGCTTCTTGGACCCGCTTTGCCGCTGTCGAACGTTTTTTCCGTTCTTTAGCTTGTTTCTACCTCTGTGTTGGGTCTTTTTTATGATGGGCTGGTGACGAAGAGCATCGTCATTCTCCGCAGCCTGCTGAAGGAGGCGCCGCGTCCTGGCTTTCTCGTAAATGGCCATTTCGCGGTTGTGGTCATCTCGGACTTTTTGCCCCGATTCCCTTATTAGCTTGTCCATCTGTTCTTCGAACGACGGACTTAGCGGCGGGACCTTTGGTTCAGGGTTAGAGTCTTCTAACAGAGTATCTCCTTCTTCATCAAAGTCATGTATAACGTAGCAACCATGGACTCGCTCCCGTTTCTTGGATTGGAAAAATCCAAGCCCGATCGTTTTCATTCTCCCGTTGGGCAATTTTCGCTGAGTTCCGGGGATGTTCCAGATCCTGTTGTAGAATTGAGCTTGTCGAGCAGTCTATTTGAAGGGTACGCCTTGGCGCCTCAACAGCCTTTTTAATCCTTCTGTATAGTATCTGGGCAGACGGATGGGCTGGAGTCTGTCAAGTGCAGAATCGACACCATGCCAGATTTTCTTCTCCACCTTGGTTTCCAAGGATCGATAAAAGAGGATCGCATTTTCATCTCTTCGCCTGGGAGGGACGTAGAACGTTTGCAGTTCTTGCACACCATAGGTACCAAGTGCGTCAAGCTTTTTGTAGTGCTGCCGCGGAACCATAGCGATTTGCAAGCTTTGATCTTCTCCAGTGATGGCTCGCATTGATGGCCGAACAGAAAATACTACATTGACCTCATCTTCAGAGTCGCTGCCGAAGACCAACATAGGGGTAGACGGTCCAGGCTTGTTGCATTGGGGCGGTCCCGAATAGACTATCTCTTCTTCCTCCTCGGTACCGCTCCCGAAGACCGGAATGGTGGTGATAGCTTTTTGCTTGTCCTTAGATTTATGGCATCTTTCCGTATATTCAAAGTCTGGTAAGAAGTACTTGGCGTCTTCGTACTTTCGGACTTCGTTTACGGAGAATGGGTTCAGCTCCCCTGTCACAGTGTATTCAAGCCTATCTTTGAAATACTTCATACACTGATGTTGTGTAGAAGGGATGATGTTGTACTCGTGTAACCAAGGCCGGTTGAGCAAAGCGTTGTAGCAAGTCTTAGCGTCAATGACGTGAAACTTGATGTCAGTGACGAGCAACCCAAATCACAACGTCAGTATCACAGACCCGAGTGTCCGTGATGACTGGGAGTCAAAACCGGAGATGGTGATTTTATCCCGAGCGAGGTGCTGCACGTTCATGCAAATTTCCTTTAGCACTCTCACATTTAAGAGGTTGACAGAGGATCCGTTGTCGACTAAGATCTTCCCTATCTTGATGTCATGGTAGTATCCACATACAAGGGACAGTTGTGCCCGCACGTCTCGGGGAGGAGGTCTTCATCGCCGAAAGTGATGTGTGAACTTCTTCCAGCCCGTCCTTCATCTTTTCTTCGGCAAGGAAAGCTTGAAACTGGTTAGGCTCTTATAGTGCCTTGATCAGAGAATCTCTCGCCTCTTTGGATAGCAGAAGGGCGTCGAGAATGCTTAGCTGCGAGGGTATTTTCCTCAGGTGTGCCAGAACGTTGTAATCCACCTTGTTTTTCTTTGGCAGGTCTTTGGCTGCCATCTCTTCGATGACTCGGTCATTGAGGGCGATATCTTCAGGGATTTTTTCTTTCCCCTTATCTTTTTTGTTCGATCCCTTATTTGCGGGTCCGAGATTCTTTTCAGGTAGCGTACGATTGCGCAGCTGAATGTTCTCGTAGGTCTTCGTCTCTTCTTCTTCAGAGATGGATTCCTTAAAGAGAGGGCCGGGGGCTATTTCTTCATTGGAATCGCTCCCGAAGGTGAGAACTTGTGATCCCTTGGTGTCAACCATGTGACAGTTGCCGGCAGTTCTTTTGCGTTCATCTGTCGTATTCCTCTGCCGTCGGCGAGCTTCACGCTTCATTCTCTTGAAGCGTTGCCTGTGAGCGACATACCCTTGCCACCATTTTTAAAGGCCATGAATTCTTCAGTAGGGTGTGCAATCCTTTGATGGTATAAACAGTTGCTAGGATGTGCATCCGCTTCGTCAGGGTGTATCCTACCGATAGTGTTCTCTTTGGAGGGTGACAACTTCATTCCTATTGATAGGGCTTTAGTGAATCGTTTCCTCGTTTTAAGTTTATTTCTGTCTGCGGTGGATATGCTTTGATCTGGTGGGTGTTTCATACCTTTCGTCCAGTCGCCGGCGTTTGACTTTTTCAAATATGGCCATTTCGCGCTCTCGATCAGCTTTGCTCTTTTGACAGGCCTCGTTCAGCAGCATGTCAATCATCTCGTCTGACGGTTCTAGGAGTTCCGGTTCGGGGTCTGCCCCCAGTTTTTCTGCATCAGGAGCTTCTTTGCCATATATCAAGTGATAGATCATGTGGCAGCTCGCCACATAGTCTTCAGGCCCTTCTAAAGAATCGTCTCCATCATCAGCGTCATCGTCTTCATTCTCAAGAACATGCTTAAAGAATTCGTCCAACGTGATTGGGGTCCGTGCCTTCTGGTTATATTCTTCCAGTGCATCGATGTATTTCTGTAGACCTGTACGGCTGTCTTCGGGTTGGACAGGCTTCTTGTCCTTCTTCTTTTTCTTTAAAGACTTTGGAGGCTTGACTTGAATGTTTTGTCCACCTTCACCAACTTTCAGTATTGGGCGCGGCTTCACATCCCCTCAATAATCTTGGGTTCCAGCGGGCTCTTCCACCTAATCGCCGGACATGCTTGGAGATCTTTCAGCATTCTTTTCGTTTTGGCTGAAATAGTGACCTTCCATGGAGCTTCTTCTATAAAAGAGCACGATGCCCCCGGTGTGTCTGCCTTTTTAAGACCGTGCGGCTGGGGCGGGCTTACTTTCCAATTTTCGGATAGCGCGAATTTGCCTTTCCGGTACTGGTCCTCAATCTAGCCTTTGAAGACGAAGCAATTTTCAATTGGATGGCCTACCACTTAGTGATAGGGGCAATAATTGGGATTGTTGGCATCACCGGGCAGTAATGGGCGTTTTGGATCCGGCAAGGTGATGAGCCTGTTGCACACTGCCAGCTCGAACAGTCTCCTCGTTTTATCCTGGGGAAACGAATAAGGGCGGGTTAGTTTCTCATTAAAGAATCGCCGTCTATTGTCTTGGCAATCAGTTGGTTTTGGACCACTGGGCTGCTGCTGAGCATTGGCGACGAAGGCCGCTTTCCCTTTCCCCTTTTCACTCCGCGGTTCCGACTTCGAAGAAGAAGACCTGCTTCTTCTGTGCATTGAGATATGGTCGCATGCGGATCGAGGGTTCCCACAAACATGCCCACTGCAGGAGCTTCTTCTGTGCTTTGTTTACACTTTGACCACAGATTCCGCCACCGAATGGCATATTGAACCCAGGTTTCTTCCTGTTTCACTCTAGCATTAATTAGTGGGTGATCGGAGTGCGCTCGCTAGCGCCCATGAATTTTTGTGTAAACAGTAGCTCCATTTCTGCAAATGTCTTAACGGAGTCATTTGGGAGCTCAGAGTACCATTCAAATGCTGTCTCCGACAAGCTGCCAACAAACTGGCGAAGCAGTAGCTTATCGTCACCTCCGGTGTTACCGCACAGAGCCCTGGATTGAGCCACGTGTTGGTGTGGATTTCCCGTCCCCTTATATACATGGAATTTAGGGATCGTATATCCTGGTGGGTACTTTATTTGATCGTACCAACCTGGATAGGGTCGTCCAGTTTTAATGATTTGGTTAGCCTCTTCGCTTGCTTGATGAGCTCGTATCTGTTGAGCTATATAGTCATCCAGGGCGGCTTTGGAGATCGTCTCCTCTTTGGCCGTTGATAGAGCCGGAAGAGGGTTCGATATCTTCCCTCTGTCGTTTTCAAGGACATTCAGAGGGTCTTCAGCTGGAGGATCTGGCTGTATCATCATCCCGACCATATCTTGGAATAAAAGCGCTATTCATTTTATGTTGGACGCTTATTCCGCGGCCTCTCTGTCTTTCTTTCCGAGGATTCTGCGAAGGAACTTAGCATCGGTTTCTTGTTCATGACGCTGCTCTGACGATGTCTCCGGGCTTTCTTTTGGCCCAGTGAGTGCGGCCATCTGTGTTAACATTTCCTGGAGCTTCTGTTGTTGCTTCTGGGCCTTTGTTACGGATCTGGTGAGTGGTCGATGACCCGTAGAGATACGCCTATCCTCTTTCCCGGATGCCATATAAACAGTATGCACCACCATGCCTCCAGATTTGGGGCATTTAGATTCATTACCCTTGAGATTCATCGCAGACACAGGAATTTTCTCCGGCCTTCCCCTTTTGTGAGCGGTCGAAGTTGAGGAAGCCGTTGTAGCGGGCACCCAAGTAGACGACACCTTCTGTGGTACAACAGGATGGTCCTTCTCTTGCCGAACTTTCATCTTCTTCGGTTGGCGGGAGTAGTCTTGGTTGATCACCGAGTCTTGGACCCTTCACCAGATCCTGTGAATTTTGGAGGACAGCCGCTGAGGGGGCTGCTCTGGCTTCACCTTTGTAACGTTCTCAGTAGGTGAAGGAGATCTTTTTAGCACGGCCGTTGGAGAGTTCTTGCGCATCCTCCTGAATGGTTCAAAGCTGTTCCCAGTTGGAACAGCAACATCGACTTCCACCGTTGGAGCCGGCGGGGTAAGTCCAGGTGGGGAATTGCCCCTAGCTTTTCTCACTCGGCTCCAGTGGCGACGTCGAGCGTGTCGAGCGGCCGGGACCACCTCTGCTGTTGGGGTAGCTGCATCATGCTTCATGCTTTGATGAGAGACCGCTGTTAGTGTCATCCTGTCAAAGACTGACGTCCGTTGCGAGGGGATGGTCAACCTGTCGAAGGCAGACTTTCGAGCAGGGGTAGCGGCTTTAGTGACTTTGCCTGGAGTGGGAGTTGGCACGACCAGTCTTGTAAGGACCGACCCCTCAGCAGGAGAAGCTTCTCTGACGATTTTATTTACTGGAATAGGGATGGCTATCCATTTTGGGATAACCCCCTCAGGTATCGCGGGCTTCTTCATGAGCCCATTGGAGTTCTGGCCCAGTCTGTTAAAGACCGAGGCGTTGGATTTGGGCGACCCGTTGAAAGGGGCTGCGGTAGTTGCAAGCCGATCAAAGGCCGACTTCTTTGGAGCTTCTTCTTGCGATGGCACTGGGGTGCTGAAGCTTGTTGGTGGGAGCATGGTCCTGAAGAACAGCCCAGTGGTAGCCTGTGTCATCTGTTCCACTAGCATGGCAAAGATGGAGGCCGCTTGGGGCCCATAAGGCACTCCTCCGACGATGACGGAGTGGGAGTTGTTGTTGCAGCTGGTGCAGTTGGAAGCCATTTTCTCTGCACGGGAGTAAAACACCAAATCTTAGTACCTCGAATCCAGGAGCAACCATATCAAACCGCGATTCGTTCGCGAACACGACACACGAAGTATGGAGTGGAAAGAGGAAAAGGTCCCACCGGGTTTGCCAGAATCTGTTTACCGCCGAAAGCCGGGAGACGGAACCGTGTAGGTTCGTCTTGCCTGAATTTGGGGGCAGATGCTATTTGGATTTATCTGTCCACCTCTCCGAAGATGCCAAGTTGATTTATGGCACAGTATATCGGAGGTTTAGACAGATGCGGCCGTTGTAGCAGACTTCGTCAGATTCCTCCTCATTTGAGGGGTTTTTGATTGTGGGGACGCTCTTCCCTGCAGACGCAAGCCCCTGCAGTTAATTACGCTACCGCATCACGGTAACAACTTTATCCTTCTCCGGATGGTCACTTCGTGTCGTGTGTGTTTATTTTATTTTTGATTGCCCATGGATTGTATACGGAGACTAATTTGTGTTGTCGCCCGTAGGGCGTGGATTAGTCCAAATCCGTATTTTCTTAGATTTGGGTTTTGGGTTGGGTTTAAGGATCGTTAATCTCATTTGAGACTAAGATCAACTTAAACGTTTGTTAAGGATACGTTAGTCTAATTTTAGACTAAGATCAACTTAACCATTTGTTAAGGATACGTTAGTTTAATTTTAGACTAAGATCTACTTAACAGGATCATTTAGATCCAACAAAAGAGCATTTGGGCTCTATTGTTTTAGTTTAGAGACTTTGCGGTCCAATGGGTTTAAGGACATCACAATCCATAGAGTTTAGAGACATCATAGTCTGTAATGTTTACAGATATCATAGTCTATGAGTTTAAGGACCTTACAGTCCATAAAGTTTAAGGACATCATAGTCCATGAGTTTAAGGACCTCATAGTGCATAAAGTTTAAGGACATCATAGTCCATGGGATTCTGGTTTAACCAGTTTGGGGATACATGAATAGTTATTGGTTATTAGGACCCCCCATCTCTCTGAAGACGTTGAAGGATTACAACGACATGTATCAGAGGTATGAAGATATGTACCCTTGAACCAATGTCCCGATTTTGGGAAGTGGGATGAACATCAGTTTAGATGTCATATGTTGGGAGCTTATTAGCTGTCTTGAGATTGGTTTTGGAAACCCTGAGCATGAAGAGCTCAATTGATGGTCCTTGGAACATTTGGTCTGATTCTGGCTAATGTTAGCCCTTCATAGTGTTCAACACTAACATGTTTATTCAGCGCTCACGTGCTCCCACGTGATACTCTGAGGCAATGTTAAACACTGGAATTTGAGAATACTCACGTGAGGTCACGTGAGACGCTTGAAATAGTGTTAAACACTAAGAATTTGATGCGCTCACGTGGGGTCACGTGAGACGCTTGAAGTTGGCGCTGCTCCTTTGGGTTTATTCCCTTATTATTTTCTGAATGCTAAACACTATTGGATCACGTGGGATCACGTGAGGCGCCCCAAGAATAAAAACTGCCCTTTGATTTATTCCCTTTCTGCTTTATAAAAGTTAAATACTGCTTGGGGGTCACGTGAGGCGCTCCAAAAATAGTGTTTATTCCCTTTTTCTCTTTTATAAGTGCTGAGCACTTCTCAGGGGTCACGTGACCTAATATCAATTGTTCTCTTTTGGTCATTGAGGGGAGGCTCACGTGGACGCACGTGATATGATATTTATCATGTTAAGTGCTGATCTCTTTGACATGCATGGAGAGCTAAATCCCTTGTTTAAGAATTAAATTCTTTTATAGGGTTAAACCCTAATTCTATTTAGAGGAATTAAATTCCTATATGTTACATTGAAAGAATTAAATTCTTTAAACTTAATTCTCCCCCTAAGTTTTGAATCTACATAACAGATCTTCCCGATGAGAATTAAATTTTCAACTTGTGGAGAGATCTGCTTCTGCAAATCTTCAACCAGAGGAAGAACTAAGTTCTTTTTAGAAGAGTTAAACTCTTGGTTTGAGAATTAAATTCTCTTTTGTTTTGTGGAAGCTTATGGAGTAATCTCCTTTCTTCTCTTATCTAGAGTTTCTTTTGTTCTTTGAAGAGATCTTCTTTCTGGAGAATTAAATTTTTTTTCTCTCTTTTTTGTTTTAAAGGTGGTTTTTCTCTCTTCTTTCCTGTCTTTTTTATATATCTCTCTCTGTTATCTCATTTTTTTCTTCTTGGCTCCTATTTATAGGAGAAAGAAAAGAATCAGCCAATCTCTCATTGAGAGATTTTAATTGATTTTATAACTAACATGATATTTTAGATCACTCGGTGAATTTTATTTACCGTTGGATTTATTTAATCCAAAGTCTATATGATATTTCATTTGTTGTTCCTGGCAAATTTTAGGAAAATATTTCCTTGTATAAAATCTTTCTATAAATTGGTGATTTTTAATCACCATTGGATTTTTAATCCAACGACGCTCTACTTTACAGAGTGCAATCTTTCTTGTTTAGAAAGATCCAAGGAAATATTTTCCAAAGTAGTGCTTTTGATTCCTTTTAATTAGAATTTAATTCTATTAATTCAGAGGGTTTAGGAGTCCATCACGTGTTGGCACGTGACCTTACCAATTAAGCGTCTAATTAGAATTCAATTCTATTAGTTCAGAAGGCTTAGGAACCCATCACGTGTGGGCACATGACCTTACCAATTAGGCATTCAGGCGCAGATAGATTTGGCCCATAAAAGGTCACGTATCTGCACGTGAGGCCTGGTCACGTATGGGCACATGATGCTCCATTTGGGGGTTTTGCTTGCTGCTTTATTTATATGTTTTATTCAGTTCCCATGAGGGAACACCTAGCATGAGTATCTACACCTTCGATCAACACGAAGAATCTTGATACATGCAACGTATGGTTCTTTACTTTATTATTATACCTATAACTTCTCAAAATTTGGACATTGTATTTCAACGAAATGCATGTCTAAAACCAGAGAAGTCATAAGTAAATGGAATATAGTATGAGTACCAACCCCTTTGTCCTAATGGACATCGGACATACAATATTTTGTATAAGTCTTCCGAGTTTAATAACTCAAATCCTGTGCGTTGTAGATTGAAAACTATGTTATGGTTAGAAGAATTACACCATTGTTGAATGCACCTTACCATCAACTGATATAGGTAAATGTCATAAACATAATTTCAAAAAATTATATCTCACTTTATAAAATAAACGTACAGATATATCAGTTTGAAATTGGTACACAACAATTGATATTCAAAACCAAATATTTATCGTTAGGCAAAACCTAGGCGATTTCCTCAAATATCACCAATTACAAAGAATTCTGATATTGAGGATCTAATCACCCAATTCCCAATATTCTACTCCCACTCAGTATCTGTAATGCCATACAGATGTGAGAATAAAGTCTGGTAAATAAATACCCTGGAGTCAGAAACTAATTGGGAAATCAGTTTTCAATTAACACCGCACAGTAAGACTGAAACATGAAAATGTTTCGAAAGGTGGCCGAGTATTCCTAGTAATGTCTCTTCCACTATCCAGATTCATGATAGTAGTCGTAATTTTTCTTTTCCCTCACTCCAATATTTTTATATATCTTTACTTCTTACCTTCTATACACCATATTTTGGCTAATTGGTTTTCTTCCTTCCATACCTTTTGACACCTGCCTAAGGTTTGGAAGAAAACTATCCGATAAGCGTAATGGGTGTACTCTCCTAATACTAGAATCCCTCGCAACCTGAGAGAAGTTAAAGAGAAAAGATAGCCGAATAATCCTATTCAAATTCTCCAGAACCAGAATCCATTCTCGAACAGAAATAAGTTTCTTCGAGTTCATATGTAACTATACGATGGCATACCCAAGCAATATGGATCTTCGTAGTGATACAAAGTATTTTGGACAAATGCAAAAGGGAAGTAGGAGTGTCAGGGATATATGCGGCTTCGTCGTGAATGATAGTAGTCGCAATTTCCTTTGCCTTCACTCTAACCCCCTTTATATGTCTTTACTTCTTACCTTCTGTACGCCATACTTAGACTAATTGGTTTTCTTCCTTCCCTACCTTTCGGCACCTGCCTATGGTTTGGAAGAAGACTATCCAATAAGCGTAATAGGTGTACTCTCCTAATACCAGGAGCCCTCGCAACTTGAGAGAAGGTAAAGAGAAAAGACAACCGAATAATTTATTCAATTTCTCCAGAACCGGAAACCATTCTCGAACTGAAACAAGTTTCTTCGAGTTCGTATGTAACTATATGATGGCATACCCAAGCAATATGGATATTCATAGTGATATAGAGTGTTCTGGAGAAATGAAAAGGGGAAGTAGGAGCGGTAGGGATATATATGCCTTTTTAGTGAACGGTGACAATCCAAAAGCCAAAATGTTTAAGAAGGTTTGGTTAACTTGGTTTAGGAGTTTTAGTTTAAGGTCGAATCATGGTCGCTACCAAAGAGAGAGAGAGAGAAAAGAAACACTCAGCGTGCACTCTAACCTAGATTAGATTGATTAATCACTTTATTTAATCAGGATGGCTCCCACCGTTTTCTCGAATTCTCCTTCAAATCCTAAAAGAAGAATTAATCGGGATCATCTGAAAATCACCCGAGGAGTAACACTTAATCATCAGTCGGAATAGGGACCCAACTATCATCGCATAATAATTTGATGGAAGTCACTCAAATCACCACACTCTAGAAGGTATGCGCATGCCTGGTAAGTTTCCTTTATATTTGAAACTCCCGATATGGTTTTTACCCCTAAGACCCAAGTGACCTTGACTGAGCCAACATATCAAAGGTTCCTAGTCAAGTTCAACCCGTCATTATCTTGATTGCATTAAACCCACCCGTATGAGTCCTTGACTAAACCAAAATGACCGTACAACTGTCCTAACCAATCGCATCACCATGCAACAGAAAAACACTACATAGCTACCGAACACTATGCCTCGGCTGAGCACGACATACGTAGCACGAATATTAAGCAATACTAATCTGAAACGACGGAGGACTACAGCTGGTTTTCGGCGAAAAACCTTTAACGTAATGAACTTGATATCGTTGAAGGAACCGAGTGGTTTTACAAATATATGGTGGATTAAACTTTTACCAAAGAGGTCACTCACTATGAAGGGATCTAGGCTCTTTCCTCATCGAATGAGGTGCTGGATATTCATAACCGAATACCGCTGTGCAAAGCAAAAGAATCGACTATAGCGAAGTTATTACAATGACGCAAACTTCTGCCTAAGAGGTCACTCCCCATGAAGGGATCTCGGCTCTTGCCTCGTCGAATGAGGTGCTGGATATTCATAACTGAATATCGCTGTGCAAAGCAAAAGAATACAACTATAGTTTTTCGAAATTTGTTCCAACAACATCTTTTAGGTTTATTTCCTTGCAGAAATCAAAATTAATGCGGTCCCATCAATTAATCCCTATCACACAAGAAAAGAACGAAAATACAATGTACGTATATGCCATCCGCATTCGCCACGGGCCCCGTCATTCACCGTTAGGTTACTTAACTAACGTCAGAGCGGGGGCTGGACTAGCGCGGGTGTAAAACATATATAACATCTACTAGTATATATATAAATATATATAACATTCGTCCCAGGCATGATATAAGCAAAATCACAGAAAAGCGATAAGCAACACAGAATAACGGATAATCTAGAAGCCTCAGGTTTCATTTGAGCCGCAAATGAAACACGACGTTCCCCGGTCGTGTGGATAGCCTATGCAATGTATAACCAAGACCCCTACGAGTGCGGCAAGTTACCCGTCAATCTCAGAAGTCAGACAACCCCAATCAACAAAGTGATTAGGCCACCCAAAACTTCACGGAATCCGGTAACTTGAGCACCCCTCCATGGGTCATCCTATACCCCCTACGAGTCCGGCGAATAGCCCGCCAATTCTAGAGTAAGGCCCCCTCCGTCTCAACGCCATGAGATACAGGCCCGTTGCCCTCTAGAACCCGGATACTCGAGCACTCCACCGCGGGGTAATCCTAGTACAGAAAAGAAAAACATATATTAAAAGGTGACATCGACCTCAATCCAGTCGTGCCCCAATAAAAGAATATACAAACTGGCAGAAACGATAGTCCACATGTCGGGCGCTCGCCCCGCAATAATGAATATACAAATGAATCTAAACTGTACAGCTACCATTGCACTAGGGGCTATCCAACACGACAATCCGAACATGCCATCACAGATATCAACATCACAGCAGTATAAACAAGTATGTCCAACCCCGTCTAAATGACATATAGCAAATAGACGACATTTGAAAAACTCATACACCACATCACAGATATCAATGATGCAAAATTTCAAGTCTTGAAACTTTCCAAGTTTCCCCTAAAGCATAGACAACACTAAGTGAAATGTGGGGAAATCAAACAAGACAAAAAACACCAATTTACAAAACCCAAGACACTAGATGAAAACGAGGCCCAGAGGTGAATAGTAAAAAGGCAGAATCGGGAAATTTAGGATTTTGGCCGGCCCAATCTTAATGGAATGCTCTCGTTTTCATCGTGTGTCACATACATGTCTAGACTAAGTCTCTGTACTTGTTTAAAAAAATTTTAGAGACTAAAAAAGTTTCAGAACAGAGAGTGGGTTTTGAAATCGGAATTTTTCGGTTTTGAAACTAATGCATCGTCTACTACTAGTTTCTGATGTTTGGGTGACTGATACCATGATGGGGTTCCTAGCGCTTTAGTTGTCGACCGCGGCCGTTGTGGAACGAAAATTTTTTGGTATTTAAAAAACTTGGCGCTAGAAACAACTACCTAGAATCTTAACCAAACATGAAACTAGCAAACTACAAAGGTGTTATCTACTGTGATAGAGTTGTTTTACCAAAAGATCCATGTCCTTCGGTCTTCTGCCCTCTTCCTTAGCTTTTTGAGGTCTCCTTGATCGAGCTTGACCGCCGGTCTTCCTCTGTCGAAGATGATCCACCCGATAGATGTGGTTCATGGCTCTAACTCCACACTAAAAATCTAGTGAAGCAACTAGGGGCTATAGATTGCTAATATAGAGTGTCTAGAGATATAGTGAGTTGTTCTAAGTGTATTTCTATCTCTAATCCATCCTTAATTCTCAACACATGAGATGGTAGGGTGGAAGATCAAGAAGAAGAAGGAAGAGCTTAAGAAAGGCTAGTGAGGAGAGATGAGGCAAAAGGGTAAGAGTGTTTTTATCAAAAACCCAACCAAGTGTTCATCCAACATACAAAAATGAGAGTACGATATGAAGCATGGTTTTTCAAAAACCATATTCCAAATAAAATATTACAACCATATTTGAATAGTTTGCACAAATGAATTTTCAATTCATTTGTCAACACTATTCAAGTATGGTTCTCACCATTCTCTCTTCACTATCTTTACACTTCATTTCCATTTAAATTAATAAATAAATAAACTAAAATGAGGTGTCCACCTTTTAGAATATTTTTTGTATAAATATGGAATACACTCAACTGTATATACATACCCGTATTCGTATCAAAATACGAATACCCAAAGAGAAAGAATAACACAAAGAATATAATACTAGAATATACATATCAAAATATATATATACGTAAATTATTAAATCAATATCTAATTTAATAATCTGGCTCAATCCTAAGCCGACTAGTATTATCAACTGACCGATCGAAAGTCCGGGTAACTAGTATAATCATTTGATCGGAACCGTGCACGTATCAAAATACGGTTACTACACCATTTCGCGTGAACCAGGGAAATCCTCTGTGTAGGACTCTGAAGACTCGACAGTACGTCAGCAGTAAGTTACTAGATAAATCCATAACCACAAGCACGTCCGCGGCACTAGCTGTACATAACGGCTACCCAGGTACCTGTCGAAAAGAAAGGTCGACGAGCAAACTCGTCCGGATCCCTACTGAGCCTATCTGTGACAATCTCCGTATAGTCCAGTCTGTTCGTCTAAGCGTATCACATATCGGGTCTAGGGGTGGATAAAGTCAGACCTCTAATAACACAATATTTCGTGCCGGTGTGAAGCCCATCACCCGCTGAGAAATTACTGATCCAAATCAGTAATTCCCATCCACCTTGGCCAAGGATTTCTGGTGATGGCCACTGTTTAGTCGAAAATATTGCATTCTGTTACATAACAATTTCCTCATTATTCTAATCATCTAAGGGTGTTTATTGTAAATATAACACGGATTACAAATTCATCTGGAAAATACCAAATACCACGTGTTATATTTATAATCGATACTCTGGAAGGAAATTGTGTGTTTATTACTTCAAGCATGTTATTGTATATCTCAACACTTTTCATCAAGATTTTGTGCAGAAAATTCTTCAGGTCAAAAAACTGGAATCGTAAAATTGCCGATAAAATGCAGCAAGTCAAAGAAATAAAAGCTGGCAGAGATTCAGAAACGAAACTAAGATTCCAGATATCAGAAGAAGACCCAAAAGCCTACAACAGAACACCCAAGAAAAATGATACAGAGATCTCCTTAAACAGCCGCGGAACCACGGCCGATCCAGCCCGATCCGCCGCGGATCCGCGGCCGAGTTGGCTTGTCAGCGATCGAGACTTCTCCAGAACTTTCTATGTAACCGCCTAGCTTTCTCAAGATGCTTGATAACCACGTGGCTTCTTCTGGAAGGCTCTGTGTAACAATCTAGCTTATGAGGGAAGATTAATTTGAGGCTATAAAAAGGAATCTAGATCTAATGTTAAGGGTTGTTGATTAGTTGTGGAAAAGGTTAGCCAATTAGTTACACAATTACAATTCAATTCAAGTTGAGTGACACAACTTGAGATCCAATCCAAATCCAATCAAATCAAGATCTATTGAGAGCAAAATCAAGCGACAATCGAAAATCCTTTATCGCAACGCCGATCATCATCAAGAGCAAGAGATCCACGACCGATCCACGTCTCACGAAGATCGAGCCGAGCAAAGATCGACGACAAATTCCCTTTTAAAGGAATGATCGAGAACTAGTCTTGTAAACTCGAATTGAGAGGTGTAATTTGAAGGAGATTTAATAAAGGTAATAATTGTAATTCTCGCTTTCTTCACATTCTTGCATTATGAAATTTCTCGTTCTTGATTCTTTAATTTTCATGATGCGTGAGTGAAATCTTCACTTGTAAAGGAATTGAGAGAATCGGTAGATCTAATGATAATGAAATCCTAAACTAATCTTAAGTCTTATGAATTTGTGAACTTTAGGAAAAAGAATCATCGATGACCTAATTTAGAGCGATATCACGTTCTTGATAATTTCGTTGCAAATTAGGAATTAAACGATTGATGATTTTCTTTGCTAGAGGCTAGATTTGAATGATGATCAATGAAAAGACAAGGGATAGTGAAGGAGAAACCCTAGTTTCTTCAATAGATCCCTAATCTTCATTCATCATCATCAATCTAGCTACAATTCGTCAATAGATAAGATTCTTAATTTTTAGTATTCATCATTGCTACTAATTCAATCGATTCCTACAAGCTATTCTTCATATTCTTGATAATTCAAATTGATATTGGACACTTTCTTGATTTCTAATTCTTGATTTTCTTGAAATGACAACTCAATTAAATCTTGAATTACTATCTTGAATTTTCTTTTACATTTTCTTTCAATTCATCTAAAACAAGATCGAACAAATCCTCACATCTCAGTGGACGATCCGTATTCATTAACGAGCTACATCGACACCTTTAATTGATTGCGGTTATAAATTCTTTGGTTGTGATAAACTTTTCATTCCATATGACTTCACAATTTAAACGATCAATCAACCACCCATGCACAGCGTCACATCAACCCCTAATACTGGGAGAGACGAATCCCCGACGATCCGCTCACTGCCTCCATGTGGCTCGGGACTGTACCCAACTGAAACCTGTTTGCATGCCTCCTTTGAGCCATGGTAGGGTAGTAATCAAAGCACAGTGGGAACTCATACGAGACAAATGACTATCTCAGGTCGAAGGGCTAACCTGTACTTATGTCACCTGAGAACTGCTGTCTGACAATAGGTATAATACCATTTAGCATGTTCCCGGCAAGTCCGTTTGGTGTACTCACTTCCATTGAGCACCTGTATATGATCATAGGTGTGAAAGACCAATGGATGTGGGACCAACCATCTCCTCTCGTCGGGGTTTCGAAACATATACACCAGTCTACTCCGGAATATCGATGCCCAGTCTCGATACTCCCACGACTATGGACATTTAAGGATGTGCTTATGGACTATCCAGCCCCCACATGTATGATCGCCATCATAACGTTGGTAGTCAAGCAAGAATCCTATAATCTCTATCAACATGTAATAGTGATCTGTAATACGACATAATACATGTACATGATGATAAAGACAAACCAGATAGCATAATATCATTTTGAGTAAGACTGTTCCACCTGTATAGGTCCTTTCTCAATCATCACAATCGCGTGCCTGCGATTACAATAATTGACTTGAGGGCACTATATCCAACAGTGAAAAACTCCCTAAACTTAAAAATTCTTGTGTTTTAGTCCATATAGTACATTTACCATTCTTTTATGCCAACACTGATCACCTTTTAGGTAAACTACTATATTTACCTTTTAAAATACTGCAGTTATCTTTTGATGTACTATATTAATCTTCTTAAAGTGATACATTTTAATTGAAATAGGTCAAAGGTAATAGATAAAGTAATTTTAACAGCTTGATATCAAATATAGTATTTTAACACAAATGTAGTACTTTATAACATAAATGTAGTAATTTGAAAAGTAACTATAGTACTTTAAAAGGGAAATGTAGTAATTTGAAAAGTAACTATAGTACTTTAAAAGGAAAATGTAGTAATTTAACTGAAAGGGCAGTGTTGGCATAAAACAATAGTAATTGTACAATAGGGACTAAAAGACAAGAATATTTAAGTTTTGGGAGTTTTTCATAAATTTTTTGGAGCAGAGACCTAAACCTATTGCTTTTCAAAGTTAGGGAGTTGAATCCATTTTACCCTAAATATTTTTTGGACGGCGTCATTCTTAGAGCCTGTTTGGCTTATCTTATACGTGGTCAAACCCCACTTATAAATCAATTTGGTGTTTGATAATTTAACTAATAAGTGCCAAAAAATAAGTACCAAATAGGTACTTATCTTTTTAGCACTTATAAATTAAGCAAGTTTGATCAAGTAAAAAACTCATTTACCCTTTATTTTATTAAAAATTACAATATGAATGAGATATATTAACTGCTTCTCATCTAAAAACAAAGAAAACTATCACCCAAACTGTTTCGCTGTCACTGCCTAGGATTTTATCCTCGTCGCTTGGGGTTTCACCGTCGCCAGAGATTCGCCGGCGGTCGCCCGGACTTATAATTTCAATTATTTTATTATTGTAAACTCTCAGTCCCAATTATTTTATTATTAAATACATTCTAAATGTAAATAAATGTAGTTAAAATAGCATATTATATACAAATTAATAACATGCCCTTTTTGGTCATTTTGACATAACATATAATTATAAGTCAAGTTAACCAAACACTTCAATTACGCTTGGTAGGAGGTAATTTAGGTGGTAATCCCAGATTACCATGAAATATTACCATGTTTGTTTTGGTGTTAAATATATTCGCAGGAATATAGAATTACCATGGTAATCAAATAACCTCCAAAATTGGGTAATCTTATTCCCCCTAAAACATGTGTCTATTCTGAATTACCCCCAAATATTATCCCTTGTTTAGGGAAACAAAACGCCGCGGCTCTCTTTCCATCACCTCTCTCGATTGCTGCTCGATGGCTTCTCCCTCTCTCGCTCTCTCTCTCTGATTCTCTCTCTTCCCTCCCTCCTCAAACCCTCTGTTCTTTGTTCTCTCTCTCTTTCCCTCCCTCCCTACCCTCAAGCCTCGGCTCTCTCTCTCTCTCTCTCTCTCTCTTTCAAACACACACAAACCCTCTCTGTCCTTTCTCTCTGTCTTTTTCCTTTTTCCCTCTCTCTCATTCTCTCTTTTTCTCACCTTGTGCTATGTTGTTATTAATGGAATAATTAGTATTTTCATGTTCATAGTTACTTGATCTGAATTTTGATACAATTGTTCATGGTATTTTAAATTATGATGTTAATAGTTAGTTCATCTTCCATCAATAAATTTTGGGGGTCTCTTACATAATATATCAATATGGTGTGTATCTAGCCTAGGTTATATAAATAAAGCTGCTATAATAATATACTATTGAACATGAGTTTACATAAATCTTCTATTATCTTGATTACTGTACATGATGTGATGAACCTGGGATGTATCTGAGCATGTATTGTGCGTCGGATGCATCATCTAATGAAAAACATCATTCTATCATCACCTTTTTTCCCTCTATTGTTTATGTTTGATTATGTAATTGTGTACTTAGTGATCATTGCAATCTTTTATTTTTTGTTCATATAATTATTATTATTTATTATTAAACAGATGGATCAAATGACTACAATTCATATACAGCTATTTATTGCAATTTTGGTGATATATTTAGTAATGCAACCAAAACTAATTGTTATACTAGTAATGGCTATTTGCATGAAATATAGTAGGCTTGTTGCTAATAAAAGAATTGGTTGGAGAGCATTTGATAGACAAGTTATTAGATCGGTTCAGTTGAGAAGAATTATATATAATTCTGATTTGACTTGCAGAGAGAATACACATATGAATTTAACAGCTTTTCATAATTTATACGACTTACTTCAAACCATCGATAAGTTAAGTTCATCTAAAATTATGTGCATAGAGGAGATGACTGTAATGTTTCTACATATTTGTGTACATGATGCGAAACATAGTCATAAAGACACAATTTGTTAGATCAAGTGAAATGATAAGTAGGTAGTTTGGTGTGGTTTTGAACTCGATGTTGCGACTGCAAAATGTTTTGCTAAAAGAACCCTTAAGCAGCACATGAGGAATCTACAGATGGTAGATGGAAACGGTTTAAAAATTGTTTGGGAGTACTTGATAGCACTTATATCAAGGTTAATGTACCTATTATTGACCAACCTAGATACCGATCGCGGAAAAAGGATATAGCAACTAATGTGCTAGGGGTTTGTTCACAAGATATGCAGTTCATTTATATTCTACCGGATTGGGAGGATTCCACAACTGATTCTAGGGTTCTTCGAGACGTAATATCGAGAAGAAATGGCCTATGAGTTCCTAAAGGTATATACACTACTACAAATGTGCCCAACAGTAATAGAAAATTGGTAGCGGTTCCAACCATTACCAATTGATTGTAACGGTTTTCATAGATTTGGTAACGGATATAACCACCACTAATGAAAAAATATGGCGGGCCCCACAACCCACTGGAGATAAAAACCAAAAACTCCCCCAAATTTTCTTTGGTGCCTCTTCTTCTCCCTCAAAATTTTCCTTCGTGTGCCAAAATCCCCCGTTGCCGCCTCGGTCGCCGCTGCCTCCTCCGTCGCCGGCGTTGCCTCTCCTCGTCTCTGTGGCCGTCGATTCACATCCGTCACTCAAAGCTCGCCGCCGGTCATCAAGCGGTAAGTTTAAAAACGATTAAATTTTAATTTTTTTGGTTTAATTTTAATTTTTTATGCTCGATCCCAAAAATTTTGTTGATGTTGCTGCTGCTGCTATTATTATTATTGGTGGTGGTGTAGGGGAGAGTTAGGGTTTAGTTTAGGGGTTAGGACCGGGTTAAGGTTAGGGAGGGTTTGGGTTGAGGGTTAGGATTAGGGATAGGGTTAAGGTTTGGGTAATTTAGCAAATTTTCGTAGGTAGTTTAGTGAAAAGCAACAATAATTAAGGGTATTTTAGTGGAAAAGCAACAATAGTAAAAGGTATTTTAGTATAAATAAGTAAAATTGAGCAAATTGGGTTTTTTATTAAAATTTTTAATAAAATTTTTAATGATAGTTTAGTAAAAACAATAATAGTTAAGGGCATTTTAGTGAAATTTATAGAAAATTAGTTAATTTAAAAAGATGAATCGTTTAGTTAAACTTTTAAGGTAGCTTAGAGAAAAATAACAATAATTAAGGGTATTTTAGTAAAATTGAAGAAATAGATTGGTTAGGAAAAATTTTAAGATAGTTTTGTGAAAAAATAGCAATAGTTAAGGGTATTTTATTGTAATTAGCAAGATTGAGCAAGATTGAGCAAATTTATAGTGTTTAGGAAAAAATTTAAGATATCATGTCCCGTATCGGAATACATGCCATTTAGCATGCACATACACCTAAATTAAATCGTTAATTGAAACTAAATTATGCGCCTTAGAACCCGTCTATCGGTTAACATACGTTCGTTTTCGTCGTGACATAGAACTACATGAAGATTGTCAATATCGAAAGGTATCATTTAGTGCTAACGACAGTCATGTAGTTTAAGTGACGAGAAGATTTATCGTATGATAACCGATAAATTTGTCCAGTGTGGACAACTTAGGAATGAATAAAGCAGACGCGTCCATTGATTAGTGCAATTTATTGCATATTTTTATATCACATTTATCATTTTATTTTCTTATTTTATGTTGTTCCGGGTGTTTTTATGAAGAAATGCAGGTTACAGGGCTTAAACGTAAAAGACGGAAAAGTGTACTAAAGACAGATCACATGCATGCAATGGAGACTTAATGGAGCTAAATCAGAAATAGAGAATCAATTAGCGATATTGAAACAAATTTTGAATACCTCGAGATCAAATCAAATAACAGGGAAAAAGCCAAATCCTTAGAAGATACAAAATTTCGGCCCAAATGGGCTAACATGAAGATTTGGCCGAAATTTGATGACATCCAGACTTGAGATTTTTAGGTAGATTTGCATTTATCTGTATATTTTAGAAATTTTGTTTTGAATCTTCATAAGTCCTATAAATACTCTGTATAGTTCATTAGGATTTCATATTTCTCTCATATGCAAGAAAATTAAGGTTTACTTTTGGAGAGGGATCAAGAACAATTTGTAAGTTTCTATTTTAAATTTTAATAAAGATGTTTGGTTTCTTTGCAATTGTTTCTCTATTCATCCATAGTGATAGGGATTTTATTAGTCTCCAATTTTAACCGCAAGTATGCAGCTATATCGCAGTAGTACTTGAGAATCGTTTCCACGAAGAGATGTGTTAACTAATTTTAAACTAAGTTAAAGTTGAGTTTTTTTTAAAATCTAAAAATTTAAATGCGCACAATAAAATAAAAAGCTGGTTTTCTCAGAGAGAGAAAGTTCTAGAGTTTTTATTTGCTTTATTTCTATGGTTGATTTAAAGGATTCATTTTCTTTTCTAATTTAGTTCTAATTTGTTTCCATTAATTATAACTAACCATAGATTATATATAAATTATAAATATAGCCTATCAAAACTATAACATCGTCTAGATCATACTAAAACCCTAGTTCTAGTTAATTAAAAGCAACATAGATTTAATCTTCCATAAAAATATATAGGTCATGTGTCTACAATTATTATCTTATTGATTAATCTAGATCCTTTTAAATTATCTAGGTTGAATATCTTATATTTACATTAGTATCTTACCTTTCTTAATTAAGTTTCAAGGTGTCAATTATCATCAACTTAATTAAATTATCGGTGTTATCATCTTTCTCTAATCTAGTTCAAGGCATCATCTTTCATTACTAGATTAATTTATTAGATGCATAACTACAAAGATAATAATAAAGAACATAAGAGATTCAAAATCAAAGCATAAAAAAGAAGAGCAACAAGAACATCAACCTATAGAAATTGCAAATAAAAATGCCTAGAAGAAATATTAGTCGCTCATGATATTAAAGAAAACTAAAGTTTTATTAATATTCGTAAGAAAACTTACAATAGAACTCGATCTCTTCTCCTTGAAAACCTTAACTTAAATGCTATGAGAGAGATATAGAACCCTAATACTATACAACCGTTTATATAGTCTTTTGTGAAACTTGAAACAAACTTCTAAAGATAAATAGAGAATACTAAACTATCCTAAAAATCAAAGCTCTGGATTCCTCCAAAAACCGGCCGAATTGGATGTAATGCTAGATTTGGCCGAATTTTTGGCAGTTTTGAATATTTGGGTTTTTCGGGAAAATTTGATTTTATCTCGTGATCTCCAGACTTTGTTTCAAATTTTCTAATTTGTTCTCGAATTTTTGACTTATCTCCAATTTGATTTCCATCACACGCACGCAATCTTCTGTTAATTTGTGATTATCTCCCTAATTTTGATATAGCATGTAGTCCCCATTGCATGCACGTAATCCGTTTTTAGGACAATTTTCCTTCTTTTTGCATCCAAGCCCTATTATCTGCAATAATTTATAAAACATACCCGGAACAATATAATATATGATAATAAAATGATAAATGAGTTAGAAAAATATTTGATAAACTATACCAATCAAATACCCCCACACTTATCTTTTGCTAGTTCTCGAGCAAATTAAGGGTTTCAAAGTCTAAACTAAACTAAACTACAATCTAACTAAATCCTACTCCTACTCCTATTCACCTTTCGCCGGCGTGCGATTGCATTGAGCACATGCAACAAGCCTTTAAACCTCTAGGTGGCCCTAGTAGGAGGAATGTTGTCTCTTGAGGGTTTCCAGCAGAAAGTACCCACAAACTCGCAAACAGAAAAGAAAATAAAGGAAACAAAAATAAGAAAATGAAAACTATATATAAAGATAGGAATAGATAAGAAAAATACGTAAAACAAGAGTTTAAATCTCACTAAATTTTCAGTGTTATGAACCATGCCTTAATAGACTTCAATCTATGTTGAAAATTACTTTCTCAACATTCTTCCAATCTTTCCTGCCTATTTTACTTCCAAACATGATCATATACCTCTACGTGTGTATAAAATCATCCTTACACTCGGAGAATTCAATTCAAACTCACATATTCTTGCCCTTAGCTCCCTATTACTTTTTAATCGGCGGATTAAATTGATGAATTTGTTCCCATATTTTTCATGCGACCGTTAATATTTCGTAAGATACTAACCAACCGATTATCGAATGTGATCACTTATTGGGCGTAAATAACAGTATCCCAATCTTGCAATACCTAAGACATAACAAATGATCCCAAACCATTCGGTCTAAGTCACTAAGTGATGAAGCACTCTCGTTGATTTTTTTATGCTATCTTGAAATTGCAAGACAATGTTCATTTTTTGTGATATTAATTTTCTCTCTGTTCGTACTAGGGCATTACAGACAAGTGCATGACAGGTCTCTTATACTATCCCAAACTTCAAGATATGTGCATATGCGAATAGTAGGGTATCAACGTTCAAATGTTCAGACTCAAAAATAGACTCCATTTATATCTTCTTAAATCTAGCAACTCTTTCATGATACTAACCTTTTGGAAACAGGCTCATGACTACTTATTACTAGATCCATTCAACACGTCTCTTTTTCTTATTTTTCTTAAAATCTCTTTCTCACTTTTATATACATTTTTCATGTTTTCATTTCCGTTTTCAAAATTTTCTAATAATTTTTTCCAAAAGAAAACCTAAAAATAAAAGGAAATATTTTGTACAAAATCAAACCACCCCCACACTTAAATCAAATAATATCCTCATTATGTTAGAATACATATCTTACTACACCCGCATAATTGTGCTTACCTTTATTGAAATCTTCCTGATTTCAAATTCTCAATACCTATAAAAGAAAATTTGGGTGTTCATTTTGGTACCCAAATTAATTTGGGTTTATGGGAGTTAATTTTGGGATCCATTTCAAATTGGTATATAAACATATATTTCTTTTCAACCCACAAGAATATGCAAACTGACCATGCGCACCACAGTAGTGACAAGTGTGATTAGATGTATCCATGAGACTAGATTTATATTTAGAATAGTGATTGCCAAATTTAGATGAAGAGGATTTTTTAATTTTCGAAGTTTTAAGATCAACATCTCTTTTATTTAAAAATTTCCTCCTTTTACCTGGTAAATGATCAATTGTTTCCTTTCTTTTTGAAAACTTAGCAAAACAAACTGTTAAATCATTATTTTGTTTCTTGAGGAAAGCAATTTTCTCGATCAACTTTCTTTAAGAAATGCAGGACAATTTTAAAGAATCAATTTCGCTTTTAAAAGATGAAACCAAATTTACATGATCATTCCTCAAAACAGCACATGACAAAATCAAATTTTCATTTTCAGTTTTTAAAGTATCAATAGTTTTTGATTGACTATTAATTTTTGGAAGAAACTCAATTTTCTCCTTCTCGATTTGATCAATTTGTGCTAGAAAATCATTTTTCTCTTTTTCTAATCTGTCAATCAAAATATCATTTCTCAAAACTTCTTGTGAACTAGAAGATTTTAAAATATCAATTTCATTGGTAAAATTTTTAATCAAACTATCATTTTCTTCCCTCAAAGAATTGCGAGACAAGATCAAATTCTCTTTTCGCTTTCAAAGATTCATTCAACGAAACCAATTCCTTTTTCTTCTTTTCTAACAACAAAATTTTATTTTAAAGGAAACTATTTCGAGACATTACCATATTAAGTTCATCATGAAAATTAGGAGAAGCATCAATAAGTAGATCGTGTGTACCATCAAATGAAGAATCACAATCTTTAAAATCAAATGAACACTCATTACGTCACTTGTTTATTCATTAGACAATTCAAATAAAGCGTTGATGTCACAAGGTAAGTCATAAGAATTACTAGGTTGGCTTCCTAAATTGAAAATATTTATATCAACTGTCATGTTTCCAAATGAAATTTTCATTGAACTATTGCGACAATTAATCAAAGCATTAGAGGTAGTTAGGAATGGTCGTTCTAAGATTACCGGAATTTGATTTTTAGAGTTAGAGACATGTTGTGTTTCTAAAGCGATGAAATCTACAAGGAATATAAATTCGCCTACTTTGATTAACACATCCTTAATATCTCCCAGTATCTTCTTAATGGAACGATCTACCAACTGCAAAATGACTTTTGTGCTTCAAACTTACCTATCCCTAGCTGTTCATAGACGGAAAAAGGAAGAAAGTTCACACTAACGTCTAGGTTAAGTAAAACTCTATTAATGACTTTACCTCCGATTATGCATAAAATTGTAGGACAACTGGGGTCTTTATACTTTATGGGTACTAAATTACGTAGAAAGTCACTAACATTACCGGCTAGAAAAAATTTCTTAGGCACATGTGTTTGCCTCTTCTTAGTGCAAAGGTCTTTAAGAAATTTAGCATAGGATGTAATTTGGTCAATTGCATCTAGTAGAGTTATGTTGACCTTGACTTGTTTAAATGTGTCCATCATCTTTGCCACTTTAGCATCTTACTTCTTGTCCTTTAAACGCTTTGGATATGGTGCTTTAGGCTTAAGAATGTTATTAATAGAAGATGGTTGGTATGTAGAATCGGGTGTAGAAGTTGATGCCGGTAGTGCAAGTGGATTAGGAGTCTGCTGCTCCTCATAAGCCGGGATCTCAACAGAATTATCGAGCATCCTAACCTGATTATCAACCTGTTTTCCCGATCTCAACGTGGTTATAGCATTCATTTGAGCGGGATTTGTAACAGGTGTAGGGTTTCTAGGCACACTCATGAGGTTCCACAAAGCATCAACCATGCCAAAATCAAATTTTTATGTGCCTAACAACTCTATGCAAGATCGTTAACTAGAGATTAGGCGAAACTACAAGCAAGAAAACTACTTTGCTACTAAGTGAATGGGAATACAACCTTTGTAGATCCGGTCCTTCACTTCTAAAGTTCCGTGTTGACGTCCCTTTGCTGCGATCATCGGGATCCCGGACCCCAGTGATGGTTTCATCGAAAAAATGAGCGGGCTAGGTCGTTGGCTTCGAGGCCGAAGATGATCTACGCCGGGGAGACTCAAACTCAAGCTCCATATTCACTTGGTCATGAACTTTGTGAAGAGAACATCCTATACTACATCGCAAGTGGTAGAGGATGAAGAAATAGGAAGTGGGTTCAATTTGGATTTGGATTTCTCACTCTTTTTCTCATGGCACCATTAGAGGTAGCAAGCTTTCTTCTTCTTGAAGAAGAAGAAGAAGAAAGAATAATGCAAGAATAATAATAATGAATAAAGAATGAAACTTATCCTTTTAATTATGGCACCATGGTTGAGTTAAGCCCTCATGCTTAACTCATATAGAGAATTGACCAAGGTATTAGGTTAAGGGTTAGGTTAAAGAATATCAAGAGAATTGACAAAAGAGTGGACTTTGTCAAAGTTTCTCCAAGCTTCTTCAAGCTTGACAACTTTGACTAAGTTCAACTCTTTTGTTAAATCTCTTGATAAAACAATACCTTAATCTTAAACCTAATCTTGATACAAGTCTCTCATACACACAACTTGTATGTATCATCAAGCATGATACAAACATGTACACTTGCATATATCACATATAAACAATGTGCACAATCTAGTGAGAAAATCAATCTTAAGTGAACCAACACTAGTTAATGTAAAGTAATATATCAAATATATAATTATACATTAAATCATTAAATCAACATTTGATTTAACGATCCGGTCATATTGCATATAACCGACTAATATCTAGTGTATCAATGTATCGAATCAACACTTGATTCGGTACCCCGGCTATATCTCATATAACCGTCCAATGATACAAATTGCGAGAATAGAATACATTATCATATACTGGTATTATTCTCGGTCCCGCACACATCTCATATGCGCTCCTATTTCGTTTCGCTTGAGCCAGGAAACCCCAGTGTAGGACTCTAAAGACTCGTCAATACGCCGGCAGTAGGTGATGATCATATCAAACACCCACAAGCCTCAAGCGGTCTGCTAAACCTAACGGACATCCGGGTATTGAGCGATCAGAAGATCAACGAGCAAGCCTGCTCACACTCCTGTGAATCCAACCAGTAACACTTACCGCACAGTCCGGTCTGTTCGTCTGATATGTCTCATATCTCGCCTAGGGGTGGTAAACGTCAGACCCCAGTAGCTTGATAAGTCATGCCGATGTAAGGTCCATAACAAGTATGAAACTACTGATAACACTTACCAGAAAATCAGTGCAACCCTGGCCAGGGATTTCCAGTTATGGCCAGTCGAGTATAGTGCAACAACAACCCCCAATACCGGGAGAGACGAATCCCCTCCTATCGCTCATTGCCTCCATGTGAATCGGGACTGTACCCAAAAACCACCTGTTTGCACGACTCAGTAGAGCCGTGGTAGGGTGGAAATCAAAGCACAGTGGGAGATACATAAGACTCTATGACGATCTCGGGTCAACAGACTAAGCTGTACCAGTGTCACCAGAGAACTGCCATCTGACGTAAGGTATAATAACCATCTGGGAGTTCTCGGCGAGTCCGTTCAGTGTATCCAGTCTCCACTGAGCACCCGCATACCATCTCTGATGTCAAACACCAATGGATATGGGATCATCCATCGCCCATTACATGGGTCGAGAAGATATACGCTAGTCTACTCTGGAATATCGATGCCCCGTCTCGATATTCCCACGACTAGGAGCATTGAAGGATGTGCTCATGGACTACCCAGGCCCTACTAGTATGATCTACATCATAGTCCTGGAAGTCGAGCACACATCCTAAGGGCTTTATCAACATGTAATAGAGAGACAGCAAGTATACATGTTAAGATAAAGAGCAACCAGATAGCGTACTATCATGTCGAGCAAGAAAGTCCTACCTATATATGTCCCAGCATCCACTACAATATACATCTCATGTACAGTAATGACCTCTAGGGCATACATATAACTAACAATCTCCCACTTGCACTAGGGCCATCTGTAGCAGTGGTTGCGGTATCTTATACTCAACCATCCCATATGAGTCTCTCTCTGGGAAAAGGCCTTTGTGAGTGGATCCGCTGTGTCGTCCTCTGAGTCTACTCTCCTAATCTCGATCACCCTGGAGATCAACTATGTCCATGATCAGGTGATGCTGCCTCAGAATATGTCTGGGTCACTGATGGGGCAGGGGTTCCTGGGCCAAAGCCACAATTCCATTGTCACACAATAGTAGGAACCTAGTTCATCTCATGAACTAATATACACCCAAACTGCCTCTTTGGTAGTATCTTTGAGAACGATGTCACCAGCCTTTATCGTCTAGTTTGCCACGGTATCCAGCTTGGAACTCTTCCAACATACCGTTCCTCCACTGAGGGTAAAGACAATGCCTGCGACTGAGATTCAGTCGTCCTTATCACTCTGGAACTTTTCTAGTGATTCTCCCCAGGATCGATTGATACCATCTTACTACACTTAGTGAGAATCATAACATCCATTTAGATCTATCTCATAGATCCAAAACCCAGGATTTATGAGGTATCATTTTGATCCTATATGGAGAATCCATATGATAAGAGGAGATTGACCGTACGTAGCATAGGAAACTCTTTACCTATCAAGAGTATGTTGTCCACGTACAATACGAGGGTGACCACCTTACTCTCTACTACCTTTTTGTATATACAAGGTTCATCTGCCATTTTGATGAAGTCAAACACTTTGACTACCGCATCAAAACAGATGTTCCAACTCCGCGATGCCTGCTTTATTCTATAAAGCATCTTGCACATGTTTTCGCTGCTCTCACTGTTTACGAAGCCCTCTGGCTGTGTACTTATAGACGTTCTCTTCCAAATCAATATTTAGAAAAGTAGTCATGACACCCAACCACCAGATATCGCAGTTATGGTATGCAGCAATGGCAAGTAGGATCTGGGTGGACTTAAGCACAGCCATTGGAAAAGGTTTCATCATTATCCACGCCTGGTCGATGACGAAAACCATTAACAAGTCTAGGTTTGAAAGTCTCAACTTTTCCATCTACACCAAGTAATCTTCTCAAGATATACTTGCTCCTAATGGGGATTTAACCCTTCAGATATAGCATCCAAAGTCCATACTTTGTTGGTGTACATGGATTCCATCTCAGATCGCTAAGCATCTAGCCATTCTTACAGAGTCCCCACTCTTGATGGCCTGCTTGAAACTAGTTGGGTCATCATCTCATGATGCAATCCTCGCTCCCACTGTCATCGAGAAACCGAGGTATCTCTCAGGCGGATGAGGAACCCTACTAGATCGGCAGAGAGGCTGAGGTTCGTTGGAGACTATTGAATCCTTTGGTTCTATCAAATCATCAGCTGTAGTTTGTATAACTGGAACTCCTTCCAGTTCTACAGAAGTGACCTTGCCTCGATCTTGTCCGGATTTTGCTTTTGACATAGGCCGGACAATCCCAAATCTTAATTTACTTAAGAGATGGGCTCTTCCCATACCATATCTCATATGGAGTGGTAGGCATTGATTTGATTGGAATCTAATTCAATAGGTATGCAGCTTCTCAAGTGCACAACCCCCAAAAGGAAATAGGTAACTCAGCAGTACTAATCATAGAGCGCACCATATTATATAGGGTGTGATTGCTCTGTCCCGATACACCGTTGTGCTGTGGTGTATACAGAGGAGTAACACTGAGAGAGAATCTCATTCTCCTTTAGAATAGTCCAAGAATTCCATGCACAAGTATTCTCCTCCCTGGTCTTATCATAGGACATAATACTTATACCTGTATTGGTTCTCTACTTCTAACTTATATTCATTGAATTTCTCAAAAGGTTCAGACATGTGTTTCAACAGGAACATATGTCCGAATCTTGAGAGATAATCAGTGAATGTAAGGAAGTACAAAGAACCAGTCCTGGCATATGTAGACTGGGGACCTTTATACATCACTATGTATCAGTCCCAAGAGTTCACTAATTCTTTCTCTGTTTCCAGTAAAACGAGCTATGTTCATCTTATCTTTGTGACATGACTGGCAAGTTTCATAAGATGTAAATTTAAACTGATTTAAATATGCATCAAAATATAACTTAGCTAGTCGGGTCGCATTGATATGACCTAGTCTACAATGCCTCAAGAAGAATTCGTTCATTTCTGAACTCTTCCTCTCGTGTGTGTTCTGTACGTAAGGAATTGTAGTTTGATTTAGAATGTATATGTTTTTAGATAACGTGCCTGAACCGATCAACTCTTGATATAGGATATGTGGAAAACATTATCCAACAATACAAAATTATATCCTTCTTTAGTAAATAAAGAGACTGATATGATGTTGTATATCAGGTTCGGTATCTAATAACATTCGTTCAGAATCAATGTATTCTAGTAATACAGGGTGATAGTGACCAACAGACTTGGCTACAACACTTGCACCATTTTCTGTCTCATGAAATTTATCACCCGTTCTCAGTTCTCTACCTTTCTGTAGCCCACGTAACAGATTACATTTGTGGGATCCTGATCCGGTATCTAATACCCAGGACGTAGAGGATACAGAGAAACAGTTCTTTGCAATGAACACACCCGAAGAAGATGCATCATCATGCACTTTCTTCGTTTGGGCGGCATGGGAAATCTGGTATTCCCCAATTTCCTGCTCTGTCTTATAACAATTATAAGTTGGAGCGGAACCAACGTTCCCCAGCTCAGTATAACAAGCGGGTTCAATCAATACATCCATATTATTATCTTGATTAAGGTGTGACATGGTCGCTACCTGGAGAGAGAGAGAAGAAAACACTCTGCGTGCGCTCTTGCAAGATTAGATTGGTTATATATTTTATCTAATCAGGATGGCTCCCACTGTTTTTATCAAATCTTCCTTCAAACCCTAAAAGGAAAGACTAGCCGAGATTAACTACACTCTACAAGTTCGCCAATCTTTCAGCCAGGCCAGTGCCGGTACTTTGAGGGAGGTTCCCCGTGCTTTCGCACGGACCTAATTAAAGTAAACCTCGTTTTCCCAGGGGCGTAACCCCATTGACACCTTTCTAGACACCTACTTGATTGGCTAATTGTAAAGTGCAAAACTCTCCCAGGAGTAACAATTACTCGCAGTGGGTATCAGGATCCAACTATCATATAGAAGGTATGCAATCTCATTGAAAATTTCAATACTTGAAACTCCCGATAATGGTTTTTACCCCTAGCACCTATGACCTTGGCTAATGTCAACAAATCATAGGCACTAGTCAAGTTCTACCCGTCATTTCGTGATTAATTAGACCCACCCACACGACCCTTGGCTAAGGTCAACAAAGCCACATGACTGTCCTAACTAATCGCATCATATACGGTGTAGGAAGACATCACTTAGCTACCGTACACTGTGCCTTGACTATGGTCAACAAACACAGCACGAATACTAAGTACTCTACTTTCTAAAATGACGGAGGGTTGCGGATGGTTTTTAGTAAAACCTTTAACGCTTTGAACTTGATCTCGCTGCAGAATCAAATGGTTTTTAAATGGAGTGTTTTTGAGGCTTTTGCTAGTTTCGCTAAAGAGGTCACTCCCGGTGAAGGGATCTCGGCTCTTTCCTCGTCGAATGAGGTGCAGGACATTCACAATACCACTATGCAAAGCAAGAACTAGAAAAGCAATCAAAAGACAAACCGAAGGTTGTAGCATCTGCTAGTTATTGCTAAAGAGGTCACTCCCGGTGAATGGATCGTCGGCTCTTTCCTTATCGAATAAGGTGCTGGATGTTCTACAAGGAACACCGCTATGCAAAGCAACAACTAGAGCTACCTGATTTTATTTTTGAAATTCGATTCCACAACATCTTTTAGGTTTATTTTCTTTCATTAATCATATTAATGAATGTCCCATCATTTAAGTCCACCTAAACATCACAGATAAATATAACGTACGCTTATGCTATCCGCATTCGCCTCGATGTCCCGTCTGCACCGTTAGGTTAGGTAACTAACGGCAGAGCGGGGCAGGGCTAGCGCGGGTGTAAAACATAAGCAACGTCTATATAATATATCATATATACTGTATACAATATCTATCTGAACAAATCACATGATCACATCACAGATAACGCAGAAGAAAATATCATATGAAAATTGGATATACTAGGACGTCCGTGTTTTATTTTGAGCCTGTATAAAACACGGATTCTACGGTCGTGATGAATAGCCAATCCCACACCCCTAGACCCCTACGAGAGCGGCAAGCAACCCTACCAATTCTAGAGTTAGGAAACCCGAACTCGACTCCTCGAGATGGTCTCCCATTGGACCCTAGAACCCAGTTACTTGTGCTCCCCTCCTTGGGTCTATCCTAATGCGGAAAAGTAAATAATATACAATGGTGACATCATCCTCAACCCGGAAGTGCCCCAATAAAAGAATATTACATACAAGTTTTTTACATGAACGAAAAATGAAAAAACACTCATCTCACATAAAAAAAACCCGGCTATTCAAACACGGCGATCCAATATAACATATCCAGCAACACATAACATCACATGTCATCAACGTAAGTAAATATGCCCATCCCAATTGTCGTTGACATATAGCAACGAAACCGGCGATATCACATATTACACTTACGGTCGCAGAAAAGAAAGTGTAAAACTACAACAGTTGGAATCCACAACCTGCATAGACATCGCATGCCTAACCAAATGAATTCCTTAGACATCGCATGCCTAACAATTATAAACCCCGCATTTTAGGCTTATTATCGAAAACACTTTTCAATATCAAGTCAGGCAATTCAACAAGATTCCTGACATCCAGAACGAATGCTCGTCGCAAACTTTAGTAGACAGCCGCATCCCTGATACCGTCGACGAAGTGTACTAAGGCGGAACACCGCTGCCGCGAGCACCCGAACGGATGCTTTTGGCGACGGGGTTCTCCTACAGTCACTTGGTCGAGGCTTTGGGGCATGGCTATCTATTAAGTTTACCTGGCGAGTATCCGCGTACGCTACGTGATTGCGACGGACTTTTGATCGCATCAAAATTCCATGGCAACCGATCAAGTGAGACTAAACTGCTAGATTTGTAACATTCAAATCAGTTATCTCATAACTACTTATGGATTCCAAATATTATATCACATTCCAGATAAATAGACAATGTTAAACTTTCCGATCGAACAATCAAACACCCAAGTTTTCCCGAAAAGCTCAACACATGAAATAAGTTTAAAAACATCCACTTCATGCCACAGTATCAACGGTCCAGCCGTAGAAGGGTCAAGCCAACGCCTCACATGTGGCACGCCGTACTGCCCCAAACCCTAAGGTTCAAAGGGCAGTTCAAGACGGTCACATAATCGAGTTAAGGTTTGTTGTCTTCTAGAGGGTCCATCGCGTTACTTGCATTACTTAGACGTTCTTAAACTACGGAAAAATCCAATACTTGGAAATTTTCCGGCAGGGGAAAAAGTGGGTTATTTATATTCGGTCGAACTTTTTAACACGTTCTAAAATTACCCGGAAAAACATAAACAAAGTTAAACAATCCGATCTAAACATCGAGTCCCCAAAACAACCTAGAAAACTCAACTGTTGAATACAGATTAAAAAATTCCCAGAAGAAACAGGAAACAGATACGGGCAATACTGTGTGAAAAAGAATCCATAACCATTACATACGTCCGCGGAACCGCCGCCAAAAGCAGGGTTAGGCCGCGGTTCCGCGGCGCTACAGTAGAGTTAGGGCTTCGTTTTCTACAGTTTTTCTTAGAATTTCCTGCTCTATTTTCTGAGCATTTTTAATTCACAAAAATCCACAGTTTCAGAAAATGTACAGAGAAGGGTGTAGTTTAGGGTTTCGGAGTTCGATCGGGTTTCTAACTTCGTCTACACTTCGCCTAAAGCTCTAGCTAGGCTCTGATACCACTGTAGGATTCCTAGGCACACTCATGAGGTTCCACAAGGCATCAACCATGCTAAAATTAAATTTTTATGTGCCTAACAGCTCTATGCATGATCGTTAACTAGAGATTAGGCGAAACTACAAGCAAGCAAACTACTTTGCTACTAAGTGAATGGGAATACAACCTTTGTAGATCCGGTCCTTCACTTCTAAAGCTCCGTGTTGACGTCCCTTCACTGCGATCATCGGGATCTCGGACCCTAGTGATGGTTTCATCGAAGAAATGAGTGGGCTAGGTCGTTGACTTCGAGGCCGAAGATGATCTACGTCGGGGAGACTCAAACTCAAGCTCCATATTCACTTGGTCATGAACTTTGTGAAGAGAACACCCTATACTACATGGCAAGTGGTAGAGGATGAAGAAATAGGAAGTGGGTTCACTTTGGATTTAGATTTCTCACTTTTTTTCTCATGGCACCATTAGAGGTAGCAAGCTTTCTTCTTCTTGAAGAAGAAGAAGAAGAAAGAATAATGCAAGAATAATAATAATGAATAAAGAATGAAACTTATCCTTTTAATTATGGCACCATGGTTGAGTTAAGCCCTCATGCTTAACTCATGTAGAGAATTGACCAAGGTATTAGGTTAAGGGTTAGGTTAAAGAATATCAAGAGAATTGACAAAAGAGTGGACTTTGTCAAAGTTTCTCCAAGCTTCTTCAAGCTTGACAACTTTGACTAAGTTCAACTCTTTTGTTAAATCTCTTGATAAAACAATACCCTAATCTTAAACCTAATCTTGATATAAGTCTCATACACACAACTTGTATGTATCATCAAGCATGATACAAACATGTACACTTGCATATATCACATATAAACAATGTGCACAATCTAGTGAGAAAATCAATCTTAAGTGAACCAATACTACTTAATGTAAAGTAATATATCAAATATATAATTATACATTAAATCATTAAATCAACACTTGATTTAACGATCCGGTCATATTGCATATAACCGACTAATATCTAGTGTATCAATGTATCGAATCAACACTTGATTCGGTACCCCGGCTATATCTCATATAACCATCCAATGATACAAATCGCGAGAATAGAATACAGTATCACATACTGGTATTATTATCGGTCCCGCACACATTTTATATGCGCTCCTATTTCGTTTCGCTTGAGTCAGGAACCCCTGTGTAGGACTCTAAAGACTCGTCAATACGCCGGCAGTAGGTGATGATCATATCAAACACCCACAAGCCGCAAGCGGTCTGCTAAACGTAATATCCACCCTGGTATTGAGAGATCAGAAGATCAACGAGCAAGCCTGCTCACACTCCTGTGAATCCAACCAGTAACACTTACCGCACAGTCCGGTCTGTTCGTCTGATATGTCGCATATCTCACCTAGGGGTGGTAAACGTCAGACCCCAGTAGCTTGATAAGTCATGCCGATGTAAGGTCCATAACAAGCATGAAACTACTGATAACACTTACCAGTAAATCAGTGCAACCCTGGCCAGGGATTTCCAGTTATGGCCAGTCGAGCATAGCGCAACATCAACCCCCAATACCGGGAGAGACGAATCCCCTCCTATCGCTCATTGCCTCCATGTGAATCGGGACTGTACCCAAAAACCACCTGTTTGCATGACTCAGTAGAGCCGTGGTAGGGTGGAAATCAAAGCACAGTGGGAGACACACAAGACTCTATAACGATCTCGGGTCAACAGACTAAGCTGTACCAGTGTCACCAGAGAACTGCCATCTGACGTAAGGTATAATACCATCTGGGAGTTCTCGGTGAGTCCGTTCAGTGTACCCAGTCTCCACTGAGCACCCGCATACCATCTCTGATGTCAAACACCAATGGATATGGGATCATCCATCGCCCATCACATGGGTCGAGAAGATATACGCTAGTCTACTCTGGAATATTGATGCCCCGTCTCGATATTCCCACGACTAGGAACATTGAAGGATGTACTCATGGACTACCCAGGCCCCACTAGTATGATCTACATCATAGTCCTGGAAGTCGAGCACACATCCTAAGGGCTTTATCAACATGTAATAGAGAGACAACAAGTATACATGTTAAGATAAAGAGCAACCAGATAGCGTACTATCATGTCGAGCAAGAAAGTCCTATCTATATATGTCCCAGCATCCACTACAATATACATCTCATGTACAGTAATGACCTCTAGGGCATACATATAACTAACAACAGGTTGACTAGGTAAGATTCCTAACTCACGTCCTCCTAATTCTGCAACTAGCTGGACAATTTGCTTTTCAATATTTTTCAGCTGCTTTTCTACCTTATTAAGTTCAGTATTCTTGTCCGCATACCCTTGTTGTGTGTTGGGTTGGGTTGGATTGGGTGGAGGACCCTGTCTTATATTTTGGAATTGTTGGTTAGTGTTGTTTTAATTCCATTGTAAATTAGGGCTGTTCCTCCATCCTTGGTTATAAATTTGAGAATAAGAATTATTATTATTATTTTGATATGTAGCATTGGCGGTTTCTTTCCCTTGAGAATTGCTTAGAAGGGGTCATTCTTCAGAAATATGGAAAAAGTCTTGACAGTTTAGATAAGAAAAGGGTTTGTTAATTTGTTGGATGGGGACGGTTGTACTTGATAGTTTTTCTATTGATTTTTTAACATTTCAGAAAATATAAATAATATTTTTGGAATTTAAATAATAAAATAATAAATTTCACGAAAAATTATGCGAGTATGGATTTGAGTCTTCGTAGAATGGTAAAATTATATACCTATATTTTGGAAAATATTTGGAAATTAATATAGATTATTAATTATGAAGGCATTTATTGGATTTGAGCATTTTATAATTTATTATACAATTAATTACATACAAGTTTATATTAAACTTGATTAGTATTTCATTAAGTGTGCATTAAACCAAGTCATTTTTGTTAACCATGTTTTGGGTGCCATGATACATTGAGGTTTTTATTTGTAGTATAATTTGTTTTTAGGAAAAGAAAGGAAAAAGAAAAGAAAAGAAACAGGAAATAAATTATGAGAGGGGGACAAAGACGTGACTATGATTTATGAGAGTGAGAGAGAGAGTGAGAGAGAGATGGTGGCCTTCAACCATTCATTTCCCTCTTCTTCATTTTTCTTCATCTCCTTCTTCTTTCACCTCCACCTTTACTTCCACCCTGAACCACCCCTAAAACTTCATCTAAATCTCATAAACTCTTCACAAAATTTATTTCTAAACTTACTACAAGCATCATGGTGGGATCAAGTTAGAGTTTTGAGCACTTTGGACTATCTAGGAATTTTCTTGATATGCTCCCTTAATGTAAAACACTCATCTTTGTTCAAGTTTTAAGTTTCCTAACCTCAAGTCTTAGTTTAGAGTTAAAAAGTTTAAGTTTACGATCTTGGAAAATTCTAGGGTGAGAATTAGGGGGTAAAACTTGTAGTAGTGCTTAGTAAAGGGTTTAGAGAGTGCATACAAGACTATTAGTGATAAGTGAGGATGATATAGTGGGGAAATTCTCGAATTTGACGAACTTAGAATTTTCTGATATCGGTTTTTGATGAAATGTGGTGATCAATTGAATCTGGGAGGAATTGGGAACTCTGAAAATTTATTTGCAGATACTATAAGATGTGCAGGAAAATAGGAATCCACCCTAAAAGCCCGAGCCCTCACTTCCTTTACCTGGCCACAAAAAAATTAGTTTTGGCCGCAAATTGCGGCCACTTATGGGAGTTAGGGTCCCAGGTTTAGTCCATAGCTCAATCACCAGATGTCTAGACCTACCCTATATGCAAAATGTTCTAATTTCACCTTAGGTAGAATCTGGGAGCGTTTTACTTAGTTTCTGATTTAGTCTTGCGACTTTTGAAAACTTGGTGTTCCCCTCCGAATGGCGGCGACGACGTGAGGATGTCTTGCCTGAAATTCTGGGCAGATGCTATATGGTTTTACCCGTCCACCTCTCCGAAGATGCCAAGTTGATTTATGGCACCGTGTATCGGAGGTTTAGACGGGTGCGGCCGATGTAGCAGACTTCATCAGATTCCCTCTCGTTTGAGGGGTTTTTGATTGTGGGGACACTCTTCCCTGCAGACGCAAGCCCCTGCTGTTGATTACGCTACCGCATCGCGACAATAACTTTCTCCTTCTCCAGAATTTCACTTCGTGTCGTGTGTGTTTGTTTTGTTTGTGGTTGCCCGTGGATTGTATACGGAGACTAAGCGATGTCGTTGCCCGTAGGATGTGGATTAGTCCAAATCCGTATTTACTTATATGTGGGTTTGGTGTTTTGGTTTAAGGATATGCTAGCCATATTTAGGCTAAGATCGACTTAAACGTTTGTTAAGGATACGTTAGTCTGATTTGAGACTAAGATCGACTTAACAGGATCGTTTGGATCGGACGAAGAGCATTTGGGGACTCTATTGTTCCAGTTTAGGGACATAGTGGTCCATAGGTAGTTTAAGGACATTGCGGTCCATATTTCAGTTTAGGGACGTGGTGGTCCATAAGTAGTTTAAGGACGCTTAAGTCCGTGAGTTTAAGGACCCCACAGTTCGTGTTTTAGTTTAAGGACGCATAAGTCCGCGGGTTTAAGGACCCCACAGTCCGTGTTTTAGTTTAAGGACGCATAAGTCCGCGGGTTTAAGGACCCCACAGTCCGTGTTTTAGTTTAAGGATGCATAAGTCCGCGGGTTTAAGGATCCCACAATCCATCTTTTGGTTTAAGGACTCTTAAGTCCATGAGTTTAAGGACCCCACAGTCCGTCTTGATGTGTGGTTGTCGGGACCCGTTGCCTCTCTAACATCGTTGAAGGATTACAACGACAGGAGTCAAAGGAGTTCGGAGATGTACCCTCGAACCGGTCGTAAATTAATTTAAGAAAGCAGCTGTGTTCAGTCAATTTAATTTGAGGACTTACGGTCATGATTGGGCTAAGTCCAGTTGAAAAATATTCAACGCTTTTATTTATTTTTGGTCTATTAGACCTGTGCTAGGGCTTTGCCCACATTTAAATAATGCATTGCATTACTTTTTATTTTTGTTTGGGCTCTGCCCATAAAGGATGCAGAGCATCAATTTGTTTTGGGCTCTGCCCATTTATAAATGATGCAGAGCATCAATTTTACTTGGGCTCTGCCCTTTATAAATGATGCAGAGCATCAATTTTATTTGGGCTCTGCCCTTTTATTGCTTTGCAATTTATTTTGGCCTGCTAGGTCTTTTTGACTTGGGCTTGGCCCTTTAGCAAAAGAAATGCATTGCATTTGTCAGGCGCTTTGCGCCAATCAAAGAGCGCAAGCGCTTGTGGTGGTGACACGTGTCATGCAAGCGCAGCGCGCTGCGCCAGTGCGCTGCGCTTGCGCTGCCGACACATGGCGCGCTGTGATGAGTTGCGCCAGTTTCAAAGAGCAAGGCTCTATTTCAAAAGCGCATAGCGCAAACGGTTCAGATGCTGACACGTGGCGCTCTCTGGTGGCTTGCGCCAACCCGAGAGCGCAACAGCGCAGTTTTGCAAGTGCAAGGCACTATTAACTTGAGAATCTTTTAGATTCAGAACCAATGGTTCATAAAAGAAGTGCAAAGCACTTATTATTATTTATTTATTTATTTATTTTTTATTGAAGATCCTTGATCTTGTTCTCAGATCAATGATCTGTTCATAAGAGAATTTTCTCTTTTTTCTAAAGGTTTTTACCTTTTTGTTCTTGAGGAATTCTCTCCAATTCTTCAGAGTTCTCTCTGTTTGAAGTTTTTAATTTCTCACAAAATGTTGATGCCTTTGAATTGAGGTCTAGGGGCCTTTATATAGTGCCCATAAATTTGTTAAAGAGATCTTTCTCTGAATGATTTGGGGAATTTTCCCCACCGTTGGATCTTTGATCCAAGGGCTTCTGTTTTACAGAAGACAGTCTTCTTGTTTTAACAAGAACAGAAAAATCTTAATCGAATTTAATTCTGTTTGGCGTAAACGTCCCAGCGCGTGTAACACGTGTCGCGCAGCGCAGTGCTTGCGCAACTGAAGCGTTGCTTCCTTTTGTTTTTTAATAGAGCTTTGCTCTGATTGGGCGCGCTGTCTCGGGCGCTGCGCTGACGTATCAGCACCTGACACGTGGCGCGTTGCTCCCGGGATTTGAAGCGTTGCTTCAAATTTTGAATTTTGAATTTCAACAGAGCTTTGCTCTGATTGGGGGAAACAAATGCCCCCCACCGTTGCGCTCACGTGGGGCGCACGTGAGTGCGACGGTGGCAAGATTCCGACCGTTGGATCAAAGGGTGATCTGAAGGGGCGCAGGCCCCTATAAATAGGACCCTTGGTCCTTGGTAATTTTTTACCACTTTCAAGAATTTGAACTTCAGAGCCTTGCTCTTGTTTGAGAATTTTTAGAGCCTTGCTCTCGTTTCTTCCCAAGAATTTCAAATTTCAGAACTTAAAATCACTTTTAGGTAAAATTAAATTAAATCGAATTTAATTAACAGAGCCGTGCTCTTATAGATCTTTGATCTAAAGAAAACTCTTTTGGGGTTTCATCAACAGAGCCTGGCTCTCAAAAGTTCACAGATCTACAGAGATCTTGTTCATGGGTTTTAACCCATGAACAGAGCCTTGCTCATGGATCAAATGTAGATCTCTTTTTTTTATCTGAAAATGGAGAACTCCTAAAAGTTTTCATGGATCTTTAAGATCCCAAATTTTTAATCCTTAGGAGTTAAGCTTTCATCATTATTATAGAGCTAGGCTCTTTTTAGGAAATTTTATTCCCTTGAGACCAAAATTTGACAAATGTCACTCTGTGACAGAGCTTTGCTCTAAAAGAGGAGATTTTCTCCTTGTCTCTAGGGATTTCCCATCAATGAGGGTATTCTCTTTGAGAATCTTTCTTTAATTGACAGTCTCATCCAATGATGGGGCTGTCTTATTAAATGATGCACTATCATCCAGATTTTGTGGGTCCCCATTTGGCCCCCCACCCACTGCATTGCAGCGTGGTGTAAATTTTTAAAATGTCAAGCGTTGGAATTACAACACTGACGGCTAATAAATTTTTTGTCCTTCTGCAGGAAACATGTCTGCTAATTTGTCTTTCCCATTTATTCGCTCGGAGGGAGGGTTCCCCCAGGCACCGATGGATCGAGTGGTGCTCGCTCTCATAAAGGATCATGACCCCGAGCATAAGAGCCTTCATTTGTGGGGTAGGTGGTACAATGAAATCATCCAGGGTCGCCGCAGTTTCAGTTCCGCCACGCCGTCTGAGTCCATAACTTTAATTCCTTATGCGGATGAACCCCCGGTGAAGTATGCCGTGGAGGTCAAAAATTGGAATTCTGATGACCTCCTCCAGCCTGCAATTGGTGCCATTCCCGTGCAGCCGCCGCCGGCAATAGATATTCTAGGGAGGTGAATCTGTCAGGGTGAAGCACGCCCTTGAGGACAGGCTTATAATATTGGATTGGTGCCGTGACCGCCCGCTGGATATTTGCAGTGGGCCCGGTACATCTTATCGGCGAAAAGGACTCATCCAACGAAGATTGGTTTATATTCGGCCATCTATGTCTCGCTTTTCGAGTATCCCTCTCCTCCAACGTGGTGGATCATGGCCTTTATCGAACAATGGAATATCCCCACCCACACCTTCCTGATGACGGACAGGGAGGTCTCCATCTCCTTGGAGGAGTTTGCTGAAGTCTCGGGTCTACCAATGAGGGGGGAGCACTACGAGGAGCTGCTTCCTCCTGATGAATACGTCTTTGCTACCAAATCGCTGGTGTTTGACTTGACTCCGGAGAACGCCATTCAGCACCAGTTCCCGGGCTTGGTGAAGGTGCTGGAGATTTATGAAGGGCTCTATCTGGAGTCGGTGTCCGGGACGTCAGTTTCGCCGATTTTATTGCCCGCTTTATCCGACCAGAGTTCTTATCGGAGCAGAGCGAGAAGTTTTCCCAACTTGATGACCCTTTTGGCTTCGGCTTGGACCGCCGACCCATATCAGAGAATGACCAAAGGGACTTTTATCTCCTCGGTGCCGCCGTCGTTCCTTTCTCGGAAATCGCCGTCCCGGGTATGGATGAGGAAACCTTTTTTGTAGGGTTCCTGGGCTTGTGGCCGTGCAGCTTTGCGCTCCTCATGCACCCGCGCCACATGCGGTCATCTGTTTTCTACCCAGCGCATCGGATGGTGGCTGGCTTGCAGTTGTCAGTAGGGATTGCCGGGCTGGCTTATCTTTATAATGGACTTAGCATAGCGGCGGACGCTAGTGAGCCTGGGGTGCAGCCCGCTAACTTCCCGATGCACTACTTCACCTCTTGGATGGAAATGCACGTGCACGGGGTGTTCGGCGCCCATAAGATCCCTCCCTTTTTTGAGAAATGCAGACTCCCTAGAGTCATACGATTAGTCGGTGCTTCGATCGTAGTTGCACCTCCGCGGGAGGCTAGGGGGTTACTCCTTCGTCCACACCTGGTCGGAGCGAAGGTTTCCTTTTTGGATAAGGTCATAACAATAGGCTCAGAGACCACCAAATCGGTAGTGCCGCTGCGCGACGATTTTAAAGACGGGGCTTCCATATTGAAGGCTCGGGAAATCCTCCATCTCTACTCCATTCGGCCGGGCTATTAGGTGTTTAGGCAGAATGAGAAGGCGCTCCTCATGAGGTATAACCCTCACCGGTTTGCTCAACAATCGAGCTATAACCAGGGGATCCCGATGGAAGTGTTCCCTTCCGAAAGGCGGCGCACAGGACCGTGATGTCCTGACGCTGAGGTTCGGGGCAGATGCTATATGGTTTTATCCGTCTACCTCTCCGAAGATGCCAAGTTATGGCACCGTGTATCGGAGGTTTAGACGGATGCGGCCGATGTAGCAGACTTCGTCAGATTCCCCTTCGCTTAAGGGGTTTTTGATTGTGGGGACGCTCTTCCTTGCAGGCGCAAGCCCCTGCAGTTAATTACGCTACCGCATTGCGATAACAACTTTCTCCTTCTCCAGAATTTCACTTCGTGTCGTATGTGTTTGTTTTGTCTGTGGTTGCCCGTGGATTGTATACGGAGACTGAGTAATGCCGTCGCCCGTAGGACGTGGATTAGTCCAAATCCGTATTTACTTAGATTTGGGTTGGGTGTTTTTAGTTTAAGGATACGTTAGCCGTATTGCGGCTAAGATCAACTTAAACGTTCGTTAAGGATACGTTAGTCCTGTTTGAGACTAAGATCAACTTAACGTGGTGATCCGTTTAATATATGGCCGTCAGGACTCATCACCTCTCTGACGTCGTTGAAGGATTACAACGATAGGTGTCAGAGGAGTTCAGAGATGTACCCTTGAACCAAAGTCGATTTGGAGTTTTATAGTCCATTTGAATGTTTTAAGGATACGTTAGCCGTATTTAGGGCTAAGATCAACTTAAACGGGACCGTTTAGATCCGGCTAAAGAGCGTTTGGAGGCTCTATTGTTCCAGTTTAGGGACGTAGTGGTCCGTGTTCCAGTTTGGGGACGTGGTGGTCCGCATTCCAGTTTAGGGACGTGGTGGTCCGTGTTCCAGTTTAGGGACGTGGTGGTCTATGTTCCAGTTTAGGGACGTAGTGGTCCGTATTCCAGTTTAGGGACGTGGTGGTTTATGTTCCAATTTCGGGACGTAGTGGTCTGACATTAGTTTAAGGACGTTTCGGTCCGATATTAGTTTAAGGACGTTTCGACGTTTCGGTCCGATATTAGTTTAAGGACGTTTCGGTCCGATGTTAGTTTAAGGACGTTTCGGTCCAATATTAGTTTAAGGACGTTTCGGTCCACGAGTTTAAGGACCCCGCAGTCCATATTGATGTGTGGTCGTCGGGACCCGTCACCTCTCTGACGTCGTTGAAGAATTACAACGATGGGTGTCAGAGGAGTTCGGAGATGTACCCTCGAACCGGTCGTAAATTGATTTAAGAGAGCAATCTTGCTCAGTCAATTTAATTTGGGGACTTACGGCCATGATTGGGCTAAGTCCCATTGAGAATATTCAACATTTTTCTTGATCTTTGGCCTATTAGGCCTGTGCTAGGGCTTTGCCCATATTTAGTAATGCACTGCATTTTATTCTGGCCTGCTAGGCCTTTTTGATTTGGGCTCTGTCCCTTTATTTATGATGCAGAGCATCTGTTTTAGTTTGGGGTCTGCCCTTTTTTAAAATAATGCACTGCATTTTATTAGGCCTGTTAGGCCTTCTTTAATTGGGCTTGGCCCTTTTGTAAGCAATGTAGTGCACTTGTCTGGCGCTTTGCGCCAAGTAATGAGCGCAAGCTCATATGGTGATGACACGTGTCATACTCTGGTGAGCGCAAGCACAACAACGCTGTTCTAGTGCGCTGCGCTTGCACTGCTGACACGTGGTGCGCTGTGGTGAATTGCGCCAGTTTCAGAGAGCAAGGCTCTGTTTCAAAAGCGCATAGCGCAATTGGTTCAGATGCTGACGCGTAGCTCTCTCTGGTGGTTTGCGCCAACCCAGGAGCGCAACAGTGCAGTTTTGCAAGTGCAAGGCACTATTAACTTGAGAATCTTTTAGATTCCAGAACCAATGGTTCATAAGTGCAAAGCACTACTTGGTTTCTTGATCTAATTTAGATCAAAGAAAACAAGTGTTTCTTATTTTTCTTGATCTTAAAGAACCAAAGGTTCATGAAAAGTGCAAAGCACTATTTAATAATTAATTTTTTTTTGTTTTTTATTAAAGATCATTGATCTTCTTTTTAGATCTATGATCTGTTCATAAGAGAACTTTCTCTTTCCCTAAACATTTTTACCTTTTTTGTTCTTGAGGAGTTCTTCAGAGTTCTCTTTTTTTTCCAGAAAATGTTATTGCTTTGAATTGAGGTCTGGGGTCTCTTTTATAGCGCCCATAAATTAGTTAAATTTGTTAAGAGATCTTTCTCTGAGTGATTTAGGAAATTTTCCCCACCGTTGGATCTTTAATCCAAGAGCTTTTGTTTTACAGAAGAAAATCTTCTTGTTTTAACAAGAACAGAAAAGATTCTTTTAGAATTTTAATTCTGTTTGGCGCAGATGCCCCAGCGCATGACACGTGTCGCGCAGCGCACAGCGCAGCGCAACCGCGCTAGCGCATCTGCGCTGACACGTGTCGCACAGCGCACAGCGCAGCGCAACTGAAGCATTGCTTCCTTTAATTTTACTTAAAATAGAGCTCTGCTCTGATTGGGCGCACTGCCTTGGGCGCTGCGCTGCCGTATCAGCTTTTGACACGTGGCGCGTTGCGCGCAGCGCATTGAATCTGAAGCGTTGCTTCGAATTTTGAATTTTGAAATTCAAACAGAGCCTTGCTCTGATTGGGGGAAACAAATGCCCCCCCACCGTTGCGCTCACGTGGCGCATACGTGAGTGCAGCGGTGGCAAACTCCTGATCGTTGGATCAAGGGGTGAGCTGAAGGGGCGCAGGCGCCTATAAATAGGACCCTTGGTCCTTGGTAATTTTTTTACCACGTTTAAGAATCTCGATTTTCAGAGCCTTGCTCTTGTTTAAGAATTTTAGAGCCTTGCTCTTTCTTTTTCACAAGAACTCCAGAGTTCAGAACTTGAAACCATCTTAGGTATAATAATTAAATTAAATTAAAGTTGATTAATAGAGCCTTGCTCTCATAGATCTTTGATCTAAAACCCTTTTTGGGGTTTTATCAGCAGAGCTTGCTCTGGAAAGTTCATAGATCTACAGAGATCTTGTTCATGGGTTTTAACTCATGAACAAAGCTTTGCTCATGATCAATTGTAGATCTTTTCTGATCTGAAAATGGAGAACTCCTAAAAGTTTTCATTGATCTTTAAAACCCCAAATTTTTAATCTTTAAGAGTTGAAGTTTTCTTTTTGATGGATTTTCCCTCATTAGTATAGGGCCAGGCTCTTTTTAGAGAAATTTTTATTCCCTTGAGACCAGAGTTTGACAAATGTCACTCTGTGACCGAGCTTTGCTCTAAAAGAGGAGATTTTCTCCTTGTCTCTAGGGATTTGCCATCAATGAGGATATTCTCTTGGGGATCTTTTCATTAATTGACAGTCTCATCCAATGATGGGGCTGTCTTATTAAATGATGTACTGTCGTCCAGATTTTATAGGCCCCCTTTTGGTCCCCTTATCCACTGCATTGCGGTATGGTATAAAAATTTTAAAATGTTGAGCGTTGGAATTATAATACTGACGGCTAATGTTTGTCTTTTTGCAGGAAACATGTCTACCAATTTGTCTTTTCCGTTTGTTCGCTCGGAGGGAGGGTTTCCTCAGGCACCGGTGGACCGCGTGGTGCTCGCTCTCATTAAGGATTATGACCTCGAGCACAAAAACCTTCACTTATGGGGTAAGTGGTACAATGAAATCATCCAGGGTCGTCGCAGTTTCAGTTCCTCCACGCCGTCTGAGCCAACATCTTCACTCCCCTACGCAGATGAACCCCCGGTGAAGTATGCCGTGGAGGTCAAAAATTGGAATTCGGATGACCTCCTCCAGCCTGCGATTGGTGCTATCCCCGTGCAGCCGCCGCCAGCAATAGATATTTTAGGGAGGAGAATTTGTCAGGGTGAAGCGCACCCTTGGGGACAGGCTTATAACATTGGATTGATCCCACGACCGCCTGCCGGATATTTGCAATGGGCCCGGTACATCCTATCAGCGAGGAGGACTCATCTGATGAGGATTGGTTTGTACTTGGCCATCTACGTCTCGCTCTTTGAGTATCCTTCTCCTCCAACGTGGTGGGTTAAGGCTTTTATCGAGCAATGGAATATTCCCACACACACCTTCCTGATGACGGACCGGGAAGTCTCTATCTCCTTGGAGGAGTTTGCTGAAATCTCGGATCTGCCGATGAGGGGAGAGCCTTACGAGGAGCTGCTTCCTCCCGATGAATACGTCTTTGCCGCCAAGCCGCTGGTGTTTGACCTGACGCCGGAGAATGCTATTCAGCACCAGTACCCGGGCTTGGTGAAGGTATTAGAGATTTATGAAGGACTCTATCTAGAATCGGGTGACAGGGGAGTCAGTTTTGCAGATTTCATTACTCGCTTCATTCAACCAGAGTTCTTATCAGAGATGAGCGAGAAGTTCGCCCAGCTCGACGACCCTTTTGGGTTCGGTTTTGATCGCCGACCCACATCGGAGGATGACCACAAAGACTTTTATCTTCCCGGTGCCGCCGTTGTCCCTTTTTCAGAAATTGCCATCCCCGACATGGATGAAGAGACCTTCTTTGTAGGGTTCTTGGGCTTGTGGTTGTGCAGTTTTGCTCTTCCTATGCATCTACGCCATATGCGGCCGACTGTTTTCTACCCAGCGCATCGGATGGTGGCTGGTTTGCAGTTGTCAGTAGGAATCGCCGGGCTGGCTCATCTTTATAATGGACTTAGTGTAGCGGCGGACGCTAGTGAGCCAGGGTGCAACCCGCCAACTTCCCGATGCACTACTTTACTTCTTGGATGGAAATGCAAGTGCACGGAGTGTTCGGTGCCCATAAGATTCCTCTCTTTTTTGAGAAATGCAGGCTCCCGAGGGTCATACGCCTGGTCGGGGCTTCGATCGTAGTTGCACCTTCGCGGGAGGCTAGGGGGCTGCTCCTTCGACCACACCTGGTCGGGGCGAAGACTTCTTTCTTGGACAATGTCATAACAATAGGCTCAGAGACCACCAAGTCAGTAGTGTCGCTATGCGATGAATTTAAGGACGGGGCTTCCATATTGAAGGCTCGGGAAATCCTCCATCTCTACTCCATTCGGCCGGGCTACCTGGTGTTCAGGCAGAATGAGACAGCCCTCTTCATGAGGTATAACCCTCACCGGTTTGCTCAGCAATCGAGCTACGATCAAGGGATCCCGATGGAAGCCTTCTTGGAAAAGCCCGTGGTTAGCCGGGAGGGGATAAAGAATGCAATGCACCACTTTATGCGGCTTAACACGGGTTCTTATTTCTTTATCAGGGAGCCGAGCTGCGTCCCCAAAGTCCTCAACGCGTACGTGGCCTGGTATGCGCATGCAATGGGGCCTGTTATTTTGATGGAGAAACGTATGCTGGTTGACCGCAAGGGTGCACCTCCTGGCGGCGATCGCAAGGCTCCCTTGAGGCCGAGGACTCCGGTCATTCCTCCATTGAAAGGTGCTCGAGGCGGACCTCCGCGCGTGTTGAGTCCTCCGCGCGGATTGCCGCTTCGCGATGCTGTGGATGCGCCACCAGCCCCCGTGCTCCAGTGAAAACGGTAACTGTGGTATCGCCGGAGTCCGGTGTAGGCGCGGATGTCGGGACCCTCAGCCCCAAGGTGTCTGCCAAGCGTAAATCAGTCCCGGGTGCATCCAGAGCTGGCGGGCAAAAGAAGAAGAAATTGATCCTTTCCCTTGACGCGATTCTTGGCTTAGAGCCTGAGGCCCTTCTTACCGAGGGAATAAGCGAATATGGCAGCAATAAGGGCTTCGCGGTAGACCCTGCAGACACCGACCTGGCGGCCGCCATTGCGGCTTCTGAGCGATCAGCGAGGCTTGAAGCGTGGTTGAGTAAACTCGCTAAGTCAGGTAATTATTAGCTGCTTTCTTCATCATTTCATCGCATTTTTTATCATTATTCTTGACTAATACTTTTCCCCATTTTCAACAGGTGTCTCTACTGAAGAAGCTATTGCTGCCTCTTTGAAAACCTTCCAAAAGGAGGAGGAGAAACGCGCTTTAGCGGGCGCCGGTATATCCTACCCCCCCTTTTTTTAAAAAAAATTTCGTCATTCTTTTCGATGATCAACCTGACTTTCTTCCCTTGTTTCTTTCTAGGGGTTATACCAGTCGACGAAGAGATCCTTCCGGAACCCGTCACTGGAGTTCCGGTTTCGTCGGGGCTGCTGCAAGAGCCTCGAATTGACAAGTCGATGAGGTATGCCTTGAAGAACTTGGAGGCATCCCTGTATACAGACGAGGACGCCTCAATGAGAGAGGCTCTGGTGAGGTCCGTCTCAACGGCCCAGGAGGAGAGAAAGCAGCTGAGGCGCGAGGTGAAGGCGCGCCGGACTGCTTTGGCTACGGGAGTAGGCCCAAGCACCGTCCCTCGGACAGATACTCCTTCCGAAGAGGCCCTTGTCGTCCTATCCACTGCTCACAGACAAGTGGCGCGCGCCGCTCGAAGCGCAAATGATAAGTCCACTTCAGGTAACATTTCTTTCAGAATTTTTATTGTGAGAGTTATAATGCCGACGGTTCTTATATATATTGTTTTGCAGGGCCAAGTCCGACCGAGGGTGAGGCGGAGACCGTTGAACCCAGGGGAACAGAGGAGGCGGTGCCTGCCGAACCCGAGCCGACAGTGGGCAACATCGTTGAGGCCTTGGAGCCTGATGCGTAGGTTGAGGGGCCTATAGCCGAGAAGGTCATTGATGCCGAGCCTGAAGTGGCGGCAGATGAAATGATCATTACAACTGAGCCCGGGGTGGCGGCGGACGAGGCACTTGAGATCGACGATCTCGTAGTGACAGCGGATGAGCCGATGGAGATCGAAGAACCCGCAGGAGTAACGGGCGAGATGGGTACGATTCCTGGGGAAGAGTCAGCCGCTCCCTCCCTAGAGTCCGGCAACACTCCAGTCATTGCCCTCCCTGTGTACGATCTTCCGCCATCTCCAGGTCTTGCGAGCACGACAACGGTCCCTATCGAGTCGGGTGATGAGGCTACGGGCGGTGGCCTCATGTCGATAGAGGAGGGAGTCGCCTCCGTTTCGGCCGGGAGCTCCTCAGGTAAACCCTAGGTTACTGTTTTTCTTTATTTTACAATCCTTTCTGACAAATTTACCTTTCTTGTAACGCAGGTGCGGCCAACGCTGATGCCCCACTGCTTGAGGGAGCGCCTTCCACGACTGCTTTGGCGGTGGTCACCTCTCAACCCTCTCTCATACCATCTAATATGTTGGAAGGTATGGGTTTGCAATTCATTAATCCTGTACTTCAGACGTACAATTTGTGTACTAAAGTCACGCTGTTGTGTCTTTTCAGGAGTACTCTTCGATCATGTACATCATATGTTGCTCCCACACTTCTCCTTCCCATCCGAACTCGCTTCTTCCTCTGGTGGCGCTGGTGAGTATGATTTCCATTGATATCTTTCTTTTTTATTGATGGAGTTACTTCTAACCCTTTTTCTCATCCCTACTGCAGCGCTACAGATTGAAGGAGGGGATACAAGATCGGCCGTGCCACCGGTCTTTCTGGCCTTGCCACCTGCCTCGGCTGGTATGGCGACTATCGCATAAATGACTTCACCCTCTTTTAGTTCCTGAACTGTTATCTGATCACATCTTGCTTCTTTTCAGCTGTCGTTCCGGTCTTGACGCCTTTTGAGTCCCATATTACAATGCCAGCTGGCCTTTCTCAGAGACGTCCGTCCTTAAAAGGTGCGACGAATAGTCTGCGCATGTTGAGCGACTACATTGAGGAACTCGACGTCGAGAATCCTACGTCTGCTGCGGACTTTGCTACGACGGTTAACCAAATTTTGGTAATATTTGCCAACTTCCATGACGAGGGCATCGTCGCCTCCTGGGTTAATCACTGTCGGGAGATTGAGGCTCGCCTTCATCAACTGGAGTCGTTGCGTCCCGCTCCTGAGACCTTGGCTGCCAGCATTCAAAGAGCAGCGTGGATTGAGCGGAGCGCTTCTTACTTCCGCCATCTTGAACAAGAAGTTATTTCGAGGCGTAAGGAGCACGGTGAGACCTCGAGCAAGTCTGCCCAGCTGCGTGTTCGGGTAGAGGCCAATGCTGTACGGCTGAAGGCTGCCTTTGAGGGTCTTCTGCAATGTCTTTCTGAAGGATTATGCTTGAGGCAACCGCTTGACGTTGTTGAGCGGGATGCACCCAGCCAAGAAGCAGCCCAGAAGGCGGCCGAGGAGCAACTTTCATCCTTTTTACAGCAGCGGACCCATGTAGAAGCGGAGGTGGCCGCGGCAGCCGCTCAGGAGGAGGCGCTGAAGGAAGTGCGAGACCAACTTGTGGATTTACTAAAGACACTTCCTCCTCAGTAGCTATCCCTCTTTGTATCGCTTGTGCTTATAGATGAAAGAATGTGTATATATATTTTTTTATTCTTTAACACAATGTATTCTGTACCCAATCAAGTTTATGAATAAAAGATACACATTTTCTGTAATGTCTTGTGTCATTTCTCCGCCTTTTCTTTCATTTATTATCAGGACGCCACCTTAGTAAACATGGTCAACAGATAATAGAGCACGCATCTTGACTTTCTTAAGAATCAGCGATGGCTTAGGCCGCAGGTTCAGATCTGCCGCCTAAGACTTTTCAACTCCATGAGCCGTGAGGGTCTCATAGAGACTTTTCTCCCTACGGAATGAGAGGATCTCGTAGGTGGTTTTTTCTCCTTAGGAATCGTGAGGATTCCTAAGTGTGGTTTTCTCTTATAAGTCGTAAGGATCCTATAAGAGAATTTCCCTCTTACGAGTCGAGAGGACTCGTAAGCGGTTGTTTCCCTCCTTGTCGAAACTCAACTTTGGAGAGTGAGACCCGTGAATAGTATGCAAGAGACCATTTTAGATCTACTTGCAGGGTCCCATTGTTCAGGAAGCAAGTTTTTCAATCCCGGCTGCCTGAGGCTTCATCTTGCAAGTTGAGACGAATCGGGAATCTTCCCGCGGAGACACTGGTTTCTCTGCGAGCCGACACGAATCAAGAGGCTCTCGTCAAGGAGTGTTTGTATCCGTGAGTCGAGAAATTTGCTAAGGATTATTTGTTTCCCTAGCGCCAAGGATTATTTGTTTCCTTGGGGTTTGAAACGAGTCGAGAATTTCCTACGGAGACACTGGTTGCTCTGCGAGTCGACACGGATCAGGAGGCTCTCGTCAAGGAGTGTTCGTATCCGTGAGTCGAGGAATTTGCTAGGGATTATTTGTTTCCCTAGCGCCAAGGATTATTTGTTTCCTTGGGATTTGAAACGAGTCGAGGATTTCCCACGGAGGCACTGGTGGCTCTGCGAGTCGACGCGGATCAGGAGGCTCTCATCAAGGAGTGTTTGTATCCGTGAGTTGAGGAATTTGCTAAGGATTATTTGTTTCCCTAGCGCCAAGGATTATTTGTTTCCTTGGGGTTTGAAACGAGTCGAGGATTTCCCACGGAGGCACTGGTGGCTCTGCGAGTCGACGCGGATCAGGAGGCTCTCGTCAAGGAGTGTTTGTATCCGTGAGTTGAGGAATTTGCTAAGGATTATTTGTTTCCCTAGCACCAAGGATTATTTGTTTCCTTGGGGTTTGAAACGAGTCGAGGATTTCCCATGGAGGCACTGGTGGCTTTGCGAGTCGACGCGGATCAGGAGGCTCTCATCAAGGAGTGTTTGTATCCGTGAGTCGAGGAATTTGCTAGGGATTATTTGTTTCCCTAGCGCCAAGGATTATTTGTTTCCTTGGGGTTTGAAACGAGTCGAGGATTTCCCACGGAGGCACTGGTGGCTCTGCGAGTCGACGCGGATCAGGAGGCTCTCGTCAAGGAGTGTTTGTATCCGTGAGTCGAGGAATTTGCTGAAGACGCTAGTTTCTTCGGAGTTGGACTGAACCGTCGAGATTTGGCTTCGTCTTCTGGCGGAGCCTGTTGGGAAAGTATGGTTCCCTCTTTGTTTATGCCCTTGGATTGTATACAGGGATCGATGTGATCTTAACTGTCGGGCCAAAGTTTTATCATTTCTTCTTCTTTCTTCTTCTTCTTTTCTTTTCTTTTTTTTTAATTTCCGCGATGCTTTATCATTTCAGCTTTTATATCGCGAAGGTCGCGATTGCCCAATCATTTCGGCTATTCTCGCGGTGCCCAATCATTTCGGCTGTTTATTTTGTTTTCACTCGCTGCTTTTTATTGCGAGTTGCCCAATCATTTCGGCTATTTTGCATGCATACATTTTTACTTGCTGCTTTTTATTGCAAGTTGCCCTATCATTTCGGCTATTTCGTATGCATGTGCAGCCTATAGGCTTTTTGCTGTAGACCAATTTCGGCATCAGCACCGCTACAACTGGGATATTACCAGGAGCGAATCATCATCTGCCTCTGTCAATGTCGAACAAAGGTGGCTTAGCGACCAGGGTTAGGGTCCTGTCGGCTAAGGCTTTTGACTTCATGAGCCGTAAGGGTTTCACGAAGTTATTTCTCCCTACAAATCGTGAGGCTCTTGTAGGTGTATTTTCTCCTTAAGAATCATGAGGATTCCCAAGTGTATGTTCCTCTGTAAGTCGTAAGGATCCTACAGTAGGGTTTTCTCCTTGTAAATCGAGAGGACCTACAAGGGTCATGCGAACATATCCCCAGTCACGGATGAGACTTGGTTAGGGAAATGTTCATTCGCGCCCGTGGATTGTATACAAGGGTCAGTATTGAGCCACTTGTAGGGCAATATCGGAAGTTGTGGGGGTTGCTTAAGCACAGGTTTAGGTCTCTGTAACTTAAGACTTTCAACTCTTTTGAGCCGTGAGGGTCTCATAAGAGAGTTCTCCTTACGAGTCGTGAGGATCTCGCAAGTGTATTTTCTCCTTAGGAATAATAAGGATCCCTAAGTGTGTTTCTCCCTTGTGAGTCGTAAGGATCCCACGCAGGTGGTTTCTCCTTACAAGGTCGAGAGGATCTTGTAAGTGTCCTTTAACGAGGTTGTGCTCTTTTGGGTTTTCACAAACACTCGCCGGTAGTCCTGCTGTTTTTACTCACGGAGCCCTTTCGGGTTTTCATCCGTGCCCATTTTGCTTATGGACATACCGTTTTTATTTTATATTATTTTTTTTACGAGGTCATGCCCTTTCGGGTTTTCATAAACACTCGCCAGTAGCCCTGCTGTTTTTACTCACGGAGCCCTTTCGGGTTTTCATCCGTGCCCTTTTTGCTTATGGACATACCGTTTTTTTATTTTATTTTTATATGTTTTTTTTATATCTCGTCAGCCTAAAAGATGCTGCTGTAGTAGTTTAAAGACGTTTCGGTCTGCTATTAGTTTAAGGACATTTCGGTCCGTCATGGAGAAGATCGGCTACTGCTTATAAAGCTTGAGCTTAGGAAGATAGCGAGCGGACATAGTCGTCGTCATCTACCATTGACCTAGGCCGTGGCTCATTAAGCATAATATTTCTTTAGGAAGCGACCGTTTATTGGCCTGAAAGGCCTTTCACCGTGCATGTCCATGAGTAGATAGGCCCCACCCTGGTAGACCTTATCTATGATGTATGGGCCTTCATAGTTTGGCTCGAATTTTCCTCGCTTGGCGTGACTGGGAATCATAGGCCTTTTGACCACTAGCACGAGTTCACCTTGGCAGAATGTCCTCGGTCGGGTCAATTTTTCATATGAGCGCGTCATCTTTGCTTTATAAGCTTCCAGATTTTGCTGTGCTATGACCCGGGTTTCATCAAGGGCGTCAAGCTCCTCAAGCCGAAGGTGAGCGTTTTCTTCGTCCATCAGCTCGTAGTGGACTGCCACTCGTAGAGAGGGTAACTCTATCTCGAGGGGGAGTACTGCTTCCGTCCCAAATACCAACGCGTAAGGCGTTGTGTTTGTGGCCGTCTTAAATGTAGTTCGATACGCCCAAAAAGCCTCTTGCAGTCTCTCGTGCCAGTCTTTCTTATTTCGGGACACTGTTTTCTTCATGATCTTTGTCAAGGTCTTGTTGAAGGCCTCAGCTAGACCGTTAGCTCGCGGATTATAAACCGAGGAATATCTCCAGTCTATATTGTGCTGTTGCGCGAAGCGACTGATCTTGTGGCTTCTGTAAGCTGGCCCGTTATCGGAGATGATCCGTCGCGGAGTTCCAAACCGATATATGACATGCGTCTTGAAGAAGTGGAGGATATTTTCCGTTTTAACTTCCCTCAGTGGTATTGCCTCTGCCCATTTAGAGAAGTAGTCAGTCGTCGCCAGGATGAAACGATGTCCTCTAGACGATGCTGGTTTGATGGGGCCGACTATGTCAGTCCCCCACATTTCGAATGGCCAGCTAGCCACCGTTGGATGTAGTGGATTTGGATGCTGATGGATGAAGTCCCCATGAATTTGGCATGAGTGGCATTGCTTCGCATATTCGAGACAGTCCTGAATCATCGTGGGCCAGTAGTAGTCCATCCGTTTTATCTTCAACTTCATCTTTGGGCCTGCTTGGTGAGAACCGCAGAGTCCGTCGTGAACTTCCTGAACGACTCTTTTTGCTTCGTTAGGTCCGAGACATCTTAGCCATAGAGAATTAAACGACCTCTTGTACAGAGTGTCATTGACAAAGGCGAAAGACAGAGCTCGTTTCATGAGCTGATGTCTTGTAGACGCTTCTTCAGGCATTCGGTGGGACTTAAAGTAGTCTATGAAGACTTCCCTCCAATCCTCAGCCTTTTCCCGGTCTTCTACTTGCAGGGTTGTCTGCTCGCTCGCTCTCTTTTCTTTGGATAATTTCGGAGATATTTCTGCTGGGGTAAGCACTCGACGGCTTTGTACCACGATTCTAACGTCATCGAGGTTCTCGTCAGCCAGTTCTTTAGCAAGTTTGGCCAACGCGTTTGCTTTGTTATTTTCCGCTCGCGGTATGTTCTCCAAAGTATAGGAGGGAATTTGGGTCAACAGTTGTAGCACCTTTTCACCGTATTTCACCAACTCCTGTTTGCACATTTGGTAGTCTCCATTTACTTGACTAATGACCAGTTGAGAATCCCCGTATATGAGAAGGTCTTCAATTCCCATGTCAATGGCGATCTCGAGGCCTGCTATCAGAGCTTCATATTCGGCTTCGTTGTTTGTCCTCGGCTCCATCAGGGAGAACGCGTAGCGTATTATCCCTCCTTGTGGAGTTATTAAGATGAGTCCTACCCCCGATTTAATTATAGGGGTACTTTGTTTGCGCTTATTCACGGAAGATGCTCCGTCGAAATAAAGCTCCCATCGGGTATTATCACCGTCGATCGCATCAAACGCATGTTCGTCTGGAAGATCGCAATTCAGAGGAGAATCGGCGGGTATCGGATGTTCAGCGAGGAAGTAGGCAATGGCCTGGCCTTTCACTACCTTGAGAGGTTGATAGGTTATCGAGAACTCCGTTAAGAGCATGGCCCATTTAGCGAGTCGTCCCGTCAATATGGCCTTTGACATCAAGTATTTAAGGGGGTCCACCTTTGAAATGAGACGGACTTCATGCGCCAACGCATAGTGCCTGAGCTTTGTTTTCGCAAAGATCAACGCCAGGCAGTGTTTTTCAATGAGGGAGTAGTTGCTTTCTGCCCCCAGCAGAACTCGACTTGAGTAGTAGAGTGCTCTTTCTTTCCCTTGATCGTTCTCTTGTGCCCATAATGTGCCTAAGGAACCTTCGAGGGCGGTTGTATAAAGAATGAGGGGTTTTCCCTTGACCGGAGCAGCCAACACCGGCGGGTTCTGCAGGTATTGCTGATCTCGTCTAGTGCGCTGTGGCATTTTTGGTCCCAGACAAACGGGGTTCCCTTCTTCATCAGGTGGCTGTAAGGACGACACTTTCCTGAAAGGTTGGCTATAAATCGCCGTATATACGCGAGCTTCCCTTGGAGAGACCGCAGCTGTTTGAGATTCCTCGGTGGAGGCATTTCCATGATCGCCTTGATCTTAGACGGATCTATTTCAATACCTCGGTGTAGAACAATGAATCCCAGGAATTTGCCTGAGGAAACTCCGAATGCACACTTGAGCGGGTTCATTTTCAAGTTGTATTGTCGAAGGCATTGAAATACAGTCTTCAAATGCTCGAGATGTTCCTCATATGATTTGCTTTTAACCACGAGATCGTCGATATAGCATTCGACGATTTCGTGTATAAGGTCATCGAAGATCTTCGTCATGGCCCTTTGGTAGGTGGCACCGGCGTTCTTTAAACCAAATGGCATCACTTTATAACAGAATATACCCAACGGAGTCCTGAAAGCGGTGTGCTTCTGGTCTTCGGGATGCATCTTTATCTGGTTATACCCCGATGAGCCATCCATGAAGGAGAAAACCTCATGAGTAGACGTATTGTCTATCATTAGTTCGGTGACTGGCACTGGGAAATCGTCCTTCGGGCAGGCTTTATTGAGATCCCGGAAATCCACGCATATGCGCACTGTCCCGTTTTTCTTCATCACTGGGACGATGTTGGCGATCCATTCAGGGTATTGAACTTCCTGGATGAAGCCAGAGTCGATCAGCTTCTTGACCTCAGCATTGATACTCATTTCAAGCTCGAGCCGCATTCTTCTCGGCGCCTGTTTGACTGGCTTGATGTCTGGGGATATCGCCAACCTGTGTACAGCAATTTCTGGATCTAGTCCCGACATTTCGGAATAGTTCCACGCGAAGCAATCTCTATGCTGTAGAAGCTCGTCCTTTAACGCAGCTACCCTTTCTTCAGATAGTAACTCGTTGATGAATGTCGGTCGTGGATCGTTTGCCGTCCTTAACTCAATTTTCTTGAGGTTATCTGCAGTGGTATGGATTCCATCTTCCAGCTCTTTTGGCGCTGGTGGGAATTCTGAGATTTTCTCGTCGCTGCTGTTTTCGAAGCACCAGGGGAGGTCATCCATGTTCTCGGGCTCTTCTTTTGACATCGTTATCACGTGACAAGTACGGATTCGCTTCCAATCCCAATGCGGAACTGGTTCTTCTTTCGTGGCCTTGGGCTCGTGCTTTTGTGGCGGTGCTACCCTCCAGTTGTCGGACAGAGCGAACTTGCCAAGCTGATACTGATCTTCGACCCAATTCTTGAAAGTGAAGCAGTCCTCGAGAGGGTGCCCTACCACTTGGTGATAAGAGCAATAGTTTGAGTGTGAGACTTCGCCTGCTTGTTCGGGGTGTTTAGACTCCGGCAGTGTAAGCATCTGATGTTTTAGAGCAAGATCAAGTATCTTCTTCGTCTTATCCTGAGGAAAAGAGTATGCTCGACCCATTTTCTTCATGAGGGATAGATCAATGACACTTGACTCCCATTTGCGTGGCTTCTTAACCCTGCTTTGTTGCTGTTGAGCGCCTTTTCGGCCTTTCGACTTATTTCTGCTTTTGCGTCGATCCTTCTTTATAACAGGTTGACAGGGAGCTGCCTTTTCATCTTTCACGGCCTGTTGGAGAAGGCGTTGCGTCTTGGCTTTCTCATAGATGACCATTTCGCGGTTATGATTGTCCTGGACTTTTTGACCCGCTTCCCTTATAAGCTTGTCCATTTGTTCTTCGAACGACGGACTGGGCACTTTTGCATCTGGAATTTTCATTGTCTCAGGATTAGCGTCTTCCCATTGAGCGTCCGCTTCTTCATCGAAGTCATACATGACATAGCAGCTGTTTAGTAGCTCTCGTTCTTTTGACCGGATGTCTCCAAGCCCGATTGTCTCCATTTTCCCATTAGGCAGTTTGCGTTGAGTCCCGGGAACGTTCCAGACTTTGTCATAGAACTCGGCTTTTCGAACAGTCTGCTTGAAGGATATCCCCTGGCGTTTCAGCAGCTTTTTCAAACCTTCCGTATAATATCTGGGAAGACGGATAGGCTGAAGCCTGTCGAGCGTAGAATCTGCGCCATGCCAGATTTCTTTTTCCACTTTGGTTTCTTCAGAGCGGTAGAATAGAATTGCTTTTTCGCTTTCTCGCCTGGGAGGGACATAGAACGTTCTCAGCTCTTCTCCATTGTATATATTAAGTGCATCCAGTTCTTTATGGTGTTTAAGTGGCACCATGGCGACTTGTAGACTTTGTTCTTCGTCAGCGGACGTTCGTATTGAAGGTCGAGCAGAGAATACAACATGGATCTCATCTTCCGAGTCGCTACCAAAGATCAACGTAGGAGCGGACGGCCCTGACTTGCTGTGTTGGGATGGACCCGAATAAACTATCTCCTCTTCCTCCTCGGTACCACTCCCGAAAACAGGGATGGTGGCATTAGCTTTATTCTCCGGCTTGTGACACTTCTCTGTATCTTCGAAATCCGATAAGAAATATTTGGCATCTTCGTATTTGCGGACCTCGTTCACAGAGAACGGGTTCAGTTCTCCCGTCACGGTATACTCGAAACCATCCTTAAAATACTTCATACACTGATGTTGTGTAGAAGGGATGATGTTGTACTCGTGTAACCATGGTCGGCCGAGCAAAGCGTTGTAGCATGTCTTGGCGTCTATGACGTGGAACTTAATGTCCGTGACGAGTAGCCCGAAGCGTAGCGTCACTATCACAGACCCAAGAGTTCTTGATGACTGGGAATCGAATCCGGATATGGTGATCTTGTCACGAGCAAGGTGCTGGACGCTCATGCAGATTTCTTTTAACATCCGCACATTGAGGAGATTAACGGAGGATCTATTGTCGATCAGGATTTTGCCTATCTTTATATCGTGGCAGTATCCTGAGACATAGAGGGGGCGATTGTATTCGCACGTCCTAAAGAGAAGGTCCTCGTCGCCAAAAGTGACATCGGCCGTGTGCACTTCTTCCAACTCATCCTTCATCTTTTCCTCGGTCAAGCATGCTTGGAATTGTTCCGGATCTTGTAGTGCCTTGATCAACGAATCTCTCACCTCCTTTGATAGCAAAAGGGCGTCGAGAATGCTGAGCTGTGAGGGTAGCTTCCTCAGGTGCGCTAGGACGTTGTAATCCACCTTATTCTTCTTCAGCGGGCTGTTGGCGCTTAGCTCTTCCAGAACTTGGTCATCTAAGACGATATCTTCAGAGACCTTTTCTTTCCCTTTATCTTTTCTGTTTGAGGGTCCGAGATTCTTTTCAGGCAGCGTTCGATTCCGCAGCCGGATATTTTCGCAGACCTTCGGCTCTTCTTCTTTTCCCGAAGTGGATTCTTTAAAGAGAGGGGCAAGTTCCAGCTCTTCATCAGAATCGCTCCCGAATGTAGGCACTTGTGACCCACCAGTGTTAACCATGCGACAATTGCCGGTAGTTCTTTTAATCTCTTTGGTCGTATTTCTTTGCTCTCGACGAGTTTTACGCTTTTCCCGCTTAAAGCGTTGTCGATGAGCAACATATCCTTGCCACCATCTATCGAAAGCTTTGCACTCTTGAGTGGGGTGCGAAATCTTTTGATGATATAAGCAATAGGAGGGGTGCGTTTCCACTTCACCGGTGATGTTTCTTTAGGAGGATGGTAGCTTCATGCCTATTGATATGGCCTTAGCAAACTTTTTCCTCATCTTGAATTGGCTTTTGTCGGTAGCGGAGGTGTTTTGCTCCAGCGGGATCGTCTCAGCTCTTTCATGAAGTCGCTGACGTTTGGCCCTTTCAAATATAGCTGTCTCGCGTTCTCGATCAGCTTTACTTTTCAATCGAGCTTCGTTAAGGAACGCGTCAATCATCTCATATGATAGCTCCGGGAATTTTGGCTCAAGATCTGCCCCCAGTGCTTCGGTATAAGTAGTTTCCTTATCATCCATGAACGAATGGGAAATCACACGACAGCTTGCTACGCATTCTTCAGATTCATCTGATGAACTTTCTTCCTCGCCTTCCTCTTGAAAGATGTGGCTGAGAAACTCTTGGAATGTAATGGGAGTCCGTGCCTTCTGGTTGTATTCCTCCAGTGCGCCAATTTGTTTTTGCAAGTCTGTGTTCTTGTTGCCAGGCTTCACGGGCTTCTTTGACTTCTTTTTCTTCTTCTTCGAAGATTTTGACGGCTGGTTGTGAGTGTTTTAGCCACCACCATCGGTCTTTGGAGTTGTACGCGGTTTCAACATCCCCTCAATGACCTGCGGTTCCAACGGGTTCTTCCACTTGATCGCTGGACATGTCTGAAGATCGTTTAGCATCCTCTTTTCTTGGCCGATAATACAATCTCCCAAGGAGCATCTTCAACGACGGAGCATGTTGCCCCCGGCGTATTCGTCCCCTTAGAGGTGTGGGGCTGCGGGGGATTCACCTTCTATTTGTCAGATAATGCGAACTTGCCCTGTCGGTACTGGTTTTCAAGCCAAAATTTGAAAACGTAGCAGTCTTCGATCGGATGGCCTAGTACTCGATGATAAGGACAGTAGTTGGGCTCGTTGACGTCACTTGGTTGCAAAGGACGTTTTGGATCCGGCAGATTTATGAGTCTGTTACGCAACGCCAGCTCGAATGACCTCCTCGTTTTATCGCGGGAAAAGGAATAAGGACGTCACATCCTATCCTCAAGGGGTACGTACGGGCGCATATTATTTTGACGAACGACCGGCTTCGAGTCGCTCGGTTGTTGTTGAGCATTAGCGACAACGATCGCTTTTCCCTTCCCTTTGTCATTTCGGGAGTCCGGTTTTGGAAGAGGAGGTTTATGGCCCATCTGATCCATCTGCGCTAGCTTGTCAATCAAGGCCTGGAAAGTAGTCGGCTTGAAAAACATCATAAATTGTGAGATGGTTGCTTGCGGATCAAGGGTTCCCTCAAACATACCCACCGCGGGAGCTTCTTCAATGCGCTGCTCGCATTTCGACCATAAGTTCCGCCATCGTATAGCGTACTGAACCCACGTCTCGCCTGGCTTTACCCTGGCATTAATCAGTGCCGTCATCGGGGTACGTTCACTGGCGCTTGCGAAACGCTGAGTAAACAACAGCTCCATCTCCGCGAAGGTTTTAATAGAGTCGTTCGGGAGCTCAGAGTACCATTCGAATGCCGTATCTGATAAGCTTCCAACAAACTGGCGAAGCAACAGCTTGTCGTCACCGCCGGTGTTGCCGCAGAGTGCCCTGAACTGGGCAACATGCTGGTGAGGATTGCCCGTCCCCTTGTAGACATGGAACTTGGGAATTGTGTAACCCGGCGGGTACTTGATTTGGTCGTACCAGCTTGGATATGGCCGTCCTGTTTTTATGACCTGGCCGGCTGCTTCGGTCGCATGATGAACCCGTATTTGTTGGGCGATGTACTCATCCAAATCAGCTTTAGAGATTGTATCCTCTTTAGCCGTCGATAGAGATGGTGGAGGATTTGATGTCTCTCCCCTATCATTTCCAAGGACGATCGGGGGCTCTTCGGCCGGAGGATCTTGTTGTATCATCATCCCTATCATGTCTTGGAAGAGGAGGCCCATACGCTGTATGTTGGCTGCTTGTTCAGCAGCCTCTTTGTCCTTCTTCTCCAATATCCGACGAAGGAATTCGGGGTCGGTTTCTTCCTCTTGGCGTTCATCTGAGGACGTTTCAGGATTTTCTTTTGCCCCTGTAAGTGCGGCCATAGCGTTCATCATTTCTTGAAGCTTTTGCTGTTGCTCCTGCACCTTAGTCACTGATCGGGTAAGCGGTCGATGACCCGTAGATATGCGGCTGTCTTCTTTACCAGACGCCACATAGACGGTGTGCACTACGATGCTCCCTGACTTAGGGTGTTTGGGTGCACCACCTCTGACATTTGTTGCCGGCACGGGGGTTTTCTCTGGCCTTCTTCTTTTGTGGGCCGTTGAAGTTGAAGGGGCCGTTGCAGTGGGTACCCTAGCGATCGTCATCCTTTCCTGTTTGATCTGACGGTCTTTTTCTTCTTGCACCTTCGTCTTCTTTTGTTGACGAGAGTGATCTGGGTCGATCACGGAGTCTTGAACCCTTCGCCAAACTTTGTATATTTTCGAGGACAGCCGTTGAGGGGGCTGTTCTTGCTTTGTTTCCGGAACTCTCTCCGCGGGCGGAGGAGATCTTTTCAATGTAGCGGTTGGAGAATTCTTACGTACCCTCCTCAACAGTTCAAAGCTGTTCCCAGTTGGAACAGCAGCGTTGACTTCCGCTACTGGAGCCGATGGAGTTAGCCCTGAGGGGGAGTTGCCCCCTGCCTTCCTCACTCGTTGCCAATGGCGACGTCGAGCATGACGAGCCGTTGGGACTGGCTCGGAGATTGAGACTTCTTCTTTTTGCCCCCTGTCTGAATGAGGCGCCGCCGGTGTTAACCTCTTAAAAACTGAGGTTGTTTTTTGAGGGGTGATATTCAACCTGTCGAAGACGGATCCTCGAGCAGGGACAGGAGCAGGAATCGTCAGACTTGAAAAGACTGACTCTTTGACAGGGGAAGCCGCCTTGACGACTTCTGGAGCAGCAGTCTTTGCCTTCCTTGGGATAGCCAGTTTAGAATTCTGATCCAGCCTGGCGAAAACCGAGGCTGTTGGTTTGGTAGTGGACGACCCGTTGACAGGGGCCGTCGTGGCAGTGAGCCGGTCGAAGGCCGACTTCTTGTTCACTTCCGGTGCAGGTATTGGCATAGAGAAGCTTGTAGGTGGGACCATGGTCCCGAAGAACAGGCCAGTGGTGGCTTAGGTCACCTGGCCTACCGGCAGAGCGAGGAAGGAAGCCGCTTGGGGCCCATATGCTACACTTCCAGGGGAGGTGGAGCGTCCGCTGCAGTGGCACTTCGAGCAGTTGGTGCAGTTAGAGGCCATTGATGTTTGAGTTCTGCGCCATGCAAAAGACCAAATTTTAGTAACTTGAAATCCGAAGGCAACCATTAACAAACCGCGATTGGTTCGCGAAGACGACACACGAAGTGTGGAGTGGAAAGAGGAAAAGGTCCCACCGGGCGTGCCAGAATCTGTTCCCCTCCGAAAGGCGGTGCACAGGACCGCGATGTCCTGACGCTGAGGTTCGGGGCAGATGTTATATGGTTTTATCCGTCTACCTCTTCAAAGATGCCAAGTTGATTTATGGCACCGTGTATCGGAGGTTTAGACGGATGCGGCCGATATAGCAGACTTCGTCAGATTCCCCCTCGCTTAAGGGGTTTTTGATTGTAGGGACGCTCTTCCCAGCAGGCGCAAGCCCCTGCAGTTAATTACGCTACCGCATCGCGATAACAACTTTCTCCTTCTCCAGAATTTCACTTCGTGTCGTATGTGTTTGTTTTTTCTGTGGTTGCCCGTGGATTGTATACGGAGACCGAGTGATGCCGTCGCCCGTAGGACGTGGATTAGTCCAAATCCGTATTTACTTAGATTTGGGTTTGGTGTTTTTAGTTTAAGGATACGTTAGCCGTATTGCGGCTAAGATTAACTTAAACGTTCGTTAAGGATACGTTAGTCCTGTTTGAGACTAAGATCAACTTAACGTGGTGATCCGTTTAATATATGGCCGTTAGGACTCATCACCTCTCTGACGTCGTTGAAGGATTACAACAATAGGTGTCAGAGGAGTTCAGATATGTACCCTTGAACCAAAGTCGATTTGGAGTTTTATAGTCCATTTGAATGTTTTAAGGATACGTTAGCCGTATTTAGGGCTAAGATTAACTTAAACGGGACCGTTTAGATCTGGCAAAAGAGCGTTAGGAGGCTCTATTGTTCCAGTTTAGGGACGTAGTGGTCCGTGTTCCAGTTTGGGGACGTGGTGGTCCGTATTCCAGTTTAGTGATGTGGTGGTCCGTGTTCCAGTTTAGGGACGTGGTGGTCTATGTTCCAGTTTAGGGACGTCGTGGTCCGTATTCCAGTTTAGGGACGTGGTGGTCTATGTTCCAGTTTAGGGACATAGTGGTCCGACATTAATTTAAGGACGTTTCGGTCCGATATTAGTTTAAGGACGTTTCGGTCCGATATTAGTTTAAGGACGTTTCGGTCCACGAGTTTAAGGACCTCGCAGTCCATATTGATGTGTGGTCGTCGGGACCCGTCACCTCTCTGACGTCGTTGAAGAATTACAACGATGGGTGTCAGAGGAGTTCGGAGATGTACCTTCGAACCGGTCGTAAATTGATTTAGGAGAGCAATCTTGCTCAGTCAATTTAATTTGGGGACTTACGGCCATGATTGGGCTAAGTCCCGTTGAGAATATTCAACATTTTTCTTGATCTTTGGCCCATTAGGCCTGTGCTAGGGCTTTGCCCATATTTAGTAATGCACTGCATTTTATTCTGGCCTGCTAGGCCTTTTTGATTTGGGCTCTGTCCTTTTATTTATGATGCAGAGCATCTGTTTTGGTTTGGGGTCTGCTCTTTTTTAAAATAATGCACTGCATTTTATTAGGCCTGTTAGGCCTTCTTTAATTGGGCTTGGCCCTTTTGTAAGCAATGTAGTGCACTTGTCTGGCGCTTTGCACCAAATAATGAGCGCAAGCTCATATGGTGATGACACGTGTCATGCTCTGGTGAGCGCAAGCACAACAGCGCTGTTCTAGTACGCTGTGCTTGTGCTGCTGACACGTGGTGCGCTGTGGTGAATTGCGCCAGTTTCAGAGAGCAAGGCTCTGTTTCAAAAGCGCATAGCGCAATTGGTTCAGATGCTGACATGTAGCTCTCTCTAGTGGTTTGCGCCAACCCAGGAGCGCAACAGTGCAGTTTTGCAAGTGCAAGGCACTATTAACTTGAGAATCTTTCAGATTCCAGAACCAATGGTTCATAAGTGCAAAGCACTACTTGGTTTCTTGATCTAATTTAGATCAAAGAAAACAAGTGTTTCTTATTTTTCTTGATCTTAAAGAACCAAAGGTTCATGAAAAGTGCAAAGCACTATTTAATAATTTTTTTTTGTTTTCTATTAAAGATCATTGATTTTCTTTTTAGATCTATGATCTGTTCATAAGAGAACTTTCTCTTTCCCTAAAGGTTTTTACCTTTTTTGTTCTTGAGGAGTTCTTCAGAGTTCTCTTTTTTTTCCAGAAAATGTTATTGCTTTGAATTGAGGTCTGGGGTCTCTTTTATAGCGCCCATAAATTAGTTAAATTTGTTAAAGAGATCTTTCTCTGAGTGATTTGGGGAATTTTCCCCACCGTTCGATCTTTGATCTAAGGGCTTCTGTTTTACAGAAGAAAATCTTCTTGTTTTAACAAGAACAGAAAAGATTCTTTTAGAATTTTAATTCTGTTTGGCGCAGATGCCCCAGCGCGTGATACGTGTCGCGCAGCGCACAGCGCAGTGCAACCGTGCTAGCGCATCTGCGCTGACACGTGTCGCGCAGCGCACAGCGCAGCGCAACCGCGCTAGCGCATCTACGCTGACACGTGTCGCGCAGCGCACAGCGCAGCACTACTGAAGCATTGCTTCCTTTAATTTTACTTAAATTAGAGCTTTGCTCTGATTGGGCGCACTGCCTTGGGCGCTGCGCTGCCGTATCAGCTTTTGACACGTGGCGCGTTGCGCGCAGCGCATTGAATCTGAAGCGTTGCTTCGAATTTTGAATTTTGAAATTCAAACAGAGCCTTGCTCTGATTGGGGGAAACAGGAAGCTTTCTTGGAAAGGCCCGCGGTTAGCCGAGAAGGGATAAGGGATGCAATGCACCATTTTATGCGGCTTAACACGGGTTCTTATTTCTTTATCAGCGAGCCGAGCTGCGCCCCCAAAGTCCTCAACACGTACGTGGCCTGGTACGCACACGCAATGGGTCCAGTCATCCAAATGGAAAAGCGCATGCTGGTTGACCGCAAGGGTGCGCCTCCCGGCGGCGATCGCAAGGCTCCCCTGAAGCCGAGGACCCCAGTCATTCCTCCATTGAAAGGTGTTGGAGTTGGACCTCCGCGTGTGTTGAGCCCTCCGCGTGGATTTCTGCTTCATGATACTGTGGCTGTGCCACCAGCCCCCCGTGCTCCAGTGGTAAATGTGGTATCGCCAGAGTCCGGCGCAAGCGCGGGTATCGGGACCCGCCGCCCCAAGGTGTCTGCCAAGCGTAAATCAATCCCGGGTGCATCCAGAGCTGGCGGGCAAAAGAAGAAGAAGTCTCTCCTCTCCCTTGACGCCATCCTCGGTTTAGAGCCTAAAGCCCCTCTTACCGAAGGAATAAGCGAGTATGGCAGCAACAAGGGCTTCTCGGTAGACCCCGCAGACACCGACATGGCGGCTGCTATTGCAGCTTCTGAGCGATCAGCGAGGCTCGAAGCGATGTTGAATAAACTCGCTGAGTCAGGTAATCATTAGCTACTTTCTTCGTCGTTTTATCGCATTTTTTATATTATTTTTGACTAATACTTTCCCCCATTTTCAACAGGAGTCAATACCGAAGAGGCCATTGCTGCCTCTTTAAAAACCTTCCAGGAGGAGGAGAAGAAGCGCGCCTTGACGGGCGTTGGTACGTCTCGACTTATTGAGTTTTTTTTATCCTCTTTTCTGACGGCCAATCTAACCTTTTTTCCTTTGTTTCTTTACAGGGGCCGCGCCAGCTGATGCGGGGACTCTCCCCGGATCCTTTACTGAAGTCATAGCTTCTTCGGGGCTACCGCGAGAGCCTCGACTTGACAAAACGACGAGGGATGCCTTGAAAAATTTGGAGGCATCCCTATTCACGGACGAAGATGCCTCAATGAAAGAGGCTCTGGTGGAATCCGTCTCAACGGCTCGAGAGGAGAGGAAGCGGTTGAGGCGCGAAGCAAAGGCACGCAGGGCTGCCTTGGCCATTGGAGCGGGCCCAAGCACCGTTCCTCGTGCCGATACCTCATCAGAAGAGTCCCCGGTCGCCCTGTCTACAGCTCATAGACAGGCGATTCGCGCCAATAGGGAGGCTAACGAGAAGTCCACCTCAGGTAATACTTCTTTCAGAATTTTGTTTGTAAGAATTGTAAACTCGCCGGTTCTTATGCATCTCATCTTGCAGGGCCAAGTCCGACCGAGGGGGAGGCAGAGACTGTCGAACCCAAGGACACAGGGGGGAGGCACCGGCCGAACTTGAGCCGACGGTGGGCAACGTCGCTGGGGTTATGGAGCCTGAGTTGGGGGCCGAGGGATCCGCAGCCGAGAAGGTCATTGATGCCGAGCCTGAAGTGGCGGCAGATGAAATGATCGTTATAACTGAGCCCAGGGTAGTGGCGGATGAGGCGCTTGAGGCCGGCGACCTCGTGGTGATGGCGGATGAGCCGACGGAGACCGCGGAGCCCGAAGAAGTAGCGGGTGAGATGGGCATGACTCTTGGGGAAGAGTCAGCCGCTTTCTCTCAAGAATTCGGCAATGCTCCGATCATTGCCTTCCCCGCCTACGATCTTTCGCCGTCTCCTGGCCACGTGAGCATGACGACTGACCCCATTGAGTCGAGTGGTGAGGCCACGGGCAGCGGCCTCATGTCGATGGAGGAGGGAGTCGCCTCCGTTTCAGCTGGCGGCTCATCAGGTAAATCCCAAGTTGCTGTCTTTCTTTACCTTACAATCCTTTCTGACAAGTTCACCTTTGTTCGTAACGCAGGTGCAGCCAGTGCCGATACCCCACTGCTCGAGGGAGCGCCTTCAACGACTACCTTGGCGGTGGTCACCTCTCAACCCTCCTTTATACCATCGAAGATGTTGGAAGGTATGTGTTTGCAACTTATTAATCTTATCTTTTAGACGTATAATTTGTGTACTAAATTCGTATTGTTGCGTCTTTTCAGGAGTGCTCTTTGATCATCTATATCAAGTGTTGCTCCCACACTTCTCCTTCCCATCTGAACTCGCTTCTCCCTCTGGTGGCGCTGGTGAGTATAGTTCCCGACTGATATATTTCTTTTTCGGTGATGGAATTATTTCTAACTTTTTCTCGTCCTGGCTGCAGTGCTACGAATCGAAGGGGGAGAAGAAAGATCGGTTGCGCCACCGGCCCTTCCGGCCTTGCCACATGCTTCAACTGGTATAGTAGACTATCTCATCAATGACTTTTCCCATATCTCTTGAATCGTCATCTAATCGTATTTTGTCTTTTCAGCTGTCGTTCCGATCTCGGCGCCTTTTGAGTCTCATATTACAATACCGGCAGGCCCTTCCCAGAGACGTCCGTCCTTGAAAGGTGCCGTGAATAGTCTGCGTATGCTGAGCGACTACATCGAGGAACTCGACGTCGAGACTCCTGCATCTGCTGCAAATTTCGCTACGACGGTTAACCCGATGCTGGTGATATTTGCTAATTTCCATGACGAAGGCATCGTCGCATCTTGGGTTAACCACTGCAGGGAGATTGAGGCTCGCCTTCATTAGCTGGAGTCGATGCGTCTTGCCCCCGAGGTTTTGGCCGTGAGTACTCAACGGGGAGTATGGCTCGAGCAAAGCACTTCTCATTTCCGCCATTTGGAACAAGAAGCAGCTTTGAGGCTGAAGGAGTGCCAGGAGTCTTCAAGCGAAACTGCTCGCTTATGTGCTGAAGTTGAGGCAAACGCCACTGAGGTAAAGGCTGTCTTCGAGGGCCTTCTGGAGCGCATCTCAAATGGGCTGAAACTGAAGCAGGCACTTGACGCTGCCGAGCGAAATGCCCAAGGCCGCGAAGCCACTCAGCAGGCCGTTAGGGAGCAGCTCGTATCTCTCTTGCAGTAAAGGGCTCAGGTGGAAGTAGAGATGGCGGTGGTGGCGGATCAGGAAAAGGCGTGGAAGGAAGTGCATGAACAATTAATAGGGCTATACAAGACGCTTCCTTCCCAATAGCTGCCTTTGTACCAATAAACTTGTAAAAATTTTCTTTTCCTTCTTCGAATAACATGTATCCATTCTTTATTCTTTTGTACGCTTCACTTTGTACTTGATTACATTCAATAAAGATATACATTTTTCTTTGCAATGTCTTGTGCTATTTCTTTGCTTTTTCTTTTCTCTTATTATCAGTATACTGTCTTGATAAGCACATTTGACCGATAATAGAGTAAGCATCTAGATTTTTCCGAGAGATAGTGATGGCTTAGACCGCAGGTTCAGATCTGCCGCCTAAGACTTTTCAATTCTATGAGCCGTGAGGGTCTCACAGAGATTTTCTACCTACGGATCGAGAGGATCTCGTAGGTGTATTTTCTCCTTAGGAATCGTGAGGATTCCTAAGCGCGTTTTCTCTTATAAGTCGTAAGGATCTTATAAGAGAATTTTTCCACTCTTACGAGTCGAGAGGACCCGTAAGCGATTGTTTCCCTCCTTGTCGAAATTCGACTTTGGAGAGTGAGACCCGTGAATAGTATGCAATAGGCCGTTTTAGACCGACTTGCAGGGTCCCATTGTTCAGGAAACAAGTTTTTTAATCCCTGTTGCCTGAGGCTTCATCTTGCAAGTTGAGACGAATCGGGAATTTTCCGCGGAGACACTGGTTTCTCTGCGAGCCGACGCGAATCAGGAGGCTCTTATCAATGATATTTGTTTTCCTGAATTGAGGTATTTACCAAGGATTATTTGTTTCCCTGGTGTTGAAACGGATCGAGAATTTCCCAAGGAGACACTGGTTTCTCTGCGAGTCGACGCGAATCAGGAGGCTCTCATCAAGGATGTTTGTTTCCCTGAATTGAGGTATTTGCCAAGGATTATTTGTTTCCCTGGTGTTGAAACGGATCGAGAATTTCTCACGGAGACACTGGTTTCTCTGCGAGTCGACGCAAATCAGTAGGCTCTCATCAAGGATGTTTGTTTCCCTGAATTGAGGTATTTGCCAAGGATTATTTGTTTCCCTGGTGTTGAAACAGATCGAGAATTTCCCACAGAGACACTGGTTTCTCTACGAGTCGACGCGAATCAGAAGGCTCTCATCAAGGATATTTTTTTCCCTGAATTGAGGTATTTGCCAAGGATTATTTGTTTCCCTGGTGTTGAAACGGATCGAGAATTTCCCACGGAGACACTGGTTTCTCTGCGAGTCGACGCGAATCAGGAGGCTCTCATCAAGGATGTTTGTTTCCCTGAATTGAGGTATTTGCCAAGGATTATTTGTTTCCCTGGTGTTGAAACGGATCGAGAATTTCCCACGGAGACACTGGTTTCTCTGCGAGTCGACGTGAATCAGAGCTCTCATCAAGGATTTTTGTTTCCCTGAATTGAGGTATTTTCCAAGGATTATTTGTTTCCCTGGTGTTGAAACGGATCGAGAATTTCCCACGGAGACACTGGTTTCTCTGCGAGTCGACGCGAATCAGAAGGCTCTCATCAAGGATGTTTGTTTCCCTGAATTGAGGTATTTGCGAAGGATTATTTGTTTCCCTGGTGTTGAAACGGATCGAGAATTTCCCACGGAGACACTGGTTTCTCTGCGAGTCGACACGAATCAGGAGGCTCTCATCAAGGATATTTGTTTCCCTGAATTGAGGTATTTTCCAAGGATATTTGTTTCCCTGGTGTTGAAACGGATCGAGAATTTCCCACGGAGACACTGGTTTCTCTGCGAGTCGACGCGAATCAGAAGGCTCTCATCAAGGATATTTGTTTTCCTGAATTGAGGTATTTGCCAAGAATTATTTGTTTCCCTGGTGTTGAAGCGGATCGAGAATTTCCCACGGAGACACTGGTTTCTCTGCGAGTCGACGCGAATCAGGAGGTTCTCATCAAGGATGTTTGTTTCCCTGAATTGAGGTATTTGCCGAGGATTATTTGTTTCCCTGGTGTTGAAACGGATCGAGAATTTCCCACGGAGACACTGGTTTCTCTGCGAGTCGACGCTAATCAGGAGGCTCTCATCAAGGATATTTATTTCCCTGAATTAAGGTATTTTCCAAGGATATTTGTTTCCCTGGTGTTGAAACGGATCGAGAATTTCCCACAGAGACACTGGTTTCTCTGTGAGTCGACGCGAATCAGGAGGCTCTCATCAAGGATATTTGTTTCCCTGAATTGAGGTATTTTCCAAGGATATTTGTTTCCCTGGTGTTGAAACGGATCGAGAATTTCCCACGGAGACACTGGTTTCTCTGTGAGTCGACGCAAATTAGGAGGCTCTCATCAAGGATATTTGTTTCCCTGAATTGAGGTATTTGCCAGGGATATTTGTTTCCCTGGTGTTGAAACGGATCGAGAATTTCCCACGGAGACACTGGTTTCTCTGCGAGTCGACGCGAATCAGGAGGCTCTCATCAAGGATATTTGTTTCCCTGAATTGAGGTATTTTGCAAGGATATTTGTTTCCCTGGTGTTGAAACGGATCGAGAATTTCCCACGGAGATACTGGTTTCTTAGCGAGTCGACGCGAATCAGGAGGCTCTCATCAAGGATATTTGTTTCCCTGAATTGAGGTATTTTCCAGGGATATTTGTTTCCCTGGTGTTGAAACGGATCGAGAATTTCCCACGGAGATACTGGTTTCTCTGTGAGTCGACGCGAATCAGGATTTTCTTTATCAAGGATGCTTGTTTCCTCGAGTCAAAGGATTTCCTGAAGACACTGGTTTCTTCGGGGTTGGGATGAACCGTCGAGATTTGGCTTCGTTTTCTGGCAGAGCCTGTTGGGAAAGTTTGGTTCCCTCTTTGTTTGCGCCCTTGGATTGTATATAGGGATCGGTGTGATCTCAACTGTAGGGCCAAAGTTTTATCATCATTTTTTTTATTTTTGCGATGCTCTATCATTTCAGCTTTTGTATCGCGAAGGTCGCGATTGCCCAATCATTTCGGCTATTTTTCGCGGTGCCCAATCATTTCGGCTATTTACTTTATTTTCACTCGCTGCTTTTTATTGCGAGTTGCCTAATCATTTTGGCTATTTTGTATGCATACGTTTTTACTTGCTGCTTTTTATTGCAAGTTGCCCTATCATTTCGGCTATTTCGTATGCATGTGCGGCCTACCGGCTTCTCACTGTAAACCTGAAATTAGACACCGATTTCGGCATCAGCACCGCTACAACTGGGATATTGCCAGGAGCGAATCATCATTTGCCTCCGTCGATATTGAACAAAGGTGGCTTAGCGAACAGGGTTAAGGTCCTGTCGACTAAGGCTTTTAACTTCATGAGCCGTAAGGGTCTCACAAAGGTATTTCTCCCTACAAGTCGTGAGGATCTTGTAGGTGTATTTTCTCCTTAGGAATCGTGAGGATTCCTAAGTGTATGTTCCTCTGTAGGTCGTAAGGATCCTACAAGAGGGTTTTTTTTGTAAGTCGAGAGGACCTACAAGGGTCGTTCATCATATGAACATATCCCTAGTCACGGATGGGACTTCGTTAGGGAAATGTTTATTCGTGCCCGTGGATTGTATACAAGGGTCAGTATTGAGCCACTTGTAGGGCAATATCGAAAGTTGTGGGGGTTGCTTAAGCACAGGTTTAGGTCTCTGTAACTTAAGACTTTCAAATCTTATGAGCCGTGAGGGTCCCATAAGAGAGTTCTCCTTACGAGTCGTGAGGATCTCGCAAGTGTATTTTCTCCTTAGGAATCGTGGGATCCCTAAGTGTGTTGCTCCCTCGTGAGTCGTAAGGATCTCACGCGGGTGGTTTCTCCTTACAAGGTCGAGAAGACCCTGTAAGTTTCTTTTAACGAGGTTGTGCCCTTTCAGGTTTTCACAAACACTCGCCGGTAGTCCTGCTGTTTTTACTCACGGAGTCCTTTCGGGTTTTCATCCGTGCCCATTTTGCTTATGGACATACCGTTTTTTATATATATTTTTTTCTTTTTCTTTTATTCATCTCGTCAGCCTGAAGATGCTGCGGTAATAGTTTAAAGACGTTTCGGACCTTCGTTAGTTTAAGGACGTTTCGGTCCGGCATTAGTTTAGGGACGTTTCGGTCCGCCATTAGTTTAAGGACGTTTCGGTCCGTGCAGAAGAAGGCTGGCTACAGCTTATAAAGTTTGAGCTTAGGAAGATAGCGAGCGGACATAGTCGTCGTCATCTATCATTGACCTAGGCAGTAACTCGCTAAGCGTAGTATTTCTTTAGGAATCGGCCATTTATTGGCCAGTAAGGCCTTTCACCGTGCATATCCATAAGTAGATAGGCTCCACCTTGGTAGACCTTGTCTATGATGTACGGGCATTCATAGTTCGGCTCAAATTTTCCTCGCTTAGCTCAATTGGGGATCATAGGTCTTTTGACCACTAGCATGAGTTTGCCTTGGCGAAATGTCCTCGGCCGGGTCAATCTTTCATATGAGCGCGTCATCTTTGGTTTATAGGCCTCCAGATTTTGTTGCGCTATGAGCCGGGTCTCATCAAGGGCATCGAGCTCCTCAAGGCGAAGGTGAGCATTTTCTTCATCTGTTAGCTCGTAGTGGACTGCCACTCGTAGAGAGGGTAACTCTATCTCGAGGGGGAGTACTGCTTCTGTACCGAATACCAGCGCATATGGCGTTGTGTTTGTGGCCGTCTTGAACGTAGTTCGATACGCCCAAAGAGCCTCTTGCATCCTCTCGTGTCAGTCCTTCCTATTTCGGGACACCATTTTCTTCATGATCTTTGTTAAGGTCTTATTGAAGGCCTCGGCTAGACCATTAGCTCGCGGATTATATACCGAGGAATATCTCCAATCTATATTATGTTGTTGCGCGAAGCGATTGATTTTGTGGCTTCTGTAGGCTGGCCCGTTATCGGAGATGATCCGTCGTGGAGTTCCAAACCGATATAGGACGTGCGTCTTGAAGAGATGGAGGATATTCTCCGTCTTAACTTCCCTCAGCGGTACTGCCTCTGCCCATTTGGAGAAGTAGTCAGTCGTCGCCAGGATGAAACGATGTCCCTTGGACGATGCTGGTTCGATAGGGCCGACTATATCAGTTCCCCACATTTCGAACGGCCAGCTAGACACCGTTGGATGTAGTGGATTTGGATGCTGGTGGATGAAGTCCCCATGAATTTGGCATGAGTGGCATTACTTCGCATATTCGAGGCAGTCCTGGATCATCGTGGGCCAGTAGTAGCCCATCCGTTTGATCTTCAACTTCATCTTTGGGCCCGCTTGGTGAGAACCGCAGAGTCCGTCATGAACTTCCTGGACGACTCTTTTCACTTCGTCAGGTCCCAGGAATCTCAACCACAAAGAATCAAACGACCTCTTGTACAGAGTATCATTGACGAAGGCGAAAGACAGAGCTCGTTTCATAAGATGATGTCTTGAGGACGCATCTTCGGGCATTCGGCGGTATTTGAAGTAGTCTATAAAGCCTTCTCTCCAATCCTCGGTATTTTCCCGATCTTTTATTTGCAGGGTCGTCTGCTCAGTCGCTCTCTTCTCTTCGGGTGATTCCGGAGATATTTCTGCTGGGGCAAGCACCCGACGGCTTTGTACCACGATTCTTACGTTATCGAGGTTCTCATCGGCCAGTTCCTTAGCGACCTTGGTCAACGCGCCTGCTTTGCTGTTTTCCATGCGCGGTATGTTTTCTAAAGTGTAGGAAGGAATTTGGGTCAACAATTGTTGCACTTTTTCTCCGTACTTTACCAATTCTGGTTTGCATGTTTGGTAGTCGCCGTTTACTTGACTAACGACCAGTTGGGAATCTCCATATATGAGGAGGTTTTCAATTCCCATGTCGATGGCGATCTCGAGGCCTGCTATCAGAGCTTCGTATTTGGCTTCATTATTTGTCCTCGGCTCTGCCAGGGAGAAAGCAAAGCGCATTATCCCTCCTTGTAGAGTTACAAAGATGAGTCCTACCCCCGATTTGATTATAGGGGTACTTTGTTTGCGTTTCTTCATGGAAGATACTCCATCAAAATAAAGCTCCCATCGAGTATCACCACCATCGATCACATCAAACGCATGTTCGTCTGGAAGATCGCAATTTAAAGGAGAATCGGAGGGTATCGGATGCTCAGCGAGGAAGTCGGCGATGGCCTGGCCTTTCACTGCCTTGAGAGGTTGATATGTTATCGAGAACTCCATCAAGAGCAGGGCCTATTTAGCGAGTCGTCCCGTCAATATGGCCTTTGAAATTAAATATTTAAGAGGGTCCACCATCGAAATGAGACGGACCTCATGCGCCAACGCATAGTGTTTAAGCTTTGTTATCGCAAAGATCAACGCCAGGCAATGTTTTTCAATGGGGGAGTAGTTGCTTTCTGCCCCCAGTAGAACTTGACTTAAGTAGTAGAGTGCTCTTTCCTTCCCTTGATCGTTCTCTTGTGCCCATAATGCGCCTAAGGAGCCTTCGAGAGCGGTTGTATAAAGAATGAAGGGCTTTCCCTTGACTGGAGCAGCCAACACCGGCGGGTTCTGCAGGTATTGTTTGATCTCGTCTAGCGCGTTTTGGCATTTTTGGTCCCAGACGAATGGGGTTCCCTTCTTCATCAGATGGCTGTAAGGACAGCACTTTCTTGAAAGGTTGGCTATAAATCGCCGTAAATACGCGAGCTTCCCTTGGAGAGACCGCAGCTGTTTGAGAGTCCTTGGCGGAGGCATTTCCATGATTGCTTTGATCTTTGACGGATCTATCTCAATACCGCGATGTTGGATGATGAATCGCAGGAATTTGCCCTAGGAAACTCCGAGTGCACACTTGAGAGGGTTCATCTTCAAGTTGTATTGTCGAAGATGTTGAAATACGGTCTTCAAATGCTCGAGACGTTCCTCGTATGATTTGCTTTTAACCACGAGATCGTCGATATAGCATTCGACGATTACGTGTATAAGGTCATCGAAGATCTTTGTCATGGCCCTTTGGTAGGTGGCACCGGCATTCTTTAAACCGAAGGGCATTACCTTATAGCAGAATATACCCAAAGGAGTCCTGAAGGCGGTGTGCTTCTGGTCTTCGGGATGCATTTTTATCTGATTATATCCTGACGAGCCGTCCATGAAGGAGAAAACCTCGTGAGTGGACGTATTGTCTATAATCAGTTCGGTGACTGGCACTGGGAAATCGTCCTTCGGGCAAGCTTTATTAAGATCCCGGAAGTCTACGCATATGCGCACTGTCCCATTTTTCTTCATCACCGGGACGATGTTGGCGATCCATTCAGGGTATTGAACTTCCTAGATGAAGCCGGAGTCGATCAGCTTCTTGACCTCGGCGTTGATATTCATCTCAAGCTCGAGCCGCATTCTTCTCGGTGCCTGTTTGACTGGCTTGACGTCCGGAGATATCGCCAATCTGTGCACAGCAATTTCTGGATCTAGTCCCGGCATTTCGGAATAGTTCCACACGAAGCAATCTTTGTGCTGCATAAGCAGGTCTTTTAATGAAGCCACCTTCTCTTCAGACAGTAGCTCACTAACAAATGTCGGTCGCGGATCGTTCGCCGTTCCCAACTCAATTTTCTTAAAGTTATCTGCGGTGGTATGGATTCTATCTTCCAGCTCTTTTGGCGCTGGTGGGAATTCTGAGATTACCTCGTCGTTGCTGTTTTCGAAGCACCAGGGAAGGTCATCCATGTTCTCGGGCTCTTCTTTTGATATCGTTATCACGTGACAAGTACGAATTCGCTTCCAATCCCAATGCGGAACTGGTTCTTCTTCCGTGGCCTTGGGTTCGTGCTTCTGGGGCGGCGCTACCCTCCAGTTGTCGGATAGAGCGAATTTGCCAAGCTGATACTGATCTTCGACCCAATTCTTGAAAGTGAAGCAGTCTTCGAGAGGGTGCCCTATCACTCGGTGATAAAGGCAATAGTCCGGGTGAGAGACTTTGCCTGCTTGTTCGGGGTGTTTAGACTCCGGCAGTGTAAGCATCTGATGTTTTAAAGCGAGGTCGAGCATTTTCTTCATCTTGTCTCGAGGAAAAGAGTACGCTCGACCCATTTTTCTCATGAGGGATAGATCGGAACCGCTTGGTTCCCGCTTGTGTGGCCTTATAGCCCCGCTTCGTTGCTGTTGAGCGCCTTTTTCGCGTTTCGACTTATTTCTGCCTCTGCGTCGGGCCTTCTTTATAACAAGTTGACAAGGAGCGGCATTTTCATCTTTCACGGCCTGTTGGAGAAGGCGTTGCGTTTTGGCTTTCTCGTAGATGATCATTTCGCGGTTATGATCATCCCGGACTTTTTGACCCGCTTCCTTTATAAGCTTGTCCATTTGTTCTTCGAACGACGGACTGGGCACTTTTGCATCTGGAACTTTCACTGTCTCAGGATTAGCGTCCTCCCATTGAGCATCTGCTTCTTCATCGAAGTCATACATGACATAGCAGCTGTTTAGTAGCTCTCGTTTTTTGACCGGATGTATCCAAGTCCTTTTGTATCCATTCTCCTATTAGGCAGTTTGCGTTGAGTCCCGGGAACGTTCCAGACTTTGTCATAGAACTTGGCTTTTCGAACGGTCTGCTTGAAGGATATCCCCTGGCGTTTCAGCAGCCTTTTCAAACCTTCCGTATAATATCTGGGAAGACGGATAGGGTGAAACCTGTACAGCGTAGGATCCGTGCCATGCCAGATTTCTTTTTCCACTTTGGTTTCTTCAAAGCGGTAGAATAGAATTGCTTTTTCGCTTTCTCGCCTGGGAGGGATATAGAACGTTTGTAGCTCTTCTACATTGTAAATATCAAGTGCATCCAGTTCTTTACGGTGTTTAAGCGGCACCATGGCGACTTGTAGACTTTGCTCTTCGTCAGCGGACGTTTGTATTGAAGGTCGAGCAGAGAATATAGCATGGACCTCATCTTCCAAATCGCTACTAAAGATCAACGTAGGAGCGGACGGTCCTGGCTTGTTGTGTCGAGACGTCCCAGAGTAAACTATCTCTTCTTCTTCTTCGGTATCATTCCCGAAAATAGGAATGGTGGCAGCGGCTTTGTTCTCCGGCTTGTGACACCTTTCCGTGTCTTCGAAATTCGGTAAGAATTATTTGGCATCTTTATATTTGCGGACTTCGTTCACGGAAAATGGATTCAATTCTCCCGCCACGGTATACTCGAGACCATCCTTAGTGTATTTCATACACTGATGTTGTGTAGAAGGGATGACGTTGTACTCGTGTAACCACGGTCGGCCGAGCAAAGCGTTGTAGCATGTCTTGGCTTCTATGACGTGGAACTTAATGTCCGTGACGAGTAGCCTGAAGCGTATCAGTATCACAGACCCAAGGGTTCTTGATGACTGGGAGTTGAACCCGGAGATGGTGATCTTGTCCCGAGCAAGGTGCTGGACGCTCATGCAGAATTCTTTTAACACCCGCACATTGAGGAGGTTAACGGAGGATCCATTGTCGATCAGGATTTTGCCTATCTTTATATCGTGGCAGTATCCTGAGACATAAAGGGGGCGATTGTGTTCGCACGTCCCAAGAAGAAGGTCTTCATCACCAAAAGCGACATCGACCGTGTGCACTTCATCCAATTCATCCTTCATCTTTTCCTCGGCCAGGAAACCTTGGAATTGCTCCGGATCCTGTAGTGCCTTGATTAACGAATCTCTCGCCTCCTTTGATAGTGAAAGGGCGTCAAGAATGCTGAGCTGTGAGGGTAGCTTCCTCAGATCCGCTAAGACGTTGTAATCCACCTTATTTCTCTTCGGCGGGTCCCTGGCACTTAGCTCCTCAACAACTTGGTCATATAAAACGATATCTTCAGAGACCTTTTCTTTCCCTTTATCATTTTTATTCGAGGGTCTAAGGTTCTTTTCGGGGAGCGTGCGATTACGTAGCCTGATATTCTCGCAAACCTTCGGCTCTTCTTCTTTTCCCGAAGTGGACTCTTTAAAGAGAGGTGATCAGTCGAAAATAATGTATTTTTAACACGGCAATTTCCCTATCTTTTGTATTCATCTAGAAGTGTTCGGCATTCATATTACACATATTAGCAAATCAGTCGTAAAATATCAGTTTGCATGTGTTAGACTCTAAAACCGACATTTCTGAGGAAATTGTGTGTTTATCATGGCATCGCATCATCCCTGTATTGCGCAACACTTGTTTCGAGATTTGTGCAGAAATTGCAGGATTAAAGCCAAAAGAAGCTGATCAAAAATACACCAACCCCAAGTCTTGAGTTCTGGTAGCAATCTATAGGGCAAAACACAATTCAACATATCACAAAAGGGCCCATATGTCAGTACCAGAGAAGCCCAAAAGTTTCAAGCGTTAACTCCTCCAAAGAGCCGCGGAACCGCGGCGGGAGCCGGCTTGAGCCGCGATTCCGCGGCGGTTCTGCCACATCATCACCTAATTTTCAGGGCATAATTCCTATCTCAGTGGGTACACCTTATTTTGACACGTCAAATTCCAGAATTCTTCAGAGTCTTCTGCCAGATCAGCAAAAGATGATTAATTAAGCTAATCCTAATTAATCTCCTAACTAATCTCTTCTAGAAGCTCCCTCCTAACTAATCACATCTAGAAACTTCTCCTCTAACTAACTTTTGAAGGGAAATTCAAATCTCCTCAACAAACTTTTGGAGGGAAATTCAAATTTGAAAGCCTAGATCTAGGGTTTTGATGGTCTATAAATGGTAGCCTAGATCTAGGGTTAATTATTCTTCCATCAATAGTTCTTTAGTTGTTCATTCTTTACCTCTTACACCATCTTCTTCCACAAGTCTAGTGACAAGACTTGTGCGAAACCCTAACCCTAATTCTAATCAAAAGTCAAGATCCTGAGTACCAAATCAAGCGAGAAGCCCTTCAACCTTTTAGGAGCGGAGCCGATCTCCAATCGAGCAAGTGATCCAAGCCGATCCGCGACTCACGGAGCCGAGCGAAGCCAAATCGACGATCGAGTTCTTCCTCTTATAGTTCTTGAGCGAATGTAATGAAATTGTTGATATAAATAAAAGGTGAAATTCTTTAATCTTGTTTTCTTTAAATTCTTGCATCATGATTCGATCTCAATTTGTAATTGAAGTTCTTGTTGTGATGTTTGAGTAAAACTCCGCTCGTCAAGGAGTCGAGACGATCAATAGAATGATAATGTAAAAAATCTTAAAACGATTCTTAAGTCCTACGGGTTTTGTAAACCCTAGCAAGTTCAAGAACCGATGGCCTAGTTTCGTTGCGATGCTTTCTTGATTGTGATCGCTCGAAATTAGGGATCTACGATCGTTTCTTGAATTTACTAGAGGCTAGAATGTGAATGATATCGACGAATAAACAAGGGATAAATGATGAAACCCTAGTTTCACTAGAAATCCCTAATTCTCGTCGATCATCATCGATCTAGTATCAATCCATCGAAGGATGAGAATACGTCATCGTAAGATTACATCACATCTATAGATCCGATCGATTCCTACGAGCCTCATTTCGATTCTTGATATTTGGTTGGAAAAATCATCAAACTATCAATTCTTGATTCTATCTTTTTCTTGTTATTAGATCTATATTTTCTAATTCTTGAACTTCAAATATAAATCATGAATTGTTTTGTTTTGTTTTCTTTAAAGTTTCGACTCATCTAATTCAAAAGACGAACTATTACACTGTCCCTGTGGACGATCCGCACTCACTTACAATCTACATCCGACACCGTAGTTGATTGCGGTCAAACAATTCTTTGATTGTGATTCTATACATTTTCTTAAACCGACAAACAAAGAAATGATCAATCAAATGGCGCCGTTGCCGAGGATAGTGCGCTAATTGTTCGTATTTTGAAATTTGAGTTGAAAAATTTATTCCATTATAATTTTTAGATCTAAACTCGCACAAACCCTAATACGTGTGTTGTGATTGATTGCGAGGAAATCTGGAATCATTGGAGCTTGGATAAAATTTTTATGAATATTCCAGAATGCTAAGGGGATCAACATAAGCAATTACCTAAATTTTCGTGCAGAGATCTCTTCTACCCACCGCGATTCCGCGGCAAAGACCCCTCTCCTGCGGCGGTTCCGCGGCAATCTTGCTGCTTCACTGTACCAATTTTGCTCTGTAAGTCTCTATCTTTCTTATCTCTCCCCTCATCTGCTCCAATTAACATTTTGTGCGGGTTTCTTTGCAAAATAATCGCAGCGCGCAAAATAGCAAAATTAAATTGTGCGTGTTTTTGATTCTTGGTTGTTTGCATAATTAATACGGACATTAAGGGGCGAAGACCAAATCCAGATTAGGTGGGGAGTTCATTACCCTTCCTAAGCCCCAAAAATCGCAAAATTTGCATCCGCATTTACCCTAATTAACTAAAAAAATATCTAGAGATGACTCTAAGGACCGTCGCGCTCACTTAGGACAAGAGAAGGCCGTGGGTAATTCATTGCTTATCCGCGTTTTCTTGTGGTGTCTAAGGCAAGTGTGTCTAAGGCTAGTGGTTATTAATTAGGCCCACTACTTACGTAGTGGAGTACCTTCCCACTTACCTGGCACTTACCTGGCCACAGGGGGACAAAGAGGCAGTGGAGGATTTATCCTGCGACTTGTCTTTTGGCAGTTAGGAGCGGTCTAGAGCTTTGACCTAGGTGACCACTAGAATTAGGGTTTGCCTGTTGCATTTGTTGTGTTGCATCATTTTTTTTCCTTCAAAAATCCGTATATTTTCAAAACAAACACCAACACTTCATTTCCTCTAATTATACCAACGCTGCCACTTGTGCTACAACCATTTAGCACAATGTTAGGCTGGACACGGGATTCCATTTCCCGTCTTGTCCGCGTTTCTTTTATCGACCCCAGAGTCGGTAATTCTTCGTCTTCTCCCCCACCACCCACCACAACCGCGATGGACCTAAATCCATCAAACTTTAACACTACTCTGCCACCACCTGCAGGTGCGCAGAATCTTCCACGCATTTCTCTCCACGAGAGATGCTATCCTACACGTGTTACCCTTCCCACTTGTCTTTCTATACCACCTTCAAACGGGGAAAATTTTGAAATCAACCCCCAATTCATCAAACTGTTACCCAAATTTCACGGTCTTGATTCTGAAAACGCATACGTGTTTATTTCCAAATTTGAAAACGTATGTGCTTTGATGGGAAATTCACAACTTTCTTTGGATGCTCTGCGTTTACGTCTTCTCCCATTCACTTTGTGCGATTTAGCCGAGAAGTGGCTTTACATCACACCCGCACATTCTATTTCAACATGGGACGAATTCGTTGCAGCATTCCTTAAGAAATTTTATCCCAATCACAAGACCGCTCGTGTTCGGAGTGAAATCTCTAAATTTACCCAACTTCCTAATGAACCATTTTGGAAATGCTTTGAACGGTTCAAGGATCTTCTTATCCGATGCCCTCATCACGGAATCTCCAGATGGGATTTGTGTCGAATTATCTATGAGGGTATTGATCTCACTACTAGACAGATGCTTGAAACCATGTGTCATTGCCAATTCCTATCTAAAGATGATGGTGAAGCTTGGAAATACCTAGAAGATTTAGCTCAAAACACATCACAATGGGAAAGTGTTAGACCACCATCGCCTAGGGAAGATGTCAATCAGATCGATGTTTCCGTCTCCATGAAAGCCGAAATGGCCGCAATACAAAGGAAACTCGACGCTATAGAAAACAAAATCTCTTCAGCCTCCCTAAACCAATCCACACTTCCCAAAACTGTGTGTGGCTGCTGTTCAAACCCTTTACAGTTGACGGAAGAATGTCCTTTGAATGTACCGTTTCAAGGTCACACTAATGCTGCACTTCAGCAAAGACCTGGAAACTACCCCTCTTCTTCCTCATATAATCAAGATTGGAGGAATCACCCGAACTTTGCTTGGAACCAATCACAATCTCAAAACACGGTTCCAATCCTAAACAATTTTCAAAGGGTCCCTCCACCACAACAGCAACCACCACTTCAATTGAGTCAGCACCCCTTCCAACCGCAAAATTTTCAAAATCCTGCCAACACTTTTGCACTGCATGAAAACTTTTTGCAATTGGCCGGTATTGATAATACCTCTGCACTGGTGCAAACCTTGGTTACTTTCATGAAACAATCCATCCAAGAGTCGGCAAGTTTTCAATCTTCCATCAATAATATGATAAAGATCATTCTCACTCGAAATGAGATAATCAAATCAATGGAAGCACAAATTGAACGAATAACAGCCGAAATAAGTGCTAGAGAAGAAGGGAATCTTCCATCTCAACCCGTACCTGATCCTGTACCTTCACATTGCACTAATGTGGACGCTTTTACAACGTTGAGATCTGGAAGAGTGCTAGACAATCCTTCGGGTGAAAAAATTGATAGTGATGAATTGATCATTAACACCCCGGCTTCCACTTCCACTTCCTCTCACACTTCTACTTCTTACCCTATTTCATCTAACTTACCTTCTTCTTCCGAGCCTATTCTCCGTTTTCCTAAAGGCTCGAACCCTCCACCCACCTCATCTTTTCCACCCCCACAAAATTCTCCACAAATGTTGGACCCAACACTTATTGATAGAGCTCCATTTCCAAATAGGTTGAGGCCCAAGAAACATGATGACCAAATGGAGAAGATTGTGGACATGTTTAAGGAAGTTAATATCAACATCTCTCTCCTAGATGCTATTCAACAAGTTCCGTCCTATGCGAAAATTCTTAAGAACTTGTGCACTAGGAAAAGGAAGACTCAAGTGCCTAAAAAAATCTTCATGTCGAGTACTGTAGACACGGCTTTTCCCCAACAATTACCACGGAAACGTAAGGACCCTGGCTGTCCTACTATTTCCATTTCTATTGGGGAGAAACACATCAACCGTGCTTTACTTGACCTTGGCGCTAGTGTTAACTTGCTTCCTTACTCGGTTTACGAGCAACTAGGTATCGGAGTGTTAAAGCCTTCGAACATAACACTTCAGATGGCTGACCGATCAATCACCAAACCTAGGGGTGAACTGGAGGATGTGTTAATAAAAATCGGGGAATTTGTATTCCCTGTGGATTTTATTGTACTTGATACACAGCCTGTAGCGAAACCCCGGAATCAAATTCCGGTGATTTTAGGTCGCCCCTTTTTGGCCACTTCCAACGCTATCATCAACTGTCATAATGGTTCTATGACCCTATCCTTCGGGAATAGGTCAATTGAGCTGAACATTTACAAGTTGGGAAGTGTACCCTCCGAACCTACTGCTCAGGTCTGTTCTGTCGACTTAATGGATGTCGACAGCAGCGAATTTGATGATCCTCCTGATATTGATCTAGACTCTTTTCATACGTTATTGTTTGACCCAACTATGTATCATACACATACAGACTCTTCCACCGAGATGTCTAGGTCAACAATTAACACTGATTATGAACTGTTTTTAGAGTCTGAAGAGCACCATGCACTTTGTGATGACATTATTCATCGGGGTATTGATGAAACTTTTGAGGAGATCTTCGCTGATGAACTCGCATTTCTGAATAACATGGGTGTTGAGAAGAATCATCTCCCAATCAATGAAATTGAACCTCCACCCCTTCTTCTGAACTGTAAAAAGAATGCGAGTAATCCATCACAATCACTGCATCGTCTCTCCAAAATGAGACGCACACACATTCTATTCCACCACTTACCCTTTCCACACTTCTTCTTCCACCAACCAGAGCACTGCATTGATAAAATTTTTGAATGGTTGGTGTTAACATTCAGTCTTTGCAAAGCTTGGCATCGACCACTGATTTTTGACCCCCTCATGTGATTTTCAAAAGATTAACATTGCATAACTCAAGTTTGGGGGGGGGGGATTTTTCTGGCTCTTGAAAAGAAAATTTTTACAAAATTATGAGCCAAAAATAAGTTTGGGGGAGGTTCTTCACTTAAATATTTTGCCCCCACTAATAAATTCCTCCCAAGCTTACAGGTTTTTCGAGATTTAGCAGATGGCAACGGTGAGGACACTGTTGAAAACAAGTTTGGGGAGGTTTGTGCTTATTTTCGCATCATTTGCATATCACTTTGCATAAGCACAAAACATTTTCAAAACCTATAAAAATTTAAAAAATTTCAAAAAAAAAAATATAAAAATATTTTTGTACATAAATAAGATAATAAAGGATTAGATAGTGAAAAATTACATCCATGAGATTAGAAAAATTTAAGAAAACTAAGAAAATTAGAAGTTTTCTTATATGAACTAGTAATAAGTAGTTATGAGCCATTGTCCCAAGGGTTAGTAAGATGAAGGAAGTCACTAATCTGAGGATAAAAATAAGTCTGAAAAATAGTTTCTATTCTGGAAGCCAAACATTTTGAACGTTGATACCCTGCTATTCGCACTTACACACGTCTTAAAGCCTGGGATAGTAGAGGATACCTTGAAATGCTCTTGTCTTAAAGCCAAAAGTATGAAGGAAATAAAAAATGAAATGAAGAAAATATAAAGTGGTGAGAAAAATGGACACTGGTTTTGTTATCACCAAGGGCAATAAAAAAATATATAGCGAGGGTGCTTCTTCACCTAGTGCCCTAAGGCCAACTGGTCTGGGAGTCACTGCTATGCCTGAGGTGGTGCAAGAAGAGGAAAAACACCAAATAAGCAAGCACATGAGTAATCGGTCGGTTAGTACCTCAAGAAGTATTAACGGTAGCATGAAAGTGTGTGAGCAAATTCAGCTAAATATTCATTAATTAAAAAGTACTGAGGCTGACGGGCAAGAGTATGATAGCTTGAATTGAATTCTCCGGGTGTAGGGATGTCCTTTACACACACGCAGGGTTATATGATCGATGTTTGGAAGAAAGATAGGAATGAAGAATAAGATGATGTTTTAATGAGGGAGGACGTGATTTCTGACATCTTTTCATGACCATTAAGATAGGGCTCATGACAACCGAAAAGCTAGCTTAGTTGGAAACCCTAATTTTCAAGGCTTTTCTTTTACAATTCTTTTCTTTAAATGTAATATTCATGATCTTCCTTTTATTATTGGATTCTGTGGGTGCAATCCGCTGAAAACTCTCAGGAGACAACACTCCTCCTACTAGGGACACCTAGAGGTTTAAAGGCCTGTTGCACGTGCTCAGTGCAATCGTGTTGCCTATGAAAGTGTGCTAGTTAGTTTTTCTCTTTCTTTATTTTCTCCTTCTCTTTTTAATAAAAAGTTCGCTCGAGACGATCGAAAATAAGTTTGGCGGAATTTGATCAGTCAAAAATAATGTATTTTTAACACGGTAATTTCCCTATCTTTTGCATTCATCTAGAAGGGTTCGGCATTCATATTACACATATTAGCAAATCAGTCGTAAAATATCAGATTGCATGTGTTAGACTCTAAAACCGACATTTCTGAGGAAATTGTGTGTTTATCATGGCATCGCATCATCCCTGTATTGCGCAACACTTGTTTCGAGATTTGTGCAGAAAATTGCAGGATTAAAGCCAAAAGAAGCTGATCAAAAATACACCAACCCCAAGTCTTGAGTTCCGGTAGCAATCTAGAGGGCAAAACACAATTCAACATATCACAAAAGGGCCCATATGTCAGTACCAGAGAAGCCCAAAAGTTTCAAGCCTTAACTCCTCCAAAGAGCCGCGGAACCGCGGCGGGAGCCGGCTTGAGCCGCGGCTCCGCGGCGGTTCTGCCACATCATCACCTAATTTTCAGGGCATAATTCCTATCTCAGTGGGTACACCTTATTTTGACACGTCAAATTCCAGAATTCTCCAGAGTCTTCTGCCAGATCAGCAAAAGATGATTAATTAAGCTAATCTTAATTAATCTCCTAACTAATCTCTTCTAGAAGCTCCCTCCTAACTAATCACATCTAGAAACTTCTCCTCTAACTAACTTTTGGAGGGAAATTCAAATCTCCTCAACAAACTTTTGGAGGGAAATTCAAATTTGAAAGCCTAGATCTAGGGTTTTGATGGTCTATAAATGGTAGCCTAGATCTAGTGTTAATTCTTCTTCCATCAATAGTTCTTTAGTTGTTCATTCTTTACCTCTTACACCATCTTCTTCCACAAGTCTAGTGACAAGACTTGTGCGAAACCCTAACCCTAATTCCAATCAAAAGTCAAGATCCTGAGTACCAAATCAAGCGAGAAGCCCTTCAACCTTTTAGGAGCGGAGCCGATCTCCAATCGAGCAAGTGATCCAAGCCGATCCGCGACTCACGGAGCCGAGCGAAGCCAAATCGACGATCGAGTTCTTCCTCTTGTAGTTCTTGAGCGAATGTAAAGAAATTGTTGATATAAATAAAAGGTGAAATTCTTTAATCTTGTTTTCTTTAAATTCTTGCATCATGATTCGATCTCAATTTGTAATTGAAGTTCTTGTTGTGATGTTTGAGTAAAACTCCGCTCGTCAAGGAGTCGAGACGATCAATAGAATGATGATGTAACAAATCTTAAAACGATTCTTAAGTCCTACGGGTTTTGTAAACCCTAGCAAGTTCAAGAACCGATGATCTAGTTTCGTTGCGATGCTTTCTTGATTGTGATCGCTCGAAATTAGGGATCTACGATCGTTTCTTGAATTTACTAGAGGCTAGAATGTGAATGATATCGATGAATGAACAAGGGATAAATGATGAAACCCTAGTTTCACTAGAAATCCCTAATTCTTGTCGATCATCATCGATCTAGTATCAATCCATCGAAGGATGAGAATACGTCATCATAAGATTACATCACATCTATAGATCCGATCGATTCCTACGAGCCTCATTTCGATTCTTGATATTTGGTTGGAAAAATCATCAAACTATCAATTCTTGATTCTATCTTTTTCTTGTTATTAGATCTATATTTTCTAATTCTTGAACTTCAAATATAAATCATGAATTGTTTTGTTTTCTTTTCTTTAAAGTTTCGACTCATCTAATTCAAAAGACGAACTATTACACTGTCCCTGTGGACGATCCGCACTCACTAACAATCTACATCCGACACCGTAGTTGATTGCGGTCAAACAATTCTTTGATTATGATTCTATACATTTTCTTAAACCGACAAACAAAGAAATGATCAATCAAGAGGGGAAAGTTCCAGCTCCTCATCAGAATCGCTCCCGAATATAGGCACTTGTGACCCGCCAGTGTTAACCATGCGATAATCGCCGGTAGTTCTTTTAAACACTTCGGTTGTATTTCTTTGCTCTCGACGAGTTTTGCGCTTTTCCCGCTTAAAGCATTGTCGATGAGCAACGTATCCTTGCCACCATCTATCGAAAGCTTTGCACTCTTGAGTGGGGTGCAAAACCTTCTGATGATATAAGCAATAGGAGGGGTGCATTTCAATTTCACCAGTAATTTTTCTTTCGGAGGATGGTAGCTTCATGCCCATTGATGTGGCCTTAGCAAACCTTTTCCTCATCTTGAATTGGCTTTTGTCGGTAGTGGAGGTATTTTGCTCCAGCGGGATCGTCTCTGCTCTTTCATCAAGTCGCTGGCGCTTGGCCCTTTCAAATATGACCGCCTCACGTTCTCGATCAGCTTTACTTTTCAACCGAGCTTCATTAAGGAATGCGTCAATTATTTCATCTGATGGCCCCAGAATTTTTGGTTCAGGATCTGCCCCCAGCGTTTCAGTACAAGGAGTCTCCTCATCGTCCATGAACGAATGGGAAATCACATGACATCTCGCCATATATTCTTCAGATTCATCAGATGAACTTTCTCTCTCATCTTCCTCTTGAAAGACATGATTGAGGAACTCTTGGAATGTAATGGGAGTCCGTGCCTTCTGGTTGTATTCCTCCAGCGCGTCAATTTGTTTTTGCAAGTCCGTGCGCTTGTCGCCAAGCTTCACGGGCTTCTTTGATTTCTTTTTCTTCTTCCTTGAAGACTTCGACGGCTGGTCGTGAATGCTTGGGCCACCACCATCGGTCTTTGGAGTTGTACGTGGCTTCAACATCCCCTCAATGACCTGCGGTTCCAACGGGTTCTTCCACTTGATCGCTGGGCACACTTGAAGATCGTTTAGCATCCTCTTTATCTTGGCTGATAATACAACCTCCCAAGGAGCTTCTTCAATGACGGAGCATATTGCCCCCGGCGTATTCATCCCCTTAGAGGTGTGGGGCTGTGGGGGATTCACCTTCCATTTGTCAGATAACGCGAACTTGTCCTGTCGGTATTGGTCTTCAAGCCAATTTTTGAAGACGTAGCAATCTTCGATCGGATGACCCAGTACTCGATGATAAGGACAGTAGTTGGGCTCATTGACATCATTTGGTTGCGACGGACGTTTTGGATCCGGCAGATTTATGAGTCGGTTGCACAATGCCAGCTCGAATAACCTTCTCGTTTTATCTCGGGGAAACGAGTAAGAACGTCCTAGCCTCTCCTCAAGGGCTACGTATGGGCGCATATTATTTTGACGAACAACCGGCTTTGAGTTGCTCGGTTGTTGTTGAGCATTAGCGACAACGATCGCTTTTCCGTTCCCCTTGTCATTTCGGGAGTCCGTCTTTGGAAGAGGGGGTTTATGGCCCATCTGATCCATTTGCGCTAGCTTGTCAATCAAGGCTTGGAAGGTAGTCGGCTTGAAAAAAATCATAAATTGCGAGATGGTTGCTTGCGGATCAAGGGTTCCCACAAACATACCCACCGCGGGAGCTTCTTCAATGCGCTGCTCGCACTTCGATCATAAGTTCCGCCACCGTATAGCATATTGAACCCATGTCTCGCCTGGCTTTACCCTGGCGTTAATCAGTGCCGTTATCGGGGTGCGTTCACTGGCGCTTGCAAAACGCTGAGTAAACAACAGCTCCATCTCCGTGAAGGTCTTGATAGAGTCGTTCGGGAGCTCAGAGTACCACTCGAACGCAGTATCTGATAAGCTTCAAACAAACTGGCGAAGCAACAGCTTGTCATCACCGCCGGTGTTGCCGCAGAGTGCCCTGAACTGGGCGACATGCTGGTGAGGATTGCCCGTCCCTTTGTAGACATGGAACTTGGGAATTGTTTAACCGGGAGGGTACTTGATTTGGTCGTACCAACTTGGATATGGCCGCCCCGTTTTTACGACCTGGCCAGCTGCTTCAGTCGCATGATGAACCCGAATTTGCTGGGCTATGTACTCGTCCAAATCAGCTTTGGAGATTATATCCTCCTTAGCTGTTGATAGGGCTGGCGGAGGATTTGACATCTCTCCCCTATCTTCTTCAAGGACGATCGGGGGATCTTCGGCCGGAGGATCTTGTTGGATCATCATCCCAACCATGTCTTGGAATAGGAGGCCCATACGCTTTATGTTGGCTTCTTGATCAGCAGCCTCTTTGTCCTTCTTCTCCAATATTCGACGAAGGAATTCGGCGTCGGTTTCTTCCTCTTGGCATTCATCCCAGGACGTTTCAGGGTTTTCTTTTGGCCCAGTAAGTGCGGCCATAGCGTTCATCATCTCTTGGAGCTTCTGTTGCTACTCATGCGCTTTGGTCACTGATCGCGTAAGCGGTTGATGACCCGTAGATATGCGACTGTCCTCTTTACCAGACGCCACGTAGACGGTATGGACTACAATGCCCCCCGACTTAGGGAGTTTGGGTTCACCACCTTTGATATTTGTCATCGGCGTTGGCACTTTCTTCGGCCTTCTTCTTTTATGGGCTGTAGAAGTTGAGGGGCCGTTGCTTTGGGCACCCAAGCGGTCGTCACCTTTCATTGCTTGACCGGGGGATTTTCTTCCTGCCGACCTTTCGACTTCTTCTGTTGGCGAGAGAAATTGGGATTAATCATGGATTCTCAGACTCGTCGCCATGTCTTGTAGATCTTTGAGGACAGCGATCGAGGAGACTGCTCTGGCTTTTCTGCTTCTATGGCAGTCTCTACTGGTGGAGGAGATCTTTTGAGCACCGCAGACGGCGAGTTTCTGCGTACTCTATTCAGTAGCTCGAAGCTGTTCCCGGTGGGAACAGCAGCGTTAACTTCCACCGTTGGAGCTGGCCGAGTCATCCCAGAAGGGGAGTTGCCCCCGGTCTTCCTTATCCGGCGCCAGTGGCATCGGCGGGCGCGACGAGTCGTCGGTATTGGTTCAGAGACAGAAACAACTTCTTCTTGCCCCCTGTTCAAGTGTGGGGCTGTTGTCGGCGTCAGCCTATTGAAGACTGATATCTTTTGAGCAGCAGGAGCAGGAGTGGGATTTGGGATGGTCAGTCTTGTAAAGACTGATCTCTTAGCCGGAGAAGCCGCCTTGACGACTTCATGAGCAGGTTTGGCTATTCTTTTTGGAAAAACCATTTCTGGGACTGCAAGCTTCATCGTGGGCCCGCAGGGGTTTTGGCCCAGTCTGGAGAAGACCGAGGCACTGGTGTTGGGCAACCCGTTGAGAGGGGCCACAGTAACCGAAAGTCGATCGAAGACCGACTTCTTAGGAGCTTCTTGTACGGGCACGGGAGTGCTGAAGCTTGTTGGCGGAAGCATAGTTCCAAAAAACAACCCCGCGGTGGCTTGAGTAATCTGCTCCACGGGCATGGTGAACAAAGAGGCCGCTTGGGGCCCGTAGGTTATGCCCCCAGTTGAGGCCGGACGCGAGCTGCAGCTGCAGTTGGAGCACTTCGAACAAGTAGAGGCCATCGATGCTTGATTTCTGCGCCAGGAAAAAGACCAAATCTTAGTAACTTAAAATCCAAAGAAAACCATTAACAAACCGCGATTCGTTCGCGAATACGACACACGAAGTGTGGAGTGGAAAGAGGAAAAGGTCCTACCGGGCGTGCCAGAATCTGTTCCCCTCCGAATGGCGACGACGACGTGAGAACGTCTTTCCTGAAATTCTGGGCAGATGCTATATGGTTTTACCCGTCCACCTCTCCGAAGATGCCAAGTTGATTTATGGTACCGTGTATCGGAGGTTTAGACGGATGCGGCCGATGTAGCAGACTTTGTCAGATTCCCCCTCGTTTGAGGGGTTTTTGATTGTGGGGACGCTCTCCCTGCAGGCGCAAGCCCCCGCAGTTAATTACGCTACCGCATCGCGGCAACAACTTTCTCCTTCTTCAGAATTTCACTTCGTGTCGTGTGTTTTGTTTTGTTTGTGGTTGCCCGTGGATTGTATACGGAGACTAAGCGATGTCGTCGCCCGTAGGACGTGGATTAGTCCAAATCCGTATTTACTTAGATTTGGATTTGGTGTATTGGTTTAAGGATACGTTAGCTGTATTTAGGCTAAGATCGACTTAAACGTTTGTTAAGGATACGTTAGTCTGATTTGAGACTAAGATCGACTTAACGGGATCGTTTGGATCTGACGAAGAGCATTTGGGGACTCTATTGTTCTAGTTTAGGGACATAGTGGTCCATAGGTAGTTTAAGGACATTGCGGTCCATATTCCAGTTTAGGGACGTGGTGCTGCAGGGTTCCTAGGCACTCTAGTGAGGTCTCCCAAGCCATCAACCATGGCAATTTCAAAAATTATGGTGCCTACAAACCCTAAAGTACGGATCGTTTGCTAGATATCTAGGCGAACAAGAACTAGTTAACAGTTAACTAAAGAGATACGGAAATTACAACCTTTGTAGATCCGGATATCCACCTCCACGGCTCCGCAACGAGGTCATCTCCGCTGTCCAAATCAAATCCGGGCTCTAGAGTCGACTTCGTCGGAGAATGGGCAAGCTAGGTCGTCGATGTCCATGCCGAAGATGATCTACGTCGAGGCATCGATGAATCAAGCTCCACCTTCACCAAACCCTAAAATCTTGTGAAGGAAACACACTCTACTACTTGGCAAGAGGTAGAGGATGAAGAAATAGGAATTGGGTTAACTTTAGAATTGGATTTCTCACTCATATCCAACAATCACCATTGATGGACTTTGCTTTTCTTCACTTGAAGAATGAAGAAGAAGAAGAAAGATATTATGATAAGTTCATAGAAAAAAAAAATTAATTCTTATCATAATATTAACTAGAGTTAAGTGTAGAGAATGAATCATGGTTAGTGGGAATGGTTAGGGTTAAGGATGAGATAAGTATGGTTGACTTGAACAAAGCTTCATGAAGCTTCAACTAAAGAACAAAAGAAGCCACCATTCTTTTCTCATTTTCATTTATTCATTTATCAAAAATAAAAAGGATAAATAAATAGATAAATGAATAACTAATAGGAAACCCTAAACTATTTCATTAACCAAGGTTTAATCTTTACACTTGAACCCTAGCATGACATGTATCATCAAACATGATACAAGCAAGTGCACAAAAGTATATCGCATATACAATGCGCACATCCGAGTGAGAAAATCCGTCTAAAGTGAACCGATACTAGTTAATGCAAAGTAATATATCAAATATATAATTATACATTAAATCATTAAATCAACACTTGATTCAATGATCCGGTCATGCGCACATAACCGACTGGTATCTAATATATCGGCTTATCGAATCAACGCTTGAATCGATAACTAGGTTATATCGCATACAACCATTCGATATATTTATCGCGAGAATATAATACGGTATCACATACACGCATTATTCTCGGTCCCGCACATATCTCATATGCACTCCTATTTCGTTTCGCTTGAGCCAGGAAACCTCTGTGTAGGACTCTAAAGACTCGTCAATACGCCGGCAGCGGATGATGATCATATCAAACATCCACAAGCCGCAAGCGGTCTGCTAAACGTAACGGCCACCCGGGTATTGAGCGATCTGAAGATCGACGAGCAAGCCCGCTCACACTCCAGTGAATCCGACCAGTAACACTACCGTACAGTCCGGTCTGATCGTCTGATATGTCGCATATCTCGCCTAGGGGTGGTATACGTCAGACCCCAATAGCTCAATAAGTCGTGTCGATATGAGGTCTATAACTGTTCGAGAAACTACTGGTAACACTTACCAGTAAATCTCAGCAACCCTGGCCAGGGATTTCCTGTTATAGCCAATCGAACACAGCGCAACATCAACTCCCTATACCGGGAGAGACGAATCCCCTCCTATCGCTCATTGCCTCCATGTGACTCGGGACTGTACCCAAAAACCACCGTTTTGCACGCCCTCTTGGACGTGGTAAGATGGAAATCAAAGCACAGTGGGAACCACACAAGACTCTATGACGATCTCGGGTCAACAGACTACTCTGTACCAGTGTCACCAGAGAACTGCCATCTGACGTTAGGTATAATACCATCTGGGAGTTCTCGGCGAGTCCGTCCAGTGTACCCAGTCTCTACTGAGCACCCGTATATCTCCTCTGATGTCAAACACCGATGGATATGGGATCATCCATCGCCCATCTGTATGGGTCGAGAAGGTACACGCTAGTCTACTCTGGTATATCGATGCCCCGTCTCGATACACCCTCGACCAGGGACTGTGAAGGATGTACTTATAGACTACCATGTCCCCACTAGTATGATCCGCATCATAGTCCAGGTAGTCAAGTACAGATCCTAAGGGCTTTACCAACATGTAACAGAGAGACAATCAGCATACACGTTAAGGTAAAGATCAACCTGATAGCATACTATCATGTCGAGCAAGAAAGTCCTCCCTATATATGTCCCAGCATCCACTACAATATACATCCTATGTATAGTAATGGCCTCTAGGGCATACATATAACTAACAATCTCCCACTTGCACTAGGGCCATATGTAGCAGTGGTTTGAAGTATCTCATACTCAACCATCCCATAAAAGTGTCTCTCTCTGGGAACAGGCCTTTGTGAGTGGATCCGCTGTGTTGTCCTCTGAGTCTACTCTCCTAACCTCGATCTCCCTGGAGATCAACTATCTCCATGATCAGGCGATGCTGCCTTAGAATATGTCTGGATCACTGATGGGACGGACGTTCTTTGCTATAAGCCACAACTCCATTGTCTCACAATGGGAGGAACATAGTTCATCTCATGAACCATTATATATCCAAACAGCCTCTTTGGTAGCATCTTAAGTAGCGATGTATCCAGCCTTTATCGTCTAGTATGTCACGGTATCTAGCTTGGAACTCTTCCAACATACCGTCCCTTTACTGAGGGTAAAGACAATGCCTGCGACTGACATTCAGTCGTCTTTATCACTCTGGAACACTTCCAGTGATTCTCCCCAGGATCGATTGATACCATCTCACTACATCTAGTGAGAATCCTAACATCCAATTAAATCTATCTCATAGATCCAAAATCCAGGATTTAGTAAGTATCACTTTGATCCTATATGGAGAATCTTTGTGATAAACGGAGATAGATCGAGCGTAGCATAAGAAACTCCTTTCTTATCAAGAGTATGTCATCCACGTACTCTACGAGGAACGTCACGATACTCCCTACTACCTTTTCGTTTATACAAGGTTCATCTACCATTTTGATGATGTCAAATTCTTTGACTAACACATCAAAACAGATGTTCCAACTCCGCGATGCCTGCTTTAATCCTATAAAGCATCTTGCACACGTTTCCGCTGCTCCCACTGTTTACGAAGCCCTCTGGCTGTGTACTTACAGACGCACTCTTCTAAATCATCATTTAGAAAAGCAGTCAAGACACCCAACCACCAGATATCGTAGTCATGGTATGTAGCCGTGGTAAGTAGGATCTGGATGGACTTAAGCATAGTCACTTGAAAAGGTTTCATCATAATCCACGCCTGGTCGATGACGAAAACCTTTAACAAGTCTAGCTTTGAAAGTCTCAACTTTTCCATCTACACCAAGTAATCTTCTCAAGATATACTTGCTCCTGATGGGGATTTAACCCTTCAGATATAGCAACTAAAGTCCATACTTTGTTGGTGTATTAGGATTCCATCTCAGATCGCTAAACATCCAGCCATTCTTACAGAGTCTTACTCCTGATGGCCAGCTCGAAACTAGTTGGGTCATCATCTCATGATGCAATCCTCGCTCCCACTGTCATAGAGAAACAGAAGTATCTCTCAGGTGGGTGAGGAACCCTACTAGATCGGCGGAGAGGCTGAGGTTCGTTGGTAACTATTGAATTCTTTGGTTTTATCAAATCATCTGCTGTATTTAGTATAGCTGGAACCTTTCCAGTTCTACATTACAGTCCTTGCCTCGAGCTTGTCCGGATTTTGTTTTTAGACATAGGCCGGGCAACTCCAAATCTTAACTGGCTTAAGACATGGGCTCTTCCCTTTCCATATCTCATATGGAGTGGTAGGCAACTGATTTGATTCGAACCCTATTCAATAGGTATGCAACTTCATAAGTGCATAACTCCCAGAAGGAAAAAGGTAACTCAGTAGTACTCATCATAGAGCACACCATATCACATAGGGTGTGATTGCTCCGCCCCGATATACCATCGTGCTATGGTGTATTCGGAGGAGTAATGCTGAGAGAGAATCTCATTCTCCTTTAGAATAATCCAGGAATTCCGTGCTCAAGTATTCTCCTCCTTGATCACATCAAAGGACATAATACTTTTACCCGTATTTTGGTTCTCTACTTCTTACTTATATTCTGTGAATATCTCATAAGGTTCGGACTCATGTTTCAGCAGGAACATATGACTGAATCTTGAGAGATTATCAGAGAACGTAATGAAGTATAAAGAACCAGTCTTGGTATTTGTAGACAGGGGACCTTCATACATCAACATGTAACATCCCAAGAGTTTACTAACTCTTTCTCTGTTTCCAATAAACAGAGCTGTGGTCATCTTATCTTTGTGACATGACTGGCGAGTTTCACAAGATGTAAATTCAAACTGATTTAAATATGCATCTATATGTAACTCTAGCTAGTCGGGTCACATTGATCTGACCTAGTCTACAATACCTCAAGAAGAATCCGTTCATTTCTGAACTCTTCCTCTTGTGTGTGTTCTGTATACAAAGAACTGTAGTTTGATTTAGAACATCAATGCTTTTAGACAACGTGCCTGAACCGATCAACTTTTGATATAGGAAATGTTCAAAACATTATCCAACAATACAAAATTATATCCTTTCTTTTCTAACAAAGAGAGTGATATGATTTGGTATATCAGGTTCGGTATCTAACAACATTCGTTCAGAATCAATGTATTCAGGTAATACAGGGTGACAGTGACCGACAGACTTGGCTGCAACACTTGCCCCGTTTTCTGCATCATGAAACTTATCACCCGTTCTCAGTTCTCTACCTCTCTGTAGCCCTATGTAACAAATTACATATCTGGGATCCTGATCTGGTATCACATACCCAGGACGTAAAGGATACTGAGAAACAGTTCTGTATAATGAACACACCCGAAGATGATGCATCAGCATGCACTCTCTTCGTTTGGGCGGCACAGGAATTCTGGTAATCCCCAATTTCCTGCTCTATCTTATAACAATTATAAGTTGGAGCGGGACCAACGTTCCCCAGCTCAGTATAACAAGCGGGTTCGGTCAATAATCCGTATTATTATCTTGATTAAGGCGTGATATGGTCGCTACCAGGAGAGAGAGAGAAGAAAACACTCAGCGTGCGCTCTGTCAAGAATAGATTGGTTATTATTTTATCTAATCAGGATGGCTCCCACTGCTTTTTATCAAATCTTCCTTCAAACCCTAAAAGGAAAGACTAGCCGGGATTAATTGCACACTACAAGTTCGCCAATCTTTCAGCCAGGCCAGTGTCGGTACTTTGAGGGAGGTCCCCCGTGCTTTCGCACGAACCTAATTAATGTAAACCTCGTTTTTCCCAGAGGCGTAACCTCGTTAACACCTTTCTAGACACCTACTTGATCGGCTAATTGTAATGTATAAAACTCTCCCAGGAGTAACACTTACTCGCAGCGGGTATCGGGATCCAACTATCTCATAGAAGGTATGCAATCTCATTGCAAATCTCAACACTTGAAATTCCCGATAATATTTTGCCCCTAGCGTCCTATGACCTTGACGCAGGCCAACAAACCATAGTCCGCTAGTCAAGTTCAACCCGTCATTTCCTGATTGAATTAAACCCACCCGCACGACCCTTGACGCAGGCCAACAAAGTCGCACGACTACCCTAATCCAATCACATCATATGCTTATACAGATAAGCACCAGTTAGCTACCGCACACTACGCCTTGACGCAGGCCAACAAACGTAGCACGAATACTAACTACTACTTATCTGAAATGACGGAGGGCTACGACAGGTTTTTCTGAAAACCTATTGCGTAATGAACTTGATATCGTTGTAGAATCAAATGAATTTTGAAATGGAGTGTTTTTGAGGCTTTTCTAGTTTTGCTAAAGGAGTCACTCCCGGTGAAGGGATCGTCGGTCCTTTCCTCATCGAATAAGGTGCAGGATATATCTCATATACCGCTGTGCAAAGCAAAAACACTTAAAAGCAATCAAAAGACAAACCGAGGGTGTAGCATCTGCCAGTTGTTGCTAAAGGAGTCACTCCCGGTGAAGGGATCTCGGTCCTTTCCTCATCGAATAAGGTGCAGGATATATCACATATACCGCTGTGCAAAGCAAGAACTGTAGCTACCTGTTTTATTTTGAAATTCGATTCTACAACATCTTAGGTTTCTTTTAATTCATTAATCATATTAATGAAGTCCCATCATTTAAGTACCTAAACATCACAGATAGATATGACGTACACTTATGCCATCCGCATTCGCCTCGATGTCCCCTCGTGCACCATTAGGTTAGGTAACTAACGGCAGAGCAGGGCAGGGCTAGCGCGGGTGTAAAACATAAGTAACGTCTATATAATATATCATATATACTATATACTATATCCATCACAGAAACATCACATGATCTCATCACAGATATCGCAGCAGAAGAATCATATGAAATATTGGATATACTAGGACGTCCGTGTTTTCAATACGAGCCAGTATAAAACACGGATTCCACGGTCGTGATGAATAGCCAAACCCACACCCCTAGACCCCTACGAGAGCGGCAAGCAACCCTACCAATTCTGGAGTTAGGAGACCCGGACTCGACTCCTCGAGTTGGTCTCCCACTGGACTCCAGAACCCGGTTACTTGTGCCCTCCTCCTTGGGTCTATCCTAGTGCGGAAAAGTAAATAATATACAACAGGTGACAACTCCCGCAACCTGGAAGCGCCCCAATAAAAGAATATTACATACAAGTTTTTACATGAATGAAAATGAAAAACACTCATCTCACATAAAAACCCCCGGCTATTCAAACACGACGATCCAATATAACATATCCAGCAACACATAACATCACATGTCATCAACGTAAGTAAATATGCGCATCCCAATTGTCGTTGACATATAGCAACGAAACCGGCGATATCACATATTACACTTACGGTCACAGAAAAGAAAGTGTAAAACTACAACAGTTGGAATCCGCAACCACCTCAGACATCGCATGCCTGACCAAATGAATTACTTAGACATCGCATGCCTAACAATTATAAACCCCGCATTTTAGTCTCAAAATCGAAAACTCTTTTCAATATCAAGTCGGTTAATTCAACAAGATTCCCGACATCCTGATCGAATGCTCGTCGCAAACTTCAGTAGACGGCCGCACCCCTCACGCCGTCGACGAAGTGCACCAAGGCGGAACACCGCTACCGCGAGCACCCGGAGGGATGCTTTCGGCGACGGGGTTCTCCTACAGTCACTTGGTCGGGGCTATGGAGTGAAGCTGTCTATTAAGTTTACCCGGCGAGTATCCGCGTACGCTACGTGATTGCAACGGACTTTTGATCACATCAAAATTCCGTGGCAACCGATCAAGTGAGACTAAACTGCTACGTTTATAACATTCATTCAGTTATCATATAACTTATTGTGAATTCCAATTATTGTATCCCATTCCAGATAAACAGAAAATGTTAAACTTTCCGATCGAACAATCGAACACCCAAGTTTTCCCGATACAGATCAACACATGAAACAAGTCTAACAATATTCCGTTCGTGCCTCAGTACCAACGGTCCAGCCGTAGAAGGGTCAAGCCAACGCCTCACATGTGGCACGCCGTACTGCCCCAAACCCGAAGGTTCAAAGGGCAGTTCAAGACGGTCACATAATCGAGTTAAGGTTTGTGTCTTCTAGAGGGACCATCGCGTTACTTGCACTACTTAGAACGTCGTTAAACTATGGAAAATCCAACACTTGGAAATTTCCCGACAGGGGAAAAATCGGGTATTTATATCCGGTCGAACTTTTTAACATATTCTAAAATTTATCCGGAAAGCCACACAGACAAAATTTGATATCCCGATCGAAATTCCGAATCCCCAAATCAACTCAGAAAAATCAACTCTTGAAAATATATTAAAAATATCCAGGAATACCAGAACAGTACCATAGGAATTACTGTAGAAGACAAGTGGCACAAGACGACAAAATGGCCGCGCTTGCGCCGCACAAGCCAAGCTCGTGCTGCGGAAGCGCGGCGCACTGTAGGAATTGTGTGCACGAATTTTACAGTATTTCTTAGAATTGCCTGCTGATGTTTCTGAATATTTTTAATGTTGAAAAATCCCAGAATTTAAAAATTGTACAGAGAGCAATATTGGTTCGGGGTTTCGGGTTCGTTCGGACTTCAATTTCCGTCTGGACTTCGCCTAAGGCTCTAGCTAGTCTCTGATACCACTGCAGGGTTCCTAGGCACTCTAGTGAGGTCTCCCAAGCCATCAACCATGGCAATTTCAAAAATTATGGTGCCTACAAACCCTAAAGTACGGATCGTTTGCTAGATATCTAGGCGAACAAGAACTAGTTAACAGTTAACTAAAGAGATACGGAAATTACAACCTTTGTAGATCCGGATATCCACCTCCACGGCTCCGCAACGAGGTCATCTCCGCTGTCCAAATCAAATCCGGGCTCTAGAGTCGACTTCGTCGGAGAATGGGCAAGCTAGGTCGTCGATGTCCATGCCGAAGATGATCTACGTCGAGGCATCGATGAATCAAGCTCCACCTTCACCAAACCCTAAAATCTTGTGAAGGAAACACACTCTACTACTTGGCAAGAGGTAGAGGATGAAGAAATAGGAATTGGGTTAACTTTAGAATTGGATTTCTCACTCATATCCAACAATCACCATTGATGGACTTTGCTTTTCTTCACTTGAAGAATGAAGAAGAAGAAGAAAGATATTATGATAAGTTCATAGAAAAAAAAAATTAATTCTTATCATAATATTAACTAGAGTTAAGTGTAGAGAATGAATCATGGTTAGTGGGAATGGTTAGGGTTAAGGATGAGATAAGTATGGTTGACTTGAACAAAGCTTCATGAAGCTTCAACTAAAGAACAAAAGAAGCCACCATTCTTTTCTCATTTTCATTTATTCATTTATCAAAAATAAAAAGGATAAATAAATAGATAAATGAATAACTAATAGGAAACCCTAAACTATTTCATTAACCAAGGTTTAATCTTTACACTTGAACCCTAGCATGACATGTATCATCAAACATGATACAAGCAAGTGCACAAAAGTATATCGCATATACAATGCGCACATCCGAGTGAGAAAATCCGTCTAAAGTGAACCGATACTAGTTAATGCAAAGTAATATATCAAATATATAATTATACATTAAATCATTAAATCAACACTTGATTCAATGATCCGGTCATGCGCACATAACCGACTGGTATCTAATATATCGGCTTATCGAATCAACGCTTGAATCGATAACTAGGTTATATCGCATACAACCATTCGATATATTTATCGCGAGAATATAATACGGTATCACATACACGCATTATTCTCGGTCCCGCACATATCTCATATGCACTCCTATTTCGTTTCGCTTGAGCCAGGAAACCTCTGTGTAGGACTCTAAAGACTCGTCAATACGCCGGCAGCGGATGATGATCATATCAAACATCCACAAGCCGCAAGCGGTCTGCTAAACGTAACGGCCACCCGGGTATTGAGCGATCTGAAGATCGACGAGCAAGCCCGCTCACACTCCAGTGAATCCGACCAGTAACACTACCGTACAGTCCGGTCTGATCGTCTGATATGTCGCATATCTCGCCTAGGGGTGGTATACGTCAGACCCCAATAGCTCAATAAGTCGTGTCGATATGAGGTCTATAACTGTTCGAGAAACTACTGGTAACACTTACCAGTAAATCTCAGCAACCCTGGCCAGGGATTTCCTGTTATAGCCAATCGAACACAGCGCAACATCAACTCCCTATACCGGGAGAGACGAATCCCCTCCTATCGCTCATTGCCTCCATGTGACTCGGGACTGTACCCAAAAACCACCGTTTTGCACGCCCTCTTGGACGTGGTAAGATGGAAATCAAAGCACAGTGGGAACCACACAAGACTCTATGACGATCTCGGGTCAACAGACTACTCTGTACCAGTGTCACCAGAGAACTGCCATCTGACGTTAGGTATAATACCATCTGGGAGTTCTCGGCGAGTCCGTCCAGTGTACCCAGTCTCTACTGAGCACCCGTATATCTCCTCTGATGTCAAACACCGATGGATATGGGATCATCCATCGCCCATCTGTATGGGTCGAGAAGGTACACGCTAGTCTACTCTGGTATATCGATGCCCCGTCTCGATACACCCTCGACCAGGGACTGTGAAGGATGTACTTATAGACTACCATGTCCCCACTAGTATGATCCGCATCATAGTCCAGGTAGTCAAGTACAGATCCTAAGGGCTTTACCAACATGTAACAGAGAGACAATCAGCATACACGTTAAGGTAAAGATCAACCTGATAGCATACTATCATGTCGAGCAAGAAAGTCCTCCCTATATATGTCCCAGCATCCACTACAATATACATCCTATGTATAGTAATGGCCTCTAGGGCATACATATAACTAACAGGTGGTCCATAGGTAGTTTAAGGACGCTTAAGTCCGTGAGTTTAAGGACCCCACAGTCCGTGTTTTAGTTTAAGGACGCATAAGTCCGCGGGTTTATGGACCCCACAGTCCGTGTTTTAGTTTAAGGACGCATAAGTCCGCGGGTTTAAGGACCCCACAGTCCGTGTTTTAGTTTAAGGACGCATAAGTCCGCGGGTTTAAGGATCCCACAATCCATCTTTTGGTTTAAGGACGCTTAAGTCCATGAGTTTAAGGACCCCACAGTCCGTCTTGATGTGTAGTTGTCGGGACCCGTCGCCTCTCTGACATCGTTGAAGGATTACAACGATAGGAGTCAAAGGAGTTCGGAGATGTACCCTCGAACCGGTCGTAAATTGATTTAAGAGTGCAGCTGTGCTCAGTCAATTTAATTTGAGGACTTACGGCCATGATTGAGCTAAGTCCAGTTGAAAAATATTCAACGCTTTTATTTATTTTTGGTCTATTAGACCTGTGCTAGGGCTTTGCCCACATTTAAATAATGCATTGCATTACTTTTTATTTTTGTTTGGGCTCTGCCTATAATGGATGCAGAGCATCAATTTGTTTTAGGCTCTGCCTATTTATAAATGATGCAGAGCATCAATTTTACTTGGGCTCTGCCCTTTTATTGCTTTGCAATTTATTTTGTCCTGCTAGGTCTTTTTGACTTAGGCTTGGCCCTTTAGCAAAAGAAATGCATTGCATTTGTCAGGCGCTTTGCGCCAATCAAAGAGCGCAAGCGCTTGTGGCGGTGACACGTGTCATGCAAGCGCAGTGAGCTGCGCCAGTGCGCTGCGCTTGCGCTGCCGACACGTGGCGCGCTGTGATGAGTTGCGCCAGTCTCAAAGAGCAAGGCTCTATTTCAAAAGCGCATAGTGCAAACGGTTCAGATGTTGACACGTGGCGCTCTCTGGTGGCTTGCGCCAACCCGAGAGCGCAACAGCGCAGTTTTGCAAGTGCAAGGCACTATTAACTTGAGAATCTTTTAGATTCAGAACCAATGGTTCATAAAAGAAGTGCAAAGCACTTATTATTATTATTATTATTTTTATTGAAGATCCTTGATCTTGTTCTCAGATCAATGATCTGTTCATAAGAGAATTTTCTCTTTTTTCTAAAGGTTTTTACCTTTTTGTTCTTGAGGAATTCTCTCCAATTCTTCAGAATTCTCTCTGTTTGAAGTTTTTAATTTCTCACAAAATGTTGATGCCTTTGAATTGAGGTCTAAGGGCCTTTATATAGTGCCCATAAATTTGTTAAAGAGATCTTTCTCTGAGTGATTTGGGGAATTTTCCCCACCGTTGGATCTTTGATCCAAGGGCTTCTGTTTTACAGAAGACAATCTTCTTGTTTTAACAAGAACAGAAAAATCTTACTCGAATTAATTCTGTTTGGCGCAAACGTCCCAGCGCGTGACACGTGTCAAGCAGCGCACAGCGCAACTGCGCTTGCGCTGACACGTGTCGCGCAGCGCAACTTCGCTGGCGCATCTGCGCTGACACGTGTCGCGCGGCGCAAAGCGCAGCGCAATTGCGTTGGCGCATCTGCGCTGACACGTGTCGCGCGGCGCAAAGCGCTTGCGCAACTGAAGCGTTACTTCCTTTTGTTTTTTAATAGAGCTTTGCTCTGATTGGGCGCGCTGCCTCGGGCGCTGCGCTGACGTATCAGCACCTGACACGTAGTGCGTTGCGCCCGGGATTTGAAGCGTTGCTTCAAAATTTGAATTTTGAATTTCAACAGAGCTTTGCTCTGATTGGGGTAAACACTTGGGTTTTGGTATTTTAGTTTTGACTCGGTCACTTGATAGTCGTACACCAACGTCGGGGATTGTTTGTTGTTCTTGTATGTGTGGACCATAGGTTTTAATCTATGTACGTTTCGCTTGCCGTATCAGTTTTCAGGAGTTGATTTCAATTTCGATACAATATGCTTTGACTTGTAGGTATATTGGCGTGAACTTTCGGGGCAACGAAGGGGAACAAGGCATTCATCGACTTCGGCTGGAGCGAGAATAGTTGTTTAGTAGATGTTTATTTACGGGGAAGTCGGGAGGATGGCGTATAACACCCCCACAACTATAGTAGTAGGATATTAGAGGTACAGTATGTGTGTGTGTGTGTATTTTAAATGTGTATACCTAGCTAATAGGGTTCTGGGATACTATAAACCGTAGTAGTGTACGTGTAGGAAGGTATACCCCTAGTTCTAGTTTTCTTAGTCTATGAGTCATAGGGGTGTGTGTGTGTGTGTGTGTAACCATGAGGATAATTACGAGATGATATGATGAGATAGGGATATGATGGAATAAAATGACACGAGTCGATATGTTTTGATATGAGGATGCGAGGCGATATATATATATATATATATATATATATATATATATATATATGCTAAGATATGACATGAGATGATATATATGATGATATGAGACGAGATGATGTACGTGACTATAGATTCGTACTGTTGATTGATAATATCGTACGATGGATTATACCGTACATGATATGATGAGGATGAATCTCCGACATATATATATTGACTCGAGGAATATTGATTAAGATCATTAGGTAGATATTATGATATATTTAGAACCATACCTATTTTCAAAACTAACGAATCATTATGCACTTTTAAATGACAACCTCAAGGGATGCTATGGATTTTCAAATGGTGTCTTTTTCTCAAAAACACCATAGCCCCCATTTTCAAAAACAACGGTTTGTACTATTTAAACTATAACCGTATGGTTCATATGTAGTTACGTATTTTATATTGTTCATGTTTATGTTTTCCCTTATTCTGTTTATACTTGTATTATTTTCCTTTGCGATATACATACCACGTTCCCTGTCCTTATCTTGTATGACTTCGTCTGTTAGGACACACGCACCATTACTGATGATGCACACGTTGCATGTACACATACTTGCCGCCTCACTCACACATCATCGGTAATTGTCATACCATATACACATTAGAAACTGCTATATCGCCGTATTGTTCCCTAATTTATAGAGTTATAGTTATTGTCCAGTACACATTACCGCACATACTAGTTAGATATTGCACTTCCTTACCTAGTTACACGACATGCTTATATGAAAACATCGGCTATACCTTGCAGTACTGTTCTATGCTTGTACTTACTGTTCCATCGTAGTTACATACATATGAGATTATGTTTTCATGAGATTTATGGATTTGAGAAATCGCAGATACATTTTTAAAGCCTTATGATTGTTTTAAAAACGCGGTTTCTCCTGATATGATATTTCGATGTCCACCATGAGTTTTCTCGGTGCTGAGTTATGATGATTACCTGATTCGAGGAGTGAGAAGTCACCGTCTGCGGGTACATGGTGGACTCGGTATGGTACCCCGGGGCAAGAAGATCGTATAGAAAGGTGTTGAGCCCGACATGGGGACATTACCTACCGGTGATAGTATTGGATTCGGTGGATATCCGGAGGAAACCGAATGGGGTGATATGAGATAGATGCATATGATGACCGATCTGATGAGACGGTGCCTGAAACATGAGGATTTACGTCTCGATACTGGACACGGGTTTTGTGATGATTTCAAGTGTCGATACTGGGCACTCAGGTTTCATGATGATTTGATGTGTCGTTCATGGACACACGTTGGATGATACACATATATACATACGTATGACACATATGACTTTGTACTATATATTGATGCAGGCACGACATTATTATTACACTTATGTATACGTGATCATTCTAGATACCACACAATATGATATTATTATATTACAGTATGACCTAGGAAATCGTTATACATTCGATTTCTACCTGTTGATATCTTCTAATCATGAGTTGGCAACCCACTCTCGTTGTGTCATAATTTTTTTGCAGGATTGACCGCTGGATGAGTAGCGGCTTGCTGGCATACAGCTTTCTTCTACGTGATTTGCATTGGTAGGTGGGGTACACTTTAGATCGTGACCACCATTTGTATATATTTATTCAGTTGTTATCTAATTAAAACCTCCATCAGTCAGATTATGTATATTTGGTAGACCTAAACACCAGACTTGTATATCCTTTGAGACTTTGCGCGAGATGTATGTATTATTCTTTATATTGAGCTTGATGATGTCTTGGTCCTTTTTATTTTCTTTCTGTGATTGATCATCGCTTTGGACGTCGTATATTTTATATTGCGTGGTTATGATTCCGCCAATTGGCAAAGAGTTAGCTCTCGCTTGGAGATGCCTATATTATACTTGTTATGTACTAGTTTTGGATTAAAATTTACAAAAGAGGTGCTGCACAATTTCAAATGACGAAAATGTTTTCAAATATAGTATACAACTCACTTGTATTTTCATATAACATTACTTATACATTTGAAGAAGAACTTGAATTCATTATACTTTTATTTCAAAACTTCACCTCCATTATTTTCATAAAAAGGTTTAGATTTCTTGGCTTTCGGCTTACTTGGATTACAGTGGGGTCCTATATACTTCACGTGATTCAAGTACCGGTCATGTGCCAATTCCGGCTCATGACAAAATTGGTATCAGAGCATTGGGTTTAACCTTGGTTCGATTCTAGGTTTGACTATGCGGAGTCTAGGGCGTATATATATATATATATATATATATATATATATATATATATATATATATATATATTTCGGAACCTAGGCTTGACCTTTCAGAACTTAGACTTGACTGAAGGGGTATTAGACTCGAATTTTCATTATGTAGGTTGACCTTGGTTGATGGGGTAGGTAACTCAAGTAGAGTGACGCACCGTGTGTATGTTCCACGGCATACTTACGATACGCTGCTCCGCTTAAGTAACCTTAGAATGTACATTTCTTGAGATCCGTTATTCTATTCGTTCTTATGATCTATCCTCATCGATGTCGTTTGTGGTTCCTGTCACCTTGGATACGTGAGCTGAGAGAGAGCTATAGCTAGAGATGCGGTCAGAGCGAGCTCCTTCGGAGCGAGGACTGACCAGGACGTTATTCCAGTGACATAGGAACGTACTGATATATTGTTTATACTGGGAATTCTAGTTTGAGACAAGCGTTCGGAATCTGCACTGGATGATCGAGCCATCGATTGAGGCCAGCTAGATTGTGAAGACTGTTGACATACAGCTTACTCCAGAGATCATAGTGTTTTCTACCATGTACATAGATGACCCAGCTATTGCTGAGATTGACGAGATGTCGCCTTCAGGTTTATAAAGCTGAAGCCACATGAGTTACAGGCAGAGATGTGACAGAAGATCGCTAGTCCATCTAGGATAAGTGACTAGGATAATTCGTTCGTTGAATACCCCGATGCAAGATTAGTGGAGTTGGCCAGCTTCAGTTTGAAGGGTCTTGCTTAGACCCAGAGTGAGTCGATCGAGAGAAGACGAACAATGTGTATTCCTCCGGTAACTTGGACGGGTTTTCGAGGACGTAATCGGACATATGTCTTCTACAGAGTGTTGAAGATGCCGAGTTCGTTGCTTTGAGTCTTTGCGAGAGTCACCGGATATGACTATAGCCAATTATTGAATTGTAGTCATCGCAGCTAGAGAAAGATGATTCAAATTTGGTTGATATTGAAGAAAAGTGGATAAGAGATTCGTGTGAGCTCTTAATGAGTCATTCTTCTTCGTTGAAGCTAGAGAATTGATACGTATGCAGAGGCATTGGATACAGCCACAATTCTAGAAGAAAGTCGTGATAAGATCGCAGCTGTCCCGGAACAGAAGCGGATTTAGTAAAGAGTGCCAACTTCCGGACAATTCGGCAGAGGTGAGATCAGAAATGACCGTAGCAGGTTCTTTCCAGGACACATACGCGATAAAGATTTGGACCCAGGATCGGTTGTATAGCATGTATTCAGAGGGCCAGATGCCACCATCGTTGACGTGCTACATTACGAGTGACCATGTAAATTGGTCAGGAGATGATCAGAGAGACGTCAGAGCGGGACAGTTTCCGTTGTTACTCCTAACCAGACTGGCAAGTCAGGAGATCATTGAATAGGTGATCCACCTAGAAAACAAGTACCCAGAGACATAGGACGCTAGACCGTGGGTAAGAAGCAAGTAGATATTCTTGCTCTGCCAATCTTGGGTGCACCGGCACCTTTTGATATTGAAGGAGGTGTATCTCAATGTCATTTATTTTTTATTTGTGTTTAATAATCCAAGTATCATGCTTATGTCATTTTAGAATTTTGAGTTTTGATGATTTAGTTCATGATTGATATTTTCGTGCACTGTAATTGCACTTGATTTATGTTTTATACATCCATTATACTTGATTTATGTTTTGTGCGTATTCATTGCACTTGATATCAATTTTATGCACTTGTTGCACATATTTATGATTATGTGTACCCCGATACAGTCGATCTTGATTTCGTGCATATCGTATGAACTTGATTTTGATTTATACACTCGATATTGTTTACGTGCGCTTTCGATGCATTTATATGGTTTTCCTGCACCCTGTTGCACTAGATTTATGTTTTCGTGCACCATGTGCACTTGATATTTGTTTTCGTGCACCCTATTGCACTAGATGCTTTTGTGTGGACCCGACGCACTTGATTTAGATTTTGCACACATTTGGTGCACCTGATATGATTTTGTGCACACCAGATACACTTAATCTAGATACTCGTGCATATTAGTTGTACTTGGTTGAGATTTTTATGCACTTTAGATGCACTTGATATCGTTGCACACCTGTTGCACGCAGTTTTTGCTTTCATGTACACTTGTTGCACACAGTTTTTGCTTTCGTGCACATTCGTGGCACTTGGATTTGACTTTGATTTCTATGCGCACCAAATGCATGTAGTATTTCCATATGCACCTATTAAAGTTGGTTTCTTCTTTCGAGCATCATGGTTCTATGATATACATACTAGATTATATAATAGTCGAGCAGGACAGGTCTGAGGATAGTACCTGAGTATTTTTGCATGCATCGAAATTTACTGAAGAGGTTTTCAGAAAGGATCTATAATCTCACTATTTTCTTACGTATCCATGGGTGACACGAATTTTTACAAGGAAAACCTTCTGATATATTTTCAAAAGGTAGGGCGTATATCTTAAGCAAAACTTATATAGATATATATCGATTTCTTTACAAAATGAACGTCTGCTACTTGTGCCGTGATATACGCATCGCACAGAGATTTGAAAAGGATTTTGCATGCATTTTTATTCAGTTATTTAGACAATTTCACAAGGATGCGTACTATATATATATTATAGCCTTGATTATATTATATGTGATTTTAACAGTAGATTTCGAAACATGCATCTTCATCACAACTCCCATGATTGCATGACACTTGATAGAGTTTCAATTTTTGAATTTTGCACTCGTTTTCGTGCGCATACAATGCGCTGTGTTATTCTTGCGTATTCGTGATTTCGGAGCCCCGTTGATTTGACTGATTTACTGAAATATTTTAATATTTGGGGGGTTTAAATTTAAATTCGGGGACCGAATTTATTTAAAGGGGGAAGATTGTAACATTTCAGAAAATATAAATAATATTTTTGGAATTTAAATAATAAAATAATAAATTTCATGAAAAATTATGCAAGTATGGATTTGAGTCTTCGTAGAATGGTATAATTATATACCTATATTTTGGAAAATATTTGGAAATTAATATGAATTGTTAATTATGAAGGCATTTATTGGATTTGGGCATTTTATAAATATAACATCTCTGTTTTCAGTGTACAGAAAATTGTTTAATAATTAATGTATAAATGGAGTATTTGTAATCCTGTGTATGCTATAAGTACTTGAATTGCTTTTGAACAGCAAGAAAGCACTTGTAGCTCATTAGTAAAACCTTACACTGCTGTGACATAGCCCCTGTATTCGAATTGCCCAAGCCACATATATTTTTAATTGATTTTTACTTTAATCTTTTAGAAGCCTAAAGGTTTACACGTGCACTATACGTAAAATTAAAAGTCACAGATAAAACAAACACGTGCACTGAATTATAACAAACGACACCAACACGTGGCGAAGATCCAACCATCCCTCACAAGTTTTTGGCGGCGATATGGCGCCTACGGCCAGCACCGCCAGGCCCCCCGTAGGGGATGCTCCCCAAATTTTAACTCCACACCCCTTGGCCTCCCCCTTAACCCCTGTACTGTTTGTTTTTATTAAAAAGAAACAGAGAATTAAAAAGAGACATTAAACCAAAATTTTAATGCAAATTTTAATTCTATTCTTCATTACCCTAAACCCTAATTTTTCCAATAAATACCACACCACATTTCACCTCTACTCATTCAGAATTTCATTACAAAAACTCTCTAAAAATTCCAAGTCCCAAGTTGTACAAGTGGAGTTAACATGAAGCGAAGTTCCGACGACATTTCGGGGAGATTCCGGCGACAAAACGATGCCCCGACGGTTCCGAGAGGTTCCTCCTTCTCCCCTCCTTCTTTATAGCCAGTAAGTCCCCACTCACCTCCTCCATCTCTATTCTAAAATAATCTATTTCGAAAACTCGTCGGAAGCTGAGTTATTCCGACTTCCGATTCGTTTTTCTTTAAAATCTCCATAATAAAATACTAAATTCTCACATAATATTTAACAAACATAAATAAACACATTAGAACAAGTTTCATCTCAAAATAATTCATGTTACAATTTATATTTCACTTTTACAGTAAAATACCATCATGTTACATACAACTTATAATTATTCAAATTAACCGTATTACCTTTAGATAACTCGCAAGGTAATGACCTATCTCATCACAACACACATTCTTGACATAGCACGATGAATTTTGGGACTCTAGTTTATGGGAAAATATGAGATTACGAATAAGTACCTTAAATATTCAAAAACCGTTTTCTTTTAAAAAAAAGTGTGTTGTTTAAATTCCTTGCAATTACGCCTCTACAACCCATTTTGAGGAACCCTGATCGGGATGGTGCGGATTATCGCATATCCTCGGGCCTACTAGAGCGAGATGCAGACCTTCGCAAGGAGCATTCGCTCTCGATGGAATTTTTGATGCAATTTTTAAGAAAATGAGATTTCTACAAAATAAATCAAATTATTTTTATTAAATATATATACATACATACATATATATATATATATATATTATCAAAAGATCTATTTTAACATATATTATATAAATATTCCATATTTTCTAAATCAAAGGAATCACAATTTCATGAAACTACCATCGCAATTCAATACAAATTCCAATATTTCATTAAAATACCATATACAATGAAAAGTAGGTTCTACTCACTAGAAAATTTCACTTTTATAAACTATATATCTATGAAATCTTAAAGACGATAATGAAATACTTGAGGTGTATTTTTAAAATATATCAAACTATTTTTTACATAAAACCCTTTCAAGTTATATTAAATTACAATAAAGACCCTAGTAAATATAGGTTTAAGCGGGACCGATTCTCTTGAGCCTCAGGGAGACGGAGAATGTGGGTGCTTGCCTATCTAAGGTAGATAACCTAACAATGGTGTTATCAACACGGTAATTGTCTTGGAAAAAGACACAAATCCTGTCATCCATGTGCAGCAGTTACAGATAACATCAAAAAATAATTTAGGACTTCAATTTTGTTTAAAAGTCTGACTCAGTTCGAGTCACGGTCAAATATGAAATTAATCTGACTTGAATATGATTCAAATATAAACAACAATTCAATATGAATCCGTCTATACCAGAATTCAATCTATAACAATCTGTCTCGACCGAATTGAACCATGTATATACTCTGTTTACATGTCTATCCATTCCATTTACCTGATATCATGGTTTCGGCAAGTCGTACAATCTATTACATAAAATAATAAAATCAATACAAAAGACATTACGGGGTTTTAAAGGGGTAGACTGGTATGGAATGTGTTAAAAGTGGTACGAGACGGTCACTTTAATACACCTAACTTGAATATCCATTGTCGTCGTACCGTGGCTGAACGGTTCCTTGTGCTCTGTATACCTTAGTCTCCGGAATAGTGGGACTCCTCTCATATACACTGGCATATTCTGTACCAAGCTACAAACAACTGCGTTAATTAAACATTACTAGTCATACTCTCTCTCTCTATCTATTCTATCTCTGCCTATCTTTGGGACTTACTGAGCGATTATTCGTTGACGACATTCCTTTTCTTCTTTCTTTGGAATGTTGTCAGGTGGATTGGACTCACTAAAGATCAAGTCCAGTACTGAGGCCTTAGAGCAATTTACCACCGACCCAGAGCTGTAGGCATTCGTATATACTTTTCATTTCACTTATGCCATTTTTAGGTATTGCTTTCTATTCCTGTATTTACACTTCCAGTTGTACTTGTAAAGAATTGTTAAATAAATAAAAGTTGTTGTTCTTTTATATTCATGTCTCTTGTGTACATTTTACTTTATATTTCTTAGATACGCTTAGCGTGTTTACTTCTGAGTAAATATATAGCGGGCATTGCCGCGTTCCCTCCCCATACACCGGGAAGCGGGGCGTGACATGTTTTGTTGGCGGCCCATGCAGGTCTGTTCTGCATGGACATGCGGGTCAATTCTGCATGAAGTCCTAAGCAATATAAGACAAGAAGCAGCAACTGAAAACATTCTTTACATTTCATATTTTTTGAATTTTATAATTTCATATACTTTGAATCTATCCTAACCTTATTTTTCTTTCAAGGTTATGGATTCTCCAAACAACACCAGTACCAACTTCAACAACACTCCATCAACTCTACCGCTTATGCCTACCATTGCTGCTCCGATCAATTAGCAGATGGTACTGCTTGAGGCAATCCGAAACCTCCTGGAAGGACAACAGCAGAAGACTGCTATTTTTATGAACCATCCAGAATCTGAAGCACCCAGAGTGAAGCAATTCCGGGCTTTGAACCCAAAACAATTTTCGGGAAAAGAGGGCCTCCTGGAAGCTGAAGAATGGGCTCAGTGTATTGAGGATGACCTGGCAGCGGCACAAGTGCCAGAGATCACTAGGGTACGGGTTGCAAAGCTGCAACTCACCGACAACGTCCGAGTTTGGTGGAAAGCGAAAGAAAGCCGTCTTGACTAGCCTATCGAATGGAGGACTTTTCGTGACATGTTCCACGCGAAGTACTTCCCTGAGACTGCCCGATTTGACATGGAGCAGCAATTCATCCACCTACAACAGGGTTCTATGTGGACAAAATTTGTAGATAAATATGATGTTGTGTTTACCATACTCAGTAGATAAGATATGTCTCAATATTCGATATTCAAATATCACATACTACACAGCTAACACAAAACTTTAACAGGTTCGCAACACATTTAATACCGACTGCTGAGATTAGGTCTCGATGATTTCAGCATGGGTTTGATCCGGAAATCCAAGCTGCCTTAGCTACAGGGGATTTCCTAACCCATGAACTGGCCCTGATGGCTGCCCGTCGATATGAGGCAGTGGTGAAGATGAAGGGTAGACCCCAATCTGCCGGGATGAAGCGCTCTGCAACTCAGATGGCAGGAGGAGCCTCTTCAAGGCCACATTTTGGGCCTAGGAGACCGGGAGTACCAAACAACTGGCCTAGCCCAGCCTTTTGCATATACAGCAGGAGGGTTGGACATTTGGTGAAGGACTGTCAGTGTGCAAATCGTCTTTACTTAGTCTGCGGCTCTACCACTCATGACATTGGGTTTTGTCTTCGTAGACACAACCCAAATGCTGCACCCAGACCAACAATTACTTACCAGCAGCGCCCAGCCATCCAGACACCTGCTCTACGACTAGCTCTCCCAGCTCCACCACCTTGTGGACCGACTGCACCTCCTCCTCGTCAATTCCATCAATCTCAAAGGAACTTACCTCAAGTACATAGGAACGGACAAAGGAATGCTCCTCTAGTAAGGAGGAATGTACCAAGACGACAGGCTTTCATAATGATTGTGGAAGAAGCTGAAGCCACTGGCCAAGTCATTACTGGTAACCTTTCAATTTTCAAAGCTGTTCAATACTTGTTATATCCATATATTTTTCTATACCTAAACATATCCCACATAACTTAGTTACAATCTTAGTAGCCTCACTTTCTGCACTAGCGCTCTTCGATACTGGAACATCTCATTATTTTATGTCGCAACGGTTTGTCCGAACTCATGTGATTCCAGTCAAACCTTTCGTATCCAGCTGGAATGTCAGTTCAGATAACGACATTCTAAAGGCAATAATAGGATACGACCTGTGTCCAGTAGTCGTTTACAGCAGAGAATTCTATGCTGACTTCAAAGTACTGGACATACCGAATTTCGATGTCGTTTTAGGTATGGATTGGCTCGGAACTTTTTACGCTACCATAGAATGTCGTCAAAGGAGGGTAGTATTTGAGATTCCAGAGCATCCGGTCTTTTATTTCAAAAGTGGAGACTGTACCCTGGAGCCAAGCACATACAAGGCAAAACCGAAGAAGGCAGTGATTGTAGCACTTCAAACGGAGGAAGGATCAAAGCTAGAGGTAGTTCGAGAGTTCGACGATGTATTTCCTGAAGACATATCAGGTTTGCCTCCCGATCAAGCTCTTGAATTCAGTATTGATTTAGTACCTGGGGCACAACCGGTGATCAAAGCACCGTATCGGTTAAGCCTCGAAGATTTGAAGAAAATCGGTACTCAATTAGACGAATTATTGACGAAAGGATGGATTCGTCCCAGCACTTCAAGTTGGGGATCACCAGTTCTACTTGTGAAGAAGAAGTAAGGTTCATATCGAATGTGCATTGATTATAGAGCTTTGAACGAAGTAACTATAAAGAACAAGTATCCACTTCCGCGCATCAACGACCTGTTCGATCAGCTAAGTGGGTCTTGCGTTTTCTCCAAGTTAGATCTTCATTGGGATTATCATCAGGTGAAGGTCAAAGAATTTGATATCCATAAAACGACATTCAGAACTCGCTATAGACATTACGAATTTCTTGTGATGCCATTTGGAGTGACCAACGCACCAGTTATATTCATGAATCTAATAAATCAAGTTTTCCGGGAATACCTAGTCAGGTTTGTTGTCATCTTCATCGATGACATCCTGATGTATTCTAAAAGTCGAAAAGAACATGCTGAACACTTACGAATTGTCCTGAAGACTTTACGACATCATCAACTCTATGCCAAGTACAGCAAGTGTGAGTTTTGGCTAGATCAAGTTGGTTTCCTCGGACATATTGTATCAGGCGATAGAATCTCTGTAGATCCAGCTAAAGTATCAGCAGTAAGCGAATGGCCGACACCGAAGCTAGTGAAGGACATTTTAAGTTTCTTAGGATTAGCAGGATATTACAGAAGGTTTATTGAAGGGTTTTCGAAGATTGCAACACCCCTGACCAAGCTCACACGTAAAGATGAAGAATTCGTGTGGTCAGAAGCATGCGAACAAGCTTTCGTAGAACTCAAGTCAAGATTGACATCGGCACCTATTCTCGTAATACCGGACCAATCTGGAGATTTTGAAGTGCATTGCGATGCATCCGGTAAATGACTAGGATGTGTTCTACATCAGCACGGTAAAATTGCAGCTTATGCATCAAGACAGCTAAAGATTCATGAGCGCAATTATTCAACGCATGCTTATGAGTTGGCAGCCGTTATCTTTGCTCTCAAATTTGGCGCCATTATCTTCTTGGAAAACGAGTGTACATATACACAGATCACAAGAGTCTGAAATATGTGTTTACTCAGAAAGAGTTGAATATGCGGCAGAGAAGATGGTTAAAACTTATGGCAGACTTCGATATCAACCTACAATATCATCCAGGGAAGGTGAATGTAGTACCTGATGCACTTAGTCGCCAACCATTAGCATTGAATCTCACCGCATAGTGGAAGCTCCAACAAGATTTGCAACAAATGGAGATTGAAGTGGTCATGCCAGGTAACGCTTCAAGTTTGATGAATTTACAAGTTCAATCTACCATTGTCAATCAGATCAAAGCAGCTCAAACAAGTGATGCTAAGTTGCAAAAGATCAGAGAACAAGTAGAAAGTGGACTTCGAACAGACTTCATCATACATGAAGACAGATCTTTGAGATACAAAAGTAGATTATGTGTACCAAAAGGTTCTGTGCGAGAAGAGTTGATGAAAGAAGCTCACATCTCTCCTTATTCAGTACACCCTGGAGGTACAAAGATGTACAAGGATCTGCGTCAAAATTACTGGTGGCATGGAATGAAGCGTGAAGTAGACAGAAGCATCGCTAAATGCTTGGTGTGTCAGCAAATTGTAACAACCCTAATTTTCTTATACCCTTTTTCTATACAAATTTTTAAATTAATTTTTTTCAAAATCCACAAAAGGGTATTTTAGCCTGAGCACAAGATATAGGTAATTATTTTGTTTTTAATTACAAGCTACAAGAATGTAATAACTCCATTTTTAGTGTACAAGAAATTACTTTAAATTTAATGTATACTAGGAGTATTTATTCTTGCTGCTGTCATTTTAAGTAATTAAATGCCACAATAATTACAAGAAGGAACTTGTGGCTCATTGGTAATACCTTGCATTGCTGAATCAAGCCACCAGAGTTCAAATCCCATACCCCGCATTATTTTTAATATTGATTTTTTAAAAACCTTTAGAATACCAAGAGTTTACACGTGCATATCTCACAAAAATCCCACTATACCCAAACATGTAACACTTGCAGGAGTTAGATGAACCGTCGGGAAGGATCCAGGCCACCGGACTCAGCCGGGAATCGGCCAACTCGGCCTTGACTCGGCCGACTCAGTGCTCCTACCGAGTCATGGCCGAGTCACCCCCGATTCGGCCGATTCCGGCGATGGTCACAATATGAAAGTTGTGTCTTTTCATATTCTCTATGCACCTGCAAAATTTCAGCTTCAGAACACTTCCAGAGCTCTTTAAAAACCCCAATTACTCCACTTTTAATACATTTTTATTACATCTTATCACATTTTTATTTTTTAACTTTTCATCTACCCTAATCCTAGCCTAACCCTATAAATACCAACCCTACACACTACCCTCTCACCCCCAAAATCTTGAGCCATTCTCTCAAAATTTTTTTAAAAGAAGGGTGTACTTTGAAATCGAATTCACGGAGAAGCTCTGACGGAATTCCGGCGACGTTTTTATGAAACAACCGGCGACGAAACAACGCCTCGGCAACTCATCTAGTTCCCCTATACTCTTTAGTATAGATCGAAACCCGTAAGTCCCATTCTTCCCTTCTTTCTACTTCTCAAAAATACGAAATTACGAAACCCGACGGAAATCGGAACAAACCGATTTCCGATTCGGTTTTTCTATAAAATCTCACTTGTTACCAATTCCATAATACCTAAACTTATTCATAATAACTATTAATCACATAACAATTAATTTGGACAAAGTTTCTCACATGAAATGATAACTTCTGCAGTATCGTATTCTTTTTCATTTTAATACCATAATGTTTATTTTTCTTCTTCTAATCAATCAATCATTCCTAAACATCTTCATCTTGACCATTAAACTTGTAAAAATCAATTTGAATAAGGTTTCACACATGAAATGATAACCTTTTCAATTTACCGTATTTTTCACTTTAATACCATGAAGTTTCAATTTCACATTTAACCCCTTAACCTTAATATACATTTAAAATAGAGCACGAGGTAAAGACCTACCTCCACACACACGTAAATACAACCCTAAAATGATATCATCAAAACTTAGAATACGATAAAACGAAATTTTCATTAAAATACTATAATCTTCGTAAAACCATTCTTAAAGGTTTTAGATTTGTTACACTTTTAAGTAAATATTTCTTACTAGGAAAATACGATAAGTTGTGAACATCGATCGTTTATCTAAACTGACTTTGTGGTGTCTAGGAAAGTGTGTCTAAGGCAAGTGGTTACTTAATTAGGGCCACTACTTGTAGTGGAGAGCCTCTCAATTACCTGGCATTTACATGGCCGCAATTGGCGGTGAAGAGGCGATTTAAGGCTTCTAACGACTTATCGTTTAGACCACTTAGAAATAGGCTAGTTGGCTTAAGAAACCCTAGAATCTAAAATACGGAAAACTACACTTTGCGAATAAATACCTTTTATTTTATAAAACCGTTTTCTAAAAGAATAGTGTTTTACAATCTTTGCAAAGCGCCGCTACAACCCATATTTGGGAAACCCGTTCGGGATCGTGCGGTTTATCGCGCACCCTCGGGCTCGTAGTGCGAGATTCAGATCTCCGCAAGGAGCATTCGGTCTCGAAAGGTTTAAAATACGACATCTTAAGAAAATGAGATTTTTGAAATATAAAATAGTTATTTTTGTATAAACATATGTATATTTATCTTTTAAATACCTATTTTATTATAATATAAATTTTCACCTTTTTCTAAAAATCATAATAATAACTTTTACACTAAAATACCATGAACTTCAAATAATCACTATTACAGATAAATACCTAAAACTAGGATATTTTCACTAGAAATGACACAATATAAAATCCACATTCATTAAAACTCTAAAGATGAGTAACAAATACTTGAGGTGTATTTTGAAAAGTATATAAAAGTATTTTTATATAAAAACCCCTCAAGTTTATAAATTACCCTAAGTACCCTAGCAGTTATAAGACTTCGTTTCACATTTCTGATTGTCTGACTCGGGTTTGAGTCTAATTAATCTGACTTGAATATGATTCAAGTCAATCCATAATCTATAAGTTTCCAAGTCAATATGAACACATGAATCCATGAATACAATTATCAACTTATACAATTTGGTTGAACCGAACCATGGATATATTCCTTTTACATGATTCCCAGTATTCCATTTACATGACTCTACGGTTATAACCGTTTCCTGATATCATGGTTTCGGTCAGTCGGCCAATCTATCATACAACCAACACAATTTACAAGATAACAATACAAACAAGACATCGCGGGGTTTAAGGGGTAGATTGGTACGGAAGGTGTTAAAGGTGGCACGAGACGGTAAGATTAAGACACTTAACATGAATCCAATTGTCGTTGTTCCGGGTTGTATAACGGAGCCTTGTACTTCAATTTGCCCTGGTCTGTGGCATACTGAGACCCCTCTCGTATACACTGGCATCCTTCTGCACCAAGCTACAACAACAGCGTTAACTCAATACTACAATAATATAACAATGTAATACAACTGTAAAAGCCACTCTCTCCCTCTCTCTCTTACTCTCTGTCTATTCTATTCTCCTCTTATCTTGGGACTTACCGAGTGACCTGTTCGCTGACGACATTCTATTTCTTTCTTCTTTGAATGTCGTCAGGTGGTTTGGACCCGGCAGAGATCGAGCCATCTGCAGAAGACTTGGAGCAGTTTGTCGAAGATCCAGCACTTTAGTTCATTGTACACTTTTCCATTCAGTACTTTACATTCCTGTTATGCCACTGTTTAGGCATCTTTTATTTCAGTTGTATTTCCTTTCATGTATTGTACAAAGAATGTTAATAAATAAAAGTTGTTGTTCTTTTTATTCTTGTCTCTTGTGTATTTATTTTATATTGCTTAGATACGCTTAGCGTATGAACTTTTGAGTATATACGTAGCGGGCCTCGTCGCGTCCCCTTCGCCGTATACCGGGAAGCGGGACGTGACACAAATAAAGGTTGAACATCACAAGACTGCTAGTTTACTTCAACCGTTACCTATCCCAGAATGGAAGTGGCAACACATCACAATGGATTTCATGACTGCACTTCCTCGCAGCACGAAGGGTAACGATATGGTATGGGTTATTGTGGATCGACTCACAAAGTCGGCTCATTTCATCTATTTCGAGTTGGCCAATCTACCGAGACATTAACAAAGAAGTACATGGAAGTAAGTATGAATCTAAGTAAGATTTAACTCTTCATTATGTACTATTTCTGATACCCATGAACTCATGCAGGAAATCGTGAGATTACATGGAGTACCGGTTTGCATAGTCTCCGATCATGATACCAGATTTCAATCACAATTTTGGCAGAGTCTGCAAGCTAGCTTGGGAACAAGTCTGAACTTCAGCATAGCTTACCATCCACAAACAGATGGACAGTCTGAGTGAACTATTCAGATACTTGAAGATATACTAAGAGCGTGTATGCTAGATTTTGGAGGATCATGGGAAGATCACCTACATCTTGTGGAGTTTTCATACAACAACTGCTACCAAGCAAGTATTGGAATGGCACCATTTGCAGTTTTAAATGGAAGGAAGTGTAGATCACCATTAAGTTGGGACGACATCAGAGATAGAGAACTCCTTGGACCTGAGATGATAGTAGCAACTATAAATGTGGTTCGCACTATCAGGGAAAGAATGCGCATGGTCCAAGATCGATAGAAACACTGGGCTAATGCAAAGCGCCGTCACTTGGAGTTTCAACTGGGAGATCATGTATTTTTGAAGATATCTCCAAACCGTGGAGTGATTCGTTTTGGAAGACGGGGTAAGAACAGTCTGAGGTATATTGGACCGTTCGACATATTTGAACGAGTCGGTGAAGTGGCGTATCGCTTTGCACTTCCACCTTCATTGGAAGGAGTGCACAATGTGTTCCATATATCCTAACTCCGAAGGTATGTGAATGACCCCGGTCATATTCTTGATCACTCCGAGCTAATTGTACAGCTAGACTTATCCTATAAGCAATAACCTGTTGAAATCCTGGATAGAAAGGTGAAGTTACTTCGGAACAAGGAAGTAAACTTGGTTCGAGTGATGTGGAGAAAAGACTCACCAGGAGAATCAACATGGGAACGTGAGGACGACATGTATGCAAGATACCCTCAATTGTTTGTAAATTAGTCCTTAAATTAATTATAAATTTCGAGGACAAAATTTTTATAAGGAGGGTAAAATGTAATATCTCTGTTTTCAGTGTACAGAAAATTGTTTAAAAATTAATGTACAAATGGAGTATTTGCAATTCTGTGTATGCTATAAGTATTTGAATTGCTTTTGAACAGCAAGAAAGCACTTGTAGCTCATTGGTAAACCTTTGCACAGCTGTGACATGCCCCTGTGTTCGAATCCCCCCAGCCACATATATTTTTAATTGATTTTTACTTTAATATTTTAGAAGCCCAAAGGTTTACACGTGCACTACACGTAAAATGAAAATTCACGGATAAAACAAACACGTGCACTGAGTTATACCAAACGACACCAACACGTGGCGAAGATCCCACCATCCCTCACCGGTTTTTGGCCGACGAGATAGCGCCTATGGCCAGCACCGCCGGGCCCCCCGTAGGGGATGCTCCCTAAATTTTAACTCCACAACCCTTGGCCTCCCCCCTTAACCCCTGTACTGTTTGTTTTTATTAAAAATAAACAGAGAATTAAAAAGAGGCATTAAACCAAAATTTTAATGCAAATTTTAATTCTATTATTCATTACCCTAAATCCTAATTTTCCCTGTAAATACCACACCACATTTCACTTCTCCTCATTCAGAATTTCATTACAAAAACTCTCTAAAATTTCTATGTCCCAAATTGTATAAATGGAGTTAGCGAGAAGCAAAGTTCCGACGATGTTTCGGGGAGATTCCTACGATGAAACGATGCCTCGACAGTTCTGAGAGCTTCCTCCTTCTCCCTTATTTCTTTATAGCCAGTAAGTCCCTACTCACCTCCTCCATCTCTATTCTAAAATAATCTATTTCAAAAAGTCGTCGGAAGCGGAGTTATTCCCACTTCCGATTCGTTTTTCTTTAAAAACTCCATAATAAAATACCATATTCTCTCAAAATGTTTAACAAACATAAATAAACAAATTAGAACAAGTTTCATCTCAAAATAATTCATCATACAATTTCTATTTCACTTTTACAGTAAAATACCATTATATTACATACAACTTATAATTATTCAATTTAACCATATTACCTTTAGATAACTCACGAGGTAATGACTATCTCATCACAACACACATTATTGACATAGCACGATGAATTTTGGGACTCTAGTTTATGGGAAAATATGAGATTACGAATAAATATCTTACACATTTAAAAGCCGTTTTCTTTATAAAAAAAAAAGTGTGTTATTTAAATTCCTTGCAATTACGTCTCTACAACCCATTTTGGAGAACCCCGATCGGGATGGTGCGGGTTATCGTACATTCTCGGGCCTAGTAGAGCGAGATGCAAACCTCCGCAAGGAGCATTCGATCTTGATGGAATTTTTGATGTAATTTTTAAGAAAATGAGATTTCAACAAAATAAATCAAATTATTTTTATTAAATATATATATATATATATATATATATATATGAATATTATCAAAAGATCTATTTTAAAATATATTATATAAATATTCCATATTTTCTAAATCAAAGGAATCACAATTTCATGAAACTACCATCGCAATTCAATACAAATTCTAATATTTCTTTAAAATACCATATACAATGAAAATTAGGTTCTACTCACTAGAAAATTTCACTTTTATAAACTATATATCTATGAAAACACTAAAGACGATAATGAAATACCTGAGGTGTATTTTGAAAATATATCAAACTATTTTTACATAAAACCCCCTCAAGTTATATTAAATTACAATAAGGACCCTAGTAAATATAGGTTTAAGCGGGATCGGTTCTCTTGAGCCTCAGGGAGCCGGAGAATGTGGGTGCTTGCCTATCTAAGGTAGATAACCTAACAACGGTGTTATCAACACGGTAATTGTCTTGGAAAAAGGCACAAATCCTGCTGTCCATGTGCAACAGTTACCGATAACATCAAAAATTAATTCAGGACTTCAATTTTGTTTAAAAGTCTAACTCGGTTCGAGTCACGGTCAAATATGCAATTAATCTAACTTGAATATGATTCAAGTATAAACAACAATTCAACATGAATCCGACTATACCAGAATTCAATCTATAACAATCTGTCTCGACCGAACTGAACCATGGATATACTCTGTTTATATGTCTATCTATTATATCCATTCCATTTACCTGATATCATGGTTTCGGCAAGTCGTACAATCTATTACACAAAACAATACAATCAATACAAAAGACATTACGGGGTTTTAAAGGGGTAGATTGGTACAGAATGTGTTAGAAGTGGCACGAGACGGACACTTTAATACACCTAACCTGAATATCCATTGCCGTTGTACCATGACTGAACGGTTCCTTATGCTCCGTATACCTTAGTCTCCGAAATTGTGGGACTCCTCTCGTATACACTGGCATATTCTGTACCAAGCTACAAACAACCGTGTTAATTAAACATTACTAGTTATACCCTCTCTCTGTCTATTCTATCTCTACCTATCTTTAGGACTTACCGAGCGATTGTTCGCTGACGACATTCCTTTTCTTCTTTCTTTGGAATGTTTTCAGGTGGATCGGACTCAGTAGAGATCGAGCCCAGTGCTGAGGACTTGGAGCAGTTTGCCACCGACCCAGAGCTGTAGACACTTATATATACTTTTCATTTCAGTTATACCATTGTTTAGGCATTGCTTTCTATTCCTGTATTTACACTTCCAGTTGTACTTGTAAAGAATTGTTAAATAAATAAAAGTTACCGTTCATTTATATTCATGTCTCTCGTGTACATTTTATTTTATATTGCTTAAATACGCTTAGCGTGTTTACTTCTGAGTAAATACGTAGCGGGCCTCGCCGCGTCCCCTCCCCGTACACCGGGAAGAGGGGCGTGACAATAAATTATTATAAAATTATTTACATACAATTTTATGTTAAACTTGATTAGTATTTTATTAAGTGTGCCTTAAAGCAAGTCATTTTTGTTAACCATGTTTTGGGTGCCATGATACATTGAGGTTTTTATTCGTAGTATGGTTTGTTTTTAGAAAAGGAAAGGAAAAAGAAAAGAAAAGAAAAAGGAAATAATTTATGAGAGGGGGACATAGATGTGACCGTGATTTATGAGGAGAGAGTGTGAGAAAGAGAAAGAGAGGGAGGGAGAGAGAGATGGTGGCCTTCAACCATTCCTTTTCCTCTTCTTCATTTTTCCTAATCTTATTCTTCATCTTCTTCTTCCTTCACCTCCACCTCCACTACCACCTTGAGCCATCCCCAAAATTTCATCTAAACTTTACAAACCCTTCACAAAAATTATTCCTAAGCTTACTACAAGTATCATAGTGGGATCAAGTTGGAGTTTTGAGCATTTTGGACCATCTAGTAATTTTCTTGATGTGCTCTCTTGAGGTAAAACACTCACCTATGTTCAAGTTTTAAGTTTCCTAACCTCAATCCTTAGTTTAGAGTTAAAAAGTTTAAGTTTACGATCTTGGAAAATTCTAAGGTGAGAATTAGGGGGTAAAACTTGTAGTAGTGCTTAGTAGAAGGTTTATAAAGTGCATACAAGACCATTAGTGATAAGTGAGGGTGATATAGTAGGGAAATTCTCAGATTCGACGAACTTAGAATTTTCCGATATCGGTTTTTGACGAAATGTGGTGATCAATTTGAATCTGGGAGGAATTGGGAATTCTGAAAATTTATTTGCAGATACTATAAGATGTGCAGGCAAATTGGAATCTACCCTGATCCCCCACTTCCTTCCTTGGCCGCCAAAAAATTGGTTTTGGCCGCAAATTGCAGCCACTTAGGGGAGTTATGGTCCCAGATTTGGTCCATAGCCCAATCACCAGATGTCTAGACCTACCCTATATGAAAAATGTTTTAATTTCACCTTAGATAGAATTTGTGAGTGTTTTACTTAGTTTCTGATTTCGTCTTGCGACTTTTGAAAACTTGGGTTTTGGTATTTGAGTTTTGACTCGATCGCTTGACGTTCGTACGTCAACGTCGAGGATTATTTTGTTGTTCTTGTATGCATGCACCATAGGCTCTATCCTATGTACGTTTCACTTGCCGTATCGGTTTTCAGGAGTTGATTTTAATTTCGATACGATATGCTTTGACTTGTAGGTACATTGGCATGAACTTTCGCGGCGACGAAAGGGAACAAGGCGTTCATCGACTTCGGCTGGAGCGAGAATAGTAGGTTAGTAGATGTTTATCTATGGGGAAGTCAGGTGGATGGCGTATAACACCCCCACAACCATAGTACTAGGATATTAGAGATACAATATGTGTGTGTGTGTGTGTGTGTGTGTATCCCCAGATAATAGGGTTCTGGGATACTATAAACCGTAGTAGTGTACGTGTAGAAAGGTATACCCCTAGTTTAGTCCATGAGTCATATATATATATATATATATATATATAACCATGAGGATAATTACGAGGTGATATGATGAGATGAGAATATGATGGAATAAAATGACACGAGTCGATATGTTTTGATAATGAGGATGCCAGGCGATATATATATGCTAAGATATGACATAAGATGATATATATGATGATATGAGATGAGGTGATGTATGTGACTATAGATCCGTACTATTGATTGATACTATCGTACGATGGATTATACCGTACGTGATATGACGAGGATGAATCACCGACATATATATATATATATAGTCTTGAGGAATATTGATTAAGATCATTAGGTAGATATTAGGATATATTTAGAACCATACTTATTTTCAAAACTAACGAATCGTTATGCACTTTTAAATGACAAGCTCAAAGGACGCTACGGATTTTCAAACGGTATGTTTTGCTCAAAAACATCATAGCCCCCATTTTAAAGAACAACGATTCATACTATTTAAACTATAACCGTTTGGTTCATATGTAATTACGTATTTTATATTGTTCATGTTTATGTTTTCCCTTATTTTGTTTATGCTTGTATTATTTTCCATTGCGACATACATACCACATTCCATGTCCTTATCTTGTATGACTTTGTCTGTTAGAACACACGCACCATTACCGATAATGCGCATGTTGCACGTACACATACTTACCGGCTCACAGACATATCATCGGTAATTGCCATGCCATGTACACATTAGAAACTACTATATCGCTGTATTGCTCCCTAATTTGTAGAGTTATAGTTATTGTCCAGTACTCATTACCGCACATGCTAGTTAGATATTGCACTTTCTGACCTAGTTACACGACATGCTTATATAAAAACATCGGTTATACCTTGCAGTGTTGTTCTATGCTTTTACTTACTGTTCCATCGTGGTTACATGCATACGAGATTCTGTTTTCATGAGATTTCTGGATTTGAGAAACCGTAGATACATTTTAAAGCCTTATAATTGTTTTAAAAACGCGGTTTCTCCTGATATGATATTTCGACGTCCACCATGAGTTTTCTCGATACTGAGCTATGATGATTACCCGATTCAAGGAGTGAGGAGTCACCGGGTATAAGGTGGACCGGTATGGTACCCCGGGGCAAGAAAATCGTATAGAAAGGCATTGAGCCCGGCAGGGGGACATTACTTACCGGTGATAGTGTTGGACTCGGCAGATATCCGGAGAATACCGACCGGAGTGATATGAGACAAATGGATATGAGGACCGATCTGATGAGACGATACCTACGACATGCGGATTTACGTGCCGATGCTGGACAGGTTTTGTGATGATTTCAAGTGTCAATGCTGGGCACTTAGGTTTCATGATGATTTGATGTGTCGTTGATGGACACACGTTGGATGATACACGAATATACATACGTATGACACAGATGATTTGGTACTATATATTGATGCAGGCACGACATTATTATTACACTTATGTATATACGATCACCCTAGATACTACACGGTATGATATTATTATATTACAGTATGACCTAGGAGATCATTATACATTTGATTTCTACCTGCTGATATCTTCTACTCACGAGTTGGTAACTCACCCCCATTGTGCTATAGTTTTCTTGCAGGATCGACCACTCAGATCAATAGCGGTTTGCTTGCACACAGTTTTCTTCTGGGTGATTTGCATTGGTAGGTGGGGTACACTTTGGATCGTGACCACCATTTGTATATATTTATTCAGTTGTAATCTAGTTAAAAGCTCCATCAGCCAGACTATATATATTTGGTAGACCTAGACACCAGACTTGTATATTCTTTGAGACTTAGAGCGAGATGTGTGTATTATTCTTTATATTGAGCTTGATAATGTCTTGGTCTTCTTTATTTTCTTTCTGTTTACTTGACTTCACTTTCAGTTTCGTCAAGTTTTCTCGGGGCTCTCGGGAGGTGAAGCAGAAGGTTGATCTTCGCCTTGGGCGTTGTATATTTTATATTGCATGGTTATGATTCCACCAATTGGCGAAGAGCTAGCTCCCGCTTGGGGATGCCTATATTATACTTGTTATGTACTAGTTTTGGATTAAAATTTCCAAAGGAGGTGCTGCCCAAATTTCAAATGACGAAAATGTTTTCAACTATAATATACAACTCACTTGTATTTTTATATAACTTATACATTTGAAGAAGAACTTGAATTCATTATACTTTTATTTCGAAAGTTCACCTCCATTATTTTCCTAAAAAGGTTTAGAATTCTGGGCTTTCGGCTTACTTGGATTATGGTGGTGTCCTATAGATTTCACGTGATTCAAGTGCCGGTCACGTGCCAATTCCAGGCCATGACAGATTTTCTTATTGTTGCTAGCTCGGCTTGCATCTCTATAGTAGCTTCAACTGCGTGTAAACCTTCTGTAGATGTGGTCAAACCTCTTTCACTGGTACTCTCCCATTGCATGGTTTTATCAGATAATTCTTCTAGAAAGTTCCATGCGTTATCTTTCTTTTTCATCATAAAGTCGCCTTGACATATCAACTCTATCATAAGTTTAGACTCCATACCATCATACACTATCTGGCATAATTCTCACTTAGTTATATTGTGATGTGGGCATTTAATGAGAAGGTCTTTAAAACGTTCAAAATATTTCCAAAAGATTCTCCCGGTTTTTGTGAAAACGTCCTAATTTCATTTATGAATTTAGCAGTTTTAAAACGCGGGTATAATTTTAGTAAACTCCTCCTATGTACGAATAGTGTTGGCCGACACACTGTAAATCCAATGCTTAGTTTTATCAGTGATGGCAAATGGTATTATTCTAAGTTTTACAGTATCTTGATTTAACTGCTTCAATTTGAACAATTGGCACAAATCCTCAAATTCTCTTATAAAGACATAGGCGTCTTCCGATTCTAGACCATGGAATTTGAGAAGTGAGTTTATGAAAGCAGATTTAATTTTATAGTCACCGGTAGCAATCGGTAAGACTATGCAAGATGAGAGCAAAGTACATGTAGAGCATCTATCCTGCAGCATAGATGTAGCGGGGACAAGATCAGTCATAGTATCTAATAAATTAAGACGAGTCAAACCGTTTGTTTCGTCTTAATCCCATACGTGTATACACCGTAAGAAAAAGAATATAGGTTATATTCTTCCAAGTTTTTTTTAATGCAGAAACTAAACTAAAGATTCTAACAAATCACCAAAAAATGCGCAAACAAATCTAGATCTAGGATTACCTAGATCAAGTTACTAGACCTGCTCTTAACTGCTAAGAGATAAATTGCGGGATAGATCCTTTAACAGCTCTTTTTCAATCTTGAAGCCAGATCAGTGCCAGTTAAGTGGGAGGGTTTCACTATACAAATCACCGAAATAGCGGGACTTAATTAAATAAACACAACTAGTCACATGTCACTAGATACCTCAAGGTTGAATCAAATAACCATTAGATTATCTACGACCTCCTCTTGTCCTATTAAGCGTGATATGTCCTTAGGAGGCTGAAGACTAGTTATTTTTTAATTTAATGTAGGGTAATGCAGATACTTAGTTGTGATTTGTGGGGCATAGGAAGGGTGATGAAATCCCCACCTAAACTGGATTTGCGTTATTGCCCCTTAGAATTTTTTAAAATATGCAATGCAATCTAAAACAATCAAAAATCTAAACTAAAATTTTTAAATAATAGCGCAAAGAATTTTGCAAAAATCTGTTAGTTGGAATCTAATCAAGATTTTGGGAAGAACGGATCTTACCTAAATTGCCCTGTTTCTGTTGCAATCTTGGCACTTTATCAAAAATTGGAACAAAGTTCCAGAATATGCTCGAAAAATGAAACAAACCGCAACTTGAATTTTTGGAAAAATCTAAAAATTTTCAAACGATTTTGATTTTTTATAGGTTTTGGCTGAAAATTTCTTTGATGGGCAAAAATCATCAAGTTGCCTCATGGTCGTCTCGATCTGCTCTTCCTGAAATCTCATCTCGATTCCTGAAATAAAAAACAAAGAATTCGCAGAATCAAATCTAATAAACTAAATCTAATTTAACCTAAATAAAAAACTAAAACTTGAATTTAAAAGTAATTTACCACGCCTCCCAGGCAACGGTGCCAAAAACTTGATAGGGATTTTATTAGCCTCCAATTTTAACCGCAAGTATACAGCTATATTCCAGTAGTACTTGAGGATCATTCCCACGAAGAGATATATTAACTACTTTTAAACTAAGTTAAATTTGAGTTGTTTTTTAAAATCTAAAAATTTAAATGCGCACAATAAAATAAAAGGCTGGTTTTCTAAGAGAGAGAATGTTCTAGGTTTTTTATTTGCTTTATTTCTATTGTTGGTTTAAAGAATTCATCTTCTTTTCTAATCTAGTTCTAATATATTTCCATTAATTATAACTAATCATAGGTTATATTTAAATTATAAACACAGCCTATCAAAACTATAGCATCATCTAGATCATATTAAAACTGTAGTTCTAGTTAATTAAAAGTAACATAAGTTTAATCTTCCACAAAAATATGTAGGTTATGAGTCTACAATTATTATCTTATCGATTAATATTGATCCCTTTAAATTACCTAAGTTAAATATCTTATATTTATATTAGTATCTTACCTTCCTTAATTAAGTTTCTAAGTGTCAATTACATCAATTTAATTAAATTATCGGTGTTATCACCTTTCTCTAATCTAGTTTAAGGCATCATCTTTCATTACTAGATTAGTTTATTAGATGCATAACTATAAAGATAATAATAAAGAACATAAGAGATTCAAAATCAAAGTATATAAAAGAAGAGAAATAAGAATATCAACCAATAGAAATTGCAAATAAAAACACCTAAAAGAAATATTAGTCGCTCATGATATTAAAGAAAACTAAAATTATATTAATATTCATAAGAAAACTTACAATAGAACTCGATCTCTTCTCGTTGAAAACCATAACTTGAATGTTATGAGAGAGATATGAAACCTTAATATTATACAAGTATAGCCTTTTGTGAGACTTGGAACAAACTTCTAAAGATAAACAGAGAATACTAAACTACCCTAAAAATCCAAGCTCCGGATTCCTCCAAAAACCGGCTGAATTGGGTATAATGCTGTTTTGGCCGGATTTTTGGCAGATATTTGTTTTTTTCCAGAAAATTTGATTTTATCTCGTTATTTCCAAATTTTGTTTCAAATTTTCTAATTTGTTCTTGAATTTTTTATTTATCTCCAATTTGATTTCTATCGCACGCACGTGATCTTCTGTTAGTTTGTGATTATCTCCCTGATTTTGATATAGCTTCATGTAGTCCACATTACACGCATCTAATCCGTCTTTTAGGACAATTTTCCGTCCTTTTGCATCCAAGCCCCGTTATCTACAATAATTCATAAAAGATACCCGGAACAACATAATATATGATAATAAAATAATAAATGGGTTAGAAAAATGTGCAATAAATTGCACCAATCACATAGCTAAATTTCTTATCTAGGGTTTTGATTGCTTATTATAATGTGGTTTGATGTTTTCATTACTTTCTTTCTTTGCTTTCATATGAATTTCATTTGGTAAAATAATTGTCTTTTTTTTTTCATCTTAAAGAAACTTATTTTTATAATAAAAGTTGACACATTGAATAAGATTAGGAATAGATGATAATACCTAGAAACTAATTAGGTTTATGATAGATTGACAACCTAAAAATCTAATTAGGGATGGTAAGAGATGGTTAAGAATCAAAAGAAATTCAATCTAGATAGTTTAGGCGGTCTTAGTTAACCAAAAATATGGTAGTTGTAGATTGATCACCTACAAATATTTCTCGACGGTTAAAACATAGATTATTTTTAATGAACTAGAACCAGGCTTTAATTAATTCTAAATGATGTTATACAATTGATAGGATAATATTAATTACATTTATTTACGCTATACTTTTATATAATTAATAGATTATTAATTAAAACTAAGAAAAATAATAAAAATATAATCATATAAACCAACAACATTAGAAAAGCAATTCAAAAACCCTTGAATTATCTTTCTTTTTATTCAATTAAATTTTAAATTTAATTGTTTTTAAATTTCTGCACATTTAGATTATTTGCAATTTTATTTAATTTTAAAAAATCAAATCTTTTCATTACTTGTTTTTAGAACTAGTTAAAATTTATATATCCCTGTGGATCGATTCGTAAGTACTACTGCGATATAACTGTACACTTGCGGTTAAAGTTGATAGACTAATAAATCTCAATCATCCATTCACTTGTATTTTCATTCATTTCGAGATATTTCGTTGGTATCTTTCCGCTGGTTTTCCGTGTACAAAGATAGATTTGACATTTGTTTCAATATTGTTTGACAACATTGAAATGATCATCTTTTCCATTACAGTGACTCGGAGAACAGCGGGAGCGTGTTGCCGAAATTTTCTCAAAATGGATGAAGCACAAGTGAATGGGTGTATGTTCTATATATTCTTAATGGAATAGAACCCTTACCCCCGACAGATGTTACCCTCGACATCCAATATAGAACCGTTAACATCATCATCATCTTTCTTAGAAGAATAAACCAACTCTCGAGCTATGAGCATTTGCTCTTGGTCCCTGATAATCTTCATAGCCGTCGAGAATGGTCCCGACCAATCTTCCTTCTGATCCTCATTCTACAGTAAATTCTCTTCTTTTTTTTCATCCTCAGACCTCTCTTCTTCTGCTTCAAAGGTTGACTGGAGTGTTGTTTGTCGTTGGAAACCGAGAAATTATTATAATGTGCCGATATTGAATGAATCTGAAGATAAGAGTGACGAGGAAGGGGTGCTAACACGTCTCAATCCTTTTATTGAACGTACCAAGCATCCAAACTATTTTGCGTTGTCCATCATACGTTAATAAGACGTGATATCGGCTAATTGATTGTCACAAATAAAGATTTGAGAATCCATTTAACGAATCTTCAGCTAATGTACCGAAGAAACGAGTTAGGTAGTGAAATTGAAATAAATGTTTTAAATTGTATAATGATTATAAATAATGAAATAATATTTGGATTTATATATAGGGTCTGATGGCAGACACAAGCTTAGGCTCTAAACTTCATATGAAAAAACATTTAGACGAACTTGGCCAAAGCTCCAGGCCCACCGATGAAACTGTCGCAGCAGCCTCGTCTATCCCTACCAGCGCCCCTACTAGCGCTACAACAGTCCCAGGAGCTGCAGCAGCCCCGCCTATCCCTACCAGCGTGTAACACCCTTAGGCCCAGTACAGATAGTATTGCCCGCTCTGGCCGAAACAGCACGGTTTTGTCCTTTAGAGCGAACCGGGCCCGACCAGGGGCCGCTTCCCAGGAGGCCACCTATCCCAAGACTTCCCTGGCCCGAGCACACTTAACTATGGAGTTCTCAAGCTCCTGTAGTGCCTATTCACTTAAAAGGTGTCTCTGTAATTGAGACTGGTATCATTACATTTATAATGCAGTTCGGTCCTCTTTCGGAATGTGTTCCGAAGATTTCCCATTGTTCTATAGTGGGTCCCATGGACTCAAGAGGTGGCCCCCACGGATTCAAGAGGTAGCCCCGCCCCCTTATCATGACAATTAGCATAGCACTTTGTTCTGTGTGGCACTTTGTTCTGTGAGCAAGAACCGGGTCTTGACACAGCGCCCCTACTAGTGCCACAGGACCCCCAGTACCCGCAACAGCCCCGCCTACCCTTATTTGCGTAGTAGCAGATCCGGACACCCTAGTCACTCTTGCTCATGCTATATAGTTTACCCATTTAAAATTTAATATATCATTACAATTTGTTATTTATTGAATTAATAGTTATTTATTAAATTCTATCAAATCATCTAATAGTTTATTGTTTGTAAATCCGTATTCTACTGGCGGGATGGCATCTGGCTCTGGTTCTAGCACCACGCTAGGAACAACAGGTATAATCATTATTGCTTAAAACTTTTAAATAACGATTGTAATTTAAATTTGTCAAATGCTATATACATACTTTGAATATTATAATATTATGTCTGTGTATATATCTTTTTGTAGGCTCCATCAGTGGTAGGAAGAGGGGGCGTACTGGGCCCGCCTGCTCCAGGCCAGCCGATGGTGTTGGACCATGGACGCCGATGTTCAATAAGGATGGTGTGCATGTTGGTCCTAACACGACCAAGTGGGGGGATTATATGGGATTCGAGATCCGTACATACATAAAATACTCGCTCTATCTTAGGTGGGACGTATACCAGACCGCTAATGTTCAGCAGTTTTTTTCCATTGGAAAAGGTATCACATATTGTAACACCCGAGCCCAATAATACTATTTCTATTACTAGTTGAGTGTTATATATTGCTCATTCCAATTATCCTGATTGTTTGGTGTTTATTGCTAAATTTTAACCGGTTAAGTCATTTTGGCACATAACAAATTTTAACACCTAAAATGAAATTAAAAATATCCATATTGGCCTACTCGTCGCCACTAGTCACGTGGTAGCGTCCGCGCGTCGAGATTTCGTCCCATTCGGTGAAACGGGCAAGTTTGGACGATTACACGCGCGTGCAAGTGTCCGACTTGGGGGCATGCATTTTAATCATTAAACACCTCTTTTCAAAATTTGGAACTCGCTTAAAATCCTATAATTTAAATTTGGAACATTTGGGCGCAACCCGGGCGCGATTTGGAAATGTTTAATTTAGCGCCGAAATGCCCAATTAATTAAATATTTTTTTAAAACCATATAATATATTTTTCTGTTCTATTTACAACGATAAAATCACCCTTAATCTTTTAATATTAACTGTTCCTTTCCCTTCCACCAATCACGAGCTTCTTTCTCGTGGGCCCCCATCACCATATCTCTCTCTCCGTCTCTCTCTATATCTCCCTCTGTCTCTCTCTCTCTCCAATCCTATTCTCTCTCTCTCTCTCTAACAATCTATCTCTATCTCTCTCTCTCTCTCATCCTAAAATCTTTCTCTCTCTATCCCTATAAATTATAAACTGTTCCTCGTCCCCATCGCGAAAGAACCACTACGAGAAAATCTCACCGAACCCTAACCCTAGCCTCCTCGTGCCTGCGCCGTCGGCCTCCCCGCGACCTCGCCGTCACCGTCCTAGCCTCCACAGCCTAGCCGCACCCCTACCTCCTCTCCTCCCTCCTTCCCGAGCCTGCAACCCAACCCCCGACGCCACACCAGCACGCAGGGTGCGCCGTCGCCACCGCCTCTCACCGCCGCCGACACCAGAATCTTCCTCCTTTCACCCTCGTCCCGACCTCGTCGTCTACTTCCTCCTCCCACCACCAACCCGAGCTTAACCCCTATCACCTAACCCTCTGGTTCGCCGGAAAAAGGACACCGTCGACCCCCTCGTCGTCGCCAGCACACCGAAGACCACCTCCTCTTCCTCCTGCAGCCCAGACCAGGCCAGTAACTCTCCCCTACTCACCGCACCCTCGATCCAGCCACCTCCAGCCCTTGCCGCGCCCACTGTTCCTCGCCGCCGGCGTCCCATCGCCGTCAAACCCGTCGTGGTTGCCCTGGTTCTTCCCTGTAAGCATCCCTTTAGCTTTCCATTCGTGTTAAACCCCCTCGCTGGTCTTTTGTTTACGTGTATCGTATTTTACTAACTTCGTCGCCAACTTTGACATTTCGCCAGATTCCGGCCGTGCCGACGACTGGACCCGACTCTCCAGCGAAGTGCTCTGGTCCGTGTGGTCCCGTTGTTCGCTGTTTGGACTCGATCCGTGGCCCGTGCACCCGTCTCGTGTTTTCCGCCGACATTGCATCCGTGCTTTCCGGTTTGCGAAACCGTCGAGGCAAGTATCCGAATACTTGCTCTAACATGCTAGTACACAAGATCAAGTCTTGCTATACACTTAATTATCATATTATTTTATTACAACCACACAGTTGTTAGTAATATCGATATTATATTATAACTTAGAATTGACGGTTGCAATTACCCGTTACATTGAATCAGTATAGTAGTTTCTTGTAATTAATCGGTCTGCTATCAATCCACACTTTAACTAACTAAACCAATTAGATCGTCCTTGCTTTATTCGTTAAACCATCATTGAGACAATTATTTATGCTTTAGTCTTAAACTCATGTAGCTTCATTACTTTATGTTGTTGATATTGCTTCACCTTGTGACTATTGCACCCCAAGGGTGCTTGAACCTGTTAATAAAGATAATACAAAGTACCATTGTTATTAAGTGACTATTATTGCTGTTTACGTTAAATTCTTGCTGCTATTACTTATTCGATTGTATACCTGTTGAGAGTACCCACTCGATCACATTACATATTGACCTGACTCTGCTGCACCTGACACATACATACATATCGACTCAACCTGTGGAAACATGACCTGACCTGTTACCTGATCTCATGCCTAATGCCAACAAACCTGACTTGGGGTCCTCTTGGACCATTCCTGTTGTCTATCCAGACAAACCTGCTTTTACCTGATCCTGTGTTGGCATTAGTCCTTGATTATTGAATACCCGACCTGACATACATAACTTGGGGGTATGGGGAAATCAAAGGTGAAATCGACTTGTAACTCAACAGTTCGATACCTGTTCTGATCAGTCTTACGGGCTTGGCCAGCCCCGAAGTGATGATGCTAACATCACTCGCCCATCCTGCTACCTATTACTGCCTAGCGGCACGTCTCGGATTCAGCCCCGAGAATCTTGACCGTGGTCCCGGGCACGCACGGGATACTATTGAGTTACATCGACGAGTCACCAATTGATTTCAAAGACTTTAGAGTAGAAACCTGATAGGACAGTTTAGTTACCACTGCACATTACCCTGTACTTCTATTTCATAGTACTGCTTATTCATGTTCATCCCTGCATTGCTTATTACCATGTTTATATTATATTATTTGGCTGACATGACGCGCTGACGTCTGGGTTTTGCATGGCCCAGATTCCTTACCACTGTCGACGACCGAGCAGGAGTACTTCAGCCAGCAGGCTGAACTGTGAGTTCCTTAGTGTTTAGTCTATTTATTTCATTTCATTTCCAGATGTGAGCCCGCATTATGGGACGTACTGTTTATTTATTGTATTGGATCATTTGCTTCCGCACTTATCGTTTATTGACTCTTGTTATTATGGATTTGGACATGTGTTAGATTAGTTTATTATCTTGTTCTTGATATCCTTACAACCGTAGTGTGACTGTGGATGGATACTTCCTACCCACAGGTAGCATGGTTGGCTATGTTACGTGCCCAATCTTGCGTACTCTGGGAAGCGGGGCGTGACATGGTTCTTTTAGTATCAGAGACATAGGTTAATTGGGTTGATTCTTTGTAGTTGGGTATTGCACCCGATACACGAATCATAATACCCGTGATTAGGAAACATGTCCTGCCACTTTGACCGTTTTACCATCCTTGAATCATTCTTCCGGATCATATCGACATGCAAACTTACTTTGCATTTGTCAACTCGAAAACCTAACTTCTTGTTATCTCTAGGACTTAGGCGACTTGGGTGGAGTTAAGTAATTGCGGCTATGATACCGCGGCATAGCTACAATGCGGTACTCTATTTAAGTATCTTGGAGTTCTAGCCTTGATTTATATATTGAATCTATCATCATGCTAATGTTGTTTATTTTGATTTCAGGACCATGGCAGATAAGAATTTCAAGACGTATCAGAGGCGCGTGGATGAAGCCGCCATGTTAGGAGTGATACGTGGGATGTTGGAGAATCAGAAGAGGCAAACTGAACTGATCCAACAGCAAGCAGATTTGTTTCAGGAGGGTATGCAGGCCATTCGGCAGTCAGTAAACACCCCTGTAGCGAAGCCGGTTGACCGAGTAGGGACCGTGGCAGATTTTAGATGGTTGGGTCCTACTACTTTCACTGGTCTGGAGGAGCCGTTGCCAGCCGAGCAGTGGTTAGTGGACACGGAGAATTTACTGATTGTGGCACAGATCCCTGAAGACAAGAGAGTTGATGTAGTGCGCATTCAGCTGGTGGATTACGCCCGAGAGTGGTGGCTTGTGGAGGAGACCCGCTTGCCCAAGCCAATCAGTTGGGCGGATTTCTTTAAGAGTTTCTTGGAAAAGTTCTTCCCGCGGACTGCACGGGAGGAAATGGAGGAGAAATTTATTGGGCTGAGACAAAATGGAGCAGCTGTGGATGTACATGCAGCGGAGTGGACGAGGCTCAGCCGCTTCGCTGGACCCTTGGTCGCCAACGAGGCAGACAGGGCGCGAAGGTTCTTGCGCAGTTTGGATGTGGACATCCAGAAGCAAATTTTCTCCCTGGGTTTGACCACTTTCTCGCAGGTTCTTACGGCAGCCAGAGAGCAGCAGAGTTTATCAGGATTGAAAGGGAACCTTCAGCATACAGCAGTTGCAGCCAGGAAGCCCGTTTTTGCACCTAACCGAGATCATGGGCGCAGAGGTATTCCAGTGGACCGTCGAGGCGTAGCACCCATGAAGAAGCCTGTGATCGTTGATCGAAGGAAGAGCATGATTTGCGACTACTGCCGTTTACCTGGACACGTGCAAAAGGATTGTCGAAGGAGACTGGGACTTTGCTTGGTTTGTGGAGCGGCCGATCACGCAGTTGGTGCCTGTCCGTCGAAGCTTCGCACGAGAGATGATATACAGAAACCTCCGCATAGACCGTTCCAAGGGCAGAAACAGCTGACTCAAGGACCTAATCAGGCTCGAGCTTTCACGTTGACAGCTGAAGAAGCTAAGGCATCAGGAGAAGTGGTTTCAGGTACTTTACTCGTTCATGGTTTTCCCGCATTGGCATTATTTGATTCCGGAGCATCCCACTGTTTTATGTCATCCAAATTTATAACTACACACTCGATTACCTGCACGACCCTGTCTAGTTTTTGGGACATACACACTGGGAATGGGAAAATCATAGCTAGTAAGGAATGTAGAGATTGTACAGTTGTTGTTTGCAGACGGGAGCTTTTTGCAGATTTCTTGGTGATAGATACGGGCAGTTATGAAGTAGTCTTGGGAATGGATTTTCTTGGCACTTTCCACGCACACATTGACTGTAGGGCAAGGAAAGTAATTTTCCAGATTCCCGGACACCCTGAGTTTACTTTCACTGGAGGAAGCAGCTCTGTCGGGCCAGTCGAGTTTAGGGCTAAGCCGACAAACAGTGTTCTTGCGACAATGGAAGTGGATAGTAATGAAGAGCCGGCAGTTGTTCGTGACTTTATGGATGTATTTGAAGATATATCGGGCTTACCGCCGAAGCGAGATGTGGAGTTCGCGATTGACCTTATTCCTGGTGCAGCGCCAGTATCAAAATCTTATTATCCGATGGCACCGGTGGAATTGGAAGAAGTTAAGAAACAAGTTGGTGAATTACTCGAGAAGGGATGGATTCGAAGCAGCAACTCGCCTTGGGGAGCTCCAGTTCTTTTAGTAAAGAAGAAGGATGGCACGAGAAGGATGTGCATTGATTATCGAGAATTGAACCGGGTGACTATCAAGAATAAGTACCCGATCCCTCGCATTGGAGAACTTTTTGAGCAGCTTAGTGGCGCGAGGGTATTCTCGAAACTGGATTTGCGATCAGGATATCATCAGGTCTGAGTGAAAGCAGAAGACATTTGCAAGACGGCGTTTCGAACTCGATATGGACATTTCGAGTATCTAGTGATGCCCTTCGGAGTAACGAATACGCCGGCAATATTCATGGATTTGATGAACCGGGTCTTTTCACCATTCTTGGACCAGTTTATTGTGGTATTCATTGACGATATTCTGGTATACTCGAAGAGTCCGGAGGAGCATACTGAGCATTTAAAGATTGCACTGCAGACGCTGAGACAAGAGAAATTGTTTGCGAAGATGAGTAAGTGCGAATTCTGGCTGGAAGAAGTGAAGTTTCTGGGGCATGTTGTGTCGGGCGATGGAATCGCCATTGATCCCGAGAAGATTGCAGCAGTTCGAGATTGGCCAACTCCAAAGAATGTTGCGGAGATAAGAAGTTTTCTTGGACTCGCCGGATACTACAGGAGATTTGTGGAGAACTTCGCTCGTTTGGCAGAGCCGTTAACCAAGCTTACGCGCAAGGAGGTACCGTTTGTTTGGACGGATGGATGTGCATTGGCCTTCGAGACGTTGAAGCAGAAGTTGATAACCGCCCCGATCCTGACCGTACCAGATAATTCAGGAGGACTGGTGATTCACAGCGACGCATCCGGAAAAGGATTGGGATGTGTTTTGATGCAGAATGGGAAAGTCGTCGCTTACGCATCGAGACAGCTAAAGACTCATGAGAAGAATTATCCGACTCATGACTTGGAGCTTGCGGCCGTGATCTTCGCCTTGAAAATTTGGAGACACTACCTTTTGGGCGAGAGGGTCGAAGTCTTTACAGATCACAAGAGTTTGAAATATGTGTTCACTCAGAAGGAGTTGAACATGAGGCAACGCAGATGGTTGGAGCTGATGGCTGACTCCGACCTTGATCTTAAGTACCATCCGGGAAAAGTTAACGTCGTGCCAGATGCGCTAAGTCGGTTACCAGCAATTCAGGTATTGACCGCACAAAGGGAGATCATTGCGGATTTTCGGAGATTTGACTTGGAGGTTGTGCTACCACATGCTACGGGACAGTTGATGCAATTGCAAGTACAGTCGTCCTTAGTTGAGAAGATTAAAGCGTCGCAATTGCAGGATCCTAGACTGCAAAAGTTTCGAGAGCAGGTTGAAGCCGGAGTACGAACCGATTTACTGATCCACGAAGACGGTTCGTTGATGTATGGTAGCCGTGTGTGTGTGCCAAAAGGGGATGTGCGTGAAGAGCTTATGAAGGAGGCACACAGTTCAGCTTACTCTGTACATCCAGGAGGGACGAAGATGTACCGAGATATTCGACAGTACTTCTGGTGGGAAGGTATGAAACGGGAGATTGCTCGCTTCGTGGCTAAGTGCTTGGTGTGTCAGCAAGTCAAGGCCGAACACCAACGGGTTGCTGGTTTGTTGCAACCACTTCCGATCCCTCAGTGGAAGTGGGAACATATAACCATGGATTTCGTGACGGCTTTACCGCGGAGTCCAAAGGGCAACAATGCAGTATGGGTGATTGTCGATAGGTTGACCAAGGCAGCTCACTTTATTCCTTTTCGGGTTGGTCAATCGATGGAGACTTTGGCAGAGCGGTACATGCAGGAGATTGTAAGATTGCATGGAGTACCGGTGAGCATCGTGTCCGATCGGGACACTCGGTTCTTGTCGCACTTTTGGAGGAGTTTACAAGAAAGTTTGGGAATCGATTGAAGTTTAGCACAGCTTATCATCCTCAGACTGATGGACAATCGGAGAGAACGATCCAGACCCTTGAAGATATGTTGAGGGCTTGCATGTTGGACTTCAAAGGTTCTTGGGAGGATCATCTACACCTGGTGGAGTTTTCGTACAACAATAGCTTCCAAGCGACTATTCAGATGGCTCCGTTTGAAGCGTTGTATGGTCGTAAGTGCCGTTCACCGGTTTGTTGGGATGATGTTGGTGAACGAAGGTTACTAGGACCAGATTTGGTGGTACAGACAGTCGAGAAGGTGAATACAATCAGGAAGCATATGAAGGCAGCTCAAGACAGACAGAAAAGTTGGGCCGACACGTCAAGAAGACCTCTAGAGTTCGCCGTGGGTGATTTGGTATTCCTGAAGATATCACCGACTAGAGGGGTGATTCGCTTTGGGAGTCGGGGAAAGCTTAGCCCTCGATTCGTTGGACCCTTCGAGATATTGGAGCGTGTTGGGGAGGTAGCGTACCGTTTGGCGTTACCACAGTCATTGGCAGGAGTACACGATATGTTTCATGTGTCTCAACTACGGAGGTATGTCCGAGATGAGACTCACGTTTTGGATCACTCGGAGTTGACTGTACGGGAGGGCCTAACTTTTGAGGAGCGACCGGTTGAAATCAGAGAAAAGGTTCTTAAGAACAAAGTTATCCCTCTTGTGCTAGTTTCTTGGGGTAATCGATTGCATGGAGAATCCACTTGGGAGCGAGAAGACGAGATCCGGCAGAAATTTCCTCACCTTTTCCTGTAGTTAGCTATCTTGTATTCTTGGAATTTCGAGGACGAAATTCTTTTTGTAGTTGGGTATGATGTAACACCCGAGCCCAATAATACTATTTCTATTGCTAGTTGAGTGTTATATATTGCTCATTCAAATTATCCTGATTGTTTGGTGTTTATTGCTAAATTTTAACCTGTTAAGTCATTTTGGCACATAACAAATTTTAACACCTAAAATGAAATTAAAAATATCCATATTGGCCTACTCTTCGCCACTAGTCGCGTGGTAGCGTCCGCGTGTCGAGATTTCGTCCCGTTCGGTGAAACGGGCAAGTTTGGACGATTACACGCGCGTGCAAGTGTCCGACTTGGGGGCATGCATTTTAATCATTAAACACCTCTTTTCAAAATTTGGAACTCGCTTAAAATCCTATAATTTGAATCTGGAACATTTGGGCGCAACCCGGGCGCGATTTGGAAATGTTTCATTTAGCGCCGAAATGCCCAATTAATTAAATATTTTTTTAAAACCATATAATATATTTTTCTGTTCTATTTACAACGATAAAATCACACTTAATCTTTTAATATTAACTGTTCCTTTCCCCTCCACCAATCACGAGCTTCTTTCTCGTGGGCCCCCATCACCATATCTCTCTCTCCGTCTCTCTCTATATCTCCCTCTGTCTCTCTCTCTCTCCAATCCTATTCTCTCTCTCTCTCTAACAATCTATCTCTATCTCTCTCTCTCTCATCCTAAAATCTTTCTCTCTCTATCCCTATAAATTATAAACTGTTCCTCGTCCCCATCGCGAAAGAACCACCACGAGAAAATCTCACCGAACCCTAACCCTAGCCTCCTCGTGCCTGCGCCGTCAGCCTCCCCGCGACCTCGCCGTCACCGTCCTAGCCTCCACAGCCTAGCCGCACCCCTACCTCCTCTCCTCCCTCCTTCCCGAGCCTGCAACCCAACCCCCGACGCCACACCAGCACGCAGGGTGCGCCATCGCCGCCGCCTCTCACCGCCGTCGACACCAGAATCTTCCTCCTTTCACCCTCGTCCCGACCTCGTCGTCTTCTTCCTCCTCCCACCACCAACCCGAGCTCAACCCCCATCACCTAACCCTCTGGTTCGCCGGAAAAAGGACACCGTCGACCCCCTCGTCGTCGCCAGCACACCGACGACCACCTCCTCTTCCTCCTGCAGCCCAGACCAGGCCAGTAACTCTCCCCTACTCACCGCACCCTCGATCCAGCCACCTCCAGCCCTTGCCGCGCCCACTGTTCCTCGCCGCCGGCGTCCCATCGCCGTCAAACCCGTCGTGGTTGCCCTGGTTCTTCCCTGTAAGCATCCCTTTAGCTTTCCATTCGTGTTAAACCCCCTCGCTGGTCTTTTGTTTACGTGTATCGTATTTTACTAACTTCGTCGCCAACTTTGACATTTCGCCGGATTCCGGCCGTGCCGACGACTGGACCCGACTCTCCAGCGAAGTGCTCTGGTCCGTGTGGTCCCGCTGTTCGCTGTTTGGACTCGATCCGTGGCCCGTGCACCCGTCTCGTGTTTTCCGCCGACATTGCATCCGTGCTTTCCGGTTTGCGAAACTGTCGAGGCAAGTATCCGAATACTTGCTCTAACATGCTAGTACACAAGATCAAGTCTTGCTATACACTTAATTATCATATTATTTTATTACAACCACACAGTTGTTAGTAATATCGATATTATATTATAACTTAGAATTGACGGTTGCAATTACCCGTTACATTGAATCAGTATAGTAGTTTCTTGTAATTAATCGGTCAGCTATCAATCCACACTTTAACTAACTAAACCAATTAGATCGTCCTTGCTTTATTCGTTAAACCATTATTGAGACAATTATTTATGCTTTAGTCTTAAACTCATGTAGCTTCATTACTTTATGTTGTTGATATTGCTTCACCTTGTGACTATTGCACCCCAAGGGTGCTTGAACCTGTTAATAAAGATAATACAAAGTACCATTGTGATTAAGTGACTATTATTGCTGTTTACGTTAAATTCTTGCTGCTGTTACTTATTTGATTGTATACCTGTTGAGAGTACCCACTCGATCACATTACATATTGACCTGACTCTGCTGCACCTGACACATACATACATATCGACTCAACCTGTGGAAACATGACCTGACCTGTTACCTGATCTCATGCCTAATGCCAACAAACCTGACTTGGGGTCCTCTTGGACCATTCCTGTTGTCTATCCAGACAAACCTGCTTTTACCTGATCCTGTGTTGGCATTAGTCCTTGATTATTGAATACCCGACCTGACATACATAACTTGGGGGTATGGGAAAATCAAAGATGAAACCGACTTGTAACTCAACAGTTCGATACCTGTTCTGATCAGTCTTACGGGCTTGGCCAGCCTGAGTGATGATGCTAACATCACTCGCCCATCCTGCTACCTATTACTGCCTAGCGGCACGTCTCGGATTCAGCCCCGAGAATCTTGACCGTGGTCCCGGGCACGCACGGGATACTATTGAGTTACATCGACGAGTCACCAATTGATTTCAAAGACTTTAGAGTAGAAACCTGATAGGACAGTTTAGTTACCACTGCACATTATCCTGTACTTCTATTTCATAGTACTGCTTATTCATGTTCATCCCTGCATTGCTTATTACCATGTTTATATTATATTATTTGGCTGACATGACGCGCTGACGTCTGGGTTTTGCATGGCCCAGATTCCTTACCACTGTCGACGACCGAGCAGGAGTACTTCAGCCAGCAGGCTGAACTGTGAGTTCCTTAGTGTTTAGTCTATTTATTTCATTTCATTTCCAGATGTGAGCCCGCATTATGGGACGTACTGTTTATTTATTGTATTGGATCATTTGCTTCCGCACTTATCGTTTATTGACTCTTGTTATTATGGATTTGGACATGTGTTAGATTAGTTTATTATCTTGTTCTTGATATCCTTACAACCGTAGTGTGACTGTGGATGGATACTTCCTACCCACAGGTAGCATGGTTGGCTATGTTACGTGCCCAATCTTGCGTACTCTGCGAATAACAAATAACACTAGATGCAAACCGCAGAATAAATAACACAAATAAATTAGGAGGTGGGGGGGCACATGGAGAACTTTTATTAGAATTTTAAAGAGAAATCAACCTTACAAGAAGATTACAATTAACCCCCTCCTTGATTTCCAACGAGATCGCTTTGCTCTCTATCAAAGTTCTCCTTCTTCGATAGCCTAAATCCATTATGAAATCGATGACTCCCTAAAACTTTATGATAAAAAATTATTAACCCTAATTAATAATTCTAAGATCCTATATATAGCTTATACAATTTAAGCTATATTAAGATCCCAGAATTTACAAAACTGCCACCAGATACCTAATTTTCGAGATAAATCTCGAACTCAAAAAACTGAATTTATCACTAAGGCAGACATCTGAACCTTTGATGGGCAGATGTCTGTTCCTAAGGCAGACATCTGAACTTATGAGGTTTAGACGTCTATGCCAAATTCTCAGGTTGAGATGTCTTTAAATGATAGACATCTGAAGCTCATTGCTACAGACGTCTGAATCTTGTAGGTTCAAACATCTATGTTTTAGTCTCGGATTGAGATTACTTAAATGCCAGACGTCTGAAGCTCATTACTGCAAACGTCTGGCCATTCTCTGGAATTGCAGTCTTGGAACATATACGAGTGATCTTCACAACAAGCCTCACCTCTCATGTTATATTTCCAACTTTTCCCTCCCCGATAACCGTTCAGTCCTTAGGATTGTAATATTATATATTGGAAATTTTTGTTTAGGTTCCAATTTTGTGAGTTGAGCAATCTTATAAATCTTATATACTTCATTTCTGTTTTATTGGAATCATCGGTTTTTAGCTAACCATACGTGTAGGTTACCGTGCCACATAAATGTCTATGTTTTGTTAATTGCTATTTTTTCTCTTCTTCTTAATCTATCTTGTGTTCCGATTATGTGCTTTGTGCTTCGTTGCATTAGGCTTATTCCTAATTTGAGAGAAAGAGAAATATAATCGTATTTCTTCCAAGAATTACAATATAGAAAAAGCGAGACGGTGCTGTAGTAATCATATTTAGCCGATGATGTGCTTCATTGCATTAGGCTTATGCGTAACATGAGAAAGATGTTTATAGTCATATATCTTCCAGAATTACATCAGAAAATGCGAGGCGGAGCTATATAAATCATATATATGGTCCCCTCTATTTTGTGACATCAAAATTCTGTGATCCTCTCCACCCTTTTGACAAGTAGGATTTATGGTTGTGTTTTTGATTCTCTGATCTTGTTTTAGACGGCTCTGCAAAAACAACTCTATTTTTCTAAGATACTGATGAAGTTGGATATGCAAAAGTTCTAGGACCAAAAATATTTAATAGTAAATGCTCCAATGGGTGGAAGGCGTGTATGTGAAATCAGTGATGATAGTGACGATTTGCTGCTTTCTTAAGGACTTTTAGATTCAAACAATAAGGTTAGGGATTCAAATTATCTTAAAAATTGGCAGTTTAGGAATTTCTGTTACATGTGAAGATCAGAAAGCTATACAAATTCAGTTTTCAGACAAACTAGTGAAATGGAAGACGTTTGAGAAATAGAAGCACACTTGTCAGACAAACTAGTGAAATGGAAGATGTTGGGGAGTTTCATTCGGTTTTCAAGACAAATGACTACAAATGGGCTCAAAGGTAATGGTTCAAACCGTGACCAATTTCCCGTAACGGTTTTACTTGAATTGGTCAAGATTTGAACCGGGACCAATTACATTATGTGGCGGGTCTCACAAGCCAGGCGTGATGAAATCCCAAATCCTCCCAAAACCACTTCGAGCCCTTATTTTTTCCCTGCCCCAAAAATTTCCCTCCACCCAAATTCCCCCCGCCTCATCTCCTCTTCACCCTAGATGTCGTCGAAGCCTTCGCCGCCTCGCTCGCCCTCCGTCGTCGAGCCCGGCCCCCTCGAAGCCCCCGACGCCTCACTCGCCTCCGTGGTTGAAGGCCCTCTCCGCCTCGATCGCCCTAGCCCTTGCCGCCTCCTTGCATCATTGAAGACCTAGCTGTCTCGAATCCCTTGCTGCCTCGCCCCCTCGTTGAACCCCTCTCCGTCTCGCCCTAGCCATCGCCGCCTCCTTGCTCTCCTTCATGATCGAGCCCGTCGAAGCTCGCCATCGCCGCTCGAGCTGTCTCTGCTTTGTGATTGTCAACAGGTAAGTATAAAAGGAGTTTAATTTTATAATTTTATGTATAATTTTAAATTTTTTGCTCCTAAAAATTAAATTTTGTGTTTTTTGTTCTTGTTGCTGCTGCTCGAGCCAGTTCTGTGGTCGTCGACGCTGATCCCGGCACTGATCGAGCTCCAATTCGTCGCCTCCGTTGCTCCTTCTTCGTCTGTGGTCGTCGCTGCTCGTCGGAGGTCGTCAAAACGTTAGGATTTTGTTTTTGTTGTGCTTGTTGCTGCAGTTGGTCAAGGTTAGGGTTAGGGATTAGGGCCGGTTGGGGTTAGAGTTAGGGCCGGGTTGGGGTTAGGGTTAGGGCCCGATTAGGGCTAATGGTTAGTTTTAGGGTTAGGGATAAGGTTAGAATTAGGGATAAGGTTAAATATTAGAGTTTTTTAGTGTAAAATTGCAACAATAGTTAAGGTATTTAGTGAAATTGTAACGATAGTAAAGGTATTTTAGTGTAAAAAGGTAAAATTGAGCAAAAAATGGCTTTTAGTAAAATTTTAATGTAGTTTAGCGGAAAACCAACAATAGCTAAGGTTATTTTAGTGAAACTTATAAGAATTTAGTTAATTTAAGACAGTTTAGTGAAAAACACAACTATAATTTAGGATATTTTAGCTAATTTAGTAAAATTGAATCAATATGTTAATTTAATGGAGTTTAATGAAAAACAACAATGTGTATGTGTGTATGTGTGTGTGTGTGTACACACACACATACACACACAAGCACACCTGCAAGCATAAACACACACACACACAAACGCGCGCACGCGCACACACGAACAATGCCAAACCTTAATTCATCATCAATCTCCTCTAAATTAAACTCTTGTTAAATCCCATCTTAAAACAAACCCTAAATCCAAAATCTTAAACTCGATTAAAATAACCATCGACTTTTAAAAATTTTACTCTAAACTAAAAACTTCAAAACATTGAAATTGAAACGTTAACGTAAAACTAAATCAATTTAAATCTTAAAGTAAGTGTATGATATTCGATGAAAATATAAAATTTTCATATTCTTATCGATAATTAATCATATGTGAAAATCAAAACGCGACTTAGTTCCCGTCTATCGGTTAACATACGTGCGATATTCGTCGTAACATAAAACTATACGCTAGTTGTTAAATATCAGACGGTATCGTTCGGTTTCTAACAACTGTCGCGGAGTCTTTGTGACGAGAATTAATATTCAATCGTATGATAACCGATAAATTTGTCTCGTATGGACAAGTGATGAATTTATAAAGCAAGCCTCTGTATTCACTTGTGTTTTCATTCGTTTTGAGATATTTCATCGGTACTTTTCTGCTGGTTCTCTGTGTACAACGATAGATTAGATATTCGTTTCAATGTTGTTTGACAATATTGAAATGATTATCTTTTCTATTACAGTGTACTCGGAGAACAGCGGGAAGGTGATGCCAAAATTTTCTCGAAATGGATGAAAGCACTAGTGAATGGGTGTATGCTCTATACATTCTTAAAGGGATATGTGCTTTACTCTCTACAGCCGTTACCTTCGACATTCAATAAAGAACATTTAATATTATTATTAGTTTTTGGAAAAAGAATCCAACTCTCGAGTTTTGAGATTAAAAGGAAAGTTCTCAATAGGAGTTAGAGGAGATTAGAAGAAGAAAGTACTTAATTGGAGTTGGAGGAGAGACCAATCAATTAACAATTGAAACCAAACTTAACTAAGTCGTCAATTAAACCTAACAGTAACGTTTCTTATTATCCGTTTATCGTGTATTTGTCAAGAAATCTTAATTTCACGACTCTTATCTATAGGAACCTTCCTTTGTTCAGAATATTCCAATATGGCACTTCCGTACTTCTACAACAAGAGTTGAATGTATGTCGATACTCTCTCGAGAGTCAATGAATTTTTCGTTGACAGTGTTAGCTTTTTCACCGATTTTGCCTATGCACGTCTTGAGTTACCGAAAGAGTACGAAATCTATTATCTTTACTCTAAATGTATGAACAAGCGATTTCTCAAGAAGTTGAAAATTGAGATACACATCATGAGATATAGTTTTGTTAGAGATTACATCACATGGGAACTTCACGGAGAAAAATTCATTGTAATGGGAGACGATGCATGGGTGCAAGAGACGGAAAACGAATTCATCGAAACGGAAAACGCAGAGTGGGAAGGGATAGTAGAAGAAGAGGAGGAAGATAAATGACAATTTGAAGAAGATGAAGCCGTCGAAGAAGATGATGCTGTATTTGCGTCGATCGATGACATGGATGAGCTTATAAATACCGTTGGACTTCTTTATGATATGGAAAGTACTAGACCCTCATTATTGGAGAAGTACCTGGCTAACTCTAGGATCCCGCTATATCTAAATTGCAAAGGGTTTTTAAAATTGTCCTTTTTCGTACGTTTCTTCGAGATCAAGTGTAAGAACAGATAGAGTGACCAATCTTTCACTGATCTTCTAGAATTGCTGAAAGAAACTTTTCCCGACAGAAATGAAGTGTCCCCGACTGGTACGAGGCGCAAAAAATAATTACAAATATCGACTTGAAGTATCATAAGATACATGCATATGAGAATGATTGCGTTTTGTTCCGGAATGAACACGCCACACTCAAAAACTGCCCTGTGTGCGGGGCCAGCTGATTCAAGCCTAAGAAAGACCCTCAGTCGAGTGATGTGCCCGTGAAAATTGTTCGTCATTTTCCATTAATACTAAGACCGCAACAGTTATTTATGTGTGAGAAGACGACGTTCGAAATGCAATGGTACATAAAGCGCCTCGTGAAGAGGGAAAAATGAGTCATCCCAGAGATTCGATATCATGAAAAGTTTTAGATGAAAACCATCCTTCATTCAGCACAGACCCTCATAACATGAGATTGGAAATTACGAGCGACAGTTTCAGTCAATTTAGAATGGTTCGCGGTGGACATACTCATAGTACTTGGCCCGTTGTGGTAACTATATACAACCTGCCGCCATGGAGAGGATGATGCGGTCTTATTTTATGTTAGCTCTTTTAATCGACAATCCCTCATCTCCTGAGAAAAATATTGACGGGTACCTTCAACCCTTGATCGATGAGTTAAATTTGCTGTGGAAACCTGATGTGAGAACCTATGACGCAGATGGTAAACAATTTTTTCAGATGCGGGCAGATTTGTTGTGGACTATTAATGATTTTTCTGTCTACGACATATTGTCGGGGTGGAAAACTCAAGGTAAGCTTCCATGCCCCTGTTGTCATATTCATACGAGTGTCGTACGCCTATCGCCCCTCCTACCATAGCCCCTCTTACCGGTGCCCCTCCTACAGGACCCTCATCGTCCCCAGCAGCCGCAGCACCACAGGACCCGCTGCCTACCCTTATTAGCGGGGTAGCAGATCCACCTACCCCAGTCACTCCTTATACACATGGTATATAGTTATCTATTCATTTTTAGTTTTCTATTAAAATAATTCTATCAAATCATATAACAGATTACTGTTTGCAGTTCCGCATAATACTGAGGGGATGGAGTTTGTCGTCGGTTCTAGCGACACGGCAGGGACGACAGGTATAATCATTATTTCTTAAAACTTTTAAATAACGATTATAATTTAAAATTTTCAAATGCTATATACATACTCTAAATATTATAATATTGTGTCTGTATGTCTATCTTTTTGCAGGCTCCACTAGTGTTAGGACGAGGAGTCCTACTGGGCCCTCCTTCTCCAGACTAGCCCCAGGTGCTGCTCCTTGGACGCTGGAGTGGACCATGTCAGGTGTGCATGTTGGTGATCACTTAACCAAGTGGGGGGGATTACATGGGAACGGAGATCCGTACTTACTATAAATACCCGCTTCATATTAGGTGAAACCCGACCAACAATATTCGGCAGTTTTTTGCAGCGGCCACGGTATCACATTCCCTTTTATATATTTAAATTTATTCGTCATTATATATATATATATATATATATATATATTTATAATTTCAGACCCAGGGATATTACAGATTCATCGGTGTCATCGGCGAGGATGGCGTGCCTACGCTGTTCGATGCATATCGCGCCATAGACTGGGTCATATCCGAGTGTCAGGCTATCAAGAAGAGACGTCGATATGAAATAAAGAAGAATAATTACATTCTCTGGGCCACGGCAGGGGGTGATGATGGACGCCATTTTTCGGGATGTCCCGAGAGAGGGTCGGTGGCCGCTGGTCGTGTAATACGAGCACGATGATGTTCGGGTATAAATTTAATTTTTAAGATTATAATAATATAATATGAAACCATATTCTGTGATATATAATATTATCTTCTTTATATTTGCAAGACGGTGTCGATTCGCAACAGGGAGAACCGGAACAATGGCGTCAGAGATAGCGCTATATGGATCCAAGAGAAGCGGCCGCAGGCTAGCACTCAGCACCAGCTCGTGAGTATTTCAACGTTTAAAAATATATTTTTTTTGTCGCAAATTACTTATTAAAATAAATCTTAAAATTTGATCGTAGAAAAAGAAAGACCCCGCCAACTACATTGCTGCCGAGAGATGGTCCGCGTTATACAGGGGCACGGGCGAGTAAATGGTAAATTTCATATAATCAAGTCGATTCTGTATTTAAGTTATATAACACACACACACACACACATCTTCTTCATAGACCCAGTTCCAGGAGAGAACGGACGCTTTTTGACTTGGCCTCGACGACTCGATTACCGCCATTGTCTTTATTCTGGATTCGATATCTGGTGGACATCACAGTGGGTATGAGTGCGGGGTTGGTCCCGGGGCCCACCGACACTTTGCTAGGCGTCCGTCCGTCCACGAGTACGCTGTGACCCAAATGCGGCAGCTGCGTCACAGGAGGAGATTCATCGGCTCCAAGATCAGGTGGAACAGTAGACTGAGCGGGTGGATACGCTTGCGACACATATCGAGAAGCTGAGACGGTCGAACACGGTGTTCATCAGGCAGGCCATACGAGAGGAGTTTGGGAGTATGTTCAGGTCATGGGACGATATAGGTGGATCGTCTCAATGACCATAGATTATTGATTTGTTGATACAAAACATTGTTTTTTTGGTTTATTGATTATACTGTTTGGTGTATATATTTTGTTTATAATTGCGTGTGTTTCTAATCATATTACTTCTTGATTATTATAATTGCATGAGATTTGATCATATTATTATTATCTATTGCTAGTTGTAAATGAAAGCAGCACGTGTGGGATGCGTGGATTTCTAATTTTTAAAAAAAATTGATAATATATTTGGTCACAGTTTTAACCGTGACCAAAACTTATATAGTCACGGTTATCACCGTGGCCATAAGATGTAGTCACGATTACCTACTAGTAGCAGATATCCTTCATTACGGTTTCATCTTATAGTCACAGTTTAAACCGTGACCATAGCATATATATTGCTACGTTTTAAACTGTGATCAGATAAATGGTCATGGTTAAAACCGTGACTATATATATGGATCCCACACATATCTGATTTATTTGTTTGAACCTTTTTTGGTAACGCCAGGTATCTGGTCATGGTCTTAACCGTGACTATAAAAACCTATGGTCACGATTTTAGGCATTACTAGGTTTCTTGTTACGGGGTTTTAGGCAATGGGTGTGTCACGGTTTTAACCGTGACTGCAAGTGTGTTTGGTCACAAATCTGATAAATTGAAGAATGAAATTATATGGGTGGTTAAGGTTTTGTGGGATTTCAGTAATATATAACGACAATGCATTCCTTTTTGTGGACTAAAAAGAACCTTAATAGATCGATACTTATTGGATGTTTGAGGTTGAGGATAAGCATAGCTTTGTCAGGTTTTATTATTATTTCAATATTTTGGCACAGGCAAGACAAGTGACGGTTGTTGATAAGTTGATAAAAGTGATACTACAGTTTGAAGAGAACGATTAAGGAATAAATATGAACCTAGCTCTCAACCCTATCACAACTTAGAAGTGTGTGAGTGTTCTCATTGATGCCCATTATTATATAGGATGCATTTACACATCGGAGACAATTTTATTTTGCTTCATCTTATTAAGAGAGGAGAAAAGGATACGAGCATGAGTAAATTCATATTGAACTCTCAGTTTTCTCTCTCTCTCTCGATGTACAAATCAAGTACTCTTCAGTTCAGCAGGCCCACCGTTGGCTGCTTTCGAATCTAAGATGCAAACTAACTTTCACCACCTTTTAAATAATCTTTTCATGGATAAAGTATCTAGCTAGTACCTTCAAGATACCATCATGGAAACTACTTAACAGTGAGACTGCAAATTGTGAGGTATACTGAGCTGCACCCCTACATTGCTTCTCTTTTCTATCCGCGAGGTACCATGCCGGTGCTTCACAGGTTCTGGATACTTCCTACTTCCGTAAATTAATGCTTGGGCGACTGAGGTGGCACCCCATGATGTGCCGTATCTGGACCTCCCGGCACTTCCCTTTTCTCCGGATCCCCGATAGCTTGATCATCAGTATTGCTCCATCTTATTCTCTTGCCATGAAACAAAACCTCATTTTTACCTTTACTCACAAAAACCACCTCGTTCTCAGCGAAAACTCAGCGCTTCAGACCTCATCACAAGCATCAAGCCAGTGAGTACAAGGATCAAAATAAATGGTATCCATCGAATCTCCATGTCAAGTTCAGAAGCTGTAGTTGTATGACTAGCTAAGGGTATCTGTTCTGGGATCAAAACAGCAGAGTATGTATATATATACATATATAGCTAGCAAGAGTTAAAGGTGTTGGTTTTGGCATTAAGCTTTCAACTACTTTTCTTTTTAAGCCATGCAGACAAATATCCTCCAGGCCGTTTTTTATGCGCCAGCCATAGAATCCATTATCTCCCGACTAACTCCCCTGATGATATTAATAGAAATCTTTATTAATATTAAGTTGGCGGATGACACTACTACAATAAAAGGTTGCCTCTACGGATATAGTTATCCGTAGGGGCAATAAAAGTTTGTCCCTACGGATTAATCCGTAGGTCCCCATGATTGTCCCGGTGCCATATGAATTAAATTAAAAATATTAAAACGTAATTTGTTATTTGGTCCTACGGAGCCGCAAAAGAAAAATCTACGGGTTAATCCGTAGGGACATGTATATGGATTATTAATAAAAAAATAAAGCACAGAAAATGGGTCGATCCCAAAAAAATTACTCTCTCTCATCACTCGATCTCCCACGCGCGCCTCTCGTCGCCACCGCCCGTGCCTCTTCGCCACTGCTCGCGCCTCGTCGCCACCGCCCTTCCGCGCGCGGCTCATCTCGACATCACCGTTGACTTCTTCGTCGACTTCCTCGTTGCCGATTGCGTCGTCGACCGTCTCCGGTCTCCTCCATCGCCGGCCTAGCTACGGGTTAGTAAATTTCATATTTTTACTTCTAATTATGCTTTTATTTCTGTTTTTGTTGATTATTGGGTTGCTAGGGTTAGGGTTCAAGGTTCAGTTTGGGTGAGGGTTAGGGTTCAGTTGAGGGTTCAGTTGAGGGTAGGGCTGGTTAGGGTTCAGTTGAGGGTAGGGTTAGGGTTAGGGTTCGGTTCAGTTAGGGTTAGGCTTAATTAGTTGAGATTAGGGTTAGGGTAAGACTTAGGCTAGGGTTAGTGCTAGGGTTCAGTGTATGGTTATGGTTATGGTTGAGGGCTAGGATTTGGTTCAGGTTTAGGGTTAGAGATTAGGGTTAATTTGGGTTAATTAGAGGCTAGGGTTAATTTGGGTTAATTATTGATAATTTGAAAGGGTTAGGTTGTTGATTAGGGTTAATTAGGTTAATTTGGGTTAAGTTTGGGTTGATTAGGGTTAATTAGGTTAATTTGGGTAAAATTGGGTTAAGTTTGGGTTGATTAGGGTTAATTAGGTTAATTTGGGTAAATTGGGTTAAGTTTGGGTTAATTAGGGATAATTTATGTTATGGTGACGATTATGGTTAATTATGGTTAATTAGGTTAATTAGGCTTATTTAGGGTTGGGGTTTAGGGTGCACTAGTTCATTCGGTAGGATATTCGATGATAACGTAAACGTACAATTTTACCGTAAACGAAAGAAAAATTTACTCTAAACTAAAAACTTTGAACCCTTAATAACGAAACGTAAACGTAAAACCTATTCAAGTTAAATGTTCAAGTTAAAACCAATATATGATACTCGATGATAATATGAAATTTTCATATTCTCATCGATTCTGATATATGAAAATCAAAGCGCGACTTATTCCCCGTCTATCGATTAACATACGTTCGATATTCGTCGTGACATAGAACTATACGAAGGTTGTTAAATATCGGACGGTATAGTTCGGTACTAACAACCGTCGTATAGTGTATGTGACGATAAGATTCAATCGTATGATAACCGATAGATTTGTCCAGTGTGGACAAGTTAGGAATGTATAAAGCAAACACCTGCATTCACTTGTGTTTTCATCCGTTTCGAGTTATTTCGTCGGTACTTTTCCGCTGGTTCCCCGTGTACAAAGATAGATTAGATATTCATTTCAACGTTATTTTACAGCTTTGAAATGATTATTTATTCTATTATAGTGTACTCGGAGAACAGCGGGGATGTGCTGCCGAAATTTACTTGAAACGGTTGAAAACACAAGTGAATGGGTGTCTGCTCTATACATTCTTAATGGGATAGAAGCCTTACCCCCGACAGCCGAAACACACACATACAACACGAATACACAAAAAACGCACACACATCACATACACACTAACAACCCTACACTTATGCGAAATCATAAATTGAAACACACATATATAGAATACAACTCATACATGGGTATTCTCAAATCTAATTTTGATATGGATAATTTATTCTTTTCAACAACGCACACACAAAGCATATACATGGATTTTCTCCTTTGTCACTAACTATCCCGTTCTTAGATTTCTAAATATAGTCATTATAACCTACAATTTATATATTATACAGTCTAATATGGCCCATGAGTACATCAAAGTTAAGGACTGGAAGTGTGTGGATTGGCAACAACGTATGCAACCTAAGTTTGTCGCAGGAGTTGCTGCTTTTATTGAATTTGCACGCGCACATAATAAAATCACGTTAGAGAAGATTCTCTGCCCGTGCGATAAATGTGGGAATAAGTACTGGCAGAAGGTAGAATTTGCAGAGCTTCATATCGTTAAACATGGATTTACTAGACTCTATACAACTTGGCTATATCACGGGGAAGAAGAAGAAGACAGTAATGCGGCAGAAGAAGAAGGAGAAGAAGATAATGCGGCAGAGGAAGAAGGAGAAGACAGTAATACGGCAGAAGAAGAAGACGGTAATTTCTTTTTAGGAGAAGAAATAGAGGATATGGTAGAGACTGCCCTAGGTGAATCTATTCGTACCGAAGATGACATTACTTCCGGTCAAGGACCGCGTGCGGATAAATATGAAAATTTCATGAATGATGCTAGAAAACCAATTTATGAGAATGCGAAGTATTCCACCCTCTCATGATTCCTCCAACTTTTCCAGATTAAGTGCCTAAATTGATAGAGCAACAAGTCATTCACAATACTTCTTTCGTTCTTGAAAGATTATATGCCCCGGGAAATAATGTGCCCGACAGCTGGTACGGAGCCCCGAAGATGATGTTTGATTTGGGTCAGAAGTGTGAGAAGATTCAAGCATGTCCTAAAAATTGTGTGTTGTACCGGAAAGAGAATTCAGATTTGAAAGAGTGTCCAACATGCGGAGAGACCAGGTATAAGCCGAAAGATTCTAATAAGAAGCCTGATATACCTGTCAAGATAGCACGATACTTTCCCATAACACAGAGGCTGCAGAGGCTATTCAGGTGCAAGAAAACAGCCGAGACAATGATTTGGCATCACCGTGCTCCTCCAAGTGAAGATGTAAAAATGAGTCATTCAAGAGATTCACCGGCATGGAAGGATTTCGATAGGAGGCACGAAATATTCAGTAGCGATCCTCACAATGTCAGGCTCGGACTCACTAGTGATGGCTTCTGCCCATTCAACTATATGGCTGGAAAGCACAGCACATGACCCGTTGTAATGATAGTTTATAATCTGTCTTCTTGGTTGGTTATGGACCAATCATACTTTATGATGCCTCTTTTTATCGACGGACCAAACTCACCGGGAAACAATATCGACGTCCATCTCCGACCTCTGATCGAAGAGTTAAAATCTTTATTCATTGATGGTGTTGAGACTTATGATGCAAACACAAATACAACCTTCATACTGCGTGCGGCTTTAATGTGGACAATTAATGACTTTCTTACGTATGGAATACTATCATGTTAGTCCGTATATGGTCACAAAGCATGTCCTTATTGTCATCAACATACAACATCGAAATTCTTGAATTTTAGCAGGAAGGTTTGTTATTGCGGCCATCGACGTTTCCTGCCTCTAGACCACCCCTACAGGTTAGACGCTGTTCACTTTGATGGTCATCAGGAGCTTTTTGGAACTCCAGCCCCATTGTCCGGAGAAGACATGACTGCTCAGTGGGATGGTTACAATAATGTGACCTTCAGGATGGATCCGACAAAACAGGTCAAACCACCATTCTGGAACAAGTTAAGCATTTTCTTCGAGCTTCTGTACTGGTCAACAAATTTAGTGCGTCATTGTCTGGACGTCATGCACATAGAGAAGGGGGTATCTTAGCACGTACTCAGCTTGCTTCTTTGTAAAGACGGAAAATCGAAAGATAACCTCAATACTCGGATGGATCTACAGGACTGGGAAATTAGAAGTGAATTGCATCCTAAACCAATAGCGGATAAACCAGGCAAGTTTGTACTTCTTAATACCGCGTATCATATATCACAACCGGAGAAGAAAAGATTCCTGCAGGTGTTGCATATTGAAAGTTCCCACAGGTTTCTCAGGATCATTCAGCAAGAAGATAAAAATTATGAAAGGCAAGATCGATGGGCTGAAAAGTCATGATCACCATGTTATTATGGAGCACCTTCTCCCATTAGCCCTCAGGACTTCCCTTCCCGAATCGATTGGTCTAGTAATCAATGACCTATGTTGTTTTTTCATAGAATTATGCGCTAAAACACTGGATGTTGCGACGCTGGAGAAACTAGAAAATTCTATTTCGTTGATACTTTGTAAGTTTGAGCATATTTTTCCACCGTCATTCTTCGATATCATAATACACCTGACGGTTCATCTTGCAATTGAGGCTAAGTTAGCCGGACCGGTACAATATCGATGAATGTATCCCGTCGAGAGGTGCGTGGAATTTTTCGTTTCGCGCAATTTGTAAAATTATTATTGTCCTGTATACCCGTATTTATTTATTTAACATATTTTTATTTAGGTACCTCTACACTTTAAAAAAGTATATACGCAATAGAAATCGACCAGAGAGTTCTATCATGCAAGGTTATCTTCTAGATGAAGCAACCACATTTTGTTCCCGCTATCTGGACGAGAACATTGAGACGAGACTTAACCGGCCTCGAAGAATTCAGGATGGGCTATATGGTAAAGCTGATTATAATAGGGTAGACATTATGTTTATCACCAAGATATACCGGTTTATCCTCCTCAATAGCGCATGTCTTGAAAAAATTGGAGAGTAAGTTTTTTTGGATTAATTGTTATATTTGTGTTTGTGTGTGTATAAAATGATATAATATTAATGTCATAATTTATTGTTGAGAACATAATTCATTTTAACGAGGTACGTGAGGGGCATCCTGATTGGAACGATGAACGATTGGAAAAATATCATCAGGATAATTTTTGCGATTGGGTTGCAGATCATTTAAGTTATTCGAATAATATGTTATTGCTACCAGTTTTAATCTAAACTTATATCGTTATATATTTGTCGTAAAATTTGTTTTGTTAGATCCACGATCCGAACTTGTCTGCATCATTAGAGAGTGATTCAAGATGTTTAGCTCAGTTTTCTAGTATGGAGGTTGCATATTATAAAGAATTCGGTGTCCTTATATACAAATTCGAAATTAAGGATATAGAAACATCTAGAACCACTCAGAATAGTGGGATTGCGACGGTAGGATCGGATTGTGTGATTTATTATGGATACATAAATTGTATACTTGGTATCCAATACCCCGGACGATCAGAACCGTTTTATATATTTCAGTGTACTTGGTACGATACACGAACCTATACGGATAAGTGGAGAAGCAATCTCGGGACTTGGAAAGATGAATATGGATTGACCAGTGTGAACACATTTCGATTTTATGGTTAGGACGATCCGTTTATCTTTCTGAACCAAGCGTTCCAAGTATACTACTCACAGTTTTTGAAGCATCCGGGATGGAGTGTCGTATACCGTTGGAAACCCAGGGATGTTTACGATATCCCAGAATTCGAGGACAACGATGAGGATGAAGACGACTTAGAGTGCTCCGACCGTCTGTTTTGAAAGACGGGTTGTCTTTGGCTGATCATGAAGTTACGTGGGTTAGAAATGATATCGATGATGAAATCCAAGTAGATATGTCTAATGCATCCACGAAACGAAAAATGTTGTCAATAATGTTATACTATTACTTCACATTTTACGATATATACATATATAGCATGCATATGTAATGATTTTTTAATGCGTCCACGAACCGTTTTATCTAAATTTGACGACGATGACGGGAGCAGCGAGGGACGGCAGGAGCTCCAGTCGCGGCACCTGCAGAGGCAGAGGCAGAGGCCGAGCGGTTCTGCCGCCTGGAGAGCTGCGTAGGGAGCTTCAGAAGGCCGGTCTTGCACCCCGATCGGAGACCCCTTCGGATGCCTCCTTCCGTGTGGACTTTGCCACACCTCCAGGTATATTGCACGCATATCCATTTTGAATGTAATATTATAGATATACATGCATATTCATATCAAAATTACTTATATAGTCAATGTTTGATTGTCTAGCTGTTGGTGGTGTGTCCACATTAAGGACAAAGGCCACACCTGCACCTCCAGGTATGTTTATATATCATATAGTGCATGTGTATTGATTTAGAATGCTATATCATAAATATACATATATTCTTTTTGCTCTTATGTACTTACAGCTCGGGTGGAGGCCACCACCGCACCTGCGGGTATATTTATATATCCTATAGTGTATACATGTTGATTTAGAATGTTATATTATTGATATACACATTCTTTTTGCAATTACTTATATAGTCAATATTTGATTGCCTAATTATAGGTGGTGCGTCCACGTCTGGTGCAAGGGCCACTCCCGTAACTTTTATACCCTCCGCTCAGTCTGCAGGTTTGTATGAATAAATATAAAATATTTATTCATTTTACATATCGTTTAAGAATAAACATGAAGTTCATGTAATTTTATCGATATTTATTTTCTAGTTGGAGATGCGTCCACGTCCGGGTCACCGGCTGTTCCTCACCAGAGGAACTATCGTCCCGCTCGTGCTGCTGCCCGGGCCCAGGCTCGAGCTTCTGTCGCCGGAGGTATATATCACACTTCAATTTTCGTTAAATCTTGATTTATTAATACCACTTTGTCTTAATATTTATTGTCTTGATATTTCTTGTAGATGCCGGGCATCCTCATCCCGAGAGGGGGACTCGAGGCCCGAATCAGTCCCACAGGCTGAGGCCCGAATCAGTCCCACAGGCTGAGGCCCGACAAAGCTAGGGGGAGACAGCATTCCCCCTCTTCTTTACCCATGATTATCGCTATACCGGCGATTATGTCGAGAGGTTCAGCCGGTATATGAGGGATGAGAGCCGCCTCGTGAAGAAGTATCCACTTCACGTTGAGTGGGGCGACCAGCACCGGTGCTCATTTGCCCTCTTCTGGGATTCGGCTCGGATATTAATATATTGTTTCATTTGACTTACCCAATATATTTATTATTATTTAACACTTGCAATTTAATAACATTGTTTTTTTTTGTATTTGCAGTTGGATTACGACTTTCAGCCTGTACCCAATCCTGATCACCCTGAGAGAGTGCTCGATCTTCACGCTCTGTACCATGGCCTGATGAAGAATATGCAATCAAAGGTTCGATACAATAGGAACGAGCTGAAAATTGACTGCTATTCCCTGTGGATGACGACCTCCGAGGCAGAGAGAGCGGCTCTCCTACATACTCTGGTCTTTGCGAGAGTCGACGTAGATACATGGCCTCTCTTGTGCCAATATTTCGACTCTCAGCGCAAACAGGTTTTTATTTTAAATGTAATTCATTGTTTAGTATATAATTTATATTTTTGTGTTGCTTATTTAGAAAACTAAATCTGAATATGTTGTGCAGAAACAGTCCGATCAAAATAAAGAGAATAGGAAGTCGGGGAAGAGGGGTCGCCCCACTTATATAAGTGGCTCGAGGAATATTACTCGTGCCATGAAGTTATCGGTAAATTACAATAGACCTACTGTGATATAATGTAATATTAAGAGTTATTTTATAATATATGTAAATTTTTTGCGAATTGCAGAGAGCTCAGATCCTGGCGCAGGGTAATACACCGAGCGTGCTATCCGCGTATCTTGCTGTCCACGGCACCTCGACAGATCCTTCCACGGACGAGCTTCGATTTCCCGACACCACGACCCAGGAGTATTGTGTAAGTGCTAATATTTATTCTAACATATTTGAAATTTTTATTTTGAAAAGTTCAAAATTTAAATGATATACTTATATTTTAATGGTTAATGTAGGTGTAGGAGCGGGTGGTGGAGCAGGCAGAGGCGTCAGGGATCGATTTTACTGGACAGAACGATCCGATGCTGCTAACCTCAGTTCTAGACACCGCACACGGAGGGCACCACAGAGGTTGGGAGAGAGGCCGCGGACTGGGTCCTAGCAGGGCCCATATGAGGTTGGACTCTACTTCGGCGGTTACTTCCCTTACCCCCCGTGAGCGACGTCTAAAGCAAGATGTTGCCACTTTGAAGACCACCGTCTAGAAGTTGAAGGAGATGATTGTATGTATACTGCTTAATAGTAAAATATTATATCATATTATAGATAGTAACATATCCAATATTAGTAGCCTGAGCTTATTTGGTTGTAGATTTAACTTTGATTAATCTTAGATTGGGGTTTCGCAATAACCTGATAATGAAACTAATTCGACTAATACACAGTTCTTACTCGTTTATTACACACAAAATTGAACAGATGCGACAGGGTACTTCGACTGCGGCTCCACATGCATCTTCTTCGGCTGCGGCTCCGTAAGCCACTACCTCGGCTGCGGTTGCGCAGACCACTCCTGCAGCTCCACAGCCCGCTCAGACTCCTGCACAGTCCGCTCCTTCATTGGTCGAGTTTTTGATGACTCAGGGCTGCACCGAGGAGCAGATGCGCCAGATTACGTCGATTATCAGAGGTGGAGGAGATGGACCGAGGTAGGGTAGCTTTATTTATATTTTTGAGAATGTATATACTTATCTGATACATATTATATAAATTTTGGACGATAATGGTTGGTGGTTGTTTGCTTGTTCACGATGATTTATCCTGATATCGTATTCTGTTTGTCCATTTCTTTTATATATTATGCGTGAGATGTTGATTATGAATATTTCTGTATTTGGTTATATGATGTATATATTATTGTGCACAGGGCGGGTTAAAAACAGGAAGCTCTCTATTAAAAAAAACCATGATATTATGTCCCTACGGATAAATCCGTAGGGCCATCTGTTGCATCTACGGATTAATCCGTAGGTCCACAGTTGACCCCCTACATATTTATCCGTAGGGACAAAATATCAGGATAACTGGCATTTTTCCCTTATGGACCTACTGTGATAGGCGTTACACTTCCCCTACGGATATATCTGTAGGGGCTTATATATGGACTTACGAATAAAGCCGTAGGGACAAAATATCAGGATAACTGACATTTTGCCCCTATGGACCTACCGTGATAGGCATTACACTGGCCCCTACGGATATATCCGTAGGTGCTTATATTTGGACCTACGGCGAACTCTGTAGGGGCTTGTATTTTATTTTATAAACCACTAAATTAAATAAATATTTTGTCCCTACGGCATATATCGTAGGTACATAGTCCCCTACGCATGAAACCGTATGGGCAATTTTTACTCCGTAGGGGTATGTTCAGGACGAAGACTTGCACCTGCGGCCATTGCACCTACGGTTAATTTTCTAACCCCTACGAGTATATCCGTAGGGGCAACGCTTTGCCTCTACGGATAAAGCCGCAGGGGCAACCCCTTATTGTAGTAGTGTGAGGATTATTTTCTCATGATAAAAATATGATGAGTAATTACCAATCAGCACTTCTTAGTTACTTTTGTTAGGGCCCTGGTATCTGTGTCTCAATGATGCTGAATAACCTGGGTCTATTACTAGGGAGAGTATTTGGATATGGATCTAAATCTTGGTCCGTTGTCTACGTTTGGATATGGTATGAATTGGATGATTGAACATGAGAGTCTAATCCCTGTCAAATTGTTGATATAATATATTTATATATGATATGGATTAGGTGATTTATTACTACTGTACCCATTGTTGTTAAAATCGTACGATTTACGATTTGAATTTTACGATTCAATACGATTCAGACAGATTCTGATACATATCGCAAGATTATATCGAGTAGGAATTGAATCGTACGATTTACGATTCGATTATTACGATTTACGATTCAAATCGATTCACTAAATGGGTCAGGTCTAAAGTTTTCGGGTTGGGATGTGAATATTTTGAGTGGTTTAACAATTTAAGATCTAGTTCATTTATCCAAAAATTGGCAAAATCCTCAATTTTACAATCCTTTTTCCATCTCTCCCAGTCTCCCTCTCTTCCTCACGAGTCCTCCAAGCTTACTCGTCATCGAGTCTTCGACTCGACAGCCTCAACTTCCTCGCTGCCATCGATCCATCAACTTCCCCACTACCTCACCCTCGCCTTAACACCGCAACGTCTGGCCCTCAACTTCTTTGCTTCCTTTGTTTCTCCCTTGACTTTCTCTTTGTTGCATTTTTGCATATATTCACATGGCTTTTATTTATCTTATGTATTATGATTGATCACATATTCACTTTACTTTTGTTGATTTATCAATTTTTTGGTTGTATTTTGCACATATATAAGTGTTTATTTTGTTACTCATGCAACCTGAAAATAACTAAAAACCATATGGCTGTTATAATGTATTGTCCTATATTGCTAATTTACTCATATAATTATTAAATATATAGTTATATGTCTATTTGATGAGCTTAATAATGTACAAACGAATATCGTATATTACTATTTACAATTCGATACGATTTACGAAACGATTTGTAAGAAAAACGATATACAATTCATATCACGATTTGACAACTTTAACGGTACCATGTTGGTATTTTACTCTCAAATTCATCACATGCATGATGCAATATATGAGGTTCTGAACCCTTTCGAGAGTGTTGGTCATGGTGATGGAACATTTGTACCTTTAATTTTTGGATTATGAAATTTGGTACTCTTTCTAAGTCCAGAACAAGGTTTAATATGTTAGAAATATCTATAAGATAACTTATGCTGGGAAAAATATTATTAATGAAGAATTAGAAATCTCGTAATTCAAGGGTCATGTAATCTTTTTATAGAATACCTATTGTTTATTTCAGTTATATTCATATTTATGGTAATCTCATTTGTGCCATAGGATTCAGTTTTTCATTATTTTTTTGCTATAAACTTCTCATATAAAACCTCTGTGATTTTTATACGGTAAGGACGTTCTAACGGGTAATTAGACGTCAGGTTTAGAGATTAACCAGCAAGTCAGCTCTTGTTTATTGACAACTCATTTGAATACAATTTATTATTATTACTTTTATTATTATTATTAGACAAAAATGGGACGGTGCACACTTGCGGGCAACTCCTTGCCGTTGTAGCATGAACATTGAGAATTGGGGTGGGCAGGCTCCACACTTATGCTGGGGCCCGCCTCCATGTTTCACAATATTTTTTCGTGCAACAGCCCTGCAACTGTGCATAGTTCAATATTGCTCTTATTATTATAGCCTTCGTAATTTATATTTTTATTTTGGTGTCAACTTGTTATGTTATTTAATGAGACCATCTATAATGTTTACCAAAGCCAAGTTAAAAAAAAAAATTCTATGATATTCAAGGTGATCTAGATGCTTGCTTTAACCGTAGGTGAGTGATAGCACCTTTACCACGGCGTCCTTGATCCCCAGCTGGTTTTTCTTTTCTCCAAAGGCGAGGACAAGAAGCCCAATTTTTTTTTATATAAGATAAGATAAAACATAAAAGGGTTACAAAAAGATAATAAAAATACAAACAAAACAAGATCAAGACTATTAAAAAATAATAGCTCAAGATCGAACATTTGAATAGGTAGGTAGTGCATTCTGATTGCGAGCAATTAATGCACAACCAAGATCTGTAACATCAAAAATTTTGCTATCCTTATGGAAGTATCGGAGATTGATATCATGAAGAATAATCTTTTTAATTCTACAATGAGACCAAAAAATTCGGTTGTTTCGCTCTTTCCATGCGTTCCTAACAACGTTCGCAATCACCATGCGTAGAATAACACCAATAGATCTTTTTACTTGAAACCCACAACGGGCTAATGACGTACGAACCAACCAATTAGAAAATTGACACTCGAAGAATAAATGGTTGAGTTTCAGATTCAAGATTGCAAAGAATGCATTGTCCTCCATTAGCGATGCCTTTTGCTTAAAATAAATCAAGAGTTTTTAGTTTTCCAAGAACGGCTTGCCATAAACAAAATGAGTTTTTTGGGGTATTTTTGTGAAACCAAACAAATTTAACCCAAGGATGAACCAAATGAGCTTGCGGTAAAAATGATAATTTCGCTGATTTTGTAGTGAAAGTGCCCGAATTGGAAGATCTCCAAATTAATATATTTTCGGTGATAGATCTATCAATACAAATCACTGAATTAAATCCCATGCCTCAAGTATATGTGGTATAATGAACATTCTTCATTCCGAATGATAATCAAAACCTTGAAGTTTAGCAGAATACCAATATCGTGTGCTAATTGCTCTCCGAAAACTTCCTCAAGAGATCTTCCCTTAATCTAACAATCAAGAAAAAGATTAGTCGAGGCACCATTATGAATTCGATACTCGACCCTCTCTTTAAAAAAATCTCTTGTTTAAAGAATGATCCTTATAATCGAAGATTTCCATGATGAAAAGGTAGTCCAAAAGTTTCGATAAATATTTCGTCGTGAAGATGCCGCAAATACAGAATGAGTCCAATTAGCCCAAAGTTTTTCTTTATGGAATAGTCTCCAACATAACTTAAGTCATGATCACTACTACGAATATGGTTTATATCTGTCATGCCCAGCTTCCCAAGATACGGGATACAAGGGATGACTAGGCCAGCCATGCTCCTACGATCAGGGAATAATCCCGCCGCAGTCACACTTCGGTTTCTAGCATTACATGGTAGTTAATAAACAGTGCTTGAGTAAAGGAAAAATCATAGTTCACAACTTTATTACATTGCAATTTAAAATAGTTCGAGATACATTTATTTCACAGAATAAACAACTAACCAATAACAAATGCTGAAATCAAAGAAAGTAGCGCTGGCGGTGCAGTCTATAGATCTCCGCAATCTCGAAGGATAAGTCCTGCTCCTCGGCTGGATCCACTTCGTCCTCTGAGCATGCATACTCAGGTCGTCAGGGCGACACATATAGCAATAAATATGTATAATAGGTGTGCAGTATTATTAAACATGGGGAGTACAATGGATTGCAGAATGTGTATATAATGACATCAACTGAAAATGAATAGTGCACTATGGGTAAGATGTCGGTGAACTAAGCAATGTATATGTCACTACTTAACGATCATTAAGTCCATGAAATCAATTGGTGGAGAGGATACTCGTGTTTAATAAGGGTCTCGTGCATATCCGAGACTACGGTCTACTGTGTCCAGGACATAACCCTGTCAGCCGTGTCGCTAGGCCCATAACCTAAAGTATGTGTGTGTGTGTGTGTGTGTGTGTGTGTGTGTAAATATCACTGATAACGGATGATCATCCTCTAAATCACAGTACCTCGCTAAATACGAGTTCAATTCCACCTTTATTTCCCCATTCCCCCAGGTTATGGTATGTATTTATGAATCAGATAGGTTGTGAACAATACATATCACTGTCGTTTTCAATCACTTTTTCCACTTATCAATATCATTGTCGTATTTGCCACAATCCAATCACTAATCATTAATATATCGACAATGCAAATGATTCACTATGCGGCAGGTATAACTCAAGCATGGGAAATTATGTAGAAATGTACTGAATAGGTATTCATTATACTATAACGACTAATACCATATAACTTGCAAAATTCACGGTAAATCATACGCTTAGAATTGACCAAAACAATATAAAGGGCGTATGAAGCACACTGGATTATCTAAGCAATAAAATTTATTTCAGGTCAATCGGAGTTCAGGTTAGAGAATTATCATCGTTTGAAGGCAGCGATCGATTTATGAGATTCCAGTTCCAGAACTGGAAGCCCAACTTCGCGCGCAGTTTATCAGTAATTATGTGCAGATTCAGCTTTTTCCCTAGTTGAATAAAATTTAGTTCTGCTAGTTAAGTTTCCAACGCACCAAACAGATTATCAATCGCACCTCTATATCAGGAGTTATGTCCAGGTTAAAGTAACAATGTACTGAACATTTCTGCAGAAACTGCAGAACGCACTGACATTCTAAAATACGATTTAAATACCAAACGACCGTAAAAATGCACGGGACTGATTTCAGGTGTTAGCTAATTAAGCCATCTACTCTACCATATGGTGCTCCACGCATTTTCAGTTTTAAGCAGGTGTGTACAGGTGCTTAGAATTCAGTTTCCCCCATGGATTGCTACCCCGGACTGCAGTCCAAAATAATAAGTCTATACAGTTTTCACTATTTAAACGACATGATTTTCTGTGACCGTATACATGGATTCATAGATTATTCAGTTCCCTTCACAACGAGCCTAAGCACGCCACAATCCGATTTGTTTATAATTTATTATGAAGCGAACAAGGCTGCATGATCAGAAAATTCAGTTTGGACGATGCATCCTGAGTGCATCGTATTATGTTTGGAACTTCAATAATTTAACACCAACTTTATACACATTACCAGATAACAGTACATGGATCCTTTAAATCAGAAATTTTGGGAATTTCAACCGAGGTTTTGGTTCAAGCCAATTAATCAAGAATGTAGTATGCAGATGAAACCATCGATCGGAACTTTGTGTTTCGTCTAATCAATTCAAATGGGATTGATCCCCCGATCCCTACATGTATTAACCCTGGGTTATAGTCCCGATTCCAAATGATCATGCATAATTCCAAGCCATTACAGGTCGTAGTAGAAAACTAGTTGATAACAATACGACAGACACACACCCAATTTCAAGTGTCTCATTTGTTTCTAATTGAAATTAAAAAATACCAATTCTAATTGTCTAATCCATTTCAATTGTCTCACAGGTTCAAGATATAGCATGATAAGCAAGTAGAAGATACTTGCCTTAGGCGAAGGTGACACGGCAGCGACGACGAGCACGATCAAGGCACGATGCGCGCTCGACTGGGTTAGATCGGAGCACTCGGGCTCAGCACTGGCGTGAAGGCGGCCACGGCAGGGGTTTCCGGCGACTCCGTCGAAGTGCTCGAGTGTAGAGGGGATGCCGGCAGTGAGCTCAGGCGACTTGGGGATTGGAGCTGGTGAGTCGTGGAGCTTGGGGCTGCAGGGAATCGATGCAGTGGCTCTGTCGGCGAGGTGTTGGTGGCCCAGCAGACGTGTGCGAGGCGATGTGGCTGCGACGGCGGTGAGTTTGCAGGCGTGGGTTCTCGTGACGAGGGGAAGCTGGTGCGGCGATGGTTCCTCGACGGTGAGGGATCGAGAGGGGAAAGGAGCTCGGGTGTAGTGGCTGTCGGCAGTGAGCAGGGGAGGGAAGGAGTCGGGGATCGAGCTCGTCAGCGGGGTCGTGCTGGTGGTAGCCGCGGTGATGGTTCAGGCTCGGTGGGGAGTTCGGCGGCGGTTCAGGATGGCGCCGGTGGGGGTTGTTAGGAGTGGCAGTGGGTGTTGGCGAGGAGATGTTAGAGGTAGCGAAAGAGAGCGGGAGAGTGAGAGAAACAGAGAAGGAGTGAGGGAGAGGGGTGAAGTAGCGACGAGGGAGTCATGAACGTTGGAGTCGAGGACGTGGAGAGAATGGGTGCGCCGTTGGGGAGTGAGCAGATCAAGTGGCGGCTGGCGCGAGGAAGTTGCGCGCGGGCGTGAGGAGTGGGCCTGGGAAGCGTTCGGGCATGAGAAGCAGGGCGACGTGGGTTGCGCGAGGGAAGTGGCGGGAAAAGAAACGAGGGAGCGAGGAAGAAAGATGAAAGCGGGTCGGGTCCGGGTTGGTTCTGGCGTGGGTAGAAAATAAGATTTGGGTTTGGGAATTTTTGTTTAGGTTAGAGTTTAGGAAATTAATTTAAATAATAATAAAATATATAAAAATGAAATAAATTTGGATTAAATTCTGGAAAAAATACGGAAAATTTTATTTGGAACTGGGGATTTACAACATCCACGGTTGGAACCGTAGGGGCAAACCACTGTCCTTACGGAACCGTAGGGACAAAATTTTGATCCATAGGAGCAAAATCAGTAGAGTCAATCCATAGGGGTAGATAAATGCCCCTACGGCTCTAACTTTGCTTCTACGGTTTCCTCCGTAGGTGCAATTATTATTTTTATGTTTTAAAAAAAATTATAATATCTTGTCCCTACAGTGTGCACTGTAGGGGCAAATTACTGTCCCTATGGAGCGAACTGTATGGGCATCATTTTATACATTTTAAAAAATATTTTAATATCTTGTAACGACACGTTACAACAAAAATAAATAACTCCATCCAGGAAATTGCTTAAAGCAGATGTATTGGCAGTGATATTAAATAGAATATATGCGATGCACGATTTCGATGGCTTATAGGAAATTGTAGCAAGTACCGTATTAGAGGGAAAGAAACTAGGGTATGTAGCATTCCATGCTAAGCGGTTGATTTCCAAGAAAAGATGATGGATCGTCAACCTGAAAATCAATAGATAGTCCTATAATTAGGATATGAAGATTAAAAAGTGTCCTTAATTTATGTGCAAAATAAGAAGTTCAAATTCAGCAAAATGCATGTGGCGGTGAAAAACGATAGAAAAAAGATAATAACTACTTGTCGGCGCCAATGCTTCTGTATAGAATACCCAAAACGAAGCAATAATACAACAGTTCAATCGGAGAGTTGTGAGTGATTACCGAAGCCTTTTTGGTATCAGAAGCTTCGAAGGAGTCAAAATCAAATTGGACACCCATGGGATTATCTCCCCTCTTTGGACTACTCACATTCGGTTGAGAAATCCTCAAGTTCAAATCAACGACATGGGCAATAGCTATCAAATGTGTAAGAACAATTAATTCTAATAAATTAAACCCCCTAGAAATGAAACAAGAAATTCTTCATGGTAGGGTACTGATAATGCTCGATATTGGCGACCTTCAAGATTGGGACACGTGGCAGATGATGTGTCCCAAAACTCCGAAGAAAGGACCCACAAGGGCCGACCAGGCCACCCGGTGCCCCACCCGCGAGCACAAACTAGCCCACCTCGCGGCCCACTACGAGTGTGCGTCCTCGGCCATTCAGCTCACCCCGAGCTGCCACAAGACCAAGATGGCCCTCCCGCTTGTTCCCGAGCTCGCCCGTCGAGGCCATCTTCCTCGGTCCCTCCGACCGACCGACTCCACCACTCACAGGCGTAACCGCCACTCCGCGAATCTCGCCATGCACAGATTTTCCGCCAGCAACGTCCCACGTTCCACGCCATTGCGATCCCTATTAACGGGCGATCCGCTTATCACGCGGGCGTGACGTCGGGAGTGTAACTGCCTGCGAGATTCTCGCGTCTGCTGCTGCGTGCTGCCGCCACTATATAAACCCCTCTCCCAGAGGAATCAAGTAAGCCATTCTTTACACTTACGCCGTTACTCTGCTCGGATATTGTCACTGACTTGAGCGTCGGAGGGTCCTCGGTGGTACCAAATCACCCCGGGACTTCTTTACAGGTACACGGCGGCAGTCCCCTCATCCCACCTTGTTCTCACAAAACCCATTGAGACCCACACGTCACAAAGGACAATCGACCCAGTTTACCTCGAGATCAACGGAAGACAACATCTGACAGAGGCCCGAAAAGGAGCTCCATCAGTTGGCGCCGTCTGTGGGAAGCGTAGCTCCACAAAATATAAAGTTGGCCTTCCGATCTCTGTCCGCATGACAACCAACTCCCGTAAGGATCCAACCACCCGCTGCCGCTTCCCTCGCGACGGGGGCGCGGGCGGACCCTCGCCTGAGGTCGTCGGCCTTCCCGCAGGCTGCCGCCCCACACGCTCAGGCAGCCGCCCGACCAAAAGAGCTAGGGGCCGGGAACCCATCACCTTTGGCGACGAGGATCTCCACGGCATATCTGTGCCCCATAGCGACCCACTGGTGATCGTAGCGCGGATTCACCGATGCGAGGTCCACCGGGTACTCATCGACTCAGGCAGCTCGGCGGACATCCTCTTCCATGACTGCTTTTTACGAATGGGGCTGGCCCCAGCGGACTTGAGGTCGACCTCCCACATCCTCTCGGGGTTTACCAACCACTCCGTCCCGGCTCAAGGGGTGGTCACCCTGCAGTTCACGATCGGGGAGCCCGGCCACACGCGCACACTGCCAGTAGACTTCATTGTGGCTAGGGTCCCCTCGGCCGGCCGACTCTGAACTCCCTCCAGGCCCAGATCTCGCCGTACCACCTCGCGATAAAATTCCCCCTCGACCAAGGTGGGGTGGGCCGGGCCTACGGGAGCCAATGGGTCACGGAGGTGGGTCTGACAGACGCATCTTCCCCCGAGCAGCACGCTGATAGCACCGATGCGTGCGGCGATATGGAAGGGACCCTAGATGCCCGGGACAAGCGGAAGGAGGTCCGTAGGGCACCGGTCGAACCACTGACCGAGGTACCCCTTGCGGAAGGAGACCCAGGGAAGACCATCCAGATTGGGTCACTCCTGGCGGGAACCCAGCGGGACGACCTGACCGAGTTCCTCCGGAGCAATTCCGACGTCTTCGCCTGGGCCCCAGCTGACATGCCTGGGATCGACCCCAAAATCATCTCCCAAAAGCTCGGGGTCGATCCTACGGCCCGACCCATCAGGCAGAAGAAGAGAGCTTCGCCCCGGTCAAACAAAAGGCCATCGAGGAAGAGGTTGACCGACTCTTCGCCGCCAACTTCATCAGGAACGTGCCCTACTCGGAATAGCTGGCCAACGTAGTCCTAGTCAAGAAATTGAGTGGGAAGTGGCGTATGTGCGTCGACTTCACCGACCTCAACAAGACCTGCCCCAAGGACAACTTCCCACCACCACCACCCCCACATAGACCAGCTCATCGACAGCTCGGCCGGGCACGAGCTCTTGAGCTTCATGGACGCCTTCTCTAGCTACAACCAAATCCGCATGAACCCCGACAACGAAGACATGACCGCATTCACGACGGATCGGGGGGTGTACTGTTACAGGGTAATGCTATTCGGCCTCAACAATGCCGGGGCCACATACCAGAGGCTGGTCAACCGCATGTTCAAGCCACAGATCGGTAGAAACATGGAGGTCTACGTCGACGACATGCTCATCAAGTCCGTCTTGTCGGCCGACCATGTCAAGGACCTGGGCGAGGCGTTCAAGGTGCTTCGCGAGTTCAACAAGAAGCTGAACCCCGCCAAGTGCGCGTTCGGTGTTACCGGAGGGAAATTCCTTGGGTTTATGGTCACCCACCGTGGGATTGAAGCCAACCCTGAGAAGATCGACGCCATCCTGAACATGACCGCACCCCGGACCAACGTCGAAATCATGCGGCTCATAGGGCGGATCGCCGCTCTAAGCCGTTTCATGTCCAGGTCGGGGGAGAAGTGCCTCCCGTTCTTCAAGGCGCTGAGGAAAATCCCAAGGTTCGAGTGGTCGAAAAATTGCCAAGCCGCCTTCGACCAACTGAAGAGGCACCTCACAACGCTGCCCCTACTCACCCGGCCCGTGGAAGGGGACGAGCTGTCGCTGTAACTGACGGTGTCAGACTAAGCAGCTGGGTCGGTGCTCGTCCGGGAGGCCGAGAGGGTGCAAAGGCCAGTGTATTATGTGAGCCATGTATTCAAAGAGGCGGAGATGAGATACCCCGCCATAGAGAAGATCGTCCTGGCCCTCGTAGTAACCTCGCGGAAGCTACGACACTACTTCCAAGCACACACCATCCTCATCCTCACTGAGCGCCCCTTGGGGGCTATCCTGGCATCGCCAGAATCCTCTGGCCGCCTAGAGAAATGGAGATGGGAGCTGTCTCAATTCGACATAAGGTATCGCCCGAGGCAAGCCATCAAGGCGCAGGCCCTGGCCGATTTCGTCGTCGAATGCACCATCCCCAGCAGGAAGCTGGATCCCGCGCAGCCTCTCGCAGCTCGGCATCTCGACCAGGAAGGCCACAGCTCAGCCCCGGAGTGGATCATCTACGTCGACGGGTCTTCCACCGAGGAAGGCTGTGGTGCCGGCCTCATTATCCGAGGTCCGAACGAAGCCGAGATGGAATACTCCCTGAGGCTCGGTTTCAAAGCATCAAACAACGCGGCGGAGTACGAAGCCCTCCTAGCCGGGCTGCGCATGGCCGTCGGGCTGGGGCTGAAGACCGTCCGGGTCTGCATCGACTCGGCCCTGGTCGTCGGCCAAGTAACCGGCCGCTTCGAGGCTCGGGAGCCCCTGATGATGAAATACCTAGACGAGGTGAGAAAGCTCCGAAGAAACTTCGACGAAGTTCAAGTGGAACAAATACCCAGGCAAATGAATACCCAAGCAGACGCCCTGAGCAAGTTGGCTTCATCGTACTCGGCCAGCAACAGGCGCTCGATACTCTTCGAAACCTTAGCCCAACCCAGCATTGAAGACGAGGCGACGACGCACCAAGCGTACGCAACATAGGAGAATGACCTAGATTGGAGGAAACCCCTCATGGAATTCCTGAAAGACGGCACACTCCCGGAAGACAGGGCAGCCGCCCGCCGCCTCCGGGCCAGATCCACCCACTTCGTCTGGAGCAACGGGAACCTCTGCAAGAAGGCCTTCACTCAGCCCCTGCTCCGGTGTGTCGACCTCCACGAGGCCGACTACGTCCTGCGGGAAATCCATGAAGGGGTGGGCGGCGCACACCAGGGGGCCCGAACCTTGACCCAAAAAGCACTACTTCAAAGGTACCATTGGCCCACCATGCACGAAGACGCCCTGAAGCTGGTCAGGAGGTGTAAGAGCTGCCAACTCCACGGCAGTATCCCCCGTCTCCCAGCTACCGAGCTAATGGCCCTGGCGTCCCCGTGGCCATTTGCCCAATAGGGATTGGATATGACCGGCCAGTTTCCCACAGGGACTGGCGGACATAAGTACGTCCTCGTTGCGGTGGACTACTTCACCAAGTGGATCGAGGCCGTTCCCATCAGAAAACCAGACGCCACCAAAACCATCAAGTTCCTCCAAAACAACCTGATCCACCGGTTTGGGATCCCAAGGTGCATCATCACCGACCACGGGACGAACTTCGAGAACGAGAAGGTCAGGGACTTCTGCAAAGAATACCACATCCTCATGAAGTTTGCCACGGTCGTGCACCCCTAATGTAACGGGCGGGCCGAGGTTGCTAACCGGGACGTCCTCAGGGGCCTCCGAACCCGCCTGGAAGGAAGGCAGGGCAGTTGGGTCGAGGAACTACCCCGGGTCTTATGGGCCCTGCGCACGTCAAAGAAGACCCCTACCGGGGAGACCCCTTTTAGCCTCTGCTACGGGACTGAAGCAATGGTCCCAGCAGAGATCGGGCTACCCAGCCACCGAGTCGAGCACTTTGACGACGAAGCAAACACCATGGCACTATGAACCAACCTCGACATATTGTTGGAGAAAAGGGATCGGGCCCAGATCAGAGCCGCCGCCTACCAACAGCAAACGGCCCGGTACTATAACGCTCGAGTAAAACACCGATCCTTCAAGGTTGGGGACTTAGTCCTACGGCGGAATGAGTTCATCGACCAGGGCAGGCTTCACAAGCTCTCCCTAAAGTGGGAGGGCCCGTTCTTCGTCCACGAAGCGCTCCCCGGCGGAGCCTACCGCCTGCAAGATGTGGATGGGCGGAAGCTACCTCGGCCTTACAACGCGGAGAAGCTCAAGCTATACCTATGAAGTCCAGACCAGCAAAACGCCATGCCCCGGCTACCGCTCGAAGTCTCCCTTTGAAATGGTGATGTATAGTGTTGTCTAAAATTCCTAACCATATGAATAAAGAAACTTTCAAGCCTTCCTCCCCGGTAGGGTTCCCCCTATACAACGAGAAAGGTCCCCCAGAGATGGTCGGGCCCGAGGTTCCCTCGCTTGGCTATCCCCCGCGGGCAGCTTCCCTGCCGCAACGCCGGGGATCGAAAAGCCCTCCTAGAGGCAGTCGAAGCCAGAGGTCCCCTCGCTCTGCTATCCCTCGCGGGCAGCTTCCCTGCCGCAACGCCGGGGATCAAAAAGCCCTCCTAGAGGCAGTCGAGGCCAGAGGTTCCCTCGCTCGGCTATCCCCAGCGGGCAGCTTCCCTACCGCAACACCGGGGATCAAAAAGCCCTCCCAGAGACAGTCGAGACCAGAGGTTCCCTCGCTCGTCTATCTTTCAGGACAAAAGCCCTCGCCAAGAGGCACCGGGAAGTAACCCTGTCCGGCCAAAGGTCCTTGGTGGCTTCCTACAGCCTTATAGCTTTCCTCGCGCCAAGGGCCAAAGTCCTCCCAGAGGCAGTCGGGTCCTTGCCCGGCTGTCCCCGGCTGGTAGCTTTCTGCCACAACCAACAGGGATCAAAGTCCTCGCCAAGAGGCACTGGGCAGTAACCCTGCTCAGTCCCCGTCCTGAAGGATCTGAAAGCCCTCTCAGAGGCAGCCGAGCCCGAGGTTCCCTCGCTCGGCTATCCCCAGCAGGCAGCTTCCCTGCCACACGCTGAGGATCAAAATTCCTCCCCGAAGCGGTCAGGTCCTTGCCTAACCGTCGATGGCTGGTAGCTTCCTACCACCGTCCTGAAGGATCAAGAGCCCTCGCAAGGGGCAACCGAGCAGCTACCTTGCTTGTCCAAAACCCCGGCAGGTAGTTGCCTGGCCCGTCGCCAAAGGTCGGATCCTTCACCAAGCAGCAACCGAACTGCCACCCTGCCCAGCCGAGCCCGGCGTCTGCCCTGTGGCTGCGCTCAAGGTTCTGAGACACCCGGAAGAACGGCTGGTTCATCCAAATCTAAACGGCCTCCCATCAACCTAGTAGGCACTATGAGCATGGGCATTCTATAGATGTCCCTCGCACAAAAAATAAAAATAAAGAAAGAGAAGGGGGACACAGACCGACCACGAGGGAGGAAGAACGCCGGGCGATAGCGACTCAAGGGAAGAAGGAGAAGAAAGGTTGGGGGCCCTAGGGTGGGCCCCGCCACCGTTTTATCGCCATGTCCAACGGCGCCCGTCAACTTCCGCCAAAACGACTCCTCACGATTGGCGGATCCGATCGACCCACGTGTCGGCTCTAAGCTGGACTGCACCCGATTGGGCGCTGTAGGCCCGCATACGTCACACCAGCCAGTCGCCCTTGGACACGTGGTTCGTTGCTTCAGTCACATGGTACTCGAGCCGACGCCCCCCTTTTAAGGTGCAGAGACGTCGCCTCATTTCGCCAGCAGAAAGACAACCAATGGGCCGGAGGCTCGCCCCGACGAAACCATAGAGAGGATCTCGCCCCAGGAGGCCCGGCAGTCCACTCCCGCCTTGACCACTATCTGGTCAGGACAGGAGTGGGGGGCTAATGATAATGCTTGATATTGGCGACCTCCAAGATTGGGACACGTGGCAGATGACGTGTCCCAAGACTCAGAAGAAAGGGCCCATAAGGGCCGACCAGGCCACCCGGTGCCGACCTGCGAGCACAAACTGGCCCACCTCGCGGCCCACTACGAGTGTGCCTCCTCGGCCATTCAGCTCACCCCGAGCTGCCACAAGACCAAGATGCCTCGGCCCTCCCGCTCGTTCCCAAGCTCGCCCGCCGAGGCCATCTTCCTCGGTCCCTCCGACCGACCGACTCCACCACTCACAGGCGTAACCGCCGCTCTGCGAATCTCGCCATGCGCAGATTCTCCGCCAGCAACGTCCCACGTTCCACGCCATTGCGATCCCCATTAACGGGCGATCCGCTTATCATGCGGGCGTGACGTCAGGAGCGTAACTGCCGGCGAGATTCTCGCGCCTGCTGCTGCGTGCTGCCGCCACTATATAAACTCCTCTCCCAGAGGAATCAAGTAAGCCATTATTTACACTTACGCCATTACTCTGCTCGGATATTGTCACTGACTTGAGCGTCGGAGGGTCCTCGGTGGTACCAAACCATCCCGGGACTTCTTTCCAGGTACACGGTGGCAGCCCCCTCATCCCACCTTGTCCTCACAAAACCCATTGAGACCCACACGTCACAAAGGACAATCGACCTAGTTTACCTCGAGATCAACGGAAGACAACATCTGACGGAGGCCCAAAAAGGAGCTCCATCAGGTACCTTCACTATCAACATCAGGAAGCACTTTACCTTCATAAGAACTCGGCTCAAAGTTTCTAACAGCTTCCCTTCCATTACATTTGATAGCCGCTTTGTCATAAGCCATAATGTGTGGAAAACAAACCAAAAGAAATTTTTCTATATTCAACTGAAACTCAAGTTTCACGACTTAGAAAATATCCAAATCTTTATAGGACCCTGCAGCTTCTACTTCGCTGTCGAATAACCCAAGGTATATGTACCTGCATGTAAGGATCAAGATCTCATCTGTAAAAGCTATTCCAAATCCTTTTCTTCCTCTCTAACTCATCAGTACCTTATATGCCACACATAATATTGCATAATTCACCAAAAAGCTATAATACTAGTATTAATAGCATAAACACCCTTCCATGTATATCTCTTCGGCACTTGTTAACTCCTCAACCTTTATTGGCACTTGACACCCAAAAAAGTTGATATTATAGAACCCATTCATATCAATCACCAGAGTGATGCGTGCTGACAAATTGGTGATGCCCTGATTTTGGATGCCCTACTTTTAGGCTGAATTTAGAGGAGGTTGAAAGAATCCGATGGAGGTCCTTTTCGGGTCCCCGTCAGATGTTGTCTTCCGTCGATCTCCCGGTGGATCCTGGAGGTGATCTTTTGTTGCGTGTGGGTCTTAATGGATTTTGAGAAGATTGGTGGTTTTGAGGAGTCAACGCCGAGTACCTGCAAAGAAGTACCGAAGTTTTTGGTACCACCGAGGACCCTCCGATGATCAAGTTAGTACGAGATCCGAGCAGAGTAACAGCTAAGTGGGTGAAAAAGGCTTACTTGACTCCTTTGTGATGGGGGTTTATATAGTGGCGGCAGCACGCAGCAGCAGGCGCGAGAATCTCGCCGGCCGTTACGCTCCCGACGTCACGCCCGCGTGAAGAGCGGATCGCCCGTTAATGGGGATCGTGATGGCGTGGAACGTGGGATGTTGCTGGTGGAGAATCTGCACATGGTGGGATTTGCGGAGCGGCGGTTACGTCTGTGATTGGTGGAGTTGGTCGGTCGGAGGACCGAGGAAGATGGCCTCGGCAGGGGAGCTCGGGGATGAGCGAGAGGGCCGAGGAGTCTTGGTCCTGTGGCAGCTCGGGGCGAGCTGAGAGGCCGAGGAGGCCAATTTTCAGGAGGCTCTGAGGAGAGCCAGCTTTTGCTTGCAGGTCGGGTATAGGGGTGGCCTGGTTGACCCCTGTAGGCCCTTTCTTCTGAGTTCTGGGACATGTCATCTGCCACGTGTCCTGATCTTAGAGATCGCCAATATTGAGCATCATCATTAGCCCCCCATTCTTGTCGCGACCAGCTAGCGGGTCGGGTCAGGAGTGGACTACCGGGCCACCCTGGGTGAGCTCCCTCCTAAGGTTTCGTCGGGACGCGTCCCTGGGCTATCAGCTGTCTTTTCTGCAAGCGAATCAGGGCGAGATCTCTGCATTTAAGGAAGGTGCGCCGGTTCGTGCATCCTGCCACTGAAGCGATGGTCCACATCTCAAGCGTCGGTTGGCCGACTCGATGTGTGCAGACCTGCGGCGTTTGATGGGGGTGCGGTCCAGTGTGGGAACGACAAGTGGATCAATCAGAGCCATTGGACGCGAGGAGGTGTTTTGGCGAGAGATGAAGGGCGCCCTTGGATGAGGGCGATTGCGGAAACAAATAGGGGTGGGGCCCACTCCAGGGTCCCTACTCCTTCATATTTCCTCACTATAAGCCCTGGTTGCTCGGCGCTCGTCTTCTTTCTTCTGCTTTCGTTTCCCGAGGATCCCTCTTCTTCAGGTTAGATGTCTTCTTTCATGGAATCTGTAGATGTCGTAGGAGTAGGTTCTAGGGACCCTTTAGTTGAGCCTGAGTCTTCCCGGGGAGCAGGGGTCGGATCCTCTTCCCGGGATCGTGCGGCGGGGGTAGCCCCCATGGAGGAGGCGGTAGACGATGCCCCTGGCGTGTCGTGTTGGGTGAGGCATGAGGACGAGCTCGCCAATGCTGGGGCTTACTTCCACATCCCCTCAGGTTATACGCTTTGTCTGGCCAAGAAGGGAGAAAGGGCAGGCCAAGTACGGGGTGGGGAGATCGCTCTGTACTTGGAAGCTTTTTGGGGTGGAATGCGCCTGCCCTTCTCTCCTGAGATCGTCGAAGCACTGAACTTCATCGGGTTAGCCCCTGGTCTGTTAGTGCCGAACTCATGGAGGATTCTCCTCGGGTTCCTGATTCGCCTAAAGTCACAGGCGGTTCCCTTCAGCCTCTCTCTTCTTGATTCTTCCCTCGTTTTCAAAAATCACCCTAGGGGTCGAGTGGGCGACCCGAGGTGGGTCTATCTCTCTTTTAGAAAGCGACAGGAGGGCGCCGCCGGGACAGGGGTTGTGGCCCTGCCTTCTTCCATTCACGACTGGAAGAGGAAGTTCTTCTTCGTTTCCCTTCTCGAGAGTGAGGACTGGCCCGTGCCTACCAAGTGGTCGAGGGAAAAATGCTTGCCGGGGAACCAGTCCAATGACCCCGCCGCGGTAAGAGTGGCGTCGTGGGAGCCCGTTCCCCGATTCGACATGCTGCTATCTGAGAAGGTCCTGAGTTAGGCCGGGCTTAGCCCCGTTGAGTTCGTTGGTAAGTTAGGTTTGCTTTTTGGCTTTTATATTGCTTGTGTCGCTGACTTCTTTGCATTTGGTTTTGTGCAGGACCTATGGATATGGACGAGCTCCGAGCCTCCATGCGCCAGCCGAGGAAGGTCACGAAGGCTGGAGGCGCCAGCTCTTCCTACTCGAAACCCTCCCTGGCCCCTTCTCCTCCGATGGTCGCGTCCCGTGAGCGTTCAGGGGCGGATCCCGCCCCGGGGCCTAGCAGAGCGTCGGGTCGGAAGCGGGCTCGGATTCTGGAGGACCCGGTCTCAGAGGAGGAGATCGGCACTCCATCGGAGCCGCTCAAGTAGGGTTCCCGGAGGTCTTTCCCGGGGCCCGCCCTCGCCGATCATGGTGGAGGAGGGGGGCCTCCAGTTTGCTGTGCCCTCGGGGCTATCCGTCGCGGATAGCCTTCTTCATGAAATAGAGAAATCGGCGGGGGGTAGGGTCCCCGGGGGGACCATCAGGGCCCAGATGACATCCATCGCCCAGGAGTCCGTGCAGTAAGTGTTTGTTTTTTTGCGAAATTCGGTGCCTCCTTCTCTTTTCTGATCTCTTTCCAATTTTTCAGGTTCTCCAGCATGTTGCCCTTGCCTTGCGCATGGAGGCCGAGGTGATAGCCCCGGCGATGAAGGCTGTGGGCCATCTTGCCTCGCTAGAAGAGAGCTCCAAGTGGGAGCTGGAGGCGGTGATGGCGAGGGTTGCCGCCCTGGATGGTAAAGTGGAGGCCGGGAAACAGGAGGTTTTCCGGTACTGCGAGGCTGCCGTGGCTGCCGAGGCCAAGATTGAGGACGCTCAGGTGCTTGCCGGCAACCTGAAGAGGACGGTGAAGACCCTCTGGAAAGGAGCTGGGGGTGGCGGCTGAGGCGGCGAAGTCGGCCGACCTCTCGGCGGTGAAGGCGGTGGATGAGTACAAGAAGTCGAAGGACTTCTATGATGACTTGGCCGTGGCCACAACCCATATCTGGCACGAGGCCCTCGACGCCGTTAAGGCCTGGGTGCCGGAGTTCGCAGACGAAGAGCTCCGGGCCGAATACCCCCTTGCGGACGCCGATGAGTAGGGGGAAGAGATTCCTGACGAGGAGGTGGCCGAGGACCCTGCTCGTCTAGTAGTGGATGTCGAGGACCTCGAGGTCATGCCTGACCCCGAGGCCTAAAGCCCCTGTCTTCCTCCTCTTTTTATTTTGTCGCTTCTGGAATTTTTGTAAGCCTCCAGGCAGTTTGTAAGTCTGGGGAGTCCAAAATACCCTTTATAAAGACTTTGCCTTTGGTAATAAAACTTTTTTTCTTTGGTTTTATCGGTTTGCACTTTATCTTCTGTTTGTGAAGAATGCTCGTAAAATATCTCTGCTTGCACTGTTGGGCTTCCATGTCAGGTCGGCTATCTGTCTAGCGGTCGTTCGTCGAGTTGATTTCGATCACTTGCCAAGCGTACCAAGCGCTGCCGAGAAGGAGGCATCTCCACGGCCCCGAAGTCGAGAGGGGATCGCTCAGAATTGGAAAGACCTGATGCCCTTTGTTAGGGCCTCGGATCCTCTACATGTGATGGGCAGAGGGATGTCCACTGTATTTGTGCCGAGTATGAATGGGAAGCTGCTCGGTTGCCCCTTGGCGAGGGCCTTTGACTTCTGGCGTTGCGAGCAACGACCACTAGCTGGGGATGGTCGAGCGAGGGTCGGACTTGACTGCCTCTGGGAGGACTTTGGATCCTTACCGTTGGAGGGGCTATAAGAAGCCCACTAAGAATGACCGGACAGTGAAGCTGCACGGTTGCCTCTTGGTGAGGGCTTTGATCTCTGGCGTCGTGGGTAGGCAACTACCAGCCTGGGATGACCGAGTGGGGTAGCCGCTCAGATGCCTCTTGCGAGGGCTTCAATCCCTGGCGTCATGGGTAGGGAGCTACCAGACGGAGATAGCCGAGCAGGGTAGCTGCTGAGCTGCCTCTAAGGAGGACTTTGATTCTTAGCGTTGGAGGGGCTGTAAGAAGCCCACTAAGGATGACTGGGCAGTGAAGCTGCGTGATTGCCTTTTGGCGAGGGCTTTGATCTCTGGTGTCGTGGGTAGGCAACTAACAGCCTAGGATGACCGAGCGAGGTAGCCGCTCGGATGCCTTTTGCGAGGGCTTCGATCCCTGGCGTCATGGGTAGGGAGCTACCAGCCGAAGATGACCGAGCCAGGGCTTTGATCGGTTGTCTCTTGTGAGGGCTTTGATCCTTCATGACGGGGACCGAGCAGGGTTACTGCCCAGTGCCTCTTGGTGAGGACTTTGATCCCTGTCGGTTGTGGTAGGAAGCTACCAGCCGGGGATAGCCGAGCAAGGGCTCGACTGCCTCTGGGAGGACTTTGGTCCTTAGCGCGGGAAGGGCTGTAAGAAGCCTACCAAGGACCCTTGGCCAGGCAGGGTTACTTCCCTATGCCTCTTGGCGAGGGCTTTTGTCCTGAAAGATAGCCGAGCGAGGGTCGGGCTCGACTGCCTCTGGGAAGGCTTTTGATTCCTGTCGGTCGTGGTAGGAAGCTACCAGCCGGGGATAGCCGAGCAGGGTAGCTGCTGAGATGCCTCTAAGGAGAGCTTGGATCCTTAGCGTTGGGGGGGGGCCGTATGAGGCCGGCTAAGGATATCCGGGCAGTGAAGCTACGCGGTTGCCTCTTGGCAAGGGCTTTGATCCCTGGCATTGCGAGTAGGAAAGCTACCGGCCAGGGATAGCCGAGCAGGGAAGCCGCTCGGCTGCCTCTACGGAGGACTTTGATCCTTAGCGTTGGAGGGGCCTTAGGAGGCCTGCTAAAGATAACTGGGCAGTGAAGCTGCGCGGTTGCCTCTTGGCGAGGGCTTCGATCCCTGGCGTTGCGAGTAGGGAAGGTACTGGCCAGGGATAGCCGAGCAGGGAAGCCGCTCGGCTGCCTCTATGGAGGACTTTGATCCTTAGCGTTGGAGGAGCCTTAGGAGGCCTGCTAAGGATAACCGGGCAGTGAAGCTGCGCGGTTGCCTCTTGGCGAGGGCTTTGATCCCTGGCGTTGCGAGTGGGGAAGCTACCGGCCAGGGATAACTGAGCAGGGTAGCTGCTCGGCGGATTCTTCATAAGGTTTCGCCCGACCATCCAATTGCAGGTATGGGGGAAAGGAACGGTCGCGGCAAACGTGCGCGTAGCAAACCGATGAATGTGGGGGAGGCGAAGCGCTCGCGTCGTTCCGATTCCGCCAGAGAAGGCTCGATGATCGCCGTGTGACAGCGACTTTTTGGGCGAGAGCGGGTGACCGTTGAGTTCCATTGGGGCGTAGTGGGCTATATGAGGCTGAAGGAGCACTGGTCCTTCCTTTCTTTGCAAACAGATCATTGAGAATGCAAGACTTCCCCTTTACCATCCCCGAAATCATCCACTTCGAAACGTATACCTCTATGACCAGAACTGCACCGAGAACACGGTGCAGTTGGTCTATGGGAGTATCGAAGACCACTTCGGCCGGCTTCTCCTTCGACGCTCCTCCCTGCTGCAGCTGCTGATGTACTCCATCTGGAGGGCGTCGCCGGGGCCCTACAACCTCTTGTCCGAGCAGCTCTATGATGAGGCCGTGGGCAAGCTGCGGTCTCTGAGGTGCTTCGGCCTGATCTTCGTGAACCGGCTGGCTCGCTCAGTGGCGCTCATCCATGAGTGCTATGATCTGAGGCTCGGGGTCAACGCGCGTGGGGGGAATCGAGGGCTGAGGTTGGATTTCGCGAGGCCTCGGCCGGTAGAGATCTTTACCGAGTAGCCATGAGCAGTGCTCTCTGCACTCCTTCCTCCGCTGCTGTAATTTTCTTTTTCTTTTGTATGTATGGCTAAGGAGCCCATAATACCTTTTGAATAAATGAGACCTTGCCTTCTTTTTCGCAATGTTCCATTGATCTTTATTAAATTAACAACAGACCCTAGGAAGAGTTCACATTGCCATAAAAGAAAAGTACATGGTAATAGATGACCTTATTAGCGTGGCGCAAGCCCCCGGAGGCTTGTTGGTCTCCGTGCTCGGCACCGGGTACGGGGATCCCTGAGCACCGGACTGGTCATCTGCCGAAACGAGCATGATCTGGCCAATGGTCAGCTCGGCGGGAGGGGGACGCTGCTCCTACTCATAGTCGTCCTGCCGTTTGTCCCTCAGGTAGGCGGCGAGGTGCCCTGATCGGATGAGCTCCTCGATATAGTCCCGGAGTTGCTTACAATCCTCCGTGGCGTGGCCCACGTCCGGTGGAAGGCGCAGTAAGGACCCCAGGTTCGCTTCGAGGCCTGACGCGGGATTGGAGGGAACTTGAAGAACCCCTCGCCCTGGGCCTCCTCTAGTAACACTGCGAGGGAGACGTTGAGCGGGGTGTACTCCTGGAACTTTGGGTGATAGGGTTGCTGACGCTCCGGCCTCTCTTCCCGAGCCCTCTTCTTCTGGTCGGACCGGTCCACTCGAGGGAGGTTCACGTTCACCTCAGACTCCAGCTGAACCTTGTTCCCGGTCCACGCCTTGACCTCTGCCATGGTCTTAGGCTGCGCCAATGCAAAGGAGCGCAACCACTCCTTGTTCCTAAGACCAGATTTGAGCGCCGTGATGACGGTCTCGTCCCGGTGCTCGGGGACCTCGAGGAGGGCGTTGTAGAAGCGGGCGATATAAGCCTTGAACGTTTCCTTGTCTTCGCTCTTAATTGTGAAGAGGTAGTCGACCGTGTGCTTCTGCCGACAGTTCCCAACGAAGTGGCCGAGGAACTGAGTAGCCAGCTCGTCAAAGGTCAAGATTGAACGATGCTTGAGTCCTCGGAACCAGTCCCGACCAGAGCGGATGAGGGTGGCTGGGAAGGCCCTGCACTGGGCGGCGTCGGAATTGTCCTGGAAGCTCATCCCCGCGGTGAAAGCATCCAAATGGTCTTTCGGGTCGGTTTTCCCGTCGAACAGAGAGACCTTCGGGGGCTTGTTGCTCAAGGAGACGTGGACAGCGAGCAGTCCCTCGGTAAACAGCTTGGTAAGCGAGTCGACGGCGTACTTAGCCCCGTCGCCCGAGAGGTGACCTTCCCGGTGCATGCCCTCGATCTTCTTTTTGAGGGCGTCGAGTCGGCCGCGGTACCCCAAGGATTCGGCACCTTGTGATCCCTGGCCTCTGCTGTGGGAGACCTGCATCTGGGCACGGCCCCGGTTCCTCTCGATGAGGTTCCTCAGATCCCCGGGCGAGGTGGCCCTCGAGCCGTCGTGGTGGGCCCCTTCTGTGTGATCCCGTCGAGGGAGGGGGTATCGATCATGCCTGTGGACACACAAGGTGACCGACATCTCCTCAGGGGAGTAAGGGTCACGAGGAGGCTCGAGGCGAGGCTCTCTGGCGGCGGATCTTGGTGTGGAGCCGTAGGGCGCCCAGCGGGCCTCAGGGAGTATCGGCCTGTGAGATATGTGGCCAGGGGTCGTAGCTTACCGGTGGTCAGCCGTGCCGACGAAGGCAGAGCCTTCTGGTGGCAGAGGAGCGGCGGTCTGAGGCCCAGGCCCGGCCGTTTGGACGCGGACGAGCACCTCCACGAGGGACTGTAGCCGATCTATTTGGCTGGTGAGGGCGTTGATGATGGTCGCCAGAGGAGGTTCATCCGCACCTCCGGTGAGGGGGAGGCAGTGGCTGGTACCTGGATCTTCAGGGTGGTCGCTTGTCATGTGGATGGAGATCGGAAGGCCAACTTTGTTTTTGTGGAGTTTAGTTCCCACAGACAGCGCCAACTGATGGAGGTCCTTTTCGGGTCCCCGTCAGATGTTGTCTTCCGTCGATCTCCCGGTGGATCCTGGAGGTGATCTCTTGTTGCGTGTGGGTCTCAATGTGTTTTGAGGAGATTGGTGGTTTTGAGGAGTCAACGTCGAGTACCTACAAAGAAGTCCCGGGGTGGTTTGGTACCACCGAGGACCCTCCGACGATCAAGTTAGTACGAGATCCGAGCAGAGTAACGGCTAAGTGGGTGAAAAAGGCTTACTTGACCCCTCTGTGATGGGGGTTTATATAGTGGCGGCAGCATGCAGCAGAAGGCGCGAGAATCTCGTCAGCCGTTACGCTCCCGACGTCACCCCCGCGTGAAGAGCGGATCGCCTGTTAATGGGGATCGTGATGGCGTGGAACGTGGGATGTTGCTAGCGAAGAATCTGCGCATGGCGAGATTTGCAGAGCGGCGGTTACGTCTGTGAGTGGTGGAGTTGGTCAGTCGGAGGACCGAGGAAGATGGCCTCGGCAGAGGAACTCGGGGACAAGCAAGAGGGCCGAGGAGTCTTGGTCCTGTGGCAGCTCGGGGCAAGCTGAGAGGCCAAGGAGGCCAATTTTCAGGGGGCTCTAAGGAGAGCCAGCTTGTGCTTGCAGGTCGGGTACAGAGGTGGCCTGGTCGGCCCTTGTGGGCCCTTTCTTCTGAGTTCTGGGACACGTCATCTGCCACATGTCCTGATCTTGGAGATCGCCAATATTGAGCATCATCAGAATCAAACAATAATAATGGTAATTGTTTCGCCCAATCAGAGCAAAGCTCTGTTCAAATTCAAAATTCAAAATTTTGATGCAACGCTTCAAGTCTCGGGCGCAACGCGCCACGTGTCAGGCGCTAATACGTCAGCGCAGCGCCCAAGAAGGCGCGCCCAATCAGAGCAAAGCTCTATTTAAAGGAAGCAACGCTTCAGTTGCGCAAGCCTTGCGCTGCGCGACGCGTGTCAGCGTGGATGCGCTAGCGCAGTTGCGCTGCGCGACACGTGTCAGCGCGGATGCAGTTGCGCTGCGCTTTGCGCTGCGCTTTGCGCTGCGCGACACGTGTCAGCGCGGATGCGCTAGCGCAGTTGCGCTGCGCTTTGCGCTGCGTGACACGTGTCACGCGCTGGGGCATCTGCGCCAAACAGAATTAAAGATTTTTAAAGAAATCTTTCTGTTCTTGTTAAAACAAGAAGATTTTCTTCTGTAAAATAGAAGCCCTTGGATCAAAGATCCAACGGTGGGGAAAATTCCCCAAATCACTCTGAGAAAGATCTCTTTAACAAATTCAACAAACTTATGGGCACTACAAAAATGACCTTAGGCCTCAATTCTAAGGCATCAACATTTTCTTGAAAAATCAAGAGCTTCAAACAGAGAGAACTCTGAGAAAAATTTCAAGAAGAGGTAAAAAAGCCTTTATAAGGGAGAAGAAATTTCCTCTAATAGATCATTGATCTAAAAACAAGATCAATGATCTTCATATAATAAATAGTGCTTTGCACTTCTTATGAACCACTGGTTCTTTAAAACAGAAAAAAATAAATAAAAAATAGTGCTTTGCACTTTTATGAACCTCTGGTTCTTGAAATGAAAGAAAAATTTATTTTTCTTTCATTCTAATTTGATCAAAGATAAAAAATAGTGCTTTGCACTTCCAAACTGCGCTGTTGCGCTCTTGAGAGAGCGCCACGTGTTAGCTGTAGAACAACTTGCGCTACGCGCTCTTAAGATAGAGCTTTGCTATCTGGAATTGGCGCAACTCGCTGAGAGCGCGCCACGTGTCAGCAGCGCAACAGCGCAGCGCACTAGCGCAGCGCACTGCGCTGTTGCGCTTGCGCTCACCAGAGCATGACACGTGTCCTATCTACAAGCGCTTGTGCTCAGTAATTGGCGCAAAGCGCCTGACAAATGCAATGCATTTCCCAAAGGGCCAGGCCCAAATCAAAAAAACCAAGCAGGCCTAATTAAATTGATGCTCTGCATCATTTATAAATGGACAGAGCCCAAACAAAATAACAAAAATGTTATGCAGGGCAGAGCCCAATTGAGAGGTCCAATGGACCAAAACAAATGCTCTGCATTATAATAAAAAAGGGTAAAGCCCAGTCAAAACGGGCATAAATGGCCTAAAGTAATGTTATGCATTATTCTAAAAAAAGGAAAGCCCAGACAAAAAACAAATGCAAATAAAATATTGGACATTTTTAACTGGACGTAGCCTAATCGTGGCCATAAGTTCTTAAATTAAATTAACTGAGCAGAATGGCTCTCCTAAACCAATCCACATCCGGTTCGAGGGTACATCTCCGAACTCCTTTGATATCCATCATTGTAATTCATCAACGACGTCAAAGAGGTGACGGGTCCCAACGACCACACACCCATATGGACTGCGGGGTCCTTAAACTAGTGGACCGAAACGTCCCTAAACTAATATCGGACCGAAATGTCCCTAAACTAATAACGGACCACCACGTCTCTAAACTGGAACAATAGAGCCAATTGCTCTTCTTTCGGATCTAAACGATCATGTTCAAGTCGATCTTAGTCCAAAATAGGACTAACGTATCCTTGGCGAACGTTTAAGTCGATCTTAGCCGCAACGCGACTAATGCATCCTTAAACTAAAAAAAAACACCAAACCCAAATCTAAATAAATACGAATTTGGACTAATCCACGTCCTACGGGCGACGGCATTACTCAGTCTCCGTATACAATCCACGGGCAACCACAAACAAAACAAACACCCACGACACGGAGTGAAACTCTGGAGAAGGAGAAAGTTGTTACCGCAATGCGGTAGCATAATTAACTGCAGGGGCTTGCGCCTGCAGGGAAGAGCGTCCCCACAATAAAAAAACCCCTCAAGCGAGGGGAAATCTGATGAAGTCTGCTACATCGGCCGCATCCGTCTAAACCTCCGATACATGATGCCATAAATCAACTTGGTATCGTCGGAGAGGTGGATGGATAAAACCAATTAGCATCTGCCCTGAATCTCAGTGCCAGGACTTCGCGGTCCTGTGCGCCGTCTTTCGGAGGGGAACAGATTCTGGCACGCCCGGTGGGACCTCTTCCTCTTTCCACTCCACACTTCGTGTGTCGTCTTCGCGAACCAATCGCGGTTTGTTAAATGGTTGTCTTCGGATTTCAAGCTACTAAGATTTGGTCTTTTACTTGGCGTAGAATTCAAGATTCAATGGCCTCTAACTGCACCAACTGCTCGAAGTGCCACTGCAACGGACGCTCCACCTCACCGGGAGGTGTAGCATATGGGCCCCAAGCAGCTTCCTTCCTCACTCTGCCGGTAGATCAGGTGACCCAAGCCACCACTGGTCTGTTCTTTGGGACCATGATCCCACCTATAAGCTTCCCTACGCCAATACCTGCACTGGAAGTGAACAAAAAGTCGGTCTTCGACCGGCTCACTGCTACGACGGCCCCTGTCAACGGGTCGCTCACTACCAAACCGACAGCCTCTATTTTCACCAGGCTAAATCAGAACTCTGAATTGGCTGTCCCGAGGAAGGCGATAACTGTTGCTCCGGAAGTCGTCAAGGCGGCTTCCCCTGTCAAAGAGTCAGTCTTTTCAAGGCTGACGATTCCTGCTCCTCCCCCTACTCGAGGGTCTGTCTTCGACAGGTTGAATATCACTCCTCAAAAGACAACCTCAGTCTTTAAGAGGTTAACACTGGCGACGCCTCATTCAAACAGGGGGCAAAAAGAAACTATCTCAAATTCCGAACCAATCCCGATGGCTCGTCGTGCACGACGTCGCCATTGGCAACGAGTAAGGAAGGCAGGGGGCAACTCTCCCTCAGGGCTAACTCCACCGGCTCCAGTGGTGGAAGTCAACGCTGCTGTTCCAACTGGGAACAGTTTTGAGCTGCTGAGAAGGGTACGGAAGAACTCTCCAACCGCTACATTGAAAAGATCTCCTCCGCCTATAGACAAAGCTCCAGGGACAAAGCAGGAACAGCCCCCTCAACGGCTGTCGTCAAAAATATACAAGGTTTGGCGTAGAGTTCAAGACTCCGTGATTGACCCGGACCACTTTCATCACCAGAAAAAGGCAAAGGTGGAAAAAGACAAAAACCGCCCCATTAAACAACAGGGGGCAACAATTGCTAAGATGCCCACTTCAACGGTCCACAAAAGAAGGAGGCCAGAGAAAGCTCCCGTGACAATGGCAAAGTCTAAAAGCGGTGAACCTAAACGCCCCAAGTCAGGGGGCATAACGGTTCATACGGTTTATATGGCTTCTGGAAAGGAGGAAAGCCGCACTTCTATGGGTCACCGACCGCTCACCCGATCAGTGACCAAGGCTCAGGAGCAGCAACAAAAGCTCCAAGAGATGATGAATGCTATGGCCGTGCTTACAGAGCCAAAAGAAAACCCTGAAGCGTCCTTAGATGAGCGCCGAGACGAAGAGACCGACGCCGAGTTCCTTCGCCGAATATTGGAAAAGAAGGACAAAGAGGCTGCTGAACAAGCGGCCAACATACAGCGTATGGGCCTCCTCTTCCAGGACATGATAGGGATGATGATACAACAAGATCCCCCGAATGAAGAACCTCCGATCGTCCTTGGAGACGATAAGGGAGAGACATCGAATCCTCAGCCCATTCTATCAACGGCTAAAGAGGATACAATCTCTAAAACTGATCTGGACGAATACATAGCCCAGCAAATAAGGGTTCATCATGCGGCCGAAGCAGCCGGCCATGTCGTAAAAATGGGGCGGCCATATCCAGGCTGGTATGACCAAATCAAGTACCCGCCGGGTTACACAATTCCCAAGTTCCATGTCTACAAGGGGACCGCAATCCCCATCAGCATGTTGCCCAGTTCAGGGCGCTTTGCGGTAACACCGGCGGCGATGACAAGCTTTTGCTCCGCCAATTCGTTGGAAGTCTATCAGATACGGCGTTCGAGTGGTACTCTGAACTCCCTAATGATTCTATTAAAACCTTCGCGGAAATGGAGCTGCTGTTTACCCAACGCTTTGCAAGTGCAAGTGAACGTACCCCTATGACGGCACTGATTAACGCTAGGGTAAAACCCGGCGAGACATGGGTTCAGTACGCTATACGGTGGCGTAATCTATGGTCGAAGTGTGAGCAGTGCATAGAAGAAGCCCCTGCGGTGGGAATGTTTGTTGGAACCCTTGATCCACAAGCAACCATCTCACAGTTTATGATGTTCTTCAAGACGACTACCTTCCAGGCTTTGATTGACAAACTAGCGCAGATGGACCAGATGGGCCATAAACCCCCTCTCCCAAAGCTGGATTCCCGAAATGACAAAGGAAAGGGAAAAGCGATCGTTGTCGCTAATGCTCAACAACAACCGAATGACTCGAAGCCGGTTGCTCGTCCAAACAATACGCGCCCGTACGTACCCCTTGAGGATAGGATGGGACGTCCTTATTCCTTCCCCCGTGATAAAATAAGGAGGTTATTCGAGTTGGCGTTGCGCAACAGACTCATAAATCTGCCGGATCCAAAACGTCCGTTGCAACCAAGTGACGTCAACGAGCCCAACTACTGTCCTTATCATCAAGTACTAGGCCACCCGATCGAAGATTGCTACGTTTTCAAGAATTGGCTTGAAAACCAATACCGACAGGGCAAGTTCGCGTTATCTGACAAATGGAAGGTGAATCCCCCGCAGCCCCACACCTCTAAGGGGATGAATACGTCAGGGGCAACATGCTCCATCATCGAAGAAGCTCCTTGGGAGGTCGTATTATCAGCCAAGACAAAGAGGATGCTAAACGATCTTCAGACATGTCCAGCGGTCAAGTGGAAGAACCCATTGGAGCCACAAATTATGGAGGGAATGCTAAAACCTCGTCCGATTCAAAAGATTGGTGGAAGTGGCCCAAACACTCATAACCAGCCGTCAAAATCTTCGAAAAAGAAGAAGAAGAAATATAAGAAGCCCGTGAAGCCTGACGACAAGCGCACGGACTTACAGAAGCAAATTGACGCGCTGGAGGAATACAATCAGAGGGCACGAACCCCCATTACATTCCAAGAGTTCCTCAGCCATGTCTTTCAAGAAGAGGATGAGGGAGAAAGTTCATCAGATGAATCCGAGGAATATGTGGCGAACTGTCATATGATTTCCCATTCGATCACGAATGATGAGGAGATTCCTTGCACCGAAAAGCTGGGGGCAGATCCTGAACCAAAGGTTCTGGGGCCATCAGATGAAGTAATTGACGCACTCCTTAATGAAGCTCGGTTGAAAAGTAAAGCTGATCGGGAGCACGAGGCGGCTATATTTGAAAGGGCCAAGCGCCAGCGACTTAATGAAGGAGCTGAGACGATCCCGCTGGAGCAAAACACCTCTGCTACCGACAAAAGCCAACTCAGGATGAGGAAAAAGTTCGCTAAAGCCATATCAATGGGCATGAAGCTACCGTCCTCTGAAGGAAACATCGCCGGTGAAGTGGAAACGCACCCCTCGTATTGCTTATATCATCAGAGGATACGTTGCTCATCAATAATGCTTTAAGCGGGAAGAACGTAAAACTCGTCGGGAGCAGAGAAATACGACAGAAGGGCTTAAAAGAACTGCTGGCGATTGTCGCATGGTTAACACCGGTGGATCACAAGTGCCTACATTCGGGAGTGATTCTGATGAAGAGCTAGAACTTGCCCCTCTCTTTAAAGAGTCTGCTTCAGGAAAAGAAGAAGAACCGAAGGTCTGCGAAAATATCCGGTTGCGGAATCGGACGCTGCCTGAAAAGAACCTCGGACCTTTGAACAGAAAAGATAAAGGGAAAGAAAAGGTCTCTGAGGATATTACTCTCGATGACCAAGTTGCGGAAGAGTTAACCGCTAAGAACCCACCAAAGAAGAATAAGGTGGATTACAACGTCTTAGCACATCTGAGGAAGCTGCCCTCACAGCTCAGCATTCTTGACGCCCTTTTGCTATCAAAAGAGGCGAGAGATTCGTTGATTAAGGCACTCCAAGACCCGGAACAATTCCAAGCATGCCTGGCCGAGGAAAAGATGAAGGATGAATTAGAGGAAGTACACACGACTGATGTTACTTTTGGTGATGAAGACCTTCTACTTGGGACGTGCGAACACAATCGCCCTCTCTATGTCTCGGGATACTGCCATGATATAAGGATAGGCAAAATCCTGATCGATAACGGGTCTTCTGTTAACCTACTCAACGTGCGGGTGTTGAAGGAAATCTGCATGAGCGTTCAGCACCTTGCTCGAGACAAGATCACCATCTCCGGGTTCGACTCCCAATCATCAAAGACTCTTGGATCTGTGATACTGACGCTACGCTTCGGGCTACTCGTCACGGACATTAAGTTCCACGTCATAGACACCAAGATATGCTACAACGCTTTGCTCGGCCGACCATGGTTACACGAGTACAACATTATCCCTTCTACACAACATCAGTGTATGAAGTATTTTAAGGATGGTTTCGAGTATACCGTGACGGGAGAACTGAACCCGTTCTCTGTGAACGAGGTCCGTAAATATGAAGATGCCAAATACTTCTTGCCGGATTTCGAAGACACGGAGAAGTGTCACAAGCCGGAAAATAAAACTAACGTCACCATCCCTGTCTTCGGCAGTGATACCGAGAAGGAAGAGGAGATCGTTTATTCGGGTCCGCCCCAACATAACAAGTCAGGACCGTCCACTCCTACATTGGTCTTTGGTAGTGACTCGGAGGATGAGGTCCATGTCGTATTCTCCGCTCGACCTTCAATACAAGCTTCCGCTGACGAAGGGCAAAGTCTGCAAGTCGCCGTGGTGCCGCCTAAACATCATAAAGAACTGGACGCACTTAATATCTACAGTGTAGTAGAGCTGCGGACATTCTATATCCCTCCCAGGCGAGAAAACGAGAAGGCAATCCTATTCTACCTTTCTGAAGAAAACAAGATGGAAAAAGAAGTCTGGCATGGCGCGGATCCCACGCTCGACAGGCTTCAGCCTATCCGTCTTCCCAGATATTATACAGAAGGTTTGAAGAAGCTGCTGAAACGCCAGGGGATATCCTTCAAACAGACCGTTAGAGAGGCCAAATTCTATGACAGGGTCTGGAACATTCCCGGGATCCAACGCAAACTGCCTAACGGGAGAATGGAAACAAGAGGGCTTGGATACATCCGTTCAAAGAAACGAGAGTTACTACCCGGCTGCTACGTCGTATATGACCTTGATGAAGAAGCGGATGCTCAATGGGAGGACGCTAATCCTAAGCCAATGAAAGTTCCAGATGCAAAAGAACCCGGTCCGTCGTTCGAGGAACAAATGGACAGTCTTATAAAGAAAGCTGGTCAAAAGGTCCGAGATGATCACAACCGTGATACGGCCATCTACGAGAAAGCCAAGACGCGACGCCTTCTCCGACAGGCTGTAAAGGATGAAAATGCCGCTCCTTGTCAACCTGTAATAAAGAAGGCTCCGCTCAAAAGCAGAAATAAGTCGGAAGGCCAAAAAGGCACTCAACAACAACAAACCAGGGCTAAGAAGCCACGCAAACGGGAGTCGAGCGTTATTGATCTATCCCTTATGAAGAAAAGGGGGCGAGCATACTCGTTTCCTCAGGACAAGACGAAGAAAATACTTGATCTCGCCCTGAAACATCAAATGCTTACATTGCCGGAGTCTAAACACCCTGAACAAGCAGGCGAAGCCTCACACCCGGACTATTGCTCTTACCATCGAGTAGTAGGTCATCCTCTTGAAGATTGCTTCACCTTCAAGAATTGGGTCAAAAATCAATATCAGCTTGGTAAATTCGCTCTGTCTAACAACTGGAGGGTAGCACCACCACAAAAGCACGAGCCTAAGGCCACGAAAGAAAAACCAGTTCCACATTGGGATTGGAAGCGAATTCGTACCTGTCACATGATAACAATACTGCAAGAAGAATCCGAGAACATGGACAGCCTTCCCTGGTGCCTCGAAAACAGTATTGATGAGGTGATCTCAGAATTTCCCCCAGCTCTGAAAGAACTGGAGGATGGAATACATACCACTGCAGATAACCTCAAGAAAATTGAGTTGGGGACGATAAACGATCCGCGACCGACATTCGTCAGCGAGCTGCTGTCTGAAGAAAAGGTGGCTGCGTTAAAGGACGTCCTTATACAGCATAAAGATTGCTTCGCATGGAACTATTCCGAGATGCCGGGACTTGATCCAGAAGTTGCTGTACATAGACTGGCAATATCCCCGAGTGTCAAGCCAGTCAAACAAGCGCCGAGAAGAATGCGGTTTGAGCTCGAGATGAGCATCAACGCTGAAGTCAAAAAGCTGATAGACTCCGACTTCATCCAGGAGGTTCAGTACCCTGAATGGATTGCTAATATCGTCCCAGTGATGAAGAAAAATGGGGCGGTGCGCATATGCGTGGACTTTCGGGATCTCAACAAAGCCTGCCCGAAGGATGATTTCCCAGTACCAATCACCGAACTGATGATATACAATACGTCAACGCATGAGATTTTCTCATTCATGGACGGCTCATCAGGATATAATTAAATAAAAATGCATCCTGAAGACCAGAAACATACGGCTTTCCGGACTCCTTTGGGGATATTCTGTTACAAGGTGATGCCCTTCGGTTTAAAGAATGCCGGTGCCACCTACCAAAGGGCCATGACAAAGATCTTCGATGACCTTATACACGAAATCGTCGAATGCTATATCGACGACCTCGTTGTTAAAAGCAAATCATATGAGGAACATCTCGAGCATCTGAAGACCGTATTTCAACGTCTTCGGCAATACAACTTGAAGATGAATCCGCTCAAGTGTGCATTTGGAGTTTCCTCAGGAAAATTCCTGGGATTCATTTTTCGACACCGGGGTATCGAAATAGATCCGTACAAGATCAAGGCAATCATGGAAATTCCTCTGCCGAGAACTCTCAAACAGCTGCGGTCTCTCCAAGGGAAACTCGCGTACATACGGCGATTTATAGCCAATCTCTCAGGAAAATGCCGTCCTTACAGCCACCTGATGAAGAAGGGAACCCCGTTCATCTGGGATCAAAAGTGCCAAAGCGCACTAGATGAGATCAAACAGTACCTGCAAAACCCTCCAGTGTTGGCCGCTCCGGTTAAGGGAAAGCCTCTCATTCTTTATACAGCCGCCCTCGAAGGTTCTTTAGGCGTATTATGGGCACAAGAGAACGATCAGGGGAAAGAAAGAGCACTCTACTACTTAAGTCGAGTTCTACTGGGGGCAGAAAGCAACTACTCCCCTATTGAAAAACATTGCTTAGCGTTGATCTTCGCGATAACGAAGCTCAGGCACTATGCGTTGGCGCATGAAGTCCGCCTCATTTCGAAGGTGGACCCTCTTAAATACCTAATGTCAAAGGCCATATTGATGGGACGACTAGCTAAATGGGCCCTGCTCTTAATGGAGTTCTCGATAACGTACCGACCTCTCAAGGCAGTGAAAGGCCAGGCCATCGCCGACTTCCTTGCTGAGCACCCGATACCTGCCGATTCTCCCCTAAAGTGCGATTTGCCAGACAAACATGCGTTTGATGCAGTCGACAGTAGTGATACCCGTTGGGAGCTTTATTTCGATGGAGCATCTTCCATGAAAAAACACAAACAAAGTACGCCAATGATCAAATCTGGAGTAGGCCTTATCTTCGTGACCCCACAAGAAGGAATAATGCGCTTCGCTTTCTCCTTGACAGAACCGAGAACGAATAATGAAGCTGAATATGAAGCTTTGATAGCAGGTCTCGAGATCGCCATTGACATGGGAATTGAAAGCCTCCTCATATATGGGGACTCCCAGCTAGTCGTCAGTCAAGTGAACGGCGATTACCAAACATGCAAACCGGAATTGGTAAAATACGGGGAAAAGGTGCAACAACTGCTGACCCAAATTCCCTCCTATACTTTGGAAAGTATACCACGCGCAGAAAATAGCAAAGCGGACGCGTTAGCTAATCTTGCTAAAGAACTGGCTGACGAGAACCTCGATGAGGTTAGAATCATGGTACAAAGTCGTCGGGTGCTCGCCCCCACAGAAATACCTCCTGGATCGCCCGAAGAAAAGAGAGTGACTGAACAAGCGACCTTACAAATAAAAGACCATGAGAAGGTTGAGGATTGGAGGGAGGTCTTTATAGACTACTTCAAATCCCACCAAATGCCCGAAGATGCGTCCGCACGACACCGGCTCATGAAAAGAGCTCTGTCTTTCGCCTTCGTCAATGATACTCTATACAAGAGGTCATTCGATTCTCTGTGGCTGAGGTGCTTAGGACCGGACGAAGCGGAAAGAGTCGTTCAAGAAGTTCATGACGGAATCTGCGGTTCTCACCAAGCAGGCCCAAAGATGAAGTTAAAGATCAAACGGATGGGCTATTACTGGCCCATGATGATTCAAGACTGCATCGAATATGCGAAGCAATGTCACTCATGCCAGATTCATGGGGACTTCATCCACCAGCACCCAAATCCGTTGCATCCAACGGTGGCTAGCTGGCCATCGAAATGTGGGGGACTGACATAGTTGGCCCTATCGAACCAGCATCGTTTAGGGGACATCGTTTCATCCTGGCGACGACTGACTACTTCTCTAAATGGGCAGAAGCAGTACCGTTAAGAGAGGTGAAGACGGAAAATATCCTCCACTTCTTCAAGACGCATGTCATATATCGGTTTGGAACTCCGCGACGGATCATCTCCGATAACGGGCCAGCTTACAGAAGCCACAAGATTAGTCGCTTCGCGCAACAGCATAATATAGACTGGAGATATTCTTCGGTTTATAATCCGTGAGCCAATGGACTAGCTGAAGCCTTCAACAAGACATTGACAAAAATCATAAAGAAAACGGTGTCCCGTAATAAGAAAGATTGGCACGAAAGACTGCAAGAAGCTCTTTGGGCATATCGAACTACATTCAAGACGGCCACGAACACAACGCCGTACGCGTTGGTGTTCGGTACGGAAGCAGTACTCCCTCTCGAGATAGAGTTACCCTCTCTACGAGTGGCAGTTCACCACGAGCTAACGGACGAAGAAAATGCTCACCTTCGGCTTGAGGAGCTTGACGCCCTTGATGAAACTAGGCTCATAGCACAACAAAATCTGGAAGCTTATAAAGCAAAGATGACGCGCTCATACGAAAGATTGACCCGACCGAGGACATTCCACCAAGACGAACTCGTGCTAGTGGTCAAAAGGCCTATGATTCCCAATCGCGCCAAGCGGGGAAAATTCGAGCCAAACTATGAAGGCCCGTACATCATAGATAAAGTTTACCAGGGTGGGGCCTATCTACTCATGGACATGCACGGTGAAAGGCCTTTCAGGCCGATAAACGGTCACTTCCTGAAGAAATACTACGCTTAATGAGCCACAGCCTAGGTCAATGATAGATGACGACGACCATGTCCGCTCGCTATCTTCCTAAGCTCAAGTTTTATAAGCAGTAGCCAACCTCTCAATGTCGGACCGAAATGTCCTTAAACTAACAGCGGACCGAAATGTCCTTAAACTAATAGCAGACCGAAACGTCTTTAAACTACTACCGCAGCATCTTTAGACTGACGAGATATAGGAAAAAAAACGTATAAAAATAAAATAAAATAAAAACGGTATGTCCATAAGCAAAAGGGCACAGATGAAAACCCGAAAGGGCTCCGTGAGTAAAAAACAGCAGGGCTACCGGCGAGTGTTCGTGAAAACCCGAAAGGGCGCGACCTCGTAAAAAAAATAATAATAAAAAAAATATAATAAAAAGAATATAAAAAAAACGGTATGTCCATAAGCAAAACGGGCACGGATGAAAACCCGAGAGGGCTCCGTGAGTAAAAACAGCAGGACTGCCGGCGAGTGTTTGTGAAAACCCGAAAGGGCGCAACCTCGCTAAGAAACACTTGTAGGGTCCTCTCGACTCTATAAGGAGAAACCACCCGTGTGAGATCCTTACGATTCACAAGGGAACAACACACTTAGGAATCCCCACGATTCCTAAAGAGAAAATACACTTGCGATATCCTCACGACTCGTAAGGAGAATGCTCTTATGGGACCCTCTCGGCTCGTAAGATTTGAAAGTCTTAAGTTACAGAGATCTAAACCTGTGCTTAAGCAACCCCCACAATTTTCGATATTGCCCTACAGGTGGCTCAGCACTGACCCTTGTATACAATCCACGGGCGCGAATAAACATTTCCCTAACTAAGTCCCATCTGAGACTAGGGATATGTCCACACAGTAAACAACCCTTGTAAATCCTCTCGACTTACAAGGAGAAAACCCTCCTGTAGGATCCTTATGACTTACAGAGGAACAAAACACTTAGGAACCCTCACGATTCCTAAGGAGAAAATACACCTACAAGATCCTCACGACTTGTACGGAGAAATACCTTTGTGAGACCCTTACGGCTCATGAAGTCAAAAGCCTTAGTTGACAGGACCTTAACCCTGGTCGCTAAGCCTCCTTTGTTCGACAACAACAGAAGCAAATGATGATTCGCTCCTGGCAATATCCCAGTTGTAGCGGTGCTGATGCCAAAATCAGTGTCCAAGTTCAGGTTTACGGCGAAAAGCCAGTAAGCCGCACATGCATACGAAATAGTCGAAATGATAGGGCAACTTGCAATAAAAAGCATCAAGTAAAATGTATGCATGCGAAATAGCCGAAATGATTAGGCAACTCGCAATAAAAAGCAGCGAGTAAAAATAAAATAAACAGCCGAAATGATTGGGCACCGCGAAAAAAATAGCCGAAATGATTGGGCAATCGCGACCTTCGCGATATAAAAGCTGAAATGATAGAGCATCGCGGAAAGAATAAAAAAAAATGAAAGAATGAAACTTTTTGCCCTACAGTTAAGATCACATCGATCCCTGTATACAATCCAAGGGCATAAACAAAGAGGGAACCATACCCTCCCAACAAATTCCTCGACTCACGGATACAAACACTCCTTGACGAGAGCCTCCTGATCCGCATCGATCCGCAGAGCCACTAGCGCCTCCGTGGAAATCCTCGACTCGTTTCAAACCCCAAGGAAACAAATAATCCTTGGCGCTTGGGAAACAAATAATCCCTAGCAAACTCCTCGACTCACGGATACAAACACTCTTTGACGAGAGCCTCCTGATCCGCGTCGATCCGCAGAGCCACCAGCGCCTCCGTGGAAATCCTCGACTCGTTTCAAACCCCAAGGAAACAAATAATCCTTGGCGCTTGGGAAATAAATAATCCCTAGCAAACTCCTCGACTCACGGATACAAACACTCCTTGACGAGAGCCTCCTGAACCGCGTCGACTCGCAGAGCCACCAGAGCCTCTATGGGAACCCTCGACTCGTTTCAAACCCCAAGGAAATAAATAATCCTTGGCGCTTGGGAAACAAATAATCCCTAGCAAACTCCTCGACTCACGGATACAAACACTCCTTGACGAGAGCCTCCTGATCCGCGTCGACCCACAGAGCCACCAGTGCCCCCGTGGGAACTCTCGACTCGTTTCAAACCCCAAGGAAACAAATAATCCTTGGCGCTTGGGAAACAAATAATCCCTAGCAAACTCCTCGACTCACGGATACAAACACTCCGTGACGAGAGCTTCTTAACTCGTGTCAACTCGTAGAGCCACCACCCTCTCCGCAAGCAAATCCCCGATTCGTCTCAATTTGTAAGAAGAAGTCTCAGACAGCAAGGATTGAAAAGCTTGCTTTTTGAGCAATGGGGCCGTGCAAGTCAATCCAAACTGGTCTCTTGCATACTATTCACGGGTCTCACTCTCCGAAGTCGAATTTCGACGAGGAGGGAAACAACCGCTTACGAATCCTCTCGACTCGTAAGAGGGAAAATTCTCTTATAGGATCCTTACGACTTATAAGAGAAAACCACACTTAGGAATCTTCACGATTCCTAAGGAGAAAATCCGCCTATGAGATCCTCTCGATCCGTAGGGAGAAAAGCCTCTATGAGACCCTCACGGCTCATAGAGTTGAAAAATCTTAGGCAGCAGACCAGAACCTGCGGCCTAAGCCATCGCTATTTCCTAAGGAAGTCGGAATACTCGTTTTAGACATCCATCAACCATGGTTATTAAGACAACCTGCTGACAATAAAAAAAAAGAAGATAACAGACAGAATATCCGGTCTACATTTGATCTGGCGTGCGTGACGCATTCATTTATGCATGGGCCGAAGACTCAGGACGAGAAATAAGACAAGCTGAAATAGAAAAGGGAAGGGTTTCCATTCATACTGCTAAAAAAAATTTTCTTTTACAAGCATAAGAAACATTATTCAAATTATTACAACGGTATAACCTCAGATCCGGGGCACGGATTGAGGAAATCAAAAGCAAGGCCATCCAAAGTTCTTCTGGCCTTTCTAATTATTCTTATGCGCAGTCTTTCTCGCTCCTCTGTATCGAGATCATCGGCGAGCCCTCCTGGCCTTTGATAAGTAGCAACTATCGTCGTCTGCTGGAAGACTTGGTGTAGGATGTCAATAAGGCTGTTCCGTCGTTTCTTTGAAATCAGCCCTGTCAGGTACACTGAATGCACCTTGTCTTCGGCATCATCCAGCGCGTTGAGCGGTAAGGCCTCATGAAGACCCGGAAGTGCTCTCCATATGGCTCCCAACACGACTTTCAAAAGGGCCGAACGACGAGGCAACAGCCAACCACCGCTTGCGTTCAGACGACTCATGACTTCTGCACATTCAGCGTCTGTAAATTCCTGGTTTTGTTGACGACCCTGAGCGCGGATATCGTCATAGGTAATAAACTCGTGCAAACTGTATAGATGCACCGCCGCCATTATGCCTGGAGGAAATATTACAGGAAGATCAGCAATAAAAAAGCAATAATATACATAGAGGACTAAATTCCTAGAGAGCGAAACTATGTTCAAGGATAAAGTCCCCTGGATGAAAGCTCTGCTGGTTAAGATTAATCTAAGAATCGATTTTACCTAAAGTTTTCCTAAAAACTTTGAAAAAAAAAAGGAGGAGCAAGGCACCGGAATTCTTGAAGGCAAGAACAAAGCTCTGAGGTCTTCGAAAATAGAAATCTGAAATATGATAAATATCTGGGGGGGACGAAAGGTCCTATTTATAGGCATCAAGTGCCTCTTCGACTTCCAAGAGTTGTCACGGCAGTTTACCCTAATCGGAGCGAACTTCTGTTCAAATTCCGAGGCGGGAGATGAAGCAACGCTTCGTCTTCCCCCAATCAGAGCAAAGTTCTGTCTTGAAAATTAATTTAATGAAGCGACGCTTCAGATTATTTGCACTGCGCAATACGCCACGTGTCTGATGCAGACGCATCAGCGCAACGCCCAAAACAACGCACCCAATCAAAGCAAAGCTCTATTTCAAGCAAAACTAAAGGAAGCAACGCTTCAGCGGCGTATGCGCCGTGCGCTGCGTGACACGTGTCGGCGCAGATGCGCTACCGCAGTTGCGCTGCACTGTGTGCTGTGCGACACGTGTCATACCCTGGAGCATTTGCGCTAAACAAAAATTAAGGTTCTGAAGAAATCTTTTCTGTTATTGTTAAAACAAGAAGATTATCTTCTGTAAAACAGAAGCCCTTGGATCAAAGATCCGACGGTGGGGGAAATCCCGCCAAATCTTTCAGAAAAGGGATTTCTTCAACAAATTGAACTTACTTCTTAATTTGCAAGATGAGGTCTCAGGCAGTAAGGATTGAAAAGCTTGCTTCTTAAGCAATGGGGCCCTGCAAGTCAATCCAAAATAGTCTCTTGCATACTATTCACGGGTCTCACTCTCCGAAGTCGATTTTCGACAAGGAGGGAAACAACCACTTACGAATCCTCTCGACTCGTAAGAGGGAAAATTCTCTTATAGGATCCTTACGACTTATAAGAGAAAACCACACTTAGGAATCCTCACGATTCCTAAGGAGAAAATCCACCTATGAGATCCTCTCGATCCGTAGGGAGAAAAATCTCTATGAGACCCTCACGGCTCATAGAATTGAAAAGTCTTAGGCGGCAGATCTGAACCTGCGGCCTAAGCCATCGCTATCTCTTGGAGAAATTAAGTTGTCTGCCAATCAGGTTCATCAACAACATCATGATGTAAAGGCAGAAAACAAAAGAGCATACAAGATATTGCAAAAGAAAGTGTGTATCTTTATTCATTGACCTCAATCAAATACATGGTGAATCATACAAAAGAGCAAAGAACGGATACATGTTACTCAGAAAAGAAAATTTTTACAAATACATTGATACAAAGGCAGCTATTGGGAAGGAAGGGTCTTAAGTAGCTCTATCAATTGTTCGTACACTTCCTTCCATGCCTTTTCCCGATTGGATACCACTGCCAACTCCGCCTCCACCTGGGCCCGTTGCTGTGCGACGGATGCAAGCTGATCCCTGACGGCTTGATGAGCAGCTTCACGGCTTGGAGTGTCATGCTCGGCGACATCAAGTGCCCGCTTTAGTCTCAGACCATTCGATATGTGCTCCAGAAGACCCTCGAAGACGGTCTTTACCTCAGCGGTGTTCGCCTCAACTTCGGCACGCAAGTGAGCAGTTCTGCTCGAAGAATCTTGGCACTCCTTCAGCCTCATAGCCACTTCTTGTTCCAGATGACGGAAATGAGAAGCGCTTTGCTCGAGCCATGCTCCCCGTTGAGTGCTCAAGGCCAAAGTCTCAGGGGACAGGCGCATTGACTCCAGCTGATGAAGGCGAGCCTCGATCTCCCGACAATAGTTAACCCAAGAGGCGACAATGCCCTCGTCATGGAAGGTGGCAAATATCGCCAACATCGGGTTAACCGTCGTGGCGAAGTCCTCAGCAGATACAGGAGCCTCGATGTCGAGTTCCTCGATGTAGTCGCTCAACATGCGCAAACTATTCGCGGCACCTTTTGAGGACGGACGTCGCTGGGAAGGGCCGCCCGGTATTGTAATGCGAGATTCGAAAGGCACCGAGACTGGAACGACAGCTGGAAAAAGACGAAATGCGATTAGATGATGATTCAATAGATATGAAGGAAGTCGTTGATAAGATAGTTTACTATATCGGTGGAGACAGGTGGCAAGGCCGGAAGGGCTGGTGGCGCAGCCGATCTTTCTGCTCCCCCTTCGATTTACAGCACTGCAGTCAGAACAAGAGAGAGTTAGAAATAATTCTACCACTGAAAAGACAAAGCTACTAATCGGGAACGGTACTCACCAGCGCCACCAGAGGGAGAGGCGAATTCAGATGGGAAGGAGAAGTGTGGGAGCAACACTTGATAGAGATGATCAAAAAGCACTCCTGGAAGATACAACAGTGTGACTTTAGTACACAAATTATACATCTGGAAGATAAGATTAATAAATCGCAAACACATACCTTCCAACATCTTCGAGGGTATGAGAGAGGGTTGAGAGGTGACCACCGCCAAGGCAGTCGTTGAAGGCGTTCCCTCGAGCAGTGGGGCATCGGCACTGGCTGCACCTGCGTTACGAAAAGGTGAACTTGTCAGAAAAGATAGTAAAGTAAAGAAAAGCAGCAACTTGGGATTTACCTGAGGAGCTCCCGGCTGAAACAGAGACGACTCCCTCCTCTATCGACATGAGACCACCGCCCGTGACCTCATCGCCCGACTCGATGGGGACCGTTGCGGTGCTCGCGAGACCTGGAGACGGCGGAGGACCATAGATGGGGAGGGCTATGACTGGAGTATTGCCAGATTCCAGAGAAGGAGCGGTTGGCTCGTCCTCGGGAATCATGGCCGCCTCACCCACCACTCTCTCAGGTTCAGTAGTGGCGGTTGTATCGTCCACCGTCGCCGGGGGATCGCCGGCCTCAAGCGCTTCATTCGCCACCACCCTGGACTCATTTATAATGATCATATCATCTGCCACCACTTTAGGTTCGGCATCAATGACCTTCTCGGCGGCAGGCCCCTCGACCTCTGCCTCAGGCTCCAAAGCCACAACGACGTTGCCCACCGTCGGCTCGAGTTCGGCAGGTACTGCCTCCTCTGCTTCTTTGGGATCAACGGTTTTCGCCTCCCCCTCGATCGGACTCGGACCTGCAAGATGAGGGATATAAGGACCAATGACATTAAAAACCCTTATAATAAAAACTCTGAGAGAAATATTACCTGAAGCGGATTTACCGTTTGCGCTCCGAACTGCGCGCGCCACCTCTCTGCGGGCAGTGGATAGGGCGACAGGGGCTTCTTCGGATGGAGTATCAGCGCGAGGGACGATGCTGGGGCCCGCTCCCGCAGCCAAGGCAGCTCGGCGCGCCTTCGCCTCACGCCTTTGCCGCTTCCTCTCTTCCCGGGCTGTCGCGATGGACCTTAGTGACGCCTCCTTCAAGGCGTCGTCATCCTCGTTCAGGGATGCCTCAAGAGCCTTTAAGGCATCCTTCATCGGCTCTTCAAGACGAACCTCCTGCGGTGGCCCAGAGGAAGCGGGAACATCGGCAGCTGGTAAAACATCTGCATCGCTTGGTGGGAACGACATTGAGGTTTCTGCAATAAAAAGAGAAAGGTTAGATCGACCATAACACGAGGAAGATGGAAACTTGATGGATTAAAACTTACTAAGGCCCATAGACGCTCTGAGACGTTCCTCCTCCTGGAAAGTCTTCAGAGAAGCGGCAATAGCTTCTTCATCAGTGATGCCTATTAAAAGAAAGGAAAGAAAAGCGTTAGTCAAAGGCAATGGAGAATACATATTGCAATAAAGAAAGGCGATTAGTAGTTACCTGACTGCGCAAGCTTAGCTAACCACGCGTCACGCCTCGCCAACCATGCTGAAGCTTTGAGAGCAGCCTCCAAGTCTGTATCGTCCGGCGGTGGCATCACTAATCCTGCGTTAGTCCCATATTCGAGCAGACCCTCGGCATAAGGAGCATGGGGTTCCTGACCGAACACGACGTCCGCAGCGAAGAGCGACTTCTTTTTCTTTTGCCTTCCGACCCTAGGCTCACGGGGGATCGACTTCCGCTTAGCAGCCACTTTGGGACGACGGGTCCTGATGTCCGCACCTACGCCAGACTCCGGCGAGGGTACAACCACTGTCTCCACTGGAGCACAGGGTGCGTGAGGTGCATCTGCGATATCAGGGAGCAGCAGCTCACGTGGAGGACTTTGCGCACGTGATGGTCTGCCCCCGGCATCTTTTAGAGGAGGAGCCACCAGGGTCCTTGGCGCTAAGGGAGCATTACGGTTGGTGCCGGGAGGTGCTTCTTTACGGTCGATCAGCACTCGCCTCTCCTCCTTTATAACGGCCCCCGTCGCATGATTGTACCACTCTTTATATACGTTAAGGAGGCGTAGAGTGCAGGCTGGCGCGCTAATAAAGAAACGAGAACCTGTGTTCAAGCGCATGAAGTGATGTAACGCGTTCTCCATCCCTTCTTCATTAGCAGCAGGCTTCAGTAAGAAAGCTTCCAAGGGTACCCCTTGATCATAACCTAGTTGTTGCGCAAAACGATGCGGGTTATATCTCATAAAGATCGCTGCACCGCCCTACCTAAAGACTAGGAAGCCCGGTCTGATAGAATACAAGTGGAGGGTCTGCCGGGCCGTCAATACTGAAGCTCCATCCTTAAAGGAGTCCTGTAATGGTTGCGCCGCAGTGGTGGACGCTTTTCCAATGGTTAATACCTTATCAATGAAGGACATCCCGACTCCAACGGTGTGAGGGCGGAGCAATAAGCCTCTAGCATTCCGTGGTGAAGGGGTCACGATTGATGCGCCAATCAATTGAATGATACGAGGGAAACCACACCTGTCAAAGAACGAAGGCCTTTTATGCATTCCAAATACACCCGCCATATGTAGCTCGAGCCATGACATAAAGTAGTGCATCGGGAAGATCACGTGCAATGCCCCGGGCTCGTTGGCATCCACGGCTCGGCTGAGACCATGATACAAGTGCGCTAAGCCGGCAATCCCTACGGCCACTTTTACCCCGATGACCATGCGGTGGGCTGGATAAAAGACAGAGGGCCGCATGCGATGAGAGTGCATTGGGATCGCGAACCAACTCAGCCACAGCCCGAGAAATCCTAAGAAAAAGGCCTCCTCGTCCATCCCAGGGGCTGCAATTTCCGCGAAAGATATGGTAGCGAAGTCTGGGAGGAAGAAAGCCTTTTGGTCTATATCCTTCGTCGGCAGGTTATCCAAACCTAGACCAAAAGGATCATCCAGGATAGCAGATTTGGCGGCTCCTGGAGAAATGACGCTCGGACGGAGGAAGCGAGCGATGAAGTCCTCAAAATTAACTCCTCGGCTCCCGTGTTCGATGAAGAGGGACTCATAAATGTTCAACACCTTGATCAGGCTCGGGAATTGGTGTTGAACAGCATTTTCCGGCGTGATCCCCCTTACCATAGGCTTAGCGCCGAAGACGTACTCATCTGTCGGGAGCAGCTCTTCATAGTGTTCCCCCATGACCTGTAGACCGGATACCTCTGCGAATTCCTCCAAAGAAATGGACACTTCCCGATCCATGGCAAGGAAAGTGTGGGTGGGAATATTCCATTGCTCTAAGAAAGCCTTGAACCACCAGGTGGGGAGCGAGGGATACTGGAAGAGAGAGACGTAAACAGCGGTGTACAATCCTAATCTTATCAACCGCGACTTCTTCGTCGACAGGATGTACCGGGCCCATGGCAGGTAGCCAATCGGATGACGGGGGATCAGACCAATGTTATATGATTGCCCCCAAGGTCTCGCCTCGCCCTGACAAATACGACGTCCTAGGATATCCAAGACCATAGGACGTTGGACCGGAACCGCATCCATAGCAGGATGAAGAAATCTGTTTGCGGTCCAATCCACCATCTCCACGGCGTACTGCACCGGGGGTGGGCTAGTGTAATGAATCGCCGTTATAGGTTCTGACGGCACCGCGCATGTGAAGCTCCGACGGCCCATGATGATCTGATTGTACCATGACCCCCAAAGATGGAGACTCTTGTATTCCGGGTCGAACTCCTTAATCATGGCCAGGACTTCACGGTCTAAGGGCGCCTCGGGAAATCCTTCCTCTGAGCGGACGAACGGGAATGAAGTATCTAGAGACATGATCGCTGCAAAAGAACAATTTAGCCGTTGGTGTTGTAATTCCAATGTTTGGCATTTAAAGAAGAAAATAGATTAAAATTAAATTAAAATTAAAATTAATTAATTACACCACACAGCAGTGCAGTGAGCAGGAGACTAAAAGGGGACCCATAAGATCTGGATGACATTACGTCATTTAATAAGACAAACTCATCATTGGATGAGATTGTCAGTTGGTCCCCGGGAAAACATTCCCATTAATAAAGAATCCCTAGAGACAAGGAGAAAATCTCCTCTTTCAGAGCAAAGCTCTATCACAGAGTGACACTTGTCAAACTCTGGTCCCAGGGAAATAAGATTCCTTAAAAGAGCATGGCTCTGTGGTAATGATGGAAAAAGTCCATCAGAAAAATTTTGGAATCTTGAAAGATTCATGAAAAATTTATAAAAAAGACTCTTCATTTCTCAAATATAAAAGAGCTGTTTTTTTCTTTTTAGATCTATGAGCAAAGCTCTGTTCATGGGTTAAAACCCATGAATAAGATCTCTGTAGATCTATAAGTTTGGAGAGCAAAGCTCTGTTTATGAAACCCCAATGGGGATTTCTTTAGATCAAAAGATCCGTGAGAGCAAAGCTCTTTGGTCAAGATTAATTTAAATTAATTTTATTTAAGTTAATTTTTACCTAGAGTTTCTAACTTTGGGAGAGAGAAAAGCTCTGAAGTTCTTAAGAAAGAGCAAAGCTCTATTGAAATCAAAAATCTTAGAAACGGTAAGATTTTCTAAGGACCAAAGGTCCTATTTATAAGGCGCCTGCGCCTCTTCAGCTCGCCTCTTGATCCAACGGTCAAGGGCTTGCCACCGCTGCACTCACGTGTGCGCCACGTGAGCGCAACAGTAGGGGGGCATTTATTTCGCCCAATCAGAGCAAAGCTCTGTTCAAATTCAAAATTCAAAATTTTGAAGCAACGCTTCAAGTCTCGGGCGCAACTCGCCACGTGTCAGGCGCTAATACGTCAGCGCAGCGCCCAAGAAGGCGCGCCCAATCAGAGCAAAGCTCTGTTTAAAGGAAGCAACGCTTCAGTTGCGCAAGTATTGCGCTGCGCGACGCGTGTCAGCGCAGATGCGCGAGCAAAGCTCTGTTTAAAGGAAGCAACGCTTCAGTTGCGCAAGTATTGCGCTGTGCGACGCGTGTCAGCGCGGATGCGCTAGCGCAGTTGCGCTGCGCTTTGCGCTGCGCGACACGTGTCACGCGCTGGGGCATCTGCGCCAAACAGAATTAAAGATTTTTAAAGAAATCTTTCTGTTCTTGTTAAAACAAGAAGATTTTCTTCTGTAAAACAGAAGCCCTTGGATCAAAGATCCAACGGTGGGGAAAATTTCCCAAATCACTCTGAGAAAGATCTCTTTAACAAATTCAACAAACTTATGGGCACTATAAAAATGACCTTAGGCCTCAATTCAAAGGCATCAACATTTTCTTGAAAAATCAAGAGCTTCAAACAGAGAGAACTCTGAGAAAAATTTCAAGAAGAGGTAAAAAACCTTTATAAGGGAGAAGAAATTTCCTCTAATAGATCATTGATCTAAAAACAAGATCAATGATCTTCATATAATAAATAGTGCTTTGCACTTCTTATGAACCACTGGTTCTTTAAAACAGAAAAAAATAAATAAAAAATAGTGCTTTGCACTTTTATGAACCTCTGGTTCTTGAAATGAAAGAAAAATTTATTTTTCTTTGATTCTAATTTGATCAAAGATAAAAAATAGTGCTTTGCACTTCCAAACTGCGTTGTTGCGCTCTTGAGAGAGCGCCACGTGTTAGCTGTAGAACAACTTGCGCTACACGCTCTTAAGATAGAGCTTTGCTCTCTGGAATTGGCGCAACTCGCTGAGAGCGCGCCACGTGTCAGCAGCGCAACAGCGCAGGGCACTAGCGCAGCGCACTGCTTGCGCTCATCAGAGCATGACACGTGTCCTATCTACAAGCGCTTGTGCTCAGTAATTGGCGCAAAGCGCCTGACAAATGCAATGCATTTTCCAAAGGGCCAGGCCCAAATCAAAAAGACCAAGCAGGCCTAATTAAATTGATGCTCTGCATCATTTATAAATGGGCAGAGCCCAAACAAAATAAAAAAAATGTTATGCAGGGCAGAGCCCAATTGAGAGGTCCAATGGACCAAAACAAATACTCTGCATTATAATAAAAAAGGGCAAAGCCCAGTCAAAACGGGCATAAATGGCCTAAAGTAATGTTATGCATTATTCTAAAAAAAGGAAAGCCCAGACAAAAAACAAATGCAAATAAAATATTGGACATTTTTAACTGGACGTAGCCCAATCGTGGCCATAAGTCCTTAAATTAAATTAACTGAGCAGAATGGCTCTCCTAAACCAATCCACATCCGGTTCGAGGGTACATCTCCGAACTCCTTTGATATCCATCGTTGTAATTTCTCAACGACGTCAAAGAGGTGACGGGTCCCAACGACCACACACCCATATGGACTGTGGGGTCCTTAAACTCGTGGACCGAAACGTCCCTAAACTAATATCAGACCGAAATGTCCCTAAACTAATGACGGACCACCACGTCCCTAAACTGGAACATGGACCACCACGTCTCTAAACTGGAACAATAGAGCCAATTGCTCTTCTTTCAGATCTAAATGATCCCGTTCAAGTCGATCTTAGTCCAAAATAGGACTAACGTATCCTTGGCGAACGTTTAAGTCGATCTTAGCCGCAACGCGACTAACGCATCCTTAAACTAAAAAAAAACACCAAACCCAAATCTAAATAAATACGGATTTGGACTAATCCACGTCCTACGTGCGACGGCATTACTCAGTCTCCATATACAATCCACGGGCAACCACAAACAAAACAAACACCCACGACACGGAGTGAAACTCTGGAGAAGGAGAAAGTTGTTACCGCAATGCGGTAGCATAATTAACTGCAGGGGCTTGCGCCTGCAGGGAAGAGCGTCCCCACAATAAAAAAACCCCTCAAGCGAGGGGGAATCTGATGAAGTCTGCTACATCGGCCGCATCCGTCTAAACCTCCGATACATGATGCCATAAATCAACTTGGCATCTTCGGAGAGGTGGATGGATAAAACCAATTAGCATCTGCCCCGAATCTCAGTGCCAGGACTTCGCGGTCCTGTGCGCCGTCTTTCGGAGGGGAACAGTAATTTACCAAACTAGGATTTTATTAATCAAAATCTACCTATTACAATTGCAAGGAGTCTCTTAAATAGATCCATATAAAATCAAAAATCACAACTAATTTACCAACAAAATAAAAACTGCTTAAAATAGAAAACCGCAAAAAATAGAATGTTGCTAAAAATCGAAATAAATTATTTGATTGCATTCAGAATTGATTCTCGATACTGCCTATAAAATCTTAAGTGATCCGAACATTGATTTCATCCCTAATTTGAAAGTCAAAGTTTCGAAGCAAATCTTTGACCGTGATTTCGGGGCCCTCAATGATGGATTTTCATGATTCTGAGAGACGTCAATGTACGAGCAATATTGACCCAGACGATTTTGCGAGAGCTTCGATTTGGCTGGGAGAACACGCGAATCAGACAAGATTTGACAGTTCGGGTTTCTCAGTTGAACTAGACATGACGTGTTTTGGAATGGTTAAACACTTTATGTAGGCTAGGGCTGCATCATCTACCCCGTCGCAAAAGAGCTTAACCTCGAGCTCAGGCCGTCGTCCTCGGAATAGCTTCCATCATTCGCATATGGAATCAAGTGCTTGACGTTGAATATGTCTGAAGTTTTCAGATGACTAGGCAACTTCAATTGATATGTGTTGTCGCCGACCTTCTTAAGAATCTCATAATGACCCACCTTCATGTTGCTCAATTTATTATAATCACCTACCGGGTAGCGGTCTTTGGTGAGGATGGCCCAAACAAAGTCACCGTCTTCGAACACCACGTGACGACGATGCTTGTTCGCAACAGCTTCAATCTACCGTCGAACTTGATCATGAATACTTTTCAGGTGCTCAGGCATGTCATTAGCTCTAACATTGGAACACCCTATATAAGGAATTAGTGCCAAGTTGAGGACGCCAGTGAGGTTACTTCCATACACGATCTCAAATGGACTTCTCTTCGTCGTGCGGTTAATAGAACGGTTGTAAGCGAACCCAGCTGGTGCGAGGGCGAGGTCCCACTTCCTTGGGTTGTCTCCAATTAGGCTATGGAGGAGATTACCGAGGTTTCTGTCAACCACTTTAGTTTGACCATATGTTTGCGGGTGATAAGCGCTGCTAAAGCATTGTTTAGTGCCCAGATTCGTCGATATGTTCTTCTAAAAATGGCTCATGAACTTGGTGTTCCTAGTCGATGTGATGGATTTGAGTACCCTATGAAAGCGCATGATTTCTTTGAACTACATGTCACCGATCCGAGATGCGTCCATAGTTTTCTTGCAGGCCAGAAAATGCGCCATCTTGTAAAATCGATCGACCACGACACAGATCGAGTCTATGCTCCTTTGAGTTTTGGGTAGGCCTAAGACAAATTCCATGCCTACGTCTTCCTATAGTGCCGCTGGAACTGGATGTGGGGTGTACAAACCCACGTTCATGGCTGTCCCTTTGGACACTCGGAAAATATAGCAGCGCTCTTGTAAATTCCCAGTTCCGTAAATAAAATTTTTCCATATTTTTCCAAGTCCCCTGAATATTTTTCTATTTTCTCGTTATTTTTTTAGGAATTTAGATGGTTATATTTTTAATTCTTAAATAATTCCCAAGCCCCAATTCCCGGCCCAGCCCATACCCCATTCCCGGCCCAAGCCCATACCGACCCGGCCCATGCTCCTCACCTGACCCGCTTCTTCCCCACCTTCTTTATTTTCCCGCTCCTTCTCTTTCTCCTTCCCAAGTCGCGGCTCTATCCCACGCCCCCGTCCTCTTTGCGACCACGCCCCACTCCTCGACCCACGACCTCACGCGTGCTCTCACTTCCCTCCCTCGATCGTGTTCTCCCTCTCTCTCTCATACAAAACAGAGCTCCTCCTCATCACCCCTCCTCACAACACCATAACCACCATCGTGTTTCCCTCCCAACTCCGACCATCCCACTCCAAGCCGAGCCGCCTCCCACCTCCAGCGGTGCCTCACTCAACAGTGGCTCCCTCTACTCGAGTTTCCCTCACCACTGCGATCACCTTAGCCACCGCCCAACACCCCACTGCATCCTCACCTCCGTCTCCACCCTCACCATTGCCGGCTCCACCACCTTCTTCACAAAACCCATCTCTCTCTCCCCCTCACTCTCATTCTCCCTCTCACTCCCAAGACACCTCAACCCACCACCTTCGATCACCGTGAGCTCCCCTCATTAGAGACACCGCGACCATTGCAGCTCCCTCATCGACCTCTGCAGCCCACCACCAGGCCGACTTCTACCACCTCTACCTTCACCCGCGACCCTTCCTCTCTCCACCCAAGCTCCTGGTCGAGCTTCCTACAGCCGTGGCTGAGCTCCCCATTTCTTCCGACAAACACCCTATGCCCCTCTCGTCGTCGACGAACATCCGAACCTCCTTTCCGAGCTCCGCCAACCGACCCCTAAGCTCCCCATCGCCTCCAACTCGAGCTCCTCCCTTGCCATCAACCTCCTCCGGCCACCGCAGCCCACATCATCGGCGGCCACCCTCTCCAAGCTCGAGCCGAGGCCAAGCCCAAGCCTAACCGAGCCTCATTGTGTTGTATTTGTGCTATGCACATGTCTTGTCGCCACCGCGCCGCTGCCGTACCGTCGTCGATACGTCGTCAGGAAAGTATACTGCTTGCTCCATGCTAACTTTATCTATTACAATTCAAAATACCAATAAATTCCGTATATACCTTTCGTGCGAAATAATATAATGCAAGTGTTCGATGCAAAACCTGAATGGAGAACCCCAGTTAAATTGACAAAACTAATCACATATGATGTCCCGAGTAATAAAGAACACTGTGTTATGATTTGGCTGGAAAATACGGTCTTTAATGAGGTGATAGGCTTTTCCCATTTAAGCCCGTTAAAACTGAAATTTTCCGTACCTGAAACTCGTAAAAATCACAGTTAATTGGTTACAAATTGGATTGTTGTGTTCGAGAGCTCATATCGAATACGACTCGACGACCTAGAACCCCATAAGTGTTTTAATATGTTTCTATGCTAATGGGTGACGGAAACTGGTTCGGAGTGCGGCTCTGGACTGTAGTCCAGAGCAGCTCTGGCTGTCGATTCTCGTTTTGTAATGCTTTCACTCTGCTGTATGAAAATGTTATAATGCGGAACCCTATACCATAGCGAAAATAAATCTGTTATCTAACTGTTGAAACTAGTTTCATTCAATTTTACTATCGTTTACTATTTATATTACATTTTAAATCAACAGAGCATATAGCAGTCCCAAACAGGGACATAACGTATACCCCTTTATTGTACAATGCATAACATCCAGTACACCATGGATATTATCGATCCGTTTGGTGCATGGAAACCTAACTGATGAACCTAAATTTTATTCAACTGTAGCGTCACCTAATTTTGATCCCAACAGGGTGAAAACTATGTTACGAAATGGACTTTCAGTTCAGGAACAGAATTTCCGGCAGCGAACACTTAAAATGAAACGACTGTAACTTGCGAACCCGAAACCCGATTGACTTGAAATTAATTTTTTTGAACTGCCGACTGAGTTTACTTATTACTGCTTTTGTATCTTTTTGCTTAATTATGAATGCATGATTTAATACGAATTTTCTATGTTCATAAGATGCATAACGACTTGTACTGCATATAAACTGTTTAGTGGCATGATTCATAGTTCTACTCGACTACAAAACCTCTAGTGATAGTGAACATTTGTGTAAATTCTCAGTATATATTGCATTGTCGAACGTGTGTAGTATTGGTGTGGTTGTGTCAAGTACGCCAGTGAATAGTGAGTGATTCGTGACAATGAACCATACAGTGAACAGTGAATAAAATCGTGTTATTGATGCGTACTTGTACACAACTAGCCCATACTCATGAATAGTGAAACCTGGGGAAAAGGGGAAATCGAAGTGGAAAGGGAGTTTTATTTAATGAGGTCAGTGATTTAGAGGATGATCATTCGAACGTCGACTCTTATATATATTAGGTTAGGCCTAGCGGTCCGGCTGACAGGGTTATGTTCCGGGCAACAGCGGGCCGTAGTCTCGGGTATGTACGAGACCCTCGTTAAACATGATCCTCCTTTCCACAACTCGATTTCAAAATTTACTTAGAGACCGATAGGGAAACAAATCATATATTGCATCAGTTAGTGATATTGATCACCTGCACTTTATCTCTACCGTTATTACTTTCATTTTCTTGTCTTTTGTTATCATTATAATATTGCTATTATGTCGCTCTGACGACCTGAGTATGCATACTCAGTGATAGAGGTGGATTCGTCTGATCTCGAGAAGACCGTGAAGATCCAGACCAGTGAACCAGTTACATTTCTTCATTGACATTCCTGGTTAGTTGCCATTTTTGCTTATTTCCATTGAGCTCAGATTTCTTTATATCCGATAGTTTTAGTGACTGCATTCTCTTTACCCGTATTGTATTTTACTGATTACCATATAATGCTAGAAGCCGAAATGTGACTACGACAGGATTATTCCTTGATCGTAGGAGCATGGCTGGCCTTGTCACCTTTGTATTCCATATTTTGGGAAGCAGGGTGTGATATGGTTTTATTGGTATCAGAACCTTGGGTTTAGAATAAGACTGCAATTCAATTTAGGGATCCCTTGAATCATACTTTGTTTCCTTGCTTTCACTTCCATATACCACTGGTGCATTACCACTCAAGTTCATGTTTTGAATTTTATCTACTTTATCTTTTCCTCGTGTTTCGCATAATTAATCATTACTTTCATTCGTGTTCCACTATCTGATCATGACCCTTACTTTTCAGGCCATGGCCAACCCTGAGGCAGCACCGCTTCTTGATGAGGACACTCGGTCATACGTTTCTTTCGACTGTATATTAGTGAGTTCAGATGACGAGGTCGATGGACCACAGGTCATCTTCGACGACAGCAAATCCGAGGATGAGGGAGTCGGTGTTGCAATTCCAAAGATCAATATGATTAATGATTCGGACGATGAAGAGGAAGACCCAGAAGAGGATCCTGAAGAAGAGGATCCCGAAGAAGACCCTGAAGAAGAGGATCCAAAATAAGACCTAATAGAAGAGGATCTACAAGAAAATGCAGTGGAAGGGGACCCAGAAGAAGACCCTGAGGAGGAGGATCCCGAAGAAGAACTGATAGAAGAGGACCCACAGGAAAACGCAGTAGAGGAGGACCCAGAAGAGGACCCTAAAGAAGAGAATCCTGAGGAAGACCCTATGGAAGAGGATCCAGGAGAGGACCCGGAAGAGGCAGAACATGTGGAGGAGGATTCTGATGAGGATACTCCTGCCGAAGAGGAAGAGTTAGGAGAAGAAAACCCTATAGAGGAGGAATTCGAAGACGAAGCTCTCGACTAGGAGGAGTGGGAGGATGAAATCTCGAGTGAAGAGGAACTCGAGGCTGACGAACCTCAAGCAGTTATTCAGGTAGGACATTATGGGAATGGACGCCCCTATCTTAGCGCGAGAGTATATCGCAACTTGTTGAACTTCCACAATCACGACTGACGTAACTTATTTTCTTTTCTTAGGGCCAAATAAAAACGATGTATAGTTTAGGGCCACATTTATCTCTCAGTTATACTCTGTCAAATTTTTGATTAATAAAGTTCTAGTTCAATCAAAAATTTTCTGAAGTATTGTACCTTTAAACCTGTTTGATGCATTAATTGATTCCTCTTACAAAATTTCTTTCCCGTATTGCGAGTAATTACTTTTATCCCATCCTTGAGCCTTGTAATCACCCGACTACTAATTTAGCTGACGTGGAGGGAAGGGCCTTACGTATGGACAAAGGAAGGTACTCAGGCTTTTGAGACACTGAAGCAGAAACTGACCACGACGCCCATTCTTACAGGGCCAGACGATTCCGATGGTGTGGTGATACACAATGATGATTTATGGAAAGGTTTAAGCTGTGTTCTGATGCAACACGGTTGGGTAGCTACTTATGCCTCACGGCAGCTGAAGAATCACGAGGGGAACTACCCAACACGCGACTTGGAGTTAGCCGCAGTGGTTTTCACATTTAGAAATCTGGAGACATTACTTACTGAGCAAGAAAAAAAGGTGGAAGTGTATACGGATCACAAGAGTCTGAAATACATGTTCACTCATGGAGAATTGAATATGAGACAATGCCAATGGCTATAACAAAGGGCGGATTACAACTTGGAATCTACAGTACCATCCGGGGAAAAGTAAATGTTGTACCCGATGCTCTCAGTCGTAAGCTAGCGGTCATGATGTTGACCAACCAGAGGAGCATCATTGAGGATTTTCAAAAGCTCGAGCTAGAGGTCGTTACGCCGAGTGTAATCAGGCAGTTTTGGTAACAACAGGTGCAGTCTTCTCTTGTAGATCACATTAAGGTTGTACAAGCTAATGATCCCCGATTACAGAAGTACAGAGAGCAGGTGGAAGCCAGACTAAGGACAAAATTATTCATACATCGAGACGGTTCTTTGAGATTCGGTAGCAGACTCTGCGCTCCTCAGAGAGGACGTTCGAGAAGAAGTACTAGCTGAGGCTTATAATTCAGCTTATTCTGTGCATCCAGGAGGCACGAAAATGTATCGAGATCTAAAGCAACACTATTGGGGGAACGGGATGAAGCGAGAGATTGCACGGTTTGTATCCAAGTGTTTGATATGTCAGCAAGTGAAGGCGGAACACCAGAGAACAGCAGGACTGTTACAACCGCTTCCGATACCAGGGTGGAAGTGGGAGCACATTACTAGGGATTTTGTGACTGCCTTACCATGGAGCCCTGGGGGCAACAATGCCATTTGGGTTATCTTCGATTGTCCTTTGAAAGTAGCACATTTTTATACCCTTCCTGGTGGGACAGTCGACAGAGTCGCTTGCGGAGAAATACATGCAAGGGGTAGTGCGACTTCACGAAGTTCCAATTAGCATTGTGTCAGATCGAGACACCAGATTTGTTTCGCACTTTTGGAGGAGCTTACAGGAGAGTCTGGGCACACGTCTCAAGTTGACGATAGTCAAGTGCCAGGTGATCAGACAGCGCATTAAGACGGGCCAGGACAGACAGAAGAGTTGGGTGGGTGGTTCTCCTGGGGAGCTACCTGGGAATGTGAGAAGGATATCCGTTCGCGGTTCCCACATCTTTTCGAGTAGTCGTTGGTATCGTTACCTTCTTGTTTTCGTTCTTTTAATTTCGAGGACGAAATTTTCTTTAAGGAGGGTATGATGTAAATTCCCAATTCCGTAAATCAAATTTTTCCATATTTTTCCAAGTCCCCTGAATATTTTTCTATTTTCCTGTTATTTTTGTAGGAATTTAGATGGTTATATTTTTAATTCTGAAATAATTCCCAAGCCCTAATTCCCGGCCCAGCCCATACCCCATTCCCGGCCCAACCCCATACCGACCCGGCCCATGCTCCTCACCCGACCTGCTTCTTCCCCACCTTCTTTCTTTTCCCGCTCCTTCTCTTTCTCCTTCCCACGCTGCGGCTCTTTCCTACGCTCCCGTCCTCGTCACGACCATGCCCCACTCCTCGACCCACGACCTCACGCGCGTGCTCACTTCCCTCCCTCGATCGCGTTCTCCCTCCCTCTCTCATACAAAACAGAGCTCCTCCTCATCACCCCTCTTCACAACACCACAACCACCATCGCTTTTCCCTCCCAGCTCCGACTATCCCACTCCCAGCCGAGCCGCCTCCCACCTCCAGCGGTTCCTCACTCAACAGTGGCTCCCTCTACTCAAGTTTCCCTCGCCACCGTGATCACCTTAGCCATCGCCCAACACCCCACTGCATCCTCACCTCCGCCTCCACCCTCACCATTGCTGGCTCCACCGCCTTCTTCACCAAAACCCATCTCTCTCCTCCCTCACTCTAGTTCTCCTTCTGACTCCTAAGACACCTCAACCCACCACCTTCGATCACCACGAGCTCCCCTCATCAGAGACACCGTGACCATTGCAGCTCCTTCATCGACCTCTGTAGCCCGCCACCAGGCCGACTTCCACCACCTCTACCCTCACCCGCGACCCTTCCTCTCTCCACCCAAGCTCCTAGTCGAGCTCCCTACAGCCGTGGCTGAGCTCCCCATTTCTTCCGACAAACACCCTATGCCCCTCTCGTTGTCGACGAACGTTCGAACCTCCTTCCCGAGCTCCGCCAACCGACCCCTAAGCTCCCCATCGCCTCCAACTCGAGCTCCTCCCTTGCCATCAACCTCCTCCGGCCACTGCAGCCCACATCACCGGCGTCCATCCTCTCCAAGCTTGAGCCGAGGCCAAGCCCAAGCCTAACCGAGCCTCATTGTGTTGTAGTTGTACCATGCACGTATCTTGTCGCCACTGCGCCGCTGTCGTACCGTCATCGATACGTCGTCAGGCAAGTATACTGCTTTCTCCATGCTAACTTTATCTATTACAATTCAAAATACCAATAAATTCCGTATATACCTTTCGTGCCAAATAGTATAATGCAAGTGTTCGATGCAAAACCCGAATGGAGAACCCCCGTTAAATTGACGGAAACTAATCACATATGATGGCCTGAGTAATAACAAACGCTGTGTTATGATTTGGCTGGAAAATACGGTCTTTAATGACGTGATTGGCCTTTCCCATTTAAGCCCGTTAAAACTGAAATTTTCCGTACCTGAAACTCGTAAAAATCACAGTTAATTGGTTAAAAATTGGATTGTTACGTTCGAGAGCTCATATAGCTGACTCAACAACCTAGAACCCATAAGAGTTTTAATCTGTTTCTATGCTAAAAGGGTGACGGAAACTGGTTCGGAGTGCGGCTCTAGACTGCAGTCCACAGCAGCTCTGGCTGTCGATTCTTGTTTTGTAATGCTTTCACTCTGCTGTATGAAAATGTTATAATGCGTAACCCTATACCATAGCGAATATAAATCTGTTAGCTAACTGTTGAAAGTGGTTTCATTCCTTTTTACTGTCGTTTACTATTTATATTACATTTTAAATCAACAGAACATATAGCAGTCCCAAACAGGGACAGAACGTATACCCCTTTATTGTACAATGCATAACATCCAGTACACCATGGATATTATCAATCCGTCTAGTGCGTTGGAAACCTAACTGATGAACCTAAATTTTGTTCAACTGTAGCTTTGCCTAATTTTGATCCCAACAAGGTGAAAACTGTGTTACGTAATGGACTTTCAGTTCAGAAACTGAATTTCCAGCAGCGAACACTTAAAATGAAATGACTGTAACTTGTGAACCCGAAACCCGATTAACTTGAAATTAATTTTTTTGAACTGCTGACTGAGTTTACTTATTACCTCTTTTGTATCTTTTTGCTTAATTCCGAATGCATGATTTAATACGAATTTTCTATGTTCATAAGATGTATAACGTCTTGTACTGCATATAAACTGTTTAGTGGCATGATTCATAGTTCTACTCGAATACAAGACCTCTAGTGATAGTGAACATTCATATTAATTCTCAGTGTATATTGCATTGTCGAACGTGTGTAGTATTGGTGCGTTTGTTTCAAGTACGCCAGTGAATAGTGAGTGATTCGTGACAATGAACCATACAGTGAACAGTGAATAAAATCGTGTTATTGATACATACTTGTACACAACTAGTCCATACTCATGAATAGTGAAACCTGGGGAAAAAGGGGAAATCGAAGTTGAAAGAGAGTTGTATTTAACAAGGTCAGTAATTTAGAGGATGATCATTCGAACAGCGACTCTTATATATATTAGGTTGGGCCTAGCGGTCCGGCTGACAGGGTTATGTCCCGGGCAACAGCGGGTCGTAGTCTCGGGTATGTACGAGACCCTCGTTAAACATGATCTTTATTTCCACAACTCTATTTCAAAAGTGATTTAGAGACCGATAGGGACACAAATCATACATTGCATCAGTTAGTGACATATTGATCACCTGCACTTTATCTCTACCGTTATTACTTTTATTTTCTTGTCTTTTGTTATCATTATAATATTGCTATTAAGTCGCTCTGACGACCTGAGTATATATGCTTAGTGATAGAGGTGGATTCGTCTGATCTCGAGAAGACCGTGAAGATCCAGACCAGTGAACCAGTTACATTTCTCTATTGACATTCCTAGTTAGTTGCCCTTTTGCTTACTTCCATCGAGCTCAGATTTCTTTATATCCGATAGTTTTAGTGACTGCATTCTCTTTACCCGTATTGTATTTTACTGATTACCATATAATGCTAGAAGCCAAAATGTGGCTACGACAGGATTTTTCCTTGATCGTAGGAGCATGGCTGGCCTTATCACCCTTGTATTCCGTATTTTGGGAAGCGGGGCGTGACAACTCTCCGAAATGTATCACATCTCGTTTCATGTTAGGTCATGGTAGTCACGAGAGATAAGGGCCAGGAGTCGCGCCCAAAATGGTCCTTGTTATGAAGTTTCTCCATGATCTTTTCTCGCAGAGAACACTCAGGGATGCAGAGTTGTAGTCCCTGAAAAAGATAGTCGTATATCAGCAGATAGTCTGACTCACGTTACTCGGGTCCATATTGAGATTGCTTTAATGCTCTATGAATATGACTGAAGAATGGGTCCACAGGGTATAGTTCGCGAAAGGCATCGAACCTTACAATCTGGGCTTGCATTATGGAGAGTAAGGTCGCTCTTCTGCTCAAAACATCGGCCACTTGATTATCGACCTCCGTGATGTTCTTTAAGGAGAAGGTGAATTGTTGGATGTATTCTACCCATCGATCATGTCGACGATTCAAATTTATGCGACCCATTAATGTACTTGAGCGCTTCATGATCAGAATGAGGGATGAACTTGCGCTGCAATAAATAGTGCTCCCAATGTCGTAAGGCTTGGATGATGGCATAGAACTCGGCATCGTAGGTGCTGTAGTTGGCCCTAGCGCCATTTAGTTTCTCACTGAAGAAGGCCACAAGTCGCTTTTCTTGACTGATTACGCCACCGATACCCATCCTCGATGCATCGCATGCCACCTCGAATATTTTGTCAAATATGGCAAAGTCAATAAAGGGGCGGCAGTTAGTTTCTCTTTGATGGAGTCGAATGCTTGTTGTACTTCGTCGCTCCAATGGAAAGGTACCCGTGACTTGAGACATTCTTTGATTCGGGCCATTACCCCGCTGAAATTTGGTACAAAATGATGGTAGAAGGAAGCAAGTCCGTGGAAACTCCAGGCTTCATGAATGTTCCTCGGCGCGGGCCAGTCTCGAATTGCTTGTACTTTGGATGGGTCTGCACTCACCCCTTCACTGGAGACGATGAAACCTAAAAACATGACTTGATCTACCATGAAGTGGCACTTCTTCGGATGGGCATAGAGTTGTTGCTTCCTTAACACCTCGAGAACATTTCTCAGATCCTGCAAGTGAGTCTCACAAGAAGGGATACAAATAAGGATGTCATCAAAATATATGACCACACACCTTCCAAAGGATGGTTGTAGAAGGTTGTTTGAGACCCTCAGGAATGTTCTTGGAGCATTGGACAAACCAAATGGCACCACCAGCCATTCATAAAGATTAAATGATTGAATGATTTACCAAATGGCTGTAGAAGGTTGTTGTAGTATAGTGGTGAGTATTCCCTCCTGTCACGCGGGTGACCCGGGTTCGATCCATGGCAACGGCGTCATTTGATTGAATGATTCTCGGTGTGTATGTAGAAAATGTATAGAAACCACAACCAATCGATCGAATCTATAGGCATGATGAAATCTATTGATTACGTTTTCTTATCCATCGATGATTTGATACTAGATCGATGATGATCAACGAGAATTAGGGATTTCTTGCGGAAACTAGGGTTTCATCATCTATCCCTTGTCCTTTCATTGATTTCATTCACATTCTAGTCTCTTGTAAATTCAAGAATCGATCGTGGATCCCTAATTAAGAGCGAACACAATTAAGAAAGCACCGCTCGAAACTAGGTCGTCGATTCTTCAATTTACTAAGGTTTACAAAACTCATAGGACTTAAGAATCGTTTCAAGATTTGTAATATCATCATCTATTGATTCTCTCGACTCCTTCACGAGCGAAGTTTTACTCAAACATCATAGCAAGAAACACAATCAAGAATTGAGATCGAATCATAATGCAAGAATGTAAAGAAAGCAAGATTAAAGATCTTCACCTTTATTATTCAACAATTCGTTACACTTCGCTCAAAAACTACAAGAAATTGGGGAGAGAACGAGATCGTCGAATTTAGCGTCGCTTCATCTCCGTGAGTCGCGGATCGTTTTGGATCACTTGCTCGGATGAAGATCGGCTTCGGTCCAAAAGGATGGTTGAAGGCTCGCTTGATTTGGTACTCGGTGTTCTTGATTTTGGCTTAGATTTGATTGGATTAGGGTTACAAGTTGTGTCACTCAACTTGTGTTGGGAATTTGTGGATTGGAGATTAACCTTGAGAGTGAAGCCTTAGGGTTCCTTTTATAGCTTTGATTAGGATTAGCTTCCTTTAGAAGCTAGGTTTAGTTTAGCTTCCCTTGTAAGCTTGGTAGTTAGGTAGAAGGTTCTAGAGTTAGTTAGTTAGGGGTAGCTTCCTTCATAAGCTTGGAGGTTAGGGAGAAGCTTCTAGGCTTTAGGTAGTTAAGTGAGAAGCTTTCTTGAGAAGCTTGAACATGATTAGCTTAAACAAGGAGCTTTGCTGTGCGTACTGAAGCTTCTGGAGATTTCTGGAAATTACCATAGCTTGAATGAGTGTACCAACTAAAAGGAGAAACCTGACACAGAATTCTGCTGACGTCACCACTAGGTGGCCGCGGATCCACGGCGCCAAGGGCCTTTTGGCCGTAGATCCACGGCCCATTGGTTGCTTCTCTGTGTGGAATTTCTGGTAGATGTTGGTGCTGATCCATGGACCTTTATTCTATATCTGTAATATTTTTACACTTCCTTGGTCACTGCCAGATCACAAGACTTGGACTTGGCGTAATTTTGATCAGCACTTTTGACAGTTTCGGCTCTTTTCCTGGAATTTCCTGCACAGATTCTTGAGACAAGTGTTGCGCTATACAAAGATTATGCGATGCAATAATAAACACTCAATTTCCCTCAAAATGTCGGTTTTAAAGTATAACACAAGTAATTTGGTATTTTACGGCTGTTTTGCTAATATGTGCTATATTAATACCGAACACCTTTAGATGATTGCAAATAGTAGGGAAATTATGTGTTAAAAATGCAATATTTTCGACTGATCACCCATCCTGCGTCTTGAACGCAGTCTTCCACTCATCCCCCGGTCAGATGCGGATTTGGTGATACCCCTCTTCAGGTTTATCTTCGAAAAGACTTTGGCCCCTGCAAGCTGATCGAGCATGTCGTCGAGTCGTGGTATCGGGAAACGATACTTCACGATGATTTTGTTGATGCTATGACTATTGATGCGCATACGCCATGAGCCATCCTTCTTGGGAGTTAAAAAGGCTGGCACGGCGCAAGGACTCATGCTGGGTCGCAAAAATCCTTTCTCCAGTAGCTCATCCACCTGCCTCTTTAGCTCCCAGTCTTCTCTCGGGTTCATACGGTTTGCTGGTTTATTGGGGATACTCACGCTAGGAATAAGGTCGATGCAGTGTTGTATGTTTCTCATTGGTGGGAGGTTGCTGGGCAGCTCGTTTGGTAATATGTCTGTGTAATCCCGCTGCAGTGGCTTGAATATATCAGAAACTTCTGAGGGTTCAGATTCTCCACGTGGTTCCGTGCTCACCAGGGCATAGATAATCCCAGTTTCCTGTCCCTCCTTCTCGAATGGACGCACCTCATTGGTAAGTGTTACCTTGGTAAGAAGACTGCTTACCTCCCCCGATGCGGGTTTGGGCCCATCTCTTCTCTCATAGGCCGGAGCAAAAATTTTTGGCCATATTTCACAAAAGTATAGGTATTTCGCTGGCTATTATGCACTGTCTTCTGATCATACTACCACGATTTCCCTAGGAGTATATGGCATGCGTCTATGGTCATGACATCACACCAGGCTACAACAAAATACTTGTTTCCCACAGAGAAAAAAACCAAGCTACGTTAATCTACAATCACTTCGCTACCCTTCTTGAGCCAATGCAGTTTGTACGGGCAAGAATGTTTCTAGGTGACTAGGTTGAGCCTATGGACCACCTCCTTAGAGACGAGGTTCTCACAAATTCCTCCATCAACGATGACCTTGAATACTTTTTGTTTGATGGTACATATGGTGTGGAAGACGTTGGTTCGCAGCCAGTCCTCCTTCTCCCCTTGTCTGGGTGCGAGAAGGGTCCTCTGGACGACAAAGGCTATGTGGGTCCCATTACCGTCTAACGAGAACTCCTCTTGGTCTTTGCCTTCATCCTCGCTAGCTTCATTCGGTTCTCCCTCATCGTCAGCACTGACCATCATCTACTTGTCTTTGTTCATGCGTTTAGGACAGTTTGTGGCATGATGTCCAGGTTACCTGCACTCAAAACAACGAAAGTTGGACTTTGCTGCTATTGTTGGCGCGGTTGCTGTTGAGGCTGTAGAGCGGTTGCTCACATCTTCTCGGGAAAATGTTATTCGCCAGTCTCGGGACTGTTTCTTCTCGACATGTAAGGTTTGCTGATGATTGATCGATGTTTTAGTACGTGTTTTTTAATTTAAGAATACCGCAATCAAGACGGTGTCGCTTGGTAGCTAGCCGGTTGAGTACGGGTCGATCCGCAAGGAAATTGTGTTCTTTCTTTAAGTTCTAACGAGTTAAGTCATATTTTTGGTAGGTTTTGTTTTAAGATCTAAGAATGAGATTAAATCGATTTAAAGGCTTGCTAGGGTTAGGATTAGGTTAATTTGGAATAGAGATTCTACTCACTGCTTTTAATACCCTAGTTAAGAATTTAGGTGTTAGGGTAATAGTCAACAAAGGGGATTAGCACGACTAGGAAGAAACATAGTTTCTTCCTTTTGGTCGTTGTCCGTCCTTTCTTGACTCGTAGCCCTAACTTCCGGTTAATTCAACCACAACCGGTCTAACTAGGGAATCACCGCTATCATGTAGGATAGGGTGCCGTAGTGAGCGGTGTATGGTTAAATTAACTAGAGTCCTAATTAAATTATATGGGCAAGGAAAGGAGTGAGAGGGATTTCCTTCCCTCAAACCTTCCCTATCCTAACCCTAACAAGTGAGGAATTATTCACTCAGTAGGAAAGTGACAATCAAATTCATTTTTATATATTTTATATATTAGAAAACTAAATTGCAGATAATAAAGAACATATAAGAAATTTCAGGAATTAAAATTCAGATAAAAAAAGAATGCAAGATAGAAGGGAAACTTATTTTATTGATACCTCTTCAACGATTACAAGGAAATTAAAATTTTTAAATCTACGAATTAAAAAGAGGCATGCCTAATTAGGCTTTCGGCTTTTCTATTTATAGATAGGAGAAACCCTAGGTTTACATCTGATCCATACATGAAATTACAAGACTACCTTAAGAAAGCCGGGTCAAAGAACCAATACCCACCGACACACGCACCGACACATGCGTTGCACGGCCGCGGTTCCGCGGCAGAAAGCCATGTTTGGCCGCGGTTCCGCGGCCATGTTGTGGGATCTTGGTATCAAACTTCTAGGGTTGCTTCATGTTGCTTTTCCCTTCTGTTTTCTTCACTTGGTTTCACAGAATATCTTATGTTTTCTTCACTTGGTTCCACAGAATATCTTCTATTTTCTTCCAGATTTCCACAGTGCAGAATGTTGTGGACTTTTTGCCGTGAGATTCGCGTTGAAGTCTTGAATCTTGTGCTACCCTTATGCTTTGTGCATTGAACTGTCTACTGATCTTCATTTGTTCCTTGAACTGGTAGGCGACATCATATGGATTCATCTGTTGTTAGTCGTAGTCTCACATTTGTAACGTCTTTTCATGAATTTCACTGTATTGTTCTGAGAACCTGTAACCTGCAACTATTTAGCAGACATGGATTAAAAGAACCTATTTATTTGTAATATGATTAAGAATGGGCGATATAATAATGCAAAATTCTGATATGAACAGCTGACATGCCTCGGAGAGCTTGAACAGCGGATGAAGGATATGCTTGTCTTGGATCGACTGACGGAATCCCCCATGGTAGCGGGTTACTCGTTGCTCCTCGCTCTTTTCCAGATTATTGTGAGCGATCAAAAGATGGAACTCTTCTATGTAGGCATCAACAGATTGAGTCCCCTGCCGCAATTGTTGTAGTCGGTGGTACATAGTTTGGGTGCAGTTGAACGGAAGGAACTCCTTTTTCAGTTTCTCTTTCATTTTCTCCCAACTCATGATCTTAGGTTTGTCTCACCTCTCTTGGGCGTGACACTCTTTTCCAACCATGCCGAAGCCCGACCTTTAAGTTTGATGGAGACCAACATCACCTTCTTTGCGGAGGGAACATCTTTATATTCAAAATCGTTGATTTAAGTGAAATGTTGTATCTTTTATCGTTTTAATTCCACAATTAACACGGTGTCGCAATTGCTAGCCGTGTGTTCCCCGCCGAAACACGGAGACACGACCGCGCGGGTCCGTCTTGCCTGAATTTCGGGGCAGATGCTAATTGGTGCTATCCGTCCACCTCTCCGAAGATATCAAGTTGATTTATGGCACCATGTATCGAAGGTTTAAACGGATGTGGCCGATATAGCAGACTTCGTCAGATTCCCCCTTGTTGAGGAGTTTTTGATTATGGGGACGCTCTTCCCTGCAGGCACAAGCCCCTGCAGTTAATTACGCTACCGCATCACGATAACCACTTTCTCCTTCTCCAGATGGTCACTTCGTGTCGTGTGTGTTTGTTTTATTTTTGGTTGCCCGTGGATTGTATACGGAGACTAATTTATGTTGTCGCCCGTAGGGCGTGGATTAGTCCAAATCCGTATCTTCTTAGATTTGGGTTTGGGGGTTGGGTTTAAGGATACGTTAGCCTCATTTGGGACTAAGATCAACTTAAACGTTTGTTAAGGATACGTTAGTCTCATTTTTAGACTAAGATCAACTTAACAGGATCGTTTAGATCCAACAAGAGAGCAATTGGGCTCTATTGTTTAGTTTAGGGACATTGCGGTAGATTAGTTTAAGGACATTGCGGTCCAGTGTTGGTTTAAGGACATCTCGGTCCGAGGTTAGTTTAAAGACATCACGGTCGAGATTAAAGACATCATAGTCCGTGAGTTTAAAGACCTCACAGTCAAGATTAAGGACATCATAGTCCATGAGTTTAAAGACCTCACAGTCAAGGTTAAGGACATCATAGTTCGTAAGTTTAAAGACCTCACAGTCAAGGTTAAGGACATCATAGTCCGTGGGTCTAAAGATCTCATAGTCAAGGTTAAGGACATCATAGTCCATGGGCTTAAGGACCCCACAGTCCGTAGAGTGCTTGGTTGTCGGGACCCGTCACCTCTCTGAAGACGTTGAAGGATTATAATGACAAATATCAGTGGAGTAAAGAGATTTACCCTCGAACCGGTGTAAGTTGGTTGAAAGATCTGTAGTCCAATTTGGGACTAAGATCTGTTGAAATATTCATGAGCAGATGGGCTCAATTAATATGAGTTGAGGACTTATGGCCAATCTTGGTCTAATTTTAATAAATGTTTAACATTTTATTTAGGGAAGTACACCCCGTAAAGATCATCTTGACAAAGGTGATGTTGAGCTTTTATTTGGGCTTGGCCCTTTTAACAATGGTGAGCATTGATCAAAGCTCTGGGCTTATTAAAAGACAGAATTTAATTCTATCAGCGCAATACATAGTGCGCTAGGCGCTTTGCGCCAATCAGAGAGCACATTGCGCTTCTGCCAAGTAGCGCACATGTAAGGGACACATGTCGCACTCAGCGTTAGGCGCTAGATGACGAGCGCATGATACCAGTTTATGAGCGCTAAGCGCTAATCCATGAGCGCATTGCGCTTTCAATTTAGTGGCGCACACGTGAGTGACACGTGGTGCGCTTGGCGCTGAGCGTCAGCCCATGAGGGCAGTGCGCTATTTCAGAAATGCAAGGCGCAAGTTGTTAACTGGCGCATACGTGGTTGACATATGTCCCATTTGGCGCTGAGCGCCAATCCAGAGAGCGCAGAAGCGCAGTTCAAGAGTGCAAGGTGCATTTCAAGAGCGCAAAGCGCATCTGATCAATTTTATGATCTAGGAACAAATTTATGTTCTTTTTAAAAGAGGCTTTGTCTCAAGATCTAAGAACAACAGTTCTTATTTTGTAGGAGAGATTTCCAATCTCTTATGATGATGAAAGGGCTTTGCCTTTATAGATCCATGATCTGTGAGAAGAATTATGTTCTTCTTTTATTTTATGATGTGATCTTTCGATCTCTTTTGTGAAAGACTTTTTGTCTTGTAGATCTGTGATCTTTTAAAGAAATGAATTTTTCTTTCTATGAGATGATTATATCTCTGTGTTCATAATCCATCATCTTTACCTTGAAGAAGTATCTTCTTGCAAGAGATTACTCTTTATCTTTGAGTTTCTCAAAGTTTATGGGGGGGGGTTCTCTATATCAGACTTGAAGTCTTGGGGCCTTTGTATAGGACAAACTGATTTGTTGAATCAGTTAAAGAGATCTTTCTCTGATTGATTTGGGGATGTTTCCCCACCATTGGATCTTTGATCCTAAGGCTTCTGTTTTACAGAAGGCAATCTTCTTGTTTTTAACAAGATTGGAAGATCTTTCCATAACAGAATTCAATTCTGATTAATTAATGATTTATCATTATTATTAGATCTTTTGATCTAACGGTGGGGAGTTTTTTAATTCCAGCGCTAGTACACCCATGCTTTGCACGTAGTGCGCTGCTTAGAGCGCAGCGCTCTTAGCGCTAGCGCACCTGTGTTTGACACATGGCGTGCTGCTTAGAGCGCAGCGCACCCTGGGCTAGCGCACCGGTGTTTGACACGTGGCGCGCTGCTTATAGCGCAGCGCGCCTAGCGCTAGCGCACACATGGTGCGCAGCCTAGAGCGCAGCGCACTTGGCGCTGCATCTAAAGCATTGCTTCAATTTTTGAAATTTGAATTTCAAACAGAGGTTTGCTCTGATTGGAGGAAACAAATGCCCCCCCCCGCCGTTGCGCTCACGTGGCCCACATGTGAGTGCAGCGGTGGCAGCATCTGCGCCTTAGGATCAACTCAGAAGTTGAAGAGGCATCTCAATGCCTATAAATAGGACCTTTGGTCATTTAGATGATTCTGTTTATCTTCTTTTTTTGAGAATTTTTATTTAGAGCATAGCTCTTCATCTTAAGAGATTTTAAGAGTCAAAACTCTGCCAAAACTTAGGTAAAGATTAAACCTTTTAATAATCTAGGGTTTTACCCATTAACCGAGCCTTGCTCTTCATAAATCTTTGATCTAAAGAAAACCCTTTTAGAGTTTCATTAATAGAGCTTTGCTCTCTTGCACCCATAGATCTAAGGAGATCTTGTTTCAGGCTTTCTTAACCCATGAATAGAGCTTTGCTCATAAAGAACTCTTAGAGTTTGTTCATAGATCTTGAAGATCTCAGAATTTTTAATTCATAAAAAAATTGATTTTAATTTTTTTCTGATGGGTTTTTCCATCATCTTTACAGAGCCAAGCTCTTGAGGAATTTTTATTCCTTCATGATCAGAGTTTGACAAGTGTCACTCTGTCATAGAGCATTGCTCTCAAAAGGAGATTTACTCCTCTTCCGGAGGGATCTCTTATTTAATGAGAATTTTCTTGAGGATCTCTTCATTTAATTAACAGTCTCATCAAATGATGAAGCTGTGTTATTAATTGATGAATTGTCATCTAGATTTTATGGGTCCCCCCTTTGGTCCCCTTTCCACTGCATTGCAGTGTGGTGCAAATTCTAAAGTACCAAGTGTCAGAATTTAAATTAAATTAGAGCACTGACAGTTAACTTCTGTCCCTTTTCACACTGGCGACATGTCTTTCGACACTTCTTTTCCGTTCATCCACTCAGAAGGAGGATTTACTGAGGCGCCTGTAGATCGAGAGGTTCTCGCGCTGATCAGAGACTACGACCCGGAATACAAGAATCTTCATATATGGGGTAGATGGTATGATCAGATTATCAGAGGCCGCCGGAGCTTTTCTTGTGCGACGCCTTCGGAGCCTATCTCGGCGATTCCATATGCAGATGCACCCCCGGTAAACTATGCTGTGGAGGTGGTTAATTGGATTTCGGATGGTCTCCTTCAGCCTTCTATGGCTGCGATTCCTGTGCAGCCGCCGGCGGATTTGGACATCCTAGGGCGGCGCATATGTCAAGGTGAGTCGCGCCCTTGGGGACAGCCCTACAACATCGGGCTAACTCCCCGTCATTCGGTCGGATACTAGCAGTGGGCCCGGTATATCTTATCGGCAAAGAAATTGCAGCTGCTGAAGCTTTCCTTATATCCTGCGGTCTACGCTTCCTTGTTCCAGTATTCTGCACCTCCCACATAGTGGATCAAGGTGTTTTTAGAGCAGTGGAACATTCCGACCCATACCTTTCTCCTATTGGATAGAGATGTCTCTATTTCCTTGGAAGAATTTGCCGAGATTTCTGGTTTACCAGTTAGGGGGGAGCACTACGAGAAGCTGCTTCCTCCGGATGAATATATTTTTGCCACCAAGCCAGTTGTGATGGGCCTTACCCCAAAGAACGCCATTCAGCACCAGTTCCCAAGTCTGATAAAGGTGTTGAACATGTATGAGAGGCCGGGGGGGTCAGCTTTGCGGACTTCATTGCCCGTTTTCTTCGCCCAGAAATTTTGTCGCGACAAGGCGAAAAGTTTGCTAAACTCGATGATCCTTACGGCTTTGGCTTGGACCGTCGGCCAATACTGGAAGCTGATCAAAAGGGTTTTTTTTCTTCCTGACGTCGCGATCGTCCCCCTGTCAGAAATCGCCGCTCCGGGCATTGATGAGGAAGCGTTCTTTCTCGGGTTTCTCAGTTTATGGTTAAGCTGGTTCGTGCTTCCTATGCATCCTAGTTACATGAGGCCTTCTGTTTTCTACCCCGCGCATCGCATGGTTGCCGGAATACAAATGGCCATCAGGATCGCTGGGTTAGCCAACCTATATCACGGCTTCAGCTTAGCAGTGGATACCACTGAACCAGGGGTGCATCCTGCCAACTTCCCAATGCATTACTTCAGTTCATGGATGGAGCTGCACGTGCTTGGGGACTTTGGCATCCACAAAAAACCTTCTTTTTACGACACATGCAAGTTCCCTCGGATAATGCGTCTGGTTGACGCCTCCATCGTGAGTCCGTCACCGCAGGAAGCTAGGGGCTTGCTCCTTCATCCACGCACGGTTAGAGCTGGTATGTCTTTCACAGACAAAGTCTTGACAATCGGCCAGGAAACTTCAAAAGCGGTGCTGCCATTGCAAGACATCTTTAAAGATGGGGCCTCCATGTTGAAAGCCCAGGAGATTCTTCATTTGTACTCCATCAGGCGGGCTTTCTTGTATTCAGGCAAAATGATGCGGCGCTATTCATGAGATACAACCCACATCGTTTCGCCCAGCAGCCGAGTTACAATCAGGGCGTCCCGCTTGAAGCTTTCCTGGCAGAACCTGTTGCTACCAAAGAGGGAATGCGGGACGCGCTGCATCATTTCATGCACTTGAACACAGGGTCCAGCTTCATTATCAGCGAACCGAACTGTGTCCCGAAGGCCCTTAATGTACACGTGGCCTGGTAACAACATTCAATGGGCGCCGTTATCAGGGAGGAGAAGTGACTGCTGCTCGATCGCAAAGGTGCACTTATTGCTGGTGATCGAAATGTCCCTTTGAAGCGACGGACCATTGTCCCCCCTCCACTAAGAGAAGCTGCCGTGATCAAAGTCCAGCATGACAGGCCCGAGCTACCGATACCCCGGGCTCTTGTAGAAAAGGTGACTGCAGCCTCCCCCGATTCTGGCGTGGGTTCAGATATCGGGACTCGTCGCCCCAAGGTGCAACGTAAACCTGTGCTTGCGGCGACCGGAGCTCGCTCGCAGAAGAGGAAGAAGTCGATCCACTCTGCCGACGTTGTACTTGGTCAGGAGCCTCATGCTCCTTGTTCCCCTCCGAAAGACGGCGCGACATGGCGTCTCGCCTGAGATTCAGGGAAGATGCTAATTGGTGCTATCCGTCCACCTCTCCGAAGATGCCAAGTTGATTTATGGCACCGTGTATCGAAGGTTTAGACGGATGCGTCCGATGTAGCAGACTTCGTCAGATTCCCCCTCGTTTGAGGGGTTTTTGATTGTGGGGACGCTCTTCCCTGCAGGCGCAAGCCCCTGCATTTAATTACGCTACCGCGTTGCGATAACAACTTTCTCCTTCTCCAGATGGTCACTTCGTGTCGTGGGTGTTTGTTTTGTTGCCCGTGGATTATTTACAGAGACTGATTTATGTCGTCGCCCGTAGGGCGTGGACTAGTCCAAATCTGTATTATCTTAGATTTGGGTTTGGGGGTTTGGTTTGAGGATACGTCAGCTATACTTGAGGCTAAGATCAACTCAAACGTTTGTTAAGGATACGTTAGTCTAACTTTGTGACTAAGATCAACTTAACGGGATCGTTTAGATCCGACAAAAGAGCGTTTAGGCTCTAATGTTCCAGTTTATGGACATAGTGGTCCATGAATGTATGGCCGTCAGGACCCGTCACCTCTCTGACGACGTTGAAGGATTACAACGACGGATGTCAGAGGAGTTCAGAGATGTACCCTCGAGCCGGGGTTAATTGGGGGGGATTCATAGTCCAGTCTGTTTGAAGGTTTAAGGATACGTTAGCCATCTTTTGAGGCTAAGATCAACTTAAACGGGACCGTTTAGATCCGACAAAAGAGCGTTACGGGGCTCTATTGTTCTAGTTTAAGGACATTGCGGTCCGTGGGTAGTTTAAGGACATTGCGGTCCGTGGGTAGTTTAGGGACATTGCGGTCCATGGGTAGTTTAAGGACATTGCGGTCCATTGTTAGTTTTAAGACATCTCGGTCAAGGTTAAGGACGTCGTAGTCCATGGGTTTAAGGACCCCACAGTCCATTGTTAGTTTTAAGACATCTCGGTCAAGGTTAAGGACGTCGTAGTCCATGGGTTTAAGGACCCCACAGTCCATTATGTGCTCTGGATGCTTCACACGGGTTCACTGTCGTGCTCTGCGAGGACCAGGCTCCGCTCTGGACGTTTTCCACGGGGTCAAAGAGTGACATTATCCGCGTTCCACGTAACCAGGAATTTTGCATTAAACACGGGTTTAAGGACCCCACAGTCCGTATCAATGTGTGGTCGTCGGGACCCGTCACCTCTTTGAAGACATTGAGAGATTACAATGCCAAGTATCAAAGGAGTGAAGAGATGTACCCTAGAACCGGAGTGGATTAAACAGTCTTTGGCCCAATTTGGGGTCAAGACGAATTAATTATGTTATGAGCCCATTGGCCCAGTTAATCACAAATTGAGGACTTATGGCCATCTTGGGCTAAGTCCAATCAGGAGAGGCTTTGCCTCTATCCATTCAGGCCAATTGGGCCAAAGCCTAGTGTTTAAACACTATAGAGCAGTCAGTGTTGAACACTGGGAATGAGGTTGACAAGTTAGTGTTTAACACTAAAAGATAATTGGTGTTAAACACCAGCAACAAGGCTTTTCAAATTAGTGTGTTAAACACTAAAACAGATCAGTGTTGAGCACTGCAAATAAGGCTTTTTAATTAGTGTTAAACACTAAGGCCCAACAGTGTTTTAACACTGGGTTCGAGAGTTTTAATTTAGTGTTAAACACTAAGGCAAGAGGGGTCACGTGGCAGCACGTGAGAGCGCCCTCCCTTCATTTATTCTGCTGAGATTATTGCGTCTTTCAGAGCATCACGTGCCATCACGTGATGGGCATTCAAATGCCTATGTATTAGAGCTTCTGCCAAGGGTCACGTGGATCACGTGGGGTGCTGCCTCAAAGGGGCTTTCTATAGATCTCTTGGGGGGTCACGTGATGACACGTGACCCTACCTCTATGTATTTTGTTTAGAGGCTTTGTTAATCTTTTTTCAGGAATTAAATTCCTCGAGCTGTGAATTTCAGAGGAATTAAATTCCTACTTCCTTTCGAAGACTTATATTCTGGAATAGAGTTTAACTCTGAATTTTCTGTAGGAATTAAATTCCTCATATATGTGAGGGACTGAATAGGGTTAAACCCTAATAAAAGTTTTTAAGGAATTGAATTCCCATTCCCTGTTAAATGATGATTAAGGGAATTAAATTCCCATTGTTTCGACAGAACTAAGTTCTTAATTAGGGTTAAACCCTGTTTCTTTTTGTTCTGGAGGAATTAAATTCCCATGATACGGGGTCAAGCCCTAATTTTATTTGAAAGGAATTAAATTCCTATAGTTCTGTGAGAATTAAATTCTCGTGCTTGCATTCCCTCTCTATGTTTCGGATCTGCATGGCAGGATCTCAACCCATTGAGAATTAAATTCTCAACCTAAAGGGGAGATGTGCACTTTGCAGATCCTCTATCAAAGAGAGAAGAAATATATTCTTCTATTTTTATGTATCAGAGTTAAACTCTGTTGAGAATTAAATTCTCTTCTTCTTTCAAGGAGCTTTTCCCTTTCTTACCTAGGGTTTTTGCAGAAGATCCAAGTTTCTCCAAGTATCGAAGCTCTCTTCTTTTCTTTTTCTCTCCTTCTCTCTGTATCTCTATATATCCCTTTTTTGTATCTCTTGGCTCCTATTTATAGGAGAAGCAGCCGAATCAATCAGTTTTTGACGAATCTTCATGAGAGATTTGATTTGCATCCATCATTCGTTTTGGACCTTTGGATTATTAGGTGAATTTTATTCACAATTGGATTTCAAATCCAGGGATTCTCCTTTGTTGTTTCGGTTAGATTTAAAGGGGAAATCTTTCCAACCCCGATATTTTACCATAGATAAATGATATTTCATCACCTTTGAATCTTTAATTCGATTGGTTCCAGATAGCCGCTTTCCTTTGGAAAGATTTGAATTTCTTTCAGAATTTAATTCTGTTGACAAAATGGGCTTTGAAAGCCGGTCACGTGTGACCACGTGACTCATGGTCACGTGTGAGCACGTGACCCCCTTTGGAATGAGCCTTTTTCCTTTCTTTTGCGCTCTGTCTTCTGATCTTTGCTTAAATGTCACGTGCCACCACGTGACTCCTGGTCACGTGTGAGCACGTGACCCTTGTTTGAACTCTCTTTCCTTGGTTCAACTGGAGAACGAGTCTGCTGCTTTGAACGTCACGTGCCAACACGTGACCCTGGTCACGTGGGAGCACGTGACCTCTTCTGAAGCCTTTTCCTTGAATTGATCAGGGAACCGGTTTGCCTTTGACACTTGCATTTAAATGTCACGTGTCGCCACGTGACCCTGGTCACGTGGGGGCACGTGACTCTTTCTGAAGTCCCTTTTCTTCAACGTAGTCAGGAAATTGAACTTGCCTTGATGATGTGCTTAGGTGTCACGTGCCAACACGTGACCGCTAGTCACGTGTAAGCACGTGACCCTCTTCTGAAGCTTTCCCCGGAAGCTTTCCTGATTTTAAATCAGGAAACAAATGCCCCCACAGCGTTGTTCTCACGTGTCTGCACGTGAGTGCAACGCTGTCACCTCTTACGACCGTTGGATTCCTCTAGGGATCTGGGGAGATGAAACGTTTTCATTGCCTTCTATAAATACCTCTGTCTCTTCATAGGAGCCTTCACTTTTGCTCGTCTTCTTCTTCTGAGAACTTCTTCTTTGAGAATTTAATTCTCGCTTTCAGAGCTTAGTTCTCTGTCTTGAAACAATCTTCAGAGTTTAACTCTGTTCGAAAAGAATCCTTTTTCCTCAGGTAATGTTCTTGGACAATGATGGACCTTCACATTTCTCTGGATTTTAAATCCAAAACAAGGGTTTTTACCCTTTCAATTGTAGATCTCTTAGTGTTTAGATGATCTTCGGGGAGATGATGATGGCGGTTCAAATCCATGGAATTTAATTCCATCCAAAAATGTTTCTGGGAATTTAATTCCCTTTTCTTAATAAGGAATTTAATTGCAATGAAGAACTTGATTTCTTCACGCCGAGGCTTCCTGGGGTCTCTTGGCCCGAGGTTGTTCTTCTGCAATTAATCGCACAGGAGTTTTGTAATGATGTTCTTTGTGGGAATTTAATTCCTTTGATTTTGTTGGATTCATTGTAGAGCCCGAGATAGATCCCATTGGGGGAATGTGCATGGTCATCATTTTTATTAAATGAGGATATTCCCTTTGTTTTATTGTAACTGTTTGGTCTCATTATTAATGAGCCGTCATCCGGATTCTGTGGGGCCCATGTGTTTCGTAGCCAATGGTCCCAGGAAACTTTGCTGTCGTTTTCTTCAACTAGTCTTCATGTTCGTGCATGAATATATATTGCTAACTTTTCTTTTAACGGTCTTCCTTTATTGGATTTCAGGTGCGATGGCTTCTGTTCCACGCTTTCCCTTTTCTCGCTTGGAGGCGGCTTTTCCTCAGTCACCATCTGATGAGGAGGCGATGGCGATGATTCGGGCCCATGACCCGAACTGCGCCAACCTTCTTCAATGGGGACCTTGGTACAGTCAGATTATTCAGGGTCGCTGGAGTTTTCTTTGTGCGGTGCCGACGGAGCCCACTTTCCCATTCTTACCGATGGATCCTCCAAGGACAGTTTTTGCTGTGGAAATGCCCAACTGGACTCCAACGGGGAGGCTCGAGCCTTCGACGACTGGTATTCCGAACCATCCGATCCCGGCAATAGATATCTTGGGGCGGCGTATCTGCCAGGGTGAGGCCCACCCGTGGGGGAAAATTTACAAGATAGGGCTCACTCCCCAGCATCCTACGGGCTACCTTCTCTGGGCTCGCTACATCCTTTCTTCCCATCGGGCGCGGTTGCAGAAAGTCGGGCTTTATCAGGCCATATACGCATCACTCTTTCATTATAAGTCCCCGCATGCCTGGTGGGTTAAGGCGTTTTTAAACCAATGGAATCTTCCTACCAACACTTTCATCCTAGGAGATCGTGAGGTCTCGATCTCTCTTGCAGAGTTTTACGAAATCTCAGGATTGCCGATCAGGGGGGCATTGTATGAGGAGTTGTTGCCTCCTGATGAGTATGTCTTTGAGCCCGAGTCTGCACCGGTTGACGGCTTGTCTGTTGAGAACGCCGTTCACCACAAGCGCCCCAGTTTAATTAAGGCCTTAGGCATCTTCGACCGATTATTCACCGAGTCCGAGGAGCAGGGTGTCACTTTCAAGAGCTTCATTTCCCGGTTTCTTCGTGAGGATATCATATCGAAGACTGCTCTGAAGTTTGCTAACATCAGAGACCCCTTTGGGTTTGGTCCGAAGAAGCTACCGACTGCTGAATCGGACCTGCCACAATATTATATTCCCATCGTGTCGCCGATGTCTTTTGAGTCCGTTGCAGCACCCGGTATGGATGAGGAAACATTCTTTGTGGGGTTTGTCAGTGTTTGGCTTAGCCGGTTCGTTATCCCGATGCATCGCCGCTTCATGAGAGCCTCGGTCATCTACCCGGCTCATCGTATTGCTGAGGGGACGCGGTTGGCCATCGGCATCCCGGCCTTGGCGCACCTCTATAATGGATTGGGTACCGCAGCTAATACCTCTACGCCTGGCGTGGATGTGGTAAACTTTTCGCTTCATTATTTCACGTCCTGGATCGAAATGCATGTATTGGGGGCTTTCGCCATGCATCAGAGGCCCTCATTTTACGATGCCTACCCCTTTCCGCGACTTATGCGGCTAGTGGATGCTTCTGCCGCCGACCCGACTCAATTCGGGGCTATTCGGGTGCTAATTTCTCCTCATGCCACTGCTGGCGGGTTGGTTTTTACTGATCGGGTCTTGTCTACTCCTTCGGGTCCCGTCCAACAACTCTGGGACCAGTCGAAAGACAACGCACCTTCTCTGAAGCCCCGGGAGGCCACGCATTTGTATGCAATCAGACCGGGTTACTTGCTGTTTCGCCAGGACAGTGCGGCTCTTTTCATGCGGTACAATCCGCATCGATTTGCCCGACAGCTCGGATACGACCAGGGCGTTCCTTTCGAGGCTTTTATAGTTGCCCCGATCCCTTCGCTCGATGCTGTTCGCGATGCCGCTCATCATTTCATGAGGCTGAATACCGGCTCTTATTTCATGGTCCCTGAAGCCGAGTACATGCCCCGATGCGTGGGCGCGTTTACGGGTTGGTATCTTCATCGGGTCAGCCCAATCATTCTCGAGGAAAGGAGGGTGCTTCTCGGCCACGATGCCCCTCCTCTGGTTCCTGGGGCCACGCTACGGCCGAGGGCTCCGGTCCGCTTCCCTTTGAGGGAAATCGGCACCGCGCTCATTCCGGGGGAGTCAGGGGTAGACCTTACTCCGATAGCTGGTATGCCTTTGGGTTCTCGATCACGGGGTAAACGGGCTCCGGTGGTAGCACCCCTGCCGGTGGCGGCACCGCCCCCCGTGGTGTCGACAATGGCGATGTCGTCCTCGGTTATGGCACCGAGCGAGAGTAACAGGGATGAGGGCGCTGAGGGCGATGTGGGCCAGCGCCGCCATAAGGCTTCGCGAGGGAGGAAGCGGTCATCCTCGGCGACCGGCTCTGGGTCTAAACGGCGGAAGAAAGCGGCTACTGCCCCGCCTGATTCTGTGGTGGAGTCTGAGCCTATCCTTGAAGACGAACCATTGGCTGTGCAAGGGTCAGACGCTGGACTTCTCTTCCCGAGTTCAGCTGATGAGGAGGCTGCACAGTTGGCCGAGGCCATACGGCGCTCAAAAGACGCGTCTCATAACGCCAAGGTTCCGAAGAAGTCTTACCCCGCTGTAATTTTCTACGAAGACCCTTCGTGGATTCGGCGGCGATTTATCGGCCCTTTGGAGGAATGGGGGGAAAGGGCTTTGAAGCAGGCCGTTTCAGAAGACGCAGTTGATGCACTCTCTTTGTGGACCGGCGGTCATGAGTCTACCCTTGAACCCCGGCGAGCCCACCTCCTTGAGAAGGAGCAGCGGCTTGAAGAAGCCATATTGAGGGCTTCTTTGCGTATAGGTACGTTGTGCTTCCTTTGTAGTCTCCCCGATTATTTATGCCTGTGCATATGCATCATTATTCTTATTTGAATCATGCAGAATCTTCGACGCTGGGGGAGCTCCCTACGGGCCTATTAAAGCTAAAGCCTGCCGAAATTCTCAATGAAGCCTTGCTGGATGTGGAGGGGGCTGACGAGGCTGCTCCTCTCACGGTGGAACTTCCAGCGGCGGTTCTTGACCAGGGAGTGCCTGCCCCTCTGGGGGAGGCTCCTTTGGAGGCCGCCGCGCCAATGACTCTTACTGAGGGCGGCCCAAGGGCTGGGAGTGAGGTAGTCGGGACTACTCTCCCTTTGTTGGAGCCTGAGGTTACGGCGGAAACCATTGAAGCCGCTATCCCCCCGGCTCAGAATGGGAGGAGTGTTGAAGGTATCCCTCTGCGTTTTAATTTAGCAACCCCTTCATAGTCTGAACTCTTTTATCTTTCTCAGAATTGCGCGGTTTGGCGGCCACGATCACGGATCTGTCGCCTCGACAGTCATTTCAGCGTTTATTGGAGATGGCAGCTCCGCAGGCGATCTCCCCTCAGCGCATTGTCCTCTCGTCTGGGCAAGGTTGGTGTCGTCCATCCCTTCTCATAGCATCGTCATTATTTTTGCGTACTGACATTGACGTTTTCTGCAGTTCTGGAAGCCGATGATGAGGTCGAGGTTCTCGAAGGGCCAGGGGAGCCTTCAGCTCCTACTTGCACGACTTTCGGTGAGTGACATCTCATTGCACTCTCACTCGTTCTTTGATTAATAATTTTGCTGACGTCTTCCAAATTTGAACAGCTCTGCCAGTCTCCACGGCGTTGGAGTCACGCATCGTGATGCCACCCGGCCCTTATGCCTTGCGGGCTTCAGAACGCTTGGCCCAATTAAGCCTCGTCTCCTTGTCATCTCTGATCGAGGAGCTTCGTACTGGTAGCACGACCACGGCTGAAGCATTCGCTGCCGAGGCTAACGGTTCTCTTCCTTTTCTTGCCACCTACCACTGCGAAGAGGTGGTGCGAGTCTGGGTGGAGTTCTGCCGGCGAGTGGAGGCTTGCTTGCACGCTCTCGAGTGTTCTCGCCTTTCCTCGGAGGCCGTGGCTGCAAAGGAGGAGTTACGGGGGCTGATAGCACGGTGTGCGGCAAACATGACATCATGTGAGAAGAGGCTTGGCCGCAAATTCTCGGAGAGGGAGCTAGCCTCCAAGGCGCTGAGCGAGCTTCAAGCCAATCTCACAGCCAGGGCCAACAAAGCGTATGAACTCTGGCGGGTGCTTCAGGAGTCCATCAAAGAGGTGGTGGCTCTTGACAAAGCTGCCACGTTCACTCGTGAGAGGGTTGAGGCTCATAAGGCCACTGAGAGAGAGCTTGAAGCCCGGCTCGCTTCGTATCAGGCTCAGCAAGCTCAAGCGGAGGCTCGTCTTTTGGAGATCTTGCGTCATGAAGCCGTGGTCCAACAAAAGCAGGATGAGCTGACCAAGTTGCTGAATCGCCCGCCGGCCTGAAACATTTGTATCTTTTTCTTCCTTTTTGTACATACTCATGGATGAGAGTATTTTCTTTTTGTTTCTTTCATGAATTGTACTTTGTACCCATTTTGGTTTATGAATAAAAGATATATTTTTCTTCTAAATGGTGTGTCCCCCTTTTTATTGAATGTATTCTGCGGATATTCTACCTCGATCTCCTTGCAGGACAACGATGACTTAGGATTCAGGGTCAAGATCTGCTTCCTAGGACTTTTGCGTTTTACGAGCCGCGAGGGTCTCATAAAGAGTTTTTCTCCCTACAGGTCGAGAGGATCCCATAGGTGTAAGTTCTTCTTAGAGATCGTGAGGATCCTTAAGCGAGTTTTCCCTTGAGAGTCGTAAGGATCTTACAAGAGAGTTTTTCTTCCTTACAGGTCGTGAGGGCCTGCAAGTGCTGGATTTGATCACCCTTATCCGTGTCTCATGGAGTCAGGGGTCTATTAAGGTATCGTAGTTTAAAGACATCACGGTCAAGGTTAAGGACCTCATAGTCCGTGGATTTAAGGACTCCACAGTCCGCTGTTAGTTTTAAGACATCACGGTCAAGGTTAAGGACCTCATAGTCCGTGGATTTAAGGACTCCACAGTCCACTGTTAGTTTTAAGACATCACGGTCAAGGTTAAGGACCTCATAGTCCGTGGGTTTAAGGACTCCACAGTCCGCCGTTAGTTTTAAGACATCACGGTCAAGGTTAAGGACCTCATAGTCCGTGGGTTTAAGGACTCCACAGTCCGCCGTTAGTTTTAAGACATCACGGTCAAGGTTAAGGACCTCATAGTCCGTGGATTTAGGGACTCCACAGTCCGCTGTTAGTTTTAAGACATCGCGGTCAAGGTTAAGGACCTCATAGTCCGTGGATTTAGGGACTCCACAGTCCGATGTGTAGTTGCTGGGACCCGTCACCTCTTTGAAGACGTTGAGGAATTACAACGCCAGGCATCAAAGGAGTGAAGAGATGTACCCTTAAACCAAGGAAAAATCTGTAAGGAATCGGGGTGGTTGATCGTTAGTTTTAAGACATCACGGTCGAGGTTAAGGACGTCATAGTCCGTGGATTTTAAGGACTCCACAGTCCGGTATTTGCTCTGGATGCTTCACACGGGTTCACTGCCGTGCTTGGCGAGGACCAGGCTCCGCTCTGGGCGTTTTCCGCGGGGTCAAAGAGTGACGTTATCCGCGTTCCATGTAACCAGGAACTTTGCACTAGATGCTTCACACGGGTTCACTGCCGTACTCGGCGAGGACTAGGCTCCGCTCTGGATGCTTCACACGGGTTCACTGCCGTGCTCTGCGAGGACCAGGATCCGCTCTGGACGTTTCCCACGTGGTCAAAGAGTGACATTATCCGCGTTCCACGTAACCAGGAATTTTGCACTAGATGCTTCACACGGGTTCACTGCCGCGTTAGGCGAGGACTAGGCTCCGCTCTGGATGCTTTGCACGGGTTCACTGCCATGCTCTGCGAGGACCAGGATCCGCTCTGGACGTTTTCCACGGGGTCAAAGAGTGACATTATCCGCGTTCCACGTGACCAGGAATTTTGCACTAGATGCTTCACATGGGTTCACTGCCGCGTTAGGCGAGGACTAGGCTCCGCTCTGGATGCTTCGCACGGGTTCACTGCCATGCTCTGCGAGGACCAGGATCCGCTCTGGACGTTTTCCACGGGGTCAAAGAGTGACATTATCCGCGTTCCACGTGACCAGGAATTTTGCACTAGATGCTTCACACGGGTTCACTACCGCGTTAGGCGAGGACTAGGCTCCGCTCTAGATGCTTCGCACGGGTTCACTGCCATGCTCTGCGAGGACCAGGATCCGCTGTGGACATTTTCCATGGGGTCAAAGAGTGACATTATCCGCGTTCTACGTAACCAGGAATTTTGCACTAGATGCTTCACACGGGTTCACTGCCGCGTTAGGCGAGGATTAGGCTCCGCTCTGGATGCTTCGCACGGGTTCACTGCCATGCTCTGCGAGGACTAGGATCCGCTCTGGACGTTTTCCACGGGGTCAAAGAGTGACATTATCCGCGTTCCACGTAACCAGGAATTTTGCTGAATATATCCGCATTTCACGGGATGAAGGTTTGACTGTTGGCGATATGTATACCACCGAGCCATGGAACTGGGGGTTGCCGCTGTTCCGTTTTGCTTGATATTGTGTCTGCTGTTACGAAACGAGTGTTGGGATGATCTCTAGGTCGCTTGTGGCCCGTCGAGATTTAGCTTCGTTCTTTGGTGAAACCTGGGGGAGGGAGGTACGTTCCCTTCTTTGTTTGCGCCCCTGGATTGTATACAGGGATAGATGTAACATTACCTGTAGGGCGAAGATTTCATTATTTCATCATTTTTTTTATTCTTTCCGCGATGCTCTATCATTTCAGCTTTTTATATCGCGAAAATCGCGATTGCCCAATCATGTCGGCCATTTATTTTATTTTTACTCGCTGCTTTTTATTGCGAGCTGCCCAATCATTTCGGCTGTTTTTTATGCCTTCATTCTCACTTGCTGCTTTTTATTGCAAGTTGCCCCATCATTTCGGCTATTTTGTAGGCATGTGTGGCTTGCTAGCTTTTTCGCCGCAAGCTTGGATTTTGGACACCGATTTCGGCATCAGCATCGCTGCAACTGGAATATTGCCAGGAACGAATCATCATTTGCCTCTGTCGATATTGAACAAAGGTGGCTTAGCAAACAGGGTTAAGGTCCTGTCGACTAAGGCTTTTGACTTCATGAGCCGTAAGGGTCTCACAAAGGTATTTCTCCCTACAAGTCGTGAGGATCTTGCAGGTGTATTTTCTCCTTAGGGATCGTGAGGATTCCTAAGTGTATGTTCCTCTGTAGGTCGTAAGGATCCTATAAGAGGGTTTTCTCCTTATGGGTCGAGAGGACCTACAAGGGTTGCTCATCATATGGACATATCCCCAGTCACGGGTGTGACTTTGCTGGGGAAATGTTTTTTCGCGCCCGTGGATTGTATACAAGGGTCGGTATTGAGCCTCTTGTAGGGCAGTATCGAAGGTTGTGGGGGTTGCTTAAGAACAGGTTAAGGTTTCTGTAACTTAAGACTTTCAAATCTTATGAGCCGTGAGGGTCCCATAAGAGAGTTCTCCTTACGAGTCGTAAGGATCTCGTAAGTGTGTTTTCTCCTTAAGAATCGTGAGGATCCCTAAGTGTGCTGCTCCTTTGTGAGTCGTAAGGATCTCACGCAGGTGGTTTCTCCTTACAAGGCCGAGAGGACTCTGTAAGTGTTCTTTAACGAGGTTGCGCCCTTTCGGGTTTTCACAAACACTCGCCGGTAGTCCTGCTGTTCTTACTCACGGAGCCCTTTCGGGTTTTCATCCTTGCCCATTTTGCTTATAGACATACCGTTTTTTTTATTCTTTTTCACTTTTTTTTTTACAAGGTCGCGCCCTCTCGGGTTTTCACGAACACTTGCCGGCAGCCCTGCTGTTTTTACTCACGGAGCCCTTTCGGGTTTTCATCCGTGCCCACTTTGCTTATGGACATACCGTTTTTTTTTTATTTATTTATTTATTTATTTTTTATCTCGTCAGCTTACGGATGCTGCGGTAGTAGTTTTAGGGACGTCTCGGTCCGTTGTTAGTTTGAGGACGTTTTCGGTCCGTCGTTAGTTTTAAGGACATTTCGGTCCGCGTTAGTTCAAGGACGTTTCGGTCCATCGTTAGTTTAAGGACGTTTCGGTCCGTCGTTAGTTTAAGGACGTTTCGGTCCGTCGTTAGTTTAAGGACGCCGGCTGCTGCTTGTAAAGTCTGAGCCTAGGAAGACAGCGAGCGGACATAGTCGTCGTCATCTATCATTGACCCCGGCTGTGGCTCATTAAGCATAGTACTTCTTTAAAAAGCGGCCGTTTATTGGCCTGAAAGGCCTTTCACCGTGCATGTCCATGAGTAAGTAGGCTCCACCCTGGTAGACCTTGTCTATGATGTACGGGCCTTCATAGTTTGGCTCAAATTTTCCTCGCTTGGCACGATTGGGGATCATAGGTCTTTTAACCACTAGTACGAGTTCGCCTTGGCGGAATGTCCTCGGCCTGGTCAATCTTTCGTATGAGCGCGTCATCTTTGCTTTGTAGGCCTCTAGATGTTGTTGCGCTATGAGCCGGGTTTCGTCGAGGGCATCAAGCTCCTCAAGCCGAAGGTGGGTATTTTCTTCGTTCGTCAGTTCGTGGTGGACTGCTACTCGTAGAGAGGGTAACTCTATCTCGAGGGGGAGCACTGCTTCCGTCCCAAATACCAACGCGTACGGCGTTGTGTTTGTGGCCATCTTGAATGTAGTTCGATAAGCCCAAAGGGCTTCTTGCAGCCTTTCGTGCCAGTCTCTCTTATTCCTGGAAACTGTCTTTTTTATGATCTTCGTCAAGGTCTTATTGAAGGCCTCGACCAGGCCGTTAGCTCGTGGATTGTAAACCGAAGAATATCTCCAGTCTATATTGTGCTGCTGTGCGAAGCGGCTAATCTTATGGCTTCGGTAGGCCGGCCCATTATCGGAGATAATCCGCCGTGGAGTTCCGAACCGATAGATGACGTGCGTCTTGAAGAAATGGAGGATATTCTCCGTCTTCACTTCCTTCAGTGGTACTGCTTCTGCCCATTTGGAGAAGTAATCAGTTGTTGCCAGGATAAAGCGGTGTCCCCGGGATGATACCGGCTCAATGGGGCCGACTATGTCGGTCCCCCACATTTCGAATGGCCAGCTAGCTACCGTTGGGTGCAGTGGATTCGGATGTTGGTGGATGAAGTCTCCATGAATCTGGCATGAGTGGCATTGCTTCGCATACTCGAGGCAGTCCTGGATCATCGTGGGCCAGTAATAACCCATCCGTTTAATTTTTAACTTCATCTTTGGGCCTGCTTGGTGAGAACCGCAAAGTCCGTCATGAACTTCCTGAATGACTCTTTCTGCTTCGTCCGGTCCTAAGCATCTCAGCCATAGAGAATCAAACGATCTCTTGTATAGAATATCGTTGAAAAAAGCGAAAGATAAAGCTCGTTTCATGAGCTGATGTCTTGAGGACGCTTCTTCGGGCATTCGGTGGGACTTAAAGTAGTCTATGAAGACTTCCCTCCAGTCTTCGGCCTTCTCGTGGTCTTTTATTTGTAGGGTCGTCTGCTCAGTCGTTCCCTTTTCTTCGCATGATTCCGGAGATATTTCTGCCGGGGCGAGCACTCGGCGGCTTTGTACCACGATTCTGACGTCGTCGAGGTTCTCGTCAGCCAGTTCTTTAGCAAGTTTAGCCAACGCGTCTGCTTTGCTGTTTTCCGCGCGCGGTATGTTCTCCAAAGTATAGGAGGGAATTTGGGTCAATAGTTGTTGCACCCTTTCGCCGTACTTCACCAACTCCGGCTTGCACGTTTGGTAGTCACCATTTACTTGACTAACGACCAGCTGAGAATCCCCGTATATAAGGAGGTCTTCAATTCCCATGTCGATGGCGATCTCGAGGCCTGCTATCAGAGCTTCGTATTCGGCTTCATTGTTTGTCCTCGGCTCTGTTAAGGAGAAGGCGAAGCGCATTATCCCTCCTTGTGGAGTTGCAAAGATGAGGCCTATCCCTGATTTGATCATTGGGATACCTTGTTTCTGTTTCTTTATGGAGGATGCTCCATCGAAATAGAGTTCCCATTGGGTGCTTCTGCCGCTAATCGCATCAAATGCATGCTCGTCTGGCAAATCACAGTTCAGAGGAGAATCGGCCAGTATCGGGTGCTCGGCGAGGAAGTCGGCAATGGCCTGGCCTTTCACTGCCTTGAGAGGTTGATACGTTATCGAGAACTCCATCAAGAGCAGGGCCCACTTAGCAAGTCATCCCGTCAATATGGCTTTCGACATCAAATATTTGAGAGGGTCCACCTTCGAGATAAGACGGACTTCATGTGCTAATGCGTAATGTCTAAGCTTTGTTATCGCAAAGATCAACGCCAGGCAGTGCTTTTCAATGGGGGAGTAGTTGCTTTCTGCCCCCAGTAGAACTCGACTTAAGTAATAGAGTGCCCTCTCTCTCCCCTGATCGTTCTCTTGTGCCCATAACGTGCCCAAAGAACCTTCAAGGGCGGCTGTGTAAAGAATGAGAGGCTTTCCCTTCACTGGAGCAGCCAACACTGGAGGGTTTTGCAAGTATCGCTTGATCTCGTCTAGTGCACCTTGACATTTGTGATCCCAAACGAATGGAGTTCCCTTTTTCATCAGGTGGCTGTAAGGACGGCATTTGCCCGAAAGATTAGCGATAAACCGCCGGATGTATGCGAGCTTCCCTTGGAGAGACCGCAACTGCTTGAGGGTTCTTGGCGGAGGCATTTCCATGATCGCCTTAATCTTTGACGGATCTATTTCAATACCTCGGTGTCGAACGATGAATCCCAAAAATTTTCCCGAGGAGACTCCAAGCGCGCATTTGAGGGGATTCATTTTCAAATTATATTGCCGAAGGCGTCGAAATACAGTCTCCAGATGATTTAAATGATCTTCGTATGACATGCTCTTTACTACGAGGTCATCGATATAGCACTCGACGACGTCGTGTATGAGGTCATCAAAGATCTTTGTCATGGCCCTTTGATAGGTAGCACCAGCGTTCTTGAGACCAAAGGGCATAACCCTGTAGCAAAATATACCCAAAGGGGTGCGGAAAGCGGTATGCTTCTGGTCTTCGGGATGCATCTTTATCTGATTGTATCCTGACGAACCATCCATAAAGGAGAAAACCTCGTGAGTTGACGTGTTATCTATCATTAGCTCGGTTACCGGCACCGGGAAATCATCCTTTGGACAGGCTTTATTGAGATCCCTGAAATCCACGCATATGCGTACCGTCCCATTCTTCTTCATTACCGGGACGATATTGGCGATCCAGTCGGGGTATTGGACTTCTTGGATAAATCCAGAATCGATCAACTTCTTGACTTCGGCGTTGATGCTCATCTCAAGCTCGAGTCGCATCCTCCTTGGCGCCTGCTTGACTGGCTTGATATCTGGGGATATTGCTAATCTATGCACAGCAATCTCCGGATCCAATCCTGGCATCTCGGAGTAGTTCCATGCGAAGCAATCTTTATGCCGTAGAAGCACGTTCTTTAACGCAGCCACCTTTTCTTCGGATAACAGCTCGCTGACAAATGTCGGTCGCGGGTCGTCTGCCGATCCCAACTCAATCTTCTTGAGGTTATCTGCAGTAGTATGTATACCATCTTCCAGTTCTTTCGGAGCGGGCGGAAATTCCGAGATCACCTCATCATCGCTGTTCTCAAGGCACCGGGAAAGGTCATTTACGTTCTCGGGCTCTTCTCCTAATATCGTAATCATATAACAAGTGCGAACCCGCTCCCTGGACTGAGGTGGACCCAGTTCTGCTCTTGCGGCCTTGGGCTCATGCTTTTGCGGCGGCGTTACCTTCCAGCCGTCGGATAAAGCGAATCTACCCCGTCGGTACTGGTCCTCGACCAGTTCTTGAAGGTGAAGCAGTCTTCGGTAGGATGTCCTATGGCTTGGTGATAAGAGCAATAACTCGGATGAGAGGCCTTGCTAGCTTGCTCAGGATGTCTAGACTCTGGAAGCGTGATCATTTGATGTTTTATAGCGAGGTTGAGTAACCTCTCCGTCTTGTCTCGGGGGAAGGAATACGCTCGACTCATCTTCTTCACGAGGGACAAACCCGAGCCGCTTCTTGATTTATTTCCGTCTCTGCGTCGGGCCTTTCGTACAACGGATTGACGAGGATAAGCGTCTTTGTATTTTGCAGTACGTTGAGATAGACGTTGCGTCCTGGCCTTCTCGTAGATGGCTATTTCGCGGTTGTGGTCTTCCCGAGCTTTTCGACCCATTTTCCTGATAGGCTTGCCCATTCGTTCTTCAAACGACGGACTCGGCGCTTTAATCGCGGGGTCTAGTTTTGAGGGGGGGGTTGGCATCTCCTGACAGGGCGTCCTCCTCTTCATCGAAGGTATATATAGCGTAGCTGCTGTGAGCCCGTTCCCGTTTTCCGGCTCTTGCGTATCCAAGCCCGAGTGTTTCCATCTTCCCGTTGGGTAATTTGCGTTGAGTCCCGGGGACATCCCAAATCCTGTTGTAGAACCGCGCCTGCCGAACGGTCTGTTCTAAAGGTACTCCTTGGCGTTTCAACAGCTTCTTTAATCCATTTGTATAGTATCTGGGCAGGCGGATGGGTTGGAGCCTGTCAAGTGTAGCATCCACGCCAAGCCAGATCTCTTTCTATACTTTCGACTCTGAGGATCGGTAGAATAGGATCACCTTCTCGCCCCTTCGCCTGGGAGGGACGTAAAATGTTTGCAAGTCCTGCACATTGTGAGCCTGAAGCGTGTCGAGATCCTTGTAGTGTCCCAGCGGTACCATGGTGATTTGCAAACTATGGTTATCGCCAGGGGGTGCTTGTATTGACAGTCGATTGGAGAACACAGCATTAACTTCATCTTCTGAATCACTTCCGAAGACTAATATGGGGGCGGGTGTCCCCAGGTTGTTGCGTTGAGATGGCCCTGCATAAACTATCTCTTCCTCTTCTTCGGTATCGCTCCCGAAAACAGGGATGGTGGCGGCGGTTTTGTTCTCCGGGTCGCGACTCCTTTCTGTATCCTCGAAATCTGGCAAAAAGTACTTCGCATCTTCGTATTTGCGGACTTCGTTCACGGAAAATGGGTTTAACTCACCTGTTACGGTATACTCGAAACCATCCTTAAAGTATTTCATACACTGATGTTGTGTAGAAGGGATGATATTGTACTCGTGTAGCCAAGGACGGCCGAGTAAGGCGTTGTAGCAGGTCTTGGCGTCAATGACATGGAATTTGATGTCTGTGAAGAGAAGTCCAAAGCGTAATGTTAATATCACAGATCCGAGAGTCCGTGACGATTGTGAATCGAAACCGGAGATAGTGATTTTGTCACGAGCGAGGTGTTGCACACTCATGCAGATTTCCTTCAACACCCGAACATTAAGGAGGTTGACGGAGGATCCATTATCCACCAGGATCTTGCCTATCTTGATATCATGGCAGTATCCGGAGACATATAGGGGACGGTTGTGGTCGCACGTCCCGAGAAGGAGGTCTTCATCACCGAAAGTGATGTTGGCTGTATGCACTTCCTCCAGTTCATCCTTCATCTTTTCAGTGGCGAGGAAGGCTTGGAATTGCTCAGGTTCTTGTAACGCCTTAATTAGTGAGTCTCGCGCTTCTTTTGATAATAGGAGGGCATCGAGAATGCTAAGCTGAGAAGGTAGCTTCCTTAGGTGCGTGAGGATGTTATAGTCCACTTTACTCTTCCGAGGAGGGTCTTTGGCTGTTTGCTTTCTCGTGACTTGGTCATCTAAAGTGATATCTTCAGGGACCTTTTCTTTTTCCTTATCTTTTCTGTTTGCGGGTCCAAGATTCTTTTCTGGGAGCGTGCGATTGCGCAGCTGAATGTTCTCGCAGACCTCCGATTCCTCCTCTTTCCCCAAAACAGATTCTTTAAAGAGAGGGCCCAGAGCCATTTCATCATTAGAGTCGCTCCCAAAGGTGAGAACTTGTGACCCCCCGGCGTTAACCATGGAACAGTTGCCAGTAGTTCTGTTGTGCCCATCGATGGTACTTCTTCGCTCCCGACGGATCTTGCGTTTCATGCGCTTAACATGTTGCCGACGAGCGACATATCCTTGCCACCATATCTTAAAGGCGTCGCACTCCTCCGTGGGGTGTGATATTTTCCGGTGATATTCGCAATAATTAGGGTGCCTCTCTACCCCATCGTGTGCGTTTCCTTCCGAGGACGGTAGCTTCATTCCCATTGACATGGCTTTGGCAAACCTTTTCCTTGTCTTGAATATCTTCTTGTCTACTTTGGATGCCTTTTGCTCTGGTAGCGGTAGGTCAACTCTTTCGTTCAGTTGCCCGCATTTGGCTCCTTCCGATGTGGCCATTTCACGCTCCTGGTCCGCTTTACATTTTAGACGGATCTCGTCTAGAAAAGCGTCGATCATTTCATCTGTTGGCCATGCACGCTCTGGTACAGGCTGTGTCTCCAGCTTTTTAATGCCAGGAGTTTTCCCATCATCGATAAACGAGTGGGAGATTACGTTACAACTCGCCACATATCCTTCGGATCCATCCGACGAGCTCTCTCCATCATCTTCCTCTTGAAAGATGTGGTTGAGGAACTCTTCCAGTGTGACAGGAGTTCGCGCCTTTTGATTGTACTCTTCCAGTGCGTCGATTTGCCTCTGCAAGTTCGTGTGCTCGTTTCCAGGCTTCACGGACTTCTTGGATTTCTTCTTCTTTTTCTTCGAAGATTTTGACGGTTGGGCGTGAGTATTTGGGCCCTTATCGCGAATCTTCGTAATTGGGCGGGGCCTTAGCATCCCTTCGATAATTTGAGGTTCAAGAGGGTCCTTCCATTCGATCGCAGGGCACGCATGAAGGTCTCTCAGCATTCTTTTGGTTTTGGTTGATAGCACGACCTCCCATGGAGCTTCTTCAATAAAAGAACATGTTGCCCCCGGTGTGTCCGCTTTCTTAGGAGTATGCGGTTGTGGTGGGTTCACCTTCCACTTTTCGGATAGTACAAACTTCCCCTGGAGGTACTGGTCTTCAATCCATCCTTTGAAGACGAAGCAATCTTCAATCGGATGGCCTACCGTTTGGTGGTAAGGGCAATAGTTAGGGTTATTCACCTCGGTGGGTTGCGGCGGTCGTCTTGGATTCGGTAGGCTTATAAGTCTGTTGCGTATTGCCAGCTCGAATAGCCGTTTCGTCTTGTCCCGTGGGAACGAGTAGGGACGCTTCATCTTCTCATTATAATACCGACGCCTTTCCTCCAGTTGATCTGCCGGTTTCGGGGCGCTAGGTTGCTGTTGGGCATTCGCAACAAAGGTTGCTCTTCCTTTAACCTTGTCATTCCGGGGTTCCGACTTCGGGGTAGGTGGTCTATGACCCATCTGGTCCATCTGAGCCAACTTGTCGATCAAAGCCTGGAATGTGGTTGGCTTAAAGAACATCATAAACTGGGAGATAGTTGCGTGAGGGTCTAGAGTTCCCACGAACATGCCCACCGCAGGTGCTTCCTCAATGCGTTGCTCACATCTCGACCACAAGTTCCACCAGCGTATAGCGTACTGGACCCAGGTTTCGCCCGGTTTTACCCTGGCGTTAATAAGTGCAGTTATTGGAGTGCGTTCGCTGGCACTTGCAAATCGCTGAGTGAACAACAACTCCATTTCAGCGAACGTTTTGATAGAATCGTTCGGGAGTTCCGAATACCATTCGAACGCTGTTTCTGATAAGCTGCCCATGAACTGGCGGAGCAATAATTTATCATCACCGCCGGTGTTACCGCAGAGGGCCCGGAACTGGGCGACATGTTGATGGGGATTGCCGGTCCCCTTATACACGTGGAATTTTGGTATCGTATAGCCTTGCGGGTATTTGATTTGGTCGTACCAGCTCGGATACGGCCGCCCCGTTTTCACGACTTGACCAGCTGCCTCAGTCGCGTGATGAACCCGGATTTGCTGGGCTATGTAGTCAGCCAAGTCAGCCTTAGAGATTGCCTCCTCCTTGGCCGTTGAGAGGGCTGGTGGTGGATTTGACGTTTCTCCTCGGTCGTCTTCAAGAACGATCGGGGGATCCTCGGCAGGTAAGTCCTGCTGGATCATCATTCCTATCACATCTTGGAAGAGAAGGCCCATCCGTTGTATGTTGGCCGCTTGTTCAGCACCCTCTTTGTCCCTTTTCTCCAGTGTCCGGCGAAGGAATTCAGCATCGGTTTCTTCCTCCCGGCGTGCGTCTGAGGACGTTTCTGGGTTTTCTTTTGGCCCGGTGAGCGCGGCCATAGCATTCATCATTTCTTGAAGCTTTTGTTGCTGCTCCTGGGCTTTCGTCACGAATCGGGTTAGCGGTCGGTGGCCCGTAGAAGTGCGGCTTTCCTCTTTTCCAGAGGCCATGTAAACAGTGTGCACCACCATGCCCCCAGACTTAGGGCGTCTGGGCTCAATGCTTTTAGCCGTCGTTGCATGCTGTGGGGTCCTCTCTGGCCTCCTCCTTTTATGAGCCATGGAAGTTGAGGGGGCCGTTGAGGTGGGCGTCCAGACAGCCTTTTAGGGTTTAGCCTGGTGACCAGCTTCCGGTTGGATTTTCAGCTTCTTGTGCTGGCAGGAGAAGTTTGGATCGATGATCGAGTCCCGGGCCTGCCGCCAAACCTTATAGATTTTGGAAGACAGCCGTTGAGGAGGTCGGGGCTGTTCGGGTTTTATTTCCACAACCTTTTTTAATGAGGGAGGAGACCTCTTCAGCACTGCCGTAGGAGAATTCCTTCGCACCTTATTTAGCATGTCAAAGCTGTTCCCAGTTGGAACAGCAGCATTAACCTCTGCCACCAGGGCCGATGGAGTCAACCCGGAGGGGGAGTTGTCCCCAGCCTTCCTTACTCGGCGCCAATGGCGACGTCGAGCGTGTCGAGCGGACGGTGTAGGGTCAGCGGTAAGAATGGTTTCGTCTTGCCCCTTGTCTGGGTGGGGGGTCGCAGTTGGTATTAGCCTGTCAAAGACCGATGTCCTTTGGGCAGCAGGAGCGGGAGCTGAAGCCGTCAATCTTGTAAAGACCGACCTTTTGGCCGGAGAAGCTGCCTTGACGACTTCGGGGGCAGGAGCGGCCACCTTCTTAGAAGCAGCCTTCTTTGAGATTGTAGGTCCCTTGATGGGTTCGCAGGATTTCTGGCCCAATCTAGAGAAGACCGAGGCGTTGACGTTGGGCGACTCGTTGAGAGGAGCCGCAGCAGGGGTAAGACGATCAAAAACCGACTTCTTGAGAGCTTCCGTTGTCAGCACTGGAGCGGTGAAGCTTGTCGGCGGGAGCATGGTCCCAAAGAACAATCCTGTGGTAGCGCGAGTGACCTGTTCCATGGGCATTGTGAATAGCGAAGCAGCTTGGGGTCCGTAGGCTATACCTCCTGGCGAGGCAGAGCGTTGGTTGCAATTGCAGTCTGAGCAGTTGGAGAATTTCACGGAAGTAGAAGCCATCGATCCTTTGCTTTCTGCAATAAGCGAGACGCCAATTCTTAGTATCTTGAAACCCAAGGGCAACCATTAGAGAACCGCGATTGGTTCGTGAGTCACGACACACGAAGTGTGGAGTGGAAAGAGGAAAAGGTCCCACCGGGCGTGCCGGAATCTGTTCCCCTCTGAAAGACGGCGCGACATGGCGTCTCGCCTGAGATTCGGGGCAGATGCTAATTGGTGCTATCCGTCCACCTCTCCGAAGATGCCAAGTTGATTTATGGCACCGTGTATCGAAGGTTTAGACGGATGCGTCCGATGTAGCAGACTTCGTCAGATTCCCCCTCGTTTGAGGGGTTTTTGATTGTGGGGACGCTCTTCCCTGCAGGCGCAAGCCCCTGCAGTTAATTACGCTACCGCGTTGCGGTAACAACTTTCTCCTTCTCCAGATGGTCACTTCGTGTCGTGGGTGTTTGTTTTGTTGCTCGTGGATTGTTTACGGAGACTGATTTATGTCGTCGCCCGTAGGGCGTGGACTAGTCCAAATCCGTATTATCTTAGATTTGGGTTTGGGGGTTTGGTTTAAGGATACGTCAGCCATACTTGAGGCTAAGATCAACTCAAACGTTTTTTAAGGATACGTTAGTCTAACTTTGTGACTAAGATCAACTTAACGGGATCGTTTAGATCCGACAAAAGAGCGTTTGGGCTCTAATGTTCCAGTTTAGGGACATAGTGGTCCATGAATGTATGGCCGTCGGGACCCGTCACCTCTCTGACGACGTTGAAGGATTACAACGACGGATGTCAGAGGAGTTCAAAGATGTACCCTCGAGCCGGGGTTAATTAGGGGGATTCATAGTCCAGTCTGTTTGAAGGTTTAAGGATACGTTAGCCATCTTTTGAGGCTAAGATCAACTTAAACGGGACCGTTTAGATCCGACAAAAGAGAGTTACGGGGCTCTATTGTTCTAGTTTAAGGACATTGCGGTCCGTGGGTAGTTTAAGGACATTGCGGTCCATGGGTAGTTTAGGGACATTGCGGTCCATGGGTAGTTTAAGGACATTGCGGTCCATTGTTAGTTTTAAGACATCTCGGTCAAGGTTAAGGACGTCGTAGTCCATGGGTTTAAGGACCCCACAGTCCATTGTTAGTTTTAAGACATCTCGGTCAAGGTTAAGGACGTCGTAGTCCATGGGTTTAAGGACCCCACAGTCCATTATGTGCTCTGGATGCTTCACACGGGTTCACTGCCGTGCTCTGCGAGGACCAGGCTCCGCTCTGGACGTTTTCCACAGGGTCAAAGAGTGACATTATCCGCGTTCCACGTAACCAGGAATTTTGCATTAAACACGGGTTTAAGGACCCCACAGTCCGTATCAATGTGTGGTCGTCGGGACCCGTCACCTCTTTGAAGACATTGAGGGATTACAATGCCAAGTATCAAAGAAGTGAAGAGATGAACCCTAGAACCGGAGTGGATTAAACAGTCTTTGGCCCAATTTGGGGTCAAGACGAATTAATTATGTTATGAGCCCATTGGCCCAGTTAATCACAAATTGAGGACTTATGGCCATCTTGGGCTAAGTCCAATCAGGAGAGGCTTTGCCTCTATCCATTCAGGCCAATTGGGCCAAAGCCTAGTGTTTAAACACTATAGAGCAGTCAGTGTTGAACACTGGGAATGAGGTTGACAAGTTAGTGTTTAACACTAAGAGATAATTGGTGTTAAACACCAGCAACAAGGCTTTTCAAATTAGTGTGTTAAACACTAAAACAGATCAGTGTTGAGCACTGCAAATAAGGCTTTTTAATTAGTGTTAAACACTAAGGCCCAACAGTGTTTTAACACTGGGTTCGAGAGTTTTAATTTAGTGTTAAACACTAAGGCAAGAGGGGTCACGTGGCAGCACGTGAGAGCGCCCTCCCTTTATTTATTCTGCTGAGATTATTGCGTCTTTCAGAGCATCACGTGCCATCACGTGATGGGCATTCAAATGCCTATGTATTAGAGCTTCTGCCAAGGGTCACGTGGATCACGTGGGGTGCTGCCTCAAAGGGGCTTTCTATAGATCTCTTGGGGGGTCACGTGATGACACGTGACCCTACCTCTATGTATTTTGTTTAGAAGCTTTGTTAATCTTTTTTCAGGAATTAAATTCCTCGAGCTGTGAATTTCAGAGGAATTAAATTCCTACTTCCTTTCGAAGACTTATATTCTGGAATAGAGTTTAACTCTGAATTTTCTGTAGGAATTAAATTCCTCATATATGTGAGGGACTGAATAGGGTTAAACCCTAATAAAAGTTTTTAAGGAATTGAATTCCCATTCCCTGTTAAATGATGATTAAGGGAATTAAATTCCCATTGTTTCGACAGAACTAAGTTCTTAATTAGGGTTAAACCCTGTTTCTTTTTGTTCTGGAGGAATTAAATTCCCATGATACGGGGTCAAGCCCTAATTTTATTTGAAAGGAATTAAATTCCTATAGTTCTGTGAGAATTAAATTCTCGTGCTTACATTCCCTCTCTATGTTTCGGATCTGCATGGCAGGATCTCAACCCATTGAGAATTAAATTCTCAACCTAAAGGGGAGATGTGCACTTTGCAGATCCTCTATCAAAGAGAGAAGAAATATATTCTTCTATTTTTATGTATCAGAATTAAACTCTGTTGAGAATTAAATTCTCTTCTTCTTTCAAGGAGCTTTTCCCTTTCTTACCTAGGGTTTTTGCAGAAGATCCAAGTTTCTCCAAGTATCGAAGCTCTCTTCTTTTCTTTTTCTCTCCTTCTCTCTGTATCTCTATATATCCCTTTTTTATATCTCTTGGCTCCTATTTATAGGAGAAGCAGCCGAATCAATCAGTTTTTGACGAATCTTCATGAGAGATTTGATTTGCATCCATCATTCGTTTTGGACCTTTGGATTATTAGGTGAATTTTATTCACCATTGGATTTCAAATCCAGGGATTCTCCTTTGTTGTTTCGGTTAGATTTAAAGGGGAAATCTTTCCAAACCCGAGATTTTCCCATAGATAAATGATATTTCATCACCTTTGAATCTTTAATTCGATTGGTTCCGGATAGCCGCTTTCCTTTGGAAAGATTTGAATTTCTTTCAGAATTTAATTCTGTTGACAAAATGGGCTTTGAAAGCCGGTCACGTGTGACCACGTGACTCATGGTCACGTGTGAGCACGTGACCCCCTTTGGAATGAGCCTTTTCCTTTCTTTTGCGCTCTGTCTTCTGATCTTTGCTTAAACGTCATGTGCCACCACATGACTCCTGGTCACGTGTGAGCACGTGACCCTTGTTTGAACTCTCTTTCCTTGGTTCAACTGGAGAACGAGTCTGCTGCTTTGAACGTCACGTGCCAACACGTGACCCTGGTCACGTGGGAGTACGTGACCTCTTCTGAAGCCTTTTCCTTGACTTGATCAGGGAACCGGTTTGCCTTTGACACTTGCATTTAAATGTCACGTGTCGCCACGTGACCCTGGTCACGTGGGGGCACGTGACTCTTTCTGAAGTCCCTTTTCTTCAACGTAGTCAGAAAATTGAACTTGCCTTGATGATGTACTTAGGTGTCACGTGCCAACACGTGACCGCTAGTCACGTGTAAGCACGTGACCCTCTTCTGAAGCTTTCCCCGGAAGCTTTCCTGATTTTAAATCAGGAAACACTCCTTATAGTGAGGGCTTGGGCGAATATGGGACCAACGAGGGTCTATTTGTAGCGCCGGACGATACCGACCTCGAGGCTGCTATTGCAGCTTCTGTGCGATTAGCAAGCCACAAAGCGGGACTGGCCATCCTCACGCAATCAAGTAAATATCAGCCGTACTTTTTGTCATTACTTTATATCTTTATTATCATGTTTTGACTGACACTTTTATTTCTTTAACAGGCATTTCCACTGAAGAGGCTCTCGCGGCTTCCCTCAGGACCTTTGAGGAGGAGGAGAGGATTCGCGCTTCGCTGGGCATTGGTATATTTCGGCTCACCGCGTCTTCATTCTCTTTTCTTATGGACAATCTGACCCCCTCCTTATTTTATCGCAGGGACTACAATGCCAATCCCGCAAGGTGATGCGGAGATGCTTCCAGGGCCAGCCATCGAAGTCCCGGCCTCCTCAGCACTGCCGAAAGAGGCCTTACTCAAACGACCGATGACGGATGCCATAACGGCTCCAGAGGTAACCCTTAGCGCGGATGATGACGTCCTATCGATGGAGGCTTCTAGAAGATCCGCTCTCACGGCCCGAGCGGAAAGGAAGCGTAGAATGCGCGCGGCAAGGGAGCGTAGTGCCGCCTTGGCCGCGGGTGCGGGGTTCGAGCACCGCTACCCCTGCCCCTACTCCTTCAGAGGATGCTCCGGCTGTCTTGTCCACTGCCCACAGACAGGCAGCACGTATCGCTCGTGAAGCAATCGGAAAATCAACTCAAGGTAATGCGACATTGGGTTCTTCTGTCAAAGTTTTAATTTTCAGGTTCTCATATATCCTATCTTGCAGGGCCGAGTCTTGCCGAGGAGGTGGTGGGTGTCGTGGCGGCAATCACTGAGCCTGAGATAGCGGTATGCGAGACGGCTATAATCGCCGAGCCTGAGGTAGCGGTAGGTGAGATGGCTACAATCGCCGAGCCCGAGGTAGCCGCTCCCTCTCAAGAGTCGGGCACTGCTCCAATCATCATTCTTTCCACCTACGGTTCTCTGCCATCTCCTGGCGTCGCGAGCGTTACGACGGCTCTCATAGAGTTAGGGGATGAGTCGACGGGAGGCGAGACCATTTTGTTGGAGGGGGGTGAGGAAGTCGCTGCATCCAGTGATGCCCTTGTTGCGGTCTCGACCGGTGACTTACCAGGTAAATTTCAGGTTATTGCTTTCTTTTTTATTCTGCAATCCCTTTTCGACCTTTTCTGACAGTACTTTTGTTTCGAATGCAGCTGCGGTGGGTGTTGAGGTTGTGCCACCCGAGGAAACGCCATCAGTTACCGCTTTAACGGTGACCGCTCCTATACCTTCTCTCATACCATCTCAAATGCTGGAAGGTGCGGATTTGTGACCCATCAGTTTCATTGTAAGCTATATACTTTATGTACTGACATTGCATTACTGCGTCCTTGCAGGAGTCCTTTTTGATCACCTGTATCAGGTGCTACACCTACACTTCTCTTTCCAGTCAGAGATTGCCTCATCTAGTGGCGCTGGTGAGTACAGCCTTCAGCTAATGTCTCTTCTTTTATGGGCAGCCAAATCATTTCTAATTCTTCTTTGTTTTGATTGCAACACTACAGATCGAAGGAGGAGACGAAAGAACAGTTGCGCCACTGGTACTTACGGCCTTGCCACCTGCTGCAGCCGGTATAGTAAACTTGATTGTTCATGAACCTCCTCTATTTCTTGAACCGTCATTTGACTATGATTTGCTTTGCAGCGGTGATATCGACTTCAGCTCCGCTTGAGTCTCAAGTCATAATGCCCGCAGGCCCCTTTTCTCGACGCTCGTCTTCCAAAGGCGCTGTTGTTCCCCTCCGAAGGGCGGCTCGTGGACCTGGGCGTCTAGGCCTGAGATTCGGGGCAGATGCTATTTGGTTTTATCCGTCCACCTTGTTCCCCTCCGAAAGACGGCGCGACATGGCGTCTCGCCTGAGATTCGGGGCAGATGCTAATTGGTGCTATCCGTCCACCTCTCCGAAGATGCCAAGTTGATTTATGGCACCGTGTATCGAAGGTTTAGACGGATGCGTCCGATGTAGCAGACTTCGTCAGATTCCCCCTCGTTTGAGGGGTTTTTGATTGTGGGGACGCTCTTCCCTGCAGGCGCAAGCCCCTGCAGTTAATTACGCTACCGCGTTGCGGTAACAACTTTCTCCTTCTCCAGATGGTCACTTCGTGTCGTGGGTGTTTGTTTTGTTGCCCGTGGATTGTTTACGGAGACTGATTTATGTCGTCGCCCGTAGGGCGTGGACTAGTCCAAATCCGTATTATCTTAGATTTGGGTTTGGGGGTTTGGTTTGAGGATACGTCAGCCATACTTGAGGCTAAGATCAACTCAAACGTTTGTTAAGGATACGTTAGTCTAACTTTGTGACTAAGATCAACTTAACGGGATCGTTTAGATCCAACAAAAGAGCGTTTGGGCTCTAATGTTCCAGTTTAGGGACATAGTGGTCCATGAATGTATGGCCGTCGGGACCCGTCACCTCTCTGACGACGTTGAAGGATTACAACGACGGATGTCAGAGGAGTTCAGAGATGTACCCTCGAGCCGGGGTTAATTGGGGGGATTCATAGTCCAGTCTGTTTGAAGGTTTAAGGATACGTTAGCCATCTTTTGAGGCTAAGATCAACTTAAACGGGACCGTTTAGATCCGACAAAAGAGCGTTACGGGGCTCTATTGTTCTAGTTTAAGGACATTGCGGTCCGTGGGTAGTTTAAGGACATTGCGGTCCATGGGTAGTTTAGGGACATTGCGGTCCATGGGTAGTTTAAGGACATTGCGGTCCATTGTTAGTTTTAAGACATCTCGGTCAAGGTTAAGGACGTCGTAGTCCATGGGTTTAAGGACCCCACAGTCCATTGTTAGTTTTAAGACATCTCGGTCAAGGTTAAGGACGTCGTAGTCCATGGGTTTAAGGACCCCACAGTCCATTATGTGCTCTGGATGCTTCACACGGGTTCACTGCCGTGCTCTGCGAGGACCAGGCTCCGCTCTGGACGTTTTCCACGGGGTCAAAGAGTGACATTATCCGCGTTCCACGTAACCAGGAATTTTGCATTAAACACGGGTTTAAGGACCCCACAGTCCGTATCAATGTGTGGTCGTCGGGACCCGTCACCTCTTTGAAGACATTGAGAGATTACAATGCCAAGTATCAAAGAAGTGAAGAGATGTACCCTAGAACCGGAGTGGATTAAACAGTCTTTGGCCCAATTTGGGGTCAAGACGAATTAATTATGTTATGAGCCCATTGGCCCAGTTAATCACAAATTGAGGACTTATGGCCATCTTGGGCTAAGTCCAATCAGGAGAGGCTTTTCCTCTATCCATTCAGGCCAATTGGGCCAAAGCCTAGTGTTTAAACACTATAGAGCAGTCAGTGTTGAACACTGGGAATGAGGTTGACAAGTTAGTGTTTAACACTAAGAGATAATTGGTGTTAAACACCAGCAACAAGGCTTTTCAAATTAGTGTGTTAAACACTAAAACAGATCAGTGTTGAGCACTGCAAATAAGGCTTTTTAATTAGTGTTAAACACTAAGGCCCAACAGTGTTTTAACACTGGGTTCGAGAGTTTTAATTTAGTGTTAAACACTAAGGCAAGAGGGGTCACGTGGCAGCACGTGAGAGCGCCCTCCCTTCATTTATTCTGCTGAGATTATTGCGTCTTTCAGAGCATCACGTGCCATCACGTGATGGGCATTCAAATGCCTATGTATTAGAGCTTCTGCCAAGGGTCACGTGGATCACGTGGGGTGCTGCCTCAAAGGGGCTTTCTATAGATCTCTTGGGGGGTCACGTGATGACACGTGACCCTACCTCTATGTATTTTGTTTAGAGGCTTTGTTAATCTTTTTTCAGGAATTAAATTCCTCGAGCTGTGAATTTCAGAGGAATTAAATTCCTACTTCCTTTCGAAGACTTATATTCTGGAATAGAGTTTAACTCTGAATTTTCTGTAGGAATTAAATTCCTCATATATGTGAGGGACTGAATAGGGTTAAACCCTAATAAAAGTTTTAAGGAATTAAATTCCCATTCCCTGTTAAATGATGATTAAGGGAATTAAATTCCCATTGTTTCGACAGAACTAAGTTCTTAATTAGGGTTAAACCCTGTTTCTTTTTGTTCTGGAGGAATTAAATTCCCATGATACGGGGTCAAGCCCTAATTTTATTTGAAAGGAATCAAATTCCTATAGTTCTGTGAGAATTAAATTCTCGTGCTTGCATTCCCTCTCTATGTTTCGGATCTGCATGGCAGGATCTCAACCCATTGAGAATTAAATTCTCAACCTAAAGGGGAGATGTGCACTTTGCAGATCCTCTATCAAAGAGAGAAGAAATATATTCTTCTATTTTTATGCATCAGAGTTAAACTCTGTTGAGAATTAAATTCTCTTCTTCTTTCATGGAGCTTTTCCCTTTCTTACCTAGGGTTTTTGCAGAAGATCCAAGTTTCTCCAAGTATCGAAGCTCTCTTCTTTTCTTTTTCTCTCCTTCTCTCTGTATCTCTATATATCCCTTTTTTATATCTCTTGGCTCCTATTTATAGGAGAAGCAGCCGAATCAATCAGTTTTTGACGAATCTTCATGAGAGATTTGATTTGCATCCATCATTCGTTTTGGACCTTTGGATTATTAGGTGAATTTTATTCACCATTGGATTTCAAATCCAGGGATTCTCCTTTGTTGTTTCGGTTAGATTTAAAGGGGAAATCTTTCCAAACCCGAGATTTTCCCATAGATAAATGATATTTCATCACCTTTGAATCTTTAATTCGATTGGTTCCAGATAGCCGCTTTCCTTTGGAAAGATTTGAATTTCTTTCAGAATTTAATTCTGTTGACAAAATGGGCTTTGGAAGCTGGTCACGTGTGACCACGTGACTCATGGTCACGTGTGAGCACGTGACCCCCTTTGGAATGAGCCTTTTCCTTTCTTTTGCGCTCTGTCTTCTGATCTTTGCTTAAACGTCACGTGCCACCACGTGACTCCTGGTCACGTGTGAGCACGTGACCCTTGTTTGAACTCTCTTTCCTTGGTTCAACTGGAGAACGAGTCTGCTGCTTTGAACGTCACGTGCCAACACGTGACCCTGGTCACGTGGGAGTACGTGGCCTCTTCTGAAGCCTTTTCCTTGACTTGATCAGGGAACCGGTTTGCCTTTGACACTTGCATTTAAATATCACGTGTCGCCATGTGACCCTGGTCACGTGGGGGCACGTGACTCTTTCTGAAGTCCCTTTTCTTCAACGTAGTCAGGAAATTGAACTTGCCTTGATGATGTGCCAACACGTGACCGCTAGTCACGTGCCAACACGTGACCGCTAGTCACGTGTAAGCACGTGACCCTCTTCTGAAGCTTTCCCCGGAAGCTTTCCTGATTTTAAATCAGGAAACACACCTCTCCGAAGATGCCAAGTTGATTTATGGCACCGTATATCGGAGGTTTAGACAGATGCGGCCGATGTAGCAGACTTCGTCAGATTCCCCCTCGCTTGAGGGGTTTTTGATTGTGAGGACGCTCTTCCCTGGAGGCGCAAGCCCCTGCAGTTAATTACGCTACCGCATCGCGGTAACAACATTCTCCTTCTCCAGAATTTCACTTCGTTTCGTGGGTATTTATTTTGTTTGTAGTTGCCCGTGGATTGTATATGGAGACTAAGTTATGCCGTCGCCCGTAGGACGTGGATTAGTCCAAATCCGTATTTACTTAGATTTGGGTTTGGTGTTTTAGTTTAAGGATACATTAGCCGTGTTGAGGCTAAGATCAACTTAAACGTTTGTTAAGGATACGTTAGTCCTGTTTGAGACTAAGATCAACTTAACGTGGTGATCCATTTAATATATGGCCGTCGGGACTCGTCACCTCTCTGATGTCGTTGAAGGATTACAACGATAGGTGTCAGAGGAGTTCAGAGATGTACCCTTGAACCAAAGTTGATTAGGGAATATGTAATATGTTGAAATGCTTAAGGATACGTTAGCCGTGTTTGGGGCTAAGATCTACTTAAACGGGATCGTTTAGATCCGACAGCAGAGCGTTTAGGGGGCTCTACTGTTCCAGTTTAGGGACATAGTGGTCCATAAGTAGTTTAAGGACATTGCGGTCCATGTTCCGGTTTAGGGACGCGGTGGTCCAACATTCCCATTTGGGGACGAGCATTAGTTTAAGGACATTTCGGTCCAACATTCCCATTTTGGGACGAATATTAGTTTAGGGACGTTTCGGTCCAACATTAGTTTAGGGACGTTTCGGTCCACGAGTTTAAGGACCCCGCAGTCCGTGCTAATATGTGGTTGTCGGGACCCGTCACCTCTCTGACGTCGTTGAAGGATTACAACGATAGGTGTCAGAGGAGTTCAGAGATGTACCCTTAAAAAGAATGTAAATTGATTTAGGAGAGCAGTCTTGCTCAGTCAATTTAATTTGAGGACTTACGGCCATGATTGGGCTAAGTCCAGTTAAAAAAATGTTCAACATTTTTATTTGCCTTTGGCCTATTAGGCCTGTGCTAGGGCTTTGCCCCTTTTTAAACAATGCACTGCATTTTTTGTTTTGTTTGGGCTCTGCCCTTTTATAAATGATGCAGAGGATCAATTTTGTTTGGGCTCTGCCCTTTTATTGCATTGCAATTTATTTTGGCCTGCCAGGCCTTTTTGATTTGGGCCTGGCCCTTTAGTGAACAATGCAGTGCATTTGTCAGGCGCTTTGCGCCAATCATTGAGCGCAAGCGCTTGTGGTGGTGACACGTGTCACGCAAGCGCAGTGCGCTGCGCCAGTACGCTGCGCTTGCGCTGCTGACACGTGTCGCGCTCTGATGAGCGCAAGCGCAGCAGCGCAGTGCGCTGTGTCAGTGCGCTGCGCTATTGCGCTTCTGACACGTGGCGCTCCCTGGTGGCTTGCGCCAACGCAGGAGCGCAACAGTGCAGTTTTTGCAAGTGCAGGGCACTGTTCTTATTTCTTTTTCTTTTTTATCGAAGATCATTGATCTTGTTCTTAGATCAATGATCTGTTCATAAGAGAATCTTCTCTTTTTCTAAAGGTTTTTACCTTTTCTTTTTTGTTTTTGAAAAGTTCTCTTAAATTCTTCAGAGTTCTTTTCTTTTCGATCTTGATGATGATGTTGATTGATTGATCTTGATGCCCTCTGAATTGGGGTTTGGGGGTCTTTATATAGTGCCCATTAATTAGTTAAATTTGTTAAATAGATCTTTCTCTGAGTGATTTGGGGAATTTTCCCCACCGTTGGATCTTTGATCCAAGGGCTTCTATTTTATAGAAGACAATCTTCTCGTTTTAACAAGAACAGAAATATCTTATCAAAATTTTAATTATGTTTGGCGCAGATGCACCAGCACTTGACACGTGTCACGCTGCACACAGCGCAGCGCAACTGCGCTGCCACATGGCGCGCAGCGCAGAGCGCAAATCAGCTGAAGCGTTGCTTCTTTAATTTTTTAGTTTTCATTTTAATTTTAAGAACAGAGCCTTGCTCTGATTGGGGAAAACATAAGCGTTGCTTCGTTTCCCGTCTTGGAATTTGAACAGAGCTTTGCTCTGATTGGGGTAAACAAATGCCCCCCCACCGTTGCGCTTACGTGGCCCCAAACGTGAGCGTAACGGTGGCAGAATTCCAACCGTTGCGGCAACTTTTGGAAGTTGAAAGGGCATTTGATGCCTATTAATAGGACCTTTGGCCCTCCACAGATGATCATCATCTCTTCATAAGAATTTTGTTCAGAGCCCTGCTCTTGCCTTTAAGAACTCCAAGAGTTAGAATTTCTTAAAACTTTTTTTAGGTAAATTTTTTTAATTTAAATTGAATTAAATCAATTTTAATTAACAGAGCCTTGCTCTTAATAGATCCCTGATCCAAAGAAAACCCATTTAGAGTTTTACTTAGCAGAGCTTTGCTCTATAGGCCTAAAAGGATCTAGAGAGAACTAAAGGGAACCCTATTAGGGTTCCATTAATAGAGCTCTGCTCTCTAAAAGATTTTCCTTGGATTTTCTTAATTAATGGAGCTTTGCTCCTTCCAAATCATATAGAAGAACTCTTAAGAGTTCTTCATGGATCTTGGAAATTAAAGATGGCATTTTATATTATTATTATTATATCATCATTTCAAAGCTCTCAATGTTCTTAGGCGATTTTCTTCAAACTCTCCTCATAACTGATTTTGACAGGTGTCACTCCTGTCTGCAGAGCATTGCTCTTGAGAATTTTAACTTCCTGAGTCCCCTTTCTCTCTTTCTTCTCTTTTTTCTTTTCTATCGCTAATCTTCCATTGATGTTTCCTTCAGGCATTATGGCTGTTCATCTATACAGTCTGCACGAATTCATCACCTACGAGGATATCCGCGTGCAGGGTCGTCATCAAGACCAGGAGTTTACAGATGCCCAGTGTGCGGAGGTCATGGGCCGCTTGAACGCACGTGTTGGTTGGCTGCTCCCTCGCCGCTCTGCTCTCTTGAAAGTCGTGCTGGGAGCAATCTGGAGAGCACTCCCGGGGTTCCACGAGGCCCTACCGCTCAATGCATTGGATGATGCCGAAGACAAGGTGCATTCAGTGTATCTGTCGGGGTTGATCTCGAAGAAACGGCGGGATAGCCTCATCAATATCCTGCATCAAATTTTCCAGCAGACGACGATAATCGCTGCTTATCGAAGGCTGCGGGGCCTCGCCGAAGATCTTGACACCCAGGAGCGCGTGAGGCTGCGCACGAGAATAATCAGGAGGGCCAGAAGAACTCTGGATGGCCTTACTTTTGAATTCCTCAATTCGTGTCCTGGATCTGAGGTTATTCCATTGTAATAATGTTTCTCGTTTATTGCTTTTATGATTGTAAGAATTTTTGGCAATATAAATGAAAATTTTTATCCCAGCTTGTCTTATTTCTCGTTCTGAATCTTTTGCCTATGCATGAGTGAATGTATCTTGAACGCTTGTTCAAATGTAAATCGGACGTTCTTTCTGTCACTTCCTTCTTTCTTTTATTGTCAGCATGCTGTCTTAATAAACAGGGTCGACAGATAATAGAGTAGGCATCTTGATTTCTTCACGAGATGGCGATGGCTTAGGCCGCAGGTTCAAATCTGCTGCCTAAGACTTTTCAACTCTATGAGCCGTGAGGGTCTCATAGAGATTTTTCTCCCTACGGATCGAGAGGATCTCGTAGGTGGATTTTCTTCTTAGGAATCGTGACGATTCCTAAGTGTGTTTTCTCTTATAAGTCGTAAGGATCTTATAAGAGAATTTTCTCCCTTACAAGTCGAGAGGACTCGTAAGTGGTTGGTGAGTTGACTTGTTTCCGAGTCGAAGTATTGCTCCGACGGGGAGGTCGTTGGTTGACTTGTTTCCGAGACGGAGGTCATTGGCTGACTTGTTTCCGCGACGGAGGTCGTTGGCTGACTTGTTTCTGAGATAGAGGTCATTGGCTGACTTGTTTCCGTGACTAGGGTCATCGGCTGACTTGTTTCCGCGACGGAGGTCATTTGCTGACTTATTTCCAAGACGGAGGTCGTTGGTTGACTTATTTCCGAGACGGAGGTCGTTGGCTGACTTGTTTCCGCGACGGAGGTCATTTGCTGACTTGTTTCTAAGACGGAGGTCGTTGGCTGACTTGTTTCCGCGACGGAGGTCATTTGCTAACTTGTTTCCGAGACGGAGGTCATTGGCTGACTTGTTTCTGTGACGGAGGTCGTTGGCTGACTTGTTTCCGAGACGGAGGTCGTTGGCTGACTTGTTTCCGCGAAGGAGGTCATTTGCTGACTTGTTTCCGCCACGGAGGTCGTTGGCTGACTTGTTTCCGAGACGGAGGTCGTTGGCTGACTTGTTTCCGCGACGGAGGTCCTTTGCTGACTTGTTTCCGCGACGGAGGTCGTTGGCTGACTTGTTTCCGCGACGGAGGTCATTTGCTGACTTGTTTCCGCGACGGAGGTCGTTGGTTGACTTGTTTCCGCGACGGAGGTCGTTTGCTGACTTGTTTCCGCGACGGAGGTCGTTGGTTGACTTGTTTCCGCGACGGAGGTCATTTGCTGACTTGTTTCCGAGACGGAGGTCATTTGCTGACTTGATTCCGCGACGGAGGTCATTTGCTGACTTTTTTCCGCGACGGAGGTCGTTGGTTGACTTGTTTCCGAGACGGAGGTCGTTGGCTGACTCTAGGTTGTCTGTGAATCACAGAGCCTTGGAACTGGGGACTTTGTCGTGGCTCCGATTGGTGATGTCACGTCCGTGTCCTGCTGGAATGAAGAGGAACGTCGCTGTTGGTCTCCACGCTGTAGATGTGGTCGTCGAGATCTGACTTCCCTTTGACGCAGCCTGGTGGGGAAATGTAGTCCCCTTTCCCCTTTTTTTTGTTTACGCCTATGGATTGTATACAGGGGTCACTATGGACTTACCTGCAGGGCAAAAGTTTCATTCTTTCATTTTGTTTTATTTCTTTCTGCGATGCTCTATCATTTCAGCTTTTTACATCACGAAAGTCACGATTGCCCAATCATTTCGGCTATTTTTTGCGGTGCCTAATCATTTCGGCTGTTTATTTTTATTTTTACTCGCTGCTTTTTATTGTGAGTTGCCCAATCATTTCAGCTATTTTGTGCGCATACGTTTTTTTTTACTTGCTGCTTTTTATTGCAAGTTGTCCTATCATTTCGGCTATTTCGTATGCATGTGCGGCCTACTGGCTTTTCGCCGTAAACCTGAAATTAGACACCGATTTTGGCATCAGCACCGCTACGACTGGGATATTGCCAGGAGCGAATCATCATTTGCCTCTGTTGATGTCGAACAAAGGTGGCTTAGCGAACAGGGTTAAGGTCCTGTCAACTAAGGCTTTTAACTTTATAAGCCGTAAGGGTCTCACAAAGGTATTTCTCCCTACAGGTCGTGAGGATCTTATAGGTGTATTTTCTCCTTAGGAATCATGAGGATTCCTAAGTGTATGTTCCTCTGTAAGTCGTAAGGATCCTACAAGAGGGTTTTCTCCTTGTAAATCGAGAGGACCTGCAAGGGTTGTTCATCATGCGTACATATCCCCAGTCACGGATGGGACTTGGTTAGGGAAATGTTTATTCGCGCCCGTGGATTGTATACAAGGGTCAGTATTGAGCCACTTGTAGAGCAATATCGAAGGTTATGAGGGTTGCTTAAGCATAGGTTTAGGTCTCTGTAACTTAAGACTTTCAAATCTTATGAGCCGTGAAGGTCCCATAAGAGAGTTCTCCTTACGAGTCATGAGGATCCCGCAAGTGTATTTTCTCCTCAAGAATCGTGAGGATCCCTAAGTGTGTTGCCCCCTTGTGATTCGTAAGGATCTCACGCGGGTGGTTTTTCCTTACAAGGTCGAGAGGACCCTGTAAGTGTCCTTTAACGAGGTTGCGCCCTTTCGGCTTTTCACAAACACTCACCGGTAGTCCTGCTGTTTTTACTCACGGAGCCCTTTCGGGTTTTCATCCGTGCCCTTTTTGCTTATGGACATACCTTTTTTTAATTATTTTTATTATTTATTATTTTTTTTATATATTTTTTTACGAGGTCGCGCCCTTTCGAATTTTCACGAACACTCGCCGGTAGCCCTGCGGTTTTTACTCACGGAACCCTTTCGGGTTTTCATCCGTGCCCTTTTTGCTTATGGACATACCTTTTTTTATTATTATTATTATTTTTTTTATATATTTTTTCTTTTACTCATCTCGTCAGCCTGAAAATGCTGCGGTAATAGTTTAAGGACGTTTCGGTCCTTCGTTAGTTTAAGGACGTTTCGGTCCGTCATTAGTTTAAGGACGTTTCGGTCCGTTTAGGGGAAGGCCGGCTACCGCTTATAGAGTTTGAGCTTAGGAAGATAGCGAGCGGACATAGTCATCGTCATCTATCATTGACCTAGGCAGTAACTCGTTAAGCGTAGTATTTCTTTAGGAATCGGCCATTTATTGGCCTGTAAGGCCTTTCACCGTGCATATCCATGAGTAGATACGCTCCACCTTGGTAGACCTTGTCTATGATGTACGGGCCTTCATAGTTTGGCTCGAATTTTCCCTGCTTGGCGCGATTGGGAATCATAGGCCTTTTGACCACTGGCACGAGTTCGCCTTGGCGGAATGTCCTCAGCCGGGTCAATCTTTCATATGAGCGCGTCATCTTTGCTTTATAAGCCTCCAGGTTTTGTTGCGCTATGAGCCGGGTCTCATCAAGGGCATCAAGCTCCTCAAGCCGAAGGTGAGCATTTTCTTCGTCCGTCAGCTTATAGTAGACTGCCACTCGTAGAGAGGGTAACTCTATCTCGAGGTGGAGTACTGCTTCTATGCCGAACACCAACGCATATGGCGTTGTATTCGTGGCTGTCTTGAACGTAGTTCGATACGTCCAGAGAGCTTCTTGCAGTCTCTCGTGCTAGTCCTTCTTATTTCGGGATACTGTCTTCTTCATGATCTTTGTCAAGGTCTTGCTGAAGGCCTCAGCTAGACCGTTAGCTTGCGGATTATAAACCGAGGAATATCTCCAGTCTATATTGTGTTGTTGCGCGAAGCGACTGATCTTGTGGCTTCTGTAAGCTGGCCCGTTATCGGAGATGATCCGTCGCGGAGTTCCAAACCGATATATGATGTGCGTCTTGAAGAAATGGAGAATATTCTCTGTCTTCACTTCTCTTAACGGTACTGGTTCTGCCCATTTGGAGAAATAATCAGTCGTCGCCATGATGAATCGATGTCCCCTGGACGATGCTGGTTCAATGGGGCTTTCCCTATGAATGAGCATGATGCCCCCGGCATATCCATCTTTCTTGGAGCATGTGGTTGTGGCGGGCTCACATTCCAGTTTTCGGACGACGCGAACTCGCCCTGTTGGTATTGGTCTTCAACCCAGTTTTTGAAAACGTAGCAGTTTTCGACCGGATGGCCCAATACTTGGTGGTAAGGGCAGTAATTAGGATTGTTGACATCATTCAGTTGTAGCTGGTGTTTCGGCTCCAGTAGAGTGATAAGCCTGTTGTGCACTGCTAGTTCGAACAGCCTCTTTGTTTCATCCCGGGGAAATGAGTAAGGTCGTTTGAACTTCTCATAGAGAGGTTGCCACTTGTTGCTTTGGCGAAAAACCGGTCTAGGGTCACTTGATTGTTGTTGAGCGCTGGAGACGATGGCCGTTTTTTCTTTTCCTTTATCCTTTTTGTTCGCTCCGTTGTTTGTAGGCCCGAGATTCTCTCCGAGTATCGTGCAATTGCCCAGCTGAATGTTCTCGCAACTCCTCAATCCTTCAGAGATGGACTCCTTGAAGAGAGGGCCGAGGGCTGCTTCTTCGTCGGAATCGCTCCCGAAGGTGAGAACTCGTGATCCCACGGGGTCATCCCTATGACAATTGCCAGCAACTCTTTTATGCTCATCTGTCGTATTTTTCGCTGTCTACGAGCTTCACGCTTTGTCCTGTTGAAGTGTTGCCTGTGAGCGACATACTCTTGCCACCAACACTTAAAGGAGTCGCAGTCTTTAGTGGGATGTGCGATCTTCTGATGATATAGGCAGTAATTAGGAAGCATCTCTACTCCACCGAGAGTGTTTTCTTTAGAGGGTGGTAGCTTCATTCCCATTGATATGGCTTTAGCAAACCTTTTCCCCGTCTTGAATTTGTTTTATGTTGGCAGCTTGTTCCGCTACCTCTTTGTCCTTTTTTTTTTGAGGATTCTCTGAAGAAAACTCGGCATCAGTTTCTTGCTCACGGCGCTGCTCCAAGGATGTCTCCGGGCTTGCTTACGGTCCCGTAAGTGCGGCCATGGCTGTCAGCATTTCTTGGAGCTTTTGTTGTTGTTGCCCCTGAGCCTTAGTCATTGATCGCGTAAGCGGTCTATGACCTGTGAAGACATGGCTATCCTCTTTTCTGGATGCCATATAGACGGTATGTCCCATCATGCCCCCAGACTTGGGGTGTTTGGGTTCAGTGGTCTTGCAGTTCGTCGCAGACCCAGGGATTTTCTCCGGCCTTCTCCTCTTTCGTGGGCGGTCGAGGTTGAGGGAGCCGTTGCAGCGGGCACCCAAGTAGCTATCGCCTTTTGTGGCTTGATAGGATGGTCCTCTTCCCGCTGAACTTTCACCTTTTTCTGTCGGCGGGGATAATCTTGATCGAGATTACCGAGTCTTGGACTTGATGCCAGACCTTGTAGATTTTAGAGGACAGCCGTTGAGGGGGCTTTTCCGGCTTCACCTTTGTAGCGCTCTCCATAGGTGAAGGAGATCTTTTCAGCACAGCGGTCGGAGAGTTCTTGTGGACCTTCCTAAGTGGTTCAAAGCTGTTTCCAGTTGGAACAACAGCATCAATTTCCGCCGTTGGAGTCGGCAGAGTCAGTCCAGAAGGAGAGTTGCCCCCGGTCTTCTTTACTCGGCGCCAGTGGTATATCCCTAGTAGGAGGGGTGTTGTCTCCTGAGGGTTTTCCAGCGGATTACACCCACAAAATCGTATAATAAAAGAGAGATGGTGAAAATTATATAAAGATAAGAACTATAAAAGAAAGAACTTGAAAATAAGAGTTTTCAACTCTACCAGCTTTTCAGTTGCTATGAGCCCTATCTTAATAGTCATGAAAAGATGTTAGAAATCACATTATCCCTCAATAAAACATCGCCTTTAGTTTTCATTCCTACCTTTCTTCCAAACATTGATCATATACCCCTACGTGTGTGAACTGGACATCTCTACACTCAGAGAATTCAATTTAAGCAATCATACTCTTGTCCATCTACCTCAGTACTTTTTAATAGATATTTAGATGGAATTTGCTCACACATTCTTCATGCGACCATTAATACTTCTTGAGGTACTAACCGATCGATTACTCATGTGCTTGCTAATTAGGTGTTTTTCCTCGTCTTGCAACACCTAAGGCTTAGCAGTAGCTCCCAAACCAGTTGGTCTAAGGCACTAGGTGATAAAGCACCCTCGCTATATTTTTTTTATTGCTGCCTCGGTGATAACAAAACCAGTGTTCATTTTTCTTTTCACCATTTTATCTTTTATTCTCCACTTTTATTTTCTTCATACTTTGGCTTCTAGACAAGAGTATTTCAAGGTATCCTCTACTATCCCGAGTTTCAAGATGTGTGTACGTGCATATAGTAGGGTTTCAACATTCAAATGTTTGGCTTTCAGAATAGGAACTATTTTTCAGGCTTATTTTTATCCTCAGATTAGTAATTTCCTTCATCTTACTAACCTTTGGGACAACAGCTTATAACCACTTATTACTAGTTTCATTTAAGAAAACATCTAACTTTCTTGTTTTTCTTAAACTATTCCTATCTTTTAAATATAATTTTTCACTTTCTACTCTTTTATTATCACAATTTTTTTTGTGTGCTTATATACAGTATAATGCAAAGTAAGACGTAAATAAGCATAGGAGCGCTGAAAAACGACTTCTTGGGAGCTTCTTGCGATGGTACAGGAGCGCTGAAGCTCGTTGGCGGGAGCATGGTCCCGAAGAAGAGTCCAGTGGTGGCTTGAGTTACCTGCTCCACTGGCATAGTGAAAAGGGAGGTCGCATGGGGCCCGTAGGTTACTCCTCCAGATGGGACAGAGCGAGAGTTGCTGTTGCAGTTAGTGCAATTTGAAACCATTGATTTCTTGAATAGCTTGAATATTCTGCCCCCTGTGTCGACCTTGGTCTTTGGCATGTGCCAGCTGTTTGAGGACCGATTCCGTCGGCAAGGCTGCTGCTTGGGGAGCTTGCCTGTGGGCGACAGACATCCTCTGGGCTTCCTCCATCGGCGTTGAGGCACCGAGGGTGGGAGGTGGGAGCATCGACCCAAAAAGAAGCTCGTTAATTTATTGAAAAGCCGGATTGCAGATATTTGAGGCTGCAAGTGACCCATACTTGACTCCGCCGGGTATGACAAAGCCTGAGTTGCTAGGGTGGGGGCAAATGCCATTCTTCATAGAGACGAAATGCCGGCTTCAATATCCACTCCCCTAAGGGCAACCAAAAACATACACACCGCGATTATTTGATCGCGGGAAAAACACGACACACGAAGTGTGGAGTGGAAAGAGGAAAAGGTCCCACCGGGCGTGCCAGAATCTGCTCCCTTCCGAATAGCGGCTCGTGGACCTGGGCGTCTAGGCCTGAGATTCGGGGCAGATGCTATTTGGTTTTATCCGTCCACCTCTCCGAAGATGCCAAGTTGATTTATGGCACCGTATATCGGAGGTTTAGATGGATGCGGCCGATGTAGCAGATTTCATCAAATTCCCCCTCGCTTGAGGGGTTTTTGATTGTGGGGACGCTCTTCCCTGCAGGCGTAAGCCCCTGCAGTTAATTACGCTACCGTATCGCGGTAACAACTTTCTCCTTCTCCAGAATTTCACTTCGTGTCGTGGGTGTTTATTTTGTTTGTGGTTGCCCGTGGATTGTATACGGAGACTAAGTTATGCCGTCGCCCGTAGGACGTGGATTAGTCCAAATCCGTATTTACTTAGATTTGGGTTTGGTGTTTTAGTTTAAGGATACGTTAGCCGTGTTGAGGCTAAGATCAACTTAAACGTTTGTTAAGGATACATTAGTCCTGTTTGAGACTAAGATCAACTTAACGTGGTGATCCATTTAATATATGGCCGTCGGGACTCGTCACCTCTCTGATGTCGTTGAAGGATTACAACGATAGGTGTCAGAGGAGTTCAGAGATGTACCCTTGAACCAAAGTTGATTAGGGAATATGTAATATGTTGAAATGCTTAAGGATACGTTAGCCGTGTTTGGGGTTAAGATCTACTTAAACGGGATCGTTTAGATCCGATAGAAGAGCGTTTAGGGGGCTCTACTGTTCCAGTTTAGGGACGTAGTGGTCCATAAGTAGTTTAAGGACATTGCGGTCCATGTTCCGGTTTAGGGACGCGGTGGTCCAACATTCCCATTTGGGGACGAGCATTAGTTTAAGGACATTTCGGTCCAACATTCCTATTTTGGGACGAATATTAGTTTAGGGACGTTTCGGTCCAACATTAGTTTAGGGACGTTTCGGTCCACGAGTTTAAGGACCCCGCAGTCCGTGCTAATATGTGGTTGTCGGGACCCGTCACCTCTCTGACGTCGTTGAAGGATTACAACGATAGGTGTCAGAGGAGTTCAGAGATGTACCCTTGAACCGGATGTAAATTGATTTAGGAGAGCAGTCTTGCTCAGTCAATTTAATTTGAGGACTTACGGCCATGATTGGGCTAAGTCCAGTTAAAAAAATGTTCAACATTTTTATTTGCCTTTGGCCTATTAGGCATGTGCTAGGGCTTTGCCCTTTTTTAAACAATGCACTGCATTTTTTGTTTTGTTTGGGCTCTGCCCTTTTATAAATGATGCAGAGCATCAATTTTGTTTGGGTTCTGCCCTTTTATTGCATTGCAATTTATTTTGGCCTGCTAGGCCTTTTTGATTTGGGCCTGGCCCTTTAGTGAACAATGCAGTGCATTTGTCAGGCGCTTTACACCAATCATTGAGCGCAAGCGCTTGTGGTGGTGACATGTGTCATGCAAGCGCAGTGCGCTGCGCCAGTGCGCTGCGCCAGTACGCTGAGCTTACGCTGCTGATACGTGTCGCGCTCTGATGAGCGCAAGCGCAGCAGCGCAGTGCGCTGTGTCAGTGCGCTGCTCTATTGCGCTTCTGACACGTGGCGCTCCTTGGTGGCTTGCGCCAACGCAGGAGCGCAACAGTGCAGTTTTTGCAAGTGCAGGGCACTGTTCTTATTTCTTTTTCTTTTTTATCGAAGATCATTGATCTTGTTCTTAGATCAATGATCTGTTCATAAGAGAATCTTCTCTTTTTCTAAAGGTTTTTACCTTTTCTTTTTTGTTTTTGAAAAGTCCTCTTAAATTCTTCAGAGTTCTTTTCTTCTCAATCTTGATGATGATGTTGATTGATTGATCTTGATGCCCTCTGAATTGGGGTTTGGGGGTCTTTATATAGTGCCCATTAATTAGTTAAATTTTTTAAAGAGATCTTTCTCTGAGTTATTTGGGGAATTTTCCCCACCCTTGGATCTTTGATCCAAGGGCTTCTGTTTTATAGAAGACAATCTTCTTGTTTTAACAAGAACAGAAATATCTTATCAAAAATTTAATTCTGTTTGGTGCAGATGCACCAGCGCTTGACACGTGTCACGCTGCGCACAGCGCAGCACAACTGTGCTGCCACATGGCACGCAGCGCGTCTGCGCTAGCGCAACTGCGCTGCCACATGGCGCGCAGCGCATCAGCGCTAGCGCAACTGCGCTGCCACGTGGCGCGCAGCGCAGAGCGCAAATCAGCTGAAACATTGCTTCTTTAATTTTTTAGTTTTCATTTTAATTTCAAGAACAGAGCCTTGCTCTGATTGGGGGAAACAGAAGCGTTGCTTCGTTTCCCACCTTGGAATTTGAACATAGCTTTGCTCTGATTGGGGTAAACAGGTGTGAATAGTCTGCGCATGTTGAGCGACTATATCGAGGAGCTTGACGTGGAGGCTCCCACATTTGCCGCGGAGGTTAATCCTATGCTGGCGACGCTCGTGAACTTTCATAGTGAAGGCATCAATGAGTCTTGGGTTAATCACTGCAGGAAAATTGAGGCTTGCTTGCATGAGCTCGAGGTCGGACGTCCTGCTCCAGAGGTCTTGGCTGCGAACTCTCAACGGGCTGCATGGGTTGAGGAGAGCACTCTTTACTTCCGCCTTCTTGAATAGGAAGCGGCCTTGAAGCGTAAGGAGTGCGAAGAGGATTCAAGCGAATTTGCTCGATTGCATGCTCAAGTTGATGCAAACGCTGCACAATTGAAATTTATCTTCGAAAGTCTTTTACGATATATTTCCGAAGGGCTAACGCTGAGGCAGAAGCTCGACCTCATCGAGCGAGATACACAAAGTCGTGAGGTGGCTCAGCGGGTCGTTGACGAGCAACTTTCATCCTACTTGCAGCAACGAGCCCAGGTCGAAGCAGAGTTGGCCGCGACAGCTGACCAAGAAAAAGGGCTGAGGGAGGTGCGCGAGCGGCTGATTGGACTATTGAAAACGCTTCCCTTTCAATAATCGTTTTTGTACCATTTGTAATTTTGAATAAAATGTATCCATTTTTTTATTCTTTCATAAGATGTATTTTGTACCCAATTGAATTTATGAATAAAAGATACATTTCTTTCGTAATGTCTTATGTTATCTCTTTGCTTTCTTCTTTTCTTTGTTGCCGACGTGTTACCTTAGTAAGCATAGCCTGCAGATGATAGAGTGAGCATTCCGTTTTGAATTCTTCGAGAGGTAGTGATGGCTTAGGAAGCAGGTTCAGATCTGCTACCTAAGGCTTTCCAACTTCATGAGCCGTGAGGGTCTCATAAAGACTTTTCTCCCTACGAGTCGAGAGGATCTCGTATGTGTCTTTTCTCCTTAGGAGTCGTGAGGACTCCTAAGTGTGTTTTCTCTTGAGAGTCGTAAGGATCTCACAAGAGAATTTTCTTCCTTACAAGTCGAGAGGACTCGTAAGTGATTGATGAGTTGACCCACTCCTGAGTCAAAGCATTGCTTCAACAGGGAGGTTGAGGGTTGACTTTGGTTTGTCTGTGCACCGCTGAGTCATGGAACTGGGAACTTTGCCGCGGCTCCGCTTTGCTGACGTCGTATATTCCTGCAAAGACACTGATTTCTCTGCGGGTCGGCGCGAATCGAGATGTTCTCGTCAAGGACGCTGATTTCCCTGAATCGAGGTATTTGCCAAGGACACTGATTTCCTCGGAGTTGAGACGAATCGAGGTATTCCTGCAAAGACACTGATTTTCTTGCGGGTCGACGCAAATCGAGATGCTCTCGTCAAGGACGTTGATTTCCCTGAATCGAGGTTTTGCCAAGGACACTGATTTCCCTGGGGTTTGAGACGAATCGAGGTATTCCTGTAAAGACACTGATTTCTCTGCGGGTCGACGCGAATCGAGATGCTCTCGTCAAGGACGCTGTTTTTCCTGAATCGAGGTATTTATCAAGGACATTGATTTCCTCGGAGTTGAGACGAATCGAGGTATTCCTGCAAAGACACTAATTTCTCTGCGGGTCGACGCGAATCGAGATGTTCTCGTCAAGGACGCCGATTTCCCTGAATCGAGGTATTTGCCAAGGACACTGATTTTCTCGGAGTTAAGACGAATCGAGGTATTCCTGCAAAAACACTAATTTCTCTGCGGGTCGACGCGAATCGAGATGTTCTCGTCAAGGATGCTGATTTCCCTGAATCGAGGTTTTTGCTAAGGACACCGATTTCCCTGGGGTTGAGACGAATCGAGGTATTCCTGCAAAGACACTGATTTCTCTGCGGGTCGACGCGAATCGAGATGCTCTCGTCAAGGACGCTGATTTTCCTGAATCGAGATTTTTGCCAAGGACACTAATTTCCCTGGGAGTTGAGATGAATCGAGGTATTCCTGCAAAGACACTGATTTCTCTGTGGGTCGACGCGAATCGAGATATTCTCGTCAAGGACGCTGATTTCCCTGAATTGAGGTATTTGCCAAGGACATTGATTTCCCTGGGGTTGAGACGAATCGAGGTATTCCTGCAAAGACACTGATTTCTCTGCAGGTCGACGCAAATCGAGATGCTCTCGTCAAGGACGCTGATTTCCCTGAATCGAGATTTTTACCAAGGATACTGATTTCCCTGGGGTTGAGACGAATCGAGGTATTCCTGCAAAGACACTGATTTCTCTGCGGGTCGACGCGAATCGAGATGCTCTCGTCAAGGACGCTGATTTCCCTGAATCGAGATTTTTGCCAAGGACACTGATTTTCCTGGGAGTTGAGACGAATCGAGGTATTCCTGTAAAGACACTGATTTCTCTGCGGGTCGACGCGAATCGAGATGCTCTCGTCAAGGACGCTGATTTCCTTGAATCGAGGTATTTGCCAAGGACACTGATTTCCCTGGGGTCGGTTGACTTGTTCTGCTTTTTACGGTGTCTAGGTTGACATGCTCTGCCTCCTGTGGTGTACTCCACTTTCTACGGTGTCAGGGTTGACATATTTCCAAGACGGGGTCATTGGATGACGTATTTCTGAGACGGAGGTCATTGGCCGACGTATTTCCGCTTTCTGTGGTGTCGGGTTGACTCTAGGTTGTCTATGAACCGTAGAGTCTTGGAACCAGGGACTTTGCCGTGGCTCCGATTGGTGATGTCGTTTCCATATCCTGCTGGAATGAAGAGGGACGCCGTTGGGGGTCTCCTGGGTTGCAGATGTTACCGTCAAAATCTGACTCTCCCTTTGACAAGGTCTGGTGGGGAAATGTGGTCCCCTTTTTGTTTATGCCCATGGATTGTATTCAGGGATCGGTATGGACATACCTGCAGGGCAAAAGTTTCATCATCATTATTTTTTTATTTCTTTCCGCGATGCTCTATCATTTCAGCTTTTATATCGCGAAAGTCGTGATTGCCCAATTATTTCGGCTATTTTTTGCGGTTCCTAATCATTCGGCTATTTGTTTTATATTTACTCGCTGCTTTTTATTGTGAGTTGCCCAATCATTTCGGCTATTTTGCATGCATACACTTTTACTTGCTGATTTTGTTTGCAAGTTGCCTCATCATTTCGGCTATTTCGTATGCATGTGTGGCTCGCTGGCTTTTTGCCACGAGTTTTAGGATTTTACACCAATTTCGGCATCAGCACCGCTACAACTGGGATATTGCCAAGAGCGAATCATCATTTGCCTCTGTCAATGTCGAACAAAGGTGGCTTAGCAAACAGGGTTAGGATCCAGTCGACTAAGGCTTTTGACTTCATGAGCCGTAAGGGTCTCATAAAGGGATTTTTCCCTGCGAGTCGCGAGGATCTTGTAGGTGCGTTCTCTCCTTAGGAATCGTGAGGACTCCTAAGTGTATGGCTTCTCATAAGTCGTAAGGATCTTACAAGAGTATTTTCTCCTTTTAAGTCGAGAGGACTTACAAGGGCTGTTCACCGTATAGACATATCCCTAGTCACGGATGGGACTTTGTTAGGGAAATGTTTATTCGCGCCCGTGGATTGTATACAAGGGTCGAGACGCTTGTAGGGCAAAATCGGAGGATATGACTGCTTAAGAACAGGTTTAGATCCTTATAATTTAAGACTTTTGAATCTTATGAGCCTTGAGGGTCTCATAAGAGGGTTCTCCTTACGAGTCGTGAGGATCTCGCAAGTGTAATTTCTCCTTAGGAATCGTGGGGATCCCTAAGTGTGTTTCTCCTTTGTCAGTCGTAAGAATCTCACGCCAGTGGTTTCTCCCTACAGGGTCGAGAGGACCTTGCAAGTGTCTTTTGACGAGATTGCGCCCTTTCGGGTTTTCACAAAACTCGCCCGTAGTCCCACTGTTTTTACTCACGGAGCCTTTTCGGGTTTTCATCCGTGTCCATTTCGCTTATGGACGTACCGTTTTTTTCCAGCCTGGGGACGCCGCGGGTTTGTATTAGTTTAACGACGTTTCGGTCAGGCGTTCATAGGTCCGAGATTTTTCGGGCAACGTACGATTATGCAGCTATATTTCTCGCGAATCTTCCCATCTTTTGTGTCGGAGGTGGATTTCTTGAAGAGAAGGCTGAGGGCGATTTCTTCGTCAGAGTCGCTTCCAAAGGTGATAACTTGCGATCCCTTAGTGTCGATTATGTGACAGTTGTCAGCGGCTCTTTTGCGCTCATCTGTCGTACTTTTCTGTTCCCAACGAGCCTTACGCTTCACTCGTTGAACGTGTTGTCGGTGTGCACCATATCCCTGCCACCAGTTTTTGAAGGCTATGCACTCCTCGGTAGGGTGTGTAGTCCTCTGATGGTATAAGCAGAAGTTAGGATGTTTGTCTGCTTCATCAAGATGTATACTGCCAGGAGAATTTCCTCTGAAAGAGGGCAGCTTCATTCCTATTGATAGGGCCTTAGCAAATCATTTCCTTACTTCAAGCTTGCTTTTGATGGCGATAGGGATGCTTCAATCCGGTTGGGGTGCCTCGACCTTTTCATCCAGTCGTCGGCGTTTGGCTTTTTCGAATATAGCCAGTTCGCGCTCTCGATTGGCTTTGCTTTTCTGATAGGCTTCGTTTAGTAGCAAGTCGATCATCTCGTCAAACAGTTCTAAGGGCTTTGGCTTCGATCCTGTCCCCAGCTCTTTTATGCTGTCTTCTATCGCCGAGTGAGCTTCTTCGTTAGTTAACGCGGAATAAGAGATCATGTGGCAACTTGCCACATAGTCCTCAGATTTTTCTGACGAGTCATCCCCGTCATTATTGCCGTTATCTCCACTCTCAAGGATATTGTTGAGAAATTCTTGGAGTATGACTGGGGTTCGCGCCCTCTGGTTGTATTCCTCCAGTGCGTCAATATGATTTTTCAGATCCGTGCGCTTGTCGTTAGACTGCGCGGGCTTTTTGGTCTTCTTCTTTTTAGTCGAAGACTGTGACGGCTGTGCCTAGGTGTTTTGCCCATTGCTATTAATTCCTGATGTTGGGCGTGGTTTCAGCATCCCATCGATGATCTCCGGCTCTAGCGGGCTTTTCCACCTGATTGCCGGGCATGCTTGAAGATCCTTCAGCATTCTTTGCGCTTTGGCCGAAAGAACTACTTCCCATGGAACTTTCTCTATAAATGAGCATGATGCCCCCGGCGTATCCACCCTTTTAGAGATGTGCTGTTGCGGCGGATTTACCTTCCAGTTTTCGGACAGCGTGAACTTGCCCTATCGATACTGGTCTTCAACCCAATTTTTGAAGACATAGCAGTCTTCGATCGGATGGCCCAATACTCGGTTGTAGGGGCAGTAATTGGGATCGTTGACGTCGTTCGGTTGCGGTGGGTGTCTCGACTCCGGTAAAGTAATGAACCCATAGCGCACTGCCAGTCCAAACAGTTTCCTTATTTTATCCTGGGGAAATGAGTAAGGACGTCTCAACTTCTCATCGAGGGATTGCCGCTTATTGCTTTGGCGAACAACCGGTCTCGAGCTACTCGGTTGTTGTTAAGCGTTGGCGAAGAAGATTGCTTTCCCTTTGCTCTTTTCATTCCGAGGCTCCGACTTTGAAGAGGAAGGCCTATGGCCCATCTGGTCCATTTGGGCTAGCTTGTCAATCAAGGTCTGGAAGGTAGTCGGCTTGAAAAACATCATGAATTGGGATATGGTCGCCTGCGGAAACATGCCTACTGCAAGAGCCTCTTCTATGCGCTGTTCGCACTTCGACAATAAGTTCCGCCACCGTATTGCATATTGAACCCATGTTTCGCCTGGCTTTACCCTGGCGTTAATCAATGCGGTGATCGGGGTGCGCTCGCTGGCGCTTGCGAATCTTTGGGTGAATAGCAACTCCATCTCTGCAAAAGTTTTGACGGAGTCGTTGGGAAGCTCCGAATACCACTCAAACGACATTTCCGACAAGCTACCAACAAACTGGCGGAGCAGAAGTTTATCATCACCTCCGGTGTTACCGCACAAGGCTCTGAATTGAGCGACATGCTGATGTGGATTCCCCGTCCCTTTATATACATGAAATATAGGGATCGTATATCCCGGCGGGTACCTTATTTGGTCATACCAGCCTGGATAGGGTCGTCCAGTCTTAACGACCTGCCCAGCCGTTTCGTTCGCCTGGTGAGCTCGTATTTGTTGAGCAATATAATCATCCAGAGTGGCCTTGGAGATGGTCTCCTCCTTGGCTGCTGAAAGAGCCGGAGGAGGGTTCGATGTCTCCCTTCTGTCGTCTTCAATGATAATCGGGGGGTCTTCAGCTGGAGGTTCCGGCTGTATCATCTTCCCAGCCATGTCTTGGAACAAGAGAGCCATTCGTTTTATATTGGCTGCCTGTTCCGCAGCCTCTTTTTCTTTCCTCTCAAGCATTTTTTGGAGGAACTCGGTGTCAGTTTCTTGTTCCCGACGCTGCTCCGAGGTCTCTGGATTTTATTTTGGCCCAGTGAGTATGGCCATTGCAGTCAGCATCTCCTGAAGCTTCTGCTGCTGTTGTTCCTGAGCCTTCGTTATTGACCGGGTAAGCGGTCAATGTTCCGTAGAAGCATGGCTTTCTTCTTTTCCGGAAGCCATATAAACAGTATGCACCATCATGCCCCCAGACTTGGGGTGTCTAGGTTCCGTGTCTCTGCGGTTCGCTGCGGTCACAGGGGCTTTCTCTGGCCTCCTTCTCTTGTGAGCAGTTGAAGTCGAGGGGGCCGTTGCAGCGGGCATCCAGGTAGCTGTCGCCTTTTGTGGCTTGACAGGATGGTCCTCTTCTTGCCGAACCTTATCTTTTTCTGTCGGCGAGAGTAATCTTGATCAATTACCGAGTCCTGAACCTGTCGCCAGAATTTATAAATTTTGAAGGCAGCCACTGAGGAGGCTACTCCGGCTTCTTTTCTGTAGTAATCTCCATAGGTGGAGGAGATCTCTTCGGCACGGCAGTTGGAGAGTTCTTGCGAACCCTCCTAAGCGGTTCAAAATTGTTCCCAGTTGGAATAGCAGCATTGATTTCCACCATGGGAGCTGGCGGAGTTAGCCCAGAAGGGGTGCTGCCCCCGGCCTTCCTTACTCGGCGCTAGTAGCGATGTCGAGCATGTCGTGCGGACGGGATTGTCTCAGCTGTAGGGGTGGTTTCGTCCTGTTCCCCGTGATGGCGAAGGGTTGTCGCCGGCGTCAGCCTCTTAAAGACCGATGTTCGCTGAGAAGTAATGTCCAATTTATCGAATACAGATCTCTGGGTAGAAGTGACTTCGCCTGGAGCGGGAGCCGGAGTGGCCAGCCTTGTGAAGACTGACTTCTTGTCAGGAAAAGCTACTTTGGTGACCTCGAGAGCAGGAATGGCTATCCGTTTTGGGATGGCTGCTTCAGGTATCCTGGGCTTCTTGACAGGCCCATTGGAGTTCAGGCTCAGCCTATCGAAGACTGATGTTGTTGGCTTGGCATTGGATGACCCGTTGAGAGGGGCCGTGGTGGTAGTGAGACGATCAAAGACCGACTTCTTCTGCACTTCTTGCGACAGCGGGATGTTAACGCTCACTGGTGAGAGCATGGTCCCGAAGAACAACCCGGTGGTAGCCTGCGTTACCTGCTCTACCGGCATTGTGAAAAGGGAGGCCACCTGGGGACCGTAAGTTACACCTCCAGATGAGGCGGAACGGGAGTTACAGTTGCAGTTGGAGCATTTTGTGCAGGTAGACGCCATTGATATTTCGTTTTCTGCACTAAGCAAGACACCAAATCTTAGTACCTCGAATCCAAGGGCAACCATATCAAACCGCGATTCGTTCGCGAACACGACACACGAAGTGTGGAGTGGAAAGAGGAAAAGGTCACACCGGGCGTGCCAGAATCTGTTCCCCACCGAAACACGGAGACGCGACCTCGCGGGTCCGTCTTGCCTGAATTTCGGGGCAGATGCTAATTGGTGCTATCCGTCCACCTCTCCGAAGATACCAAGTTGATTTATGGCACCATGTATCGAAGGTTTAAATGGATGCGGCCGATGTAGCAGACTTCGTCAGATTCCCCTCGTTGAGGGGTTTTTGATTATGGGGACGCTCTTCCCTGCAGGCGCAAGCCCCTGCAGTTAATTATGCTACCGCATCGCGATAACCACTTTCTCCTTCTCCAGATGGTCATTTCGTGTCGTGTGTGTTTGTTTTATTTTTGGTTGCTCGTGGATTGTATACGGAGACTAATTTATGTTGTCGCCCGTAGGGCGTGAATTAGTCCAAATCCGTATCTTCTTAGATTTGGGTTTGGCGTTGGGTTTAAGGATACGTTAGCCTCATTTGGGACTAAGATCAACTTAAACGTTTGTTAAGGATACGTTAGTCTCATTTTTAGACTAAGATCAACTTAACAGGATCGTTTAGATCCAACAAGAGAGCAATTGGGCTCTATTGTTTAGTTTAGGGACATTGCGGTCGATTAGTTTAAGGACATTGCGGTCCAGTGTTGGTTTAAGAATACCTCGGTCCGAGGTTAGTTTAAAGACATCACAGTCGAGATTAAGGACATCATAGTCCGTGAGTTTAAAGACCTCACAGTCAAGGTTAAGGATATCATAGTCCGTGAGTTTAAAGACCTCACAGTCAAGGTTAAGGACATCATACTCCGTGGGCTTAAGGACCCCATAGTTCGTAGAGTGTTTGGTTGTCGGGACCCGTCACCTTTCTGAAGACGTTGAAGGATTACAACGACAAATATCAGAGGAGTAAAGAGATGTACCCTCGAACCGGTGTAAGTTGGTTGAAAGATCTGTAGTCCAATTTGGGACTAAGATCTGTTGAAATATTCATGAGCAGATGGGCTCAATTAATATGAGTTGAGGACTTATGGCCAATCTTGGGCTAAGTCCAATAAATGTTTAACATTTTATTTAGGGCTGTTGAGCTTTTATTTAAGCTTGGCCCTTTTAACAATGGTGAGAATTGATCAAAGCTCTGGGTTTATTAAAAGATAGAATTTAATTCTGTCAGCGCAACACGTGGTGCGCTAGGCGCTTTGCGCTAATCAAAGAGCGCATTGCGCTTCTGCCAAGTAGCGCACATGTATGGGACACGTGTCGCACTCAGCGCTAGGTGCTAGATGACGAGCACATGATGCCAGTTTATGAGCGCTGAGCGCTGATCCATGAACACATTGCGCTTTCAATTTAGTGGCGCACACGTGAGTGACACGTGGTGCGCTTGGCGCTGAGCGCCAGCCCATGAGCCCAGTGCGTTATTTCAGAAGCACAAGGCGCAAGTTGTTAACTGGTGCATGCGTGGTTGACACGTGGCGCATTTGGCGTTGAGCGCCGATTCAGAGAGCGCAGAAGCGCAGTTCAAGAGCGCAAGGCGCATTTCAAGAGCGCAAAGCGCATCTGATCAATTTTATGATCTGGGAACAAATTTATGTTCTTTTTAAAAGAAACTTTGTCTCAAGATCTAAGAACAACAGTTCTTATTTTGTAGGAGAGATTTCCAATCTCTTATGATAATGAAAGGGCTTTACCTTTATAGATCCATGATCCGTGAGAAGAATTATGTTCTTCTTTTATTTTATGATGAGATCTTTCGATCTCTTTTGTGAAAGACTTTTTGTCTTGTAGATCTGTGATCTTTTTAAAGAAATGAATTTTTCTTTCTATGAGATGATTTCATCTCTGTGTTCATCATCCATCATCTTTACCTTGAAGAAGTATCTTCTTGCAAGAGCTTGCACTTTATTTTTGAGTTTCTCAAAGTTTATGGGGGGGTTCTCTATATCAGACTTGAAGTCTTGGGGCCTTTATATAGGGTAAGCTGATTTGTTGAATCAGTTAAAGAGATCTTTCTCTGATTGATTTAGGGATGTTTCCCCACCATTGGATCTTTGATCCTAGGGCTTCTGTTTTACAGAAGGCAATTTTCTTGTTTTTAACAAGATTGGAAGATCTTTCCATAACAGAATTCATTTCTGATTAATTAATGATTTATCATTATTATTAGATCTTTTGATCTAACGGTGGGGAGTTTTTTAATTCCAGCGCTAGCGCACCCGTGCTTTGCACGTAGTGCGCTGCTTAGAGCGCAGCGCTCTTAGCGCTAGCGCACCTGTGTTTGACACGTGGCGCGCTGCTTAGAGCGCAGCGCATCCTGCGCTAGCGCACTGCTTAGAGCGCAGCGCACCCTGCGCTAGCGCACCAGTGTTTGACACGTGGCGAGCTGCTTAGAGCGGAGCGCGCCCTGCGCTAGCGTACCAGTGTTTGACACGTGGTGCGCTGCTTAGAGCGCAGCACGCTTAGCGCTAGCGCACACATGGTGCGCTGCCTAGAGCGCAGTGCACTTGGCGCTGCATCTGAAGCGTTGCTTCAATTTTTGAAATTTGAATTTTAAACAGAGCTTTGCTCTGATTGGGGGAAACACCGCGGTGAATACGGGTTTTCCACATAGAAATTATAATTTTATTTCTAATGTTTTAGATGTGTTGTTTCAGAAATGGTTGGTTTTGTTTTTATTCTAAGATTTATATAACAATGAGAAAAGATCGTATTAGTGTTTTAGGATTAAGGAGTTAAGGGACGGTGATTAAAATAATAAATCTCTTTATCTTTTAATTATTTATTGCTAGAGGAATATGAATGAATATGGATTAGGGTATTTAGAGGGGTACTAGGGATTCACTCTATTGACCCTTGTCCTTCCATTGATCCATATTTAAACTCAAGCCTTCAATAAAATAAGTATTGACTCATTCTCAAAATGGGGTCGCAACTATCATGAATTGATAGTGCGTCCAAATAAGGGGTTAATACTTACTTGGTTGGAGTTATAACAATCAAAATATAAAAGGAACATGAAGGATTTACCATTCCTCATGCTCCCCTTCCTACAACCCTAACAAGTGAGAGTTTACTCGCTCATTACTACAAGAAGAAAATAAAAAAGAAAGATGTAAAATGATCAAGATATGCTAACTACTAAAGCCCTCACAATAGCAAGGAACAGCCTTTGAGTATTATCGCATATAAATAATTATGTTGGAAAGGGAGGAGAATTTTTTTTTATTTTTATCAATGAAACTAGCTACTGGATCACTCGCGATAGCGAGAAGATTCTTTGAGCATCATGATTTCAAAATTCATTGAGAGAAAGAGTTTTGTAGAGAGAAAAAATCATCAAAGAAGAATACCAACAACTTAATTAATGCAAGCAACAAAAATAAATGCGAGAAAATAAGGTACAGAAATTAAAAGAAACAAGAATTTAATAGATCCTACCTTTTATTTATCAACCTTGAGCTTCCGTATAATTTTTAATGGCTAAGCAAATAAAATTGCAACTTTAAAAATAAAAAAACCTAGAAAATACATAAAACCCTATATGCCCTTTTGTTGGGTGCTCTCGATACTATTTATAGGCCCTGAAATCTAAAATTCTAGCATTGAAGTCGTGTACACGAAAAGATGAAACTTCCCACGAAGCCCTAACTTGTGCGGCGCTTGGATGGCGGTGGATCCGCGGTCATATGTTGCTTTTGGCAGCGGTTTCGTGGTCATATGAAGGATTTCGGCTTCAAAACTTTTTGTGTTGCGTTCTCTCTATTTTAGATGGTTTCTGAGCATACAATTTCTTGATTTTTCTATCATTAAAATTTACAGGGTTGACTAAGTTGACTTTGACTTTTATTGGATCGATCCGGTTTTTGCCTCTAAAGTCCGTCTTTCGCTCCAAACCTATTTCCTGCACTTATGTAGCAAACTCGGATTGAAGGCACCAATTTCATAGGCAATATGATAAAGAATGGATGGTATTAAAGTGCAATTTTCTGATGTAAACAAATACCCCAAAACTTATCTTTTGCTCGTCCCGAGCAAACTGTTTTATTTTTAAAAAATAAGAAAATTTTAGCTCACTTTCGAAGGCATCACAATTGCGCTTAGCTTATGCAACAAACCGTTAAAGCTCTAGGTGTCCTTAGTAGGAGGAGTGTTGTCTTCTAAGGGTTTTCAGTGGATTACACCCACAAAATCCAGTCAAGCTAGTTCATTGGTTAAATTCAACTCTAATCCTAATGTTTAGTATCTAAGTTAGAAACTCTATCATCCTGAGTTAGAAGCGTTCAACCCTTATTTTTCACGCCTCATTTTTTATTTAACTTAAGCTCATATATGTCTTTATGTGCTTGTGCGGATAGTGTTATTTTGTTTCAAAATTTTCGATTAAAAGTTTTCATGCCTTCAATAAAAACTAGGAACAAGTTTCAAAAGTATCTCACGAGATTATAAATTCTTTAAGTTTTCTTGAGTTTTCATTCTATAGCTTAGTCTCAAATCTGAGATTTTTATCATCTTTGACAAAGACTTGGTCTTATTCTTCACTCCACCTCTCACATGTTTTCGTTCATACACGCCTTTATGAACGTGCAATAGCCTTTAGTCTTGTAATTTCAATTTAAGCTTTTCATATCCCCGTTAAATTCTCTTTTAAAGTTTTATATCTTGTACTTGAAATTCGTCCTTAACCAAGATTATTCTCCCTCAAAGAACCGCGGGGACTTTTAACTTGGAGAGAACACTTTCTTGGCTTGTTTTATTAGGCTTTCGAGGTTTTTTAATGAGCTTTGGGTCAATGACTCCCAAACCGGTTGGTTTTAGGGCATTAGGTATAAAGACACCCCAAGGACTTAATTTTCCAAGTCATCAATGCCACAAAACAAAGACTTATTTTATTCATGAGAATTCTTAGAAAGAGAACCAATGGAGATACTTCGGGTTATGATTTATATCCCAAAATCAAAGATGTGTAAGTGTGGAAAAGGTGTATAATCACTCCAATCAAGCTCGAGATGTGTTATTTTTCAGACTCAGTTCTCATAAAAGGTTCAATACTTTCCCTTCATATTAACCTTGCTCATGAATCATGCTCAAAATTGCTTATTTCCAAACAAGCTCGTTTGATCTTAAGAAAATTCGCAAAATTTTAACTTAGACATATCAAATTCGTCATCTAGTTCTCAAAACACCACGACACGTGTAGTGTAATATAAAGACGTATATCTGCTACAGTGAAACTCAAGGAGGGTTATTTTTCGGGTTTTCAACTTCTAATCCTAGGATTTAGTAACTTCTAACCTATCAATCTGAACAGTCGGATTTTGAATTTGTGTTTCCCACTAGCTAATTTGACAACAGCTATTTTTTTTCTAAGTTTTTATATTTTTATATTTTTATATTTTTAATGTAGTACAAAATGATACATGAATAAATACAAAGCTCTCCCCAAACCTGTATGCAGCAGTGTCCCCACTGATGTTGTCGTTCGAGTTCAAAAACCTGGAGACTTGGGTGGAAAATGATAGGGTCAATAATTAGTCAAATGGAAAACCTCCCCCAAACTTGTTCTTAGAACACACATTTTTTATTTTTTATTTTTTAAATATTTTTTTCTTGTTTTTTTGAAGGAACTACTAATATACACACCCTCATTCTTAGTTGAAACAGTATTGCCACTATTTATGACTGGAAAACCGAAGCATGGAGGAGAGGCGGAGGAGAGTTAGTCGTGATAAAGCGGCTCCTGCAAGAACAGGCGCTCTTCCGATGGGTCACCTGTCACGCCCCGCTTCCCAGTGTACGGCGAAGTGGACGCGACGAGGCCCGCTACGTATATACTCAGAAGTATATACGCTAAGCGTAACTAAGCAATATAAAGTAAATCACAAGAGACGAATAATATAAAAATAACAGCAACTTTTATTAATAACATTCTTTTTACAATGCAGGAAAAGAAAATACAACTGGAATGAAAAGCAATGCCTAAACAGTGGCATAACAGGAAATGAAATAAACTGGAAAGAACAAGGTACAATTATCTAGAGCTCTGGGTCTGCCTGGAACTGCTCCAAATCTTCGCCGGTGGGCTCAATCTCAGCTTGGTCCAACGCACCTGACGACATTCAAAGAAGAAAGAGATAGAATGTCGTCAGCGAACAGGTCGCTCGGTAAGTCCCAAAGATAAGAAGAATGAGAATGACAGAGTAACAGTATTATATTGTTTAATATTATGGAACATTGTGTAATGCTGTTGTTTGTAGCTTGGTACAGAAGGATGCCAGTGTATACGAGGGGAATCTCTATATGCTAGAGATCAGGGCAAAAGGAAAGTACAAGAAACCGTTATGCCACGGTACAATAGCAACAGGATTCAGGTTAGGTGTCTTAATCTGACCACCTCGTGCCACCTTTAACACCTTCCGTACCAATCTACCCTTTAAACCCCGTAGTGTTTTAACAGTAATGTGCTATTGGAATATGTAAGTTGGGTGACTGACCAAAACCATGATATCAGTAAACATGTTACAACCGTATAATCAGGTAAATGAAATATCAGGATAACGGATGGATATCCATGGTTTGATTCAGTCAAAAGGAATATATTGTTAACTGGATTCAGGGTTTCATGTATTCAAATTGGGTTGGAGTATAAAAGAATATAGGTTGACTTGAATCATATTCGAGTCAGGAATAGTCAGACTCTAACCCGAGTCAGACTAAAAGAAAGATAATTTGAAGTCCAATATTAGTTAGGGGCTATTTTGTAATTTGTAAAACTTGAGGGGGTTTTCTGTAAAAAGTACTTTTGTATAGTTTTCAAAATACACCTCAAGTATTTAATAATCGTCTTTATTGTTATAATGAATGTGTATTTTATTTGTGTTATTCTAGTAAATATATCCTAATAAAAGTATTAATTGTTTTATTTGAAATTCATGGTATTTTAGTGTAACTTTTAATCTTGTAATTTTTAGAAAAATGTGGAAACTTTATATTATGATAAAATAGGTGTTTAAATGTTAATTATATATATTAACACATGAATAATTTTATATAAATATTTTATTTAGAAAAATCTCATCTTCCTTAAATATCGTATTTTAAACCTTTCGAGACCGAATGCTCCTTGCGGAGGTCTGAATCTTGCACTACTAGCCTGCGGGTGCACGATGAACCATACTATCCCTAACAGGTTCCCCAAAAGTGGGTTGTAGCGGCGCTTTGCTTAGGTTTAACAAGTACTTTTTATTTGGGAAAACGGTTTTATAAATATGGGGTATTTAATTGCAAAAAAAGTATAGTTTTCCGTATTTTAGTTGTTAGGGTTTTCTAAGCCAACTAGCCTACTTCTAAGGTCTAAACGATAAGTCACTAGAAGCCTCAAATCGCCTCTTCACCATCAATTGTGGCCAGATAAGTACAATTGTGGCCAGATAAGTACAAGTGATGAGAGAGGGATCCGCTCACGAATCGTGAGACGGGCCTTTTAAAGTTACCCAAGCTCACTTGCCTAGCCTAGACACCACAAAGTCAGTTTAGATAAACGATCGATGTCCATGACCAATCGTGTTTTCATTTTATTAAAAGATTTTATCTAGAAAAGTTACAACTTAAAGCTTTAAATAAAAGTTATAAAGATTATGGTATTTTAGTGAAAAAGTCCTGTAATTCCATATTCTGTATTTTTGATATTTATCAATTAGGGTTATATTGAGTGTGTGTAGGGGTAGGTCATTACCCCGTGACTTATATTAAGTTTTGGTGAAGTTTAAAGGTAAAACATGACAAGTTAAAGTTGAAGGTATTAAAGCGCAAGAATACGGTATTTAAAAACGTTATCATTTTATATGTGAAATTTCATTCAAATTGGATTCTACAAGTTTAGTGATCAAGATAAACCTAATTAGGAGTGAGGGAATTAATTAAACTAAGAAAAATGAACTTCATGGTATTTTTATGAAAGGAGTACGGTTTTGCAAAGAACTTATCATTTCATATGAAAAAGTTTGATTAAATTGGTTTGTGGGTGATTAATAGTCAACATGAATATGGGTGGATAATATGTATTAGGTGACAAGTGGAAATTTAGAGAAAAACCGAATCGGAAATCGGTTTGACCGATTTCCGTCGGGTTCCAAAAAGTCGTATTTTTATCTTAAAGAAAAGAGAGATAGAAGAAGGTGGGACTTACGATTTGGATAAGCTAAGGAAGCTAGAGGTCGTGGTGGTTGTCGATTCGTTGAAAACGTCGCGAAGGTCCTGATCCGGTCGCCGGAATCCGTTGTCGATTTCGGCAGCGCTTCGCTTCTCGCTCTTCGTACCGAGTTCTCGAGAATTTGGGAGAGTGGACTTAGAGTTGTGAAGGGAAAAGGTAGAGTATAGGGGTCTTTATATAGGGCTAGGCTAGGGTTAGGGTTAGGGTTAAAAAAATATTTAAAAAATATAAAAAACATTAAAAATTCATTAAATTTTGTCTTAAAAGAGATTTATTGGAAAATTGGTAACCGTACAAAAAAATTAGAGTATGCAGTTGAATAGACTAGGTCAACACGAATTTTTTTCGTGTTGACGACTCGGCCGAGTCGGGTCTCGTTGGGACGGGCTCGGTCTGGGGGGAATTTTGGCATACTTTAATTTTCTTGATTCGCGATAAATCGTGAGTTATGGCTGTTTGACCATTTGACTTTACAAAAAATTTAAAACAAAAAGATATAAAAATTATGTGGGGTATGGGATTCGAACTCTAGCGGCTTGGTTCAGCAATGCAAGGTATTACCAATGAGCTACAAGCTCCTTCTCGTAATTATTGTAAGGAATTAGATACTTAAATTGTTTCCAGCAATATCAATACTCCAAGTGTACACTATATTTAAAGCAAATTTTTGGTATACAAAATTGGAGTTGTTACAATCTATCCTCCTTACAAAAATTTCGTCCTCGAAATTTACATCTTTTATTTAAGGACTAATTTACAAAAAGGTGCGGATATCTTGCACGCATCTCATCCTCCCTTTCCCACGTGGATTCTCCTGGAGTGTCTTTCCTCCACATTATCCGGACCAAATTAACTTCTTTGTTCCGAAGTGTCTTCACTTTCCTATCCAGGATCTCCACAGGTTGTTGCTCACAAGACAAATCAGGCTGTATCGTGAGCTCGGAATGATCTAGTACATGGCTGGGGTCACTCACATACCTTCTGAGTTGGGATATATGGAACACGTTATGCACTCCTTCTAATGAGGGTGGGAGCGCTAAACGATATGCCACTTCACCGACTCGTTCGAGTATATCGAACGGTCCAATGTATCTTGGACTCAACTTTCCCCGTCTTCCAAATCTGATCACTCCGCGGTTCGGAGAGATTTTCAGGAATACATGATCTCCTGGCTGGAACTCCAAGTGTCGTCTCTTCGCATCAGCCCAGTGTTTCTGTCTATATTGGGCTATGCGCATTCTTTCCCTGATAGTACGAACCACATCAACGGTCGCTACTATCATCTCTGGTCCAAGGAGTTCTCTATCTTCGATGTCATCCCAACTTAATGGCGATCGACACTTCCTACCATATAATGCTGCAAAAGGTGCAATTCCTATACTTGCTTGGTAGCTGTTGTTGTACGCAAACTCCACAAGATGTAGGTGATCTTCCCACGATCCTTTGAAGTCGAGCATACATGCTCTGAGCATATCCTCCAAGATCTGAATAGTTCGTTCCGACTGACCATCTGTTTGTGGATGATAAGCCGTGCTGAAGTTCAGATTTGTTCCCAAGCTAACTTGCAGACTTTGCCAAAATTGCGATCGGAACCTGGTGTCACGATCGGAGACAATGCAGACCGGTACTCCATGAAGTCTCACAATTTCCTGTATGAGTTCATGGGTATTAGAGATAGTACATTATGAAGAGTTCAAATCTTAAATTAGATTATTACCTCCATGTACTTCTTCGCTAATGTCTCAGTTGATTGGCCAACTCGAAATGGGATGAAGTGAGCCGACTTTGTGAGTCGATCCACAATAACCCAAATCGCATCGATACCCTTTGTGATGCGAGGAAGAGCAGTTACAAAGTCCGTCGTGATGTGCTGCCACTTCCATTTTGGGATTGGTAACGGTTGAAGTAGTCCAGCTGTCCTGTGATGTTCAGCCTTTACTTGCTGGCACACTAAACATTTTGCGACGCTTCTGGCTACTTCACGCTTCATTCCATGCCACCAATAATTCTGACTTAGATCTTTGTACATTTTGGTACCTCCAGGATGTACTGAATAGGAAGAGCTGTAAGCTTCTTTCATTAACTCTTCCCGAATAGGACCCTTTGGTACACACAATCTGCTGCCGTATCTCAAAGATCCGTCTTCATGGATGATGAAATCTGCTCTGAGTCCATTCTCCACTTGTTCTCTGATCTTTTGCAACTTAGCATCGCTGGCTTGAGCTGCTTTGATCTGATTGACAATAGTTGATTGAACTTGTAGATTCATCAAATTTGAAACATCACCTGGCATGACTAGTTCAATCTCCATCTGATGTAGGTCCTGCTGAAGCTTCCACTGGGCGGTGAGATTCATTGCTAATGGTTGACGACTAAGAGCATTAGGTACTACGTTCACCTTTCCTGGATGATATTGCAAATTGATGTCGAAGTCCGCCATAAGTTCTAACCATCTTCTCTGCCGCATATTCAACTCCTTCTGAGTAAACACGTACTTCAGACTTTTATGATCTATGTAGATGTTCACTCGTTCACCAAGTAAGTAGTGGCGTCAAATCTTGAGAGCAAAAATAACAGCTGCCAACTCTAGATCATGCGTCGGATAATTGCGCTCATGAGTCTTCAGTTGTCTTGAAGCATAAGCCACAACCTTACCGTGCTGATGTAGAACACATCCTAATCCCTTACCGGATGCATCGCAATGCACTTCGAATCCTCCCGACTGATCCGGTATGACGAGAATAGGTGCAGATGTCAGTCTTGACTTGAGTTCTACGAAAGCTTGCTCGCATGCTTCTGACCATACAAATTCTTCATCTTTTCGTGTGAGCTTGGTCAGGGGTGTTGCTATTTTCGAAAAGCCTTCAATGAATCTTCTGTAATATCCAGCTAAACCCAAGAAACTCCGAATATCCTTCACTGATTTTGGTGTAGGCCATTCGCTGACTGCTGAAACTTTTGCTAGATCCACGGAAATCCCTTCTCCTGATACGATGTGTCCAAGAAAACCAACCTGTTTTAGCCAAAACTCGCACTTACTGTACTTGGCATAAAGCTGATGCTGACGAAGAGTTTCTAGGACAATTCGTAAGTGCTCCGCATGCTCATTCCGATTCTTAGAATATACCAGGATGTCGTCGATGAAGATGACAACGAACCTGTCTAAATACTCCCGGAAAACTTGGTTCATAAGATTCATGAAGATTGCTGGTGCATTGGTCACTCCAAATGGCATTACTAGAAATTCGTAATGTCCATAGCGAGTTCTGAAAGCTGTTTTGTGAATATCAGCTTTCTTGACCTTCACTTGATGATAACCTGAACGAAGATCTAGTTTAGAGAAGACACAAGATCCACTTAGCTGATCGAATAAATCGTCGATGTGCGGGAGTGGATACTTTTTCTTTATAGTAACTTCGTTCAAGGCCCTATAGTCGATGCACATTCTGTATGAACCTTCCTTCTTCTTCACCAATAGTACAGGTGCTCCCCAACTTGAAGTGCTGGGACGAATCCATCCTTTCGCCAATAATTCGTCCAACTGTGTTCGAACTTCCTTCAATCCTTCCGGACTTAGTCTATACGGTGCTTTGATCACTGGTTGTGCTCCTGGTACTAAGTCAATACTGAATTCAAGAGCTCGATCGGGAGGCAAACCTGATATATCATCAGGGAAAACATCGTCGAACTCTCGAACTACCTCCGGTCTTGATTCTTCCTCTGCCTGAGCTGCTGTAACTACTGCTTCCCTTGGCTTTGCTTTGTAAGCACTTGGCTCCAGGGTGCGATCTCCACTCTTGAAATAGAAAACCGGATGATCTGGAATCTCAAATACTACCCTCCTTTGACGACAGTCGATGGTAGCATAAAAGGTTCCAAGCCAGTCCATTCCTAGAACCACATCGAAGTTTAGTATGTCCAGTACTTTGAAGTCAGCGTAAAACTCTCGACTGCAGACGATTACTGGACACATGCTGTATCCCATAGTTGCCTTTAGAACACCATTTCCAGAACTGACGTTCCAGCTGGATACAAGCGGTGAGACTAGAATCGCATGGGTTCGGACAAACCGTTGCGACATAAAACAGTGGGATGCTCCAGTATCAAATAGTGCAAGTGTCACGATCCGCAGGGCACGGACGTGACTGGCACTTAAATTTACGAAACGTCTCAAGACGTCCGTAAAATAAGTAAGCCAAAGCCCAGAAACCAAAACCAAAAAGCAAAAGAGTGAAGAAAAACCGATCAATTGAAAGTGAGTTTATCAAATAAGTCATATAAAACCTTTTTATAAACAATATCAATTTTTTTCCGAAAATTTCGGCAGAGTCTCCTTTGTAAATACTGGCCCCCAAAATGGGTACAACAAGAATATATGTAAATCCAACAATTATGACATCCCCAAGCGGGAGCTAGCTCTTCGCCACAAGGCGGTCACAAATCCCACGCAATATAAAACAACAACATGCAAAATAATCATGAATGAGCATGAGAAAAACAGCATGTCGACTCAAGTGAGCTCGACCCCAAAATACAGCATAAAAAGTCCACAAATCTCACAGTCTCATCTCTAGGTCAATATACAACAATACTGGTAGATACAGTAGATGGAGTATACTAGATACAAAGAATATACAAGGTGGTGCAAAAATAATAATATAACCCACCTAAGAGCAAAACCTCGAGTCCAGGCAAAAAAGGCAAAAGAAGCAAGTGCGCCCGTCGCTACTGAACTGACGGAGCGGGCCTGCAAAAGGCTGTGGCACAACGGGGGTGAGTTGCCAACTCGTGAGTAATAAATAATATCTACACAGGCTATCGAATGCATGCACACAAGCATCCTAGCATCTAAAATACAGGTAAGGCAGGACATAATAGCAGGTATGTATACAATATGAATATACTAGCAGGTATGAATGCAATGCGAATCAACTCATGATCTGAATGTGTAAGTATAAGAATCATGTTTTTATCCTTTAGGAATCTCTTTTGAAATACCAGCACAATACCAATAGAATCAACAAGAACCTGTGTCCAGCAACGACACCTCAAAACTATCACAAATCTCATATATCCATGTCATAGTATCTCTGGCCTTAGCCATCCGGCTGACCCATCTCAATATCAATATCTCATCATCTCGCGGCCACGGTCGGTATCCTCTGGATATCCGCCGTGCCAAACAGTCACCGGTAGGTAATCTGTCCCCTGCCAGGCTCATCGTCAGCACCACGAGCTTCTTGCCCCGGGGTACCTTACCGGGCCCACCATGTACCCGAGACGGTTCATCCAACTCCTCGAAACGGGTCTCAAAAACCACAGCAAACTCATGGTGGACGACACTTACATCACTAGAAAACCGCAATTTACATATTTTAAAAAAAGTAATAAGTTTAGGAATTTTTGCGGCTTTCCCCCGAAATCCAGAAATATCATAAAATCTCATGAAATCCTCATAAGTACATATGTCAATGATAATGAATGCATATGGTATCAATAATCAAGTTGCGATGTGTGATTAATAGACTAGGCATGAACAAATAATATGATGAGGTACATGCACATGAATAGCAATCCTACGATTTTATTTTAAGGAATTAAAGGCAATAGCACAAGTTTAAATATCAATTATAGTAAAAGGTTTCAATTTATAGGTTATCTAGTGTGGTGGCATGGCAATTGCCAGGGCGTGGGTGTAAGCATGAATAGTGCTCGTGCTGCATATAAAAACCCTGGCAATGGTGCAGGTGTCCTATAGAATGGGTTCGCATATATATGTCAATATAAGGCATGAATGTAGCAAATAATCATACAAGTATTACACCCCTAAGTACTAACATTACTAAGAATCTTTTTAAGCTACTAAAACTATCGGGCGGCTTGCGCCATCCAACGATAGTCCCCCGTAGATGTTACATCTACTCACCGGAATCCCTAGCTAGTCACGTCCAGTCACCGCTTTCCCCTTTCGTGCCGCGTCTGACGTCTCCGCGACCGAACCTGGAATTTACATCAATACCAAACATAAGGTTACATACCATGAAACGACGCAAATCCCAAATGAAAATACTGACGTTCACAAGCTAGGTACAACGTGCACAAGGTGCGCGAAACACACGCGAAAATCGCAAAAACTAACTAAAATCGTCGATTTGGTCGCCCGGCAAAGCTAAAACCCGATCACTCAAAAATCCGCACTCACACCTCCTAAATGTCATAGGATAAGCCAATACAATCATCAAGATATCAAAAATAATTCATCACATAATTTTATAACAAAACTAGTAAGCATAAACATTCCAAAAATCGGCGCAACATCGCCGTTTTGCGATAAAAAGGACTACAATCTAGCATAATCACCCAAGTCACACCATTAGATAGCCACTACACAAAATTTCAACACATTAACCATGCTTCAAAACCTATATTCCACAACCAAACCCTTTCTTGATTTTTATCAATAGCAATTACAATCAAAATCCAAACTAGAAAAACTTAAACTAACACTAATTTGAAACCCAATAGCAAGTTCACCTCTTAGATTTAGGTTAGAAAAACACTAGATAGCAAAATAAATTAATTAACCTAATAATGGTTTTCTAAACCCTAACTAAAATTCAAGACATGAACTAAAAAAAAACTAGATTAGGATTTAGCTAAAATTTTAATACTAACACAACATGCAAGTCCTAATTAGCACACTTTAACTACAATGTAACCATTTGATTAGAAGTTATACCTCAAAAGTTCAATCCTAAGCTTGCTCAAGCCTCCCAAGACACCTCCTTTCTCCAAGATTTAAACCAATTTGTGCTTGAAAAGAGATAGAATAAGGTTTTGTGTTGAATTTGTGAAGGAAATTGTGGATTTTTCTTGGATTTTGATGGAATTTGACACAAATGAAATGGGAAAAAAAACTGTGCTGATGCAGGAAGCTCTCGGCCAAGGGGAGGATGGGGAGAAAGTGAGGGGATTGTGTGGAAAAATTCAAAGTCAAAGGACCCCCCCCCCATACCTCCTAAACCCATACTTCAAATTAGTATATTTTATTCCATTTCAAACACTTTCCTTCACAAGAATGAAGTCAAACAAGAGTGAGAAAAAAACACACATGGGCTGTTGGTGTTAGGGCCGGCCAAAAGAGGGGTGAGGTTGTGAGTGATTGCACAAAAAAAATTTTATGCAAAAAGACCCCCCACAAGTCCAAAATTGCAAGTTTAAGCTTAAATTCAATAAATTTCGTTTTCCATAATAAAAATTAGTTAAAACATGAAATAAAATACTAAAAAATTATATTACAACTAGATTTTAATTAACATGATTTTAAAGCTTAAATTTAGCCCATTTAAATTTGTATTTATCGCTAATTAAATGTATTTTCTTACCGGCTTAAAATAATTTTAAAAATTGAAAAAATTAGGGAAAATTTTTAAACGACCAGAATTTCATAAGTAACTCATTTGCTACTAAAAACTAGCAATTACCTAACCAAATTAGGTATAATTAGTCCTAAACTGCAAAATAACAAAAAAGACGATTTACGGAAAAATACCAAATTTTCACCGATTTTCGGGAAAACACCAAAACGACATTTCAAGGCGTTACAGCAAGTGCAGGTAGTGAAGCTACTAGGATTGTACCTAAGGTATTAGGGATAGGTTTTAGGTATAGGGAAAGTGTCTAGGTAAACAAAACTAAAAGATGAGTTTGAGAAAGAAAGTTTACCAGTAATGACTTGGCCAGTGGCCTCAGCTTCTTCCACAGACATCATGAAAGCCTGGCGCTTTGACACATTCCTCCTGGCCTGAGGAGCATTCCTCTGAACGTTCCTTTGAGCTTGATGGAACTGTCGAGAAGGTGGTGCAGCCTGTGGTCCCCTAGGTGGTGCAGGCAGTGCAAGTCTGGAAGCAGGTGCCGGAAGAGCTGGTCGCTGCTGATAAGTATTTGCTGGCCTGGGTGCAGCAACTGAGTTCTGCCTTTGGGGACAAGATCCAATATCATGAGTGGCTGAACCGCAGACTAAGCAGAGGCGGTTAGCTCGACGGCAGTCCTTCATCATATGTCCAGTTCTCTTGCAGTAGGTGCAAAAGGCTGGGCTAGAACGATGAGTTGGTACTCCGGGTCGTCTCGGCACGAAAGATGGTCTGGACGTGGCTCCACCTGCCATCTGGTTGGTAGGGCGCTTGACTCCTGCAGACTGAGGTCTGCCCCTCTCTTTTATCACTGCCTCATAACTGCGGGCAGCTTCCAGGGCTTCCTCATGAGTCAAAAACTTTCCTGTGGCTAGAGCAGCCTTGATCTCTGTGTCCAAACCTTACTGAAAACGACGGGTTCTGATCTCGTCCGTCGGTATCAGGTGTGCCGCGAATCTGTTTAAAGATTGTGTTAGCTGTGTGATATGTGATAATTAAAATAGAACTATTATGACATATTTTACCGGCTCAACATGGTGAATTCAGCGTCGTATTCATCTACCGATTTCTTCCACATTGATCCCTGCTGTAGATGAATAAACTGCTGCTCCATAGCGAACCTGGCAGTCACAGGGAAATATTTTGCGTCAAACTTCTCGCGAAATGTCTTCCATTCAATCGGCTGCGCTAGACGGGTTTCTTCCGCCTTCCACCAATTTCGAGCATTATCCGTGAGCTGTAGTTTTGCTACACGGACCCAAGCGTTATCTGGCACTTGAGCTGCTGCCAAATCGTCTTCGATGCTTTGTGCCCATTCTTCTGCTTCGAGAGGGCTTCCTTTACCAGAGAACTGCTTTGGGTGCAAAGCCCAAAATTGCTTTACTCCCGGTGCATCGTTATCAGGACGGCTCAGAAGTTGTTGTTGTCCCTCGAGAAGACTGCGGATCGCATCGAATAGCATCGTTTGCTCAGTGTGTGGTGCCGGAACAACTGGTGTGAGAGGTAGTGCTAGTGGGGTGTTATTGACGTTGGTGCTGGTGTTGTTCGGGGAATCCATAATCCTGAAGAAAAATTTGGATTAGGACAGAATCAAATACATGAAATGATAAGATTCAAGGAATAGAGATTTGCAAGTTTCAAAGAACATGAATTGTAAAGAATGTTTTAGTTGCTGGTTCTTGTGTTATATTGCTTAGGTTGTTCACGCAGACCAGAACTGCATGACAGGGATTCATACAGCTCTGACCTGCATGGGCCACCAACAAAACCTGTCACGCCCCGCTTCCCAGTGTACGGCGAAGTGGACGCGACGAGGCCCTCTACGTATATACTCAGAAGTATATACGCTAAGCGTAACTAAGCAATATAAAGTAAATCACAAAAGACGAATAATATAAAAATAACAGCAACTTTTATTAATAACATTCTTTTTACAATGCAGGAAAAGAAAATACAACTGGAATGAAAAGCAATGCCTAAACAGTGGCATAACAGGAAATGAAATAAACTGGAAAGAACAAGGTACAATTATCTAGAGCTCTGGGTCTGCCTGGAACTGCTCCAAATCTTCGCCGGTGGGCTCAATCTCAGCTTGGTCCAACGCACCTGACGACATTCAAAGAAGAAAGAGATAGAATGTCGTCAGCGAACAGGTCGCTCGGTAAGTCCCAAAGATAAGAAGAATGAGAATGACAGAGTAACAGTATTATATTGTTTAATATTATGGAACATTGTGTAACGCTGTTGTTTGTAGCTTGGTACAGAAAGATGCCAGTGTATACGAGGGGGATCTCTATATGCTAGAGATCATGGCAAAAGGAAAGTACAAGGAACCGTTATGCCACGGTACAACAGCAACAGGATTCAGGTTATGTGTCTTAATCTGACCACCTCGTGCCACCTTTAACACCTTCCGTACCAATCTACCCCTTAAACCCCGTAGTGTTTTAACAGTAATGTGGTATTGGAATATGTAAGTTGGGTGACTGACCAAAACCATGATATCAGTAAACATGTTACAACCGTATAATCAGGTAAATGGAATATCAGGATAACGGATGGATATCCATGGTTTGATTCAGTCAAAAGGAATATATTGTTAACTGGATTCAGGGTTTCATGTATTCAAATTGGGTGGAGTATAAAAGAATATAGGATGACTTGAATCATATTCGAGTCAGGAATAGTCAGACTCTAACCCGAGTCAGACTAAAAGAAAGATAATTTGAAGTCCAATATTAGTTAGGGGCTTTTTTGTAATTTGTAAAACTTGAGGGGGTTTTCTGTAAAAAGTACTTTTGTATAGTTTTCAAAATACACCTCAAGTATTTAATAATCGTCTTTATTGTTATAATGAATGTGTATTTTATTTGTGTTATTTTAGTAAATATATCCTAATAAAAGTATTAATTGTTTTATTTGAAATTCATGGTATTTTAGTGTAACTTTTAATCTTGTAATTTTTAGAAAAGTGTGGAAACTTTATATTATGATAAAATAGGTATTTAAATGTTAATTATATATATTAACACATGAATAATTTTATATAAATATTTTATTTAGAAAAATCCCATCTTCCTTAAATATCGTATTTTAAACCTTTCGAGACCGAATACTCCTTGCGGAGGTCTGAATCTCGCACTACTAGCCTGCGGGTGCACGATGAACCGTACTATCCCTAACAGGTTCCTCAAAAGTGGGTTGTAGCGGCGCTTTGCTTAGGTTTAGCAAATACTTTTTATTTGGGAAAACGGTTTTATAAATATGGGGTATTTAATTGCAAAAAAAGTATAGTTTTCCGTATTTTAGTTGTTAGGGTTTCCTAAGCCAACTAGCCTACTTCTAAGGTCTAAATGATAAGTCACTAGAAGCCTCAAATCGCCTCTTCACCGCCAATTGTGGCCAGGTAAGTACAAGTGAGGAGGGAGGGATCCGCTCACGAATCGTGAGACGGGCCTTTTAAAGTTACCCAAGCTCACTTGCTTAGCCTAAACACCACAAAGTCAGTTTAGATAAACGATCGATGTCCATGACCAATCGTGTTTTCATTTTATTAAAAGATTTTATCTGGAAAAGTTACAACTTAAAGCTTTAAATAAAAGTTATAAAGATTATGGTATTTTAGTGAAAAAGTCCTGTAATTCCGTATTCTGTATTTTTGATATTTATCAATTAGGGTTATATTGAGTGTGTGTAGGGGTAGGTCATTACCCCGTGACTTATATTAAGTTTTGGTGAAGTTTAAAGGTAAAACATGACAAGTTAAAGTTGAAGGTATTAAAGCGCAAGAATACGGTATTTAAAAACGTTATCATTTTATGTGTGAAATTTCATTCAAATTGGATTCTACAAGTTTAGTGATCAAGATAAACCTAATTAGGAGTGAGGGAATTAATTAAACTAAGAAAAATGAACTTCATGGTATTTTTATGAAAGGAGTACGGTTTTGCAAAGAACTTATCATTTCATGTGACAAAGTTTGATTGTGGGTGATTAATAGTCAATATGAATATGGGTGGATAATATGTATTAGGTGACAAGTGGAAATTTAGAGAAAAACCGAATCGGAAATCGGTTTGACCGATTTCCGCCGGGTTCCAAAAAGTCGTATTTTTATCTTAAAGAAAAAAGAGATAGAAGAAGGTGGGACTTACGATTTGGACAAGCTAAGGAAGCTAGAGGTCGTGGTGGTTGTCGATTCGTTGAAAACGTCGTGAAGGTCCTGATCCGGTCGCCGGAATCCGTTATCGATTTCGGCAGCGCTTCGTTTCTCGCTCTTCGTACCGAGTTCTCGAGAATTTGGGAGAGTGGATTTAGAGTTGTGAAGGGAAAAGGTAGAGTATAGGGGTCTTTATATAGGGTTAGGCTAGGGTTAGGGTTAGGGTTAAAAAAAATATTACAAAAATATAAAAAACATTAAAAATTCATTAAATTTTGTCTTAAAAGAGATTTATTGGAAAATTGGTAACCGTACAAAAAAATTAGAGTATGCAGTTGAATAGACTAGGTCAACACGAATTTTTTTCGTGTTGACGACTCGGCAGACCGGCCGAGTCCGGCCGGCGGCGCCGGCCGATTCGGCCGAGTCGCGGCCGAGTTGGGTCTCGTTGGGACAGGCTCGGTCTGGGGGGAATTTTGGCATACTTTAATTTTCTTTATTCGCAATAAATCGTGAGTTATGGCTGTTTGACCATTTGACTTCACAAAAAATTTAAAACAAAAAGATATAAAAATTATATGGGGTATGGGATTCGAACTCTGGTGGCTTGGTTCAGCAATGCAAGGTATTACCAATGAGATACAAGCTTCTTCTTGTAATTATTGTAAGGAATTAGATACTTAAATTTTTTCCAGCAACATCAATACTCCAAGTGTACACTATATTTAAAGCAAATTTTTGGTATACAAAATTGGAGTTGTTACATCAGCGGAAAAGTACGGTTATAATTTATGTCCGTTTACTTTGAAAAGGGAAGCATCTTTAGGATTTTTTATATCTACTGCACCGTGCGGGTATACATACCGCACCACAAAAGATCTTATCCAACGAGATCTCAGCTTACCTGGATGAAGATAGAGACGGGTATCGTAAAGAAGGATTTGTTGTCCTGGTGTGAATGTCTTTTGCAAAAGGTGTTTGTCGTGAAACACTTTTGTCTGTTTCCTTACTATAACCGCGTTATTGTAGGCTTCATCATGAAGCTCGTTCAGCTCGTTTAATTGCAGCTTCTGATAGCTGCCCGCTTGGTCAATATCGAAGTTAAGCTCTTTAATTGCCCACATTGCCCTATGTTCGATCTCGACAGGGAGGTGGCAAGTCTTCCCAAACACAAGCCGATAAGGAAACATGCCAAGTTCGGTCTTATATGCAGTACAAAATGCCCAAAGAGCATCGTCGGTTTAGAAGACCAATCTTTACGGTTCTTAGAAACCGTTTTCTCCAAGATTTGCTTGATTTGTCGATTGGAGACTTCGGCTTGCCCGCTCGTTTGGGAATGATAGGGCGTAGAAACCTTGTGGTTGATTGAATATTTCCGCATCAAATCCTCGAAAGACCAATTGCAGAAATGCGTCGCATTGTCGCTAATGATGGCGCGAGGGTGGCCGAACCGAGAAATGATAGTTTCTTTAAGAAACTTAACGGCAATCTTGTTATCATTAGTACGGCTCGGTACTGCTTCAATCCATTTAGAGACATAAACAACCGCTAAGAGAATGTATAAGTTCCCAAAAGAGTTGGGAAACGGGCCCATGAAATCAATTCCCCACACATCAAATATCTCAATAAATAAAATTGGTTAGAGCGGCATCTCGTTCTTTCATGAAATCCGGCCCATGTGCTAATACCATGAACAAGTTTTGCAATAATCATGTGCATATTTGAAAACCGTTGGACAATAAAAGCCGCATTGCAAAACTTTTTCCGCAGTTTTTCTTGAGCCAAATTGACCGCCATATGCTTGATCATGGCAGAAGGATAACACATTCTTGAACTCATTATTAGGGACACACCGACGAATGATCTGATCAGGACAATACTTGAACAAATAAGGTTCGTCCCAGTAAAAGTGTTTTACCTGGGATAAAAATCTGTGATTGTCTTGATTTGACTATTCGCTGGGTAGAAGTCCAGTTGCTAAATAGTTTACAATATCAACGAATCAAGGTTCGCAAGATAAGGTCAAGAGATGTTCGTCCGGAAAAGAATCATTTATTGGCAAGGTCAACGTTGGTGAAGAAGAAAGTCGTGAAAGATGGTCGGTTACGACGTTTCCACATCCACTTTTGTCTTTTATGATAAGATCAAATTATTGTAACAAGAGGATACAACGTATTGGCCTGGATTTAGCATCATTCTTTGCGAAAAGATGCCTTAAGCGGAATGATTGGTATAAACTACGACTAGTGAGCCAATTAGGTAGGACCTGAATTTTTCTAACGCAAAGACAACTGCCAAGAGTTCCTTCTCGGTGGTTGTATAGTTCATTTGGGCATCATTAAAGATCCTACTCGCATAATAAATGACATGCGACATCTTATCGATGTGCTCTCCTAAGACTGCACCGATAGAAAAGTTGAATGCATCACACATAAATTCATTCTGCAGAGAATTTAATTCTCGATTATAAGTCAGAAGCTTATAAGGGGGTCTGTGTATATTAGATTCAATCTTTTAGGCTCCTATTTCTAGGAGCAAAAGAACTGTCAATTAGTTGAGAACATATCTCCTTTAGAGATTTTGATTGATTTCATAATCAAGATGTGATTTTTTAATCGGTGTTGGATCTTTGATCCAGGGTTCTCTTTTTAACAGAGAATTGAGAGCATCTCTCATTGAGAGATCTTGATTGATTTCATAATCAATCAATGGTGTTTAAATCACCGGTGGATCTTAGATCCAAGTGCTCTCTGTTTAACAGAGTACATCTTTCTTGTTATAAAACAAGATTGAGAGAATATTTTCCATAGAATTTAATTATATCTCATGATTGAACGGTGATTTTTAGTCACCGTTGGATTCTTGATCCAAAGGTCCTCTGTTTAACAGAGCGTCTCTTTCTTGTTTTAGAAAGATTAGGAAAATATTTTTCCATATATAATTTAATTCTATCAGAAGTAATTGCTTCAAATCTTGATGGTGGCGCTCACGTGCTTTGCACGTGGGCGCTACCAAAGGTGTTGACATAAGCGCCACGTGCATTGCATGTGGGTGCTGCTAACACTAGTAAAATAGGGGGTTGCCCCTACGGATATTGGAATCCGTAGGGGCAGATTTAACCTGGCCCTACGGATTAATCCGTAGGGGCAGATTTAACCTGGTCCTACGGATTAATCCGTAGGGCTAAAAGGTTGCCCCTACGGGCACAGACGTCCAAGAATAAAAATATTAATTCTTAATTTGGTGTTTGCCCCTACGGAGCCGCAAACAAAGGACCTACGGGTATATCCGTAGGGGAAAGTAAATATCGATTTAACAAAAGCCCAGATCGATCGCCTACGCTCACTTTCTCTCTCTCTCTCGATCGCGCGCGAAAAAATCCCCAAATCGCCACGCCGTCGTCGCCACCGTCGTTCTCCTCGTCGCCACCGCCGGTTTCGTCGCCACCCGCAGTTCTCGTCGCCACCGCGGTTCAGGTCGTCGCCAGCGCCGTTCAGGTCATCGCCCCAGCCCCAGCAGCAGCCGTTCAGGTGAGTAAATCTCGAGGTAAATTAAAGAATTTTTGGATTATTTTGGGCTTAGGGTTCATGGCTGGGTCTGGGGTTGCGCGCGCGAGTTGGGGTTGGGCAAGGGTCGCGGTCGGGGTCGGGGTCGGGGTCGGGGTCGGGGTAGGGTTAAGGTTGGGATTCGGCTGCTGCTGGGGTGGGGCTGGGGTTAGGGTTTGCCTTAGGGTTGGTGTTGGGGTTTAGCTGGCCGCGCTGGGGTTAAGGCTTGGTTGGGGCTGGGCTGGGGCTGGGGGCTGGGGCTGGGGCTGGGTTGGGGTTAAGTGGTGGGGAGTTAGAAAAAAACAAGAAAATGAAAGAGTAATGAATGTGAGAAATTAAGAATGAGAAAAATTGCAAAAAAAATTTGTTGACAAGAAAATGAGAGAGTAATGAATGTGAGAAATTAAGAATGAGAACAATTGCACAGAAAAAGCTATGCTTGACTAGGGGGGATGGTTCTATGTGCTTTCAGAGAGCAACTTGGGGTTAAGGTTAGGTGGATTGATGACAACAAAATACCATAATTTATAACTATATTACTCATATAATGTGTATGTCATGTGAAAGCTAGATGAAGGTCGAGGCAAGCACAATAAATTTGTTGGATGGGATAATGTCAATAGGAGCTCAATGCTATTTGGAAAAATAATAATTCAAAGACATAGTGGAGTTTCCGATTGGTGGCATGGACTAGTTTAATGTATGTAGTTGGTTTGATTTATGAAAAAATGGGGAGACAACATGCATGTATGCATATAGGTAACATCTGCCAATATGCCATATCCAGACCGCAATCTATTTTTGCCTACAGGCTAATATGAAAATATCGGCCCGCTTATATGACATAATCAAAGTTGTTAAATCTTGATACGGTTTGTGTTTCGTTTTTTTATTTATCAGTTCTATCAATGTTGCGTATAACGCTTTATGATATCAGTATCCTATATTTGTAGTTTTAATTGTTGATTGTTATAGATGAATACCATTGCAATAATAGTTTTTGGTTGATGAATGCTATTGCAATGTAGGATGATCAGTTCTATCAATCTTGATCTTAATGGTTTAAAATCATGTTACACATACAACACGAATGCACAACAAACGCATAATTAGAAAGCGATTCGAGATATTCAGGTTAAAACCAATATATGATACTCGATGATAATATGAAACCTTCATATTCCCATCGATACTCATATATGAAACTAAAAGCGCCACTTAGTCCCCGTCTATCGGTTAACATACGTGCGATGCTCGTCGTGACCTAGAACTATACGAAGGTTGTTAAATATCGGACAGTATAGCTCGATACTAACAACCGTCGTATAGTCTACGCGACGAGAAAATTCAATCGTATGGTAACCCATAGATTTGTCCCGTGTGGACAAGTTAAGAATGTATAAAGCAAACGTCTTCATTCACTTGTGTTTTCATCCGTTTCGAGATATTTCGTCGGTACCTTTCCGCTGGTTCTCCGTGTATAAAGATAGATTAGATGTTCATTTCAACGTTGTTTCACAGCTTTGAAATGATTATCTATTCTATTACAGTGTACTCGGAGAACAACGGGGAGGTGCTGCCGAAATTTACTCGAAACGGTTGAAAGCATAAGTGATGGGCGTTCGCTCTATACATTCTTAATGGGATAGAAGCCTACCCCCGACAGCCGGAACACACACATACAACAAGAATACACAACAAACGCATAATTAGAGAGCGATTCGAGATGTTCGGGTTAAAACCAATATATGATACTCGATGATAATATGAAACCTTCATATTCCCATCGATACTCGTATATGAAACTAAAAGCGCCACTTAGTCCCCGTCTATCGGTTAACATACGTGCGATACTTGTCGTGACCTAGAACTATACGAAGGTTGTTAAATATCGGACAGTATAGCTCGATACTAACAACCGTCGTATAGTCTACACGACGAGAAAATTCAATCGTATGGTAACCCATAGATTTGTCCCGTGTGGACAAGTTAAGAATGTATAAAGCAAACGCCTTCATTCACTTGTGTTTTCATCCGTTTCGAGATATTTCGTCGGTACCTTTCCGCTGGTTCTCCGTGTACAAAGATAGATTAGATGTTCATTTCAACGTTGTTTCACAGCTTTGAAATGATTATCTATTCTATTACAGTGTACTCGGAGAACAGCGGGGAGGTGCTGCCGAAATTTACTCGAAACGGTTGAAAGTACAAGTGATGGGCGTTCGCTCTATACATTCTTAATGGGATAGAAGCCTACCCCCGACAGCCGGAACACATACATACAAACGCATAATTAGAGAGCGATTCGAGATGTTCGAGTTAAAACCAATATATGATAATATGAAACCTTCATATTCCCATCGATACTCATATATGAAACTAAAAGCGCCACTTAGTCCCCGTCTATCGGTTAACATAATGTGCGATAATTTATTCTTTTCAACGACAAACGCACACACAAAACATATACACGGATTTTCTCCTTTGTCAGTAACTATCCCGTTCTTATATTTCTCAATATAGTCAGCATAACCTACAATTTATATGTTATTCAGTCTAACATGGCCCATGAGTACGTCAGAGTTAAGGACTGGATGTATGTGGATTGGAAACAACATATGCAACCTAAGTTTGTCGCAGGAGTTGCTGCTTTCCTTGAATTTGCACGCGCACATAATAAGATCATAATAGAGAAGATTCTCTGTCCGTGCGATAGATGTGGCAATAAGTACTGGCAGAAGGTAGAATTGGCAGAGCTTCATATTGTAAAACATGGATTTACTAGACTTTATTCAAGTTGGAAATATCACGGGGAAGGAGAAGAATGCAGTACTGCGGTAGAAGAAGAAAGAGAACACGATAATGCGGCAGGAGAAGAAGAATTCGGTAATACGGCAGGAGACGGAAATTTATTTCCATCAGAAGAAATGGAGGATATGGTAGAGGCTGCCCTAGGTGAATCTATTCGTACCGAAGATGACATTCCTTCCGGTCAAGGACCGCATGCGGATAAATATGAAAATTTCATGAATGATGTTAGGAAACCAATTTATGAGAATGCGAAGTATTCCACCCTCTCATGGTTCGTCCAACTTTTCCAGATTAAGTGCCTAAATGGATGGAGCAACAAGTCATTCACAATGCTTCTTTCGTTCTTGAAAGATTCTATGCCTCCGGGAAATAATGTGCCCGAAAGCTGGTACGAAGCCCAGAAAATGATGTCTAATTTGGGTCTAAAGTGCGAAAAGATTCAAGTATGTCCTAAAAATTATGTGTTGTACCGGAAAGAGAATTCAGATTTGAAAGAGTGTCCAACATGCGGAAACGCCAGGTATAAGCCGAAAGATTCTGATAAGAAGCCTGATATACCTGTGAAGATAGCACGATATTTTCCCATAACACAGAGGCTACAGAGGCTATTCAGGTGCAAGAAAATAGCCGAGGCAATGATTTGGCATCACCGTGCTCCTCCAAGCGAAAATGGAAAAATGAGCCATCCAAGAGATTCACCGGCATGGAAGGATTTCGATAGGAGGCACGCAATATTCAGCAGCGATCCTCGCAATGTCCGGCTCGGACTGACTATCGATGGCTTCTGCCCATTCAACTATATGGCTGGAAGTCACAGTACATGGCCCGTTGTAATGATAATTTATAATCTGTCGCCTTGGTTGGCTATGGACCAATCATACTTTATGATGCCTCTTCTTATCGACGGACCAAACTCACCGGGGAACAATATCGACGTCTATCTCCGACCTCTGATCGAGGAGCTGAAGACTTTGTTCATTGATGGTGTAGAGACGTATGATTCAAACACAAATACAACCTTTATACTGCGTGCGGCTTTAATGTGGACAATTAATGACTTTCCTGCGTATGGAATGCTATAAGGTTGGTCCGTACATGGTCACAAAGCATGTCCTCATTGCCATGAACACACAACATCAAAATTTTTGAATTTTAGCAGGAAGGTTTGTTATTGCGGCCATCGACGTTTTCTGCCTCTAGACCACCCCTATAGGTTAGACACGGTTCACTTTGATGGTCATCAGGAGCTTCTTGGAGCTCCATCCCCATTATCCGGAAAGGACGTGACTGCTAAATGGGATGATTACAATAACGTGACCTTCGGGATGGATCCGACGAAACAGGTCAAACCACAATATTGGAACAAGTTAAGCATTTTCTTCGAGCTTCCGTACTGGTCTACAAATTCAGTGCGTCATTGTCTGGACGTCATGCATATAGAGAAGGGAGTATCAGAGCACATACTTAACTTGCTTCTGTGTAAAGACGGGAAATCGAAAGACAACATGAATGCTCGGATGGATCTACAAGAGTGGGGAATAAGAAGTGAATTGCACCCTAGACCGGTAACGGGTAAACCGGGCAAGTTTGTACTTCCTAATGCCGCTTATCATATGTCACAACCGGAGAAGAAAAGATTCCTGCAGGTGTTGTATGATTTGAAAGTCCCCACAGGTTTCTCAGGATCATTCAGCAAGAAAATAAAAATTGTGAAGGGCAAGATCGATGGGCTGAAAAGTCATGATCACCATGTTATCATGGAGCACCTTCTTCCATTAGCCCTCAGGACTTCTCTCCCCGACTCGGTTGGTCTAGTAATCAACGACCTATGTTGTTTTTTCAGGGAGTTGTGTGCTAAAACACTGGAGGTTGCGACGCTGGATAAACTAGAAAATTCTATTGCGTTGATACTTTGCAAGTTTGAGCGTATTTTCCCACCGTCATTTTTCGATATCATAATACACTTGACAGTTCATCTTGCAACTGAGGCGAAGTTAGCCGGACCAGTACAATATCGATGGATGTATCCCGTCGAGAGGTACGTGTAATTTTTCGTTTCGCGCAATTTATAAATTTATTGTTGTCATGTATGCCCGTATTTATTTATTCAACATATTCTCATTAGGTACCTCTATACTCTTAAGAAGTATATACGCAATAAAAATCGACCAGAGGGTTCTATCATGCAAGGTTATCTTCTTGATGAAGCAACCACATTTTGTTCCCGCTATCTGGACGAGAACATTGAGACAAGGCTTAACCGACCACGAAGAATGCAAGACGGGCCATATGGTAAAGCCGAGTATAAGAGGGTAGACACTATGTTTATCAACAAGATATACCGGTTTATCTTGCTTAATTGCGCATATCTTGAACAAATTAGAAAGTAAGTTCTTTTGGATTAATTGTTATATCTGTGTTTGTGTGTGTATGAAATGACATAATATTAATGTCACAATTACTTGTCGAAAACAGAACTCATTTTAACGAGGTACGTGAGGGGCATCCTGATTGGAACGAAGAATGTTTGGAAAAATACCATCAGGATAATTTTTGTGATTGGGTCACAGATCATGTAAGTTATTCGAATAACATTTTATTGCTATCAGTTTTAATCTAAACTTGTATCGTTATATATTTTGTCGTAAAATTTGTTTTGTTAGATCCACGATCCGAACTTGTCTGCATCATTTGAGAGTGATTCAAGATGTTTAGCTCAATTTCCTAGTATGGAGTTGCATATTACAAAGGATTTGGTGTCCTTGGATACAAATTCGAAGTTAAGGACATAGAAACATCTAGAACCACTCAGAATAGTGGGATTGCGACGGTAGGATCGGACGGTGTGATTTACTATGGGTACTTAAATTGTATACTCGGCATCCACTATCCCGGACGATCAGAACCCTTTTATATATTCCAGTGTACTTGGTACGATCCGCGAACCGATACGGACAGGTGGAGAAGCAGTCTTGGGACTTGGAAAGATGAATATGGATTGACCAGTGTGAACACACTTCGATTTTACGGTCAGGACGATCCGTTTATCTTTCTGAACCAAGCGTTCCAAGTATACTACTCACAGTGTTTGAAGCATCCGGGGTGGAGTGTTGTATGCCGATGGAAATCTAGAGATATCTACGATGTCCCAGAATACGAGGACAGCGATGAGGACGAAGAAGAGAGAAGGCTTAAAGTGCTCCGACCGTCTGTTTCGAAGGACGGGTTGTCTTCGACCGATCATGAAGTTACGTGGGTTAGAAATGACATCGACGATAAAATCCAAGTAGATATGTATGATGCGCCCACGAAACGAAAAAGGTTATCAGTAATGTTATATTATTACTTCACATTTTACGCTCTAGATCATATATAGTCAATACTTTTAATGATTGTCTAATGCGTCCACGAACCGTTTATCTAGATTTGATGACGATGTCGGGAGCAGCGAGGGGCGGCAGGAGCTCCAGCCGCGGCAGAAGCAGAGGCAGAGGCAGAGCGGTTCTGCCGCCCGGAGAGCTCCGTAGGGAGCTTCAGAGGGCCGGTCTTGCACCCAGATCGGAGACCCCTTCGGATGCCTCCTTCCGTGTTGATTTGGCCACACCTCCAGGTATACTGCACGCATATCCATTTTGAATGTAATATTACAGATATTCATGCATGTTTATGTCAAAATTACTTATATTGTCAATGTTTGATTGTCTAGTTGTTGGTGATGCGTCCACATCTGGGACAGAGGCCACCCCCGCTCCTCCAGGTATGTTTATATATCATATAGTGTATGTATATTGATTTAGAATGCTATATCATAAATACACACATTCCTTTTGCTCTTACTTAGCAATTTTTATTATTGTCTAGCTGTAGGTGGTGACACCACCGCACCTGCGGGTATGTTTATATATCCTATAGTGCATGCATATTGATTTAGAACGTTATATTATTGATCTACACATTCTTTTTGCAATTACTTATATAATCTATTTTTAATTGTCTAATTATAGGTGGTGCGGCCACACCTTCCACAGGGGTCACTCCTGCCGCTTCCATACCCTCCGCATCGTCTGCAGGTTAGTATGAATAAATTTAAAATATTTATTCATTTTACATATGCTTTATAGAATAAATATGAACTTCATGGAAATTTAGCGTCGATGTTTATTTTATAGTTGGAAGGGATGCGTCCGGGTCCGGGACCCCGGTTGTTCCTCACCGGAGGAACTATCGTCCCGCTCGTGCTGCTGCTCGAGCCCAGGCTCGTACGCTAGTCACCGGAGGTATATATCACACTTGAATTTTTGTTTAACCTTGATTTCTTAATACAACTTTGTCTTATTATTGATTGTCTTGATATTTCGTGCAGACGCAGGGCCTCTCCATCCCCAGAGGGGGACTCGAGGCCCGAATCAGTCCCATAGGCTGAGGCCTGATAGAGCTAGGGGGGAGGCAGCATTCCCTCTATTTTTTACCCTTGACTATAGCTATACCGGTCCTCATGCCGAGAGGTTCGGCCGGTATTTGGGGGACGAGAGCCGGATCGTGAAGAACTATCCACTTCACGTTGAGTGGGGCGAGCAGCACCAGCGCTCATTCACCCTCTTCTTCGATCAGGCTCGGGTATGTATTAATATATATTTTCATTTGATCTATCCAATATATTTATTATTAACACTTGCAATTTAATAACAATGTTTTTTTTGTATTTTCAGTTGGATTACGATTTTCAGCCTGTAGCCGACCCTGAACACCCGGGGAGGGTGCTCGACCTTCATGCTTTGTACAATGGCCTGATGAAGAACATGCAGGCCAAGGTCCGATACAACAGGAATGAGCTGAAGGCCGACTGCTACTCCCTGTGGATGGCGACCCCCGAGGCAGAGAGAGCGGCCCTCCTATCTACTCCGGCGTTTGCGAGAGTCGACGTAGAGACATGGCCTCTATTGTGCGCTTATTTCGACTCCCAACGCAAACAGGTATGTATTTTAAATTTAATTCATTATTTATGATATAATTTATTTCTTTGTGTTTCTTAATTAGAAAACTAAATGTTAATGCGTTGTGCAGAAACAGGCCGCTCAGAATACGGAGAACAGGAAGTCGGCGAAGAGGGGTCGCCCCACTTACACAGGTGGCTTGAGGAACATTACTCGAGCCATGGAGTTATCGGTAAATTAAGAGTTATTCTCTAATATTCTGCAATATTAAGAGTTATTCTCTAATATTTCTAATATTAAGAGTTACTTTCTAATATTGCAGACATCTCGGACCGTGGCGTCAGGTGGTACACCGAGCGTGCTGTCCGCATATCTTGTCGTCCACGGCACCTCGACAGATCCCGCCACGGGCGAGCTTCGATATCCCGACGTTGCTACCCAGGAGTACGCGTAAGTGTTAATATTTTTTCTACCCAAATTTGAAATTTTAGTTTTGGAAGGTTCAAGTTTAAATTTTATACTTATAATTTACTCCTTAATGTGGGTGTAGGAGCGAGTGGTTGAGCAGGCCCAGGCCTCGGGGATCGATTTTACCGGACAGAACGATCCGAGGCTGCTGACCCCAGTTCTGGACGCCGCACACAGAGGGCACCACGGAGGTTGGGAGAAAGGCCGGGGATTGGGCCCTAGCAGGGCCCATATGAGGTTGGACTCCACCCCGGCGGTTACTTCCTCCGTCTCCAGTGACCGGCATGTCCATCAGGAACTGGATAGCTTGAGGGCCACCGTTCAGGAGTTGAAGGAGATGCTGGTATGTATACTACTTTATAGTAAAATATCATTTCATATTATATACATATCAACATATCCATAATTAGTACGTAGCTTGAGCTTATTTGGTTTTAGACTTAAGTTTGATTAATCATACATACATATGTAATTAAAATAAACAACGCTTTTCCAAACTACATATCCAAACAGGGTTTCGAAATAACTTAATAATGATACGAATTCGAATAATACACAGTTCTTACACGCTTCTTACACACGTTATGTCCAGACGCGACAGGGTAGATCGGCCGAGCCTCCACATGCATCTCTTTCGGCTGCGGCTCCGCAAGCCACTACATCGGCTGCGGTTCCACAGACAGCTCCTGTAGCTCCACCGCCCACTCAGACTCCCGCAGCCGCGGCTTCGCAAGCGACTACCTCGACGGCGGCTGCGCAGACCACATCGCCAGCTCCACATGCCGCTCAGACTCCCGCTCGCGACGAATTGCAGAGTTTATTGACCGAGGAGCAAGCGCGCGTTATTCTATCGTTATTCAGAGGTGGAGCTGGACCGAGCTAGGGTAGATTTTTGGTTCTTATTTTTTGAAACATGTATTTATTTATATCATACACATTGTACTACATTTTGAAACGATATTGATATTGGTTTATATTTATATCATATTCAGTTTTTGGGTTTTTTTGTATATTATATATATGCGTGAGATGTGATTATGAATACTGGAATATATGATTTGATTGATGTATATATTATTGTGCACAGGGCGGGAAAAAATCAAGCAGCCAATTTTTAAAAAAAAAATAAAGACAATATGTACCTACGGATTAATCCGTAGGCACACATATTACCCCTACGGATATATCCGTAGGGGCAAAATATCAGCAGTAACTGATATTTCCCTCCAGAGCTCAGTGCCAGGGGGGTTGGGAATGCCCCTACGGACATAGCCGTAGGGGCCACTGCCTATCCCCTACGGCGTTATCCGTAGGGGAAAAATATCAGGAATCCTGATATTTTGCCCCTACGGAACCGTACCTACGCCCATATCCGTAGGGGGTAGTATATGGACCTACGGATATGTCCGTAGGTACAAGTAATATTTTAAAAAAAACCATAAATAATATAAAATTTTATACCCTACGGCTTAATCCGGAGGGCCAAAAGGACCTACACAGAAATCCGTAGGGGCAAGTTCAGGGCCTCAACTTGCACCTGCGGCCTTTGCACCTACGGGGTATTTTTCGCCCATACGCACATATCCATAGGGGCAGTGGGTTGCCCCTACGGATAAATCCGTAGGGGCAACCCTTATTTGTAGTAGTGTAAAGAGATGGTATCGATTCTCACGTGTCTTGCATGTGGGCGCTGCCATATATATGGCTTTGGCACTCACGTACTTTGCACGTGGGCGCTGTTATTTTGGGAGGGAACAAGAATTTTTCTTTGTTCGTTGACTTGTGAATTTTGTTGACCTTTCTTAAAATGTTTCTTTTTGAATTTATTGTTCTTAGGTCTAAAATTAGTTTTCTTTAGGGACAATTTTATTAGAACCTTTAGTCATGTTGACTTTTTTATAACTTTTAGTACTAGGATTAGGTACAATCCTTCTTTGTTCCTCAATTCTAATGGAATTCATGACATCAAAGAGTGTAAGTGAACTTTAGCTCATCTGAAATTGGTTAGCAAAGGCTTTCCATGATGGCGGAAGAACATCAATCAAAACAGTCACTTGAAATTGATCAGAAAGTATGGTTGCGGAATTAATCATTTTCGTGACTAACTCCTGAAAGTCATGAAGTTGTTTACTTATCGGCTCATTATTTGTCACGACTTGGAATTGGCACGTGACTGGCGCTTGAATCACGCAAAGTCTATATGACCCCACCGTAACCCAGATAAGCCGAAAACCTAGAAATCTACTTTTTTAGGAAAATAATGGAGGTGAAGTTTTGAAATAAGGGTATAATGAAATCAAGTTCTTTCTTTTGAAAGTATAAATAATGTCCGTTTGAATTGCAAGTGGATTATATTCTATAATTTGAAAACATTTTCGTCAGTTGAAATTTGGGCAGCATCTCCTTTGTAAATTTTGATCAAAATAAGAACATAATCAATAATAATATAGGCATCCCCAAGCGGGAGCTAGCTCTTCGCCGATCGGAGGAAATATAAATACATAACATGAATATACGACGTCCAAGGCAAAGATCAATCACAAAAAAGAAAGTAAAGAAAACCAAAATATCATCAAACTCCAGATAAAAAGAATATATATACAAGTCTTATCACTAAGTCCAAAGAATATACAAACTGGTCTGTAGGTCTACCATATATACAGTCTGGTTGATGGAGCTTTTAATTAGATACAAATGAATATAAAAGTATACAATAGTGGTTACGCTCTATACTGCAACCCACCTACCAATGCAAATCACCCAAAAGATGCAGTATACCAGCAAACCGCTATTGAATCCGAGTGGTTGATCCTGCAAAAAAAACTATGGCACAACGTGGGTGAATTGCCAACTCGTGAGTAGAAGACATTACCGGCTAGAAATCGAATGTATGACGATCTTCTAGGTCATACAGTAATATAATAATATCATACCGTGTGGTATTGAAGGTAGTCATGCATATATATATATATATATATATATATATATATATATATATATATATATATATATATAATACCGTGCCTGTGTCAATATATGATACCATGTCATCCATATCATGTATATATACATACCATCCAAGGAGTGTTCATCAACGACACTCGAAATCGTCAAAAAATCCCGAGTGCCCAGCATCGACACTCGAAATTATTATAAATCTCTTGTCCAGCATCGATACGTAAATCCTCATATCTCAGGCACCGTCTCATTAGATCGGTCCTCATATCCATCTGTCTCATATCACTCCGGTCGGTATCCTTCGGATATCCGCCGAGTCCAACACTGTTACCGGTAAGAAGTGTTCTCCTACCAGACTCAACGCCTTTCTATACGATCTTCTTGGCCCGGAGTACCGTACCGGGTCCACCATATACTCGCAAATGGTGACTCCTCACTGCTCGAATCGGATAATCATCATAGCTCAGTACCGAGAAATCTCATGGTGGACGTCGAAATATCATATTAAGAAAAACTGCGTTTTAAAAAAAATTATAAGTTTTTAAATAATATATGCGGTTTCTCAAATTCAGAAATCTCATGAAAACAGAATCTCATGAAAGCATGACAGTAATGAAATAATATGTACAGGCACAGAACAACACTGTAATGCATAGCAAGTGTGTTCATATGAGCGTGTCGTGCAGTAAGATAAAGAAAGTGCAATATCTACAATAATATGTGGTACTGATCAGTAACTAAAATTCTAACAAATTATAAGGTGATACGGTGACATTGTACTAATGTGTACGTGGCATGGCAATTACCGATGATGTGTGTGTGAGCCAGCAAGTATGTGCACGTGCAACATATGCATCATCGGTAACAGTACGTGTGTCCTAGCGAACGAAGTCACGTAAAGATAAAGGTATGAAACGTAGTATATATATAGTAAACGAAAATAACGCGAGCGTATGCAGAAATAAGAAATTGTAGCACGAGCGTAAACAGAATAAAGAAATCGTAAACGTGAACAGTATAAAAATACGCAACTACGTAAAATAATACGAATCGTTATTTTTAGAAAATAAGGGGCTACAATATTTTTGAAAATGACCATTTGAAAAGTCTTAGTGTCCCTTGAATTATCATTCAAAAGTGTGTAACGATTCATTAGTTTTGAAAATAGGTATGACTCTAAGTGATTTAAAAAAAACAATATTTCTCGAGTCAATATATAAGTCAACGATCCATCCTCATCATATCACGTACGGAATATCTATCATACGATATCATCAAATCAATAGTACGGATTTATAATCACGTATATCATCTCATCTTATATCATCATATATCATTTCATGTCATCATATATCATATCATATCATATCACCTCATATATATCATCATATCCAATAATATCGACTCGTGTCATCATATCAGATTATATTCTCATCTCATCATATCATATCGTAAATATCCTCATATGTTGTGCGCGCGTGCACGTGTGTATTACATAAGCAGATATAGTTCAAAGGTTAAGGAACAACACTAGAGGTATAACTTCTACTAAGTCTACTACTATCGCATATAGTAATCTAATAACCCTGTAGGCTGGGTATACACACACTCACAGAGTATCCTAGTACTACGGTTGCGGGGGTGCTATATGTCATCCACCCGATTTCCTCCGTAGATATACATCTACTCACTTACAACGCCTCGCTCCAGTCGATCCCGACGGATGCCTTATCCTTCTTCGTCGTCCCGGAAGTCCACACGCTTGTACCTACAAATCAAAGTATATCGTATCGCATAAAATCCAAATAAAAAACCGATACAACGAGCGAAGCACACATAGGTTAGAACCTATAGTCAACGCGTGCTAAAACAACAAAATACTCTGTGACGCCGACGTACGAATGTCGAACGACCAAATCACATTAAGAAAATCCAAAAACCAAGTTTCAAATGTCGGAAAGTATTGACAAAAATCAAGTAAAACGACTCCAGATTTTTCTTAAGCTGAAATTAGACTTTTTAGCATATAGGATATGCCTAGTTATCTAGTGAGTGAGCTACAAAACAAACCCCAAAGCCTAATTCAAAATTATACGGGCAATTAGCGGCCAAAATGAATTTATTTGCAGTTCGAGCTTGGGGGATTGGGCTCAGGCTTCTACGGTGGCTTTCTACTAGTCTATACATCTCACAGTATTCTCTATTTAATTTTTAGAGAACCACAATTGCTCCAGATTTCATTTGATCACCACAAGTTCAACAAAACCGATATCGAAAAATTCTAAACTCGTCAAAACCAAGAATTTCTCCACTATATCACCCTTACTTAACACTAATGGCTTGTATACACTCACTCCCTCTACTATATCTCCACTACTCATTTGATCCACTAAACCTCACTCTAGAATTTTCCAAGTTCACCAAACATGCACTTTTTAACTCTAAACTAAAATATGAGGTTAGAAAACTTAAAGACTTGATCACGGATGGATGTTTTACCTCATGGAGCAACTCAAGAAAATTCTAAGATGGCCAAAGATGCTCAAAACCCAAACTTGATCATGCCATGATGCTGTAATGAGCTTATGAACGTTTTTGTGAAGGTTTAGTGATGTTTTGAGGTGGTTTTGAGGGTGTTTAGTGGTGGTAGAGAAGGTGGAGAAATGAGAGGAAGGAGATAAAGAAGAAGAAAGAGGTGAAGAAACAAATTGGGTGAGGAAAATGAATAGTTGTAATCATACCCTTTCTCCCTCACTCTCTCTACAACCATACCTCAATATCTCCCTTTTGTCCCTTCTCATTATTTTCCTTTTTCTTTTATCTTTTATTTTCTTATCTTTTTCTCTTTTAAAACAAATAAAAACAAATAAAATGAAACCATGGTATCAATCCTGAACCAAATGTTACATGTCATGCACACAAAGCATATTTAACAAAACAAATTTGGTTTAATACATAATTAGTGAAATACTAATCAAATTTAACATTAAACTTATATGTAAATAATTATATATTAATTTATAAAAAAAACCAAATCAAATGAATGCTCTCATAAATAATAGTTTATTTTAAATTCCAATTATTTTCCAAAATATAGGTATATAATTATACCATTATACTAAAACTCATTTCCATACTTATATAATATTTATAAAATTTATTATTTTATTATTTAAATTTCAAAAATAATATTTCCTATTTTCTGAAATGTTACATTATCCTTAAGGGTGAAATTCCTAAAGAACGATATAGTAAATCTCTTCACCCAGCATTATCATTACCATATCTTTGTTATATTGCGAAACAAAGTTCCTTAGCGATTTTAAAGTAAAATAATGCACGGTAAATTGGACCTTCCAAGGCACTATATATTCAGAACTTACAATGGTAATATATCTCCTTGGGAGAAGAGTAATTAGATTTGGTTTTGTCCGCAGAAAGAGTGGGTACAACAGTACTCCCACTCTCATCGGTTGGAATTTCCTGAGATACAGAGTTAGCAGATATAGCAGGGATAGAATTTTCTTTAATTGCAGTTATTAATCCTTGTACAGTCAATCAGTATTCGACTTGGATTTGCCAAGTTTTAAAGTCACTTTGGTCATTGAATTTTTTGGGTTTTATGGAGCTGGAGTCGTTGCTCTTTGCCATAATATATCAACTGATGAATAATAAGAATATGCTAGAATTTTAAAGATGAATATGAATAATCCGGTATGACTTAACAATTGACTATTCCTTAATATTGATATTCACTTTTAATTTGAAATTACCAGTAACAAGAAAATAGTGCAGTTAATATCCGTAAGTTAATATTAGAGGGGAACATGTCCGACAAAATAGACCAATCGGTATATTGTTGCAGTTACTGAATATTATATGCAATAGAAAATAATTAAGTAAATTAGTAGTAAACAGATTACAAGTTAATTAACAGATGATGACTAACATATGAGTAATTAAATATCCAGAATGATTATTTATAAGGTACAGACTAAGCATATTCTAATTACAATTAGAACTAGAATATCACTTACAGATCCTAATTTAAAATAATTACCGATTAAAAATTAGATTAAATAGATTTGATTTAAACAAAACGAATTAAGCAAATCAGTATCTTTCTTATTCTTGGAAAAATTATGTTGTTTAATTCGTTTTTTTCTCAAAAATTAAATAAACAAAGACACTAACCTTTGTCAATTACAAAGTATGAAAATGAAGTTTATGGGAAAGAGGCATACAATTGAGTGCGCTGACCTAAGAAAGATATTGCCTCATTCTTGGCAGGGTTACAGCGGTATTTCAATCTCAAGATACAGCTCTCCCAGCCCTTTTGGTACTCCGGTCTGTATAAGTCACCGAATCAGCGTTAGTACCCTTTTCTGTTTCGAAATTAGATGCTTGAATGCAATAGATACAGTGAAGGAGAAGAGGAAAGAATTTGTGTGTATTCTCTGGTTTTTAGTGTCTCCTATTTGCCTTCAGAGAATGGCTTTAACCTCCCAAACGGTTAGAACCGAATAGACATTACCGACTGTTGAAACCATTTGTAAAACTGTTACTGACGGTTGCAACCCTTTCTGAGAACCGTTCGTAATTGAATGTGACCATTTGTGGGAATTACCGACGGTTGAAACTGTTGGTGAAACTTTTTAGCGGTGGTTGAAACCGTCGGTGAAAAAAGTTTCATAAAATAATTGATAAATAAAATATTTGATAAAAATATATTTCAATAAAATATTTGACGAAAATAAGTTTAGACTATTTCCTATATGCATTTGCTCCAACATTAGATGCACGTGAAAAGTTAGTTTATTGGGTGGATAGCATCGTAAGCTTAGAACCAAAAGCTTATAACCAAATCTATGCTAAGATATATGCATGGCTAACTTTGTTCTAAATAAAAGTTTTCCCTTCGATCACTTTCAAAAAATAGATAAAAATACAAGGTGCTTTTAGGAGGAAAATGGGGACCAAAATTATAGGTTATCTAACTGAAGAGGTGGCCACGTCAGCACAAATCATATGGTGACCAAAAAAACAAAAAATAAAACATTCTCCTTTGTAGCTTTGGGCCAAATATATATATATATATATATATACACACACACACACACGAGCGCGCGCACACGAGGTTAATGAAGGAAAGAGGTCATAGGAGAGAATTTACTTCTATGACGTCGAAAAAATACATCCTCCCTCATTTTTTCCGACGATCGGCACCTACCATCTTCATCGTTATCATCTAAGATGTGGGTACACCAAATTTCTGATTCTACAACCTTTTCACCGTTGATATATGACCTATTTAAAGGGAATATATGACCTACTAATTTGCCTTTGTTTTACCAAAAACTGTATCCTATAGATTTTAGATACAAAGCAAAGATTGTTTCTTAAATGATCGTAAACGTCCAGCTTCCACCGACCGGGGTTCCCAATGGAGGGGACAAAATTAGTGTTCTGGTCAAGTAAATTTGATTATAGAATAAAACTATAGCAATACCACATACAATGAGTCTATTTCTATTACTAGCTTGATGACAAGATTTGTTGGAATTTTAATAAAATAATTCCCACTGTTTAAAATCTTTTGCAATGACAAATTGGAACATGGATCTTGGAATTTATGGTATAGGATGCTTGACCATAAAACCTTTGTTATGGCAATTAAAACTTAATATTAATCCATGTTTTATGACGTTCAAGGCCATTAACTTGGAATTATTTCATAGAAAATTATTTTGGATTAATATGCCCATGACTTTATCGTCATGGTTCTTACTAACCATTTGAGATATTTTATCATGAATAATTTGGTTTTATTAGTATTAATGTTTATTTTCTTTTTTGTGTTTCCATCATATGTTACTCCAATGATATCTATAAGCTATTACCAGGGGAATGGCCCACACGATGCCTGTGATTTTTAGGACGATGAGGCTAATTTTCACAAGACATGGACTATATAATTTTTTAGATAATTATCATAGAATCTAAAGTAAATACTAAAAACTTAATTATATGCAAATAAATAGATAAAATTTTACGTTGTTTCGGTTTAAATCCATGTTTTATATATTTTTATGTTTTTAGCTTAATATTATACAAACAATCAAAATAAAAATCAAATTATTTTTAGGTCTGTGGTACTGTTATAAAAAAAAATTTGGTTCACTTCAAAAACTTCAAAAACCTAAAAAACTTGATGTATTTTTTTGGTAAAATATTACATTTTCTATTCTCAAATTTTAAAATGTTGCATTTAAATCTTTTAGGTATTTTCATGATATTTTTTCTTCAAATTTTACTTTGTTCCGACTTTAAATATCATATGTATATTATTAAAAAGCACATGGCAGTTTGGATGATCAATATCATTCATAGTCATTTAACTGATCTATAATATAGATACCTAGAATTTTAATATAATTTCATATATTTCTTACCATTGATATGGTGGTGAAAAGCATACTATTATACTATTATTCATATACAATTAATTTTATTTTTACTTGATGCATAGAACCATCATTATTTTATTGAAAAAATGAAGCTAAGGTATGCCTTGACTAAGTTACCTAAGCTATGTGAGAGGAGAAATGAGGATAGACCCCATTGTTTTTAAGTTATATTTTATTTTAGTTGGATGGCTCCATCTTCCTCCTCTCACATAGCTTAGATAACTTAGCTAAAATATATCTTAGCTACATTAACCTCTTATTTTATAGTATAAAATAACTCTCTTATAGTATCTTTTAGTCGTTAATTACCATTTTTCTTAATAAAACACATCCGATATTTTACAAATATTTTCTAAATTCTATTTGTATTTGTTAAGTTTGCCTTGTATTCTGGACCCTCGTGTGTGTGGGACGGCTTAGAATGGGTTGAGCCGGCTCACAAGTTGTTTAGAATTAGCATTTGTTCTCTGAATGCAAGAGCCGGCTCAGGACAATCTCGAGCCGGCTCAAATCGTTTCGGGCCGACGTGTTATGGAAAGATTTGTTTGGAAAGATTTATTTGAAGATTTGCGAAGATATATTTTAAGATTTGTTCTGAAAATTTGATGAGATCCTAATTGGAGTAGAAAATCTATTATTTTATACTATAAATAGAAAAGAATCTCATTAGAGAAAAGTGGTAAAACATGAAGACGAAGAAAAAAAGAAGAAGAAGAGAAGATGAAGGTAAAGACGAAGGATAGTTATTCACAGGTGAAGGTGGAGCACAAGAAGAGTAGTCTGTGTTTGTATGAAAAGAAGACGAACGCAAAGGCGAAGAGTAATCATCCACAGGTGAAGATGGAGCACCAGAATGTAAGTATGTCTTAGCACCTCTACAAGTGTTTAAACATCAATATGTGAGCAATTTTAAAAATTTCTAGAGAGCTAAGCATACCAATCACGAATCGAACTAGAGATTAGGATTACAAGTAAAGAAAAGAGGTGTTTAACCCTAAGTGAAAAAGAATTACAACCTTTGTAGACCAATCCTTCTATTCAATTGCTGCGGTAGAAGTCCTTGAGCTCCTCTATGGCTTCACTTGAAGTTGGAATAAGGTTGCTTGAGGCCTTCATTGTCTACGATGATCCATCCCGAAACTTCTCACTCTCAAACTCTTACTTCACTTGTTTATAAAAAAGTGAAGATAACAATCTACACTATTTTGCTATTCTAGTATAGGTTGATGAAGTGGAATTTTTCTTACTAAAAATTCTTTTTTTTTCTTTTCTTTATCTTTTCTAACCTAGAAAATATCTAGAGAGGAAAAGAGGAGGAAGAGGAACTTGGCCAAGATGAATGAACTATGGAGATAAGAAGAAAAGATTAATATGATAAGCATATATGAATAAAACAAAAATAAAAATATGAGTCATAGTTGTTAGAGCTTTTAAGAACCTTTTAGAAGCCATGACTCATTACCCAATTTTGTATTTATTCATATATATTTATCAATATCTCTATTTTCTTTCTTCATATGATTCTTACATTGCCGTGTTCTATGTATCATCTACCATGACGCACGCGGCGCGCGCGTGCGCGCACACACATATATATATAACAATTTAAAGAAAAGAATATAAAATGAGTGATTAGTCCATTATTAAATCAACACTTGATTCAATAATCCGGTCACATCATATACAATCCGACTAATATCAACAACGCCAGATTATAATACGGTATCAAATACTCGTAGTTAATCAAGCCCCGCACCTATCCCATACGCGCCCTACTTCATTTTACTTGAGCTTGGAAACCTCTTTATGGGACTCTTAAGACTCGTCAATACGCTAGCAGTAGCTAACGATCATATCAGATACCTACAAGCCGTCAGTAGTACTAGCTGGACGTAACGGCTATTCAGGTATTGAACGAGTAGAAGATTAACAAGCAAACTTGTTCAAACTCCCGTTAAGCCAACTAGCAACACTTACCGTACAGTCCGGTCTTTTCGTCTGATATGTCGCATATCAAGTCTCGGGGGTGGAATCGTCAGACCTTAATAACTCGATAAGTCATGCCGATGTGTAGCCTATTGTTGGCTATAGTGCCCTCAAGTTAATTAATGTAATCGCAGGCACGCGATTGTGATGATTGAGGGACGACCTATACGGATAGAACAGTTTTACTCGAGATGATAGTATGCTATTTAATTTGTCTTTATCATCATCTACATGTATTATATGGTATTAAAGATCACTATTACATATTGATAGAGCCCATATGATTCTTACTTGACTACCAGCATTATGATGGCAGTCATATACGTGGGAGCTGGATGGTCTATAAGCACATCCTTAAATGTCCATATTTGAGAGAGTATTGAGACTGGGCATCGATACTCCGGAGTAGACTAGTGTATACTTATCGAGACCCCGACGAGGGGCGGTGGCCGGTCTCACAAGCCATTGGTGTATGTCAGTCACCTAAGATAGTATACAGGTGCTCATTGGGTTATGAGTACACTGGACGGACTCGCCGGAAACATGCTAGTTGGTATTATACCTATTGTCAGATAGCAGTTCTCAGGTGACATGAGTACAGGTTAGTATGTCGACCTGAGATCGTCATTGTCTCGTGTGAGTTCCCACTGTGCTTTGATTACTATCCTACTACGGCTCTAAGAAGTCATGCAAACAGGTTTTAGTTAAGTACAGTCCCGAGCCACATGGAGGTAGTGAGCGGATCGTCGGGGATTCGTCTCTCCCAGTATTTGGGGTTGATGCGCAGTGCACGGTGGCCATCGCCAGAAATCCTTGGCCAAGATAGTCGAGAATTGCTGATTTGGATCAGTAGTTTCTCAGTTGGTGATGGGCTCCATACCGACACGAAATATCGAGTTATTAGAGGTCTGACTTTATCCACCCCTCCTTAAACATGAATCCATGAATACTAATACATGTAATCTATCATGAGAGCCCGTGTTTCCATGCCCCTGAACGATAGCCTGTTGGGTTTGGAGTACTTCAATGACGGTTGAAGTTCCGTTACTAACACTCTTGATTCGGGCCTGTGGTTTCTTACCCCTAAATGATAGCCTGTTGGGTTTGAGAACACTTTTGAGATTTGGTTGATATTCACACTTGAGCTCACGTTAGTTAGTTTACCCTTTTAATGATATTTTTAGGACACATTACTATTCGTTACATGTTCATCACTTTTACTTGTTACATACTCACTATACCTACACTACACGGCCATACCATACTTATCTGCCATGCTCATATTACATTGCTATACTTATATTACATTGTCATGCTTATATTATATTGCCATACTTATATACATATTGCAATATAACCATGATACCTTACCTTGTGCATATAGTTACCAGGTTTAATTAATATCTTTACATAACCACAATAGAATTCATATTCTACTTATATGATATCATTTACCACATTCACATTCCTATCCTTTTTTGGGGACTTACCGAGCGCAAGTTCGCTGACGGTTATTCCATCTATCTTTTTGTTTTCTTCGAATATTCGTCAGGTGATTTAGAGACTGAGTAGATCGAGCCGAGTCAGGAGGATTACTCTCAGCTTACGGAGCAGACCAACTACCAGTTCTTAACTTCAGCTTTTATTTTCAGTATGTCATATGTTTAGGCACCTTGATTTTTTGTTTCTTGTTTCGGACATCATGTATCAGTTTAACTCTATAAACTTTGGAACTTAAATATATAAAGTTAGATTTTCGTTATCATGTCATTTCTTGTCATTTTTATATTGCTTATATACGCTTAGTGTATTCGTTTCGAAAAAAAATGTTTTCGGAATAAACACGTCACGGTCTCGTCACGTTTCCAGCTCCGTCTGGAAAGCGAGGTGATAATCATTTAAGCCTTCTTATTGATGGAATTAAGTAGCACAAGGCATAAAGTAAATTTTGTCCATTTTTTATTTATGGATTTACGATGCATAATCAACTTTTATTACAAACACAGTTCGTTTTACCAATATGCAATAGCTCGGTTGGTATGGGCATTTTCCCTATTGGGGAGTGCGAGATTCGAACTCCAGAAGCCCGAGAAGAGAAAATGACCATAATTTAATGCTTTGAGGACAAATTGTGTGGGTCTTCTGTGTGTCGTGTTAGGGCTCAACATAAAAACCCATTATAGATACTTTTATAGAAAAGTCCACCCAATTATATAAAGAGAATAATGGAGAAAAGATGCCATAGGAGGGAATTCCCTCCTATGGCGTCGAAAATATACCCTCTCCCTAATTTTTTCCGACGATCGGCACCTACCATCTTCATCGTCATCATCTAAGATGTGGATACACCAAATTTCATGTGATTCTACAACTTTTTCACCGTTGATTTAGCAATGTAAAAAGTTCTATTGTCGGTAAACCGTTAATTCTGAACCCACTAAATCAACGGTGAAAAAGTTGTAGAATCACATGAAATTTGGTATACCCACATCTTAGATGATGACGATGAAGTTGGTGGGTGCCGATCGTCGGAAAAAACTAAGGAGGGGGTGTTTTTTCGACGCCATAGGAGGAAATCTCCTCCGATGGCCTCTTTCCTCCATTAATCTCTTATATAAAATTACATAAACCATTTAACTGCAAACACAGACACATGACAATGATGCTTTCTTATTTCAATACAACACAGTTTCTTCAATGTTTCGATTTTAAATGGATTGGTCAATGCTCCATTTAGGGAGAGCTGGGCTAAAATGAGCAGAAACCACCCGAGAGTTGAGCAGCTCAAATAGAGGACCATCCTTGACACCCTTTGGTACCTTATACTGAGCAATGGAAGACCCTTGTGAAACAGCAAGCTCCATCAGCTCCTCAAATGTTCCCCGCTTCACCACCCTAATCTCTAGTGGTCCGATGATCCCATCCGCAACTCGACACTGTCGGTACACCGTGTTCAATGCTTCCTCAATTTCCAGGCAACATCTCTCCATGACCTCATTGACTGCTGCATTCTCCGGATTCTCAATTATCAACTCCCAAAATACGACGTAGTGTCCTGGGATGGTTGTTGTGTCCGCATAGCTTGTGTACTCTGCGACACTTGCCCCGAAAGGTTTGATTAGTTCGGATGCATTCTCAACCGCTTTTTGTAGCTCAACCTCGTTGGTCTTGTCTGAATCAATGCTTAACAATACGTTCTTACGTCGCACAAATTTGAACTGCGGTGCTGTATTGTGGAACCCGACCGCACGCAAAATATCACCGACTTGGTACCGGTACAGCCCTGCATGTGTGGTGATCACCAATTCGTACTCTTTACCAATCTTAACATTCACAAGATCAATTAGCTCGGATGATCCCATTCTCTCATTGGTATCTTGTGGTATGAACTCGAAGTAGGCCATGTTGGGCAAGAGCGTGTACGAAATATCATATGGATCACTTAGCGGTTTGAGGTTGATTCCAAAGTAGCATTCTGATGATGCATATCCCATGCTTAAAATTGGTATCCCAGGGCCATAAAATTGTAGCTTTGAGATGTATTGGGACAACGGGCCTGTAACAACCGTATTGAAACACTTGGTATTGGGCCAGATTTCGCTTACAATGCCATACCAGTCTCGACGAGAGCATTGATCCCTGATGAAATCGGCAAGTCCAGGATCAGGCTTGAGGATGTCGATAACGGCGTCACGGACAGACTTTTCAATGATTTTGTCTGTTAAGGTTCCAGTTGAGATATCAAAAGATAGTTGAGGCCAATTTTGTTGAAGGAAGTCGAAGTATCGAAGAAGTCCTGAGGCGAAGGTAGCTCCAATGTGGAGAATTTCGAAGCGATGGTAGAGGGCAGAAAGCATTTGAACGTACATGCTTTGGAAGTTGTCCTGGCAGAGGACTGCATCAGCAGTTTTTGTTCCCAACCATAGATCGCTTTGAATCAAGGATTTGTAGTAGGTGGTAAGGGCCGAGCGGGCGATAATGCCGCCTGCAGTTTTGGTGTCAGATTTCAAGGTGATGAAGTCGACGCCCTTTCCTTTATGGAGGCCTGGAATATACCTGTCCAATATTTGTTGTAGAAATTATTTAGTATACTAACAACATTCATGACAACTTGATCAGCATTTTGATGGAGGAAAAAAATCCTTAAGATTACTGATAATCATCATGTTAGGTTGATGAGCATTGTTTTCATAAAACCCCAACAACTGATGGAAAGATTTCTCACCTTATATAGGAGAAGCACAAAATGGTGGCCAACCTTTTATGGAGCATTATCAAATGTGGAACGCACATAAAGAACGCAGTTGATAGAATTGCTTCAGTTATGGAGGGCCTATGAATTTCCATATCAATGATTTGCCCCATTGGCGATGAGCCAGTAATAGAAAATTTTGGCTAAAATCCAAGTATAAAATTGTGAACTTCAGAGGACTAGGTCAACCATGGACCAAAGTAATTTAAAGCCTACTGGTGTGTTACAAAGTTAGGGTATTTATACATCTACCCAACTGAAATGCAGTCATGTCGAGAGAAAACTAAATTGGGAAAAAATGGGTTGGTCGAAAGGAATGCGGTCTGCGCAGTCGAGAATACGACGACGTGGTAGATCATATATTTATATTTTGCATGGTGTCAAGAATTATATGGGTTAGGTTATGAAATTTAGGTTTACACAATAATACACCTACATCCTTCATTCACCTATGGGGGTCATGGAAGACCACACTTGTTGCGAGAAAGCCCTAAAGCATGAGATATAATGGTGCGCATAATAATATGAGTTATTTGGAAAGAACAGAAAATTCGTATTTTCGACAATAAGAAAGCTTCATTTTTCAAGCTTATAATTCAGATTGAAACGATGAGAAAAGTCAATAAAACTATTAGAAAACAATAGCCTCAAGATTTTATTAATTTAATATTGCCCTATTTATAGTGACGAAGAGCAGATAGAAAATAAGAAACATAATATGTTAGGAAAAAAATACAATAATCTGAATTTGATATACTAAGAAATCTCTCTAAATAGAAACCTAATTGGACATATCTAGCAACATAACATTCCAATATTTTGTTGGCTTTAACAAACATGTTTATATATATAGTTATTTTTGTTTAAATTAAGTATAAGGATTTGGTCAAAAATTAAAGTTCAACTTGATAAATGTGATTTAATTAGGATCTAAAGTTTCATTTTTCATGTTTATAAATCAGATTGAAACTACCACTGCTATTAAACATAATAGTACATCTCTACATTTACACTACTACAAAAGTGCTCAAAGGCCACAGGGATTTCTTCACGGTTCAAATCGTGACCAATTTATCGTTACGACCATAAAAGAATTGGTCACGGTTGACCAATTGAATAATGTGGCGGGCCCCACAGCCCTGACGCGATAAAACCCAACCCTCACCCAAAATTCCCTCAACCGAGCCCTAATTTTTTCCCACCCCTGCACCAACAATTTCCCCTCAAATTTCTTTCGCTCCTCGCTGTCGATCAATCGATCAAAACCCTTCGTTGTTGAAACTCCTCTCCTCCGAAGCTCGAAGCCTGCCTCCGGAGCTCTCCGCCGTCGCTTGAAACTGCCCCGGCCGCTGCCTCCGGAGCTCGAAGCTCGCCGCCGCTCGATCGAGCTCGTCAAAGCTCAACACCTGTCAAAGCTTACTCGTTGAAGAGGTAAGTATAAATTAACCATTTAAATTTTAATTTTTTTGTTTAATTTTAATTGCTTTGCTCGATTGATCCCATAAATTTTGTCAACAAAAATGTTGTTGTTGTTGTTGTTGCTGTTGTTATTGGTGTTGCTGGTGTTTTTGTTATTGTTGTTGTTGTTGCCGAGCCCCCCTCGAGTTGGCCGGCCGGATATTGGTTAAGGTTTGGGTTTCGGTTGAGGATTAATTAGGCCGGCCGGGTTAGGGTTAGGGTTAGGGTTTTGGGGTTAGGCTTGGATTAGGGGTATGATTAGGGTTAGGGTTAATGGTAGGGTTAATTATGGGTAATGGTTAGGGTTAGGTTTAGGGTTCGGGTTCAGGTAATTTGGCAAATTTTTGTAGGTAATTTATTGAAAAGAAATAACAATTTACGGTATTTTAGTGAAAAAACAACAATAATTAATGGTATTTGAGTGAAATTTATAGTAATTTAGTTAATTCAAGTATATGAATGGTTTATTTAAATTTGTTTAGTGAAAAACCAACAATAATTAAGGGTATTTTAGTGTATTTTACTAAAATTGAAAGAATAGATTGCTTAGGATCCTCGTTATGGTAGTTTAGTAGCCAAGGTAGTTTAGTTTCCAAGGGTAGTTTAGTGAAATATTATAAGGTATTTTATAATAATTTAATAAATGTGTGCGCGCGCGCTTGTGTGTATGTGTGTGTGTATGTGCACGCGCGCACATACACACACAGGACCCTCGCTAAGGTAGTTTAGTAACAAAACAACAATAGCCAAGGGTAGTTTTGCGAAACATTATAAGGTATTTTATAGTAATTTGATAAATGTGTTTGTTTGTATGCTTGTGTGTGTGCGTGTGCGCACATACACACACACACAGACATACAAATAAGGCCACAACTTAATTCATCATTATTCTTCTCTACATAGAACTCTTGTCAAATCCCATCCTAACTCTAATCCCAAATACACACACTCAGATATACACAAACAGAGACACACATACACACAGACACATATGAACAAGGTTAAACCCTAATTCATTATCGTTCTCCTATACAGTGAACTCTTGTCAAATCCCACACTAACATTTTCCCTAATTCCAAAATCTTAAACTCGATTAAGAAAACCTTCATCTTTGAAAAAAAATTACCCTAAACTTAGAATTTTAAAATCTTGTATTTGAAACGTAAACGTAAAACTAATTGAAATCAAATCCTCAACTAAGTGTATGATTTTCGATAATAATATGAAATTTTCATATTTTCATTGATAATTAAGCATATGTGAAAATGAAAACGTGGCTTAGTTCCCATCTATTGGTTAACATACGTTCGGTGTTCGTCGTGATATAAAACTACACGAATGTTGTTAAACACCGGACATTGTCATTTGGTTTCTAACAACCATCGCGTAGTCTATGTGACAAGAATTAATATTCGATCGTATGATAACCGATAGATTTGTCCCGTGTGGACAAGTTAGGAATGTATAAAGCAAACACCTACATTCACTTGTGTTTTTCATTCGTTTCGGGATATTTAGTTGGTACCTTTCCGCTGGTTCTCCGTGTACAACGATAGATTAAATGTTCGTTTCAATGGTGTTTCATAGCATTAAAACGGTTATCTGTTCTATTATAGTATACTCGGAGAACAGCGGGGAGGTGCTGCCGAAAATTTTCTCCAAACGGATGAAAGCACAAATGTATGGGTGTATACTTTATACATTCTTAATGGGATAGATGCCTTACGCCTACAGCCGTTATCCTCGACATCCAATAAAGAACATTTAATATTATCATCATCTTTCTTGGAAGAAGAATCCAATTCTCGAGTTTTGAGATTAGAAGGAGAAAATTCTCGATAGGAGTTTGAGGAGAGCCTAATCCAATAACAATTGAAACCAAACTTAATGAAATCTTCAATTAAACCTGACACTAACGCTTCTTATTATCCGTCTATCTCGTATTTATCATGAAATCTTAATTCCACGACTTTTATCTATAGGAACCTTACCACGTTCCATTTTCTTCCAATATGGCATTCCCGTACCTCCACAACAAGAGTTGGATGTACGTCAACATTTTCTCGAGAGCCACCGATTTTTTTCTAAACGGTGTTTATTTTTCACCGATTTTGCCTACGCACGTCTTGGGATACCGAAAGAGCAAAAAATCTATTGTCCTTACTATAAGTGTATGAACACGCGATTGCAGAAGAAGTCGGATGTTGGGTTACACATCATGAAAAACGATTTCATTAGAAATTACACTAAGTGGGATATTCACGGAGAAAAGGATGATGGAAGGCCAGTGCAAGAGATAGAAAACAAATTCATTGAAGCGGAAACCAAAGAGTGGCGAGGGATAGTAGAAGAAGAGGAGAACGGCAGTTTGAAGAAGACGATGTCGTCAAAGACGATGATGTTGTGTTCGCACCGGTCGATGACATGGACGGGCTTATAAATGCCACTGAACTTCCTTATGATACAGAAAGCACTAGACCCGTGTTATTGAAGAAGTACGAGCTTACTCGAGAATCCCTCTATATCCAAATTGAAAAGGGTTTTCGATACTATCCTTTTTTGTACGTCTCTTCCAGATCAAGTGCAAGAACAGATGGAATGACCAGTCTTTCACTGATCTCTTAGCATTGCCGTAGAAAGATTTTCCCGATAGAAATGAAGTGCTACCAAGCTGGTACGAGACGCAAAAGATAATCACAAATAATGGCATAAAGTGTGAGAAGATACATGCATGCGAGAATGACTGCGTTTTGTTTCGGAAAGAACACGATGCACTCAAAAGCTGCCCAGTGTGCAGGAAAAGCTGATTCAAGTCTACGAAAGACTCACGTTCGAGTGATGTGCCGTGAAGATTTTTCGTCATTTTCCGTTAATATCGAAACTGCAATGGTTATTTATGTATAAGGAGACGGCGTCTGAAATGCAGTGGCACCATAAAGCGCCTCGTGAAGAGGGAAAAATTAGTCATCCTAAAGATTCGATATCGTGGAAAGTTTTAGATGAAAAATATCCTTCGTCCAGTGCAGACCCTTGTAATGTGAGGCTGGGGATTATGAGCGACGATTTCAGTCCATTTGGGATGGTTCGCTCTTGGCCCATTGTGGTGACTATATACAACCTGCCACCATGAAGGGCTGTGATACAATCTTATTTTACATTGGCGCTTTTAATCGATGGTCTCTCGTCTCCTAGAAAAAACATCGACGTGTACCTTCAACCCTTGATCGATGAGTTAAAATTGTTGTGGAAACATAGTGTGAGAACCTATAACGCAGATGGTAAACAATTTTTTCAGATGTGTGCTGCTTTGTTATGGGCGATTAGTGATTTTCCTGCCTATGACATGCTGTCGAGGTGAACAACTTAAGGTAATCTTGCTTGCCCTGATTGTCATATTCATACGAGCAGCGTATGCTTGAAGTTTAGTGGGAAAGAGTCGTTTATGGGCCACCGACGATTCTTGCCTATAACGCACAGATTCAGGAGGAATAAAGAAATGTTCAATGGAAAGACGGAGACTGGTATGTCGCATGAATCATTGTCCGGTAACGACATACTGCAATAATGGAGAGGTTATCAGAATATCACATTCAGAAAGAAACAGAACAAAGATGCAATGCCATGCCCATCTAGATGGAAGAAGCTTAGTGGTTTATTTTAGCTTCCGTATTGGTCCGATCTACCACTGCACCATAATTTAGATGTCATGCATATCGAGAAGGGCGTCTCCGAGCATATTATCAATTTTCTGCTTTGTAAGGATGGAAAAACGAAGGACAATTTCAACGCCCGTCGTGCTTCGACGAATTTGGATGGTTTGTTCATTAAAAAAGAATTGCAAGATCGGCCTGTGACTGGTAAACCGGGTTATTACGAGATCCCATCGGCAATCTACAACATGAACAAAGAAGAGAAGCGGCGGTTCTTGCGTGTATCGAAAGAATTGAAAATCCCCGGCGATTTCTCATCAACCATTTTCAAACGGGTGCAGATAGAAAACGGAAAAATCGTATGACTTAAAAGCCACGATTACCACATATTGATGCGACATCTTCTTTTTTTACGTCTCAGAGCATCGGTAAAACCAGAAGTTGGTCTCGTGCTTAACGACTTTTGCACGTATTTCCACCAATTGTGTTCCAAAAACGTGGAGGTAGATGAGATAGCAGAGCTCGGAAAAGACATTCCGTTGATCCTCTGTAAGCTCGAAGCTATCTTTCCACCTTCCTTTTTCGACATTATTGTTCATTTGTCCGTCTATCTGGCAACCGAAGTTAAAATTGGCGTTTCGGTCCATTACCATTGGATGTATCCAATCGAGAGGTATTATTGAATTATATTATTCATCATTTAAATTGCAAAGAATTATCATGAATTATTAATTTATTTCATTTTCAACAGATATCTGTTAACTTAAAAAACTATATCCGCAATAAGCATCGTCCTGAAGGTTCGATTGCTCAAGGTTATCTCCTGAAAAAAGTCACGTCTTTCTGTACTTGTTTCCTGGAGAACGATATCAGGACGAAGCTGAAAAGACGCAAAGTGTTCCTGACGGTCTAATTGGAGCAGGAAGGCTAAAGAACATGTCTTACGATCTTGTGGCCAGTATACATGCATACATCTTGATAAACAACGATTGTTTTGCTAAATATGTAGAGTAAGTAATTATTATTTCATCATTTTAAATGTTTGAAATTAAATTTAATCTAATTAATATAACTGTATATTAAGGAACAGAGCACACAAAGATATACTCACGAGATCGAATCCTAGGACGTGGTTGAATGATAGGATCGAAGAAGAACAGATGTGCACTTTCGCCGCTTGGTCTATAAAAGAAGTAAACGAACAATTGAATCGTGAAGAGCACGTTGCTAGAGAGGTCCACGACCTTTCAAACGGTCCAACGATTGCAGTTAGGTTTTACAATGGGTACGGGGTATATAAATATAAATTTAAGATAGAAAGTACGGAACGTATTAGGGCTACGTAAAATAGTGGCATCACAACTGTCGACGAGGATGGAAATCCCTATTACGGTGTTCTTTAGGAAGTTATAGCGGTCTTATACCAGTATACGACTGTCTCATTTCATATATTCTAATATAGATGGTATGTTACCAAGACTGACCGGGGTATGAAGGTCGATCAATACGGTCTGATTTTGGTAAATAATAAACGGATGTTACCAAAATAAGACAGTTTTATCTTTCCCACAATGGCAACACAAATATATTATTCTCGGGACTTGCAGAAGGTTGACTGGGATGTTATTTGTCGTTGGAAACCGAGAGATTATTATAACGTGCCGACGTTGAATAAGTCTGAAGATGAGAGCGACGATGAAGATCTCGCAATAACATATCTTAGTTCATCTATTGAACGTACCAGGGATCCAAACTATTCTGCGCCGTCTATCCATACATTTGTAAGAAGTGATATCGGCCAAATGATTGTCACGGATCAAGATTTTAAGAATTCACCCAACGAATGTTTAGATAATGTACCATATAAACGTGTTAGGTAATAAAGTTAAATTGAATGTTTTAAATTGTATAATGATTATAAATAATGAAATAGCGTTTATATATATATATATATATATATATATATATATATATATATATATATATATATAGGATTTGATCATGGGCGCAGGCAAAGGTACTAAACGCCACAAGAGACAGTCTCTACAGGACATTCTGAGTCGATCCATACCCGCCGACGAGACTGTCCCAGGACCCTCAGCAAGCACGGGAAGCAGCAGCGCCTATCCCTAACAGTGCTCCCCTATTACCGCCACATCAACCATCATGGCCCCCCACTCACACCGCATCGCCCCCAACTGTCCCCCTATCCTTACTAGCGCTCCTCCTATTACCGCCACATCATCCCCCATGGCCCCCTACTCACACCGCATCATCCCCGAGTGTCCCCTATCCTTACTAGCGCTCTCCATACTACCGTTAGATCACCCGCAGCGTCATAGCCTTCCCTACCCCTACTAGCGCGTCAGCAGGTCCTCATACCCCTGTTACTCCTGCGCATGGTGCGTAGTTTACTCATTTAAAATTTGACACATCATTACAATATAAGTGGATATTGAACATCTAACACTTTATTATTTGTAGATTTGTATTCTACCTGCGGGAATAGTGTCTGGCACCGATTCTAGTGCCATGCCGAGGACGATAGGTATAATCGTTATTTCTTAAAGCTTTTAAATAACGATTGTAATTTAAATTTGTTAAATTCTATATTCATATTCTAAATATTATAATATTGTGTATGTATATCTATTTTTTCACAGGCTCGAGCAGTGTTAGGACGAGGGGTCTTACTGGGCCCGACTGCTGCAGGGCGTGAGCGGATGCCGGGCCATGGGAACTGATCTTTGACGCGACAGGTGTATCTGTTGGAGAGCATGCGACCCAGTGGGGGGATTTTGTTGGACAGAGGTCCGTACTTATTACAAGTATCCGCTCCATATTCAGTGGAACAAGACCCAGACCGTGCATGCTACACGGTTTTTTGGGTAGGAGGAGGTATGGCATACTCTTTCACGCATTTAAATTTCAATCGTTGATATATACATATACATATACATATACAAATAATTATTTGTTTAATATATTTCAATTTTAGACCGGGAAGAATTACAGATTCGTTGGCGAGCCCGGCGAGGATGGCGTATACAGGCCATTCGATATAGATCGCGTCTTCGCTCACTTTGTAGGCCAGTGTCAAGTGATCAAGCGACATCGCCGATGGAAAGTGAAGAGTGAACTTTAGCTTCGCTGGGCCGCGGCGAACGAGGATCAGCGGATGCACTTGATGGAGGTCATAACACTGGAGATCCCGAGAGAGAATTGCCCACTTCTTGTCGCCTATTTTGAGTGCGATGATGTGCATGTATCAATTTAATTTTTAAGATTTTAACAATATAACATGAAATCATATTCTAAAAAATATTATAATCTCTATTTTTTCAAGACGATGTCGGTTCGAAATAAGCAGAACCGGAACAATAGCATGCGAGAACGCGCTATCCTGATCCAAAGGAAGTTCTCCCAGACCAATGCTCGGTGGAACTTAATTCGTATTTCGACGCTTAATTCCATATGTTTTCTATATCGTTAATTAATTATTAAACTAAATCCTAATTTCATCGTAGAGAAAGAAATACCCCACCAACTACAATGAAACCAATGGATGGGCCGCGTTACACAAGGGCACGTACGCGTGCATGGTAAGTTTCATATAATCAAGTTGATTACGTATTTTAAGTTAGCACATATGTATATATTCTGTACAAACCCAGTTCTAAGAGTAGACGGACGCCTTGAGACTTAGCCCCAACGACTCGATCATCGCCATTGTCTCTGTCCTGCATTCGATATCTGGCAGGCATCACGGTGGGTATAAGCATGGGGTTGGTTCCGGGGCTTATCGAATTTTCGATAGACATTCGACCGCTCATGAGTGTGCCGTGACCCAGACGCAGGCGGATGCGGCAGCTGCGTTGCAGCAGGAGATCCATCGGCTCTGTAAAGCAACAGCATCAGATGCAGCAGGAGACGTGGCAGGAGCTTCACGAGACGCGGCAGGAGCTTCCGGAGCTTAGGGCGGAGATCCGAGACATAAGACAGTCGCACGCCGATTCCGTCTAGCAGGCCATACGGGCTGTGTTGAGCGCATTTTTTAGGCCACGGGACGATAGAGGTGGATCGTCGTCCCAACGGCATAAGTTCTATTTTTTGATTTGTTGACACATACAATACGACTTTAGTGGAGTATTGATCGTATTGGACGATTTTTTGACACATGCATTTTTTGATTTGTTGATTAGCGGAGTATTGATCATATTGATTGTATGTATAATTTTTGTTTATGTTTGCATGTGATTCGGAGCTTATTGATTTGATTATCGTATATTAATTGCGTGAGATTTGAATATATTGCATGAATGATAATCATATATTGATGCTTGCAAAAGAAAATTATATATTGCTTGTGATTGAAATTAATGCGCGTGGGGCGCGGAAAATTTAATTATTTAAAAAAAACAAAATAACTTTTCACGGTTGTAATCGTGATTAAATACATTTGTTCACGGTTACAACCATGAACAAAAGACTGCTCCAGATACTGATATTTGGAGCACGGCTACAAGTTTTGTTCACAGTTGTAACCATGACCCATAACTGGTTTTGTTCACGGTTAGAACCGTGAACAAAAGCCTGGGGCCCACCTAGTAACTGATTTTTTAACTTTTCATGTTTAGAAACGTTCACGGTTACACCCGTGAATGTTTTGTCTTCTGTTCATGGTCAGAACCGTGACCCATCCTTTGCTTACACAGGTTTGGGTCACGGTTTAAACCGTGGCCAAAATGACTTTTGTTCATAGTTTAAACCGTGAACAAATCCCTACCCTGTAGTAGTGTTAGTAGGGACGGAGCTAGAAATTTTTTTTTAGGAGGCCAAGTTTACATGTGTCTGCTATAAGTTTATGTTTGCAACAATTAATCTCAAATCTTTTGGAAATGCCTCTAACACGTTTGTATAGTTATTTTTGTTCAAATTTAGTATAAGATCAGGTAAAAAAATTGAAGTTCAACTTGCATATTCTTTTCGCAGGTTATATACTTTTTTTGGCATTGGCTTGTACAAGCCCTAACCTATGGATACAACGCACACGGCACACCCACGCACACATCACACACAAGAACACAACACACACGCACCCAGGGGACCCACAAAAAACTGCAACTCAATACCGCTCATTCGTTATCATTTTGTGATATATTGGTACCATTAATCTGTGTCTGCTTAATAACTACATGATACAGGTATTCGTGACAAAATACTGGAAAAACACTCAAAATGCACGGATACGACATCTGTGAGCCGGCACTGCAACCGAAACGGAAAACCAATTAGTATTCAAGAAGAATTTGCATGTGTGCACAACTTTTATCCATTTTGGTCCAACATGTCACAATAATAATTACAAGTGTGAACACAAGTATTTTGGGTACATGAACCATGGTGAACCAGCAATAGTTTGGTGTGAGTACACTTGAGCAAGTGGAGCAAGTAAGTAAGCAAGTGGGCTTGATATATGACATGGAAAGGTTATGATGGATTCAAAGCAAAATATTTTCCCTCCAAAACTCCAGATTTTACCCATATGATAATTTGAAGAAATTGCAAATACAGTGAGATGATAGAGTAGTTAGAAGATCACACAACCAAGATGGGCCCCACCACCCAACTCTTGGCCGCAGATTGATTCTATATAGCCGCAATTTGCGGCCCAATTCTAAGCTGATGTGCTCATTTTTCTTGTGGTCCCTTTTCTCTGTCATATCACCTCACTCTTATAGTCTATTTTTGGTGATAAGTTTCCAATAAATACCAGATCGGAGAGAAAGCTTTGGAGCCATATTCTAGCATACTTCATACCATTTTCATTCTATATTTTGTAATTTTATTATATCTCTTTGTATATGGTAGTTAGTTTACTTTGAGTTCTTTATCTTCTCCTGATCTTGCAAGCTCTTTATTGAGCTTGCAAGTTTAGGTTTTTCTTATTGAACTCATAGCTTGTACCTTTCAATTGAACTTAATGAAGCTTACTTTGTTGTACTATGGTTCCTAATATCTCTTTCTTTTAATTACTTGCAATGTTCCTTACCATGTTATTTATTTACTTGCTATGATGTTTGCTTTGATCTCTTTTATCTTGTGTTCTTTTTTTTTATGTTTATAATGGTTTGTGAATGATTTCCTTTTTGTTAGAGAATGAGAAGGTGATGTTTAAATTAGGTTTCTCTTTACTTTTCTTTTGCCCAACATCTTGTTAATTGAATTCCGTCCAAATCTCACGCAAGCACTCCGTTAGACATCCTATCCTACCACGATAGCGGTGATTTCTAACCGTGACCGGTTGTGTTTGATTTGGCCAGAGGAGAAGGTTAAGAGACAAGAACGAAAGAACAAGGGTTATTAAGCCGGATTTCATGCACAATCACAAATACCGCACTTAAGCACCTAATCCACGCTGTTGCCGATTACCCTAACTTCAATAGTCAAGTGAGACACAAAGGAATAAATGCGGATTTTCCTAACTTGAACTAACCTAACTCTATCCCTAATAAGCTCGCTTTTGCATATACAAAACACTTAGGTTAGAATCGAACTTTTCCGACCTTTGATTTAACTTGTGAAAACAAGAATAAAAAACATATATTCTCCCTGCGAATGATCCGTACTCATCACGGCTAGCTATACGCGATATCATCTTGGTTGCGGTAATTTTAAAACATAGTACGACATAGCAAATCTCTTTCAATCAATCCTTTAAAGAGAAACGTTGTCCAAGTTGACAAACAAAAGATTGAAGGAATTGCACATTGTTACCTGTGAGAATAATGTAGTCAACATATACTAAGAAATAGGTTACGATGGTATCCTTGGAGTAGATAAAAAGATACGTATCCGCCAAGGAATTTGCAAAGCCATTTTGTAGAAGATAGCCTTTGAGTTCTTGATACCATGCCCTTAGCGCTTGCTTGAGACCATAGATAGTTTTACGTAGTTTACAGACGTGGTTGGGTAGGAAAGAGTGGAGAAACCCGGGTGGTTGAGCCATATACACATCTTCATGCAGAGTACCATTGAGAAAATCATTGTTAATGTCGTGTTGACGAAGATGCATGCCATCCTTGGAAGAGTACTAGCCATAAAACTATGCACAGTGTTGTCAGCTTGATAACAGGGCTGAACGTGGCGGAATAGTCTAGACCAGGCCGTTGATAGAAGTCTTTGGCCATAAGACGAGTTTTGTATCGGACAATGGTACCGTCGAAGTTGCGCTTGATTCGAAAGACCTACTTACAACTTATAAGATTCTGATTTGATTTGGGAACAAGATCCCATGTTCCATTCTTCATGAGAGGATCAAACTCTTCGAACATTACAGCATGCCAGACAGGATCCTTCACAGCTTGAGATACATAGGTTGGTTCAAGTATTTTAGGTATTGGGTGAACTGTGGTATAGTTTATATATTAGGTGCTGAAGTATCGTGGGTTCGGTTTACGTTCATTGTTGGTGTGGAGATTTGGAGGTTGGGGAGAAGGGGATAGTTGTAGAGAGGATAAATGGGATTGAGCAGTTGTGGAGAAAGGTGGAGAGGTAGGGAATGGGAGGTTGGCGAGATTATGAAAATTGAAGGACGAGGATTGTGAAAAGTCGGTAGAGGGGGAGAAGTCGAGAGTATGAGATGTTGATGATTGGGGTTCAATGGGGGTTGGGTTATGTAATGTGGGTAGAATATGAAGTTTGGTAGGTTGGGTATACTTTATTGGTTGCGATACTGTGCCGGGGGAAATCTTATGGCAGAGCTTCTTGATGTCTACTAGATACCTGTATGGGAAAATTGGTTTCGACGAATTTGACATGATGAGAAATGTAAATTTTGTGAGTGACGGGATCTAGACATTTATACACGGATTGAGATGTTGAATAATCTAGAAAAATGCAGGGAGTGGATCTAGGTTGAAATTTGGAGGAAGTTTATAGTCTTAACTAGGGATAGTAAAGACACCCAAAAATCTTAAGACGTTTGTAGTTTGGGGAACGTTGAAATAGTTTTTCAAATAGGGATTGGAAATTAAGAACCGATGTGGGAAGATAATTTATGAGATAAACGGTGGTTTGAAAGGCTTGACTTCAATACTTAAAGAGAAGAGAGGTCGTTGAAGACCGGTTTCGACAACATGACGATGGCGACGTTCTGACGTGCCATTATGTTCAGGGGTGTGTGAAGGAGTGGTGAGATGAGAGACACCATAGGATGTGAGAATGGAGATAAGAGATGTGTATTCACCGCCATTATCAGAGTATATTGATATGAGCGGTAATTGAAAATACTATTTGACAAGCTTTTTGGATTGGGGGGAAATTATGGCAATATCAGATTTACGTTTCATAGGGTATAACTACACATATTTTGTGTAATAAAAAAAATTATATAATAGCGAAAACCATTAAAAGACAATTCAACGGGTCCCCAAATATCAGTGTAAATTAATTGCAAAGTTTGAAGCACGGAGTGAATTTTCAGAAAAATGAAGTTTATGACTTTTATTGCAATCACAAGAGTTGCATTGAATATTAATTACCGAGACATTAGACACTAATTTTTTTTCCTAACAATAGACTGAAGGATGCGGATGGAGGGATGACTAAGACGACAGTGTTATTTCTGATTTAGAGGTAGAGTGAATTTGAGGTTAGATGAAGCGTGTGAGGTAGTAGACATCATTATAGCTATCCCTGCGAAGAAGAGGCGCCATCGTGAAAAGATCTTTCACCAAAAAATTAGAGGGAAAAAACTCAAGTGAGATTTTATTTGATTTGAAAAATTTGGCAACAGAAATTAAGTTTTGAGTAATAGATAATGCACATAGAACATTATCTAAAAGAAAGGGTTTTTGGGATGCGTGCAGTGTTGTTTTACGAAGGTAGGAAATTTTCAAACTTGAACTATCATCTTATCGGAACAACCGTAATCGGTGTAGCTATGAAGAGTCCCAACATCAGACATAACGTGGTGAGAAGCATCGGTGTCCAATATCCAGGAGAGAGAGCGGGCCGGTTGGCGTTGGTGTTGTTGGCAATAGGTGGAGATGGCATCTGCAGGGGATTGACTTGCACTGCGTTCTCATGAAGGAAGCGAGCGAGTAGGTGACAGTATTTGGTATTGTAATTGGAACACTTGCAGAAGTTGCAGTAGGAGTTAGAGCGGGACAAATTGTTGTTGCGGGTGTCGGAGTACCGGTTGTTATTTTTGTTATGAGCAAAGTTGTTATTGTTAGTTTTGCGATTGTAGGAAGCGCTTCCACGTTGTTGTGGAGGGCGATAGGAGGAGCGATTGTGTTGGTTGGCATAGTTGGTACTTGCGAGAGAGAGACGCACATGTGTCTTCTTTTTTGAGATAGCGTTCATAGTCTATAAGTTTGTCATAGAGCTCGTCAAAGCTGATGGCGTTATCACGAACTCGAATAGCAGCGACGACTTCTTTGAATTCAGGTCCAAGGGCAGCGAGGATGTGAAGAACAAGGTCATCTTCGGGAAGATGGTGGTCAGTGAGAGCGAGATCGTCAGGGATAGATCGCATCTTTTGTAGGTACTCGCTTATAGATCGTGAACCACGTTGATTGTTGATGAGACGTTCCTTGAGCGACATAACTCGTGAGTGAGATTTGTTCGCAAGAAGAATAACAAGTCAATCCATGCTTCCTTGGATGAGAAAATAGAGCAAATGTGGGGCTGGATCGTCTCGACGCAGCTGCCGAGAATAGCGTTGAGAATAAGTTGATCCTCATGGTACTATTAATGGTAGTCGGGATTTTCAACACCCTTTGTGGAATGTTAGTGATAGTCCTCAGAGGAGGAGACTTGGAGCCGTCGATGTGGCCAAGAAGATCGTGACCGATTAAGACCGATTGAATTTGAGATCTCCACATGGTGAAGTTTGTGTGGGAAAGTTCTGTTGAGAAAAGGAATTTGGGGATGATGGAGGTTGAGTTTTGAGAAGAGGGTATGGATCAAAGAATTGAGCTTTTAATCGTTGGGCTCTGATACCATAAAAGATCTTGAAGAAGATGCAATTTAGGGTTTGAATTTAATTGATTTATATTGAATCTCAAAGGTTTATATATACACTTTACATGATGAAGAAATAAAATTAAAGCTTTCCTAACAAGAATAAAATCTTTCATAATAAATAAAAAATTTCCTAAAAAATAAAATCAGAAAAGTTATGGAAAAATTTGTAATCACAAAACTCTGCATCAGTTATGGAAATCTTTCCTAATAGAGACATCGTATCTACTGGCTTCATTATAAGAGTTGCAAAGATGATGTGTTAATTTCACTCATGCCTTTTGAATTGAGATTGTGCATATGATTATAGTTTACGATTTGTTTTTACTCATTGTATTTTTTTGGCTTATTTGGTTTCTATAATAAACTATTTATTTTGTTTATTATAAAATGGATAAACTAGAATGTCTAGCTAGTTGAAAAGTTGTGTGGAAAATTTGTTGTTGCAATCATATAAGATATTGTTAATTATTATATTCTTTTATGCGGAAGACAAAATTAGGTTACATATTATGGTTTACTGTTTCGTTTCAATTCTATCAATTTTCTAAGTGCATTGCATATACACTAGTGTTAATAGAATACATATCTTAAATCCACATCTATTTGTTTCCTCTAGAGAAATAACATGAGAATAATTTATTTGAGATCTTCTCTTTCCACATCTTTTGGATCTTTTCAAGATAAACCGTAAATTTCTCTTGTCAACGATTCTAATTCACTTATTGTAGCATGGTATACGTGATTGTTTAATATTGATTTATCCAACACGATTAAATTTTTTGGATATGTAAGATATGCGAATTAATGATTATGTGGAACTACTATTTTCCTTGATAGTCATTTTCTTTTTATTTTTCCTTATTATTATTTTAATTATAACATTTTTACATGGATCAAATTGGAAGGGCTATTATATTTAATAATCCGTTTATATGAATAAAATAACTTTTGCTTTTTAAGCCGCACAATATGAATTTTAGTTTCATATGAGTTCTCTAAATTTATCAACATGCATGGCATGTGCAACTAAATAATACTCCACCAAGTGAAATTGAGTAAAAGATTTGATTGTCCTCTTTTGATATATGCACTCCTTAATTTAAATTTTGTACTCTAATACCATTAAAAGTCTATTCGTGTAGAAAATGAATTAAATTTGAAGGTAGAGTGGTTATATCATGTAGGCCCTTACTTTAATGTATATTTAATTCCTTTTATACATACACACCTAATTATTGAAATCCACTTTTTATATTAATAATATCAATACATGGTTATAATAAGGGATTTACTAAATAAAATATGAGTGGTACTTGAAAAAGAAATTCTGAGAGCGAGTTAGGAACTACAACCTTTGTAGCGTGTTAGTCACCTCTTCTTGAACTCCGACTAGCCTCCATGAATTCCGGATCAAGCTCACTTGATGATCTCCTTGCCGAAGATGATCCACCTTGCGATCCCTCCATCACAAGTTATAGCCTCATATGATCAAATCAAATTGAAACAACCCACTAATTAAATTTGCTAAGAATGATTAGTACGAGATATAGAATAATCAGCTCACTAATTCTTCTCTTTTCTTTTTCATTCCTTACTTGAGAAAAACTCAAGATAGATAGCCATGGAGATGAGGGTAAAAAGATGAGGTTCAAGATGAGAACAAATCCAAAACTTAACAATAAGTCATCAAAATGAGTCATCAAAGAAAACACCTCAAATATTCTATAAGCTTCCATTTTCCATGACTCATTCTCTTTTGAAATTAACAAAAGAATAATAATGTTCTCATCTAAACCATATGAGTCTTACACACCCATCTCATATGTATCAACATACATGTCACAATATTTATATCAAATATAAATATTAATAAAGAGAAGAAAATAATAAAGTGGGCATGATATAATTTAATATATAAATATACAAGTATACATTTAATTATTAAATCAACACTTGATTTAATAATCCGGTTATATCATATATATACCGGTTAATATCATTAAACGCCCGATTAAATTACGTGTATCGCATACACGTGTTTAATCGAACTTCTGCACGTATCTTCATATGCGTCCTACATCGTTTCACTTGTACTGGAAAACCTCTGTGTGAAACTCTAAAGACCCGATAATACGCTGACAGTAGCTTAAGATCATATCCATATCCCACAAGCAAGTCAACGGTACTAACTGCACGTAACGGCTACCCAGATATTGATCGAAAGAAGTTCAACGAGCAAGCTTATCTGAACCCTGCAAAGTCTATCAATGATATCACCGTACAGTCCGGTCTCTTCGTCTAAGAGAATCGTATATCGGGTTTAGGGTTTGAAATCCGTCAGACTTCAATAACTCGATAAGTCGAGCGACAGAGAACTCATAACCAATTGGAGATACAACCGATAACACTTATCAGTTTAACTCCATTACGGTGGCCACCGAATTGTTATTGTAGTCATGTCCTACACAGCACGACATCAACTCTCTATATCGGGAGAGACGAATCCGCTCGACCGCTCACTGCCTCCACGTGCTTCGGAACTATACCCAACAAAAACCTATTTGCATGAATCTTTTGAGCCGTAGTAAAGTAGAAGTCTAAATATAGTGGGGACACAGATGAGACACTATGGCGATCTCAGGTCCTAGGGACTACCCTGTACTCATGTCACCAGAGAACTGCTACCTGACATTGGTATACTACCAATTAGGAGTTCTCGGTGAGTCCATCCAGTGTAACTCGTCCAATGAGCACCTGTATACAATCCTGTACTCATGTCACCAGAGAACTGCAACCTGACATTGATATATTACAAACTAGGAGTTCTCGGTGAGTCCATCCAGTATAACTCATCCAATGAGCACATGTATACAATTCTCGATGTCAAACACCAATAGCTACAGGATCAGCTATCGCCCTCCATTCAGGTCAGGAAACGTACACACTAGTCTAAACTGGAGTACTGATGCCCAGTCTCGATACTTCTACGACTAAGGACATTTAAGGATATGCTTATCGACTACCCAGGCCCTACTAGTATGATCTCCATCATCGTCTTGATAGTCAAGAAAAATCCTAAAGGATTTATCTCATATATTAGCGATACATGATAATGAATAAACGCATCACATGAGAGATAAAGACAAAGCAGATAGCATATTATCATCTCAAGTAAGATTGTTCTCTTATATAAGTCCTCCTTTAATTATAATAATTGCCTTGAGGGCACCTATATCCAACATTGTTCTCTCCAGGGGCGGATCCACGCATAGCCCGAGGGGCATTCGTACCCTTGAACCTTCTCCCCTCGACCCTCGAACCCCCGCCCTTCGAGCCTTCGCCCCTCGATTCGAACCCCTGCCTCACAAGCGGGGCTCACTCTTCGTCGCCCACGCCTTCGTCTTTGGGACCTGCGACGACTCTTGCTCCGGCCTCGTGGAATCGATCAAGAACTCATCTTGGGTTGAATCGGGTTCGGGTATGGTGAATAGCAAGGGTTTTGATGCGAGATCCGATTTGGTCTTGAGACATGGCGAAGGTGGTGAGTGAGACGATATCGAGCGTTCGATTCCTGCCATTTGGGGATCGGACTGTGGTTGCTATCAAGAATGAGATTGGGAATATAAGTTTTTGGGATGTGGATTTTTCAGAAAGGGATGTCGATGGTGGAAATGATGATGGGATTTATGTTTATCGACCATGTTAGGCTCCAGTATCGAGAATTTATGTTCATCCTTTCTCTCCAAAAAAGGTATCTGATTTCTACTTCAAGAATATTCGATTTTTATCTTCATTTTTGTTGGTAATGGAGTAGAGTTTAGAAAATCGAAGTTTCATAAAGTTATCTAAACTAACTCCAAATCCACCCCATTATTAGCAATGTATATGAACTTCAGTCTCCGCCACACCAAGACAAAGTCCTGGATTCGCCACCGATTCTCTCCGTAATAATATTTATCTCCTCCATATCTTTCGCCCCGTAATAACTGCATTTTAGAAGGTGTCATTTCGAAGAGGGAGACGAAGACAACAAAGACGCACATTTAGGAGCAGAAAGAGTGGTAGGGAACAGGATGATGACATGATGACAGACAAATAGGAGGGAGCGGGAGTCACCAGAGATCCGATCGAGTGGTCCCAACAAACAAATGTTGTCGAACCTTGGTGGTTGGGTTTAGTTAGACTAGACTCATCGTCGTTTGTGATAGGGATGATACCAGAGTGCGTTGGGTTGGGTTTTCATCAAAATAATATCCGGTCCAAAAATTAAATCCTAAACTTAAAACCCATCCGAACCCGATAAGTTTTCAAATTGACGTTACCCACTCAATTTCGGGTTCGGGTTGGCTTCGAGTTTTCAACGAGCAGATCAGATTTATCGGTTTTACCTATTTATAAACACCAATTCTAACACCTCCAATTAATTACAAAATAATCAGAAAACACTAAAAAATAAATCCAAAATTTAAGAAATTAAAAAATTAAAGCCTTTTTTGTACAAAATGATGGAAGAAAAAAATTTAGAAGTAAATATACCTCGAGAGAAAAATGTTGATCGTTTGAGAATTAAGGTTAGATTTAAAGAAAGTTGACAAATGCCTAATTAGGAATATATCTTTTTGCCAAATGCCCAATTGTATTGGTATTAAAACATAGGCAGATGGGTTCGGATACGAGCCAAGTCAATTTGCGGGTTCAGACAGATGGGTTTGGACCTTAGGCCAAACCAGAAAATTTCGCAAGCCTGTTTAAACCACCCGAATGGGTTCAGACAGGTATTTTATACAAAAAAAAACCCTAGATTTTCGGGCTGGTTGGGTCGGATTCGGTTTAAACCCGCCCGGTTTTTAATCCCTATTTTGTGATGTATTAGGGGTTTGTACTCAATGATGGATTAAGAGTAGTTTGATTTTTGTTCTTCTCTTATCTCTTTTAGCTTGCTTATAACTTATGCACTGGTTTCATTATAATTTTCAATTAATGAAACGACCAGGTGTTAACCTTCAATTTTTGTGTAGAAAATAAATAAATAAAACACAACAACTTAAGATTTTGGATAAAGTTGTTCTTAAGGGACACAATATGTTTTAATTGGCCTTGGGGTTCCAACCTTATTGTTGAAACATCAAATATCTTTATTTACCCTATTTATTCTGCCTTTGTCAACGAGTTTTCATTGAACGCCTTAACAGGTGTCGCCTGGTCCAAAGACGCGAATGAAGGAGAGTGTCGAGTGTTATGTTAGTTTATTATACATTTCTGTCACACAACCCAACACCTTAAGCTGATATATAAAGTGATTCTTGATCATGATACATGGGTGTTACTAATGCAGATTGTAGATAATTATTAAAAAGGAAAAGTAAAAAATGAATAATTGTTAATAACAAAAAACGAAGAAAAATACGTACCCATTGATGATAGAGGGGATCAAGCTGTAGTAGAAAATTCTACGATCATAGTCTTCTCGAATGAGAGGCAGCAACTTCCTTTTCCCTCCTGTTGTTCCAGAGCTGCAATCAAACAAACATTATTTTTTAGTAGCCACTAATATATAATCTCTATTTTTACAATGCAAGATTCAAGGATGCAATTTAAGTCATCTATTCGATCTATATTTTGTATATAAAAATAATAAATAAAAAGTAAGAAAGAATCCCCAAAATGGTTGTCTCAATTAAGCTATTAATAACATCATCGTTTAATTTTTTAATCTCCCTCCCTCCTCCCTCCTCCCGACACACACTTATCAAAGCCATCCGAAATAATTATCCTTTTTCTTATTTAAATGTAAACGGGCATTTTTAAATTCCAATTACCTTTATTCATTCCCAACTCTCTCAAACACATACAAAGATAATTATTGTCCGAAATATTATTCCTTCATGGGCATTGTATGTGCAAAAAACTAGTAAAAAAACCATAGCTCTAAACAAAATGTGATCCATATGTAATACCTGGTGTTGAATTCAATGATGGGACTACTAGAGAGGATAGCGGAGCGATCCCCGTTAGCAATCCGCTCGATATCGGGTCGAAGATCTTCATACCTAGCAACCGGAATCTTAGCCTTAAAGCTGTCACGATCGGTCGCACCATTTAGGTTGTACCGCTTCAAGTACTCGGTCTCAGCATTCCGGCTCAGTATCTCTGCAAGGACCTGCCCTTGTACTGAATCCGCGTTCTTCGTTGCTTCTTCGACAAATTGTAGCTTCTCTGGATCGCTTTGAAAATAGTGAAAGCTATCAAAGAGTGCCATCTGAAAGCGGAAGAAGAAGAAAGCATGAGCTTGCTTGTTCAATTTAATGCATGTGTTGGGTCTATATGAATTAAAATTTAATTTTGTTCCTGTATAATATCAAACAAACTCACTGTCAATCTACAATCTTTCACACTCCAGATGGAATAAAATCAGATGTAAAAAGAAACAAAGGCATCTGACAACCTAATATACGCGTTTAATTAAAAGAAAAAGGGTTTCTAAATAACCAGCTAGCATAGATCTCTGGCGTAACCCATGATAATGCCGCAACCCAGCATGAAACCTGCCAAAACCATCTCAAATTGGATAGAAGTAACAAATCAATAGAATGGTCCTTTTGGACAGTATATATATATATATATATATATATATATATATATAAGAGGCGATAAGAGAGAATTTTCTCCTATGACGTTATATATAAGAAAGAGGCCATAAGAGGGAATTTTCTCCTATGGCGTTGAAAAAATACACGCTCCTTCATTTTTTCCGACGATCGGCACCCATCATCTTTGACATTATCATCTAAAACATGAGTACACCAAATTTCATGTGATTCTACAATTTTTTAACCGTTGATTTAGTGGGTTCAAATTAACGGTTTACCGACAGCATAACTTTTTACTTGGCTAAATCAACGGTGAAAAAGTTAAAGAATCACATGAAATTTGGTGTAACCATATTTTAGATGATAACGATGAAAATGATGGATACCGATAATCTGAAAAAATGGGGGAGGATGTAATTTTTCGACGCCATAGGAATTCCTCCATTATTCTCATATATAGAGAAAATAGGCTATAGGAGGGGATTTCCTCCTGACGTCGAAAAAATATAACCTTCACTATTTTTTCCGACAATCGGCATCCATCATTTTCATCTAAGATGTGCATACACCGAATTTCATGTGATTCCACCATGTTTTCACTGTTGAATTAGTAATTTAAAAAGTTCTATTTTCGGCAAACCATTAATTTTGCACCAACTAAATCAACGGTGAAAATATTGTATAATCACATGAAATTTGGTGTATCCACATCATAGATGATAAAAATGGAGGTGATGTATGCCGATCATCGAAAAAAACATGGAAGGCGCATTTTTCCGATGCCATAGATGGAAATTCCCTCCAACGGCACATTTCCTCCATTTACACCATATATTCATCCCTGCATCCCTGCATCCCTTACTACAAATGTTCGGTAATCCACATTTAGATGGTATGAAATAAGATTATAAATTGAATGTTTAATTTATTTATTAATTTTCTTCTTTCAGATTACTTTGGTTTTGTATAAAATATTTTTTTTATCTTCTAACTATTTATTAAGCCTGATATTAGTTGGTAAGTAGAGAAAGTTTAGATTAGAAAAATTAATTTTGGCGTAATTTTTTTAATCCGGTGGAATACATAATCTTTTTGTTAAGGTAAGTGAGAAAAATGAACGGTAAAATTTAAAAAATTCTGCAAGGATACAACAACGATCTATTGCTAGATCAAATCAAGAGCTGCTGTGCGTTCGTTATTACGAAGTATAAAGCAGATTCGGCCTACTCCGGTACAAATATCATAAAGTCGATCTATCTCAGGAACAACAATTGTGAGTTTTGCTGTGCACCAACCAGCAACTCAGTTCTGACCGCGATAGACGATCTGATGGCGCACGAGCAGAGCTCTCTGATTCTAGGCTGATTGAATTTGGTGAAAGTATTTTTCAATACTTTCTGGAGTTTTGAATATCTTGTAATAGTCTATGGAATTCTGAATTGAGATCGGTGAGAATATTTCGGAATATTCTCTGTGTTCTCAATTCAATGATGAGAAGAGGGAGGCTGAAACAATTGAGGCATCATGGTTGTTTGGGGGTGATTGGATTCCGGGCTGATTTAGCCGATATCGATGATACAAGTTCCATCGATCGATTTGCAGCAAAGATTGAGAGAATTTATTTTTCTACGTATGGTTCTGAACTTCCTCCTATTTTGGTCTGTTCTGGTTACATGATCAAATACACATCCACATTCGTTACCATCTCTATATATAGATTCAATCTACATTACAACTTACCATGGGATGAGAGATCCCTTTCCCATCAAAATCATAACCTATATGCTTGGAAATAAGGGCCCCTGTGAGGGGCCTAACATAAGTTTTTCAAATAACGCTTTGCCGGAGGAAGAAGACAAATCCGAGCTCATTTTTTGCCTTCCTCAGCATAGCTTTCTATATAACATATAATAATAGTTAGCTTAAAATTAATGTTTCCGAAAACATTCATACAAATCTTTTGGTTTATAGAAAACACAGAATAAGAAATAGATATCGATAGAGAATACGTGCTGCGGCGGAGGTCGCTGCTGTTGCTGTGGCTACCGCTGGTGTCGACCGAAGTGGTGTGAGGGAAAGTGGTGGTGGAGTGAGTGAGGGAATGTGGTTGCTGCCGTTGCTGTGGCTACCGCTGATGTCGACCACGTTCAACTATAGAGCAGAGAACGATAAAATGAACAACAATTTATAGACATTAAGGGAGCAAATGCATGATGCAGTGGGGGTAACTACAGATACGGATAGATTAGGGCACAAAGAATCATTAAACAATTAATTTTTGCAATGATTCACATGTTGGGTCCATTGATATATATTTATATTTAATACTGCTCTCGTGTTCGGCACCATATTGGATCCAGTTGAGGTGTTGATATTAAAATAATGGAAAATGTTTCACTAGTGGTGTCGCAACCATATTTATATTTAATATGGCACATGGCTCACATTGGTAGCACAGTTTGTGAAACTAAGTTGTTGTTTAATTTGAACTTATTTTAAGAGTCAGCGAGAGAGAGCAAAGAGGGACGATATGAAATTTTCCGAAACACTACTGTTTTTACAGTTTAGAAAAATGGTGTTTCGAACTTGTAAAACTTTTTGAAACCACGGTTTGGAAAACACTATTTTGGTGGCCAAACGGACATTTAGAGTTTAGCCTCGAAAGCTCATGAAACCACGGCATTGAAAACCGTAACCGTGTTGCCAAACTAGGCCGTAGTTGGAACAACAAATAAAGCGAAGAAAATCACGTAGTTGGCAATTATGCTAAAATTGAGTGTTTTGGCAACTACATGAGTTGGAACACAAAAAGTTTAGCCTCGAAAGTTTTTCTACCTTAAATAGACAAGCACTCACTTTCTACGGCTCCCTGAGGCTCAAGAGAATTGATCTCGCTTAAACCCATATTTACTAAAGTCCTTAACAGTGTTTTATATAGCTCGATGGGGTTTTATGAAAAAATATTTTTTTATATAGCTCAAAATAAGCTTGAGAAATTATTTATATTTTTTAGGGTTTCCAGAGATGAGCATTTTAAGAATTGAGGTATTTTAGTGATAATTATCTTAACTTGAATAGTTCATGGTATTTTATTGTAAAGCTTGACTTTTAAATAATTTGAGGGTATTTTGGTGAAACTTATCATTCTTTATCTATTTAGAAAATATAGAATTTTATTATATCTTGAAAATATGTGGTTTGATAATATTTATATAACCATGGAAAATTAATTTTATAATTAAGTAGAAAATTTCGTTTTTATTAAAAATCGTATTAAAACTCTTTCGAGACCGAATGCTCCGTGAGGAGGTCTGCATCTCTCTCTACTAGCCCGAGAATGTGCGATAATCCGTACCATCCAATATCGGGTTCCCCAAATGGGTTGTAGACGTATAATCGCAAAGAATTGTGAAATACAATTCAAAAGAAAACTGGGTTTTTTTTAAATATTAAATGGTATTTTGATGAAATATTGTAACTGTAACCAAAAGTATGCTCAAAGGGTATCGTGCTATGGAAACATGTGTGTATGTGAGGGGTAGGTCATTACCCCGTGAAGTTTTCTTAATGTATAATTATCAAAAATACTAAAAGATGAATATATGAAGTTCATGGTATTTTAGCGTAAAAGTTAATTTAAGGTTATATTTCATGATATTTTAGATTACAACTTATTCTAAACATTTATATTAATATTACAAAGATTGTGTGAAAGTTAGATGAACAATATGTAAATAAAAATGTGAGTTTTTAAGGTTTAAAAGATTGACATCGGCATTAACTCCACTTACCGATATTTGTTTTGAAAAGATTTCAAAGAGGAAAAAAGAAAGATTGGGAGGGACTTACAAGCTAGATGGGTGAAGAGGAGGTAGAAGGAGAGGGGGTAGTCGCCGTGGCGTCGCGGGGTCATCGGAATTGCGACGAGCTCAAGCTGACGCAACTCTAGCCGTAGCTCTCTCTGCCCGTGTCATCGTGGCAGCAAAATCATAACCAGTATCGATGATGGTAGATCATAGGAATGAATATAGTACTGTGCAAGGAAATGTACATCCTAAGGTTCCTTAAGCGGAGTGGCGTGTCGTAAGTATGCCGCGGAATATACACACGGTACATCACTCTACTGAAGTCACCTACTCCATTAACCAAGGGTTATCCTACGTGACGAAAGTTCGGGTCTAATACCCCCTCGACTAAGTCTAAGTTCCGTAAGGTTAAGTCTAAGTTCCGTATATATAGACGTCCTACGCTCCACATAGTCAAACTTAGACTCGAACCAAGATCAACCTAGCGCTCTGATACCAACTTTGTCACGACCCGAAATAGCCCGTGACAGGCACTTGAATCATATGAAGTCTATACGACCCCATCTAATTCAAGTAAGCCAAAAGCCCGGAAATCTAAAACCATTTTTAAGTAATAAATAAAGGTAATAGTTTTAAGAAGTAGGGAAAACAAGTTTTAAATACAAGGTTTTTTACATAAGTAAGCCGAATGTGCATCTTTAAAAATGTATAGTCTTTATAAAAATTTCGGCAGAGTTTTCTTTGTAAATACTGGCTCCGAACGGGGTACAACAAGAATAATATATATGCAATAATAAAAGGCATCCCCAAGCGGGGGCTAGCTCTTCGTTAATCGACGGTCACAACCACGCAAGCAATATAATATACAACGCCGAAGGGCGAGGATTGAAACTCAAAAAGAAACTCAAAATAATAGGAAAACCGTAATACTACAACGCGCGACTCTAAGGTCGAAATAATATATAACTAGTGTCTAAATCTGAAACAATATACAAGTTTTGGTTGATGGAATTTCTAGATACAATGAACAATACATCAACAATGGTGGTTCTGATGCAAAAGAACCTACCTACCAAAGCAAATCACCCACAAAGGAATCAGTGTGCCAGAAATGCCGCCATGGAACCTGTACGGCAAAACCTGCAAGAAACCGTGGCACAACGGGGGTGAGTTGCCAACTCGTGAATAAAAAATATCTATAAATAGAAATCGAATGCATGGCATAATCCTAGGTCAATACGATCAGATATATATATAAACCTCAAAATGATAAGTCAGAAGTATGATAAGGTGGCAATGTAACATCTAAACATGTATGTAGTGACAAGTGCTTGTGCCAGTGCCTCGGGTAATGGCATATCATAAATATGAGGTATGTCTGCATGAATAAGTATGATGAAGTATCTAAATTGATATCAATACACATATATTAGCGTCCCATTCCACTAATATTGGTGTAAGGGCATATATAACAGCATCATAATCCACTGTTATATATACATAAGTGTGAGATATAATTAATGTAATCAAAGTCAACTATATCAGGAAATCTATGAGTATGTGGATATCATCCAACTATGTGATCAATGTCTGTATGTATGTGGATCCCGTCCACCTGTCACCCAATGACAATAAACATCATGCATGTAAATATCATAAAGCATATGCATGGAAGTATGAGGATATAATCAAAATCATGGAACCTGAGTGCCTAGCATCGACACTCGAAAATATCATGAAACCTGTGCCTAGCATCGGCACGTAAATCCTCATCTATCAGGCGCTGTCACCACGACTGGCCCTGATAGGTATGTATCATACGCTATCTCGAAAACCCGAGTGCCCAGCTTCGACCCTTGAATTTCGACGTATCCATACGTACATAACTCCGGTCGGTATCCCCACGATAACCGCCGAGTCCAAATACTATCACCGGTAGGTAGTACTCCCCTGCCGGGCTCACCGTCTAGCATATACTAGTCTTCTTGTCCCGGGGTACCTCACCGGGTCCACCATGTACCCGCAGATGGTGCCTACCGCTCCTCGAATCGGGTTTCACATGCCACTCTCAGAACCGAGAAAACACATGGTGAACGCACTGAAATATCATATCGAGGGTAACCGTGTTTTTGAAATAACACATACTCTCTTTTTAAAATACCCCCGGTTCCCAAATCCAGAAATATCATGGAAACAACATATCTCAATGCGTATAATCAGAAAGCATGATGTATGCGACATATAAAAGAATGTAAACATATCAATATATCATGCAACATGGAATAGTAATATGCACATATTGGGGAATGCCGCTCTTTTAAAATGAATCAGTTTTAAAGAGTATCTTGCGATTCCCAAATCTCCAAATCAAGCGAGAAATCATCTATATATGTGCAAATATGTATGTGCACAAGTAATGAGTGTACAATAAGTATGTGCACAAGTATGCCATGCAAGGGTCATATCCTGAATGCAACAGTACTACAGTGTAGTGACATGGCAATTATCGATGATGAAGTGTATGAGCCGGCAAGCAAGTGTACGTGGAGCATACACATCATCGATAAGGGTGCTGGTGTCCTAACAGCATGGTCGTAATATAGCAATAAATACATGCAATGCGATGCAATGCAAACTGTAAGAATATGCGGAATCCAATAATCAACGCAACAGTAAAGAATTTACATCCATATGTATATGTCATGCAGTTTTGCCATTTGAAATAAGACGAATTGGGGTTTTTAGTAAAATAAGGGCCACGGTGTTTTTAAGAAAAGGTACGACCTTTTTAAAGTATCCGTAGAATTCCTTTTTTGCCTGTCTTTAAAATACTCCCGATTCGTTAGTTTTGAAATAGGTATGACTCGGGTCTAGTTTAACATCTACTATACAAACTACATATCTAACCATCAAGTCAATCGGGAGGGGTATGGAAACCACCTAAATCTGAGTCGATATATATAAATATAAATATAAGAGTCGGTGATCCCGTCTCAATAGTATCGCGTACGATACCGTATATCATCTGACATCCTCGAGTCATGAGTGTGGATCAATCATCAATATAAAGCTCGTACGGTAAATCGTCGTACGGCATCCCAATAGCTGGGTACGGGTCAATATCATATTATCTCGTCAATTATCTGGTATCCTTATCATCAAATCACATAATCTGGGGTACTGATCTAAGTCTAGTACAATCGATACCATCTATATAAGTATGAATGCGTGTGTGAAACATACGTCCAAAGGCCCGCTAAAATCATATGTCGTATCCTAAATACGAATCACATCAAATCACCGATCTCACGGCACTATGCCCAATATCATCGACTCATCTCCAAAGTCATCCACTATCGTCATCATTCAAGTATAAGTGCGGAAATAAGCTTGTGTGTGTGTGTGTGTGTGGTGTAAACCTATTCTAGGGTTCGCAACTAGGAACTAGACTAGTTTACTTCTACGCCCTAATCTAACCATAGTACACCTAACACAATATCCACGACACACTATAAACTATCATATATATAATATATACTTATTTAGTATACCAACTTCGGACTGCGGGGGTGCTATACGCTATCCACCCGACTTCCCTCGTAGATATAATCTACTCACCTTGCGTCTTCATTTGTCGACGTCGCCACGCGCTTGCTCGTCGTCCCGAAGTCTTCATGGGGTGCCTACACATTAAAGTATCGTAAATGCGTATTAAAACCAAGTCAAAACTAAAGCGACACACGAAACCCAAAACGATACGCTAAGGGGCCTATAGGTTAGAACCTATGGGTATGCTTTCAAAACCATCGAACGATTCTCGATATCGTCGTATAAACGCTAAGTATTCGAGGTAAAACACTAATACACAATTCCAGAATTCAAAATACGGAATACGGAAACACAAATCAAAATAGCAACTTAGGAAAAAAGGCTCCGGATTCCACCCTAGGTCAAATTGGACAATTTTGCACATGCCAGGGGTCTAATATATAGATGTAGGAGCTACAGAACCAAAACGAGACAGATCCACCCTGGTCTGGCCGCAATTTGCGGCCAGGGGGATTAAATCTGCGGCTAAGTTAGGGAGTTAGGGGTTGGGGTCTTGGTGATAGCTTCCTGGGTGCCTGCACATATCACTGTCCAACCAAAAGAATTTTCAGAGTCTCGGGTTGACAGAAGATCCCATATAACCTTCACAGATTCCATAAATTTTTCGATATCGGTTTCTAAATTTGTATTCTGGGTTTCAAGTCTCAGGTTTGGGTCTCAAATCTAACACTAAGGTGTTTGTATGGCCTCTACTGAGTTCAATTTCACAGCAAAGCCCAAAATTCCCTCAAACCCTAACTAGGTTTTCCTTAAGCCCACAAAACTACCCAATATCGATTCAATCTTAACATAGGGTATAAGTAATGTAAAAATTAAGCTAATGGTCCAGAAAATAACTCATTTGGCAACTCAAGAATTTTCTTGAGTTACCCCTAGTGGCCAAAATCCTTGCTTTTTTGGTCCAATGGGCTTGTCTTGAGCTTGTGCACACTTTTTGTGAAATGAGAGTGGGGTTTTGGAGTTGTTTTCATGGTGATTTGAGGAGGTGAAGTAGGGATGAAGGAGGGGCAGCAGCAACTGAAGGAAATGGGGAGGGAGAAGAATGAGTGAAGTGAGGGGGAAAATGGCTAAGGCTTGGTCAAAGTAACCCTTTCTCTCTCTCACCCATACCTCAATATTATAACCTTTTCCATTTCTTTTCTTCTCTTTTTCTTTTCCCTCTAAATCCTTCTCACACCAATAGTAAACCCAAAACAACATGGTAGAAATGTAACACAAGTGTAAAAACGATATGTGTATGTTTTGCACAAAAATGCTAAAAATCCGATTAACGATTTTTAATCGCGATTAGTATTAAATTAGCATATAATTAATCATACAAACTTTAAAATGGCACAATTCCATAAAATACCCTATTCTAAAATTTTCCATAATTTTTCCAAAATTTTTCCCATTTAATTGTATTTAATTATACCGAAATATTAAAATATTTAATAAAATAATATTAAATTATAAAAATTCCCAAAAATAATATTTTATTTTTTTGAAATGTTACAATCTTCCCCCCTTAAAGAAATTCGGTCTCCGAATTTAAATTTAAACCCCCAAATTCTAAAACATTTCAGTAAAAATCCAAATTGTTGGGGCTCCGAAATCATCAATACATAAAACGCATCATAGCGCAATGCATGCGCATAAGTAATGAGCAGATAACTCAAAATAGAAACTCCGTCAAGTATCCCACAATCATCGGAGTCATGATAAAAACACAAATGTCAAATCCAAAAAAAAACCAATATGATATATATCAAAATTATACATGTATATATGAAATCTATATATGTAAATAACTAAAGAAAATGCGTGTAAAATATGTCCAGGTACTGTCCTCTGACTAGTCCTGCTCAGTACGAAACCAAATAGCAAAGAGCGTAAAAACGTACTGGTCCATAAGGAATAAATTCCAAAAATGTATATAAGAATACCCTGTGCGTCTGGTGCGTACGGAAATCAAAATCCATATATGTGCCATACATGTGCACAGAAACAACATCTAAGTGCAACGGGTGTGCACGAAACATCTGTCATAGGCAACGTGTGTGCCTGACAGCAAAATCAGGTGCATCTAACATGCACGAAGAGTCTCGATATAGTGCATCGGATGTGCACAAAAATCGTACCTCAAAGCATTCGCTTAACACGCGCGGAAATCCAAATCAAATGCACAGAGTGCAAGAAATCAATATCAATATCAGAATTAAAATCGACGGTATACAATATGGCTCAATCAAGATCAGGTATACCGCGTGTATATGCTCACAACCGTGTGCATCAGCGTGCACAAATCAAATCAAAACACTAAAAGTGCATGAAAACTATGCTGGAAGCCTAAATCAAATCGCCGGCATAAAATAGGAATGAAATCACAATCAATACCTCAAGAGTAATAACTACGCGCAAAGTATAAATATTCAGTAGGTGCAACCATGGTGTATGAAAACAAATATCATAAATCTCAGTCATCAAGACTAAATCATGCGAATAGATCGCCCAAAATACCGAAATCCAAGGTGACGGATACGTGATAATCGAATCACAAAATCACAAATCATAAATACCGTCGTCGGTATATCCTCCTTTAAAGTCGAGAAGGTGTCGGTGTATCCAATGCTAGCAGCGCAAGATATCTACTTGCCTCTTGCTCACGGTCTGGCGTCCTCTGTCTCTGGGCCCTTATCTTCTCTGTGGATTACCTATCTCGCAATCAATCGGCTCATCGTCCCTGTCAGGTGTGCTAACGGGGACAATTCCATTCTGGCACTTCTCTGGTGATCTCTCGGTCAATCCTCACGACCACTCGTTAAGCAGCACGTCACTGGCGCCGACCTCTGGTCCTCTGAATGCACATCACACATCTGCTCCTGGTGCAAATCTTATTGCAGCAGTGTCCTGGAAGGAATCCTGCTCAAGGTCCTTTCCAATCTCGCCTATGCCGATCTGTACGGAAGCTGGTACTCTTGCATAATCTCTTCTCGCTCTCTGGACATCTGCATTTTCAGTACAGCATTTACTCGGAAGCTGGTCGCATCCCAACGCCTCTGTAGACATATCGCATCTCTGATGTCAGCGGAGTGGAACGTCATCTCGTCGAAATCTTATGCGAACTCTTTACTCCACTTTATTCCAATGTCGACTGATTCGGACTCGTCTACTCGTGACTGCATGGACTGCGCTCCAACGGCTACACTTGTATCTGGAGTCTCCCAAGCAATGTGTCCCATTACATGATATCCGAATGATGTCGAACCATCCGATCGACTCGTCAGAACCTCATAATCCCCCAAGAGATCTGTTAGTTATATGTATGCCCTAGAGGCCATTACTGTACATAGGATGTATATTGTAGTGGATGCTGGGATATATATAGGGAGGACTTTCTTGCTCGACATGATAGTATGCTATCTGGTTACCCTTTACCTTAACGTGTATGCTGATTGTCTCTCTGTTACATGTTGGTAAAGCCCTTAGGATCTGTACTTGACTACCTGGACTATGATGCGGATCATACTAGTGGGGACATGGTAGTCTATAAGTACATCCTTCAAAGTCCCTAGTCGAGGGTGTATCGAGACGGGGCATCGATATACCAGAGTAGACTAGCGTATACCTTCTCGACCCATACAGATGGGCGATGGATGATCCCATATCCATTGGTGTTTGACATCGGAGATGATATACGGGTGCTCAGTAGAGACTGGGTACACTGGACGGACTCGCCGAGAACTCCCAGATGGTATTATACCTCACGTCAGATGGCAGTTCTCTGGTGACACTGGTACAGAGTAGTCTGTTGACCCGAGATCGTCATAGAGTCTTGTGTGGTTCCCACTGTGCTTTGATTTCCATCTTACCACGTCCAAGAGGGCGTGCAAAACGGTGGTTTTTGGGTATAGTCCCGAGTCACATGGAGGCAATGAGCGATAGGAGGGGATTCGTCTCTCCCGGTATAGGGAGTTGATGTTGCGCTGTGTTCGATTGGCTATAACAGGAAATCCCTGGCCAGGGTTGCTGAGATTTACTGGTAAGTGTTACCAGTAGTTTCTCGAACAGTTATAGACCTCATATCGACACGACTTATTGAGCTATTGGGGTCTGACGTTTACCACCCCTAGGAGAGATATGCGACATATCAGACGATCAGACCGGACTGTACGGTAGTGTTACTGGTCGGATTCACTGGAGTGTGAGCGGGCTTGCTCGTCGATCTTCAGATCGCTCAATACCCGGGTGGCCGTTACGTTTAGCAGACCGCTTGCGGCTTGTGGGTGTTTGATATGATCATCATCTGCTGCCGGCGTATTGACGAGTCTTTAGAGTCCTACACAGAGGTTTCCTGGCTCAAGCGAAACGAAATAGGAGCGCATATGAGATATGTGCGGGACCGAGAATAATACGGTATGTGATATTGTATTCGATTCTCGCGATGTGACATTGATCGGTTATATGCGATATAGCCGGGTTATCGGATCAAGTGTTGATTCGATAAGTTGTTACTGATGATACCAGTCGGTTATGTGCGACATGACCGGATCGTTAAATCAAGTGTTGATTTAATGATTTAATGCATAATTGTATATTTGATATATTACTTTGCATTAACTAGTATCGGTTCACTTTAAAATGGATTTTCTCACTCGGGTGTGCGCATTGCATATGCGATATGATTTTGTGCACTTGCTTGTATCATGTTTGATGATGCATGCCAAACTTGGTTAAGTGTAAAGAATGAACCATGGTAATGAATGGGTTAGGGTTTTGATTTTTATTTATTCATTTATCTTTCTTATTTATTCTTTTTGGAAAAAGGAAAAAGAAAGATAAATGGTGGCATATTTTGGATTTAGTTGAAGTTTCTTGAAACTTTGACTATGTCACACTTTTCTTGTCTTATGCTTAACCCTAATCATTCATTTTACTATGGTTAGCTCTCTACACTTGACTAAGGTTAAGTTATGATAAGAAATGATTTTCTTTTATATAAAAAAAGGATTCTTATCATAACTTGCTTCTTCTTCTTCCTTGCTTCAAGTGAAGAAAACCAAGCTCCATCAATGGTGATTGTTGGAAAAGAGTGAGAAATCCAAATCTAAAGTCTACCCACTTCCTATTTCTTCATCCTCTACCTCTTGCCAAGTAGTTGAGTGTGTTTCCTTCAAAGTTTCATGACTTGGTGAAGGTGGAGCTTGATTCATCGATGCCTCGACGTAGATCATCTTCGGCTTGGACATCGACGACCTAGCCCGCCCATTCTCCGACGAAGACGACGCTAGAGCCCGGATTCCTTTTGGACAGCGGAGACGACTTCGTTGCGGAGCTATGGAGGTGGAGCACCGGATCTACAAAGGTTGTATTTCCGTATTCTCATTAGTTAAGTGTTAACTAGTCTACTTTTCGCCTAGTTTTCTAGCAAACGATCCGTAGTCGGGTCTCTCGGCACCTAGAATTTTTGAAAATGGCATGTTCGATGCCTTGTGAGAACTCATTAGGGTGTCTAGGAACCCTACAGTGGTATCAGAGCCTAGCTAGAGCCTTAGGCGAAGTCCAGACGGAATTTGAAGTCCGAACGAACCCGAAACCCGATCACAAAAATGCTCTCTGTCCAGATTTTAAAAATGTGGATTTTTCAAGATTAAAAATATCCAGAAAATCAAGCAGGCTTTACTATGAATTACTGTGAAAAACGGAGTGCTAACGCCGTCATAACGCCGCGGAACCGCGGCCTAATCCCACGTGGAGCGGCGGTTCCGCGGCAGTAATGTTGATTCGTTGACTCCTGTTTGCACAGTAATTGTTATATTTGACTGTTCTGTTTTCTGGATAATTTTAATATATTATTCAACAGTTGATTTTTCTGCAGTTGTTTTGGGGATTCGTATGTTCGGTCCGAGTATCAAATTTTGTCTGTGTGGCTTTCCGGATAAATTTTAGAATATGTTAAAAAGTTCGACCGGATATAAATACACAATTTTTCCCCTGTCGGGAAATTTCCAAGTGTTGGATTTTTCCGTAGTTTAACGACGTTCTGAGTAGTGCAAGTAACGCGATGGTCCCTCTAGAAGACAACAAATCTTAACTCGATTATGTGACCGTCTTGAACTGCCCTTTGAACCTTCGGGTTTGGGGCAGTACGGCGTGCCACATGTGAGGCGTTGGCTTGACCCTTCTACGGCTGGACCGTTGGTACTGAGGCACGAACTGAATGTTGTTAGACTTATTTCATGTGTTGATGGTTCGGGAAAACTTGGGTGTTCGATTGTTCGATCGGAAAGTTTAACATTTTCTATTTATCCGGAATGGGATACAATAATTGGAATTCACAATAAGTTATGAGATAACTGAATGAATGTTATAAACATAGCACTTTAGTCTCACTTGATCGGTTGCCACGGAATTTTGATGTGATCAAACATCCGTCGCAATCACGTAGCGTGCGCGGATACTCGCCGGGTAAACTTAATAGACAGCTTCACTCCATAGCCCCGACCAAGTGACTGTAGGAGAACCCCGTCGCCGAAAGCATCCGTTCGGGTGCTCGCGGTGGCGGTGTTCCGCCTTGGTGCACTTCGTCGACGGTATCGGGGGTGCGGCCGCCTACTAAAGTTTGCGACGAGTATTCGATCAGGATGTCGGGAATCTTGTTGAATTGCCCGACTTGATATTGAAAAGAGTTTTCGATTTTGAGACTAAAATGCGGGGTTTATAATTGTTAGGCATGCGATGTCTGAGTATTTCATTTGATTAGGCATGTGATGTCTAAAGAGGTTGCGGATTCCAATTGTTGTAGTTTTACACTTTCTTTTCTGTGACCGTAAGTGTAATATGTGATATCGCCGGTTTCGTTGCTATATGTCAACGACAATTGGGATGGACATATTTACTTACGTTGATGACATGTGATGTTATGTGTTGCTGGATATGTTATATTGGATCGTCGTGTTTGAATAGCCGGGGGGTTTTTATGTGAGATGAGTGTTTTTCATTTTCATTCATGTAAAAACTTGTATGTAATATTCTTTTTTTTGGGGCGCTTCCAGGTTGCGGAAGTTGTCACCGTTTGTATATTATTTACTTTTCCGCACTAGGATAGACCCAAGGAGGGGAGCACAAGTAACCGGGTTCTGGGGTCCAGTGGGAGACCAACTCGAGGAGTCGAGTCCGGGTCTCCTAACTCCAGAATTGGTAGGGTTGCTTGCCGCTCTCGTAGGGGTCTAGGGGTGTGGGTTTGGCTATTCATCACGACCGTGGAATCCGTGTTTTATACTGGCTCGTATTGAAAACACGGACGTCCTAGTATATCCAATATTTCATATGATTCTTCTGCTGCGATATCTGTGATGTGATCATGTGATGTTCTGTGATAGATACTGTATATAGTATATATGATATATTATATAGACGTTACTTATGTTTTACACCCGTGCTAGCCCTGCCCTGCTCTGTCGTTAGTTACCTAACCTAACGGTGCACGAGGGGACATCGAGGCGAATGCGGATGGCATAAGTGTACGTCATATCTATCTGTGATGTTTAGGTATTTATATGATGGGACTTCATTAATGTGATTAATGAAATAAAAAGAAACCTAAGATGTTGTAGAATCGAATTTCAAAAATAAAACAGGTAGCTACAGTTCTTGCTTTGCACAGCGGTATATGTGATATATCCTGCACCTTATTCGATGAGGAAAGGACCGAGATCCCTTCACCGGGAGTGACTCCTTTAGCAATAACTGGCAGATGCTACACACTCGGTTTGTCTTTTGATTGCTTTTAAGTGTTTTTGCTTTGCACAGCGATATATATGATATATCCCGCACCTCATTCGACGAGGAAAGGACCGACGATCCCTTCACCGGGAGTGACTCCTTTAGCAAAACTAGAAAAGCCTCAAAAACACTTCATTTCAAAATCATTTGATTCTACAACGATATCAAGTTCATTACGCAATAGGTTTTCAGAAAAACCTGACGTAGCCCTCCGTCATTTCAGATACGTACTAGTTAGTATTCGTGCTGCGGTTGTTTGGCCTCCGTCAAGGCGTAGTGTACGGTAGCTAACTAGTGCTTATCTGCTAGCATATGATGCGATTGGATTAGGGTATTCGTACGGCGTTGTTTGGCCTCCGTCAAGGGTCGTGCAGGTGGGTTTAATTCAATCAGGAAATGACGAGTTGAACTTGACTAGCGGACTATGGGTTGTTTAGCCTCCGTCAAGGTCATAGCGAGCTAGGGGCAAAATATTATCGGGAATTTCAAGTGTTGAAATTTGCAATGAGATTTCATACCTTCTATGAGATAGTTGGATACCGATACCCGCTGCGAGTAAGTGTTACTCCTGGGAGAGTTTTATACATTACAATTAGCCGATCAAGTAGGTGTCTAGAAAGGTGTTAACGAGGTTACGCCTCTGGGAAAACAAGGTTTACATTAATTAGGTTCGTGCGAAAGCACGGGGGACCTCCCTCAAAGTACCGACACTGGCCTGGCTGAAAGATTGGCGAACTTGTAGTGTGTAATTAATCCCGGCTAGTCTTTCCTTTTAGGGTTTGAAGGAAGATTTGATAAAAAGCAGTGGGAGCCATCCTGATTAGATAAAATAATAACCAATCTATTCTTGACAGAGCGCACGCTGAGTGTTTTCTTCTCTCTCTCCTGGTAGCGACCATATCACGCCTTAATCAAGATAATAATACGGAATATTGACCGAACCCGCTTGTTATACTGAGCTGGGGAACGTTGGTCCCGTTCCACCTTATAATTGTTATAAGACAGAGCAGGAAATTGGGGAATAAAAGATTTCCCGTGCCGCCCAAACGAAGAGAGTGCATGCTGATGCATCATCTTCGGGTGTGTTCATTATACAGAACCGTTTCTCAGTATCCTCCGCATCCTGGTATATGATACCGGATCAGGATCCCAGATATGTAATCTGTTACATAGGGCTACAAAAGGGTAGAAAAACTGAGAACGGGTGATAAGTTTCATGAGACAGAAAACGGGGCAAGAGTTGCAGCCAAGTCTGTCGGTCACTGTCACCCTGTATTACCAATACATTGATTCTGAACGAATGTTATTAGATACCGAACCTGATATACCAAATCATATCACTCTCTTTGTTAGAAAAGAAAGGATATAATTTTGTATTGATGGATAATGTTTTGAACATTTCCTATATCAAAAGTTGATCGGTTCAGGCACGTTATCTAAAAGCATTGATGTTCTAAATCAAACTACAGTTCTTAGTATATGGAACACACACAAGAGGAAGAGTTCAGAATTGAACGATTCCTTCTTGAGGTATTGTAGACTAGGTCAGATCAATGTGACCCGACTAGCTAGAGTTACATAAAGATGCATATTTAAATTAGTTTGAATTTACATCTTGTGAAACTCGCCAGTCATGTCACAAAGATATAATGACATCAGCTCTGTTAATTGGAAACAGAGAAAGAGTTAGTGAACTCTTGGGATGATACATGTTGATGTATGTAGGTCCCCTGTCTACACATGCCAAGACTGGTTCTTTATACTTTATTATATTCTCTGATAATCTCTCAAGATTCAGACCTATGTTCCTGTTGAAACACAAGTCCGAACCTTTTGAGATATTCACAGAATATTGTTGGGTTCCTAGGCACCCTAGTTAAGTCTTACAAGTGATCAAACATGCACAAATAAAATTTTACGGGTGCCTACAAACCCGACTACGGATCGTTTACTAGATATTTAGGCGAAACAAGCAAACTAGTTAACATTTTAACTAAGGGAACGGACATACAACCTTTGTAGATCCGGTCCACCACCTCCACGGCTCCGCAACGAGGTCCCCTCCGCTGTCCAAAATGAATCCGGAACTCAAGTATCGGCTTCGTCGAAGAAATGGGCGGGCTTGATCGTCGGTTCGATGCCGAAGATGATCTACGTCGAGGCATCGCTAGAACAAGCTCCAACTTCACCAAGTCGGAAAAACTTGTGAAGGAAACACCCTATACTACTTGGCAAGAGGTAGAGGATGAAGAAATAGGAAGTGGGTAAACTTTAGTTTTGGATTTCTCACTAGATTTCATGACTTGCCATTGAAGTAGCAAGCTTTCTTCAATGTTGAAGAAGATGAAGAAGAAGAAGAAGATATGATAACTTAAATTAAAAAGAAAAGAAAATACAATACTTATCATCTCTTCAACCATGGTTTAGTGTAGAGACTTAACTTAGGTTAGATAAGTGGTTAGGGTTAGAGAAGAGACAAGAATGGTGGACTTAGTCAAGGTTCAAGAAGTTTCAACTAAAAACAAAATAAGTCCACCATTTATCTTTCTCTTTATCTTTTCTAAATGAAATAAATAAAAAGATAAATGAATAATCAAATGAAAAGATACCCTAACCACTAACTAACCATGGTTCAATACTTTACACAAAACCAAGAAAGAATGTATCATCAAACATGATACAATAATGTGCACAAAAATATATCACATATACAATGCGCAATACAAGTGAGTAAATCCATTTAAAGTAAACCAATACTAGTTAATGCAAAGCAATATATCAAATATATAATTATACATTAAATCATTAAATCAACACTTGATTCAATGATCCGGTCATATCGCATATAGCCGGCTAGTATCCAACGTATCGGCTTATCGAATCAATCCTTGATTCGATAACTAGGTTATATCGCATATAACCAATCGATACATAGATCGCGAGAATGGAATACGGTATCACATACACGCATTATTCTCGGTCCCGCACATATCTCATATGCGCTCCTATTTCGTTTCGCTTGAACTAGGAAACCTCTGTGTAGGACTCTAAAGACTCGTCAATACGCCGGCAGCAGATGATGATCATATCAAGCATCCACAAGCCGCAAGCGGTCTGCTAAACGTAACGGGCACCCGGGTATTGAGCGATCAGAAGATCGACGAGCAAGCCCGCTCACACTCCTGCGAATCCGACCAGTAACACTACCGTATAGTCCGGTCTGTTCGTCTGATATGTCGCATATCTCGCCTAGGGGTGGTAAACGTCAGACCCCAATAGCTCGATAAGTCATGCCGACGTAGGGTCCATAACATTCGTGAAACTACTGATAACTCTTACCAGTATATCACTGCAACCCTGGCCAGGGATTTCCTGTTATGGCCAGTCGAGCATAGCACAACATCAACCCCCAATACCGGGAGAGACGAATCCCCTCCTATCGCTCATTGCCTCCATGTGAATCGGGACTGTACCCAAAAACCACCTGTTTGCACAACTCAGTAGAGCCGTGGTAGGGTAGAAATCAAAGCACAGTGGGAGACACACAAGACTCTATGACGATCTCGGGTCAACAGACTAAGCTGTACCAGTGTCACCAGAGAACTGCCATCTGACGTGAGGTATAATACCATCTGGGAGTTCTCGGCGAGTCCGTTCAGTGTACCCAGTCTCCACTGAGCACCCGCATACCATCTTCGATGTCAAACACCAATGGATATGGGATCATCCATCGCCCATCGCATGGGTCGAGAAAATATGCGCTAGTCTACTCTGGAATATCGATGCCCCGTCTCGATATTCCCACGACTAGGAACTATGAAGGATGTACTCATTGACTACCCAGGCCCCACTAGTATGATCTGCATCATAGTCCTGGAGGTCGAGTACACATCCTAAGGGCTTTATCAACATGTAATCAGAGAGACAGAAAGTATACATGTTAAGATAAAGTGCAACCAGATAGCGTACTATCATGTCGAGCAAGAAAGTCCTTCCTATATATGTCCCAACATCCACTACAATATACATCCAATGTACAGTAATGGCCTCTAGGGCATACATATAACTAACAATCTCCCACTTGCACTAGGGCCATCTATAGCAGTGGTTGCAGTATCACATACTCAACCATCCCCTAAAAGTCTCTCTTTGGGAAAAAGGCCTTCGTGAGTGGATCCGCCGTGTTGTCCTCTGAGTCTACTCTCCTAACCTCGATCAACCTGGAGATCAACTATCTCCATGATCAGGTGATGCTTCCTCAGAATATGTCTGGGTCACTGATGGGACCAGGGTTCCAGGGCCTAAGCCACACTTCCATTGTCATACAATGGCAGGAACCAAGTTCATCTTATGAACCAATATACACCCAAACTGCCTCTTTGGTAGTATCTTCAATAGCGATGTTACCAGCCTTTATCGTCTAGTTTGCCACGGTATCTAGCTTGGAACTCTTCCAACATACCGTCCCTTTACTGAGGGTAAAGACAATGCCTGTGACTGACATTCAGTCGTCTTTATCACCCTGGAACTCTTCCAGTGATTCTCCCTAGGATCGATTGATACCATCTCACTACACCTAGTGAGAATCCTAGCATCCAATTACATCTATCTCATAGATGAAAACTCAGGATTTAGGAGGTATCACTTTGATCCTACTTGGAGAATCCTTGTGATAATAGGAGATTGACCGATCGTAGTATAGGAAACTCTTTTCCTATCAAGAGTATGTTGTCTACGTACAATACGAAGATGACCACCTTACTCTCTACTACCCTTTTGTATATACAAGGTTCGTCTACCATTTTGATGATGTCAAACACTTTGACTATCACATCAAAACAGACGTTCCAACTCCGCGATGCTTGCTTCATTATGTAAAGCAACTTGCACACGTTTCCGCTGCTCCCACTGTTTACGAAGACCTCTGGCTGTGTTCTTATAGACGTTCTCTTCTAAATCAGTATTTAGAAAAACAGTCATGGCACCCAACCACCAGATATCGTAGTCATGGTATGTAGCCGTGGTAAGTAGGATCTGGATAGACTTAAGCATAGCTACTGGAAAAAGGTTTCATCATTATCCATGCCTGGTCGATGACGAAAACCTTTAACAAGTCTAGCTTTGAAAGTCTCAACTTTTCCATCTATACCAGGTAATCTTCTCAAGATATACTTGCTCCTGATGGGGATTTAACCCTTCAGATGTAGCAACCAAAGTCCATACTTTGCCGGTGTACATGGATTCCATCTCAGATCACTACGCATCCAGCCATTCTTACAGAGTCCCTACTCTCGATGGCCTGCTCGAAACTAGTTGGGTCATCATCTCATGATGCAATCTTGCTCCCACTGTCATCGAGAAACCGAGGTATCTCTCAGGCGGATAAGGAACCCTACTAGATCGGCGGAGAGGCTGAGGTTCGTCGGGAACTATAGAATCTTATGGTTCTGTCAAGTCATCAACTACAGTTTTGTATAGCTGGAACCTTTCCAGTTCTACAGAGCTGATCCTGCCTCGATCTTGTCCGAATTTTGCTTTTGACATAGGCCGGACAACCCCAAATCTTAACTAACTTAAGATATAGGCTCTTCCTTTTCCATATCACATATGAAGTGGTAGGCAATGATTTGATTCGAACCCTATTCAATAGGTATGCAGCTTCTCAAGCGCATAATACCCAAAAGGAAACAGATAACTCAGTAATACTCATCATAGAGCACACCTTATCATATAGGGTGTGATTGCCCCGTCCCGATATACCATCGTGCTATGGTGTATATGGAGGAGTAATGCTGAGAGAGAATCTCATTCTCCAGGAATTCTATACACAAGTATTCTCCTCCCTGATCTCATCATAGGACATAATACTTATACCCGTATTTTGGTTCTCTACTTCTAACTTATATTCTGTGAATACCTCAAAAGGTTCGGACTTATGTTTCAACAGGAACATATGACTGAATCTTGAGAGATTATCAGAGAATATAATGAAGTAAAAAGAACCAGTCCTGGCATGTGTAGACAGGAGACCTTACATACATCATCATGTATCAGTCCCAAGAGTTTACTAACTCTTTCTCTGTTTTCAGTAAACAGAGCTGGTGTCATTATATCTTTGTGACATGACTGGCAAGTTTCACAAGATGTAAATTCAAACTGATTTAAATATACATCTAAATGTAACTTCAGCCAGTCGGGTCGTATTGATATGACCTAGTCTACAATGCCTCAAGAATGATTCGTTCATTTCTGAACTCTTCCTCTTGTGTGTGTTCTGTATTCTAGGAACTGCAGTTTGATTTAGAACGTCAATGCTTTTAGATAACGTGCCTGAACCGATCAACTTTTGATATAGGAAATGTTCAAAACATTATCCATCAATACAAAATTATATCATTTCTTTACTAATAAAGAGACTGATATGATTTTGTATATCAGGTTCGATATCTAATAGCATTTGTTCAGAATCAATGTATTTGTAATACAGGGTGACAGTGACCGACAGACTTGGCTGCAACACTTGCCCCGTTTTCTGTCTCATGAAACTTATCACCCGTTCTCAGTTTTTCTACCTTTTTGTAGCCCTATGTAACAATTACATATCTGGGATCCTGATCCGGTATCATATACCCAGGATGCAGAGGATACTGAGAAACAGTTCTTTGTAATGAACACACCCGAAGGAGATGCATCATATGCACTTTCTTCGTTTGGGCGGCATAGGAATTCTGGTATTCCCCTATTTCCTGCTCTGTCTTATAACAATTATAAGTTGGAGCGGGACCAACGTTCCCCAGCTCAGTATAACAAGTGGGTTCGGTCAATACATCCGTATTATTATCTTGATTAAGGCGTGATATGGTCGCTACCAGGAGAGAGAGAGAAGAAAACACTCTGCGTGCGCTCTTGCAAGATCAGATTGGTTATATATTTTATCTAATCAGGATGGCTCCCACTGTTTTTATCAAATCTTCCTTCAAACCTTAAAAGGAAAGACTAGCCGGGATTAATTACACTCTACAAGTTCGCCAATCTTTCAGCCATGCCAGTGTCGGTACTTTGAGGGAGGTTTCCCGTGCTTTCGCACGGACCTAATTACTGTAAACCTCGTTTTCCCAGAGGCGTAACCCCGTTGAAACCTCTCTAGACACCTACTTGATCGGCTAATTGCAAAGTGCAAAACTCTCCCAGGAGTAACAATTACTCGCAGTGGGTATCGGGATCCAACTATCACATAGAAGGTATGCAATCTCATTGCAAGTTTCAACACTTGAAACTCCCGATAATGGTTTCTACCCCTAGCACTTATGACCTTAACTATGGTCAACAAATCATAAGTACTAGTCAAGTTCTACCCGTCATTTCGTGATTAATTAGACCCACCCATATGACCCTTAACTAAGGTCAACAAAGTCACGCGACTGTCCTAACTAATCGCATCATATGCGGTGTAGGAAGACATCACTTAGCTACCGTACACTGTGCCTTGACTATGGTCAACAAACACAGCACGAATACTAAGTACTCTACTTCCTAAAATGACGGAGGGTTGCGAATGGTTTTTGTGAAAACCTTTAACGCTTTGAACTTGATCTCGTTGCGGAATCAAATGGTTTTTAAATGGAATGTTTTTGAAGCTTTTTCTAGTTTTGCTAAAGGGGTCACTCCCGATGAAGGGATCGTTGGCCCTTTCCTTGTCGAATGAGGTGCGGGATATATCATATATATCACTGTGCAAAGCGAAAACTATAGAAGCTATCAAAGACAAACCGAGGGTTGTAGCATCTGCCAGTTATTGCTAAAGGAGTCACTCCCGGTGAAGGGATCTCGGTCCTTTCCCTATCGAATAAGGTGCAGGATGTTCTACAAGGAACACCACGATGCAAAGCAAGAACTGTAGCTACCTGTTTTATTTTGAAATTCGATTCCACAACATCAACTAGGTTTATTTTCTTTCATTAATCTCATTAATGAATATCCCATCAATTAAATTACCTAAACATCACAGATAGATATGACGTACACTTATGCCATCCGCATTCGCCTCGATGTCCCCTCGTGCACCGTTAGGTTAGGTAACTAACGGCAGAGCGGGGCAGGGCTAGCGCGGGTGTAAAACATAAGTAACGTCTATATAATATATCATATATACTATATATAATATCTGCCACAGAACATCGCATGATCTCAGATAAAACACAGCAGAAGAAATATATGAAATATTGGATAAACTAGGACGTCCGTGTTTTCAATACGAGCCAGTATAAAATACGGATTCCACGGTCGTGATGAATAGCCAATCCCACACCCCTAGACCCCTACGAGAGCGGCAAGCAACCCTACCAATTCTAGGGTTAGGAGACCCGGACTCGACTCCTCGAGTTGGTCTCCCACTGGACCCAGAACCCGGTTACTTGTGCTCCCCTCCTTGGGTCTATCCTAGTGCAGAAAAGTAAATAATACACAAACGGTGACAACTTCCGCAACCTGGAAGCGCCCCAATAAAAGAATATTACATACAAGTTTTTACATGAATGAAAATGAAAAACACTCATCTCACATAAAAACCCCCGGCTATTCAAAAAAAACGACGATCCAATATAACATATCCAGCAACACATAACATCTCATGTCATCAACGTAAGTAAATATGCGCATCCCAATTGTCGTTGACATATAGCAACGAAACCGGCGATATCACATATTACACTTACGGTCACAGAAAAGAAAGTGTAAAACTACAACAGTTGGAATCCGCAACCACCTCAGACATCGCATGCCTGACTAAATGAATTACTTAGACATCGCATGCCTAACAATTATAAACCCCGCATTTTAGTCTCATTATCGAAAACTCTTTTCAACATCAAGTCGGGCAATTCAACAGGATTCCCGACATTCTGATCGAATGCTCATCGCAAACTTCAGTAGACGGCCGCACCCCTAATACCGTCGACGAAGTGCACCAAGGCGGAACACCGCTACCGCGAGCACCCTTACGGATGCTTTCGGCGATGGGGTTCTCCTACAGTCACTTGGTCGGGGCTATGGAGTGAGGCTGTCTATTAAGTTTACCCGGCGAGTATACGCGTACGCTACGTGATTGCGACGGACTTCTGATCACATCAAAATTCCGTGGCAACCGATCAAGTAAGACTAAACTGCTATGTTTATAATATTCATTCCGTTATCTCATAACAATTTACGAATTCCAATTATTGTATCACATTCCGGATAAATAGAAAATGCTAAACTTTTCGATCGAACAATCGAACACCCAAGTTTTCCCGATACAGCTCAACACATGAAATAAGTCTAACAACATTCCGTTCGTGCCTCAGTACCAACGGTCCAGCCGTAGAAGGGTCAAGCCAACGCCTCACATGTGGCACGCCGTACTTCCCCAAACCCGAAGGTTCAAAGGGCAGTTCAAGACGGTCACATAATCGAGTTAAGGTTTGTTGTCTTCTAGAGGGACCATCGCGTTACTTGCACTACTTAGAACATCGTTAAACCACGGAAAAATCCAACACTTGGAAATTTCCCGACAGGGGAAAAATTGGGTATTTATATCCGGTCGAACTTTTTAACATATTCTAAAAATTATCCGGAAATCCACACAGACAAAATTTGATACTCTGATCGAAACACCGAATCCCCAAAACAACTCCAGAAAATTCAACTCTTGAATAAATATTACAAATTCCCAGGAAAACTAGCAAAGAAATATGAGAATTACTGTGTAAAAAAAATTACACAAAACGACAGATTGGCCGCGGAACCGCCGCACGAGCCATGCTCGTGCCGCGGATCCGCGGCTCAATGATTGAAACAGTGCATAAAAATTCACAGTAATTCTTATATTATTCTGCTTGTTTCTCTGCATATTTTTAATGTGGAAAAAACCCCGATTTTAGAATTCGTCCAGAGAGCAATTTTGAGGATGGGGTTTCGGGTCGTTCGGACTTCAAAATCCGTCTAGACTTCGCCTAAGGCTCTAGCTAGGCTCTGATACCACTGTTGGGTTCCTAGGCACCCTAGTTAAGTCTTACAAGTGATCAAACATGCACAAATAAAATTTTACGGGTGCCTACAAACCCGACTACGGATCGTTTACTAGATATTTAGGCGAAACAAGCAAACTAGTTAACATTTTAACTAAGGGAACGGACATACAACCTTTGTAGATCCGGTCCACCACCTCCACGGCTCCGCAACGAGGTCCCCTCCACTGTCCAAAATGAATCCGGAACTCAAGTATCGGCTTCGTCGAAGAAATGGGCGGGCTTGATCGTCGGTTCGATGCCGAAGATGATCTACGTCGAGGCATCGCTAGAACAAGCTCCAACTTCACCAAGTCGGAAAAACTTGTGAAGGAAACACCCTATACTACTTGGCAAGAGGTAGAGGATGAAGAAATAGGAAGTGGGTAAACTTTAGTTTTGGATTTCTCACTAGATTTCATGACTTGCCATTGAAGTAGCAAGCTTTCTTCAATGTTGAAGAAGATGAAGAAGAAGAAGAAGATATGATAACTTAAATTAAAAAGAAAAGAAAATACAATACTTATCATCTCTTCAACCATGGTTTAGTGTAGAGACTTAACTTAGGTTAGATAAGTGGTTAGGGTTAGAGAAGAGACAAGAATGGTGGACTTAGTCAAGGTTCAAGAAGTTTCAACTAAAAACAAAATAAGTCCACCATTTATCTTTCTCTTTTTCTTTTCTAAATGAAATAAATAAAAAGATAAATGAATAATCAAATGAAAAGATACCCTAACCACTAACTAACCATGGTTCAATACTTTACACAAAACCAAGAAAGAATGTATCATCAAACATGATACAATAATGTGCACAAAAATATATCACATATACAATGCGCAATACAAGTGAGTAAATCCATTTAAAGTAAACCAATACTAGTTAATGCAAAGCAATATATCAAATATATAATTATACATTAAATCATTAAATCAACACTTGATTCAATGATCCGGTCATATCGCATATAGCCGGCTAGTATCCAACGTATCGGCTTATCGAATCAATCCTTGATTCGATAACTAGGTTATATCGCATATAACCAATCGATACATAGATCGCGAGAATAGAATACGGTATCACATACACGCATTATTCTCGGTCCCGCACATATCTCATATGCGCTCCTATTTCGTTTCGCTTGAACTAGGAAACCTCTGTGTAGGACTCTAAAGACTCGTCAATACGCCGGCAGCAGATGATGATCATATCAAGCATCCACAAGCCGCAAGCGGTCTGCTAAACGCAACGGCCACCCGGGTATTGAGCGATCAGAAGATCGACGAGCAAGCCCGCTCACACTCCTGCGAATCCGACCAGTAACACTACCGTATAGTCCGGTCTGTTCGTCTGATATGTCGCATATCTCGCCTAGGGGTGGTAAACGTCAGACCCCAATAGCTCGATAAGTCATGCCGACGTAGGGTCCATAACATTCGTGAAACTACTGATAACTCTTACCAGTATATCACTGCAACCCTGGCCAGGGATTTCCTGTTATGGCCAGTCGAGCATAGCACAACATCAACCCCCAATACCGGGAGAGACGAATCCCCTCCTATCGCTCATTGCCTCCATGTGAATCGGGACTGTACCCAAAAACCACCTGTTTGCACAACTCAGTAGAGCCGTGGTAGGGTGGAAATCAAAGCACAGTGGGAGACACACAAGACTCTATGACGATCTCGGGTCAACAGACTAAGCTGTACCAGTGTCACCAGAGAACTGCCATCTGACGTGAGGTATAATACCATCTGGGAGTTCTCGGCGAGTCCGTTCAGTGTACCCAGTCTCCACTGAGCACCCGCATACCATCTTCGATGTCAAACACCAATGGATATGGGATCATCCATCGCCCATCGCATGGGTCGAGAAGATATGCGCTAGTCTACTCTGGAATATCGATGCCCCGTCTCGATATTCCCACGACTAGGAACTATGAAGGATGTACTCATTGACTACCCAGGCCCCACTAGTATGATCTGCATCATAGTCCTGGAGGTCGAGTACACATCCTAAGGGCTTTATCAACATGTAATCAGAGAGACAGAAAGTATACATGTTAAGATAAAGTGCAACCAGATAGCGTACTATCATGTCGAGCAAGAAAGTCCTTCCTATATATGTCCCAGCATCCACTACAATATACATCCAATGTACAGTAATGGCCTCTAGGGCATACATATAACTAACAAATATAAGTTAGAAGTAGAGAACCAATACGGGTATAAGTATTATGTCCTATGATGAGATCAAGGAGGAGAATACTTGAGCACGGAAATCCTGGACTTTTCTAAAGGAGAATGAGATTCTCTCTCGGCATTACTCCTCCGTATACACCATAGCACGATGGTATATCGGGGCGGAGCAGATACACCCTATTTGATATGGTGTGCTCTATGATGAGTACAACTGAGTTACCTATTTCTTTTTGGGAGTTATGCACTTGAGAAGCTGCATACCTATTGAATTGGGTTCGAATCAAATCAGTTGCCTACCACTTCATATATGATATGGAAAGGGAAGAGCCCATATCTTAAGTTAGTTAAGATTTGGGGTTGACCGGCCTATGTCTAAAAGCAAAATCCGGACAAGCTCGAGGCAAGGTCTGTAATGTAGAACTGGAAAGGTTCCAGCTATACAAACAGCTGCTGATGATTTGGTAGAACCGAAGGATTCAGTAGTAACCAACGAACCTCAGCCTCTCCGCCGATCTAGTAGGGTTCCTCACCCACCTGAGAGATACTTCTGTTTCTCTATGACAGTGGGAGCGAGGATTGCATCATGAGATGATGACCCAACTAGTTTCGAGCTGGCCATCAAGAGTGAGACTCTGTAAGAATGGCTGGATGTTTATCGATCTGAGATGGAATCCTTACACACCAACAAAGTATGGACTTTGGTTGCTATATCTGAAGGGTTAAATCCCCATCAGGAGCAGGTATATCTTGAGAAGATTACTTGGTGTACATGGAAAAGTTGAGACTTTCAAAGCTAGACTTGTTAAAAGTTTGCATCATTGACCAGGTGTGGATAATGATGAAACCTTTTCAAGTAGCTATGCTTAAGTTCATCCAGATCCTACTTGTCACGGCTACATACCATGACTACGATATCTGGTGGTTGGGTGTCATGACTGCTTTTCTAAATGATGTTTTAGAAGAGTGCGTCTATAAGTACACAGCCAGAAGGCTTCGTAGACAGTGGGAGTAGCGGAAACGTGTGCAAGATGCTTTATAGGATTAAAGCAGGCATCGCGGAGTTGGAACATCTGTTTTGATGAATTAGTCAAAGAGTTTGACATCATCAAAATGGTAGATGAACCTTGTATAAACAAAAAGGTAGTAGGGAGTATGGTGATGATCCTCGTAGGGTACGTGGATGACATACTCTTGATAGGGAAAGAGTTTCCTATGCTACGCTCGATCAATCTCCGCTTATCACCATAATTCTCCATATAGGATCAAAGTGATACCTCCTAAATCTTGGATTTTGGATCTATGAGATAGATCTAAATGGATGTTAGGATACTCACTAGCTGTATTGAGATGGTATCAATCGACCCTGGGGAGATTCACTGGAAGGGTTCCAGGGTGATAAAGACGACTGAATGTCAGTCACAGGCATTGTCTATACCCTCAGTAAAAGGACGGTATGTTGGAAGAGTTCCAAGCTAGATACCGTGACATACTAGATGATAAAGGCAGGATACATCGCTACTTAAGATGCTACCAAAGAGGTTGTTTGGGTGTATATTAGTTCATGAGATGAACTTTGTTCCTACCATTGTGAGACAATGGAGTTGTGGCTTATGCCAAGGAACGCCGGTCCCATCAGTGATCCAGACATATTCTAAGGCAGTGTCACTTGATCATGGAGATGGTTGATCTCCAGGGAGATCGAGGTTAGGAGAGTAGACTCAGAGGACAACACAGCGGATCCACTCACAAAGGCCTGTTTCCTGATAGAGACTTTTATGGGATGGTTGAGTATGAGATACTGCAACCACTCTACAGATGGCCCTAGTGCAAGTGGGAGATTGTTAGTTATATGTATGCCCTAGAGGCCATTACTGTACATAGGATGTATATTGTAGTGGATGCTGGGACATATATAGGGAGGACTTTCTTGCTCGACATGATAGTATGCTATCTGGTTACCCTTTACCTTAACGTGTATGCTGATTGTCTCTCTGTTACATGTTGGTAAAGCCCTTAGGATCTGTACTTGACTACCTGGACTATGATGCGGATCATACTAGTGGGGACATGGTAGTCTATAAGTACATCCTTCAAAGTCCCTAGTCGAGGGTGTATCGAGACGGGGCATCGATATACCAGAGTAGACTAGCGTATACCTTCTCGACCCATACAGATGGGCGATGGATGATCCCATATCCATTGGTGTTTGACATCGGAGATGATATACGGGTGCTCAGTAGAGACTGGGTACACTGGACGGACTCGCCGAGAACTCCCAGATGGTATTATACCTCACGTCAGATGGCAGTTCTCTGGTGACACTGGTACAGAGTAGTCTGTTGACCCGAGATCGTCATAGAGTCTTGTGTGGTTCCCACTGTGCTTTGATTTCCATCTTACCACGTCCAAGAGGGCGTGCAAAACGGTGGTTTTTGGGTATAGTCCCGAGTCACATGGAGGCAATGAGCGATAGGAGGGGATTCGTCTCTCCCGGTATAGGGAGTTGATGTTGCGCTGTGTTCGATTGGCTATAACAGGAAATCCCTGGCCAGGGTTGCTGAGATTTACTGGTAAGTGTTACCAGTAGTTTCTCGAACAGTTATAGACCTCATATCGACACGACTTATTGAGCTATTGGGGTCTGACGTTTACCACCCCTAGGCGAGATATGCGACATATCAGACGATCAGACCGGACTGTACGGTAGTGTTACTGGTCGGATTCACTGGAGTGTGAGCGGGCTTGCTCGTCGATCTTCAGATCGCTCAATACCCGGGTGGCCGTTACGTTTAGCAGACCGCTTGCGGCTTGTGGGTGTTTGATATGATCATCATCTGCTGCCGGCGTATTGACGAGTCTTTAGAGTCCTACACAGAGGTTTCCTGGCTCAAGCGAAACGAAATAGGAGCGCATATGAGATATGTGCGGGACCGAGAATAATACGGTATGTGATATTGTATTCGATTCTCGCGATGTGACATTGATCGGTTATATGCGATATAGCCGGGTTATCGGATCAAGTGTTGATTCGATAAGTTGTTACTGATGATACCAGTCGGTTATGTGCGACATGACCGGATCGTTAAATCAAGTGTTGATTTAATGATTTAATGCATAATTGTATATTTGATATATTACTTTGCATTAACTAGTATCGGTTCACTTTAAAATGGATTTTCTCACTCGGGTGTGCGCATTGCATATGCGATATGATTTTGTGCACTTGCTTGTATCATGTTTGATGATGCATGCCAAACTTGGTTAAGTGTAAAGAATGAACCATGGTAATGAATGGGTTAGGGTTTTGATTTTTATTTATTCATTTATCTTTCTTATTTATTCTTTTTGGAAAAAGGAAAAAGAAAGATAAATGGTGGCATATTTTGGATTTAGTTGAAGTTTCTTGAAACTTTGACTATGTCACACTTTTCTTGTCTTATGCTTAACCCTAATCATTCATTTTACTATGGTTAGCTCTCTACACTTGACTAAGGTTAAGTTATGATAAGAAATGATTTTCTTTTATATAAAAAAAGGATTCTTATCATAACTTGCTTCTTCTTCTTCCTTGCTTCAAGTGAAGAAAACCAAGCTCCATCAATGGTGATTGTTGGAAAAGAGTGAGAAATCCAAATCTAAAGTCTACCCACTTCCTATTTCTTCATCCTCTACCTCTTGCCAAGTAGTTGAGTGTGTTTCCTTCAAAGTTTCATGACTTGGTGAAGGTGGAGCTTGATTCATCGATGCCTCGACGTAGATCATCTTCGGCTTGGACATCGACGACCTAGCCCGCCCATTCTCCGACGAAGACGATGCTAGAGCCCGGATTCCTTTTGGACAGCGGAGACGACTTCGTTGCGGAGCTATGGAGGTGGAGCACCGGATCTACAAAGGTTGTATTTCCGTATTCTCATTAGTTAAGTGTTAACTAGTCTACTTTTCGCCTAGTTTTCTAGCAAACGATCCGTAGTCGGGTCTCTCGGCACCTAGAATTTTTGAAAATAGCATGTTCGATGCCTTGTGAGAACTCATTAGGGTGTCTAGGAACCCTACAAGATCGACATCTTGAGTACAGTTTAATAGTATCGAGTACATACCACAGCGTCGGTGGTCCAACCGTAGAAGGGCAAACCCAAGCCTCACTAATGGCGCCGCGGAACTGCCGCAAACCCTATGGTTCAAAGGCTTTCACACGGTCATTATGTCGAGTTAGGGTTTCATTCTTTTAGAGGGTCTATAGAATCGCTTGCATGTCTTTCTGAATAATTTAAACTTGGAAAATGGTTTCCTGACATTCGATCGTCTCAATCGACTCTCAAAGACCCTGCGTGAAGTCGTCTCTAGCTGGAATCAATCTATCTGATGACCTCGCATCGGGGTAAGCGAACGAACCACATGTCCTAGTCATTCATCCTCGGGTGACTAGCGACCTTCCATCATACCTCTAAGTATATACATCATGCTGCAGTAGCTCCAATCATCTGGGCGATATCTCGTCATTTGCAGCAGCCACTGGCTCATTCGTCTGTACGCTGAACAGTGCCTCAATCAACATGAATAAGCGATACATCAATGGTCATCATATCCTGGCTGGTCTCTAGCAGTAGCCTAATCCTCTGGTACCGATCAGCTCATCGGAGAAATCTCGTAAAAGCGATCTGTCAAACGCTCATGGCGCGAAAACACAATAAGACGATGCCTCTCAAAGCAATCGTATGTCTCTGGAATCACGCCCTGGTCAGTCCTCGTCTGCGACGAGCTCAAGCTGACGCAACTCTAGCCGTAGCTCTCTCTGCCCGTGCCATCGTGGCAGCAAAATCATAACCAGTATCGATGAGGGTAGATCATAGGAATGAATATAGTACTGTGCAAGGAAATGTACATCCTAAGGTTCCTTAAGCGGAGTGGTGTGTCGTAAGTATGCCGCGGAACATACACACGGTACGTCACTCTACTGAAGTCACCAAGTCTATCAACCAAGGGTCATCCTATGCGACGAAAGTTCGGGTCTAATACCCCCTCGACTAAGTCTAAGTTCCGTAAGGTCAAGCCTAAGTTCCGTATATATAGAAGCCCTAGGCTCCACATAGTCAAACTTAGACTCGAACCAAGGTCAACCTAGCGCTCTGATACCAACTTTGTCACGACCCGAAATAGCCCGTGACTGGCACTTGAATCATATGAAGTCTATAGGACCCCATCTAATTCAAGTAAGCCAATAGCCCAGAAATCTAAAACCATTTTTAAGTAATAAATAAAGGAAATAGTTTTATGAAGTAGGGAAAACAAGTTTTAAATACAAGGTTTTTTTACATAAGTAAGCCGAATGTGCATCTTTAAAAATGTATAGTCTTTTATAAAAATTTCGGCAGACTTTCCTTTGTAAATACTGGCTCCGAACGGGGTACAACAAGAATAATATATATACAATGATAAAAGGCATCCCCAAGCGGGGGCTAGCTCTTACTCAATCGACGGTCACAACCACGCAAGCAATATAATATACAACGCCGAAGAGCGAGGATCAAAACTCAAAAAGAAACTCAAAATAACAGGAAAACCGTAATACTACAACGTGCGACTCTAAGGTCGAAATAATACATAACTAGTGTCTAAGTCTGAAACAATATACAAGTTTTGTTTGATGGAATTTCTAGATACAATGAATAATACATCAACAATGGTGGTTCTGATGCAAAAGAACCCACCTACCAAAGCAAATCACCCGTAAAGGAATCAGTGTGCCAGAAATGCCACCATGGAACCTGTACGGCAAAACCAACAAGAAGCTATGGCACAACGGGGGTGAGTTGCCAACTCGTGAATAGAAAATATCTACAAGTAGAAATGGAATGCATGACATAATCCTAGGTCAATACGATCAGATATATATATAAACCTCAAAAGAATAAGTCTGAAGCATGATAAGGTGGCAATATAACATCTAAACATGTATGTAGTGCCAAGTGCTCGTTCCAGTGCCTCGGGTAATGGCATATCATAAATATGAGGTATGTCTGCATGAATAAGTATGATGAAGTATCTACGTTGATATCAATACACATATATTAGCATCCTATTCCACTAATATTGGTGTAAGGACATATATAACAGTATCCTAATCCACTGTTATATATACGTAAGTGTGAGGTATGATCAATGTAATCAAAGTCAATTATATCAGGAAATCTATGAGTATGTGGATATCATCCAACTATGTGATCAATGTTTGTATGTATGTGGATCCCGTCCACCTGTCACCCAATGACAATAAGCATCATGCATGTAAATATCATAAAGCATATGCATGGAAGTATGAGGATATAATCAAAATCATGGAACCTGAGTGCCTAGCATCGACACTTAAAAACATCATGAAACCTGTGCCTAGCATCGGCACGCAAATCCTCATCTATCAGGCGCTGTCACCACGACTGGCCCTGATAGGTACGTATCATACGCTATCTCGAAAACTCGAGTGCCCAGCTTCGACCCTCGAATTTCGACGTATCCATACGTACATAACTCCGGTCGGTATCCCCACGATAACCGCCGAGTCCAAATACTATCACCGGTAGGTAGTACTCCCCTGCCGGGCTCACCGTCTAGCATATACGAGTTTTCTTGCCCCGGGATACCTCACCGGGTCCACCATGTACCCGCAGATGGTGCCTACCGCTCCTCGAATTGGGTTTCACATGCCGCTCTCAGAACCGAGAAAACACATGGTGGACGCACTGAAATATCATATCAAGGGTAACCGGGTTTTTGAAACAACACATACTCTCTTTTTAAAATACCCCCGGTTTCCAAATCCAGAAATATCATGGAAACAACATATCTCAATGCGTATAATCAGAAAGCATGATGTATGCGACATATAAAAGAATGTAAGCATATCAATATATCATGCAACATGGAATAGTAATATGCACATATTGAGGAATGCCGCTATTTTAAAATGAATCAGTTTTAAAGAGTATCTTGCGGTTCCCAAATCTCCAAATCAAGCGAGAAATCATCTATATATGTGCAAATATGTATGTGCACAAGTAATGAGTGTACAATAAGTATGTGCACAAGTATGCCATGCAAGGGTCATATCCTGAATGGAACAGTACTACAGTGTAGTGACATGGCAATTATCGATGATGAAGCTTGTGAGCCGGCAAGCAAGTGTACGTGGAACATGAGCATCATCGATAAGGGTGCTGGTGTCCTAACAGTATGGTCGTAATATAGCAATAAACACATGCAATGCGATGCAATGCAAACTGTAAGAATATGCGGAATCGAATAATCAACGCAACAGTAAAGAATCTATATCCATATGTATATGTCATGCAGTTTTGCCATTTGAAATAAGACGAATCGGGGTTTTTAGTAAAATAAGGGCTACGGTGTTTTTAAGAAAAGGTGCGACCTTTTTAAACTATCCGTAGAATCCCTTTTTGCCTGTCTTTAAAATACTCCCGATTCGTTAGTTTTGAAATAGGTATGACTCGGGTCTAGTCTAACATCTACTATACTAACTACAGATGTAACTATCAAGTCAATCAGGAGGGATATGGAAACCACCTAAATCTGAGTCGATATATATAAATATAAATATAAGAGTCGTTGATCCCGCCTCAATAGTATCGCGTACGATACCGTATATCATCTGACATTCTCGAGTCATGAGTGCGGATCAATCATCAATATAAAGCTCGTACGGTAAATCGTCGTACGGCATCCCAATAGCTGGGTACGGGTCAATATCACATTATCTCGTCAATTATCTGGTATCCTTATCATCAAATCACATAATCTGGGGTACTGATCTAAGTCTAGTACAATCGATACCATCTATATAAGTATGAATGCGTGTGTGAAACATACGTCCAAAGGCCCGCTAAAATCACATGTCGTATCCCAAATACGAATTACATCAAATCACCGATCTCACGGCACTATGCCCAATATCATCGACTCATCTCTAAAGTCATCCACTATCGTCATCATTCAAGCATAAGTGTAGCAATAATCCTGTGTGTGTGTGTGTGTGTGGTGTAAACCTATTCTAGGGTTCGCAACTAGGAACTATACTAGTTTACTTCTACGCCCTAATCTAACCATAGTACACCTAACACAATATCCACGACACACTATAACTATCAGATATATAATATATATTTATTAAGTATTCCAACTTCGAACTGCGGGGGTGCTATACGCCATCCACCCAACTTCCCCCGTAGATATAATCTACTCACCTTGCGTCTTCATTTGTCGACGTCGCCACGCGCTTGCTCGTCGTCCCGAAGTCTTCATGGGGTACCTATACATCAAAGTATCGTAAATGCGTATTAAAACCAAGTCAAAACTAAAACGACACACGAAACCCAAAACGATACGCTAAGGGGCCTATAGGTTAGAACCTATGGGTACGCTTTCAAAACCATCGAACAATTCTCGATATCGTCGTATAAATGCCAAGTATTTGAGGTAAAACACTGATACACAATTCCAGAATTCAAAATACGGAATACGGAAACACAAATCAAAACAGCAACTTAAGAAAAAGGCTCCAGATTCCACCCTAGATCAAATTGGACAATTTTGCACATGCCAGGGGTCTAATCTATAGATGTAGGAGCTACAGAACCAAAACAAGACAGATCCACCCTGGTCTGGCCGCAATTTGCGGCCAGGGGGATTAAATCTATGGCCGAGTCAGGGAGTTAGGGGATGGGGTCTTGGTGATAGCTTCCTGGGTGCCTGCACATATCACTGTCCAACCAAAAGAATTTTCAGAGTCTCGGGTTAATAGCAGATCCCATATAACCTTCACAGATTCCATAAATTTTCCGATATCGGTTTCTAAATCCGTATTCTGGGTTTCAAGTCTCAGGTTTGGCTCTCAAATCTAGCACTAAGGTGTTTGTATGGCCTCTACTGAGCTCAATTTCACAGCAAAACCCAAAATTCCCTCAAACCCTAACTAGGTTTTCCTTAAGCCCACAAAACTACCCGATATCGATTCAATCTTAACATAGGGTATAAGTAATGTAAATGGTCCAGAAGATACCTCATTTGGCAACTTAAGAATTTTCTTGAGTTGCCCCTAGTGGCCAAAATCCTTGCTTTCTTGGTCCAATGGGCTTGTCTTGAGCTTGTGCATACTTTTTATGAAATGGGAGTGGGGTTTTGGAGTTGTTTTCATGGTGATTTGAGGAGGTGAAGTGGGGATGAAGGAGGGGCAGTAGCAGCTGAAGGAAATGGGGAGGGAGAAGAATAAGTGAAGTGAGGGGGAAAATGGCTAAGGCTTGGTGGAAGTAACCCTTTCTCTCTCTCACCCATACCTCAATATTATAACCTTTTCCATTTCTTTTCTTTTCCTTTTCTTTTCCCTCTAAATCCTTCTCACACCAATAGTAAACCCAAAACAACATGGTAGAAATGTAACACAAGTGTAAAAACGATATGTGCATGTTTTGCATAAAAATGCTAAAAAACCGATTAGCGATTTTTAATCGCGATTAGCATTAAATTAGCATATAATTAATTATACAAACTTAATAATGGCATAATTCCATAAAATACCCCATTTTAAAATTTTCCATAATTTTTCCCATTTAACTGTATTTAATTATACCGAAATATTAAAATATTTAATAAAATAATATTAAATTATAAAAATTCCCAAAAATAATATTTTATTTTTTTGAAATGTTACAGCAGACGTCTGGTATCTTCACAAAAATAACAGAGAGCTCCGCAGACGTCTGACCCTCATCGGGGCAAACATCTTCCATAAGTGCGCTCGCGCATCTAGAGCCTCAGCAGTCGTCTGGAGCTCTTAGCTCGAGACGTTTGTCTTAGAGATAAACTCAAATCTTTGTGATGACACCGAATCGTTAGGAAATCCAATTGGTAATCTTCAGGATCGAATGTGAGGCATATCTGACAAATCTCCACCTTGACTCGCATTTCACAAACTCCTCCATCAAAATAATAATAGCTCCACCTTCACCACAAAACCCCTAAAAGGCTCAATGAGTGCGAAACACTCCAATTAAGTTCACGCAATGCTCGAACTTAACAACTGAAAGAAACTTCGTCAACATGTCGGTCGAATTGTTCGCTGTGCCAACTTTCTTCACAATAATCTCTTCTTTTTCAAATACTTCCTGCCCAAATCAGTACCTTACGTCGATGTGCTTACTCCTCTCATGATGCATATGATTTTTCGTTAAGTGAATAGCGTTTTGACTATTACAATAGACTATTATGGTATCTTTTGGAATACCAAGTTCTGAAAATAGTCCCTTCAACCAGATTGCCTCTTTAACGGCCGTAACAATGGTCATATATTCCGCCTCTGTCGTAGACAACGCTACTGTTGGTTGCAAAGAAGAACGCTAACTAATGGCATATCCTCCCAAGAAGAATACATAACCGGTGATCGATCTGTGTCTGTCAAGATCACCAGCATAATCGGAGTCGAATCTGACTAAATTGTTGTTGTTCTTTCCAAACACCAACCCCACGTCAAACGTACCTCATAGGTATCGTAATATCCATTTCACCGCCTGCCAATGGATTTTGCCAATAGATGCCATATAGCGACTAGCAACACCAACGTCGTGTGAAATGTTGGGTCGTATACATACCATGGTGTCACGCCCCGCTTCCCAGTATACAGGCAGAGGACATGACGAGGCCGCTACGTATTTACTCTGAAGTAAACACACTAAGCGTATCTAAGCAATTTAAGTAAAATGTATACAAGAGACAAGATGTAAAAGAACAACAACTTTATTTATTAAACATTCTTTTTACAATACAATGAAAAGTAAATACACGGAATGAAAGCAATGCCTAAACAGTGGCATAACAGAAATGAAAATGGAATAAGTACAAGTGGCTATAGCTCTGTATCGAAGGCTATCTGATCCAAGTCCTCGCTGCTGGGCTCTGTCTCCAGAAGGTCCGATCCACCTGACAACATTCCAAAGAAGAAAGAAACGGAATGTCGTCAGCGAACAATCGCTCGGTAAGTCCCAAAGAATGAGAGAAGTAGAATAGACAGAAAAGAGAGTATATCTAGTATGATGTTTGATTGTTAGGTTAACGTAGTGTTTGTATCTTGGTACAGAAGATGCCAGTGTATATAAGAGGAGTCCAACTTACACCGTGGACTTTGGTAACCCGTATTACAAGGCTCTGTTGATAATACCACGGAACAACAGCATGGATATAATTACGTCTTAAGTGACCACCTCATGCCACATTTAATATATTACGTACCAGTCTACCCCTTTATAACCCCGTAGTGTTTATAGTATTGATTGCATTGATTGTACGGAATGTATTGTGTTGTATTGTCTTGTATTGTAAATTGTATAGATGGATGACTTGCCGAAACCATGATATCAGTAAGTGGATGTAACTGGAGAATCATGTAGATGGATGTATATCCATGGTTCGGTTCAGTCAATATAGATTGAATAGATTGAACAGATTGAATATATGGATTCATATTGAATTGTAGTTTTGTAATTTCATACTCGAATCATATTCAAGTCAGATTAATTATATTGAGATTCAGTCCGAGTCATACAATTAGAAAAGAAATTGAATCTTGAATTAGGTTTTGGTGTTATCAGTAACTGCTGCACATGGACGACAGGATTTGTGTCTTTTTCAAAGACAATTACAGTGTTGATAACACCATTTGTTAAGTTGTCTACCTTAAATAGGCAAGCACCCAATCTCCGGCTTCCTGAGGCTCAAGAGACTGGTCCCGCTTAAACTTATGTTTACTAGGGTCCTTATTGTAATTTAGTTTAACTTGAGGGGGTTTTATGTAAAATAGTCTTGTTATATTTTCAAAATACACCTCAAGTATTTTATTATCGTCTTTAGAGTTTTCATAGATGTTTCTTTTATCAATGTGACATTTCTAGTGAATAAAATCTAATTTCATAATATATGGTATTTATTTGTAATATTGGAATTGTATGGTATTTTCTTGTAAATGAGATATTTTTCTTGAATTTTGGAAATGTGGAATATTATAAATATTAAAAATAGATATTTTGATATTAATTACATATATATATTTATTAAAAATATAAATTTTATTTATAATAGAAATCACATTTTCTAAAGAAAATGTATTTTAAATCTTTCGAGATCGTATATTCCTAGCGGAGGTCTGCATCTCACTCTACTAGGACCGAGAATGTGCCATAATTCGCACCATACCGAACGGGTTTCCCAAAATGGGTTGTAGAGGCGCAATTGCAAAGATTTGTTAAAATACACTTCTTGTAGAAAAATATTTTAATAGTTGAAGGTAGTTATATGTAAAGTCATATTTTTTCCAAATCTATGTTCCAAAATTCCATCGTGCTAAGTTAGATATGTGTGTTGTGAGGAGGTAGGTCATTACCTCGTGAGTTATCTAAAGGTATAAAGGTATTATAGAGTTTATGTCGGAAACTAAAGTTTATGGTATTTTAATGTAAAATTGCGATAGAAGATGCATATAACAATATTTTGTGATGAAACTTGTTAAAGTTGTTTATTAATGTTTAATGAACAATATGCGATGATATGAAGGTATCTTAATTCAGAAAAATTGTAGTTTTTAAAGAAAAACCGAATCGGAAGTCGGACTAACTCCGCTTTCGTCGGGTTTTAGTTTTGAATGTTTTTAGAATAGAGAAAAGAGGAAGAAGTAGGGACTTATGGGTTATTTGACTAGAATAGAGAAGGAGGAAGAGGTGGGAGGTGCCGGTGCATCGTTTCGTCCTCGGAATCTCCTCGGACTGCCGTCGGAAGTTCGTCGGAGTTTCGCTCTTTTGCTAACTCCACTTGCACACAACAGACTTGAGAATTTTCTTGAGAGTTTGGGCAGGGATTTATGAATGAGGGGGGTGATTTGAGGGGTGGTATTTATAAGAAAAATCTAAGGTTTAGGATAGTGAAAGGGTGTATTAAAATTTGTAATAAAAATGGATTAAATATGAGTTTTATTGTGTTTTGTAAATGTGCAGTAAAAACAAATAATACAGGGGTTATGGGGGGAGTTCAAGAGTCGCCAGGGTTGAAGAAAATTAGGGTTTTGGCTGAGTCAGACCGGCGGCGCCGGCCGAGTCAACGAGCTCGCCGACCCGAGTCGGGCGCGTCGGGGCTCATCTTGGTGCCACGTGTCCCTGACGCTTGGTTTAGCCTCGTGAACACGTTTGTTTATTCTGTAACCTACCCTATTACGTGTAGTGCATGTGTAGACTTTTTGGCTTCTAAAAGATTAAAAGAAATTAAAATAAAAAGATGATGTGGCTGATGGGATTTGAACTCTGGTGCTTTGGTTCAGCAGTGCAAGGTCTTACCAGTGAACTACAAGCTCCTTCTTGCTGTTCAAAAGAAAAACAAATTTATAACTTGTGCTCATGCTCAATTACCCCTTTCTGTATTTTTGAAAAATTTGTACAGAAAGTTTAGGGTTGTTACATTTTACCCTCCTTATAAAAATTTCGTCATCGAAATTTGTCAAAGGAAAGTGTAATAGATTCAAGGAAAGTTTGGTGGTATAAATATTGGTAGTGTATGAAAAATGTGTGAAGGAATGAAAGAATGCGAAAGGTTTGAAAAGAGTTGAGGAAATTACCAGGGTTAGCTTGGTCTACGGCCTCTGCATCTTCGGTCGCTAAAAGGAAAGCCTGACGCCGTGGTACATTCCTCCTAGCTGGAGGCACATTCCTCTGTCCTTGGGGCGTGTTTCTCTGCCCTCGAGGCATTTTCCTTATTGCCTGTTGGAATTGGTGAGTAGGCTGTGCTGGTGGTGGAGCTGGGAGTGCAAGACGAGGTGCAGGAGCCTAGATAGCTGGCCGCTGTGGGTAGTCGGTAGGTATGTGAGCTGGGTTGCGTCTATAAGGACAGTTTCCAATTTCGTGATTGGATGCGCCACAAACTAGGCACTGGCCTTTTGCGCGTCTACAGTCCTTCCACAAGTGTCCATTCCTCTTGCAATAGAAGAAAAAATCTGTACTTGGCTGGTTATTGGGTTCTTCCTGTCTCCTGGGTTCAACAGTTGGCCTTGAAGAGGCTCCTCTTGTCATCTGATTGGCAGGGCGCTTCACTCCGGCAGATTGAGGTCTGCCCTTCCTCTTTACCACTGCCTCATATCGTCGGGCAGCCTTCAAATCCAAATCATGGGTTGGGAAATCCCCTATAGCTAATGCAGTTTGGATTTCCGGGTTCAACCCTTGCTGAAATCTTCTAGCTCTGATCTCAGCAGTTAGTATGAGATGGGCCGCAAACCTGTTACGGTCTTGTGTTAGCTGTGTAGTATGTGATATAAAATCGAACGTTGAGACATATCTTACCTACTGAGCATGGTAAACTCAGCATCATACTCATCTACAGATTTGGTCCACATTGAACCTTGTTGCAGATGGATGAACTGCTGTTCCATATCAAAGCGGGCAGTCACAGGGAAGTACTTTGTATCGAACATGTCACGGAAAGTCTTCCATTCGATGGTTGGTCAAGACGGCTTTCTTTCGCCTTCCACCAAACCCGTGCATTGTCAGTGAGCCGCAGCTTTGCAACTCGTACCCAAGCGACCTCTGGCATCTGTGCTGCTGCCAGGTCATCTTCAACGCTTTGAGCCCATTCCTCCGCTTCCAGAGGGCTCTCTTTTCCCGAAAGTTCTTGGGGTGCAGTGCCCGGAATTGCTTCACTCCGGGTGCTTCCGCTTCTGGACAGTTCAAGAGAATAGCTGTCTGCTTCTGCTATCCTTCCAGGAGGCTGCGGATCGCCTCAAGCAATACTTTGTAATGCCTTAGATTTCGGTTAGTGTTAGTTTAGACGGTAATGCGGGTTTACTGTCAAAGTTTACCAATTCGGATTCCTCACATTTTATAACATTTAATTATTATTTTAATATTATTTGTTATGGGCATGCACGCATGTGTGTACGTAAATGTGAGGGTTTGTTTATGCTAATCTAGTATTAGTGACCATGACAACTTAACCCTAATCTAATTCTTTACTTTAATCCATTCTCTACTTTAACCTTAACCTTAATCCTTTAGATATTTTCTTTTGGGTTTTGTTTAAGAGAAAGGTGGCGTGGTGGGCTTTAATGGTAGTGTGAATGCTTTAATGGTGAATTAATGCATGGTGCACTCACCTCTCTCTTTCTCTTTATTCTCTTCTCTCATTATCCTCCACACTTATTCCCTTAGCATTATTTCTCATTCCTCACTTCTCTCAACCGAACACTCATCACTTCTTCACACAAAATCCATCACAACTTCACAAAATCTCACAAAATCACATCTTTGATCTAGTTTTGCCTCTTGGATGCCTAGGAGCTTGGATAGCTTGGATCTTTGAGTTCTTTTTGTTAGGTATTGATCTCTTTCTGTTAGTTAAGTTGTTTTAGTGTTGTGTAGCCTTATAGTTTCAGTTTAGATAGTGTAAAATTAAGTTTTGTGCATAATATCATATTTTTAGTGTCGTTTTGTGTTATTTATGTTCTTCTGTAACCCGGAGTGTGTACTAGAAAATCAAACATTGTAGTTGTGTTGTACCAGAGACCATAGGACATCACCTCAAGCACGAGACCCCCTGCTCGGACCATGGCCGGCGACGAGAAGACGATTTCCGGCGACACCGGATTTGTGGTGGAGTTTTGGGTGTGGGTTTTTCTGGGTAGGTGTCTGCTGTGGTTTAGGTATGTTTGGTCTTCTTTGGTTGTTGAGTTTTCTCTGTATGCGAAATCTGGGATCACATCGGTAGTTTCTTATGTTACGATTACGCGCGATACGTTATCCGACACGGTCCGTGCACTTCATGCTGGTTTTGCTCTTGGGTTGGTTTCGTCATGTCGCTACGTGCGTTAGCCACAATACGAACACTTAAGAATATGTTTGGAGTTGATGTGTCGGTAAAACGTAATTTGTACGTGTTTTTGGTCGTTTACTGATATATATTTGCTTTGTCGTGTTATGTTTTAGGTTCGCAGGCGGGGACTTCGGACACTGCGAAGAAGGGGAAACAGGTGGTTGGCTTCACTTAGCCGGGAGCGTTGGTAAGTAGATTTAACATCTACAGGGAAATCGCCCGTATGGCGTTATGCGTCTGGGCTAGAGATGTTATGTTTTATCGCATATTCTATTGCATATATAGAGTTGCGCATACACATTACTGCTTGGTTATTGTTGTGCTTGGACTAGTACTCTTAGGACACTGCACTATTATTGACGGCTTATGTTGCACGAGCACTGATTGTACACCACACACACCGTCAATAATTGCCATGACACGCACAACACCCTTATAGATATGATATTGTTTGGTTAGGGACATTGAGACATTGATTCATATTTCTTTATGCATATGACTTATAGCATACCTGTATACCTACATGTTTACACATATGCCGTGACTTGCTTATATGCTAGTTACCTGTATTACCTAGGGTATTGTACCATTTGCGATAGGTACATACACATATAATGACATAGCTACGTGTATCCTTGCATGCATACCTTACTTATATCTGGAGGGTATATTACATCATTACTGATAGGTAGATACCTATACCTTGCTATACCTCTATGGTTACACATATATCTGGTTATAGCTACATGTTCACCTTTATTTGATGTTATATTGGACTTCGGGAATTAGGAACCGCATGATTTATATTATAACTGGTTGCAGTTAAATAGCGGTTTTTCCTTTATACGCTCGCATTTCAGTTTCATGTTGTGTATATTATATTTATGGATTTTCGCATTGAGATATGGATTTTTCATGATATTTTCTGGATTTGGGGACCATGGTAGTTTCATGAAATTATGCATTATTTGAAAAACCCGGTTTCCTTTGATATGATATTTCAGCACCCACAATGAGTTTTATTGGTTCAGATATATATACCCCACGCGAGGAAAGGAGGGGTCCGTGTGTGGGTACATGGTGGGGGCTGGAGGTACCCCGGGGCAAGAATCTCAGTGAGGAGATGAGTTAGTGGGGGAACCATACCTACCGGTGACAGTACCTATGACTCGGCGTTTATCGTGGGGATACCGACGGGAGTCATGTGCGTATGCATACGTCGAGAGGCGAGGGTCAGAGCTAGGCACTCGAGCTTTCGGTATAGCGTATGATACGTACCTATTAGGGGGCCAGTTGTGGTGACAGCACTGATAGATCAGTATTTCGGTGTCGATGCTTGACACTTGTTTCATGATATTTTGGGTGTCGATGTTAGACACTCACCTTATATGAAACTCACTTGATACTGATATTGTACACACAGGATATGTGGGATATACTGATATTGTACACATAGGATATGTGGGATATACTGATATTGTACATACATGATATGCGAGATCTACTTGATGTTGTACATTCGGGATATATGAGACTTACATGATATGAGAGCCAATTTAGGGGCTGATTTGTGGAAATTGGGAATTGGATTGTCTTGTTGGATTTTGGTCCTATCATGAGGTTAGGATTTCCGTGGGAATGGCATGTTTTATTCCATACTCCATATTTATTGTTTATGCACTGCTTCATGTATTAGTTGTACCTGATAGAGTACTTTCCATGACTGTTGTATTTACATACTATTATATGCATTGTTTCATGTATTATTTGTATCTGATAGAGTACCTTACATGATTATTGCATACCGATTGTCATATTATTGCTTCATGTATTAGTAGTACCTGCTAGCGTACCTTTCATGACTGATGCATTACATATGACCATTCATTGCTATTAGATGCTTATGTTAGATTCGCGCTGTACGTGCATACTCGTGATTACCTGCATATGTTATTTTACTATTCACGAGTTGGAAACTCACCCCCGTTGTGCCACAGTGTTTTGCAGGTGTTCCTCAGAGTAGTCAGAGGCAGGGCTATTTTCATCCGTCGTATCATCTTTTGCTGTGGATACCGCTTCGCCTGACAGTGTGCAGTTTTGCTTAGATAGGTTTTGCGGTCATTCGATGTTGCTTGTTGTATATTCATTGTATCCTGTACTCTCCATCTACCATTATCTTGTATGACTTAGAGACTTGATGTGATGACGATATTGTATATTATTTTGTGACTTGGAGGTTTTTATGCAGTTTTATTGATATCGTCTCTTTCTTCGCTACAGCGTCGTATATCTATTATGGTGGTTGTTTTCCACCGTTGGGTGTGGATTTTGCTCCCGTTTAGGATGCTTTTACTTATATTATGTTGTACCCATTTTTAGGGGCTTGTTTTACAAATGAAGTACTGCCAAAATTTTAAAGGAAGAAAAGTTGGACTTTAAAGAATTTGGTTTGAGATTTCAAAAGTTTTAGCAATGTTCTTATTTCTTACTATTTTTGATGGTTTAGATTGCTGGGTTTTCGGCTTACTTAAATTACGTTATGCCTGTAGACGTTGCGTAGTTTAAGGGCCATCACGTGCTATTTTTGGGTCGTGACAAAGTTGGTATCAGAGCGCTAGGTTTTACCTTTCGGAGTGTAAGATGACCTTGGTATGATAGAGTAGGTAGCTTAAGCAGAGTAACGTAGTGTGTGTATGTCCGCTACATACTCACGATGCAGTACTCCGCCTAAAGTGATCTAAGTACAATTGCTTGAAATTCCTTCCTTGATGATACATATCCTTGTGATTCGATTTCCGTATTCTTATCGAATCCTATATCCATTTTAGCCTTTGCCGTCGATGACTATGAGGACTCAGAGTGATGCAGCGAGAGCCCAGGTCAGAGTTGACTCGTGTGGGACGAGGACTGACTAGGATGGTATGCTCGTTGCACCGGAGCAGATGGATCCGCCTTCGATAGATCATACTGATAGGCTTGTGGCAGAGATGCAGGACTTGCGCCAGACGATGAGTTCTTTGGTTGAGGCCATTTGAGCGCAGCGATAGGAGGTTGTCACCCATGTTACCCAGTTGTTCCTTGCAGTCAGCACTCAGCCTTATGTTACTCACACAGCACCAGTGGACGCAGCCCGTTTTGATGAGGAGCGTCTTTCCGAGACTTTGGGAGTTTCGGAACAGGGGAGGACTCGTACAGGTGTACCGGCCCAGAGACAGAGGCTTAGGCGTCGAGACAGATTTCGTGACCATCGCGGGAGTAGCAGAGGCTTAGGACGAGGACAGTCGTTCAGCTCTCATCCGCAGGAGGATTAGCAGCCATCGTATGGATGTTTTCAATGCGGGAGCCTTCATCACCACATCAGGGATTGTTCCTTAGTACCGCGTCAGACCCATGTTCAGAGAGGTCGTGGTCGCGGAGGGTTGGTTCCAAGAGAACGGTCTGGCAGAGGAAGAGTTCTAACAGTTCCGGGTAGAAGGCAGACATGAGAGTTTACTTCTACTCATCGGGACGCACGGGCGTCCAATGCAGAGTTTTCAGGTATTCTTAATTTGTATGTTCTTTGATTCTTATGTTGGTTTTGTTCGGGATCTATGCACTTGTTGTTTTACACACTTTGTGCCTTGGTTGGGCTGAGATTTGTGTATGCTAGATCATCCGTTGTTGTGTTAACTTATGTCAGCGATTCTTTTATTGTGCGACACGTGTTCAGTCGTGTGCCAATCAGATAGGAGATAGAGATTCGTCCGTCGTTGTGATCCTTCTAGAGATGTTGGATTCGACGTTCTCCTGGGCACAGACTGGTTAGCTACGTGCTAGGTGTCTGTGGACTTCCACGAGGAAACAGACAGGTTTTTTTTTCCCGGCGAGTCAGTTCTTGTTGTGCAGAGGGACAGTGGTGCCGCCTCTCACAGCTTGAATTCAGCCTTTTTCGCTTGTCGGATTTTTGAGAAGAGGATGTCAAAAATTCTTGGCTTTCATTCGTGATACCGGAGCCATAGTGGGTTTGTTGGACCGGATTCCTTTCGTGCGAGAGTTTTCCGACGTTATTCCAGATGAGCCGGCGGAGCTTAGGGAGCTTAAGGATCGGCTGCAGAGTTGTTTGTTGGGGGACTTGTGCGTCCGAATGTTTCTCTTTGGGGAGCTCCTTTTCTGTTCGTTTGGGAGAAGACGGCAATTTGAGGTTGTTTGTTGATTGATCGTTAATTGAACCGGCTTACGGTGCGGATAGGTATCCTTTACCTCGCATTGGCGATTTCTTCGATCAGCTCTAGAGTGCGAGAAATTTTCTAAGTTTGTTTGGGATCAGGCCATCATTGTTGCGGGTTCGGAGTGATGACATTCCGAAGACTGCTTTTGTGCGTGCTACGGGTGGTGTGTGTGTTTTGGTGGTGTCGTTGGACTCACCAGTGCCCTAGCAGCATTTGTGGATGTGATGAACCAGATTTCTTCAGGCCGTTTCTCGACCAGTTTATTGTTGTGTCATTGATGACATTCTGGTCTATTCCAATGTGTCATGAAGAACAGGAACAACACTTGAGGATTTGTTTTGCAGACATTGGGAGAGCCCCAGTAGTTTGCTAAACTCGTGGAGTGTTCCTTCAGGCTTGTTTGTGTTGACTCCTAGGTCTAGTAGTTACGGGAGACGGTTTTCGTATGGACCCGAGGAGGATCGAGGCCATACAGCTTTGGCCCATACTTATATCCGGGACAGAGGTCCGCAGATTTTGGGCTTAGCAGTTTTTACCGCCGTTTCGTGCAGGATTGCTTGTGTATCGCTACACCGTTGACTGAACTGACCAGGAAGGAGGTTCTTTTTTTATGGACCGAGGCGTGTGTGCAGAGTTTTCAGCAGTTGGAGATTCGGTTGACAACTGCACCGGTTCTTTCTTACTTGCTGGTTTGGGCGGCTTTGTTGTTTTACTGTGATGTTTCGTGAGTGGGGCTCGATTTTGCGTTGATGTGGCATTATAGAGTTATCGCTTTTACTTCCCTACAGTTGGAGGAAGTACGAGCAGGATATCCTACTCATGATCTGGAGATGGCCGTGGTGGTCGTGCGTTGAAGATCCGAAGACACTACTTGTGTGGAGAGTCATGTCAGATTTCCACGAACCACCAGAGCTTAATGTACACCTTCCTGCAGCGAATTTTGATTGTTGAGACAGCGCCGTTGGATGGAGCTTGTGGAGGATTGTGTTTTTAAGATCCTTTGGTTACCTGTGGCAAGGCGATTGTGGTAGCTGATGCTTGAGTCGTAGGCCCGGGGTTAGCTTGTCCCAGTTGTGCGCAGATCAGAGACAGTCTTCTGCAGATTTACAGTCCTTGTGCGATCATTGAGTACAGCTAGGTTCTCCTCTACTAAGGGGACAGCTTGCTCATGTCTGTGCCTGTCCACTTTTCTTTAATCGTTTTCGTAAGGCACAGCCCACCGATGATCGTTGTCTGTGATACTTGAGCATGTTCGGCAGGGTAAAGATTCGGAGTCCTTGATTTGTGACCAGGGTGTGCTACGTTTAGGGACGCGTTTGTGTGTACCTGATGTTGATGGGTAGAGACGCGAAATCCTAGAGCAGGCACATCAGTCATCTTTCTGTGTTCATTCAAGTTCCATCAATTTGTAACATAACTTGTGAGTTAGTTACTGGTGGGCAGGATGAAGAGTGAAGTTTCGGATTTTGTTCAAGGTGTCTGTCTGGTTGTGGCTAAGGTTGAGCATTTGAGACCGGCTGGAGAGTTGCAATCTTTAACCGTTCCGGAGTGGGAATAGGAGCAGATCTCCATGATTTTCGTTGTGGTGACTACCCAGGTCTAGACAGGGTGTGACTCCATTCGGGTGTTTGTTGTCCGATTATTCTCAGTTTTCTCAGTTGTTCTTTGTTAAGTTTGTGCGTTACACGGAGTTCCTTCATGCGTTGTATCCAATTAAGGCACCCTGTTCGCTAGCCGTAGTTGGAAGAAGCTTCAAGAAGCCTTGGGTACTGGTTGAGCTTTAGCTCCGCTTTTCCATCCGCAGGACAAGGGTTTATGAGAGCGGGCTATACAGACTCTGGAGGATATGCTTGCGTGCGTACTAATTGTTGTTGGCAATTGGGATCGTCACTTGCCATTGTTAGAGTTCTTCTTCGATAGATGTTATCAGGAGACACTCCAATTGGCAACCCTTAGGTTTTGTTGTTAGGTTGTGTCGATCGCCATTCTATTTTTCTGACTCTGCGTGAGTAGGATTTTTGGACCCCAGCTAGTCTAGAGACTTCGGAGATGATCTAGTTGGTTCAGGTCAGGATGAGGACAGTTCAGTGCAGACAGAGGTCTTATGTCGATCGTGGTGGTCGCAGAATTGAGTTCCCAGTAGGAGATCATGTATTCCTACGGATTTTCCAATGAATGACGTGTTGAATTTTGGGAAGCTTATCCCAGGATTGTAGGTCCTTTTAAGATCTTTTTAGCGAGTTAGTTCCGTTGCCTTTAATTTGGCACTTCCGCCCAGATTATCGAGTTTTTCACCCCGTATTCCTTATGTCGATACTTTGCAAATACCTTCATGACCTTTTTCACATGATTCAGCACTAGACCATTTAGCTTGGACGCGATCTTTTCGTTCACCGGCAGCCAATCGTGTTAATGGCTTGACAGGTGGAGAAACTTCGGTCAAGGGTCTTGCCATCTGTGGAGGGTTTTCTAGGACGTAGCCGTATAGTGAGGTGGTCACTTGGGAGGCTGCGAGCGAGATTTGGGAGTTTTGTACTCATCTCTTTGAAGGTACACTTGGTGAGAATTTTAATTTCGGGGACCAATTTTTATAATGGGGGAGATTGTAACGCCTTAGATTTCGGTTAGTGTTAGTTTAGACGGTAATGCGGGTTTACTGTAAAAGTTTACCAATTCGGATTCCTCACATTTTATAATATTTAATTGTTATTTTAATATTATTTGTTATGGGCATGCACTCACGTGTGCACATAAATGTGAGGGTTTGTTTGTGCTAATCTAGTATTAGTGACCATGACAACTTAACCCTAATCTAATCCTTTATTTTAATCCATTCTTTGCTTTAACCTTAACCTTAATCCTTTAGATATTTTCTTTTGGGTTTTGTTTAAGAGAAAGGTGGCATGGTGGGCTTTAATGGTAGTGTGAATACTTTAATGGTGAATTAATTCATGGTGCATTCACCTCTTGCACTCACCTCTCTTTCTCCTTATTCTCTTCTCTCATTATCCCTCACACTTATTCCCTTAGCATTATTTCTCATTCCTCACTTCCCTCAACTGAACACTCATCACTTCTTCACACAAAATCAATTACAACTTCACAAAATCTCACAAAATCACATCTTTGATCTAGTTTTGCCTCTTGGATTCCTAGGAGCTTGGATAGCTTGGATCTTTGAGTTCTTTTGGTAAGGTATTGATCTCTCTCTGTTAGTTAAGTTGTTTTAGTGTTGTGTAGCCTTATAGTTTCAGTTTAGATAGTATAAAGTTAAGTTTTGTGCATAATATCGTATTTTTAGTGTCGTTTTGTGATATCTGTGTTCTGCTGTGACCCGGAGTATGTACTAAAAAACCAAACAATGTAGTTGTGTTGTACCAGAGACCATAGGACATCACCTCAAGCACGAGACCCCCTGCTCGGACCATGGCCGGCGACGAGAAGACGATTTCCGGCGATGCAGGATTTGTGGTGGAGTTTTGGGTGTAGGTTTTTCTGGGTAGATGTCTGCTGTGATTTAGGTATGTTTGGTCTTGTTTGGTTGTTAAGTTTTCTCTGTATGCGAAATCTGGGATCACATAGGTAGTTTCTTGTGTTACGACTACGCGCGATACGTTATCCGACACGGTCCGTGCACTTCATGCTGGTTTTGCTCTTGGGTTGGTTTCGTCGTGTCGCTACGTGCGTTAGCCATAATACGAACACTTGAGAATATATTTGGAGTTGATGTGTCAGTAAAACGTAGTTTGTATGTGTTTTTGGTCGTTTACTAATATATATTTGCTTTGTCGTATTATGTTTTAGGTTCGCAGGCGGGGACTTCGGACGCTGCGAAGAAGAGGAAACAGGTGGTTGGCTTCACTTAGCCGGGAGCATTGGTGAGTAGATTTAATATCTACAGGAGAATCGCCCGCATGGCGTTATGCGTCTGGGCTAGAGATATTATGTTTTTTCACATATTCTATTGCATATATAGAGTTGCGCATACACATTACTTCTTAGTTATTGTTGTGCTTAGACTAGTACCCTTAGGACACTGCACTATTATTGACAGTTTATATTGCACGAGCACTGATTATATGCCACACACACCGTCAATAATTGCCATGACACACACAACACCCTTATAGATATGATATTGTTTGGTTAGGGATATTGAGACATTGATTCATATTTCTTTATGCATATGACTTATAGCATACCTGTATACCTATATGTTTACACATATACCGTGACTTGCTTATATGCTAGTTACCTGTATTACCTAGGGTATTGTACCATTTACGATAGGTACATACACACATAATGACATAGCTACGTGTATACCTTGCATGCATACCTTACTTATACCTGGAGGGTATATTACATCATTACTGATAGATAGATACCTATACCTTGCTATATCTCTATGGTTACACATATATCTGGTTATAGCTACATGTTCACCTTTATTTGATGTTATATTGGACTTGGAGAATTAGGAACCGCATGATTTATATTTTAACTGGTTGCAGTTAAATAGCGGCTTTTTCTTTATACGCTCGCATTTCAGTTTCATGTTGCGTATATTATATTCATGGATTTTCGCATTGAGATATGGATTTTTCATGATATTTTCTGGATTTGGGGACCGTTTTAGTTTCATGAAATTATGCATTATTTGAAAACCTGGTTTCCCTTGATATGATATTTCAGCACCCACCATGAGTTTTATTGGTTCGGATATATATACCCCACGTGAGGAAAGGAGGGGTCCATGTGTGGGTACATGGTGGGGGCCGGAGGTACCCCGGGGAAAGAATCTCAGTGAGGAGATGAGTTAGTGGGGGAACCATACCTACCGGTGACAGTACCTATGACTCGGCGGTTATCGTGGGGATACCAACGGGAGCCATGTGCGTATGCATACGTCGAGAGGCGAGGGTCAGAGCTAGGCACTGGAGCTTTCGGTATAGCGTATGATACGTACCTATCAGGGAGCTAGTCGTGGTGACAGCACATGATAGATCGGTATTTCGGTGTCGATGCTTGACACTTGTTTCATGATTTTTTGGGTGTCGATGTTAGACACTCACGTTATATGAAACTTACTTGATACAGATATTGTACACATAGGATATGTGGGATATACTGATATTGTACACACAGGATATGTGGGATATACTGATATTGTACATACATGATATGCGAGATCTACTTGATGTTGTACATTCGGGATCTATGAGACTTACATGATATGAGAGCCAATTTAGGGGCTGATTTGTGGAAATTGGGAATTGGATTGTCTTGTTGGATTTTGGTCCTATCACGAGGTTAGGATTTCCGTGGGAATGACATGTTTTATTCCATACTCCACATTTATTGTTTATGCACTGCTTCATGTATTAGTTGTACCTGATAGTGTACTTTCCATGACTGTTGTATTTACATACTATTATATGCATTGTTTCATGTATTATTTGTATCTGATAGAGTACCTTACATGATTATTGCATACCGATTGTCATATTATTGCTTCATGTATTAGTAGTACCTGCTAGCGTACCTTTCATGACTGATGCATTACATATGACCATTCATTGCTATTAGATGCTTATGTTAGATTCACGCTGTACGTGTATACTCGTGATTACCTGCATATGTTATTTTACTATTCACGAGTTGGAAACTCATCCCCGTTGTGCCACAGTGTTTTGCAGGTGTTCCTCAGAGTAGTCAGAGGCAGGGCTATTTTCATCCGTCGTATCATCTTTTGCTGTGGATACCGCTTCGCCTGACAGTGTGCAGTTTTGCTTAGATAGGTTTTGCGGTCATTCGATGTTGCTTGTTGTATATTCATTGTATCCTGTACTCTCCATCTACCATTATCTTGTATGACTTAGAGACTTGATGTGAGGACGATATTGTATATTATTTTGTGACTTGGAGGTTTTTATGCAGTTTTATTTATATCGTCTCTTTCTTCGCTACGGCGTCGTATATCTATTGTGGTGGTTGTTTTCCGCCATTGGGTGTAGATTTTGCTCCCGTTTGGGATGCTTTTACTTATATTATGTTGTACCCATTTTTGGGGGCTTAATTTACAAAGGAGGTGCTGCCAAAATTTTAAAGGAAGAAAAGTTGGACTTTAAAGAATTTGATTTGAGATTTCAAAAGTTTTAGCAATATTCTTATTTCTTACTACTTTTGATGGTTTAGATTGCTGAGTTTTCGGCTTACTTAAATTGCGTTACGCTTATAGACGTTGCGTAGTTTAAGGGCCATCACGTGCCGTTTTCGGGTCGTAACATACCGTCTGGTCATTGATCGGAGCAGCGACGATAGGTGTAATTGGTATTGGTGGGGGAGTGTTGTTGACATTCGTGCTGGTGTTGTTTGGGGAATGCATAACCTTGAAAGAAAAATTTAGGTTAGCACATATTCAAAGTATATGAAGTGATAAGATTCAAGAAATATGAATTGTAAAGAATGTTTACAGTTGCTGGTTCTTGTGTTATATTGCTTAGGTTGTCCACGCAGAACTGAACTGTGTGGTAGGGTTCCATACAACTCTGACCTGCATGGGCCACCAACAAAACCTGTCACGCCCCGCTTCCCAGTATACGGGCAGAGGACGTGACGAGGCCGCTATGTATTTACTTTGAAGTGAACACGCTAAGCGTATCTAAGCAATATTAGTAAAATGTACACAAGAGACAAAATGTAAAAGAACAACAACTTTATTTATTAAACATTCATTTTACAATACAATGAAAAGTAAATACATCGAATGAAAGAAATTCCTAAACAGTGGCATAACAGAAATGAAAATAGAATAAGTACAAGTGGCTATAGCTCTGGGTCGAAGGTTATCTGATCCAAGTCCTCGCTGCTGGGCTCTGTCTCCAAAAGGTCCGATCCACCTAACAACATTCCAAAGAAGAAAGAAACGAAATGTCGTCAGCGAACAATCGCTCAGCAAGTCCCAAAGAATGAGAGAAGTAGAATAGAGAGAAAAGAGAGTATATCTAGTATGATGTTTGATTGTTAGGTTAACGTAGTGTTTGTAGCTTGGTACAGAAGATGCCAATGTATACGAGAGGAGTCCAATTTACACTGTGGACTTTGGTAACCCGTAGTACAAGGCTCCGTCGATAATATCACGGAACAACGACATGGATGTAATTACGTCTTAAGTGACCATCTCGTGCCACCTTTAACATATTCCGTACCAGTCTACCCCTTTATAACCCCATAGTGTTTATAGTATTGATTGTACGGAATGTATTATGTTGTATTGTCTTGTATTGTAAATTGTATAGATGGATGACTTGCCAAAACCATGATATCAATAAGTGGATGTAACTGGAGAATCATGTAGATGGATATATATCCATGGTTCGGTTCAGTCAATATAGATTGAATAGATTGAACATATTGAATATATGGATTCATATTGAATTGTAGTTTTGTAATTTCATACTTGAATCATATTCAAGTCAGATTGATTATATTGAGACCCAGTCTGAGTCAAACAATTAGAAAAGAAATTGAATCCTGAATTAGGTTTTGGTGTTATCAGTAACTGCTGCACATGGACGGCAGGATTTGTGTGCTTTTCAAAGACAATTACCGTGTTGATAACACTGTTTGTTAAGTTGTCTACCTTAAATAGGAAAGCACCCATATCTTCGGCTCCCCGAGGCTCAAGAGACTGGCCTTGCTTAAAGCTATGTTTAGTAGGGTTCTTATTCTAATTTAGTATAACTTGAGGGGGTTTTATGTAAAATAGTTTTGTTATATTTTCAAAATACACCTCATGTATTTTATTATCGTTTTTAGAGTTTTCATAGATGTTTATTTTATCAATGTGACATTTCTAGTGAATAAAACCTAATTTCATAATATATGGTATTTATTTGTAATATTGGAATTGTATGGTATTTTCTTGTAAATGAGATGTTTTTCTTAAATTTTGGAAATGTGGAATATTATAAATATTAAAAATAGATATTTTGATATTAATTACACACACACATATATATATATATTAAAAATATAAGTTTTATTTATAATAGAAATCACATTTTCTAAAGAAAATTGTATTTTAAATCTTTCGAGATCGTATGCTCCTTGCAGAGGTCTGTATCTCACTCTACTAGACCCAAGGATGTACAGTAATCCGCACCATACCGAACGGGTTCCCCAAAATGGATTGTAGTGGCGTAATTGCAAAGATTTGTTAAAATACACTTGTAGAAAAAGGTTTTAATAGTTGAAGGTAGTTATATGTAAAGTCGAATTTTTCACAAATCTATATTCCCAAATTCCATCATGCTATGTTGATATGTATGTTGTGAGGAGGTAGGTCATTACCTCATGAGTTATCTAAAGGTATAAAGGTATTATAGAGTTTATGTCGGAAACTAAAATCTGTGGTATTTTAATGTAAAATTGCGATAGAAGATGAATATAACAATATTTTATGATGAAACTTGTTAAACTTGTTTATTAATGTTTAATGAATAATATGCGATGATATGAAGGTATCTTGATTAAGAAAAATTGTAGTTTTTAAAGAAAAACCGAATTGGAAGTCGGACCAACTCCGCTTCCGTCGGGTTTTAGTTTTGAATGTTTTTAGAATAGAGGAAAGAGGAAGAAGTAGGGACTTATGGGTTATTTCACTAGAATAGAGAAGGAGGAAGAGGTAGGAGGTGCCGGTGCATCATTTCATCCTCGGAATCTTCTCGGATTGCCGTCGGAAGTTCGTCGGAGCTTCGCCCTTTTGCTAACTCCACTTGCACACAAAAGACTTGGGAATTTTCTTGAGAGTTTGGGCAGGGATTTGTGAGTGAGGGGGGTGATTTGAGGGGTGATATTTATAGGAAAAATCTAGGGTTTAGGGTAGTGAAAGGGTGTATTAAAATTTGTAATAAAAATGGATTAAATATGAGTTTTATTGTGCTATGTAAATGTGCAGTAAAAACAAATAGTACAGGGGTTATGAGGGGAGTTCAAGAGTTGCCAGGGTTGAAGAAAATTAGGGTTCTGGCCGAGTCAGACTGACGGCGCCGGCCGAGTCAACGAGTTCGTCGGCCCGAGTCGGGCGAGTCTAAAAGAAATTAAAATAAAAAGATAATGTGGCTGATGGGATTTGAACTCTGGTGCTTTGGTTCAGCAATGCAAGGTCTTACCAGTGAGCTACAAACTCCTTCTTGCTATTCAAAAACAAAACAAATTTATAACTTGTGCCCAGGCTCAATTACCCATTTCTGTATTTTAGAAAAATTTATACAGAAAGTTTAGGGTTGTTACACATGGCATACATAACGCTACCCACCCCACTCGCATATGGAACATTCGATATATATCTAATCTCATCCTCTATTTGCGGCGATGAACGAGCTGAAATTTTGAAATGAGCTGCTGATTGTTAACGTTCTATATATTCTATTTACCGCAATCAAGTTAGTTTCGCTTGTAGCTAGTCGGTTGAGTACGAGCCGTCCACTGGGAGATGCTTCGTATTTTCGTTCTTGTTTTAGACGAGTTAAGTGAAAATGTATATGTTTGTTCAATTCTATCATAAATGTTTGTATTTTTTGTTCAAAGGAAAACTTGTTAGGGTTAGGGTTGGTTAGTAGAGTTAGAATTAGTCTTATGCTTGTGTTTTACCATTCTTGAAATGAAGTCGGGATAATCAGAAGTATTGGGGATTAGGAGGACATAGGAATGCGACTTGCTGGTTTAAGTAAGTTTTCCAACGCTAAATTCATTCCTAGTGCCCCATGTCCGTTCGTTCTATACTCTTATTTCTAACCCTAGGCCAAACACTCACAATCAAGTCTCCAATTAGGTCACAACTACATGTCACGTTGTAGTGCGCCTAACGGAATTCTCGACTTAGGTCGCGGCTATATGTCACTTATAGCGCGCCTAAGGAAAGGGGTTGTGTTTGTTTGGTCTAGGTTCACTTCAAATTGTTTGGCGAAGAGAAGCACAAGGGATTTTTCCATCCCTCATACCACCTTCCTTAGCCCTAACAGGTGAGTAAATTATTCACATATTAAAAGAAAAATGAAACAAGAAAGAAGAGAAGAATAGAAAAATACGGTTTACAAAAGGCAACAAGTTAACTACTTGGGCCCTCTGTAGGGTTTTTTTCGTCACCCTATTGAGATGGGAATACACATCGCTTGTCAGACGTATACAGATTCCCCTACCTAGGATAGACTGGGGTTTATTGATTGTGGATATCTGAATCTCCGGCAGCCGCGGACTAAGCCGTCGTTAATTATCCCTCGCTTTTGGAGCAAGAGAACCTCTGATTGATGGGTAAAACTGGTCATGCAAACTCAATGTGTAGTGTGCGAGTATTTTGTTTTGAAGGGTTTTGGATATATCGGGGGCCTCGCAGAGTTTACGGGGGTCCCACTATCCGGATAACGGGCTGGGGTCAAGAGGGCTAGCAGCCTTCTTGCGGGGTGCGGGACAACGCCCCGTTAGAATTTTTTTCTAACGGGGGATGTGATTTGGGTATGGAGCGTGTGAGAAAAAGATGGGTGAGGAGCCTCTTAAGGACGCGTGAGACGGTACGTGGGCGCTGGACGCAGTGGGCCACATGCCATGCATGCGGGAGCTAAGCGCCAGCTGGTCATACGGGCGCCAGCAGTTCACATGCATAGCGCGTGGGCTGTCACGTCCCGCTTCTCAGTATACGGAGACGGTGACGTGGCAAGCACGCGATATATTTACTCAGAAATAAATACATTAAGCATAGATAAGCAATATAAATGAAATGCATAAGAAATAAGAAGAGATGTAAAATTAACAACAACTTTTATTAACATTCATCTTTACATACAACTGTTTTGAAAAGGAAAAGTACAATGATATAAAGTAATGCCTAAACAGTGGCATAGGAAAAGAAAAGTAAGTACAAGTAAACTAATAGTCTGGCTATGCCTCAATCTGCTCTAAGTACTACTGACTGGGTTCGATCTCCTGAGTGTCCGGTCCTCTTGACGAACATTCCAAAGCAAGAAATAGACAGGAATGTCGTCAGCGAACTAGCATTCAGTAAGTCTCAAAAGAAAGAATAGAATAAGACAAGTAAAGAGAATAGAACTGGTAATTTGTGCAGGTATAAGTTTGTTATACTAACGTAGTTGTTTGTAGCTTAGTACAGAATGTATCACTGTATACGAAAGGAGTCCAACTATTCCGTGGACTATGGTAACATGTAATTACAAGGCCCCGTCAAAACCTATGGGACAATGGTATGGGAGTTCATATAGGTGTCTTTTAGTGACCATCATCGTGCCACTTTTAATACATTCCGTACCAATTAACCCCGTTAAACCCCGTAATGTTTTATAAAGATTATAATTATCAGAATTGCCAAGACCATGAATACAAGTTGTTCATGTAATCAGGTTCAGGATGTAAACAAGTAGTCATGTAAGCAAGTCAAGTTATAGCCATGGTTCGGTCAAGTCAAGTCATATTTGCATGTTTATATTGTTCTGGTATTCAGCTTCAGGTTTAAGTATTCAAGTTAGAGTTTGGATTCATGTTGAATTTGAATCTGATTTGAGTTAGAATCAGACTTGATTTAGACTCAGACTTGAGCCAGAAACTTATATCTGATTTGGATCCTGAATTAAGTTCGGGTGTTATCGGTAACTGTTGCACATGGACGGAAGGATTTGTTTCTTACCATTGATTACACCGTTAAGTTTTTCTACCTTAAATAGGCAAGCACTCACTTTCTCCGGCTCTTTGGGGTTCAAGAGAATTGATCCCGCTTAAACCTATATTTACAAAAGTCCTTAACAGTGTTTTATATAACTCGAGGGATTTTATGAAAAATATTTTTATATAATTTCAAAATAAATCTCGAGAAGTTATTTATATTATTTAGGGTTTTTATGGTTGTGAATTTTAAGGGTTTGAAGTATTTTAGTGATAAATACTTAGCTTGAATAGTTCATGGTATTTTATTATAAAACTTGACTTGTATTTATAACTTGATGGTATTTTGGTGAAACTTGTGAACTTTCTTCTTTAACAAAAAATGTAAGTTTGTTATATTTGAAAATATATGGATTTATAATATTTTATATAATTATAAAAATTAAGTTTTATTAAAGTAGAAAATTGCATTATTAAAAATCGTATTAAAACCTTTCGAGACCTAATGCTCTGTAAGGAGGTCTGCATCTCTCTCTAGTAGCCCAAGGGTATGCGATAATTCGCACCATCCTATAGCAGGTTTCCCAAATGGGTTGTATAGACATAATCGCAAAGAATTTTGAAATACAATTCAAAAGAAAACCGGGTTTTTATACGAAATGGTATTTTCTTGTAATATATTATTTGTAACAAAAATATGTTCACAGAGTATCGTGCTATGGAAACCATGTGTGTATGTGAGGGGTAGGTCATTACCCTGTAAGGTTTTCTAAAGGTATGATTAGCAAAAGTACTAAAAGTTGAATATATGAAGTTCATGGTATTGTAGTGTAAAAGTTAATTTAAAGTGATATTTTCATGGAATTCTAGGTTACAATTTATTTTAAACATTTATAATAGTGTTAAAAATATTGTGTAAAAGTTTGATGAACAACATGTAAGTAAAATATGAGTTTTTAGGGTTTTAGAAGATTGACATCGGTATTAACTCCACTTACCGATATTTGTTTTGAAAAGATATTTCAAAGAGGAAAAAGAGAGATTGGGAGGGACTTACGAGTTGGTTATCCTAAGCAACAGTAGAGGAAGAGTGTTGAGCTTCGTAGCATCACGGGGTCGCCGGAAAAGCCTTGATTCCTTGCCGGAAGTTGATCGTTGGCTAAATCCACCTATACTCTTCTTGTACTTATAAAACTTGAGAATTTTGGCTATAATTTTTAGTATGAGGAAGGGCTAGGGTATAGGGTAGTATTTATAATGTGGAATTAGGATTTTGGAATAAAAAGAATGAATTAAAATGTGATAAATTGAGAAATTGAGGGGTCTCCGTTTGATTGCAGAGCAATCAAACAGTGCAGGAGAGTTAGGGGTAGGGGAAAAGACTTGTGTGCAAAACCCGGACACCATTACCACTAGTAAAATAGGGGGTTGCCCCTACGGATGGGATTATCCGTTGGGGCAGATTTTACTTGGCCCTACGGATTAATCCGTAGGGCTAAAGGGTTGCCCCTACGGGCACTGACTTTCAAGAATAAAAAATTTAATTCTTAATTTGGTGTTTGCCCCTACGGTGGCGCAAACAAAGGACCTACGGACATATCCGTAGGGGCAAGTAAATATCAATTTAAAACAAATCCAGATCGAAAAGCCTACGCTCATTTTCTCTCTCTCCCTCAAACGCGCGCGAAAAACCCTAAATCGCCACCGTCGCGTCGCCACCGTCGCCGGCCGTCGTCGCCACCGTCGTCGCCACCGCCGATTTCGTCGCCATCCTCGTCGCCACCGCCAGTTTCGTCGCCACCGTCGTCGCCACCGCCGGTTTCTTCGCCAATTCGACGCCGTCGTCGCCACCGCCCGTTCAGGTATAAATCTCGAGGTAAATTAAAGCATTTTTGGATTATTCATGGCTGGGTCTGGGTTGCGCGCGCGAGAGTTGGGTTTGGGCAGGGGCGCGGTGGAGGTCGGGGTCGGGGTCGGGGTCGGGGTCGGGGTAGGGTTAGGGTTGGGGTTCGGCTGCTGCTGTGGTGGGGCTGGGGTTAGGGTTACGGTGGGGCTGGGGTTAGGGTTACTGTGGGGCTGGGGTAGGGTTACGATGGGCTGGGGTTAGGGTTGGGGCTAGGGTTAGGGTTACTGTGGGGCTGGGGTAGGGTTACGGTGGGCTGGGGTTAGGGTTGGGGCTAGGGTTAGGGTTACTGTGGGGCTGGGGTTAGGGTTATGAGAGGCATGTCAGCATATTTATGTGTAATAATTGAGAGGATCAAGCTAAGTTCTATGCAAGCAGTCCCTCAGAATACATAGAAAGCTAGCCTTACATTTTAAATTAACATATTCCATAGTTGTCTTAATCGTAAGGCAGATACCCATATTGTGTAAGAGCTGACATTAATACAACCATAGGGAGCTGACTGATTACATCTCATGTGGCATTAAAATCTATAAATGGACATACGAGATAATGCAAAGAAAGAGCAATAGATCAAGACTCAATCAACTTTCCTATGCTTTATGATTTCAGCGGATAGCTCAACTTTAGTTTCAACTTTATATTCTTATTTTTCTCTCTTTTTTCTTTAGTGCTTCTTCCTCCATTTCTTTGAAGAGTCTCTCACAGCGAAATACACTCCATTTTTTCTTAATGGGATAGAATCCTACCCCCGACAGCCGGAACACATACATACAAACGCATAATTAGAGAGCGACTCGAGATGTTCGGGTTAAAACCAATATATGATACTCGATGATGATATGAAACTTTCATATTCCCATCGATACCCGTATATGAAACTAAAACGCCACTTAGTCCCCGTCTATCGGTTAACATACGTGCGATGCTCGTCGTGACCTAGAACTATACGAAGGTTGTTAAATATCGGACAGTATAGCTCGATACTAACAACCGTCGTATAGTCTGCGCGACAAGAAAATTCAATCGTATGGTAACCCATAGATTTGTCCCGTGTGGACAAGTTAAGAATGTATAAAGCAAACGCCTTCATGCACTTGTGTTTTCATCCGTTTCGAGATATTTCGTCGGTACCTTTCCGCTGGTTCTCCGTGTACAAAGATAGATTAGATGTTCATTTCAACGTTGTTTCACAGCTTTGAAATGATTATCTATTCTATTACAGTGTACTCGGAGAACAGCGGGGAGGTGCTGCCGAAATTTACTCGAAACGGTTGAAAGCACAAGTGATGGGCGTTCGCTCTATACATTCTTAATGGGATAGAAGCCTACCCCCGACAGCCGGAACACATACATACAAACGCATAATCAGAGAGCGACTCGAGATGTTCGGGTTAAAACCAATATATGATAATATGAAACCTTCATATTCCCATCGATACCCGTATATGAAACTAAAGCGCCACTTAGTCCCCGTCTATCGGTTAACATACGTGCGATGCTCGTCGTGACCTAGAACTATACGAAGGTTGTTAAATATCGGACAGTATAGCTCGATACTAACAACCGTCGTATAGTCTGCGCGACAAGAAAATTCAATCGTATGGTAACCCATAGATTTGTCCCGTGTGGACAAGTTAAGAATGTATAAAGCAAACGCCTTCATGCACTTGTGTTTTCATCCGTTTCGAGATATTTCGTCGGTACCTTTCCGCTGGTTCTCCGTGTACAAAGATAGATTAGATGTTCATTTCAACGTTGTTTCACAGCTTTGAAATGATTATCTATTCTATTACAGTGTACTCGGAGAACAGCGGGGAGGTGCTGCCGAAATTTACTCGAAACGGTTGAAAGCACAAGTGATGGGCGTTCGCTCTATACATTCTTAATGGGATAGAAGCCTACCCCCGACAGCCGGAACACATACATACAAACGCATAATCAGAGAGCGACTCGAGATGTTCGGGTTAAAACCAATATATGATAATATGAAACCTTCATATTCCCATCGATAACCATATATGAAACTAATTAAAAGCGCCACTTAGTCCCCGTCTATCGGTCAACATAACGTGCGATAATTTATTCTTTTCAACGACAAACGCACACACAAAGCATCTACATGGATTTTCTCCTTTGTCAGTAACTATCCCGTTCTTATATTTCTCAATATAGTCAGCATAACCTACAATTTATATGTTATTCAGTCTAACATGGCCCATGAGTACATCAGAGTTAAGGACTGGATGTATGTGGATTGGAAACAACGTATGCAACCTACGTTTGTCGCAGGGGTTGCTGCTTTCCTTGAATTTGCACGAGCACATAATAAGATCATATTAGAGAAGATTCTCTGTCCGTGCGATAGATGTGGCAATAAGTACTGGCAGAAGGTAGAATTGGCAGAGCTTCATATTGTAAAACATGGGTTTACTAGACTTTATTCAATTTGGAAATATCACGGGGAAGGAGAAGAATGCAGTACTGCGGTAGAAGAAGGAGAACACGATAATGCGGCAGGAGAAGAAGAAGAATTCGGTAATACGGCAGGATACGGAAATTTATTTCCATCAGAAGAAATGGAGGATATGGTAGAGGCTGCCCTAGGTGAATCTATTCGTACCGAAGATGACATTCCTTCCGGTCAAGGACCGCGTGCGGATAAATATGAAAATTTCATGAATGATGCTAGGAAACCAGTTTATGAGAATGCGAAGTATTCCACCCTCTCATGGTTCGTCCAACTTTTCCAAATTAAGTGCCTAAATGGATGGAGCAACAAGTCATTCACAATGCTTCTTTCGTTCTTGAAAGATTCTATGCCTCCGGGAAATAATGTGCCCGAAAGCTGGTACGAAGCCCAGAAAATGATGTCTGATTTGGGTCTAAAGTGCGAGAAGATTCAAGCATGTCCTAAAAATTGCGTGTTGTACCGGAAAGAGAATTCAGATTTGAAAGAGTGTCCAACATGCGGAGAGGCCAGGTATAAGCCGAAAGATTCTGATAAGAAGCCTGATATACCTGTGAAGATAGCACGATATTTTCCCATAACACAGAGGCTACAGAGGCTATTCAGGTGCAAGAAAACAGCCGAGGCAATGATTTGGCATCATCGTGCTCCTCCAAGCGAAAATGGAAAAATGAGCCATCCAAGAGATTCACCGGCATGGAAGGATTTCGATAGGAGGCACACAATATTCAGTAGCGATCCCCGCAATGTCCGGCTCGGACTGGCTGCCGATGGCTTCTGCCCATTCAACTATATGGCTGGAAGTCACAGTACATGGCCCGTTGTAATGATAATTTATAATCTGTCGCCTTGGTTGGCTATGGACCAATCATACTTTATGATGCCTCTTCTTATCGACGGACCAAACTCACCGGGGAACAATATCGACGTCTATCTCCGACCTCTGATTGAGGAGCTGAAAACTTTGTTTATTGATGGTGTAGAGACATATGATTCAAACACAAATACAACCTTCATACTGCGTGCGGCTTTAATGTGGACAATTAATGACTTTCCTGCATATGGAACGCTTTCAGGTTGGTCCGTACATGGTCACAAAGCATGTCCTCATTGCCATGAACACACAACATCAAAATTTTTGAATTTTAGCAGGAAGGTTTGTTATTGCGGCCATCGACGTTTTCTGCCTCCAGACCACCCCTACAGGTTAGACACGGTTCACTTTGATGGTCATCAGGAGCTTCTTGGGCCTCCATCCCCATTGTCCGGAGAGGACGTGACTGCTAAATGGGATGGTTACAATAACGTGACCTTCGGGATGCATCCGACGAGACAGGTCAAACCACAATATTGGAACAAGTTAAGCATTTTCTTCGAGCTTCCGTACTGGTCTACAAATTCAGTGCGTCATTGTCTGGACGTCATGCATATAGAGAAGGGAGTATCAGAGCACATACTTAACTTGCTTCTGTGTAAAGACGGGAAATCGAAAGACAACATGAATGCCCGGATGGATCTACAAGAGTGGGGAATAAGAAGTGAACTGCACCCTAAACCGGTAGCGGGTAAACCGGGCAAGTTTGTACTTCCCAATGCCGCTTATCATATGTCACAACCGGAGAAGAAAAGATTCCTGCAGGTGTTGCATGATTTGAAAGTCCCCACAGGTTTCTCAGGATCATTCAGCAAGAAAATAAAAATTGTGAAGGGCAAGATCGATGGGCTGAAAAGTCATGACCACCATGTTATCGTGGAGCACCTTCTTCCATTAGCCCTCAGGACTTCTCTCCCCGACTCGGTTGGTCTAGTAATCAACGACCTATGTTGTTTTTTCAGGGAGTTGTGTGCTAAAACGCTGGAGGTTGCGACGCTGGATAAACTACAAAATTCTATTGCGTTGATACTTTGCAAGTTTGAGCGTATTTTCCCACCGTCATTCTTCGATATCATAATACACTTGACGGTTCATCTTGCAACTGAGGCGAAGTTAGCCGGACCGGTACAATATCGATGGATGTATCCCGTCGAGAGGTACGTGTAATTTTTCGTTTCGCGCAATTTATAAATTTATTTTTGTCATGTATGCCCGTGTTTATTTATTCAACATATTCTCATTAGGTACCTTTACACTCTTAAGAAGTATATACGCAATAAAAATCGACCAGAGGGTTCTATCATGCAAGGTTATCTTCTTGATGAAGCAACCACATTTTGCTCCCGCTATCTGGACGAGAACATTGAGACAAGGCTTAACCGACCTCGAAGAATTCAAGACGGGCCATATGGTAAAGCCGAGTATAAGAGGGTAGACACTATGTTTATCAACAAGATATACCGGTTTATCTTGCTTAATTGCGAATGTCTTGAACAAATTAGAGAGTAAGTTCTTTTGGATTAATTGTTATATCTGTGTTTGTGTGTGTATGAAATGACATAATATTAATGTCACAATTATTTGTCGAAAACAGAACTCATTTTAACGAGGTACGTGAGGGGCATCCTGATTGGAACGAAGAGCGTTTGGAAAAATACCATCAGGATAATTTTTGTGATTGGGTCACAGAGCATGTAAGTTATTCGAATTACATTTTATTGCTATCAGTTTTAATCTAAACTTGTATCGTTATGTATTTATCGTAAAATTTGTTTTGTTAGATCCACGATCCGAACTTGTCTGCATCATTTGAGAGTGATTCAAGATGTTTAGCTCAATTTCCTAGTATGGAGGTTGCACATTACAAAGGATTTGGTGTCCTTGGATACAAATTCGAAATTAAGGACATAGAAACATCTAGAATCACTCAGAATAGTGGTATTGCGACGGTAGGATCGGACGGTGTGATTTACTATGGGTACTTAAATTGTATACTCGGCATCCACTATCCTGGACGATCAGAACCCTTTTATATATTCCACTGTACTTGGTACGATCCGCGAACCGATACAGACAGGTGGAGAAGCAGTCTTGGGACTTGGAAAGATGAATATGGATTGACCAGTGTGAACACACTTCGATTTTACGGTCAAGACGATCCGTTCATCTTTCCGAACCAAGCGTTCCAAGTATACTACTCACAGTGTTTGAAGCATCCGGGGTGGAGTGTTGTATGCCGATGGAAACCTAGAGATGTCTACGATGTCCCAGAATACGAGGACAGCGATGAGGACGAAGAAGAGAGAAGGCTTAAAGTGCTCCGACCGTTTGTTTCGAAGGACGGGTTGTCTTCGACCGATCATGAAGTTACGTGGGTTAGAAATGACATCGACGATGAAATCCAAGTAGATATGTATGATGCGCCCACGAAACGAAAAAGGTTATCAGTAATGTTATATTATTACTTCACATTTTACGCTCTAGAGCATATATAGTCAATACTTTTAATGATTGTCTAATGCGTCCACGAACCGTTTATCTAGATTGGATGACGATGTCGGGAGCAGCGAGGGGCGGCAGGAGCTCCAGCCGCGGCAGAGGCAGAGGCAGAGGCAGAGCGGTTCTGCCGCCCGGAGAGCTCCGTAGGGAGCTTCAGAGGGCCGGTCTTGCACCCAGATCGGAGACCCCTTCGGATGCCTCCTTCCGTGTGGATTTTTCCACACCTCCAGGTATACTGCACGCATATCCATTTTCAATTTAATATTACAGATATTCATGCCTGTTTATGTCAAAATTACTTATATTGTCAATGTTTGATTGTCTAGTTGTTGGTCCTGCGTCCACATCTGGGACAGAGGCCACCCCCGCTCCTCCAGGTATGTTTATATATCATATAGTGCATGCATATTGATTTAGAACGTTATATTATTGATCTACACATTCTTTTTGCAATTACTTATCAAATCTATTTTTAATTGTCTAGTTGTTGGTCCTGCGTCCACATCTGGGACAGAGGCCACCCCCGCTCCTCCAGGTATGTTCATATATCATATAGTGTATGTATATTGATTTAGAATGCTATATCATAAATATACACATTCCTTTTGCTCTTACTTAGCAATTTTTATTATTGTCTAGCTGTAGGTGGTGACACCACCGCACCTGCGGGTATGTTTATATGTCCTATAGTTCATGCATATTGATTTAGAACGTTATATTATTGATCTACACATTCTTTTTGCAATTACTTATAAAATCTATTTTTAATTGTCTAATTATAGGTGGTGCGTCCACACCTTCCACAGGGGCCACTCCTGCCGCTTCCGTACCCTCCGCATCGTCTGCAGGTTAGTATGAATAAATTTAAAATATTTATTTATTTTACATATGCTCTATAGAATAAATATGAACTTCATGGAGATTTAGCGTCGATGTTTATTTTATAGTTGGAGGGGATGCGTCCGGGTCCGGGACCCCGGTTGTTCCTCACCGGAGGAACTATCGTCCCGCTCGTGCTGCTGCTCGGGCCCAGGCTCGTGCGTTATTCACCGGAGGTATATATCACACTTGAATTTTTGTTTAACCTTGATTTCTTAATACAACTTTGTATTATTATTGATTGTCTTGATATTTCGTGCAGACGCAGGGCCTCTCCATCCCCAGAGGGGGACTCGAGGCCCGAATCAGTCCCATAGGCTGAGGCCTAATAGAGCTAGGGGGGAGGCAGCATTCCCCCTATTTTTTACCCTTGACTATCGCTATACCGGTCCTCATGCCGAGAGGTTCGGCCGGTATTTGGGGGACGAGAGCCGGATCGTGAAGAACTATCCACTTCACGTTGAGTGGGGCGAGCAGCACCAGCGCTCATTCGCCCTCTTCTTTGAACAGGCTCGGGTATGTATTAATATATATTTTCATTTGATCTATCCAATATATTTATTATTAACACTTGCAATCTAATAACAATGTTTTTTTTTTGTATTTTCAGTTGGATTACGATTTTCAGCCTGTAGCCGACCCTGATCACTCGGGGAGGGTGCTCGACCTTCATGCTCTGTACAATGGCCTGATGAAGAACATGCAGGCCAAGGTCCGATACAACAGGAATGAGCTGAAGGCCGACTGCTACTCCCTATGGATAGCGACCCCCGAGGCAGAGAGAGCGGCCCTCCTATCTACTCCGGCGTTTGCGAGAGTCGACGTAGAGACATGGCCTCTATTGTGCGCTTATTTCGACTCCGAACGCAAACAAGTATGTATTTTAAATTTAATTCATTATTTATGATATAATTTATTTCTTTGTGTTTCTTAATTAGAAAACTAAATGTTAATGCGTTGTGCAGAAACAGGCCGCTCAGAATACGGAGAACAGGAAGTCGGCGAAGAGGGGTCGCCCCACTTACACAGGTGGCTCGAGGAACATTACTCGAGCCATGGAGTTATCGGTAAATTAAGTGTTATTCTCTAATATTCTGCAATATTAAGAGTTATTCTCTAATATTTCTAATATTAAGAGTTACTTTCTAATATTGCAGACATCTCGGACCGTGGCGTCAGGTGGTACACCGAGCGTGCTGTCCGCATATCTTGCCGTCCACGGCACCTCGACAGATCCCGCCACGGGCGAGCTTCGATGTCCCGACGTCGCTACCCAGGAGTACTGCGTAAGTGTTAATATTTTTTCTACCCAAATTTGAAATTTTAGTTTTGGAAGGTTCAAGTTTAAATTTTATACTTATACTTTACTGCTTAATGTGGGTGTAGGAGCGGGTGGTTGAGCAGGCCCAGGCCTCGGGGATCGATTTTACCGGACAGAACGATCCGAGGCTGCTGACCCCAGTTCTGGACGCCGCACACGGAGGGCACCACGGAGGTTGGGAGAGAGGCCGGGGATTGGGCCCTAGCAGGGCCCATATGAGGTTGGACTCCACCCCGGCGGTTACTTCCTCCGTCTCCAGTGGCCGGCATGTCCATCAGGAACTGGATAGCTTGAGGGCCACCGTTCAGGAGTTGAAGGAGATGCTGGTATGTATACTACTTTATAGTAAAATATCATTTCATATTATATACATATCAACACAACCCTTATTAGTACGTAAGTCTGATTAATCATACATACATATGTAATTAAAATAAACAACGCTTTTCCAAACTAGATATCCAAACAGGGTTTCGAAATAACTTAATAATGAAACGAATTCGAATAATACACCGTTCTTAGACGCTTCTTACACACGTTATGTCCAGACGCGACAGGGTAGATCGGCCGAGCCTCCACATGCATCTCCTTCGGCTGCGGCTCCGCAAGCCACTACATCGGCTGCGGTTCCGCAGACAGCTCCTGTAGCTCCACCGCCCACTCAGACTCCCGCAGCCGCGGCTCCGCAAGCGACTACCTCTACGGCGGCTGCGCAGACCACGACGCCAGCTCCACATGCCGCTCAGACTCCTTTATTTGCAGTATTGGATAGTGTATTTACCGAGGAGCAGGCGCGCGTTATTCGAACGTTACTCGGAGGTGGAGCTGGACCGAACTAGGGTAGCTTTTTGGTTCTTATTTTTTGAAACATGTATTTATTTATATCACATTGTACTACATTTTGAAACGATATTGATATTGGTTTGAATTTATATCATATTCAGTTTTTGGGTTTCTTTTGTATATTATATATATGCGTGGGATGTGATTATGAATACTGCAATATATGATTTGATTGATGTATATAGTATTGTGCACAGGGCGGAAAAAAATCTAGCAGCCCTTTTTTAAAAAAAAATACAGAAAACATGTACCTACGGATTACACCGTAGGTAAATATATTGCCCCTACGCAGTTATCCGTAGGGGCAAACTATCAGGAAACCTGATATTTTCCCACCTGATATCAGTGCAGGGTGTTGGGGGTACCCCTACGGATATACACGTAGGGGCCAATATTTATCCCCTACGTATATATCCGTAGGGGCAAAATATCAGGTTCCCTGATATTTTCCCCCCGATCTCAGTGCATTGTGTTGGGAGTGGCCCCTACGGAAACAGCCGTAGGGGCTACTTTATATCCCCTACGGCTGTATCCGTAGGGGACGAAATAGGACCTACGGATATATCCGTAGGTATATACAATATATTAAAAAAAAAAATTAAATATATGATTTTATTACCCCTACGGGGTACTCCGTAGGGGCTATAGCACCTACTGATTTATCCGTAGGGGAATAAATTTATCCGTAGGGCCAAGTTCAGGACCTCAACTTGCACCTGCGGCCTTTGCACCTACGGGGTTTTTTTTCGCCCCTACGCACGAATCCGTAGGGGCAGTGGTTTTCCCCTACCGACAAATCCGTAGGGGCAACCCTTATTTGTAGTAGTGTACCTACGGTTGGACCGTCGGCGTCGGTATTATTGCCCATCTCGCCGGTCATTTTGTGGGTTGGGGTCGGTGGATTTTGGACACGTTTACTCCTCTATATTTATACTATTTTGCACATATTTATTTATTCAAACTTTTCATTGTTATGTACATTGCATGTGTAATCTTTTGGGCTTCTAAAAAAATTTAAAAAGATTTAAAAAAATCAGAAAAATATAACGTATCTGATGGGATTCGAACACAGGGGCTGCGTCACAGTAGTGCAAGGCTTTACCAATGAGCTACAACTTGTTTCTTGCTGTTCTTAAACAAAAATTAATTTTTAACTTGTACTCAGAATTGTAAACTCCTTTCTGTACATTGAACTGGAAAAATTTGTACAGTAAATACAGAGTCGTTACATTCTACCCTCCTTATAAAAATTTTGTCCTTAAAATTTACAAATAAATAAGGACTAATTTATAAATAAGTGAGGATATCTTACACGCATGTCGTCTTCTCGTTCCCATATTGATTCTCCTGACGAATTTTTTCTCCACCCCACTCGGACTAAGTTTACTTTCTTGTTCCGTAGTGTCTTTACTTTTCTGTCTAGGATCTCAACGGGTTGTTGCTCACAAGTTAGACCTGTCTGTACAGTGAGTGAAAGTGTGTCTTAGCACCACTACTACGTTAATACCAGCATCAAGTATGCAATTTTTAAAAATTTGGTGTGTTAATCCACACTAACCTAGAATCATAACTAGAGAATTACGGTTTAAAGTATGACAAATCAAGATCTAAGTGATAGAGATTACAATCTTTGTAGACCAAGTCCTTCACTTATAAAGCTCCGAGTTATAGTCCCTACGACTCCTCTTGGCTCCACTAGAAGAAATGATCGAGCTTGCTTTGCGATCTTCGAGGCCGAAGATGATCCACCCTGAAGTTTCTCTAGGTCAAACAACCTCTTCACTAATCGAGTATTAGTGGATGAAACAACCTAATCTAAAGGGCTAGTTTAGAGTAGGTTGATGAAGTAGGGGTTTTGGTTCACTTAGAAATCTTCTCATAAGGCCATAGGGTTCACAACTTATGTAAGGGTTAGGATCTTGATGAAGAAGGAGATGAAAATGGAAAGAGCAAGAGAGCGTATCAAAATGAACTAAGCATGCAAGCAAGTAAAGAATAGCTCATAAATCTCCTCACTTATTGAAGCATGGATTTTTCCACATTAAAAAATCCAACCATGCTTCAATAGTGAAAGCAAACTAAATAAATAATTCATAAGCCATGCTTCACTCCCATGCCTCAAATATCTCTCATTTTCCACCTCATTTATCTATTTCCAAAATAGATAATCCAAATACATATATTAATATATATTACATATATATTAAATGTATTAGAAAAGAAGAAAAACTTAAGTGAGCTTAATATTAGTTAATATATAAATATATCAAATATAAATATATATCAAATTATTAAATCAACACTTGATTTAATAATCCGGTTATATTATGTATAACCGACTAATATCATTTATCTGTATATCATATTATCAAATCAACACTTGATTCAATAATCCGGTAATATCACATATAACCTAAATGATATCAAATGTCGCCAGATTAGAATACGGTATCACATACTTATATTTAATCAGGCTACCTGAGAAGGACTAAAGAACTGTTCTTGGTATTCGGTAATGGGGACTTCCAGGTGGAGTCTTTTACTGATTCGAGCTTCCAGAGCGACAAGGATGACAGTAAGTCTGTCTAAGGTTTTGTGTTTACCCTCAACGGAGGGGAGGTCTGTTGGAAGAGTTCCAAACAGGACACCGTCGCAGACTCGACGATGGAGGCTGAATACATTGCTACCAACGATGCGGCAAAAGAAGCCATCTGGATTAAGAAGTTCATTACTGAAATTCAGGTGGTTCCATCCATTGTTAACCCAATACCTTTGTATTATGACAACAATAGAGCTATGGCTTTAGCGAAGGAACCACGGTCTCATCAGAAATCCAGGCACATCTTGAGACGGTATCACCTGATCAGGGAGATCATTGATTGCCGGGAGATCAAGGTGCGAAGAGTGGACTCAAAAGACAACACTAATGATCCATTCACCAAGGCCCTTCCTCAAGCACAGTTCGAGAGACTTTTTGAGATGTTGGGTATTTGATACGCCAACAACTGGCCCTAGAGCAGACGTTGGGTATTCGATATGCCAATATATTTGGCCTTAGTGCAAGTGGAAGATTGTTGGATATGTATGCCCTAGAGGCCATTATTGTGTATGTATACATGTGGATGCTTGGACATATATATGTACAGGACAGTCTTGCTCGATATGATAGTATGCTATTGTTAGTTATATGTATGCCCTAGAGGCCATTACTGTACATGAGATGTACATTGTAGTGGATGCTTGGACATATATAGGGAGGACTTTCTTGCTCGACATGATAGTATGCTATCTGGTTACTCTTTATCTTAACATGTACACTGATTGTCTCTCTGTTACATGTTGGTAAAGCCCTTAGGATGCGTAATTGACTACCTAGATTATGATGGAGATCATACTAGTGGGACAAAGGTAGTCTGTGAGTACATCCTTTAATGTCCCTAGTCGTGGGTGTATCGAGACGGGGCATCGATATACCAGAGTAGACTAGCGTATACCTTCTCAACCCATGTAGATGGGCGATGAATGATCCCATATCCATTGGTGTTTGACATCAGAGGTGATATACGGGTGCTCAGTAGAGACTGGGTACACAGGACGGACTCGCCGAGAACTCCCAGATGGTATTATACCTCACGTCAGATGGCAGTTCTCTGGTGACACTGGTACAGATTAGTCTGTTGACCCGAGATCGTCATAGAGTCTTGTGTGATTCCTACTGTTCTTTGATTTCCACCTTACTACGTTCATGAGAACGTGCAAAACGGTAGTTTTTGGGTACAGTCCCGAGTCACATGGAGGCAATGAGCGATAGGAGGGGATTCGTCTCTCCCGGTATTGGGGGTTGATGTTGCGCTGTGCTCGATTGGCTATTACATGAAGTCCCTGGCCAGGGATGTTTCAGAGATTTACTGGTAAGTGTTACCAGTAGTTTCTCGACCCGTTATGAGACTCACATCGGCACGACTTATCGAGTTACTGGGGTGTGACGTTTACCACCCCTAGACGAGATATGCGACATATCAGATGAAGAGACCGGACTGCACGGTAAGTGTTACTGATTGGATTTACAGGAGTATGAGCATGCTTGCTTGTTGATATTCTGATCGCTCAATACCCGGGTGGCCATTACGTTTAGCACACCTCTTGCGGCTTGTGGGTATTTGATATGATTATCACCTACTGCCGGCATATTGACGAGTCTTTAGAGTCATACACAGAGGTTTCCTGGCTCAGGAGAAATGGAGTAGGATCACATATGAGATATGTGCGTGTTCACCGCCGAAAGACGCGACCGGGACGTTGGGACGTCAGGCCTGAAATTCGAGTGCAGATGCTAATTGGTGCTATCCGTCCACCTCTCCGAAGATGGCAAGTTGATTTATGGTATCATGTATTGAAGGTTTAAACGGATGCGGCCGATGTAGCAGACTTCGTCAGATTCCCCCTCGTTTGAGGGTTTTTTGATTTTGGGGACACTCTTCCTTACAGGCGTAAGCCCCTGCAGTTAATTACGCTACTGCATCGGGGTAACAACTTTCTCCTTCTCCAGATGGTCACTTTGTGTCATGGGTGTTTGTTTTGTTTTTGGTTGCCCGTGGATTGTATACGGAGACTAATTTATGTTGTCGCCCGAAGGGCGTGGATTAGTCCAAATCCGTATCTACTTAGATTTGGGTTTGGGGGTTGGGTTTAAGTATACGTTAGTCTCTTTTGAGACTAAGATCAATTTAAACGTTTGTTAAGGATACGTTAGTCCAATTTTTAGACTAAGATCAACTTAACAGAATCGTTTAGAACCGACAAGAGAGCAATTGGACTCTATTGTTTAGTTTAGGGACATTGCGGTCGATTAGTTTAAGGACATTACGGTCCAATGTTAGTTTAAGGACATCTCGGTCCAATGTTAGTTTAAAGACATCGCGGTCGAGGTTAAGGACATCATAGTCCGTGAGTTTAAAGACCTCACAGTCGAGATTAAGGACGTCATAGTCTGTGAGTTTAAAGACCTCACAGTCAAGGTTAAGGACATCATAGTCCATGAGTTTAAAGACCTCACATTCAAGGTTAAGGACATCATAGTCCGTGAAATGTGTGGTTGTCGGGACCCGTCACCTCTCTGAAGACGTTGAAGGAGGAATTAAATTCTCATACAGGGTTAAACCCTACTTCTGTCTTGGAGGAATTAAATTCCTATGAATTTGGGAGAATTAAATTCTCATATAGGGTTAAACCCTAGTTTTATCTTGGAGGAATTAAATTCCTATGAAATTGAGAGAATTAAATTCTCATATAGGGTTAAACCCTAGTTTTATCTTGGAGGAATTAAATTCCTGTGAGTCTGGGAGAATTAAATTCTCTAAACTCAATTCTCCCTCTAAGTTTTGGATCTACATGGCAGAATCTTCCCGATGAGAATTAAATTCTCAACCTGTGGGGAGATTTGCTTCTGCAGATCTTCAACCAGAGAAAGAACTAAGTTCTTTTGCAGAAGAGTTAAACTCTTAGATTGAGAATTAAATTCTCTTTCTGTTTTATGAAGCTTTGATCCCTTTCCCTTTTCTCACCTAGGGTTTTTGAGAATTGAATTCTCCTTTTTTTTTCTCTCTGCTATTTTCCTTTAGAAAATTTCAAGATCTCAAAATTCTATTCTTCTTCTCTTCTCTTCTTGGTTCCTATTTATAGGAGAATGAAAAGAATCAATTTCTTTAGTCAATCTTTCATTGAAAATTTTTGTTTGTTTTTGTAACTAACATGATCTTTTAGATCACTCAGCGAATTTTATTCACCATTGGATTTTTAATCCAAAAGATTTTCTGTTTGTTGTTCTTGGTGAATTTCAGGGAAATCTTTCCTTGTATAAAATCTTTCCATAAATTGGTGATTTTTAATCACCATTGGATTTTTAATCCAATGGTGCTCTATTTTACAGAGCACCATCTTTTTTGTTTGGAAAGATTTAAAGAAATATTTTCTCAGTTAGGGTCTTTGATTTCCCTTAATTAGAATTTAATTTTATTAACTCATTAAGGCTTTTAAAGCCCGTCACGTGTTGGCACGTGATCCCAACGTTTGGCCATTCAAATAGAATTCAATTCTATCAATTAAAGAGCTTATGAACCCATCACGTGTTGACACGTGACTCCCCAATTAAGCATTTATTTCTGTTGTTTTTTAAAGAACTAAGGAATCATCACGTGTAAGTACATGACCCTTGGTCACGTGTGAGCACGTGATGCCCCATTGGGATATTTCCTTATTATTTTATTATACTTTATTAATCCCTTTTAGTGGTTTTGAAGGTCCATCATGTGTGGGCACGTGACTCCATTAATTGATTGTTTGATTAGAATTTGATTCTATTAAAACAGAATCCCAGGAAACCATCACGTGTCAACACGTGACCTTCAGTCACGTGTGAGCACGTGATACCCCATTGGGGTATTTCCTGATATTCTATCAGGGAACAAACGCCCCCACAACGTTGTTCTCACGTGTTTGCACGTGAGTGCAATGCTGTCACCTTTGTGACCGTTGGATCTGTCTAGGGAATAAGGGAGATGAAACGTTTCCCATCACATCCTATAAATGCAGGTGTCTCTTCAGAAGCGCCTCCACTCTTTCATCTTCTTCCTTGTTCATTTACTTTTGAGAATTTAATTCTCTTTCTCATAGCTCAGTTCTCTGTTCCAAAATTTTCAGAGTTTAACTCTGTCCAAGAAAGAATCCTTTCTTTAGGTAATGGTTTTGAACGACCGAAGAACTTTCATATATATATAAAAAAAATTCTTTGGATTTTAAATCCACACCAAGGGTTTTCCCCTTCAAAGAACCCATCTTTCTAAGTTCTTCAAAGATGTCCAATTTTTAAATAATAAACCCCTTTTGCTAGGGTTTTTCTGATCTTAAGAAATTGATGATGAAACTTGTCCTCCCTCTAGAATTTAATTCCACCTCCAAGAGCATAGCTCTACCAATTTTCTGGGAATTTAATTCCCCTGCTCAAAAGGAATTTAATTCCTCTAAAGAACTCAGTTCTTCACAGGGAACTTCTTGGGGTTTTTCTTGCCCTGAGTTGTTTCTTTGCAACCAAAAAGAGGGGATTTGCAGTAGGGTTTTCTGGGAATTTAATTCCCTTGCTCTGCTTGATTTTTTTTGCAGAGTCCAAGATGGATTTCTTTTTGGGGAATGTGTATGGTCTTTTGAAATCCATCGGTCATTTATTGAGGATCTTCTTTTTGTCTCATAGTGATTGCTTTGCCTCATCATTAGCAAGCCGCCATCTTGATTTTATGGGACCCATGTGTTTTGTAACCAATGGTCCCATAAAATGAGCCCCCTGTTGCTTTCTTCCACTGTCTTTTCATATATGCCTTTATAAACACGTGTTAGCTTTGCTTAACAGTTTCCCCTTCTTTTATTTCAGGCACGATGACTTCTGTTCCATACTTTCCGTTCATTCGCTCGGAGGCTGCTTTTCCTTAGTCACCGTCTGACGAGGAAGTGATGGCGATGATCAGGGCTCATGACCCGAGTCGCACCAACTTGTTGTTATGGGGGACCTGGTACGGTTACATCATCCGCGGTCGCCGCAGTTTTTTTTTGCGAGATACGGATGGAGCCTACCCATCCGTTTCTGCCAATGGACCCTCCACGGACTGCCTTTGTTGTTGAGATGCCGAATTGGACCCCTATGGGATGGCTTGAGCCTTCAACAACTGGTATTCCGAACCATCCGGTGCCGGCTATAGATATTTTAGGGCGCCGCATTTGCCAGGGCGAAGCCCGGCCATTGGGACAGATTTACAAGATTGAGCTTACCCCTCGACACCCCACGGGCTATCTTCTCTGGGCTCATTACATCCTGTCCGCCCATCGCGTGCGACTGCAGAGGGTTGGAATCTATCAGGCGATATATGCATCCCTTTTCCACTACCAATCTCCCCATATTTGGTGGGTTAAGGCTTTCTTGAACAAATGGAATCTTCCCACCAACACCTTCCTTCTAGGGGACCGCGAAGTTTCAATTTTTCTGGAGGAATTTCGCGAGATCTCAGGGCTGCCGGTCAGGGGGACACTTTATGAAGAATTGCTGCCTCCCGATGAGTATGTCTTCAAAACTGAGCCTGCCATGCTTGACGGCCTGTCGACTGAGAACGCCGTCCGCCACAAGCGCCCAAGTTTGATCAAGACCCTAAGTATTTTTGACAAACTGTTCGCAGAGTCAGAGGAGCAGGGCATCACTTTTAAAAGTTTTATCGCTTATTTCCTTCACGAGGATGTCCTATCAAAGACGGCTTCGAAGTTCGCGAACATTAACGACCCCTTTAGGTTTGGTTTAAACAGACGGTCGACTAAAGAAGAGGACTTGTCGCAGTATTACATTTCTATCATGTCGGCAGTATCTTTCGAGTCGATTATAGCTCCTGGTATGGATGAGGAGACTTTCTTTGTGGGCTTCATCAGCGTTTGGCTTAGCTGGTTCGTCATTCCCATGCATCGCCGTTTCATGAGAGCCTCAGTTATTTACCCTTCTCATCGCATTGCCGAGGGAACGTGACTAGCTGTGGGCATTTCGGGGCTAGCGCATCTATATCATGGGTTAGGCGCCGCGGCTAATACTTCAACTCCAGGTGTAGATGTGGTAAACTTCTTTCTTCATTACTGCACGTCCTGGATTGAGATGCACGTGTTGGGGGCCTTTGCTGCGCATCAAAGACCCAAATTTTATGACGCCTACACTTTTCCGCGACTCATGCGGCTGGTGGACGCTTCTGCTCCTGACCCGACTCAGTTTGGGGCTATTCGTGTGCTGATTGCTCCCTATGCTAATACGGGCGGAACGGTATTCATCGATCGAGCCCCATCTGCTCCCTCAGGACCGATTCAACAGTTCCACGACTTGTCGAAAGAGGGGGTACCTTCTCTGAAGCCCAGGGAAGCCATGCACCTGTACGTGATCAGACCAGGTTATCTGGTATTTCGTCAGAATGTTGCGGCCCTCTTTATGCGGTACAACCCACACTGCTTTGCCCGGCAACTTGGATATGATCAGGGTGTCCCCTTCGAGGCATTTACAGTGGTGCCTAGCCCATCGCCTGAAGCTGTTGGTGACGCCGCTCATCACTTTATGCGACTGAACACTGGTTCTTACTTCATGATCCATGAAGCTAATCATATTCCTTGATGTGTGGGGTCTTTCATGGGCTGGTACCTCCACCGGGTCAGTCCAATTATTGTTGAGGAGAAGAGGGTGCTTCTTGGATACAGCGCTCCCATTCCGATTCGAGCCACGGGAGTTCCGCCGCAACCGCGTGCAATAGTTCGTCCTCCCTTAAGGGATACCAGTGTCGTACTTATTCCGGGGGCGGCGGAAGTGGACTTAACTCCCACAGCTGGTATGCCACTGCGTACTCGGGCTCAATCAAGGGCTAATAGGGCGCCGGAGCAGTATTATCATCCGCGACATCGACAATGGTCGTGTCGTCCTCGGTAGCACCGCCAAGCGAGGACATTGAAGGTGAAGTGGGTCAGCGCCGTACCAAAGCTCCACAAGGGAGGAAACGATCGTCTTCGGCGGTTAGTTCTGGGTCTAAGAGGCGGAGGAAGACGACCACCAATCTGCTCGATTCTTTAATAGAGTCTGAGCCTATTCTTCAGGATGAACCGCTAGTTATGTAAGAATCGGATGGTGGCCTACTTTTCCCAAGTTCATCTGTCGAGGAAGCCGCACAATTGGCTGAGGCTATAAGACATTCGCAAGATGAATCCGAGAATGTAAGGATTCCGAAGAAGCTCTATCCTGCCGTCAACTTTTACGAAGACCCTCCGTGGATACGGTGGCGATTTATAGGCCCTTTGGAAGAATGGGGCGAAAGGGCCCTTAAACAGGCTGTTTCGGCCGACGCTGAGGACGCTCTTTAATTGTGGACCGGTGGCCACGAGTCTACCCTCGGACCTCGGCGAGCACATCTCCTCAGGAAGGAGCGTCGCCTTGAACAAGCCATATTGGAGGCTCCCTTGCGCATCGGTATGTTCATATATCTCTTTTGTAATATTTTGTATTGCTTGCATACATATATATGTATCCTTATCTTTGTACAAAAATTTGCAGGGACTTCGGCGGCGGCGGAGGCTCTGAGCCGCGCTTTGATTGTAGATTCTGCTCATATCCCTAATGAAACACCAATCAGTGTGGAGGGAGTCGATGCAATCGTCGCTCTTGTGATGGAGTCTTCCTCGATGGTTCCCATTCCCGAAGCGCTTGCTTCATCGGGGGACGCATCTTTGTCGGCCGCCGCTCCAATGGATCTTCCTGAGGGAGACCCGGAGACTAGGGTACAGGTAGTCGAGGTTACCGTCCTTCCGCTGGAGCCTGCAGTGGCAGCCGTTGTTCCTCGCTCGGAAGTCGCTACATTGGTCCACGTCCCCGATGATGTGCCTGAGGCCATGGAGGAGGTCGTTGAAGCTGCTATCCCTCCAGCTCAGAATGGGAGGAGCGTCGAAGGTAGCCTTCTATATTTTACATTAATAATCTCTCCATTATCTGAACCCTTCTGTCTTTTCAGAATTGCGCGGATTGGCGGCATCTATTGCCGATCTGTCTCCCAGGCAGTCCTTTCAGCGCCTGTTGGAGATGGCTGCTCCGCAAGCGATATCTCCTCAGCGCATCGTCCTCTCTTCCGGGCAAGGTTAGTGTTGTTTACCCTCTTTTCACAGCATTATCACTATTTCATAAAATGACACCGACATCTTTTACAGTTCTGTAGGCCGACGACAAGGTTGAGGTTCTTGACGGGCTTGGGGAGCCTTCAGATCCCTCTTGCATGACTGTTGGTAAGTAAAGTCTCAACGTCGTTCCATTTGTTCTTTCCTTACAAGTTTCGCTGACTGTTTATAAATCTGAACAGCTCTGCCAGTTTTCACCGCGCTGGAGTCTCGCATCGCTATGCCACCCGGCCCCTATGCTCTGCATGCCTCGGAACGGATGGCAAAGCTAAACCTCGCCTCTCTGTCATCCCTAATCGAGGACCTTCGCGCTGGCAGTTTGATCTCGGCCGAAGCGTTTGCCGCTGAAGCTAACGGCTCTCTTCCCTTTCTTGCTATCTATCATAGTTAAACAGTGGTGCAAGTCTGGGTTGAGTTTTGTCGGCAGGTGGAGACTTGCTTGCATGTTCTTGAATGCACATGCCTTCCTTCAGAGGTTGAGGCCGTGAAGGCGAGTTTACAGGGGCAGATTAAGCGGTGTGCTTTGAACATGATATCGTGTGAGAAAAGGCTCGGCCGTAAGTTTTCAGAGAGGGAGCTGGCTTCTAAAGTGCTGAGGGAGCTTCAAATCAACCTTACGGCCAAGGCCACTAAAGCATATGAACTTTGGCGAGTGCTCTAAGAGGCCATCAAGGAGGTAGTAGCCATTGATAAGGCCGCCGTGTTCACTCATGAAATGGTTGAGGCCCATAAGGTTACTAAAAAAGAGCTTAAAGGCCGGCTTGCCTCATACCAGGCCCAACAGGCTCAAGCGGAGGCCCGTCTCTTGACGATACTGAATCACGAAGGCGAGGCCCATCGAAAGAGGGACGAACTGGCCAATCTACTAAATCGCCCACCGACTTGAAGATTTGTACATATATATATATATATATATATATATATTTTCTTTGTACATACTCCTGAATAAGAGTATATTTTTTGTTCTTTCACGAATTGTACTTTGTCTTCATTTTGATTCATGAATAAAAGACATATTTTTCTTCACGATGGTGTGTCCCTTTTATTAAATGTATTCTGTGGATAGTCCATCTCGATTTCTTTGCAGGACAATGATGGCTTACGATTCAGGGTTAAGATCTGCCTCCTAAGACTTTTCAACTTTATGAGCCGTGAGGGTCTCATAAAGAATTTTCTCCCTACAGGTCGAGAGGATCCCGTAGGTGTAATTTCTCCTTAAGAATCGTGAGAATTCCTAAGTGTGTTTTCTTTTGAAAATCGTAAGGATCTGACAAGAGAGCTTGCTCCCTTACGAGTCGTGAGGACCCGTAAGTGATGGGTGAGGTTACCATTATCCGCATTTCGCAGAGTCAGGGGTTGCTCTGGATATTTCCCACAAGGTCATAGCTGTGTTCTACGAGGACCAGGCTTCGCTCTGGATGCTTCACACGGGGTCATTGCCGTGCTCTGCGAGGACCAGGATCCACTCTGGACGTTTCCCACGGGGTCAGGATTGACATTATCCGCGTTCCACGTGACTAGGAATTTTGCTCTGGATGTTTCCCACGGGGTCATTGCCGTGTTCTGTGAGTACCAGGCTCCGCTCTAGATGCTTCACACGGGGTCATTGCCGTGCTCTGTGAGGACCAGGATCCACTCTGGACATTTCCCACGGGGTCAGGATTGACATTATCCGCATTCCACATGACCAGGAATTTTGCTCTGGATGCTTCCCACGGGGTCATTGCCGTGTTCTGCGAGGACCAGGCTTCGCTCTGGATGCTTCACATGGGGTCATTGCCATGCTCTGCGAGGACCAAGATCCGCTCTGGACGTTTCCCACGGGGTCAGGATTGACATAAGCCGCGTTCCACGTAACCAGGAATTTTGCTCTGGATGCTTCCCACAGGGTCATTGCCGTGTTCTGCGAGGACCAGGCTTCGCTCTGGATGCTTCACACGGGGTCATTGCCGTGTTCCACATGACCAGGAAGGGTTGACTTTATCCGCATTTCATGGAGTCAGGGTTTGACTCTCGGTCATCTGTGCACCGCCGAGTCATGGAACTGGGAGTTGCCGTTGTTCCGCTTTGCTTGATGTTGCGTCTGTTGTAATGAGACGAATGTTGAGATGATCTCCAAGCTGTCTGAGAACCGTCGAGATTTGGAACATGGACTTTGCCATGGCTCCATTTTGCTGACGTCGTACATTCCTGCAGAGACACTGATTTCTCTGCGGGTCGACGCGAATTGAGATGCTCTCGTTAAGGACGCTGATCTCCCTGAGGTTGAGACGAACCGAGGAGTTCTCACAAGAATGTCCTAATGTTACAGTTAACCTTTGCTCTTTACGACAGAGGTTCGTTAGGGTCTATGGTACTAGGGTTTTGCCCGTCGTACCATCGCGTTGGCTGATGTATCCATCGACAGGCAATCTTGCTGTTCGAGTAGCCTTGCGATTGTTGTGTCTCTGATCCCTTCGGGGACTGGACAAGACGTCTTCAAGCAATCTTCCTAGGCAGTTTGACCGTCGGAAGAGCATGCGTTAGGAATTTTGCCATGCCGATTTTTACTTGAGGTTAGGCTCTGTTTGGGGAGCCCCGATAAATCATAACCACTCTGCGCTGGTATGGGATGATCTCCGATAGTCTTTCAGGTTTTATATGAGTTGCCGTCAAGACCTTGAAGCTGGGAATTTGGCCTTTTCTTCGTTTCCTGGCATTGCGTCTGCTGTATCGAGACGAATGTCACGGTTGTCTCTATGTTGTTGATGAACCGTCGAGGTTTGGAACTAGGGATTTTGCCATGGCTCCGTTGTTTGATTATCGCGTCTGAGTCCTGCCGGAGGAAGAGCGCTGTGGTGACATCTTGTCTGCTGTATCGAGACGAACGTCGAAGTGGTGACCATTCTATATAGGATGATCCCCGATAGTCTTTCAGGTTTTATATGAGTTACCGTCAAGACCTTGAAGCTAGTAATTTAGCCTTTGCTTCGTTTGCTTTGGCGTGTCCGAATCCTGTTGGAGGAAGGACGCTGTAGCGACATTTTATCTGTTGTATCGAGACGAACGTTGAGGTGGTGACCACTCCATGTGGGATGATCTCCGGTAGTCTTTCAGGTTTTATATGAGTTATCGTCAAGACCCTGAAGCTAGGGATTTGGCCTTCGCTTCATTTGCTGGCATTGCGTCTGCTGTATCGAGACGAACGTCGAGGTTGTCTCTAGGTTGCGTGTGAACCGTCGAGATTTGGAACATGGACTTTGCCATGGCTCCGTTTCTGGTGTCGCATCTACATCTTGTTGGAGGAAGAACGCTGGGGTGACATCACGTCTACTGTATCGAGACGGGCGTCGAGGTGTTCTCTAGGTTGTTGGTGAAACGTCGAGATTTGGAACTAAGGACTTTGCCATGGCTCTGTTGTTTTGACCCTAGGGTGACATCGCATCTACTGTAACAAGACGGATGCTGAGGTGGAGCTAGGATTTTGTCATCACTCCGCTTTGTTTCGATCGTGAGGTCTTTCATTGACGTTGCATCTGCATCCTGCTGGACTATGAAGGAACGCCAATGTTGACATTGTGTCTGCTTTAACCATACAAATGCTGAGACGATCTCCAGGCTGTCTGAGAACCATTGAGATTTGGCTTCTTCTTCTGATGGAGCCTTGGGGGGAGAGGGGAAGGTGTGATTCCTTCTTTGTTTGCGCCCTTAGATTGTATACAGAGATTAATGTGATATCACCTGTAGAGCTAAAGTTTCATTTTTTTCCTTTCCGCAATGCTCTATAATTTCAGCTTTTATATCGCGAAGGTCGCGATTGCCCAATCATTTCGGCTATTTTTCGCGGTGCCCAATCATTTCAGCTATTTGTTTTATTTTTACTCGCTGCTTTTTATTGCGAGTTGCCTAATCATTTCGGCTATTTGTTTTATTTTTACTCGCTGCTTTTTATTGCGAGTTGCCCAATTATTTCGGCTATTTTGCATGCATACATTTTTACTTGCTGATTTCGTTGCAAGCTGCCCCATAATTTCGGCTATTTCGTATGCATGTGTGGTTTGCTGTCTTTTCGCTGCAAGTTTGGAATTAGACACCGATTTCGGCATCAGCGCCGCTACAACTGGGATATTGCCAGGAGCGAATCATCATTTGCCTCTGTCGTTGTCGAACAAAGGTGGCTTAGCGAACAGGATTAGGATCCTGTTGACCAAGGCTTTTGACTTCATGAGCCGTAAGGGTCTCATAAAGGTATTTCTCCCTGCGAGTCGTGAGGATCTCGTAGGTGCGTTTTCTCCTTAATGATCGTGAGGATTCCTAAGTGTATGGTCTCTTATAAGTCGTAAGGATCTTACAAGAGTATTTTCTCCTTCTAAGTCGAGAGGACTTACAAGGGTTCTTCACCGTGTAGACATATCCCTAGTCACAGATGGGACTTTGTTAGGGAAATGTTTATTCGCGCCCGTGGATTGTATATAAGGGTCAGCATTGAGCCGCTTGTAGGGCAGAACTGGAGGTTGTGGTGGCCGCTTAAGAACAGGTTCAGATCCCTGTAGCTTAAGAATTTTGAATCTTATGAGCCGTGAGGGTCCCATAAAAGGGTTCTCCTTACGAATCGTGAGGATCTCGCAAGTGTAATTTCTCCTTAGGAATCATGAGGATTCTTAAGTGTGTTGCTCCCTTGTGAGTCGTAAGAATCTCACGCAGGTGGTTTCTCCTCACAAGGTCGAGAGGACCTTGCAGGTGTCTTTTAACGAGATTGCGTCCTTTCAGGTTTTCACAAAACTCGTCGGTAGCCCTGCTATTTTTACTCACGGAGCCCTTTCGGGTTTTCATCCGTGCCTATTTTTCTTATGGACATACCGTTTTCTTTTTCTTTTTTTATTCTTTTATTCTTCCTTTTTTTGTGTCAGCCTAGGATGCTGCAATCCACAGTAGTTTATCGACGTCTCGGTCAACAGCTAGTTTTAGGACATAGTGGTCCATTATTAGTTTAAGGACGTTTCGATCCGTCACCAGTTTTAGGACATAGTGGTCCATCGTTAGTTTAACGATGTTTCGGTCCATTGCAAGTTTTAGGACATTGCGGTCCGCCGTTGCCGTGTTTGAGACGAATTTTTAGTTTACGGACTTTTCGGTCCATGGGGCTTTCTCTATGAATGAGCACAATACCCTCGGCATGTCCACCTTTTTAGGGGCATGAGGTTGTGGCGGGTTCACCTTCCAGTTTTCGGATAATGCAAACTTGCCTTGTTGGTATTGGTCCTCAATCCAGCCTTTGAAGATGAAGCAATCTTCGATTGGATGGCTTACTGTTTGGTGGTAAGGGCGGTAATTAGGATTTTTGACATTGCCTGGCTGCAACGGACATTTTGGATCCGGCAGATTGATGAGTCTGTTGCGCACTGCCAGCTCGAACAGTCTTATCGTTTTGTCCTAGGGAAACGATTAAGGACGTCCCAGTCTCTCCTCAAGGGATGGGTGTGGACGCATATTGTTTTGGCGAACAACCGGCTTTAAGTTGCTCGGCTGTTGTTGAGTATTTGCGACGAAAGTTGCTTTTCCTTCCCTTTTTCATTTCGAGAGTCCGTCTTTGGAGGAGATGGTCTATGACCCATCTGATCCATTTGGGCCAGCTTGTCAATCAAGGCCTGGAAAGTAGTTGGCTTGAAGAACATCATGAATTGCGAGATGGTCGCTTGAGGGTCAAGAGTGCCCACGAACATTCCCACTGTCGGCGCTTCCTCAATGCGCTGCTCACATTTTGACCATAAATTTCGCCACCGTATTGCGTATTGTACCCAAGTTTCGCCTGGCTTCACCCTGGCGTTAATTAATGCGGTAATCGGGGTACGCTCGCCAGCGCTGACAAATCTCTATGTAAACAGCAGTTCCATCTCTGCAAAAGTCTTGACGGAGTCGTTTGGAAGTTCAGAATACCACTCGAATGCCATCTCCGACAAGCTGCCGACGAACTGGCGAAGTAGCAGTTTATCATCGCCTCCGGTGTTACCACATAGAGCCTTGAACTGGGTGACATGCTGGTGGGGATTGCCCGTCCCTTTATATACATGAAATTTAGGGATCGTATATCCCGGCGGGTACTTTATTTGGTCATACCAGCCTGGATATGGTCGCCCAGTCTTAACAATTTGGCCGGCTGCTTCATTCGCCTGGTATTTGCTGAGCAATGTAGTCGTCCAGAGCGGCCTTGGAAATGGTTTCCTCTTTGGCTGCTGAAAGAGCCGGAGGAGGGTTCGATGTCTCCTCTCTGTCGTCTTCAATGACAATAGGAGGGTCCTCAGCTGGATGTTCTGGTTGTAATATCATCCCGACCATATCTTGGAAGAGAAGCGCCATTCGTTTTATATTAGTCGCTTGTTCTGCTGCTTCTCTGTCCTTCTTTTCGAGGACTCTGCGGAGAAAGTTAGCATCGGTTTCTTGTTCCTGACGCTGCTCTGATGATGCCTCCGGGTTTTCTTTTGGCCCGGTAAGTGCGGCCATTTGCGTTTGCATTTCCTGAAGCTTCTGTTGCTGCTCCTAGGCTTTTGTCACGGATCGGGTGAGCGGTCGGTGACCTATCGAAGCGCGGCTTTCCTCTTTTACGGAAGCCATGTAAACAGTATGCACCATTATAACCCCAGACTTGGGGCGTTTGGGCTCAGCGTCTTTGTGGTTTGCCGTAGTCACAGGGGCTTTCTCCGGCCTCCTTCTCTTTTGAGCAGTTGACGTTGAGGGGGCCATTGCAGCGGGCACCCAGGTAGTTATTGTACTTTGTGGCTTGACAGGACAGTTCTCTTCCTGTTGAACCTTCACCTTTTTCTGTCGGCGAGGGTAATCTTGATCAATCACCGACTCCTGGATCTATCGCCAGACTTTGTAGATTTTAGAGGACAGCCGCTGAGGGGGCTGTTCCGGCTTTGCCTTCAGTGCATTCTCCATGGGTGGAGGAGATCTTTTCAGTACGGTGGTAGGAGAGTTCTTGCGCACCTTGTTAAGCAATTCAAAGCTGTTCCCGGTTGGAACAGCAGCATTGACTTCCACCGTTGGGGCTGATGGAGTTAGCCCAGAGGAGGAGTTGCCCCCAGCTTTCCTTATCCGGCGCCAGTGGCGACGTTGAGCGTGTCGAGCCGCTTGGATTGTTTCAGCTTGAGGGGTGACTTCGTCATGCCCCCTGTTCTGAGGAAAGGCTGTTATTGGCGCTAGCCAGTTGTCACGACCCAAGTTTGGATGTGACCGGCACTTAGATTGTATCATATCTAAAGATATGCACACAGTCCAAGTAAGCCGAAAACCAAGATCAAAATCCTTTTTGCGGAATTCTTTATATAGAAATTTAGTTTTAAGTAAAAAAATCACATTTTATGAAGTTAAAATATTAAACAAGTATAAAGTGTTAAGTTTGGTTGCATCCCGAGTTGGGATCAACAATATCAACAGCGAAAAATAAAATCTCAGAACATAGAACATCAATACTAATCCCAAACATAAAGAAAAGAAACCATAATTTATAGAACCGCATGATCTCAACTGTCAATATACAAATAACCATTTCTCACTCTAAGTCAAAATATAGGTCCGATGGAGATCTTCTAGATAAAACATACAATATCAAAAGAGAAGGTTACTATATATGTAACCCACCTATCAAAAGATGTGAAAAAGCAGCACAAAGTAGATCTGCACCGCTGCTAACCGTCCACTCAACCTCTGCAAGGAACTGTGGCACAACGGGGGTGAGTTGCCAACTCAGTGAATATGACTAACATATAACGGTTAATAATGTAAATATGACGATCATACTAACTGAAATGTGAACAAGTATACTGTATGATTATCTGTGGAAATCATGAATCTACAGTACGAATCTCATAATCAAAACTAAAATCTCATCATTTATTTCCAATAAAAATTCAATTCTCCGTGTCCATCATCGACACAAAACTTCCATTTCTCACAGGCATCATTCCTCGAATGATCCTGAAATCAACAATACCGGTCGTTATCATCCAGATATACGCCGTATTTTTACCACTCTATCCGGTATCGAGTAACCTCGTTAGGCTCCCCCGCCTCAATGCGGCTATCCTGCCCCTCGGTCTCGACCGGGTCCACCATGTATCCAACTGTATATCTCTCCCCTCAGTATGGATAACGTAAAATTCATGACCGTATATCTCCCCCACTCGGTCCGGAATAAAACCAAATCATAAAACATCTCATGATGGACATGACACATCAATCATGAAAATCACTGGATTTATGTAATAGTATTCAAAACTCAAAACTATAAATCCTCAATAACACTTTTACCTCTTATATCAATATGAAATACGCAGATACTAAATATGATATTAATGATGCAATTTACTACTATTATTGGTGTGTAAGATACGATATAAATCATTTTAACAAGAAATTTGCTAAGTGTAAAAGTGACATGGTAATATCGACGAGGTGTGTGTAACATATAAGATGTGCACGTGGCATGACTCGTCGATACTTGTGTAGTGTTCTAGCAACTAAGCAAGGTATGTGTGAATTATGAATACATATTGTTAATTTAGCATATCAAATAACTCATTTATTTAAATAAAACTACGGGCGTAAAACGCCATCTTTACAAAATTCCCCGGTAGATGTTAAGTCTACTCACCGGAACGTCGAATCTATTCAGGAATTGCCAGTCCTTTCCCTTTTCTCGCTGCCTCCGAAAATCCCGTATTCGAATCTAACATCACAATTTAACTTATATAAGGAAACGGCTACTCCGACATGACGGAAATGAAAAACACCCGTTCCTACGTACTAGTTATATTGTATACGACTATATCGAGCTATTAAACACTTAACCTTACTGGATTTTAACCCTAACCTGCATCGCTACAGAGTTTAAATCGCGATGCGTTTTAACCGTGTCGTATTTTGTGTGTTTAGATATCTTTTCCGATATAAGCTTCCAGATTCTATCTGCAGTGAAACTAATTTGTTTAAATAACACCAAATTAACCAAAATTGTACACTAAAATACACCCAACCATCCAAAACTACCTAGCAACCCACAAAACCGGCGACACCGGATTTTCTCTTTTGGTCGCCGGCCCAATTCCGAGCCCTCTGGTTCATGATCCTATGGTTTGCTCTAGGCGTTACATACATTATTTAGGTCTTGTTTAGTTGAGTTAATTATCTTCCAAACAATAGCAGATTTCAACAGAGCCTATAATTGACTAAAATACGATATTATAGAACCCTTTTCAATTCAAACTAAACTAGCTACAGGATTTAAATTCCTACTGTGATTAAGAATTTTACCCACAATAAGTTGTAGGAATAACCCCCCCAAGATGCTAAGCCCATTGTCCTAGTTTGATGATGAGAAAACTTAGAACCTAACTTCCTTCTTCTTCTTCACCTCTCTTGTTCTTCTATGCTTTGCTTTGTTTTTCTTTTCTTTTCTTTAAATTTTCATGATTTTAATTAACCACTGATCTGAACAAGGTTTATATATGACAATGAAAGAGATAAGGTGAAGGAGGAGGTGCCATCAAGCTAGAGGTAGTGATTTCATGCAAGGAGGAGGTGTGAGGTGAGTGTGTGCATGCAAGGAAGAGGTGTTCATGCCATATCTTCTTAATTCTTGTTTTAATTTACAATAAAATTCTGAGCTAAATGTTTTCTATCACCTTTTTCATTTACACCCTTAACAATTTTCCATTTGCACAAAAATCCTAAACTTTACTTAAAAACCCCTCACAACTTAGTTTATTATAAAACACTCATTTTATTAAAATGAAACTAAAATTGTTACTAAAACCCTTATAACTTATTTATGTTGCATACTAAAATTTTAATTTAAATTGTTTTACATACATCTTATGAAATTGACTTAATTGTTTTTAATAACTTTTTGATTTATCATATTATTATTAAATTAATTAATTTTATTTATTTCTAAATTTTCAAAATGCTACACCGGTTGAAGACTGACGTCCGTTGAGAGGGGATAGTCAGTCTTGCGAAGGCCGACTTTCGAACAGGGGAAGCAGCTTTCGTGATTTCGGGAGCAGGGATGGCTATCTTCTTCGGAATAACCTTTTCTGGAATTGCAGGCTTCATTATGGGCCCACATGAACTTTGGCCCAATCTGGCGAAGACTGAGGCGCCGGAGCTGGACGACCCTTTGGGAGGGGCTGCTGTAGTTGCAAACCGATCAAAGACCGACTTCTTGGGAGCTTCTTGTGTTGGTATAGGAGCACTGAAGCTCGTTGGCAGGAGCATGGTCCCGAAAAACAATCCAGTGGTGGCTTGAGTGACCTGTTCCACCGGCATCGTGAATAGGGAGGCCGGTTGGGGCCCGTAAGCTATGCCTCCAGATGAGGCAGAACGCGAGTTGCAGTTGCAGCTGGAACACTTCGCGCAAGTAGACGCCATTGATGTTTCGTTTTCTGCACCAAGCAAGAAACCAAATCTTAGTACCTCGAACTCAAGGGCAACCATTAGCAAACCGCGATTCGTTCGTGAACACGACACACGAAGTGTGGAGTGGAAAGAGGAAAAGGACCCACCGGGCGTGCCGGAATCTGTTCACCGCCGAAAGACGCGACCGGGACGTTGGGACATCAGGCCTGAAATTCGAGGGCAGATGCTAATTGGTGCTATCCGTCCACCTCTCTGAAGATTCCAAGTTGATTTATGACACCATGTATCGAAGATTTAAACGGATGCGGCCGATGTAGCAGACTTCGTCAGATTCCCTCTCGTTTGAGGGGTTTTTGATTGTGGGGACGCTCTTCCCTGTAGGCGCAAGCCCCTGCAGTTAATTATGCTACAACATCGCGGTAACAACTTTCTTCTTCTCCAGATGGTCACTTCGTGTCGTGGGTGTTTTTTTTGTTTTTGGTTGCCCGTGGATTGTATACGGAGACTAATTTATGTTGTCGCCCGTAGGGCGTCGATTAGTCCAAATCCGTATCTTCTTAGATTTGGGTTTGGGGGTTGGGTTTAAGGATACGTTAGTCTCTTTTGAGACTAAGATCAACTTAAACGTTTGTTAAGGATACGTTAGTCCAATTTTTAGACTAAGATCAACTTAACATGATCGTTTAGATCCGACAAGAGAGCAATTGGGCTCTATTGTTTAGTTTAGGGACATTGCGGTCGATTAGTTTAAGGACATTACGGTCCAATGTTAGTTTAAGGACATCTCGGTCCAATGTTAGTGTAAAGACATCGCGGTCGAGATTAAGGACATCATAGTCCGTGAGTTTAAAGACCTCACAGTCGAGGTTAAGGATGTCATAGTCCGTGAGTTTAAAGACCTCACAGTCAAGGTTAAGGACATCATAGTCCGTGAGTTTAAAGACCTCACAGTCAAGGTTAAGGACATCATAGTCCGTGAAATGTGTGGTTATCGGGATCCGTCACCTCTCTGAAGACGTTGAAGGATTACAACGACAAATATCAAAGGAGTGAAGAGATGTACCCTTGAACCAAAGTTGATTTAGGGATCCGTAGTCCAATTTGGAACTAAGATCAATTAATTAGATTATGAGTACATTGGCTCAGTTAAATCTGAATTGAGGACATATGGCCAACTTGAGTTAAGTCCAAATAGATTAGAAATGTTGGCCCTTTATTGGACCATTGGACATTTGTCTGGGTTCAGCCCCTCATCACTTAGCAATGCTAAACAAGAGTTTGAGGGCTCTGATAACAATTTTGTCTTTGAATGAGTGTTAAACATTATAGCTCTGAGTTTTACTTTGTGTGTCATATGAAATGATAAATTTTGAGATTTGGTTGAAGGGGAGGCTTGTCTCTGGAAAACTTAGCCAATTTGGCTAAGATTGGCTTTAAAATAGTGTTAAACACTAGAAAATATCTGGTGGTCACGTGTCGTCACGTGATGTATTTAAAACAGTGTTAAACACTGGAAATGAAATACTTAAAATAGTGTTAAACACTAGAAAGGAAGGGGTTACGCGGGGGCACGTGAGGGCACTCAGAGGTGGGGCCAGATCTCCTTTACTTTGTCCTCAGAACTGCAAATAAGTGTTAAACACTTTTATTTTTCATAGCCATCACGTGTGGGCACGTGATGGGTACCCATACATTGATTTATTAGAATGTTTATTAGGGGTCACGTGAGGACACGTGAGAGCGCCCAAAGCCAGCATTGCCTTTGTTTTTGTTTTCTTTATTTTGGAAGTCACGTGGGAGTACGTGAGGCATTGCCTCCAAGTTTTTTCCTTCTCATTTTGGGGGATTTGTTCAGGGGTCGCGTGGGAGCACGTGACCTAGCTTTATTCTTTCTTTTCTGATCACTGCGGATTGGGGTCACGTGTCATCACGTGATCAATGTTCTTTACGTGCATGGAGATCTTTCAAGTCTCTTTATTTTAAGAATTAAATTCTCTGTAGGGTTAAACCCTAATTATGTTTTAGAGGAATTAACTTTCTATGTATGTGGAAGAATTAAATTCTCATACAGGGTTAAACTCTACTTCTGTCTTGGAGGAATTAAATTCCTATGAATTTGGGAGAATTAAATTCTCATATAGGGTTAAACCCTAGTTTTATCTTGGAGAAATTAAATTCCTGTGAAATTTAGAGAATTAAATTCTCATATAGGGTTAAACCCTAGTTTTATCTTGGAGGAATTAAATTCCTGTGAGTTTGGGAGAATTAAATTCTTTAAACTCAATTCTCCCTCTAAGTTTTGGATCTGCATGGCAGAATCTCCCTGATGAGAATTAAATTCTCAACCTGTGGGGAGATTTGCTTCTGCAGATCTTCAACCAGAGGAAGAACTAAGTTCTTTTGCAGAAGAGTTAAACTCTAAGATTGAGAATTAAATTCTCTTTCTGTTTTATGAAGGTTTGATCTCTTTCTCTTTTCTCACCTAGGGTTTTTGAGAATTGAATTCTCTTTTCTTTTCTCTCTGCTATTTTCCTTTAGAAAATTTCAAGATCTCAAAATTCTATCCTTCTTCTCTTCTCTTCCTGGCTCCTATTTATAGGAGAAGGAAAAGAATTAATTTGTTTAGTCAATCTTTCATTGAAAGATTTTGTTTGTTTTTATAACTAACATGATCTTTTAGATCACTCAGTGAATTTTATTCACCACTGGATTTTTAATCCAAAAGATTTTTTGTTTGTTGTTCTTGGTGAATTTCAGGGAAATCTTTCCTTGTATAAAATCTTTCCATGAATTGGTGATTTTTAATCACCATTGGATTTTTAATCCAACGGTACTCTATTTTTCAGAGCACCATATTTTTTGTTTGGAAAGATTTAAAGAAATATTTTCTCAGTTAGGGTCTTTGATTTCCCTTAATTAGAATTTAATTCTATTAACTCATTAAAGCTTTTAAAGCCCGTCACGTGTTGGCACGTGATCCCAACGTTTGACCATTCAAATAGAATTCAATTATATCAATCAAAGAGCTTATGAACCCATCACGTGTTGACACGTGACTCCCCAATTAAGCATTTAATTCTGTTGTTTTTTAAAGAACTAAGAAATCATCACGTGTAAGCACGTGACCCTTGGTCACGTGTGAGCACGTGATGCCCCATTGGGATTTTTCCTTGTTATTTTATTATACTTTATTAATCCCTTTTAGTGGGTTTAAAGGTCCATCACGTGTGAGCACGTGACTCCTTTAATTGATTGTTTGATTAGAATTTGATTCTATTAAAACAGAATCCCAGGAAACCATCGCGTGTCAACACGTGACCCTCAGTCACGTGTGAGCACGTGATACCCTATTGGGGTATTTCCTGATATTCTATCAAGGAACAATGCGGGACCGAGATTAATACGTGTATGAGATACCGTATTCTATTCTCGCGCTTTGTATCATCGGTCGGTTATATGCGATATAGCCGGGTTATCGAATCAAGTGCTGATTCGGTAAATTGATACACATGATATTAGTCGGTTATATGCGATATGACCGGATCATTAAATCAAGTGTTGATTTAATGATTTAATGTATAATTATATATTTGATATATTACTTTATTTTAACTAGTATTGGTTCACTTAAGATTGTTTTTCTCACTTGATTATGTATTAAGTATATATGTGATATATACTTGTGTACTTATTTGTGTCATGCTTGATGATACATGCAAATTTGGGTGTGTGTAAGACTTACACCATACTTACTTATAATTGTGAGGTTTTATTTATTTTAAGTAAATTCAAAATGGTGGCTTATTTTGTCATGGCATGAAGCTTCATGAGGCTTGGATGACCATTGACTAAGTCCACACATTTTGTTTTACTTAAGATATTTTTAAACCAAACCATTAGAGTTAGCCATGGTTAAGTCTCTACAAGGGTTTAGTATATGATACTAACTCATCTATGGTTGCAAAGATAATTCTCATTTTTTTTGTTCCTCTCATCTTCATCTTCTTTTTCACAACTCTAAAGCTCTCTAGGTTTTGGATTAATGGAGAAATATTGTGAGAAAATAAAATCTAAAGTGAGCCCACTTCCTATTTAATCATCCTATACACTTGCTTGGGTAGTAAAGTGTATTCTCTTCACAAAATTCTTGACCTAGTGAAGAGGTAGCTTGGGTTTGAGTCTCCTCGATGTAGATCATTTTCGGCCTCGAAGACTTCGTGCAAGCTTGTTCATTTCTCCGATGGAATCATTCTAGAGTTCGGGAAATCTTCACTTTCCATGATCGCAGCGAAGGGACGTCAACAAGGAGCTTTAGAAGTGAAGGACCGGCCTACAAAGGTTGTATTCCTTGCTCACTACTTGTAATGGTAGATTACATGTTTCATTTTGTCTATTTACTCTAGCTTGATCCTAGCTTTGGATTGATTAGCACCTTAGTTTTTTTTTAAAAATTTGGCATGGTAGTTGCTGTGAAAACCTAATAGGGTTCTAAGGAATCCCAACAGTGGTATCAGAGCCAGGCTAGAGTATTAGACGGTGTTTGTTAGATTACGAAACCGAAACTGCTCCGAAACTTAAAACATCAAAACCTGCTTTCTGTCGATTTTTAAATGACCTCAAAAAAATTTTCAAACAAGTGCAGAGTGATATATGTGTGATAACATGAACACTGGTGAAATTTGAGGGCATTATAGTAATTTTTGGCCGGTGAGACCCCCCCCCCATCTCGGCTAAATCCGAGCCCCCCTCCAAATTTTTTCAGTGTTCCATTGCATGGATTTTGATGTTTCAGGTGTTGTTTGTTTTTGCTAATTTTGCATGTGATATAATCTTACACTATAAACAATTCGGAATGTTTCCTATTCGTAGTTTAACATTGTATTTGGGTTTTTACAAGTTGTCTAGGCGAAATTAAAAAGTTCGATCGAATGTCAAAAACTCATTTTTCCAAGTTTAACGTATTCGGAAAAACATGCAAGTGATCCGTGGCGACATGAGTGAGGCTTGGGTTTGCCCTTCTACGGCTGGTGCATAGGTACTGTGGCATATTCTGGGTATTATTAAAACTGTGCTCAAGTGTTGAGTTGTCGGGAAATTATGGGATTTTGATGAATCGATCGAAAAGTTTAACGTTGTCCGGATATCATGTGATGGGATAAAATAATCGGAATCTATCTAGTTGCATGCAAGTTTAACATTTCGGCCTCGGATGCAATCGGGAATCTTGTTGAATGACCCGGCCTCCTTTGAAAAGTGTTTTCATGGTTAAGACCTAAATGTAAAATTTGCATTGTTAGGCATGAAATCCAGAATATGTGATATTCAGGGTTTACGATGTCTAAGGGCAGTGCGAATTCCAATTGTTGTAGTTTTTCACTTTCTTTTCTGCGATCGTAAGTGTAATATATGGTGTATCGCCGGTTTCGTTGCTATATGTCACGACAATTAGGATACGCATATTTACTTACGTTGATGACATGTGATATTATGTGTTGCTGGGATATGTTATATTGGATCGTCGTGTTTGAATAGCCCGGGGTTTTTTTTTATGTGAGATGAGAGTTTTTCATTTTCATTCATGTAAAATTGAATGTATGTAATATTCTTTTATTGGGGCACTTCCGGGTTGAGGATGATGTCACCATTGTATATTATTTACTTTTCTGCATTAGGATAGACCCAAGGAGGGGAGCACAAGTAACCGGGTTCTAGGGTCCAGTGGAAGACCATCTCGAGGCGTCGAGACCGAGGTCTCCTAACTCTAGAATTGGTAGGGTTGCTTGCCGCTCTCGTAGTGGTATAGGGATGTGGGTTTGGCTACTCATCATGACCGTAGAATCCGTGTTTTATACAGGCTTAATATAAAACCAGGAAATCCTAGTATATCCAATATTTCATATATTGTTTTCTGCTGCGATATCTGTGATGTGATCATTTGATATGTTGAGATAGATACCGTATATAGTATATATGATATATTATATAGACGTTGCTTATGTTTTACACCCGCGCTAGCCCTGTCCCGCTCTGCCGTTAGTTACCTAACCTAACGGTGCATGACAGGACATCGAGGCGAGTGCGGATGGCATAAGCGTACGTTGTATTTATCTATGTTGCTTAGGTAACTTAAAATGATGAAACTTCATTAATGAGATTAATGAAAGAAAAAAAACCTAAAAGATATTGTAGAAACTTGTTTTAAAAACTGGTATCTCTAGTTCTTGCTTTGCATAGCGGTATTCCTTGCTGAATATCCAGCACCTTATTCGATAAGGAAAGAGCCGAGATCCCTTCATCGGGAGTGACCTCTTTAGCGAAACTAGCAGATGCTAAAAACGAGGTTTGTCTTTTGATTGTTTTTATAGTTTTTGCTTTGCATAGTGGTATTTGTGATATATCCTGCACCTCATTCGATGAGGAAAGAGCCGACGATCCCTTCACCGGGAGTGACCTCTTTAGAGAAACTAGTAAAAGCCTAATAAACACTCCTTTTTCAAAATCACTCGATTCTATAACGATATCAAGTTCATTACGCAAAAGGTTTTCTGAAAAACCTGTCGTAGCCCTCCGTCATTTCAGATAAGGACTGTTTAGTATTCGTGCTGCGTTTGTTGGCCTTTGTCAAGGCGTAGTGTGCGGTAGCTGAATGGTACTTATCTGCTTATGCATATGATGCAGATTGGATTATGGTAGTCGTACGACCTTGTTGGCCTTTGTCAAGGGTCGTGCGGGTGGGTTTGATTCAATCAGGAAATGACGGGTTGAACTTGACTAGCATCCTATGATTTGTTGGCCTTTGTCAAGGTCATAGGGGGTTAGGTGCAAAATATTATTGGGAATTTCAAGTGTTGAAATTTGCAATGAGATTGCATACCTTCTTTGAGATAGTTGGATCCCGATACCCACTGCGAGTAAGAGTTACTCCTGGAAGAGTTTTACATATTACAATTAGCCGATCAAGTAGGTGTCTAGAAAGTTGTCAACGGGGTTACGCCCCCGGGAAAATGAGATTTATTTTAATTAGGTCCGTGCGAAAGTAAGAGGAACCTCCTTCAAAGTACCGACACTGGCCTGGCTGAAAGATTGGCGAACTTGTAGGGTGTAATTAATCCCGGCTAGTCTTTCCTTTTAGGGTTTGAAGGAAGATTTGATAAAAATAGTGGGAGCCATCCTGATTAGATAAAATAATAACCAATCTAATCTTACAAGAGTATACGCTGAGTGTTTTCTACTCTCTCTCTCTCCAGGTAACGACCATGTCACGCCTTAATCAAGATAATAATATGGATGTATTAACTGAACCCGCTTGTTATACCGCGCTGGGGAACTTTGGTCCCGCTCCAACTTATAATTGTTATAAGACCGAGCAGGAAATAGGGGATTACCAGGATTCCCGTGCCGCCCAAACAAAGAAAGTACATGTTGATGCATCTTCTTCGGGTGTGTTCGTTACAAAGAACCATTTCTTAGTATCCTTTACGTCCTGGGTATGTGATATCGGATCAGGATCCCACATATGTAATTTGTTACATGGGCTACAGATAGGTAAAGAACTGAGAACGGGTGATAAAATTTCAAAAGTTGGAAACGGTGTAATTGTTACATCCAAGTTGTTGGCAGTTATCACCCTGTATTACCAAATACATTGATTCTGAACAAATGTTATTAGATACCGAACCTGATATACAATATCATATCAGTCTCTTTATTTAGTAAAGAAGGAAATAATTTTGTATTGTTGGATAATGTTTTGAACATTTCCTATATCAAGAGTTGATCGGTTCAGGCACATTATCTAAAAGCAGATATGTTCTAAATCAAACTACAGTTCTCAACGTACAGAACACACATAAGAGGAAGAATTCAGAAATGAACGAATTCTTCTTGAGGCATTGTAGACTAGGTCATATCAATGTGACCCGACTAGCTAAGTTACATAAAGATGCATATTTAAATCAGTTTGAATCTACATCTTGTGAAACTTGCCCGTCATGTCACAAAAATAAAATGGCCATAGCTCCGTTTATTAGAAACAGAGAAAGAGTTAGTGAACTCTTAGGATTGATACATGATGATGTATGTAGGTCCCCTGTCTACACATGCCAGGACTGGTTCTTTGTACTCCATTACATTCACTGATGATCTCTCAAGATTCGGACATTTGTTCCTGTTGAAACACAAGTCTGAAACTTTTGAGAAATTCAAAGAATATAAGTCAGAAGTAGAGAACTAAAACGGGTATAAGTATTATGTCCTTTGATGTAATCAGGGAGGAGAATACTTGAAAACGGAATTCCTGGACTATTCTAAAGGAGAATGAGATTCTCTCTCAGCATTACTCCTCCGTATACACCACAGCACAATGGTGTATCGGAGTAGAGTAATCGCACCCTATGTGATAAGGTGTGCTCTATGATGAGTACTACTGAGTTGCCTATTTCCTTTTGGGAGTTATGCACTTGAGAAGTTGCATACCTATTGAGTAGGGTTCCAACCAAATCAGGAGCCTACCACTCCATATGAGATATGGTATTGGAAGTGCCCATCTCTTAAGTATGTTAAGATTTGGGGTTGTCTGGCCTATGTCAAAAGCAAAATCCGGACAAGCTCGAGGTAAGGTCAGTTCTGTAGAAGTTTGTTGGATATCCCAAGCATTCGCAAGGGAATATCTTCCACCACATCGAGGAACAAAAGGTGTTTTATTTCTCGGCATGCCACTTTTTTAGAAAAGTAATTTATTTCGGAAACAAATTTGTGGTCATGAGGTAGAACTGGAAGGAGTTCCAGCTATACAAACTACAGCTGATGATTTGGTAGAACCGGAGGATTCAATAGTTTCCAACGAACCTAAGCCTCTCCGCCGATCTGGTAGGGTTCCTCATCCACCTGAGAGATACTTCGGTTTTCTCTATGACAGTGGGAGCGAGGATTGCATCATGAGATGATGACCCAACTGGTTTCGAGCAGGCCATCAAGAGTGGGGACTCTGTAAAAATGGTTGGATGCTAAGCGATCTGAGATGGAATCCATATACACCAACAAAATATGGACTTTAGTTGCTTTATCTAAAGGGTTAAATCCCCATCAGGAGCAAGTATATCTTGAGAAGATTACTTGGTGTATATGGAAAAGTTGAGACTTTCAAAGCTAAGACTAGTTCTAAAAGGTTCTCGTCATCGACCAAGTTTGGATAATGATGAAACCTTTTCTAATGCCTATGCTTAAGTCCATCCGGATCCTACTTGCCATTGCTAGATACCATAACTACGATATCTGGCAGTTGGGTGTCATGGCAGCTTTTCTAAATAGTAATCTGGAAGAGAACGTCTATAAGTACACAGCCAGAGGGCTTCATAGACAGTGGGACCAGCGGAAACGTGTGCAAGTTGCTTTATGAGTTAAAGTAGGCATCACGGAGTTGGAACATCTGTTTTGATGTGGTAGTCAAAGAGTTTGACTTCATCAAAATGGTAGATGAACCTTGGATATACAAAAAGATAGTAGGGAGTACGGTGGTGATCCTCGTATTGTACATGGATGACATACTCTTGATAGGAAAGGAGTTTCCTATGCTACGCTCGGTAAATCTCCTCTTATCACAATGATTCTCTATATAGGATCAAGGTGATACCTCCTAAATCCTGGGTTTTGGATATATGAGATAGATCTAAGTGGATGTTAGGATCCTCACTAGGTGTAGTGAGATGGTATCAATCGATCCTGAAGAGAATTACTGGATAGCTTCCAGGGTGGTAAGGTCGACTGAATGTTAGTCATAAGCATTGTCTTTACCCTCAGTGGAGGGACAGTATATTGGAAGAGTTCCAAACTAGATATCGTGGCAAACTAGACGATAAAGGCTGGATACATCGCTATCTAAGATGCTACCAAAGAGGAAGTCTGGGTGTATATTAGTTCATGAGATGAACTTCGTTCCTACCATTGTGTGACAATGGAGTTGTGGCTTAGGCTTAGGAACCCCCATCCCATCAGTGATCCAGACATATTCTAAGGAAGTATCACCTGATCATGGAGATGGTTGATCTCCAGGGGATCGAGGTTAGGAGAGTAGACTCAGAGGACAACACGGCGGATCCAATCACAAAGGCCTTTTCCCAGGGAGAGACTTTTATGGGATGGTTAAGTATGAGATACCACAACCACTGCTATATGATGGCCCTAGTGCAAGTGGGAGATTGTTAGTTATATGTATACTCTAGAGGCCATTACTGTACTTGAGATGTACATTGTAGTGGATGCTTGGACATATATAGGGAGGACTTTCTTACTCGACATGATAGTATGTTATCTGGTTACTCTTTATCTTAACATGTACACTGATTGTCTCTCTGTTACATGTTGGTAAAGCCCTTAGGATGCGTACTTGACTACCTAGATTATGATGGAGATCATACTAGTGGGACAAAGGCAGTCTGTGAGTACATCCTTTAATGTCCCTAGTCGTGGGTGTATCGAGACGGGGCATCGATATACCAGAGTAGACTAGCGTATACCTTCTCGACCCATGTAGATGGACGATGGATGATCCCATATCCATTGGTGTTTGACATCAGAGATGATATACGAGAACTCAGTGGAGACTGGGTACACTGGACGGACTCACCGAGAACTCCCAGATGGTATTATACCTTACATCAGATGGCAGTTCTCTGGTGACATTGGTACAGATTAGTCTGTTGACCCGAAATCGTCATAGAGTCTTGTGTGATTCCTATTGTGCTTTGATTTCCGCCTTACCACGTTCATGAGAACGTGCAAAACGGTGGTTTTTGGGTACAATCCGGAGTCACATGAAGGCAATGAGCGATAGGAGGGGATTCGTCTCTCCCGGTATTGGGGGTTGATGTTGCGCTGTGCTCGATTGGCTATAACATGAAATCCCTGGCCAGGGCTGTTTCAGAGATTTACTGGTAAGTGTTACAAGTAGTTTCTCGACCCGTTATAAGCCTCACATCGGCACGACTTATCGAATTACTTGGGTCTGACGTTTACCACCCCTAGACGAGATATGCGACATATCAGATGAAGAGACCGGACTGTACGGTAAGTGTTACTGATTGGATTCGCAGGAGTTTGAGCAGGCTTGCTTGTTGATCTTCTGATAGCTCAATAACCGGGTGTCCGTTACGTTTAGCATGCCTCTTGCGGCTTTTGGGTGTTTGATATGATCATCACCCACTGCCGGCGTATTGAAGAGTCTTTAGAGTCCTACACAGAGCTTTCCTGGCTCAGGCGAAACGGAGTAGGAGCACATATGAGATATATGCGGGACCGAGATTAATATATGTATGAGATACCGTATTCTATTCTCGCATTTTGTATCATCGGTCGGTTATATGCGATATAGCCGGGTTATCAAATCAAGTGTTGATTCGATAAATTGATACACATGATATTAGTCGGTTATATGCGATATGACCGGATCATTAAATCAAGTGTTGATTTAATGATTTAATGTATAATTATATATTTGATATATTACTTTACATTAACTAGTATTGGTTCACTTAAAATTGTTTTTCTTGATTATGTATTAAATATATATGTGATATATACTTGTGTACATATTTGTGTCATGCTTGATGATACATGCAAACTTGGGTGTGTGTAAGACTTACACCATGCTTACTTATAATTGTGAGGTTTTATTTATTTTAAGTAAATTCAAAATGGTGGCTTATTTTGTCATAGCATGAAGCTTCATGAAGCTTGGATTACCATTGACTAAGTCCACACATTTTGTTTTACTTAAGATATTTTTAAACCAAACCATTAGAGTTAGCCATAGTTAAGTCTCTACAAGGGTTTAGTATATGATACTAACTCACCCATGGTTGCAAAGATAATTCTCATTTTTTTGTTGCTCTCATCTTCATCTTCTTCTTCACAACTCCAAAGCTCTCTAGGTTTGGATTAATGGAGAAATATTGTGAGAAAATAAAATCTAAAGTGAGCCCACTTCATATTTCATCATCCTATACACTTGCTTGGGTAGTAAAGGTTGTTCTCTTCACAAAGTTCTTGACCTAGTGAAGATGTAGTTTATGTTTGAGTCTCCTCGACGTAGATCATCTTCGGCCTAGAAGACTTCGTGCAAGCTTGTTCATTTCTCCGATGGAACCATTCTAGAGTTTGGGAAATCTTCATTTTCTATGATCGCAGCAAAGAGACGTCAACACGGAGCTTTAGAAGTGAAGGACCGGTCTACAAAGGTTGTATTCCTTTCTCACTACTTGTAATGGTAGATTACATGTTTCATTTTGTCTATTTACTTTAGCTTGATCCTAGCTTTGGATTGATTAGCACCTTAGAATTTTTAAATATAGCATGGTAGTTGCTTTGAAAATCCAGTAGGGTGCTAAGGAATCCCAACAGCTATTTGGTTTGTCTTTATCTTAACATGTGCATATGTTTTATTTGGTATTACGTATCATTTATACATGTTGATAAAGCCCGTAGGATCATTGCTAGATTACCTGCGTTATGATGGCGATCATGCTTGTAGGAGCTGGGTAGTCGGTACGCACATCCTTAAAAGGTCCCTAGTCATGGGAGTATCGAGACTGGGTATCAATATTCCAGAGTAGACTAGTGTATACATTTCTAGAACCCGATGAGGGGCGATGGTACGGTTCCACAACCATTGGTCTTTTGCACCTAAGATCGTATACAGGTACTTACTGGGTGTGAGTACGCAGGGCGGACTCGCCGAGAACTTCCAGATGGTACTATACATATTTTCAGGTGGAAGTTCTCAGGTGATATGAGTACAGGTTAGTATTTACACCTGAGATCGTCATTTTTCTCGTGTGATTTCCCACTGTGCTTTGATCACTACCCTACCACGGCTCTACTGAGTCGTGCAAACAAGTTTTGGTTGGGTACAGTCCCGAGCCACATGGAGGCAGTGAGCGATTGTCGGGGATTCGTCTCTCCCGGTAAAGGGATTCGATATCGCACTGTGTTCGATTGGTCAAGACTATAAGACCTTAGCCAAGGCAGTTGGGATTTACTGATAAGCTGATCGGTAGTTTCCTGGATTGGTCCTGAGCCGCATCAGCACGAATTACCGGGTTATTAGGGTCTGACGTTTACCACCCCCTAGACCCGGTATGCGATACTCTCAGACGAAGGGACCGGACTGTATGGAGATTGTCACAGATAGGCTCAGTAGGGATCCATACGAGTTTGCTCGTCGGCCTTCCTTTTCGACAGGTATCCGGGTAGCCGTTATGTACAGCTAGTGCCGCTGACGTACTTGTGGTTATGGATTTATCCAGTAACTCACTGCCAGCGTACTGTCGATTCTTTAGAGTCCCACACGGAAGGTTTCTTTAGTTCAGGCGAAATGATGCAGTAGCCATATTGGATATGTGTAGGGTTTCGATCGATTGATGTACTTTGTACCCGGACTTTCGATCGGATTGTTGGCAATACTAGCCGGCTCGGGTTTGAGTCGGATTATTAAATCAGGTATTAATTTAATAATTTATATATATGTATTTCGATGTGTATATTCTACTAATACGTTCTTCGTGTTATTCTATCTCTTTGGGCATTCGTGTTTTTTATCCGAATGCAGGTATGTATATACAGTAGACTGTAATATGTATATTGTTACGGATAATATTCTAGACGGTGGACATCTCATTATTGGTTATTTCTATTTATCTTTAAATGGATAATGAGGTGTAATTCAAAGGAGAGGGAAGCATGGTGATGACCATACTTCAATAGTTAGCAAATGAATTTTTAATTCATTTGTAGCAACTATTGAAGCATGGTTGTTGTTTGTTTATTCTAAAAATGATTTTACAAAACCTTTGTGAGTTTTTTCTCTCACTTCGAAGCCTCAATATTTTTGAACTCTCACATTTTGCTTCACCCTCCTCCCTCCTCTTGAGTTGCCCCACCTTCATCATCTTCCTCCTCTCTAAACTCTCATGTGTTGAGAAACAAGAGAGGAGGCAAGATAGAGATAGTAGAACACTTAGAACTTCACACTACATTCTAGAGATCTTGGATCAGCATCCCAAGTTCTCTAGTTGCTCCTCTTGTTACTTAGCAAGGAGCTAGAGCCATGGATCACATCTCTCGGGTGGATCATCTTCGACGGAGGAGGATCGAAGAGCAAGCTCGATCCCGGAGTACCGATGGAGCGAGCAAAGGAGATCAAGCACGATCATGGTGGACACTTGGAGCAAACGATGAGGAAAAAAGACCGAAGGACTTGGATCGTTTGGTAGGACTTCTTTTCATAGTAGTTAGCTCTATTTTTTTATCTAGTTAGGTTTATAGTTAGATCCGTTTTAATTGGGTTATTCTAGCGCCGTTTTGAAACCTTAGAAAAAAATTTGTTCCGCAAACCGCCACATTTGATGGCTTGGGCTTAGGGTAACCCAACAATGTTCTATCAAGGGTATGTCATCCGCGTACAATACGAGAAAGACAACCTTACTCTCTATAACCATTTACATATACAAGGTTCATCTACATTTTTGATGAAGTCAAACTCTTTGACTGCTAGATCAAAACAGATGTTCCAGCTCCATGATGCCTGCTTTAATTCGTAGATTGATTTAAGCAGCTTGCACACTTTTCCTCTGCTCCCACTGTCTACGAAGCCCTTTGGCTGTGTCATGTACACGCTCACTTCTAAATCACCATGTAGAAAAGCGGTCTTGACATCCATCTGCCAGATTTCGTAGTCATGGTATGCAGCAATAGCAAGTAGGATCCTGATGGACTTAAGCATAGCAACTGGAGAAAAGGTTTCATCATAATCGGCACCTGGTCATTGACGAAAACCTTTTGCTACAAGTCTAGCTTTAAAGGTCTCAACCTTTCCAACTACACCAAGTTTCTGCTTCAAGATCCGCTTGCTCCCAATAGGTTTTACCCTTTCAGGAGCAACTTCCAAAGTCCATACTTTGTTGGTGTACATGGATTCCATCTCAAATCACATAGCATCCAGCCATTTCACAAAGTCCCCACTTATGATGGCCTGCTCGGAACTAGTTGGTTCTGTTGGATATATGTATGTCCTAGAGGCCATTATATGTATAGTGGATGCTTGGATATGTATATATACAGATGACTTTCTTGCTCGACATGATAATATGCTATCTAGTTGTACTTAATCTTAACATGTTTACTTAATTGTGTTATACTATTTATTTCATACATGTTGATAAAGCCCTCATGATATTTTCTTGACTTCCATAACTATGATGGAGATCATACTAGTGGGGCATGTGTAGTTTATAAGCATATCCTTGAATGTTCCTAATCGAGGGTATATCGAGACAGGGCATCGATATTCCAGAGTAGACTAGCGTATACATTTCTTGACCCATATGATGGGCAATGGATGGTCCCATATCTATTGGTGTTGTGACATCAAAGATTGTATACGGGTGCTCAGTGGAGACTGGGTACACTGAACGGACTCACCGAGAACTCCTATATGGTATTATATCTATCGTTAGATAGAAAATCTCGGGTAACACTGGTACAGGTTAGTCTGTAGACCCAAGATCGTCATAAGTCTTGTTTGTTCTCCCACTGTGCTTTGATTTCCATCCTACCACGGCTCTACTGAGTCATGCAAACAGGTGGCTTTTGGGTACAGTCCCGAGACACATGGAGGCAATGAGCGATAGGAGGGGTTTCGTCTCTCCCTGTATTGGGAGTTGATGTTGTGCTGTGCGCGATTGGCTTTGACTCAAAGTCCCTGGCCAGGGCTGATGAGATTTACTGATAAGTGTTATCAGTAGTTTCTCGACCGGTCATAGTCCATATCGGCATGACTTATTAAGTTATTAGGGCTCGACGATTCCATCCCTACACTTGATATGCAATATATCTGACGAAGAGACCGGACTGTACGGTAAGTGTTTCCAGTTGGCTCGACGGGAGTTTTGACAGGTTCGCTTCTTTTTCTTCTGATCGCTCAATACCCGGGTGGTCGTTACGTTTAGCTGACCGCTTGCGGCTTGTGGGTGTTTGATATGATCATCACCTACTGCCGGCGTATTGGCGAGTCTTAGAGTCCCACACAGGAGTTTTTTATCTCAGGCGAAACGATGTGGTGTGCATATGAGATATGCGCGGGAGCTTGATTAAATGCGTATATATGATACCGTATTTTAATCGGGCGTTTTTCTATTGGTCAGGTTGTATATGATATGACCAGTTATTAAATCAAGTGTTGATTTAATATAGACTTTTAGCTCACTTTTCTTAAACCCTTTTTCTAATGGTTGTATGCATGCATGTATGCGCGCGCGCGCGTGCACGCATACAGATACACACACATACACACATACACATGATGATGTGAATGAACACATACATGCATACATATGTGTCATAGTTGTTGATACATTGGAGATGGCAATGCAAGACTCACATGGAATATATATATGTATGTATATATATATATATATATATATATATATATATTTGTACCTGAGAAAAAGAAAAAGGAAAGTAAATCATGGTTCATTTTCCACACTCTTCCTTCACTTAACCATGAATTAAACCATGATTTAATTTCCTTAGTTGCTTTAACTCATTTGCAAAAATATCTAGATATTTATTTACCATGGTTTGTTGAGAGTGTGACTCTCATATATATTATTTTCTTTTCTATTTTTAATTAAGAGATTATCATTATTGAGCTCAAGCTTAGCCATCTCCTTCTTCCTCCTCCTTCATGCTCTCTTGAGTTTTATATAGAGTGAGGAACTTAAAAAGAAAGGGTTTTTAAGTGAGAATACAAACCACTTCACCAATCTATACTACTCTAACCCATTAGTGTAGCTTGTTATGCTTCATCCATACTAGTTTTGTGAAGCAAAGAGTTTGAGCAAAGAAACTCCGGGTGGATCATCGTAGACGACGAAGGACCTTGAGCGGAGTCGATTCAAGCTTCAAGTGGAGCCATTGGAGTCCAAGAGAGTGAAGGAGTTGACTACAAAGGTTGTAGTTTCTTTTCACTTAGGTTTAGACTTCTTTTATTATGCTTTACCCTAATTTCTAGTTCGATTCGGAGTTTGTTTGTATTAGTCCTCTATAATTTTGAAAAGTTCATCATTATATGTTGTTTAAACCTAACTAGAGGAGCAACTACAAACTAACATTGTATCGGAGCCTAGCTAGAGTTTTAGGGTAACCTAGATGGCATTAAAAAAACTCAATCGAACATTAAAAATGTGATTTTTGCATGCTCACTGGAAATTTTTTCAAATGTTGGAATTTTGTGGTTTAAAAATATTCAGAAAATAGTGTAGGGTTTTCTGTGGATCCTTAAGAAGAACGAGTGCCTAACTCGACACAACGACCGTGGAACCGCGGCCAAATTAGGCATTTGCGGCGGTTCCGCAGCGTCGTTGGTGAGGCTTGGACCGTGCCTTCTTGTGCTGATCTATGGGTACATTCTGTGCTCTCTGGGAATTTTTAAAATAGGTTCAAGTGTTGAGATCTATGGAATTCAGTGGGTATGTTGATGTGTTGATTGATATATTTAACGTCGTCTAATCTTTCTGAATGTGATACAATATTTGGAATACGCTAACTAGTTTTGAGAAAATTAATTGGTTATTTGTAAATCTAACATTTCGGTCTCGTTGGATATCGGGAATCTTGTTGAATTACCCGATCTCTTTTGAAAAAGTGTTTTCATTATTAAGACCTAAATGTAAGTGTTTCCCCCAATCAGAGCAAGGCTCTACTGAATTTTGAAAATTCAAAATTTGAAGCAACGCTTCGGTTTCCGTGCGCAGCGCGCAATTTGCCACATGGCAGAAGCTGATTCGGCGGCGTAACGCCCGAGACAGAGCGTCCCATCAGAGCAAGGCTCTTCAGAAAACAAAATTAAGACTTAAACTGCGCAAATGCATGACAGCGCGACACGTGTCTGCGCAAGCGCATGGATGCACGACACGTGTCTGCGCAGTTGCGCAATCGCAACTGCGCAAGCGCACGGATGCGCGACACGTGTCTGCGCAAGCGCACGGATGCGAGACACGTGTCTGCGCAGTTGCGCAATCGCAACTGCGCAAGCGCACGGATGCGCGACACGTGTCTGCGCAAGCGCACGGATGCGAGACACGTGTCTGCGCAGTTGCGCAATCGCAACTGCGCAAGCGCACGGATGCGCGACACGTGTCTGCGCAAGCGCACGGATGCGAGACACGTGTCTGCGCAGTTGCGCAATCGCAACTGCGCAAGCTCACCGATGTGCGACACGTGTCTGCGCAAGCGTACAGATGCGCGACACGTGTCTGCGCAGTTGCGCAGTCGCAGCTGCGCAAGCGCTCGGATGCGCGACACGTGTCTGCGCAGTTGCGCAACCGCAACTGCGCAAGTGCACAGATGCGTGACACGTGTCACGCACTGGTGAGTTGCGCAGCAACTAAATGAAAATTTATGTGGATCTTTTCTGTTCTCCTGTAAAACAGGGACCCTTGGATCTCTGATCCAATGGTGGGAAAATTCCCGAAATAATTCAGGAAAGATTTTGTTAACAAATCCAACAACTTTGTGGGCACTATAAATAAGACCCCAGACCTCATTAAAAAAAAAAGAAGGAGGAACTTCTGAGAAAAAAGAGAGCTGGTGAAGATTAAGAACAGAGAAGAAGAAACAAAGGAAAAGAAGGTAAAAATTTCTGAAGAACAGAAAATAAAAGAATAATAAATAGTGCCTTGCACTTGATATGAACCCTTGGTTCTAGAATAAAAGAATAATAAATAGTGCCTCGCACTTGATATGAACCCTTGGTTCTAAAAAAAAAAAAAAAAAAAATAATAATAAATAGTGCCTTGCACTTAGCATGAACCCTTGGTTCTGTGAAAAGAAAACAAGAAGAAAAACTTGTTTTCTTTTGATCTAAATGTAGATCAAAAGTGCTATGCACTTTTGTTTCTTCAATCAGAAGATTCTTGAGTTCCTGCAACTCATTATTTAAAAGGGCCTGGCCCAAATCACAAAAATAAAAGGGCAGAGCCCTATTTGGAAAATTCTTGAGGGCCTGGCCCAAATCAAATCATACAAAGGGCAGAGCCCTGTTTGGAAATGCTTGAGGGCTTAGCCCAAATCAAACTGCAAGAATAAAAAGAGGCAGAGCCCTGTTTAGATTGATTCTTTTAATCGGGCAGAGCCTAAAATAAAAATTGGACTTAACCCAATCCTGGCTGTAAGTCCTTAAATTAAATGCCTCTCACAAACTAAGTCACGACCGGTTCGAGGGTACATCTCCGAACTCCTTTGACATTAGTCGTTGTAATTTCTCAGCGACGTCAAAGAGGCGACGAGTCCCAACGACCACTCATCTAATGACGGACCGAAACGTCCTTAAACTAATATCGGACCGAAACGTCCCTAAACTAATGACGGACCGAAACGTCCTTAAACTAATATCGGACCGAAACGTCCCTAAACTAATGACGGACCGAAACGTCCTTAAACTAATATCGGACCGAGACGTCCTTAAACTAATAATGGACCACTACGTCCCTAAACTGGCGACGGACCGAAACGTCCCTAAACTAATAATGGACCGAAACGTCCTTAAACTAATATCGGACCGAAACGTCCCTAAACTAATGACGGACCGAAACGTCCTTAAACTAATATCGGACCGAAACGTCCCTAAACTAATGACGGACCGAAACGTCCTTAAACTAATATCGGACCGAAACGTCCCTAAACTAATGACGGACCGAAACGTCCTTAAACTAATATCGGACCGAGACGTCCTTAAACTAATAATGGACCACTACGTCCCTAAACTGGCGACGGACCGAAACGTCCCTAAACTAATAATGGACCGAAACGTCCTTAAACTAATATCGGACCGAAACGTCCCTAAACTAATGACGGACCGAAACGTCCTTAAACTAATATCGGACCGAAACGTCCCTAAACTAATGACGGACCGAAACGTCCTTAAACTAATATCGGACCGAAACGTCCCTAAACTAATGACGGACCACTACGTCCCTAAACTGGCGACGGACCGAAACGTCCCTAAACTAATAATGGACCGAAACGTTCTTAAACTAATATCGGACCGAAACGTCCCTAAACTAACGACGGACCGAAACGTCCTTAAACTAATATCGGACCGAAACGTCCCTAAACTAATGACGGACCGAAACGTCCTTAAACTAATATCGGACCGAGACGTCCTTAAACTAATAATGGACCACTACGTCCCTAAACTGGCGACGGACCGAAACGTCCCTAAACTAATAATGGACCACTACGTCCCTAAACTGACGACGGACCGAAACGTCCCTAAACTAAAAATGGACCACCACGTCCCTAAAACTGGCAATGGACCGCCACGTCTTTAAATTGGCACAATAGAGCCCAGATGCTCTTTTGTCGGATCTAAACGGTCCCGTCTAAGTTGATCTTAACCCCAAATACGGTTAACACGTCCTTAGACATCTAAATAAACAATAAAATCCCAAACCAACTTTGGTTCAAGGGTACATCTCGGAACTCCTCAGACGTATGTCGTTGTAATCCCTCAATGACGTCAGAGAGGTGACGAGTCCCGACGGCCGGATAATTAAATCAATCACTACGTCAGGCCGACCTTAGTCCAAAACAGGACTAGGGTATCCTTGATGAACGTTTAAGTTGATTTTAGCCGCAACACGGCTAATGCATCCTTAAACTAAAAAACACCAAATTCAAATCTAAGCAAACACGGATTTGGACTAATCCACGTCCTACGGGCGACGACATCACTAAGTCTCCGTATACAATCCACGGGCAACCACAAACAAAATAAATATACACGACACGAAGTGAAATTCTGGAGAAGGAGAAAGTTGTTATCGCAACGCGATAGCGTAATTAACTGCAGGGGCTTGCGCCTGCAGGGAAGAGCATCCCCACAATCAAAAACCCCTCACCCTGAGGGGGAATCTGACAAAGTCTGCTACATCGGCCGCATCCGCCTAAACCTCCGATACTCGGTGCCATAAATCAACTTGGCATCTTCGGAGAGGTGGACGGATAAAAACCAAATAGCATCTGCCCCGAACCTCAGGCGCGAGACGTCCCGACGTCGCAGGCCGCCGTTCGGAGGGGAACAGATTCTGGCACGCCCGGTGGGACCTTTTCCTCTTTCCACTCCACACTTCGTGTGTCGTCTTCGCGAACCAATCGCGGTTTGTTAAATGGTTGTCTTCGGATTTCAAGTTGCTAAGATTTGGTCTTTTATCTGGCGCAGAATTCAAGCATCCATGGATTCCCACTGCACCAAATGCGCGAAGCACCACTGCAACGGACGCTCCACCTCACCGAGAGGTGTAACATATGGGCCCCAAGCGGCCTCTTTCCTTACTCTGCCGGTAGAGCAGGTGACCCAGGCCACCACCGGCTTATTTTTCGGGACCATGGTCCCACCTGCAAGCTTCTCTATGCCGATATCCGCACCGGAAGCGAACAAGAAGTCGGTATTCGACCGACTTACCGCTACTACGACCCCTGTCAACGGGTCGCCCGCTACTAAGCTGACAGCCTCTGTTTTCACCAGGCTAGGTCAGGATCATAAAGTGGCTGTCCCAAAGAGGGCAACGGCCACAGCTTCGGAAGTCGTTGAAGCAGCTTCTTCTATCAGGAAGTCAGTCTTCACAAGATTGACGGTTCCTACTCCTCCTTCAGCTGATCAAAAAGCATCAGTCTTTGATAGGCTGACACCGGCAGTTGCCCCACTCCCAAACAAGGGGCAACAAGAAACTGTCCCGATATCTGAGTCAGTCCCAATGGCTCGTCGTGCGCGACGTCGCCATTGGCAGCGATTAAGGAAAGCAGGAGGCAACTCCCCTTCAGGGTTAACCCCGCCTGCTCCAGTGGCGGAGGTCAACGCTGCTGTTCCAACTGGGAACAGCTTTGAATTGCTAAGGAAGGTGAGAAAGAACTCCCCGGTTGCTACATTGAAAAGGTCTCCTCCACCCATGGAAAAAGCTCCGGAGACGAAACAGGAACAGCCCCCTCAACGGCTGTCATCAAAAGTTTATAAAGTATGGCGCAGGGTTCAAAACTCTGTGATCGATCCGGACCACCTGCGTCACCAGAAGAAGGCGAAGGTGGAGAATAACAAAAGCTGCCCCATTAAACAGCAGGGGGCAACAAATGCTAGAATGCCCGCTTCAACGGCTCCTTCAACCTCAAAGGTCTACAAAAGAAGGAGGCCGGAGAAAGCTCCCGCAACAGCAGCAAGAGTTAACAATGGTGAACCTAAACGCCCCAAGTCAGGGGGCATAATAGTTCATACAATCTATATGGCTTCAGGAAAAGAAGAAAGTCGTACTTCTACGGGTCACCGACCGCTTACCCGGTCAGTGACCAGGTCTCAGGAGCAGCAACAAAAGCTCCAGGAGATGATGACTACAATGGCTGCACTCACGGGGCCAAAAGAGAATCCTGAGACGTCCTTAGATGAACGTCAAGAGGAGGAAACCGACGCTGAGTTCCTCCGCCGAATACTGGAAAAAAGAGACAAAGAGGCTGCAGAACAGGCGGCCAACATAAAGAAAATGGCCCTCCTGTTCCAGGATGTGGTGGGTATGATGATTCAACCAGATCCACCTGCTGGAGATCCCCCAATCATTCTTGAAGATGATAGGGGAGAGACATCGAATCCTCCACCGGCTCTATCCGCAGCTAAAGAAGATACTATATCAAAAGCTGATTTGGATGAATATATCGCTCAACAAATACGAGTGCATCAGGCGGTTGAAGCAGCCGGTCAGATCGTGAAAACGGGGCGCCCATATCCGGGATGGTACGACCAAATTAAGTACCCGCCAGGTTACACGATTCCTAAGTTTCATGTCTACAAGGGGACCGGCAACCCCCATCAACATGTTGCCCAGTTCAGGGCACTGTGTGGTAACACTGGAGGCGACGACAAACTTTTGCTGCGCCAATTCGTTGGAAGCTTATCAGACACAGCTTTCGAGTGGTATTCCGAGCTCCCCAACGACTCTATTAAAACCTTTGCGGAGATGGAGCTGCTCTTCACCCAACGTTTTGCAAGCGCCAGCGAGCGTACTCCGATGACGGCGCTGATTAACGCCAGGGTAAAGCCCGGCGAGACGTGGGTTCAATACGCTATACGGTGGCGTAATCTATGGTCTAAGTGTGAACAACGCATAGAAGAAGCGCCGGCAGTAGGGATGTTTGTTGGAACGCTTGATCCGCAGGCAACCATCTCGCAGTTCATGATGTTCTTCAAACCGACTTCCTTCCAGGCTTTGATCGACAAATTAGCGCAGATGGACCAGATGGGCCATAAACCCCCTCTCCCGAAGCCGGACCCCCGAAACGATAAAGGAAAGGGAAAAGCGATCATCGTCGCCAATGCCCAACAACAACCGAGCGACTCGAAGCCGGCTGCTCGTCCAAACAATACACGCCCATACGTACCCCTTGAGGACAGGATGGGACGTGCTTACTCCTTCCCCCGTGATAAAACAAGGAGGCTATTCGAGCTGGCGTTGCGCAACAGGCTTATAAATCTGCCAGATCCAAAACGTCCGTCACAACTGAATGACGTCAACGATCCTAATTACTGCCCTTATCACAGAGTGTTGGGACATCCAATCGAAGACTGTTACGTTTTCAAAAATTGGCTTGAGAATCAATACCGTCAGGGCAAATTTGCGCTGTCTGACAAATGGAAGGTGAACCCTCCGCAGCCCCACACCTATAAGGGGACGAATACGCCGGGGGCAACATGCTCCGTTATTGAAGAGGCTCCCTGGGAGGTTGTATTATCGGCCAAAACGAAGAGAATGCTAAATGATCTTCAAACCTGCCCAGCGGTCAAGTGGAAGAACCCCTTGGAACCGCAGGTTATTGAAGGGATGTTGAAGCCACGACCGACTCCGAAGACCGATGGTAGTAGTTCAAGCGTTCATAGCCAGCCGTCAAAATCTTCGAAAAAGAAGAAGAAGAAATCTAAGAAGCCCGTGAAGCCTGGCGACAAGCGCACGGACTTACAAAAGCAAATCGATGCGCTGGATGAATATAACCAAAAGGCGCGAACTCCCATCACGCTCCAAGATTTCCTTGATCACGTCTTCCAAAAAGAAGATGAGGAAGAAAGTTCATCGGATGAATCTGACGAATATGTGGCAAGCTGTCATATGATCTCCCATTCGACCACGAACGATGAAGGAACTTCTGGCACTGAGACGCTGGGGGCAAATGCCGAATCAGGAACCCCAGGGTTACCGGTTGAAATGATTAATTCGTTTCTTAATGAAGCTCGGTTGAAAAGCAAGGCTGATCGAGAGCGCGAGACGGCTATATTCGAAAGGGCTAAGCGTCAGCGACTTGAGGAAGGAGCTGAAATGATCCCGTTGGAGCAAAATGCCTCCACCACTGACAAAAGCCAATTCAAGATAAAAAAGAAATTTGCTAAGGCCATATCGATGGGCATGAAGCTACCACCCTCTGAAGAAAAAGTTACGGGCGCGGTAGAAATGCACCCCTCTTATTGCTTATACTATCAGAAGGTCTCACATTCCACCCAAGATTGCAAAGCTTTCAATGGATGGTGGCAAGGATACGTCGCTGATCGACAACGATTTAAACGGGAAAAACGTAAAATTCGCCGAGAGCAAAGAAATACGACTAAAGAACTTGAAAGAACTACCGGCGATTGTCACATGGTTAACACTACCGGGTCACAAGTGCCTACATTTGGGAGCGACTCCGATGAAGAGCTAGAGCTTGGCCCCCTCTTCGAAGAATCCACTTCAGGAAAAGAAAAAGAACTGAAGGCCTGCGAGAATATACAGCTGCGCAATCGAACATTACCCGAAAAGAACCTCGGACCCTTGAACAAGAAAAATAAAGGGAAAGAGAAGGTCTCTGAAGACATCGCTTTGGATGACCAAGTTGCGGAAGAGTTAACAGCCAAGAATCCCCCAAAAAAGAATAAAGTAGATTATAATGTCTTGGCGCATCTAAGAAAGCTACCCTCACAACTCAGCATTCTCGATGCCCTATTGCTATCAAAAGAAGCGAGGGATTCTTTGGTTAAGGCCCTACAAAATCCGGACCAGTTCCAAGCCTTCTTAGCCGAACAAAAGATGAAGGATGAATTGGAAGAGGTGCACACAGCCGACGTTGCTTTTGGTGATGAAGACCTTCTCCTCGGGACGTGTGAACACAATCGCCCACTTTATGTTTCAGGATACTGCCATGACATAAAGATAGGAAAAATCTTGGTCGATAACGGATCGTCTGTCAATTTACTCAATGTGCGAGTGTTAAAGGAGATTTGCATGAGTGTCCAACACCTCGCCCGGGACAAAATCACCATCTCCGGTTTCGACTCTCAATCCTCAAAGACTCTTGGATCTGTGATATTGACGCTACGCTTCGGGGTGCTCGTCACAGACATCAAGTTCCATGTTATAGACGCCAAGACGTGCTACAATGCTCTGCTCGGCCGACCATGGCTACACGAATACAACATCATCCCTTCTACACAGCATCAGTGCATGAAGTATTCTAGGGACGGCCTCGAGTACACAGTGGCAGGAGAGTTGAATCCGTTTTCCGTGAACGAAGTTCGCAAGTATGAAGATGCCAAATACTTCTTACCGAATTTCGAAGACGCGGAAAGGTGTCACAAACCGGAGAACAAAACTAACGCAACCATCCCTATCTTCGGCAGTGACACCGAGGAGGAGGAGGATATAATTTATTCAGGTCCGTCCCGGTCCACCAGGCCAGGACCATCTGTTCCTTCATTGATCTTCGGTAGTGACTCAGAGGATGAAGTTCATGCTGTATTCCCTGCTCGGCCTTCGATACGGGCTTCTGCCGATGAAGAGCGAAGTCTACAGATAACCTTGGTGCCGCTCGAGCATTACAAAGAACTGGATGCACTCGACACCAACAGCATAGAAGAATTGCAGACATTCTATATCCCTCCTGGACGAAAAGGTGAGAAAGCAATCCTATTCTACCGTTCTGAAGAAAACAAGGTGGAAAAGGAAATTTGGCACGGCGCGGATCCTACGCTCGACAGGCTCCAGCCTATCCGTCTTCCCAGGTATTATACCGAAGGTTTGAAGAAGCTGCTGAAACGCCAAGGGATGTCCTTCACACAGACCGTCAGAAAGGCCAAATTCTATGACAAGGTCTGGAACGTTCCCGGAACTCAATGCAAACTGCCTAACGGGAGAACGGAAACGAAAGGGCTCGGGTATATTCGCTCAAAGAAGCGTGAGCTAATAAACAGCTGTTACGTCATGTATGACTTTGATGAAGAAGCAGACGCTCACTGGGAAGACACTAATCCGGAATCAGTAAAAGTTCCCGATGCAAGACCTCCTAACCCATCGTCTGAAGGCCAAATGAGCAAACCTACAAGGGATGCCAGTCGAGAATCCCGAGATGATCATGATCGTGAAATGGCAATCTATGAGAAGGCCAAGACACGGCGCCTCCTTCAGCGGGCGATGAAAGACGAAAACGCCGCCCCTTGTCAACCTACTATGAAGAAAGTTCGACTCGAAGGCGGAAATAAGTTGAAAGGCAAGAGAAGCGCTCGACTACCACAAAGCAAAGCTAAGAAGCCACGCATCCGAGAGTCGAGCGTTGTTGACCAAGCCATCATGAAGAAAATGGGTCGAGCATACTCATTTCCTCAGAACAAAACAAGGAAAATACTTGAGCTTGCTCTGAAACATCGAATGCTTACTCTGCCAGAGTCTAAGCACCCTGAGCAAGCAGGCGAAGTCTCCGACCCAAAGTATTGCTTTTACCATCGAGTAATAGGGCATCCGCTCGAAGATTGCTTCACCTTCAAGAATTGGGTCGAAGATCAATATCAGCGTGGCAAATTTGCGTTGTCTGACAGTTGGAGGGTGGCGCCGCCGCAAAAGCACGAACCTGAAAATGCAAGGGTAAAACCAACTCCGCATTGGGGTTGGCAGGAAACTCGCACCTGCCATGTGATAACAATATTAAAAGAAGGGTCCGACGATATGAACAACCTTCCTTGGTGCTTTGAAAGCGGCAGCGATGAGGTGATCTCAGAGTTTCCCCCAGCTCCGAAAGAACTGGAGGATGGAATCCACACCACTGCAGATAATCTCAAGAAAGTTGAGTTGGGGACGGAAAATGATCCGCGACCAACATTCGTCAGCGAGCTACTGTCTGAAGAGAAGGTGGCTGCGTTAAAAGACGTCCTTGTGCAGCATAAAGATTGCTTCGCATGGAACTATTCCGAGATGCCGGGACTAGATCCAGAAGTTGCTGTACATAGACTAGCAATATCCCCAGACGTCAGGCCGATCAAACAGGCGCCGAGAAGAATGCGACTCGAACTTGAGATGAGCATAAACACCGAAGTCAAAAAGTTAATCGACTCTGGCTTCATTCAGGAAGTTCAGTACCCTGAATGGATTGCCAACATCGTCCCAGTAATGAAGAAAAATGGGACAGTGCGCATATGCGTAGACTTTCGGGATCTTAATAAAGCCTGCCCAAAAGATGATTTCCCAGTGCCGGTCACTGAACTTATGATAGACAATACATCCACTCATGAGGTTTTCTCCTTCATGGACGGCTCATCGGGGTATAACCAGATAAAAATGCATCCCGAAGACCAGAAGCACACAGCCTTCAGGACTCCTCTTGGTATATTTTGTTACAAAGTGATGCCCTTCGGTTTGAAGAACGCCGGTGCTACTTATCAGAGGGCCATGACAAAGATCTTCGACGACCTCATACATGAAATCGTTGAATGCTATATCGACGATCTCGTGGTTAAAAGCAAATCATACGAAGAACATCTCGAGCATTTAAAGATCGTATTTCAACGCCTTCGGCAATACAACTTGAAGATGAACCCTCTTAAATGTGCGTTCGGGGTTTCCTCGGGCAAGTTCCTAGGATTCGTCGTTCGACACCGGGGTATTGAAATAGATCCGTCAAAGATTAAAGCGATCATGGAAATGCCTCCGCCGAGAACTCTCAAGCAACTTCGGTCTCTCCAAGGGAAACTCGCATACATACGGCGATTTATAGCCAACCTTTCAGGAAAGTGCCGTCCCTATAGTCACCTAATGAAGAAAGGAACCCCATTCGTTTGGGATCAAAAATGCCAGGGCGCACTGGATGAGATCAAGCAATACTTGCACAACCCACCCGTGCTGGCTGCCCCGGTTAAAGGGAAGCCTCTCATTCTTTATACAACCGCCCTCGAAGGTTCCTTAGGTGCATTATGGGCACAAGAGAACGATCAAGGGAAAGAAAGAGCACTCTACTACCTAAGTCGAGTTCTGCTGGGGGCAGAAAGCAATTACTCTCCCATTGAAAAACACTGCCTGGCGTTGATCTTCGCAATAACAAAGCTTAGGCACTATGCGTTGGCGCACGAGGTCCGTTTGATTTCAAAGGTGGACCCTCTCAAATATTTAATGTCAAAAGCCATATTGACAGGGCGTCTCGCTAAATGGGCCCTACTCTTGATGGAATTTTCGATAACATATCAACCTCTCAGGGCAGTAAAAGGCCAGGCCATCGCCGACTTTCTTGCTGAGCATCCCATACCTGCCGATTCTCCTTTAAACTGCGATTTGCCAGACAGACATGCGTTTGACACAATCGACAGTGGTGATACCCGTTGGGAACTTTATTTCGACGGAGCATCTTCCATGAGAAAGCACAAACAAAGTACGCCAATGATCAAATCGGGGGTGGGACTCATCTTCGTGACTCCACAAGGAGGAATAGTGCGCTTCGCCTTCTCCTTAACAGAGCCGAGAACGAATAATGAAGCTGAATATGAGGCTTTGATAGCAGGCCTCGAGATCGCCATCGACATGGGAATTGAGAGCCTCCTCATATACGGGGACTCCCAATTGGTCGTCAGTCAAGTGAACGGCGATTACCAAACATGTAAACCAGAATTAATAAAATACGGTGAAAAAGTGCAGCAACTGCTAACCCAAATTCCCTCCTACACGTTGGAAAGCATACCGCGTGCGGAAAACAGCAAAGCAGACGCACTAGCCAAACTTGCTAAAGAACTGGCCGACGAGAACCTCGACGACGTTAAAATCATAATACAAAGCCGTCGAGTGCTCACCCCAACAGAAATATCTCCAAAATCGTCTGAAGAAAAAGAAGCGAAGGAGGAGACAACCCTGCAAACAAAAGACAGGGAAAATACCGAGGACTGGAGAGAAGTCTTCATAGATTACTTCAAGTTCCACCGAATACCTGAAGAAGCGTCCACAAGACATCAGCTCACGAAACGGGCTCTGTCTTTCGCCTTCGTCAATGATACTTTGTATAAAAGGTCATTCGACTCTCTGTGGCTAAGATGCTTAGGACCTGACGAGGCGAGAAGGGTCATCCAAGAGGTTCACGACGGACTCTGTAGTTCCCACCAAGCAGGCCCTAAAATGAAATTAAAGATAAAGCGGATGGGCTACTACTGGCCTACGATGATGCAGGATTGCCTGGAATACTCCAGACAATGTCACTCATGCCAAATTCATGGGGACTTTATCCATCAGCATCCTAATCCACTGCACCCAACAGTGGCTAGTTGGCCGTTCGAAATGTGGGGAACTGACATAGTCGGTCCCATCGAACCAGCATCGTCAAAGGGACATCGTTTCATCTTGGCGACGACTGATTACTTCTCCAAATGGGCGGAAGCGGTACCATTGAGGGAAGTAAAAACGGAGAACATCCTCCATTTCTTCAAAACGCATGTCATATACCGGTTTGGAACCCCAAGAAGGATCATCTCTGACAATGGGCCAGCCTACCGAAGTCATAAGATTAGCCGTTTCGCACAGCAGCACAATATAGACTGGAGATATTCATCAGTTTATAATCCGCGAGCTAACGGTCTAGCTGAGGCCTTCAACAAGACCTTGACGAAGATCATAAAGAAAACAGTATCCCGAAATAAAAAAGACTGGCACGAGAGGCTGCAAGAAGCTCTTTGGGCGTATCGAACTACGTTCAAGACAGCCACAAAAACAACGCCATACACGTTGGTATTTGGGACGGAAGCAATACTCCCCCTCGAGATAGAGTTACCCTCTCTACGAGTAGCAGTCCACCACGAGCTGACGAACGAAGAAAATGCTCACCTTCGGCTTGAGGAGCTTGACGCCCTTGAAGGAACACGGCTCATAGCGCAACAAAATCTAGAGGCTTATAAAGCAAAGATGACGCGCTCATACGAAAGATTGACCCGACCAAGAACGTTTCATCAAGGCGAACTAGTGCTAGTGGTCAAAAGGCCCATGATCCCCAATCGCGCCAAGCGGGGAAAGTTTGAGCCAAACTATGAAGGACCCTACATCATCGATAAGGTCTACCAGGGCGGGGCCTATCTACTCATGGACATGCACGGTGAAAGACCCTTCAGACCAATAAACGGCCGCTTCTTAAAGAAATACTACGCTTAATGGGCCACAGCCTAGGTCAATAGCAGATGACGACGACTATGTCCGCTCGCTGTCTTCCTAAGCCCAAGCTTTATAAGCAGTAGCCAGCCCTCTCCACATTGGACCGAAATGTCCTTAAACTAATAACAGACCGAAACGTCTTTAAACTACTACCACAGCATCTTTAGGCTGACGAGATAGATAAAAAAAAAAAAAAAAAAAAAAAAAAAAAAAAAGACGGTAAGTCCATAAGCAAAATGGGCACGGATGAAAAAACCGAAAGGGCTCCGTGAGTAAAAACAACAGGACTACCGGCGAGTGTTTGTGAAAACCTGAAAGGGCGCAACCTCGTTGAAGACACTTATAGGGTCCTCACGACCTTATAAGGAGAAACCACCCGCGTGAGATCCTTACGACTCACAGGGGAGCAACACACTTAGGAATCCCCACGACTCCTAAGGAGAAAATACACTTGCGAGATCCTCACGACTCGTAAGGAGAATTCTCTTATGGGACCCTCACGGCTCATAAGATTTGAAAGTCTTAAGTCACAGAGACCTAAACCTGTGCTTAAGCAAACCCCCACAAACTTCCAATGCTGCCCTACAAGCGGCTCATATTGACCCTTGTATACAATCCACGGGCACAAATAAATATTTCCCTAACAAAGTCCCATCCATGACTAGGGATGTGCTTGTACAGCAAACAACACTTGTAAATCCTCTCGACTTATAAGGAGAAAACCTTCCTGTAGGATCCTTACGACTTACAGCGGAACAATACACTTAGGAATCCTCACGATCCCTAAGGAGAAAATGCACCTATAAGATCCTCACGACTTGTAGGGAGAAATAACTTTGTGAGACCCTTACGGCTCATGAAGTCAAAAGCCTTAGTCGACGGGACCTTAACCCTGGTCGCTAAGCCTCCTTTGTTTGACAACGACAGAGGCAAATGATGATTCGCTCCTGGCAATATCCCAGTTGTAGCGGTGCTGATGCCGAAATCGGTGTCCAAATTCAGGTTTACAGCAAAAAGCCAGTAGGCCGCATATGCATACGAAATAGCCGAAATGATGGGACGACTTGCAAAAAAAAAAAAAAAAAAAAAAAAAAAAAAAAATAGCCGAAATGATTGGGCACCGCGAAAAAATAGCCGAAATGATTGGACAATCGCGACCTTCGCGATATAAAAGCTGAAATGATAGAGCATCGCGGAAATAAAATAAAATAAAAAGAAGAAATGATAAAACTTTGGCCCTACAGTTAAGATCACATCGATCCCTGTATACAATCCAAGGGCGTAAATAAAGAGGGAACCATACTCTCCCAACAGGCTCCGCCAGAAGACGAAGCCAAATCTCGACAGTTCAGTTCAACTCCGAAGAAATCAATATCTTCATCAAATTCCTCAACTCACGGATACAAACACTCCTTGACGAGAGCCTTCTGATCCGCGTCGACTCGCAGAGCCACCAGTGCCTCCGTAGGAACCCTCGACTCGTTTCAAACCCCAAGGACACAAATAATCCTTGGCGCTTGGGAAACAAATAATCCCTCGCAAAACTTCTCAACTCACGGATACAAACACTCCTTGACGAGAGCCTTCTGATCCGCGTCGACTCGCAGAGCCACCAGTGCCTCCGTAGGAACCCTCGACTCGTTTCAAACCCCAAGGACACAAATAATCCTTGGCGCTTGGGAAACAAATAATCCCTCGCAAAACTTCTCAACTCACGGATACAAACACTCCTTGACGAGAGCTTCCTGATCCGCGTCGACCCGCAGAGCCACCAGTGCCTCCGTAGGAACCATCGACTCGTTTCAAACCCCAAGGACACAAATAATCCTTGGTGCTTGGGAAACAAATAATCCCTCGCAAAACTTCTCAACTCACGGATACAAACACTCCTTGACGAGAGCTTCCTAATCCGCGTCGACCCGCAGAGCCACCAGTGCCTCAGTAGGAACCATCGACTCGTTTCAAACCCCAAGGACACAAATAATCCTTGGCGCTTGGGAAACAAATAATCCCTCGCAAAACTTCTCAACTCACGGATACAAACACTCCTTGACGAGAGCTTCCTGATCCGCGTCGACCCGCAGAGCCACCAGTGCCTCCGTAGGAACCATCGACTCGTTTCAAACCCCAAGGACACAAATAATCCTTGGTGCTTGGGAAACAAATAATCCCTCGCAAAACTTCTCAACTCACGGATACAAACACTCCTTGACGAGAGCTTCCTAATCCGCGTCGACCCGCAGAGCCACCAGTGCCTCAGTAGGAACCATCGACTCGTTTCAAACCCCAAGGACACAAATAATCCTTGGCGCTTGGGAAACAAATAATCCCTCGCAAAACTTCTCAACTCACGGATACAAACACTCCGTGACGAGAGCTTCTCTGACTCATATCTCGGGCAGTAAGGATTCAAAAACTTGCTTCCTGAACAATGGGATCCTGCAAGTCAATCCTAAATGGTCTCTTGCATACTATCCACGGATCTCACTCTCTGAAGTCGATTCTCGACAAAGAGGGAAACAACCGCTTACGAGCCTTTGCGACTCGTAAGAGGGGCAATGGGATCCTGCAAGTCAATCCTAAATGGTCTCTTGCATACTATCCACGGATCTCACTCTCTGAAATCGATTCTCGGCAAAGAGGGAAACAACCGCTTGCGAGCCCTCTCGACTCGCAAGAGGGAGAAATTCTCTTATAGGATCCTTTCGACTTATGAGAGAAAACCACACTTGGGAATCCTCACGATTCCTAAGGAGAAAATTCACCTGCGAGATCCTCTCGATCCGTAGGGAGAAAAGTCTCTATGAGACCCTCGCGGCCTATAGAGTTGAAAAGTCTTAGATAGCAGACCTGAACCTGCGGCCTAAGCCATCGCTATCTCTTGGAAAAAACTAAGTTATCTGCCAATTATGTTTATCAAAGACAACATGCTGATAATAAGAGAACGCAGAAAGAAAAAGTGCATACAAGACATTGAAAAAGAAAATGTGTATCTTTATTCATTGACTTCAATCAAATACAAGACGAATCGTACAAAAGAATAAAGAATAGATACATATTATTTTTTTTAAAAAAAAAAAATTTACAAATACATTGATACAAAAACAGCTACTGGGAAGGAAGCGTCTTAAGTAGCTTTATCAGTTGCTCGCATACCTCCTTCCACGCCCTCTCCTGCTCGGCTACCGCCGTCAACTCTGCCTCCACTTGGGCCCGCTGCCGCAAGACCACTGCAAGCTGCTCCCTCACGCCCTGATAAGCAGCCTCTCGACTTGGGATATGGCGCTCAGCCACGTCAAGCTTCCTCTTTAAATTTAGCCCATGGGAGATGCGCTCCAAGAGACCCTCAAAGATAGTCTTCACTTGGGCGGCATTTGCCTCAACCTCAGCGCGCAGATGGGCCATTTCGTTTGAGGTCTTTTGGCATTCCTTTAGTCTCCGAGCTGCTTCTTGCTCCAAGTGGCGGGAGTGCGAAGTGCTTTGCTCGAGCCAAGTTGTGCGTTGAGCGCTCAGAGCTAAAACTTCGGGAACGGGTCGCGTCAACTCCAGCCGGTACAAGCAGGCCTCGATCTCCCTGCAGTGGTTAACCCAAGATTCGACGACGCCTTCGCTGTGAAAAGTTACGAGCGCCGCTAACATGGGGTTAACATCCACAGCGAAATCTGCAGCGGAAGGGAGAGCGTCCATGCTGAGCTCTTCGATATATCCGCTCAGCATGCCTAGACTCATCGCAGCACCCTTTGAAGACGGACGTCTCAAAAAGGGGCCTGCCGGTAAAAGGACGCGAGCCTCGAAGGGGACCGGAACCGGAACGATAGCTGCAAAACAAAACAGGGTTAAGCGATGGTTCAAAAGATGTTAAAGGATTACCAAAAAGGAGATCTACTATACCAGCAACAACGGACGGCAGAGCCGGAAGGGCCGGTAGCACGACGGGGCTTACATCCCCTCCTTCGATTTGTGGAACTACAATAAAGAAAAGGAAAAGTCAGAAATCATCCCATTGCTAGAAAAAAGAAGTAAATAAAGATATTACCGGCGCCACTAGAAGGAGAAGCGAGTTCGGATGGGAAAGAGAAGTGTGGGAGCAACACTTGATATAAATGGTCGAAAAGCACTCCTGCAAAGGCACAATGGTGTAACGTTAGTACAAAAGCTGCATTTTTGAAAGATTAATGCATGAGTCGTAAATCCATACCTCCCAACATCCGTGACGGCACAAGGGAAGACGGAGAGGTGACTACTGCCAAAGCAGTAGTTGACGGTGCCCCCTCGAGCAGTGGAGCATCGGTACTGGCCGCACCTGCAAGAACAAATTCGTTAGAAGAGATCACAAGATATATACAAAAAAAAAAGGGGGGGAATGCTGGTGATAAAATTTTTACCTGACGAGCTGCCAGCAGAAACTGAGGCGGTCCCCTCCTCCACTGACGGAAGACCACCGCCTGTAGCTTCATCACCTGACTCAAGGGGAACCGTTGTTATGCTCTCAAGCTCTGCAGGCGGTGGGGAACCATAGACAGGGAGGGCCAAGACAGGAACATTGCCAGATTCCTGAGAAGGAGCGCCTAGCTCGTCCTCAGGAATCATGGCCGCCTCACCTGCTGCTCCCTCAGGATCAGCGATTACAGCTGCCCCGTCCACCGGCACCATGAGGTCCCCAGCCTCAAGTACCTCGCCCTCTACCGCCTGCGGCTCGGTCGAGACAATCATATCATCTGCCACCGCTTCGGGTACGGCATCAATGATTTTCTCCGCGGTAGGTTCCTTAATCTCGGCTCCAGTCCCCACGGCCCCGATAAAGTTGTCCACTGTCGGTTCGGGTTCGGCGAGTACCGCTTCTTCCGCTCCCTTGGGTTCGACGGTCGTCTCCGCCTCCCCCTCAGTTGGACTTGACCCTGCAAGATGAGATATGTATAAGCCAATAGTTTTACAAGTCATACAACAAGGCTCTGAAAGGAGTACTACCTGAAGCGGATTTATCATTGGCGTTCCGAACCGCGCGCGCAACTTGCCGACGAGCGGTAGACAGGGCCACAGGAGGCTCTTCAGAAGGAGTACTAGCGCGAGGAACAGTGCTGGGGCCCGCTCCTGCGGCCAGAGCAGCTCTGCGCGCCTTAGCTTCGCGTCTGGACCGCTTCCGTTCCTCTTGAGCCGATGAGACAGATGCCATCAAAGCCTCCTTAAGCGAAGCCTCCTCATCCGTGTAGAGGGATGCCTCCAGATTTTTCAGAGCATCCCTCGTCGTTGCATCGAGCTGAGGCTCCCGCGGCAACTTCGCCGGAGCTGGGACTTCGATGACGGGCTTAGGAAGGGCTCTTGCGCCGATTAATACAACCCCTGTAAAGAAACGAGAGAAGGTCAGGTCGATTATCATAAAAAGACAACAAACTCTCCTTATAAAAGAGAACGGGGTAAAACATACCGACGCTTTCTAGGGCGCGCTTCTTCTCCTCCGCCTGGAAGGTCTTCAGAGAGGCATCGATGGCCTTTTCAGTAGATTCACCTGCAGGAAATGAGGCAAATATTAGCTAAAGGCAGTAATAAAAAGTGGGATAAAATGACAAATAAGGAGGCTGATGATTACCTGACTCGGCGAGCCTGCTTAACATTGCCTCGAGCCTCGCTGATCGCTCCGAAGCGGCGATGGCAGCGGCCAGATCGGTGTCCTCAGGGTCCACCACGAAACCCTCGTTGCTGCCGTATTCACATATAGTCTCGACGGGATGAGCCGCGGGCTCTAAGTTAAGAATTGCGTCGAGAGACAAGGTGGACTTCTTCTTCTTCTTTTCACCAGCCTTGGATCCACCCGGAGCATCTTTGCGCTTGCCAGTTTTGGCAATCACTTTCGGGCGGCGAGTCCCGACATCCGCTCCTACACCCGACTCCGGCGATGCCGCTTTAGCCGTCTTTGTCGAAGCACGGGGTGCCGTTGGGGCATCCACCGTAGTAGGCAGTGGCAACCCACGCGGAGGGGCCAACACGCGTGGCCGATCAGCTCCGGCCTCTTTCGTCGGAGGGATGACCTGAGCCCTAGGCTGCAATGGAGCCTTGCGATTGCCGCCGGGAGGCGCAGCTCTACGATCGACCAGTAGGCGTTTCTCCATCAAGATGATCGGGCCCATCGCGTGCGCGTACCAGGCTACATACGGATTAAGTATCTTAGGGGTACAGCTGGGCTCACTGATGAAAAAGTAGGAGCCCGTATTCAGTCGGATGAAGTGATGCATCGCATTTCGTACCCCCTCTAGGCCGACTGCAGGTGTCCCCAAGAAGGCTTCCAACGGGACCCCTTGGTTGTAACTCGATTGTCGGGCAAATCGATGCGGGTTATACCTCATGAAGAGGGCCGTTTCATTTTGCCTGAATACCAAGTAGCCCGGCCGAATGGAATAGAGGTGGAGGATTTCTCGAGCCTTCAACACGGAAACACCGCCTTTAAAGTCATCGCGCAGCGACACCACCGACTTAGTGGTCTCGGAACCTATAGTGATGACCTTATCCACAAAAGAGGTCTTCGCCCCGACTAAATGCGAACGCAGAAGCAGTCCCCTGGACTCCCGCGGAGGTGCAAACACGATGGAGGCCCCGACCAATCGCATGATTCTTGGAAGTTTGAATCTCTCAAAGAACTGAGGAGTTTTATGGGCACCAAACACTCCCCGAACATGCAGCTCCATCCAAGAAGTGAAGTAGTGCATCGGAAAGTTGGCAGGCTGTACCCCAGGTTCGTTAGCGTCCGCCGCTATGCTAAGTCCGTTGTAGAGGTAAGCCAACCCGGCGATCCCCACTGATAACTGCAGACCGGCCACCATTCGATGCGCCGGGTAAAATACAGAAGGCCGCATGAGGCGTGGGTGCATGGGAAGCGCAAAGCTGCATAGCCACAGACCTAAGAACCCTATGAAGAAGGTCTCCTCATCCATGCCAGGAACGGCAATCTCTGAGAAAGGGACGATAGCAGTGCCGGGAAGGTAGAAATTCCGCTCATCGATTTCTGATGAAGGCTGGCGGTCCAAGCCGAGACCAAAAGGGTCAGCGAGTTGGGCAAACTTATCACCTCGCTCTGATAAAAGTTCCGGGCGAATAAAGCGAGCAATGAAGTCCGCAAAACTAACGCCTCGGTCGCCCAATTCCAAATGAAGCTCCTCGTAAATCTCCAATACCCTCACCAGGCTCGGATGCTGATGCTGGATAGCATTTTCCGGAGTTAAGTCGAGTACCACCTGCTTGGTGGCAAAGACGTATTCATCAGGAGGAAGCAGCTCCTCATAATGCTCCCCCCTCGCCGGTAGACCCGAAAGCTCAACGAACTCCTCTAGAGAGATAGAAACTTCCCTATCCGCCGTCAGGAAAGTATGCGTGGGGATATTCCATTGTTCAATGAAAGCCCTTGTCCACCACGTTGGAGGAGTAGGATATTCGAAAAGCGAGACATAGACGGCGGAGTATAAACCGATCTTCGTCAGATGAGCTCTTTTCGCCGCTAAGATGTACCGGGCCCATGGCAGGTATCCAGCAAGCGGCCGCGGATTCAATCCAATATTATAGGCCTGTCCCCAAGGGCGTGCTTCACCCTGACAGATTCGCCTTCCCAATATATCTATGGCTGGCGGCGGCTGCACTGGAATAGCACCGATCGCGGGCTGGAGGAGGTCATCGGAATTCCAATTTTTAACCTCCACGGCATACTCCACCGGGGGTTTGTCCGCATAGGAAAGCGTGACTATGGGCTCAGAAGGCACGGCGGAACTAAAACTGCGACGGCCTTGAATAATCTGGTTATACCACCTTCCCCATAGGTGGAGATGTTTGCACTCAGGATCACGATCTTTAATCAGAGCGAACACTACCCGGTCCACTGGTGCATGGGGGAACCCTCCTTCCGAGCGAACGAAGGGAAAAGACAAGTCGTCAGACATATTCTGTGGAAAGACAAAGAAAAATACGTCATTAGTGGCTTAACGCTTGGCATATAAAAGAAAGATATGTCTCGATTCACACTGTGGTGCAGTGGGTAGGGGACCAAAGGGGGACCACAAAATCTGAATGATGTGCATCATTTGATAAGACAATCCCATCATTAGATGTGACTGTCAATTCATAAAAAAATTCCCAATGGGATACACCCATTGGTTGGGGATCCCCAAGGAAAAGGAGAAAATCTCCTCTTTTCAGAGCAAAGCTCTATCACAGAGTGACATTTGTCAAACTCCTGTTTCAGAAGAATAAAACTTCCAAAAAAAAAAGAGCCTAGCTCTATAGCAATAATAAAAATTTATAACTCCTAAGAATTAAAATTTTGGGGTCTTAAAGATCCATGGAAACCTTTAAAAAGTTTTCTAGTTGATCTGTGAGCAGGGCTCTGTTCATGGGTTAAAACCTAAGAACAGAGTCTCTGCAAATTTTTGAGAGCAAGGCTCTGTGAATAGAAACCCCAAAGGGGTTTCCTTTAGATCAAAGATCTATAAGAGCAAGGCTCTGTTGAAGAAACTCCAAAGGGGTTTCCTTTAGATCAAAGATCTATAAGAGCAAGGCTCTGTTAATTAAGTTTAATTTAAATTAAATTAAATTAATTTTACCTATAATGGTTCTGAAGTTAGAACTTGGAAGTTCTTAAAGAAATCACAAGAGCAAGGCTCTGGAAGTTCTCAAATAAGAGCAAGGCTCTGAAATTCAATTTCTTGAGAATGGTAAAAAATTTACCAAGGACCAAGGGTCCTATTTATAGGCGCCTGCGCCTGTTCACCTGACCCTTCGATCCGATGGTCAGGATCTTGCCACCGCTGCACTCACGTGCGCGCCACGTGAGCGCAACGGTGGGGGGGCATCTGTTTCCCCCAATCAGAGCAAGGCTCTACTGAATTTTGAAAATTCAAAATTTGAAGCAACGCTTCGGTTTCCGTGCGCAGCGCGCAATTTGCCACATGGCAGAAGCTGATTCGGCGGCGTAACGCCCGAGACAGAGCGTCCCATCAGAGCAAGGCTCTTCAGAAAACAAAATTAAGACTTAAACTGCGCAAATGCATGACAGCGCGACACGTGTCTGCGCAAGCGCATGGATGCACGACACGTGTCTGCGCAGTTGCGCAATCGCAACTGCGCAAGCGCACGGATGCGCGACACGTGTCTGCGCAAGCGCACGGATGCGAGACACGTGTCTGCGCAGTTGCGCAATCGCAACTGCGCAAGCGCACGGATGCGCGACACGTGTCTGCGCAAGCGCACGGATGCGAGACACGTGTCTGCGCAGTTGCGCAATCGCAACTGCGCAAGCGCACGGATGCGCGACACGTGTCTGCGCAAGCGCACGGATGCGAGACACGTGTCTGCGCAGTTGCGCAATCGCAACTGCGCAAGCTCACCGATGTGCGACACGTGTCTGCGCAAGCGTACAGATGCGCGACACGTGTCTGCGCAGTTGCGCAGTCGCAGCTGCGCAAGCGCTCGGATGCGCGACACGTGTCTGCGCAGTTGCGCAACCGCAACTGCGCAAGTGCACAGATGCGTGACACGTGTCACGCACTGGTGAGTTGCGCAGCAACTAAATGAAAATTTATGTGGATCTTTTCTGTTCTCCTGTAAAACAGGGACCCTTGGATCTCTGATCCAATGGTGGGAAAATTCCCGAAATAATTCAGGAAAGATTTTGTTAACAAATCCAACAACTTTGTGGGCACTATAAATAAGACCCCAGACCTCATTAAAAAAAAAAGAAGGAGGAACTTCTGAGAAAAAAGAGAGCTGGTGAAGATTAAGAACAGAGAAGAAGAAACAAAGGAAAAGAAGGTAAAAATTTCTGAAGAACAGAAAATAAAAGAATAATAAATAGTGCCTTGCACTTGATATGAACCCTTGGTTCTAGAATAAAAGAATAATAAATAGTGCCTCGCACTTGATATGAACCCTTGGTTCTAAAAAAAAAAAAAAAAAAAAAATAATAATAAATAGTGCCTTGCACTTAGCATGAACCCTTGGTTCTGTGAAAAGAAAACAAGAAGAAAAACTTGTTTTCTTTTGATCTAAATGTAGATCAAAAGTGCTATGCACTTTTGTTTCTTCAATCAGAAGATTCTTGAGTTCCTGCAACTCATTATTTAAAAGGGCCTGGCCCAAATCACAAAAATAAAAGGGCAGAGCCCTATTTGGAAAATTCTTGAGGGCCTGGCCCAAATCAAATCATACAAAGGGCAGAGCCCTGTTTGGAAATGCTTGAGGGCTTAGCCCAAATCAAACTGCAAGAATAAAAAGAGGCAGAGCCCTGTTTAGATTGATTCTTTTAATCGGGCAGAGCCTAAAATAAAAATTGGACTTAACCCAATCCTGGCTGTAAGTCCTTAAATTAAATGCCTCTCACAAACTAAGTCACGACCGGTTCGAGGGTACATCTCCGAACTCCTTTGACATTAGTCGTTGTAATTTCTCAGCGACGTCAAAGAGGCGACGAGTCCCAACGACCACTCATCTAATGACGGACCGAAACGTCCTTAAACTAATATCGGACCGAAACGTCCCTAAACTAATGACGGACCGAAACGTCCTTAAACTAATATCGGACCGAAACGTCCCTAAACTAATGACGGACCGAAACGTCCTTAAACTAATATCGGACCGAGACGTCCTTAAACTAATAATGGACCACTACGTCCCTAAACTGGCGACGGACCGAAACGTCCCTAAACTAATAATGGACCGAAACGTCCTTAAACTAATATCGGACCGAAACGTCCCTAAACTAATGACGGACCGAAACGTCCTTAAACTAATATCGGACCGAAACGTCCCTAAACTAATGACGGACCGAAACGTCCTTAAACTAATATCGGACCGAAACGTCCCTAAACTAATGACGGACCGAAACGTCCTTAAACTAATATCGGACCGAGACGTCCTTAAACTAATAATGGACCACTACGTCCCTAAACTGGCGACGGACCGAAACGTCCCTAAACTAATAATGGACCGAAACGTCCTTAAACTAATATCGGACCGAAACGTCCCTAAACTAATGACGGACCGAAACGTCCTTAAACTAATATCGGACCGAAACGTCCCTAAACTAATGACGGACCGAAACGTCCTTAAACTAATATCGGACCGAAACGTCCCTAAACTAATGACGGACCACTACGTCCCTAAACTGGCGACGGACCGAAACGTCCCTAAACTAATAATGGACCGAAACGTCCTTAAACTAATATCGGACCGAAACGTCCCTAAACTAACGACGGACCGAAACGTCCTTAAACTAATATCGGACCGAAACGTCCCTAAACTAATGACGGACCGAAACGTCCTTAAACTAATATCGGACCGAGACGTCCTTAAACTAATAATGGACCACTACGTCCCTAAACTGGCGACGGACCGAAACGTCCCTAAACTAATAATGGACCACTACGTCCCTAAACTGACGACGGACCGAAACGTCCCTAAACTAAAAATGGACCACCACGTCCCTAAAACTGGCAATGGACCGCCACGTCTTTAAATTGGCACAATAGAGCCCAGATGCTCTTTTGTCGGATCTAAACGGTCCCGTCTAAGTTGATCTTAACCCCAAATACGGTTAACACGTCCTTAGACATCTAAATAAACAATAAAATCCCAAACCAACTTTGGTTCAAGGGTACATCTCGGAACTCCTCAGACGTATGTCGTTGTAATCCCTCAATGACGTCAGAGAGGTGACGAGTCCCGACGGCCGGATAATTAAATCAATCACTACGTCAGGCCGACCTTAGTCCAAAACAGGACTAGGGTATCCTTGATGAACGTTTAAGTTGATTTTAGCCGCAACACGGCTAATGCATCCTTAAACTAAAAAACACCAAATTCAAATCTAAGCAAACACGGATTTGGACTAATCCACGTCCTACGGGCGACGACATCACTAAGTCTCCGTATACAATCCACGGGCAACCACAAACAAAATAAATATACACGACACGAAGTGAAATTCTGGAGAAGGAGAAAGTTGTTATCGCAACGCGATAGCGTAATTAACTGCAGGGGCTTGCGCCTGCAGGGAAGAGCATCCCCACAATCAAAAACCCCTCACCCTGAGGGGGAATCTGACAAAGTCTGCTACATCGGCCGCATCCGCCTAAACCTCCGATACTCGGTGCCATAAATCAACTTGGCATCTTCGGAGAGGTGGACGGATAAAAACCAAATAGCATCTGCCCCGAACCTCAGGCGCGAGACGTCCCGACGTCGCAGGCCGCCGTTCGGAGGGGAACAGTAAGATCTACAGTGTTAGCATGAAATCCGGGGTATGTGATATTCCAAGTTTACGATGTCTGAAGAAAAGTATGGATTCCAAATGTTGTAGTTTTACATTTCTTTTCTGCGACCGTAAGTGTAATATGTGGTGTATTGCCGGTTTTGTTGCTATACTCAACGACAATTGGGATACGCATATTTACTTACGTTGATGGCATGCGATGTTATGTGCTGCTGTGATATGATGTACAGGATCGTCGTGATTGAATGGCCAGGGGTTTTATGTAAGACGGTAGTTTTTCTTTTCATTCATGTAAAATTCTTTGTATGTAATATTTTTTTATTGGGGCACTTCCGGCTTGAGGATGATGTCACCATTGATGTATATTATTTACTTTTCCGTATTAGGATAGACCCAAAGAGGGGAGCAAGAGTGACCGGGTTCTGGAGTTCAGTGGGAGGCCATCTTGAGGAGTCGAGACCGGGTCTCCTAACTCCAGAATTGGTAGGGTCACTTGCCATTCTCGTAGGGGTCTAGGGGTGTGGGCTTGGCTATTCACCACGACCGTGGAATCCGTATTTTCTATTGTAGGCTAAATATAAAATACGGACTTCCTAGTATATCCTATATTTTCATATATTTGTTTCTGCTGCTGATTATTCTGTGACGAGATTACTTAATATCTGAGACGAATGGAATATTATTATATATATGATATATAATAAACGTTGCTTATGTTTTACATCCGTGCTAGTCCTGCCCCGCTATGCCGTTAGTTAAGTAACCTAACGGTGCATAACGGGACACTGTGGCGAATGCGGATGGCATAAGTGTACGTTCTATTTTCGTTTCTTTTTTATGATGGCTTACGAACTTAAATGATGGGACTACATTAATAAGATTAATGTAAGGGAAAAAAAAACCTAAAGATGTTGTAGAATCGGATTTGAAACCCACTCGGCTTTTTTTTATGAAAAAGCTAGTTTCAAAAGATGCGGAGCTTAAGCCACTCCTTGTCTAAACTATTTAGATTCTACAACGAGATCAAGTTTAAAGTGTTAAAGGTTTTCATAAAAACCATCCGCAACCCTCCGTCATTTTAGGAAGCAGAGTACTTAGTATTCGTGCTACGTATGTTGATCATAGTCAAGGCGTAGTGTACGGTAGCCAAGTGATGTCTTTCTACAAAACATATGATGCGATTAGTTAGGACATTCATGTGATTATGTTGATCATAGTCAAGGGTTATATGGGTGGGTCTAGTTAATCATGAAATGACGGGTAGAACTTGACTAGTGCTTATAATATGTTGACCATAGCCAAGGTCATACGCAGCTAGGGGTAAAAACCATATCGGGATTTTCAAGGGTTGAAATTTGCAATGAGATTGCATACCTTCTATATGATAGTTGGATCCCGATCCTACTGTGAGTAAGAGTTACTCCTAGGAGAGTTTTGCACTTTACAATTAGCTAACCCAGTAGGTGTCTAGAAAGTTGTCAACAGGGTTAGACCTCTGGGAAAACGAGGTTATTTTAATTAGATCCGTGCGAAAGCACGGGGAACCTCCTTCAAAGTACCGACACTGGCCTGGCTGACCGATTAGTGAAACTGTAGAATGTAATTAAACCCGGCTAGTTTTCTTTTTGAGGTTTTGAAAGAGAATTTGATAAAAGCAGTGGGAGACATCGATTAGATACGATAGTAACCAATCTAAATCTTTGCAAGAGTATTTCGCCGAGTGTTTTCTTTTCTCTCTCCTAATGGCAGATACCAATGACGAGACTTAAGCTTCTGTTAGAGAAAAACAAACTGACAAGACCGAATTATAAAGAATGGCTGAGGAACCTGAACATTGCAATCACATATGATAAAGTATCATATGTCCTTACTGCTAAAGCCCCACCCGTCCCAGGTCCCGAATCATCTGTTTCGGATAAGGAGATCCGAAAAACATGGGATATTGACTGTGACATAGCCAAGTGCCTCACGCTTGCTTCTATGGACAATATAAATCAGAAGCAGCATGAGAAGATGGATGTTCAATCCATCTTTCTTCATACAAAAGAGTTGTATGGAGACCAATCTCGGACTTTACGCTACGAGACATCTCGAAAGCTGTTTCAGATGCGGATGGCTTTTGGCACATCAGTAGGTGAACATGTCTTGAAGATGATTGGTCTTATAGAAGAACTTGAGGACCTAGGATGGATCATGGAGAACGAGCAATATACTGATATTGTTCTACAGTCTTTCCCCTCTGCCTTTGCTCCATTCATAGTGAACTACAATATGAACGCTTTGGAGAAATCACTGCCTGAACTTCTCAATATGTTGAGAAGTGCAGAGAGCACGCTTAAGACAGCGAAAACTCCCACTCTGCTTGCTGGGCTATCTTCTTCTTCCATCCCAAAAGCTAAGGCCAAGGGAAAAAAGAAGAAGAAACCCACCAAACCGAGAGGTGGAGTTGAAAAGGTGAAGGGGAAAGACAAATCTGGGGCCGCAGGAAGTGGAAAAGGAGAATGTTTTTTCTGCCACAAGTCGGGACGTCAGAAATGCAATTGTGCTTTGTATTTTGCTGATCTCAAGAGGAAGAAGCATACTGATGCTTCCGCTTCAGGTGTGTTTGTAACTGAAAACCGTTTTTCTATAAACTCTGCATCTTGGGTATTAGATACCGGTTCTGGTTCTCACATCTGCAATTATATACAGGGATTGAGAAACAGTAGAGTTTTAAAAACTGGTGACCATACTCTTCGGGTTGGAAATAGTTCCAATGTACATGCTGTATCTGTAGGAGAGTATCATCTGGGGTTGCCTTCAGGATATATTTTGGTTTTGAACCCTTGTTATTATGTACCTAGTATGCTATGTAATATAATATCCATTTCTTTGTTAGACAATGAAGGATATCATTTTGTGTTGCAAAATAATGTTATGAATATTAACTTGAATCAACAGTTGATTGTGTATGGTACACTAAATAACGGTATTTACGTCCTAAACCAACACACAGTTTTCAACATACAGCATACTAATAAAAGAAAATTTTCAGATATAAATGAAGCTTTCTTTGGAATTGTAGACTTGGTCATATTAATAAAACAAGATTAAACAAGCTACATAAAGATGGATATTTAAATCCTTTTGAATATAAATCTTATGCGACTTGTCAGTCCTGTATCAAAGGTAAAATGACCAAAACTCCATTTATTGGACACGGAGAAAGAGCTATAGAACTCTCAGGACTCATACATAGTGATGTAAGCTATAGTGATGTAAGCTATAGTGATTTATGCGGACCAATGTCTACACATGCTAGAGGCGATTTTTCATACTTCATCACTTTTACTGATGATTTCTCAAGATTCGGACACGCGTTTTTATTGAAGCATAAATCCGAAGCTTTCGAGAAATTCAAGGAGTACAAAAGTGAAGTAGAAAAACAAACCGGCTTGAACATCAAAAAACTTCGATCGGATCAAGGTGGAGAGTATTTGAGTACAGAGTTTTCAGACTTCTTAAAAGAGAATGAGATTCTCTCTCAGCTCACTTCCCTTTACACACCACAGCACAACGGTGTGTCAGAATGGAGAAATCGTATCCTATTAGATATGGTACGGTCTATGATGGGTGACGCTGAGTTACCGCTTTCCTTTTGGGGACATGCATTGGAGACAGCCATCTATCTGTTGAACAGGGTTCCAATCAAGACCGTGTCTACCACTCCATATGAGATATGGTGTGGAAAGAGACCATCTCTAAAAAGAGTTAGGATATGGGGTTGTCCGGCTTTTGTCAAAAAGCAGAATCCGGATAAACTCGAGACACGATCTATCATGTGTAAATTAGAAGAGGTTCTAGAGACACAAATTACTCATGACGAATTGGTTGAAACTGATGTTGCAGTAGTACTTCAAGAACCTCAGCCGCTCCGGAGATCTAGTAGAACTTCTCGTCCACCGGAGAGATACTATGGTTTTCTCATTGATAGTGATAGAGAAGATTGCATCATGGATGATGATGACCCTACTAGTTTTCAGCAAGCTATCACGAGTGGTGACTCAGTGAAGTAGCTGGATGCCATGAGATCCGAAATGGACTCCATGTACACCAACAAAGTATGGACTTTAGATGTTGCGCCTCCTGGGATAAAACCCGTAGGGGCCATTATTGTATCATACTAGTTTGTATATTACTTAATGGAAGCTTGGGATATTCACATGTATATAACAGTCTTGCTAAACATGGTAGTATGCTACTTGGTTTTTCTATCTTAATATGTGAGTATACGTATTGATAGAGCTCTTAGGATCTTGCTCGACTACCAGCGTTGTGATGGCAGTCACACTAGTGGGGGCTGGGTAGTCTACAAGCACATCCTTATTCAGGTCCCTAGTCGTTGGATTATCGAGACAGGGCATCGATACTCCGGAGTAGACTAGTGTGTACGCTTCTCATCCCAGTTGGGGAGATGGTCTGTCCCACAGCCGTCAGTACGTCGTACTGGAGATAGTATGCAGGTGCTCGTTGGGTTACGGGTACACCGGACAGGACTCACAGGGAACTGTTGATTGGTTTTATACCAGTCGTCAGTGAACAGTTCCCAGGTGACATGAGTACAGCATAGTCCGCAGACTTGACACTGCTACTTCGCCTCGAGTGTGTCCCACTGTTCTTAGATTGCTACCCTACCACGGCTCAAAGGAGTCGTGCAAACAGGTAGCAGTTGGGTGCAGTCCCGAGCACTTGGAGGCAGTGGCGGTTAGACAGGATTCGTCTCTCCCGGTATTGGGGGTTGATATCGCGCTGTGTCAGAGAGCCATTACGCAAAGTCCCTGGCCAGGGCAAGCGAGATTTGCTGGTAGGTTCCAGTAGTTTCTCAGGGTGTAATGGGCTTCCCTCCGACACGACTTATACCGCTATTAGGGGACTGACGCTTGCCGCCCCCCTAGGCCCGATATCCGATAGTCTTAGACGAACGGACTGGACTGTACGGAGATTGTCACATCAGACTCAGTAGGAGTTCGGATGGGTTTCCTCATCGGCCTTCTTATCGACATCTACCTGGGGACCGTTACGTACAGCTAGTGCCGCTTGCGGTCTGTGGTTAAACCCACTGCCAGCGTAGTAGTCGAGTCTCTAGAGTCCCACACAGAGAGTTTCCCTACTCCAGGCGAAACGATATAGAGGTCGTATGGTTTTACGACAAGGGTTCGGACGCATACATGTGTTTACACACGTACGACTTTCGGACAGTTTTTACCAGTCAGCTTTGGTTTAAGCCCGTTACTGGTATTCGGTTATTGGATTTATACAGTCTAAAGTTTTTCCGTATTTTTTGCGGAAAGGAGGGGCGTTCTCGTAATTGCGCGAGAAGCTTCTAGAAGGTGGTGACTAAGGAGGTTTAGGTGGCATATACAATGAATGTGATTAGTGAGTCATATGGATGATTCATCCATGTCATTAATGCATCATAAATGCTTAATGACTCATGGAGATGAATCATCACTTGATATTTATCAAGCATGGTTGTTAAATGATTTATTTTCTTTTCTTGATAAAAAGAAATGCTTGATATATATTATCATAACTCATTATTCTCACTTCATTATTATGTTCATCTTCTCTCTCCTCAAGCTCTCCCTCTTCAAACCCTAATCCTCCCCTCTCATGTGTTGAGTACAAGGATTAGTTAGACTAATTAAACCATAATCCTCACTCTATATCACCTAGCTTCTTTGATTAGCACTTAAAGAAGGTTAGTTGCCTCAAGTTTAGAGGCTAAACTTGAAGTAAAGCTCTCAGGTGGATCGTCTACTACTTCGAGAAGGCCGAGGAGGAGGTGGAGTTCGTAAAGACGAAGGACACGGTTCTTTAGGTATAATCCCTTTACATAGTAGTTGTTAACTTCTATGTTTGATGTTAGTTATCGTTTAGCTTCGATTCATGCGGTTAGTCGATGTTTAAGCAAAGAACAAGATCGTTTTTTATATTTCCGCCTCCCCGCTAGTCGTGGGGTGTTGTACATCGACTTACAGTGGTATCAGAGCCTCGCTAAACAATAAATAACTTACTTGCAAATTTGTATGAATTTCGAACGAAAAAAACGAAACCGGAAAAACCCAAAATCACAAGTTTCTGTCGATTTTTAAATGAAGTCTAAAAATTTTTCAGGGATGTTCAGAAAGCTTGAAAAGACAGTAGAAGAACACCCAAGAAAATTGGGCCCCTGAATCGCCTAAAGCACCGCGGAACCGCGGCGGATCCCACCGATCCGCCGCGATTCCGCCGCCGAGTTGGAGATTCAGGAACCCAATTTTCCTCTGTTGCTTCTCTGTGATATTTGGTATTTTCTGGAATATTTTATTTTTGCTCAGGTTTCAGATTTACAGAGAAGTATTGGAGCAAAATTAAAAGTGTTTAGTCGATCGAAATTATACGGTATTTGCTTGTTGGATTATATCTGTGTTTGTATAATGTGTTCGTAAACCTCCCCTAATTGCTAGTATGTCGGTTGGCAGGGGGTTGCACATTTCTGTAATGGTTTTTACTGTTTGTGGATATGAACTGTGTTGGACTGTTGTGATATATAGCCGGGGTTATGTGATGGGTTATTATTTAATTCATTTGATGTAAATATAATTTGTTGTAATATTATTTTGCGGGGCACATCCAGGTTGCGGTTGTAGCCACCGTTGTATTATTTCATTTTACTGTTTTTGCTCCTAGGACAGACCCAAGGTGGGGTGCACAAACTGCCGGGCGGGTAGTTTGCCGTACCCGTTGGGGTCTTGGGTGGGGTAATGGCTATTCATCACAACTGTGTAATCCGTCTTTTGTTGCAGGCTCAAAACAAACACGGATTGCTTGCAAATCCAATAAAGTTCATCTGTGATCTGGAATGAATATTATTGCGTCCGACGAATGTTAAATATCTATATATATGATAGCTATTTAGACGTCACTTATGTTTTACACCCGCGCTAGTCCAGCCCCCGCTCTGCCGTTAGTTAAGTAACCTAACGGGTGATGACGGGACCCCGTGGCGAATGCGGATGGCATAAGAGGACGTTGTATTTTCGTTGTTTTTTGCAATGATAGGTTAATGATGGGACGCATTATTTATAATGCAAAGAAAATAAACCAAAAGTTTAATCGTTGGAACAATTTAAAATTAAGCACTCGGTTAATTTTAAAAACAGATATTTTTAAATGCGGAGCTTTAACTACTCCTTTTAAAAGCTATCAGGTTCCTTCGGTTATATCAAGTTCACTACGTTCACGGTTTCGCCAAAACCATTCGTAGCCCTCCGTCATTTCATCTGGGTATTCAGTAGTATTCAAGCTATGTATTTTGACCGAACGCCAAGGCATAGTGTTTGGTAGCTACTGGGTATTCATTTGTTGCATAGATAGATGAGTTAGTTTGGGACAGTCGTATTATCATTTTGGCCGAACGTCAAGGATATATACGGATGGGTTCAAATTGACAAGATAATGATGGGTAGAACTTGACATGTGACTTATGACATTTTGACCTAACGCCAAAGTCATAAGAGCATGGGGCAAAAATATATATCGGGAATTTCTAAAGAAACTGAAATTTGCAAAGAGTTGCATACCATTTGGAGTTTGATGAATGTTGGTAGGATTCCTTCAACATTATCATACAATGATATTTAGATCCCGATCCTACTGTGAGTATATGCTACTTATCAGGATATTCGTCACTCAACGATCAATGCTATAAACCAAGTAGGTGTCAAGAAAGGTGTCAGCGGGGTTACGCCCCCAGAGAAAAGAGGTTATTTAATTAAGGAACTTCGCGAAAGCGTTGGAAAACCTCCCTCGAAGTATCGACACTAGCCTGGCTGAACGGTTAAGCAAGAATTGTACAGTGAGAATAGTCCTGGCTAATTCTTCTTTTATGGTTTGAGGAAGGATTCGAGAAACAGTGGGAGCCATCCAGTTTAGATAAACTAAAAACCACTCTAAACTTGTAAGAGCATCATGCTAAAGAGTTTTCTTCTCTCTCTCCTAATTGCAGCGATCCTGAAAATGACTGGACTTAAGTTACTTTTAGAGAAAAATATACTGACAGGGCCAAACTATAAAGATTGGCTGCGGAATGTCAAAATGGCTTTGACCTATGACAAATTGGGGTACATCCTCACCGCTACGGCACCTGCTGTCCCTGGTCCCAAATCCAGCAATGCGGATAAGGAAATCCGCAAAACCTGGGATTTAGATTGCGCGAAAGCCAAGTGCATCGTGCTTGCCTCGATGAACAATGAACATCAGAGGAGGCACGAGGATATGGACCTTGATGGCATATTTCTCCATACAAAGGAACTTTATGGAGAGCAATCTCGTATAGCAAGATACGAGACCTCTAAGAACTTGTTTCGAGCGAGGTTGGCTGTCGGGTCATCGGTAGGAGAACATGTCCTAAAGATGATCGGCTATATTGAAGAGCTCGCAGACCTTGGGACGACTTTGGATAATGAGCTCTATACAGACCTTATTCTCCAGTCCCTTCCTCACACCTACGCCCAGTTTATCCTGAACTTCAACATTCAAAGAAAAGAAGTTGAACTTCCGGAACTCCTGAACATGTAAGGAGTGCAGAGGGCACCTTGCAGAAGACAAGGGAAACACCCGCTATGTTTGTTAGCGGTACATCTTCTTCCGGGTCCAAGGCAAGGGCCAAAGGAAGGAAGAAGAAGGCCGCCACCAAACCTAGAGGAGGTATTAGTAAGGTGGGAGGGAAGGGAAAGAAAAAGTTTGCGGTACCGGTAGTTGGCCAGGATGAGTGCTTCCATTGTCATAGGAAAGGGCACTGGAAGAAAGATTGCAAGGCGTGGAACGCCAAGAACCAGGAAACGAAGCAAGCTGTGGCTTCGACTTCAGGTGTGTTTGTAATTGAGAATTGTCTGTCAATCAACTCTACTTCCTGGGTATTGGATACCGGATCAGGATCTCATATTTGCAATTCATTGCAGGCACTGAGAAACCGTAGAGTGCTGAAGGAAGGTGATATGACCCTAAAGGTTGCTAACGGAGCTAGCGTGGGAGCTGCGTCCGTCGGGGATTATCACCTAGGATTGACGAGTGGACACATTTTGGTTTTACATAACTGCTTTTTTTAACCAAGCTTAACGTGTAATATCATATCCGTTTCCTTGTTATCAAATAAAGGTTATGATTTCACGTTTGTAAGAGATGTTGTTAACATCCACCTTAATCATGGTTTGATTGGGTCCGGTACACTAAATAACGGTATATATGTTTTAAACCAACTCCAAATTTTCAATGTCCAGAACACACTAAAAAGAAAGTCTTCAGATTTAAATAAAGCTTTCTTATGGCATTGTAGACTGGGTCACATCAATGAGAGAAGATTGACTAAGTTGCATAGAGAAGGATATTTGGACTCGTTCGAATATCAAACTTATGACACTTGTCAATCTTGTCTCAAAGGAAAGATGACAAAGACACCATTTACTGGACATGGAGTAAGAGCGAGCGAGCTCTTAGGACTCATACACAGTGATGTATGTGGTCCAATGTCTACACATGCAAGAGGTGGTTTTTCCTATTTCATTACTTTCACGGATGATTACTCAAGATACGGATTCATTTATCTGATGAAACATAAATCCGAGGCTTTTGAGAAATTCCAAGAGTATAAGAATGAAGTAGAAAACCAAACCGGCAAAAGTATCAAGACACTTAGATCTGATCGAGGTGGTGAATACTTAAGTGCCGAGTTCCTAGGTTACCTAAAATAGAAAGGAATTCTCTCTCAGCTTACTCCTCCATACACTCCACAGCATAATGGTGTATCGGAGAGACGGAATCGAACCCTATTGGATATGGTACGATTCATGATGAGTAATGCTGAGTTACCGCGATCTTTCTGGGGTTATGCGCTAGAATCAGCGGCATATCTTTTGAACATGGTTCCTACCAAGACTGTGCCTACCACTCCATATCAGATGTGGAGCGGGAAGAAACCCCATCTACAGTATATAAAGATTTGGGGATGTCCAGCTTTTGTTAAAAAGCAGCATGTGGACAAGCTCGAGGCACGATCAGTAAAGTGTAAGTTTGTGGGATATCCAAAGAACTCCAGGGGATATCTATTCTATTACGCAGAGGAACAAAAGGTATTTGTTTCTCGTAATGCCCATTTTCTAGAACATCAGTTTTTAGAAAAGGAATCAAGTGGGAGCGAAATAGAACTGGAAGAAATTCCAGAAACACAAACTGCTACTGAAAGTTTGGTAGAACCGGTAGTTCAAGAAGAACAGGACATTCCCGCACCCCTCCGCAGGAGTAGTAGGCCGTCTCATCCGCCTGAGAGATACTACGGTTTTCTCATAGATGGGGATAGAGAGGATTGCATCATAGGTGATGATGAACCTACTGACTTCCAGTAGGCCATCCAGAGCGGCGACTCGGTACGATGGCTAGATGCAATGCGGACCGAAATGGAGTCCATGTACACCAACAAAGTATGGACTTTGGACTTTGCTCCAGATGGGGTAAAACCCATAGGATGCAAATGGATCTTCAAGAAAAAGATTGGTGTAGATGGACAGGTGGAAACCTATAAGGCTAGGCTTGTTGCAAAGGGTTTTCGTCAAAGACCTGGTTTGGACTATGAAGAAACTTTTTCTCCAGTGGCTATGCTCAAATCCATTCGGGTCCTTCTTGCTATTGCTGCCTTCCATGATTATGAAATCTGGCAGATGGACGTAAAGACGGCTTTTCTGAATGGAAATTTAGAAGAGTGCGTCTATATGGATCAGCCAGAGGGTTTCAATCAGAGTGGGAGCAGTGGGAAAGTATGCAAGCTGCTTAAGTCCATTTATGGACTAAAGCAGGTATCGCGGAGTTGGAACATCTGTTTTGATGAAACAGTCAAAGAATATGACTTTATCAAAAATCCAGATGAAGCGTGCATATATAGTAAAGTTGTAGCCAGAAGTGTCGTATTCCTCGTCTTGTACGTGGATGACATTCTATTGATAGGAAATGACATTCCTATGCTATAATCTGTCAAAGGATTCTTGTCACACAGGTTCTCCATGAAAGACCTGGGTGATGCCTCTTACATTTTGGGGATCCGGATCTATCGTGATAGATCCAAGAGGATGTTGGGACTTTCGCAGTCCAGGTATATCGACACTGTACTGAAAAGATTCAGTACAGATGATTCTAAGTGCGGTAATCTACCGGCTTGTCACGGAATCACCCTCTCCAAAGAGATGTCTCCCAAGACTGATTTGGAAAGGGAACGCATGTCTATTATACCCTACTCTTCTGCGGTAGGCTCTATAATGTATGCGATATTGTGCACCAGACCAGATGTAGCTTACGCACTGAGCGTGGTAAGCCGGTATCAGTCAGACCCAGGGGAGAAGCACTGGATAGCAGTAAAGAACATTCTCAAGTACCTGAGAAGGACTAAGGAGATGTTCTTGGTTTACGGCGGAAAAGACCTCAGGTTGGAGGCCTTTGCTGATTCCGACTTCCAGAGTGATAAGGACGATTCCAAGCCCATGTCGGGTTATGTCTTTACCCTCAATGGAGGGGCGGTGTGCTGGAAGAGCTCCAAGCAGGATACCGTTGCTGACTCGACGATGGAAGCGGAGTATATAGCTTCTTGCGAAGCCGCAAAAGAAGCAGTCTGGATGAAGAAGTTCCTAACAGAACTTCAGGTGGTTCCTACCATAGTTGATCCAATACCTCTGTATTGCGACAACAACGGAGCTATAGCTTTAGCAAAGGAACCAAGGTCCCATCAGAAGTCCAGACACATCTTAAGGCGGTATCACCTGATCAGGGAGATCATTGATCGTCGGGAGATCGAGGTTCGGAGAGTTGCTTCTGAAGAGAACATTGCTGATCCATTCACGAAGGCCCTACCTCAGATTCAGTTCGAGAGGCTACTCGAGATCATCGGTCTTCGATATGCCAGTACATGGTCCTAGTGCAAGTGGGAGATTGTTAGTGTATATGCCCTAGGGGCCATTATTGTATCATACTGGTTTGTATATTACTTAATGGAAGCTTAGGATATTCACATGTATATAACAGTCTTGCTAAACATGGTAGTATGCTACTTGGTTTTTCTATCTTAATATGTGAGTATACGTATTGATAGAGCTCTTAGGATCTTGCTTGACTACCAGCGTTGTGATGGCAGTCACACTGGTGGGGGCTGGGTAGTCTACAAGCACATCCTTATTCAGGTCCCTAGTCGTTGGATTATCGAGACAGGGCATCGATACTCCGGAGTAGACTAGTGTGTACGCTTCTCATCCCAGTTGGGGAGATGGTCTATCCCACAGCCGTCAGTACGTCGTACTGGAGATAGTATGCAGGTGCTTGTTGGGTTACGGGTATACCGGACATGACTCACAGGGAACTGTTGGTTGGTTTTATACCAGTCGTCAGTGAACAGTTCCCAGGTGACATGAGTACAGCATAGTCCGCAGACTTGACACTGCTACTTCGCCTCGAGTGTGTCCCACTGTTCTTAGATTGCTACCCTACCACGGCTCAAAGGAGTCGTGCAAACAGGTAGCAGTTGGGTGCAGTCCCGAGCACTTGGAGGCAGTGGCGGTTAGACAGGATTCGTCTCTCCGGTATTGGGGGTTGATATCGCTCTGTGTCAGAGAGCCATTACGCAAAGTCCCTGGCCAGGGCAAGCGAGATTTGCTGGTAGGTTCCAGTAGTTTCTCAGGGTGTAATGGACTTCCCTCCGACACGACTTATACCGCTATTAGGGGACTGGCGCTTTCCGCCCCCCTAGGCCCGATATGCGATAGTCTTAGACGAACAGACCGGACTGTACGGAGATTGTCACATCAGACTCAGTAGGAGTTCGGATGGGTTTCCTCATCGGCCTTCTTATCGACATCTACCTAGGGACCGTTACGTACAGCTAGTGCCGCTTGCGGTCTGTGGTTAAACCCACTCCTAGCATAGTAGTCGAGTCTCTAGAGTCCCACACAGAGAGTTTCCCTACTCCAGGCGAAACTATATAGAGGTCGTATGGATTTACGACAAGGGTTCGGACGCATACGTGTGTTTACACACGTACGACTTTCAGACAGTTTTTACCAGCCGGCTTTGGTTTAAGCCCGTTACTGGTATCCGGTTATTGGATTTATACAGTCTAAAGTTTTTCCGTATTTTTTGCGGAAAGGAGGGGCGTTCTCGTAATTGCGCGAGAATCTTCTAGAAGGTGGTAACTAAGGAGGTTTAGGTAGCATATACAATGAATGTGATTAGTGAGTCATATGGATGATTCATCCATGTCATTAATGCATCATAAATGCTTAATGACTCATGGAGATGAATCATCACTTGATATTTATCAAGCATGGTTGTTAAATGATTTATTTTCTTTTCTTGATAAAAAGAAATGCTTGATATATATTATCATAACTCATTATTCTCACTTCATTATTATGTTCATCTTCTCTCTCCTCAAGCTCTCCCTCTTCAAACCCTAATCCTCCCCTCTCATGTGTTGAGTACAAGGATTAGTTAGACTAATTAAACCATAACCCTCACTCTATATCACCTAGCTTCTTTGATTAGCACTTAAAGAAGGTTAGTTGCCTCAAGTTTAGAGGCTAAGCTTGGAGTAAAGCTCTCAGGTGGATCGTCTACTATTTCGAGAAGGCCGAGGAGGAGGTGGAGTTCGTAAAGACGAAGGACACGGTTCTTTAGGTATAATCTCTTTACATAGTAGTTGTTAACTTCTATGTTTGATGTTAGTTATCGTTTAGCTTCGATTCATGCGGTTAGTCGATATTTAAGCAAAGAACAAGATCGTTTTTTATATTTCCGCCTCCCCGCTAGTCGTGGGGTGCTGTACATCGACTTACACTTTAGATGTTGCGCCTCCTGGGATAAAACCCGTAGGTTGCAAATGGATCTTTAAGAGAAAGATTGGTGTAGATGGACAGGTGGAGACCTTTAAAGTAAGGCTTCTAGCAAAAGATTTTCGTCAAAGACCAGGATTGGACTATGATGAAACTTTCTCTCCAGTAGCAATGCTTAAATCCATTCGGATCCTACTTGCTATTTCTGCTCACTGCGATTATGAAATCTGGCAGATGGACGTTAAAATTGCATTTCTAAATGGTGATTTAGAAGAATGCATTTTTATGGATCAGCTAGAGGGCTTCATTGACAGTGGGAGAAGAGAAAAAGCATGTAGGCTGCTTAAATCTATTTATGGATTAAAGCAGGCATCACGGAGCTGGAACATCTGCTTTGATGATACAATCAAAGAGTTTGATTTTATCAAAAATATAGATGAACCATGCATTTATAAGAAGATTATAGGGAGTACTATCATATTCCTCGTATTGTACGTGGATGACATTCTCTTGATAAGAAATGATATTCCTATACTACAATTGTTGGATATAGTGCCATCAGAGTCAATTATTGGATCGCAGGTACATGATTGCAATGATTGAGGGAGGACCTATACCGGTAGGACAGTCTTGCTCGAGATGATAGTATGCTATCTGGTTTGTCTTTATCATCGTATACATGCAGTATGATTTTTGCTTGACTGCCAGCAGTATGATGGCGATCATATACGTGGGATCTGGGGTCTGTAAGCACATCCTTAAAGTGTCCCTAATCGTGGGAGTTTCGAGACAGGGTATCGATACTCCAGAGTAGAATAGTGTATACAGTCGAGACCCCGACGAGGGGCGGTGGCCGGTCTCACAAGCCATTGGTGTCAGTTGGTTCACCTAAGATGTATTCAGGTGTTTATTGGATTATGAGTACACCAGAAAGGACCCGCCGGGAACATATTAGTTGGTATTATACATATCGTCAGATAGCAGTTCTCAGGTGACATGTGTACAGGTTAGTCTATCGACCTGAGATCGTCATTTGTCTCATGTGAGTTCCCACTGTGCTTTGATTACTACCCTACCACGGCTCAAAGGAGTCGTGCAAACAGGTTTTAGTTGGGTACAGTCCCAAGACACATGGAGGCAGTGAGCGGATCGTCGGGGATTCGTCTTTCCCTGTATTGGGGGTGAGATCGTGCTGTGTTTAGGAGAGCCATTACACGAAATCCCTGGCCAGGGTAATCGAGATTTACTGGTAGGTATTCCAGTAGTATCTCATGGTATTCTGGGCTACTCTCCGACACGACTTATACGGCTATTGGGGGTCTGACGTTTACCAGCCCCCTAGGCCCGATATGCGATACTCATAGACGAACGGACCGGACTGTATGGATATTGTCACTGTCAGGATCAGTAGGGTTTCTGGATGAGTTCACTCATCAGCTTCCCTTCCGATCATTATATGGGCAAACGTTACGTACAGCTAGTACCTCTGACGTGCTAGTGGTTATACCCAGTGCCCGTATATTGATGAGTCATTAGAGTCCCCCACAGAAAGTTTCCCAAGTTCGGGCGAAAAGTTGTAGAGGCCGTATGGATATATGGCGGGGTTCGATCATATCCGTGCACTTGTGCACGGATCATGATCGGACGGTTAATACTAGCGGGTTTTGGTTTAAGCCGGATCCTAATATTATATTGTAGGAATATTTTTGTCTCATTGCGTTTGTATTCGGTCGGAATACAAATGCGGGTATGTATATACTGTTGTGGGGTAATCCTGTAATTTGTTACGGGATTACTTTTGAAGTTATTAGTTTTTCTCCGCTTGATTAAACATTATTTTTAATGTTTAATTAATGTTTTTCTTTTGTGGGCATTTATTGGGCTTGGCCATTTCGTTTGCAGTGGGCTGCATTTGGCTGTGAACCAAATGTTGTGGGAGTGGGTAGTTTTTTTTTGTGTAGCTTTTTGTTTTTGGTGGAGGGTATTAATCATTGGTTATTTTTTTCCCACTCACTTGATGACCATTCCTTCATTCCTCTGTGAGCTTCTTGGTATGGCCGAGCACTATTGTGGTGGCTGTTCTTTTGTTGTGTGAGGGATGGGCTTGGTTGTGAGTCACTATGTTGCATTAATTGTGGGATGGTGGCTGTTGGTTTCTTTTCTTCTTGTTTTGGCATTATTTCGCATCACCACTTGATTAATTCCCTCACCAATATTTCAGCACTATTCCACAGAGAGAATGGTCTTGGCCGAGCCATTTTTTGGATCCATGATTTTTTTGGGCCGAGCAAAAAGTTTCCCTTCTTCACTTGGCAAAATTCCTTGCTCACAACCTCTTCTTGGCAACTCCAATTTAACTTTACCCAATCACTTGGGTGTCTTGAGACAATATATTCCACTCACTTTATTTCATTCTTGGACATGTCGGCTACCAAACTTCATATCCGAGTTACCTCGGTACAGAGGCGGGAACCTGTATAAAGATTCAATGATGTGGTGCCACTTTGACGAGCGAGATCGGAGAGCGAACTTCGTCAACGCAGCAGTGAGGAGCTTGGAGCAGAGATTGAAGACCGAAGGACACGGATCGATCGGTATAATCTTTCCAAACTCATTTTACATTTTGCTAGTTTACGGTTAATGGAACGATCCGGGTTTTGGGTCGCGGTGGCGCCGGTTCCGTAAAAAGTTTTTGTTCCGCATTTGGCGTCGGTTTGACCGCCGGGGCGCCGCCGTATCCTAACAACAATCGGTCAAACTATTTTTATCACAAAGGTTCTCCATGAAGGACCTGGGTGATGCCTCTTGCATTCTGGGCATCAGGATCTATAGAGATAGATCCAAGAGGTTATTAGGATTGTCCCAATCAAAGTATATTGACACCATCCTAAAAAGATTTAGTATGGAAGATTCCAAGCATGGTGCCTTACCCGCTTTCCATGGAATCATTCTCTCCAAGGACTTTTGTCCGAAGACTGATGAAGAGAGAACTCGCATGAGCATTATACCCTACGCTTCTGCCGTAGGATCTATAATGTATGCGATATTATGTACTCACCCTGATGTAGCTTATGCACTAGATGTAGTAAGCAGGTATCAATCAAACCCAGGGAAGAAATATTGGATAGCAGTGAAGAACATTCTTAAGTACTTGCGAAGGACTAAAGAATTGTTCTTGGTATATGGTAATGGGGATCTCCAAATGGAGGTCTTTACCAATTCCAGCTTCCAAAGTGATAAGGATGACAGCAAATCTATCTCGGGGTTTGTATTTACCCTCAATGGAGGGGCGGTTAGTTGGAAAAGTTCCAAACAGGATACTGTTGCAGACTCCACGATGGAAGCTGAGTATATTGCTGCAAATGATGCTTGCCAAGGAAGCCGTCTGGATGAGGAAGTTCGTCGCGGAATTAGAAGTAGTTCCAACCATTATTGATTCAATACCATTGTATTGTGATAATAATGGGGCTATAGCATTGGCCAAAGAACCCAGGTCCCATCAGAAGTCCAGAAACATCCTGATGTGATATCATTTGATCCGGGAGATAGTAGATCGCCAAGAGATCGAGATTCGGAGAGTAGATACAAAGAATAACACTGTGGATCCACTCACCAAGGCCCTTCCACAACCGCAGCATGAGCGACCTTTTGAGATGCTGGGTATGAGATATGCCAATAATTGGCCTTAGTGCAAGTGGTAGATTGTTGGATATATGTATGCCCTAGAGGCCATTATATGTATAGTGGATGCTTGGATATGTATATATATAGATGATTTTCTTGCTCGACATGATAGTATGCTATCTGGTTGTACTTTATCTTAACATGTTTACTTGATTGTGTTATACTGCTCATTTCATACATGTTGATAAAGCCCTCAAGATATTTGCTTGACTTCCATGACTATGATGGAGATCATACTAGTGAGGCATGCATAGTATATAAGCATATCCTTGAATGTTCCTAGTCGAGGGTATATCAAGACAGGGTATCGATATTCCAGAGTAAACTAGCGTATACGTTTCTTGACCCATATGATGGGGAATGGATGGTCCCATATCCATTGGTGTTGTGACATCAAAGATTGTATACGGGTGCTCAGTGGAGACTGGGTACACTGAACGGACTCACCGAGAACTCCTATATGGTATTATATCTATAGTCAGATAGCAGTTCTCGGGTAACACTGGTACATGTTAGTGTGTAGACCCAAGATCGTCATAGAGTCTTGTGTGTTCTCCCACTGTGCTTTGATTTCCACCCTACCACGGCTCTGCCGAGTCATGCAAACAGGTGGCTTTTGGGTACAGTCCCGAGACACATGGAAGCAATGAGCGATAGGAGGGGTTTCGTCTCTTCCGCTATTGGGAGTTGATATTGTGCTGTGCGCGATTGGCTTTGACTCGAAGTCCCTGGCCAGGGCTGATGAGATTTACTGATAAGTGTTATCAGTAGTTTTTCGACCGGTCATAGTCCATATCGGCATGATTTATTAAGTTATTAGGGCTCGACGATTCCATCCCTACACTTGATATGCAACATATCTGACGAAGAAATCGGACTGTATGGTAAGTGTTGCCAGTTGCCTCGACAGGAGTTTTGACAGGTTCGCTTGTTTTTCTTCTGATCGCTCAGTACCCGGGTGGCCGTTACGTTTAGCTGACCGCTTGCGGCTTGTGGGTGTTTGATATGATCATCACCTACTGCCGGCGTATTGACGAGTCTTAGAGTCCCACACAGGAGTTTTCTAGCTCAGGTGAAACGATGTGGTGTGCATATGAGATATGCGCGGGAGCTCGATTAAATGCGTGTATATGATGTATTTTAATCGGGCGTTTTTCTATTGGTCGGGTCGTATGTGATATGACCGGTTTATTAAATCAAGTGTTGATTTAATATAGACTTTTAGCTCACTTTTCTTAAACCCTTTTTCTAATTGTTGTATGCATGCATGTATGCGCGCGCGCGCGCGCACACACACATATATTTATACATGCACATGATGATGTGAATGCACACATACATGCATCCATATGTGTCATGGTTGTTGATACATTGGAGATGGCAATGCAAGACTCACATGGAATATATATATATATATATATATATATATATATATATATATATGAGAAAAAGAAAAAGGAAAGTAAATCATGGTTCATTTTCCACACTCTTCCTTCACTTAACCATGAATTAAACCACGATTTAATTTCCTTAGTTGCTTTAACTCATTTGCAAAAATATCTAGATATTTATTTACCATGGTTTGTTGAGAGTGTGACTCTCATATATATTATTTTCTTTTCTATTTTTAATTAAGAGATTATCATTATTGAGCTCAAGCTTAGCCATCTTCTTTTTCCTCCTCCTTCATGCTCTCTTGAGTTTTATATAGAGTGAGGAACTTAAAAAGAAAGGGTTTTTAAGTGGGAATACAAACCACTTCACCAATCTATACTACTCTAGCCCATTAGTGTAGCTTGTTATGCTTCATTCATACTAGTTTTGTGAAGCAAAGAGTTTGAGCAAAGAAACTCCGGGTGGATCATCGTAGACGAAGAAAGACCTTGAGCGGAGTCGATTCAAGTTTCGAGTGGAGCCATTAGAGTACAAGAGAGTGAAGGAGTTGACTACAAAGGTTGTAGTTTCTTTTCACTTAGGTTTAGACTTCTTTTATTATTCTTTACCCTAATCTCTAGTTCGATTCGGAGTTTATTTGTATTAGTCCTCTATAATTTTGAAAAGTTCATCACTATATGTTTTTTAAACCTAACTAGAGGAGCTACTATAAACCAACAGGTTCATTATCTTCCATGATGCAATTCTCGCTTCCACCATTTATGAGAAAACCGTAGTATCTCTTAGGTGGATGAGGAACCCTACTAGATTTGCGGAGTGGCTGAGATTTGTTGGGGACATCGAATCCTCCAGTTTCATTAAATCATCAGTTGTAGTTTATGTAGCTGGAACTTCTTCCAGTTATACCTTATTACCACAAATTTCTTTTTCAAGAAATTCCTTTTCTAAGAAATTCCTTTTCTAAAAAGGTGGCATATTGAGAAACAAACACCTTTTGTTCCTCGGTGTGGTAGAAGATATATCCATGTGAATTCTTTGGATATCCTACAAACTTGTAAAGAACTGATCGTGCCTCAAGTTTGTCCAGATTCTGTTTTTTAACATAGGCCGAACAACCCTATATCTTAACCCGTTTAAGATATGGTCTTTTTCCACTCCATATCTCATATGGCATCTTAGGCATAGATTTTATTGGAACTTGATTCAATAGGTATGCAGCTGTCTCAAGCACATAACCCCAAAAAGAAATAGGTAACTCAGCAGTACTCATCATAGAGCGCACCATATCTAATAGGGTGTGATTCCTCCGTTCCGATACACCGTTGTGCTGTGGTGTATACGGATGAGTAAGCTGAGAGAGAATCTCATTCTCTTTTAGATAATCTCAGAATTCCATGCTTAAGTATTTTCCTCCTCGATCAGATCGAAGGATTTTAATACTTTTACCCATTTGGTTCTCTAATTCGTACTTATATTCTTTGAATTTCTCAAAAGCTTCAGATTTGTGTTTCAACAGGAACATATGTCCGAATCTTGAGATATCATCGGTGAATGTAATGAAGTACGAGGAATCATTCCTGGCATGTGTAGACATAAGACCGCATACATCACTATGTATCACTCCCAAGAGTTCAGTAGCTCTCTCTCCATGTCCCGTAAACGGAGTTTTGGTTATCTTGCCTTTGAGACATGACTGGAAAGTTTCATAAGATGTAAATTCGAACGGATTCAAATATCCATTTATATGCAACTTAGCTAGTCTGGTCGTATTGATATGACCAAGTCTACAGTACCACAAGAAGGCTTCGTTCATATCTGAACTTTTCCTCTTGTGTGTGTTCTGTATGTTTAGAACTGTATTTTCATTTAGAATGTATATACCGTTACACAACGTACCAAACCCAATCAACACCTGATTTAGGAAAGTGTTCATACCATTTTTCTCTAATACAAAATTATATTCTTCTTTATTTAATAAAGAAATTGATATAATATTGCACATCATTTTTGGTATGTAATAACAGTCGTTCAGAATCAATGTATTACCATTTGGTAATATTAGGTGATATTCACCAACTGCTTTGGCTGCAACAATTGCTCCATTCCCTATTTTAAGAGACATATCACCCTTTCCCAGTTCTCTACTTCTTCTTAACCCATATAACAAATTACAAACATGGGATCTTGATCTGGTATCCAATACCCAGGACATAAAGCAAACTGAGAAATAGTTCTCGGTAATGAACACACCCGAAGAAGATGCATCAGCATGCTCTTTCTTCGTTCGGGTTGCGTGGGAATCCTGGTATTCCCCTATTCATTGCTCACACTTATGACAGTCATAAGTGTGAGTGGTACCAACATTCCCCAGCTCAGTATAAAAAGCGGGTTCGGTCAATACATCCATATTATTATCTTGATTAAGGCGTGTCATAGTCGCTACTTGGAGAGAGAGAGAGAGAGAGAGAGAGAGAGAGAGAGAGAAGTAAACACTTTAGCGTGCGCTCCTTGCAAGATTAGATTGGTTATTATCTTATCTAATCAGGATGGCTCCTAATATTTTTATCAAATCTTTCTTCAAATCTTAAAAGGTAAGATTAGCCGAGATTAATTACACCCTACAAGTTCTCCAATCGGTCAGCCAGGCAGGTATTGGTACTGCGAGAGAGTCTCCCCATGCTTTCGCATGTAACTAATTAAATAACCTTGTTTCTGCAGGGGCATAACCCCGTTAACACCTTTCTTAGACACCTACTGGATTAGCTAATTGTAAAGTGAAAAACTCTCCCAGGAGTAACACTTAATCGCAGTGGATATCGGGATCCAACTATCTCATAGAAGGTATGCAATCTCATTGCAAATTTCAACACTTGAAATTCCCAATATCTGTTTTTACACCTAGCAACTTATGACCTTAACAAGGTCAACAAATCATAAGCGCTAGTCAAGTTCAACCCGCCATTTCGTGATTGATTAAACCCACCCGTACGACCCTAAATAAGGTCAGCAAAGCCGTACGACTACCCTAATCCAATCGCATCATATGCGGCAGATAGGCACTAATCAGCTACCGCACACTACGCCTTGACAAGGGTAACAAACGCAGCACAAATACTAACTAGTCCTTATCTGAAATGACGGAGGGCTACGAATGGTTTTGAAGAAAACCTTTAGCGTAATGAACTTGATATTGTTGTAGAATCTAGTGATTTGAAAAGGAGTGGTTTAAGCTTCGCTTTTAAAATCGAGTAGTTTTTCAAAACAAACCGAGTGGGTTATAGCATTTGCTAGTTTTGATAAAGAGGTCACTCCCGGTGAAGGGATCTAGGCTCTTTCCTCATCGAATGAGGTGCTGGATATTCATCAAGGAATACCACTATGCAAAGTAAAAACTAGAGCTACCTTTTTGAAAATTTTGATTCTACAATATCTTTAGGCTTTTTTTTATTTCATTAATCTCATTAATGAAGTCCCATCATTTATGTTTCCTAAATATCACACAAAAGAAACGAAAATAGAACGTACGCTTATGCCATCTGCATTCTCCACGGGGCCCCGTCATGCACCGTTAGGTTACTTAACTAACGGCAGAGCGGAGGCTGGACTAGCGCAGGTGCAAAACATAAGCAATGTTTATTATATCATATATATATATATATATATATATATATATAGCATTCGTCTCACGCAGTTATATAATCACATCACAGAACTCAAGCAGCAGAAGCAAACATATGAAATATTGGATATATTAGGAGGTCCGTGTTTTAAATTCAGCCAGTAATGAAAAACAATGATTCCACGGTCGTGATGAATAGCCAAACCCACATCCCTAGACCTTTACGAGAGTGACAAGTAACCCTGCCAATTCTAGAGTTAGGCGACCCGGTCTCAACTCCTCGAGATGGTCTCCCACTGGACTCTAGAATCCGGTTACTTGTGCTCCCCGCCTTGGGTCTATCCTAATGTGGAAAAGTAAATAATATATATCAATGGTGACATTATCCTCAACCCGGAGGTGTCCCAATAAAAGAATATTACATACAATTTATTACATGAATGAAAATTGAAAAACTCTCATCTCACGCAAAAACCACCGGCTATTCAATCACGACGATCCAATATAACATATCACAGCAACACATAAACATCATATGTCATCAATGTTAGTAAATATGCGTATCCCAAATGTCGTTGACATATAGCAACGAGATCGGGGATACCCAAATATTACACTTACGGTCGCAGAAAATAAATAGAAATTACAATAATTAGAATTTTCATAGTCCTTAGATATCATAAACCCGGAATATCTCATATTTCGGATTTCATGCATAACCTATAAACCTTGCATTTTAGTCTCGTATTGAAAACCCTTTTTAATAACCAGTTGGGTAATTCAACAATATTCCCGATTAAATGATCGAATGCTCGTCGGGAACTCTAGTAGATTGCCGCACCCCCGATGCCGTCGACAAAGTGCACTTAAGCGGAAAACTGTATCCGCCATGCTTTTGGCCTCGGGGTTCTCCTATAGTCACCTGGTCGTGGCTATGAGACGTGGCTATCTAGTAGTGTTACCCGGCGAGTGTTCGTGTACAATACGAGATTGCGATGGAGTTTTGATCCGAATCAAAACTCCGTGGCAATCGATCAAAAGAGACTAAAACGCTAGATTTACAAATGGCAAACTAGTTTTCACAAAACTAATTAATGTGGATTCCAAATATTGTATCACATCTATAATATTACACCCGAAACGATGTTAAAACCGCGACAACGAAACACTCAGAATTTCCCTAACACAAAGATAACATCACATGCAATCTGGGCAAAATCAAACAGTACCAGAAACCCTAAATCCAAGATATTAGAACACATTCAAAAACCTAAGTCCAAACTCTCCTATGGGACCGGCCAAGCCGGGAAAAGAGGCAATGCGGCCGGCTAAAATTATGAGTTTTGGCCTCTTTTTGGTGGTGTTCTAGTTACATCATATATAACATTATGCACTTATTTTAAAAAAATTTAGAGGACTTTTAAAAATCGACATAAACTAGGGTTTTGGGTTTACAGTTTTCGGAGTTGTTTCGGTTTCGTAATTTCTATACATCGTCTAATATTCTAGCTTGGCTCTGATACCATGAAAGTGTGTCTTAGCACCACCATTAGGTTAATGCCAGCATCCAGTATGCAATTTTTAAAATTTGGTGTGCTAAGCTACACTAATCTAGAATCTTAACTAGAGAATTAGGGTTTAACATATGATAAAGCAAGATCTACTCTATGTGATGGAGATTGCAACCTTTGCAGACCAAATCCTTCACTTCCAAAGCTCCGAGTTGTAGTCCCTACGACTCCTCTCGGCTCCACTTGAAGAAAGGATCAAGTTTGCTTTGCGATCTTCGAGACCGAAGATGATCCACCTTGAAGTTTCTTTACGTCAAGCTACCTCTTCACTAATCGAGTATTAGTGGATGAAAAAACCCAATCTAAAGGACTAGTTTAGAGGAGGTTGATAAAGTAGGGGTTTTGACTCACTTATAAATCTTCTCATAAGACCCTAGGGTTCATAACTCATGTGAGGGTTAGGATCTTGATGAAGAAGGAGATGAAAATGGAGAGAGCAAGAGAGTGTATCAAAAATGAACTAAGCATGCAAGCAAGTAAAGAATGGCTCATAAATCTCCTCACTTATTGAAGCATGGATTTTTCCATATTAAAAAATCCAACCATGCTTCAATATTGAAAGCAAACTAAATAAATAATTCATAAGCCATGCTTCACTCCCATGCCTCAAATATCTCTCCTTTTCCACCTCATTTATCTATTTCCAAAATAGATAATCCAAATACATATATTAATATATATCACATATATATTAAATGTATTAGAAGAGAAGAAAAACTTAAGTGAGCTTAATATTAATCAATATATAAATATATCAAATATAAATATATATCAAATTAATAAATCAACACTTGATTTAATAATCCGGTTATATCATATATAACCGACTAATATCATTTATCTGTATATCATATTATCAAATAAATACTTGATTCAACAATCCGGTTATATCACATATAACCTAACCGATATCAAATGTCGTCAGATTAGAATACGGTATCACATACTCGTATTTAATCAGGCTCCCACACATATCGACATATGTGCCCTACTTCGTTTCGCTTGAGATAGGAAACCTCTGTGTGGGACTCTGAAGACTCGTCAATATGCCAGCAATAGGTAATGATCACATCAGTTACCCACAAGCCGTCAGTGGTACTAGCTGGACGTAACGGCTACCCATGTATTGAGCGATTAGGTGATCAACAAGCAAACTTGTCCAAACTCCCGTGAAGCCTATAAGTAACACTTACCGTACAGTCCGGTCTCTTCATCTAATATGTCTCATATCAAGTCTGAGGGTGGAAACGTCAAACCCCAGTAACTTGATATGTCATGCCAATATGTGGCTCATAACGGTTCGAGAAACTATCGATAACACTTACCAGTAAATCTCATCAGCCCTGGCCAGGGACTTACTGTTATAGCCAAACGAGCATAGCACAATATCAACTCCCAATATCGGGAGAGACAAAACCCCTCCTATTGCTCACCGCCTCCATGTTACTCGGGACTGTACCCAAAATCCACCTGTTTGCATGACTCTTTTGAGCCTTGTTAGGGAGGAAATCAAAGCACAATAGGAACCACACAAGACACTATGACGATCTCGGGTCTACAGACTAACCTGTACCAGTGTCACCAGAGAACTGCTATTTGACGATAGGTATGGTACCATATAGGAGTTCTTGGCGAGTCCTGTTCGGTGTACCCATTCTCTAATGAGCACATGTATACAATCTTTGATGTCAAACACCAATGGTTATGGGATCAACCATCGCCCCATGCACAGTCAAGAAACGTACACATTAATCTATTCTGGAATATCGATGCCCTGTCTCGATATCCCCTCGACTAAGAACAATTAAAGGATGTGCTTGTGGACTATCCAGGCCCCACTAGTATGATCTGCATCATAGTCCTGGTAGTCAATTCCACATCCTAAGCGCTTTATCAACATGTATCAGAGAGACAGTATAATAATATAAGTGTACATGTTAAGATAAAGAGCAACCAGATAGCATACTATCATGTCGAGCAAGAAAATCCTATATATATATGTCCAAGCATCCATTATATTATACAATAATAGCCTCTAGGGCATACATATTCCTAACAGTGAGCTCGGAGTGATCAAGGATGCGGTTAGGGTCGCTGATTAGTATGAAAACTTGTATTTACCGCAATCAGAAACGGCGTCGCTTTGCAGCTAGCCGGTGAGTACGGGTCGATCCACAGAGATGGGTAGATTTCTTATTGTGTCTTTACGAGTTGATTTCAAATGTTGTTTGGATTGATTTAATCTAAAAAAAAACTAGATCTATCACTGAACTAAATTAATCTAAATTAAAGTCTTGTTAGGGTTAGGTTTAGGGGAAGTTTGGAGATTAAAGGTTTCCTTACCGCTTTCATTGCCCTATTTTAGATCTATTAGATGTTACGGTAATTATCAATAAAGTGGATCCGAATCTTTTGGGAAGATATTTCTTCCTCTAGATTCGTATCTTTCCTTTGTTGATAATTACCCTAACCCCCATGGAAAACACGCGCAACCGGCCCTTTATACTACGGTTCATCGTTACCTCAAGGGGTAGGATGTCGTAGGGAGCGGTTGTGCGTGCATGCATGGAGTTCTAACTCTTAGGTATGGATGGAATGAAAGGGGTGAGAGATCTCATCTCTCAAACCTTTCCCTAAGACTAACCCTAACAAGCGAGGAGACTACTCGCTCATTAGGGGATGATACGATATACTAATTAAAAGAATTAAAATAAAATAACTTACTAGGTTGACGGCTCCCTCCAAGCAATATAGAACAGATCTGAATAATACTCCCAGCAATTCTGAATTTTATTGATTGAAAAGAGGCATAGGGTTTTACAATTTTGTGATTACAATTTATAGGAAAACTAGAAAACTAGGGTTACAGACTCTCGCACATGTGCAATTACCGATTTGCCCTTGAAAAATTCCAACACCTGCACCGACGCACCGACACGAGGAAAATACACCGACACGGGCTCTTAATGGCCGCGGAACCGCGGCATTGGTTGGCTTGGGCCGCGGTTCCGCGGCCCTTTGGTGGGCTTGGCTCACCAAAATTTCTGGTATTCATTCTGGGTATTTGGGCTTGTTTATTCTTCACTATTTTTCTCTGTTTGGCTTCTTGGTCTTTTCCAGATCTTCAGTGAAAACTTGTAAGGATCTTTTGACCGTTCACTTTGATATTTCGGACTGCATTGCCTTATACAATTGTAAATTGTTCTTCGTGACTAGGATCCGTCTACTTGTTGGTCAAAAGTCTCTCTTTTGTATCATCTTCTGTCTTTTCTTACTGTCTTTGCTCCAAGAGCCAGTATCCTGTAATATGGAACAAACGTGCGTCAAGAGTACCTGTTTATTTATAAAACGGATAATAATAGGGGAATGAAAAATGCAATATTATGGTTTGAACAAATACCCCCAAACTTATCTTTTGCTCGTCCTCGAGCAAACTTATTTTTTTATTCACTAAATCCTAATCACACTTTCGCAGGGAAACGCGATTGCATTGAGCACGTGCAACAAGCCGTTAAACCTTTAGGTGTCCCTAGTAGGAGGAGTGTTGTCTCCTGAGGGGTTTTAGCGGATTACACCCACAAAATCCTATCAACTCGGCCCATTGACTTTTGTTCTCCAATTAGGTTTTCTAACAAGGAATTCTATTATCTTTTGACTCGCAAATTATCCACCCATATTCTTCACACTTCCTCATCATCCAACTTAAGATTATATATATCCTATAGACTTACTTAGCTTTCGGCATCTCTTAAGTCTTCCTTCTAGGGTTTCATCTCTACTTAGGAATTTCTATCAACTCTACTAAAGATACAAGTTCTATCTTTCATTCCTTTCTCTCATCTAAACTCTAATCACATATCCCAACGTGTGTGTAAATATCACCCCTACACTTGGAAATTCAAATCAAGCAATCGTACTCTCGTCCATTGTCCAAAGCACTTATTGATTAGTGAATTTTTCTTACACATCCTTCATACGACCGTTAATACTTCTTGAGGTACCAACGACCGATCACAAGATGTGTTTGCACATTAAAGCGTACTTCCTAGTCTTGCAACACCTAAGGGTTTTAGCAGTGACTCCCAAACCAGTTGGTCTAAGGCACTAGGTGATGAAGCACCCTTGCTAAATATTTTTCTATTTTTACAGCCTTAAGTAATCACAAAAACCAGTGTCCATTTTTTCTTTATTCACCTTTTTTTCCCTTTTATTTTCATTATACTAAGGACTTTAGACAAGAGCATTTCAAGGTCTCTTCTACTATTCCAAGTTTCAAGGTGTGTGATTGTGCAATTTGTAGGGTATACATTTTCAGAATCTAGACTTAAGCTAGGAACTATTTTTCAAACTTATACTCTATTAAGAACATCAATATTCTTCCCTTGTTTCGACTTAGCCCAAGAAGCGAACTTAAAATTTGCCTATTTCTAAATAAACTACAAGGCATATATTTTCTACCGTTAAACTTTAAGGAATGTTATTTTTAGGGTTTTTAATTTACTAAGTCTAAGATCTAGTTGTTCCTAGCTAGTTAACCTATCTGTCAAACTCTAGTCAAATAAGCCAAAATTGAATACAATAATATTTATAATTTTTAAAATTTTTCAAATTTTTATGGGTTTTCAAATAAATATGCAAATGCAAAAATATGTACAAATGAATGCGAAGGAAAAAGACGTACCGAGCATACCCCCAAACTTGAACTTGACAGTGTCCTCACTGTCATGCTAAACCAAGAGGGTCAAAATACTGGCACTTCCCTGTTTATTTATAATTTTTTTTTTATTGTTAAGGAAAACAAAAATATATACAGAAGGGCCCTCCCCCAAACTTCATTTAAACCATGTTAGACATTACTGCCAAACTTTGCATAGATCGAACATCAACGCCAACCAGTTGAAAATTTTATCAGTAAAGAGTATTGGTTGGTGGAAGAATAAATTGTAACGATCCACAAAGAATTGGGGAAGATAGAAGTAGTGGTATGGAAGGTGTGGAGGTAAATATACAGGCGATGGTGATGCATCAAAACGAGAATGGAAATGATCGGCAATCAGTGGAATATTGGCATTCTCGTAGCTTATTAAAAGAAATGGGGGTGGTACAACTTCTAAAGGATGAGGTTGACTCACCACAATACCCCCAAAATGTTTATGTGGGTCCTCTATTGACTTGGCATCATCCATCAATTTCATATGATATTCAATTATAATGGAACTGATCTCCTCGATGTCCGCCATAGTCCAACCGAAAACTTACCGCCTATCTTGTAAGACCATCAAAAGGGTGTTCTCTTGCTCAAGGGCTAGAGAAGCTGATATTATAATGGGAAAGGTCTCATTTTCACCTATTTAAGCATATTTAAGGTGAGGCGGTAAGGACATGAGTTCGAGTTTCGGAGGCGAAAGAATCAATGCGGAATCTACCTCGAACTCAAAGGACTCCAACATAGGTTCGAAATCACTGCAAACAGCCGATTCGGATGGTTCAACTATCTCATCCATAAATTCAAAAGACTCATATTCGGGCTGTGAGTCGTCATCATCCGAAAAAGTAAAACATTCATAATCCATATCGGTTGTGTCAACGGTGGTAGGCTCAAGGAGGGACGCACTAGTGGCGTCAAAACTGTCTTCATCAAATAAAAATCTTTCAAGCTCGCAGTCCTCCTGCGTAATTTCGTGAACAGAGCAAACTTCTCGTGTACTAGTTTTAGGCACGGGGGGCAGACTTCCCATCTTATAAATATTGAACTCACTAGACATCTTCCCAAAAAATAGAGTCATGGAGCCATTACGACAGTTTATTACAGCATTGGAAGTGGCCAAAAATGGTCGACCGAGGATCACCGGAATTTGGTTCCGTGGGTTAGCAACAGCTTGTGTATCCATAACAATAAAATCAACGGGGAATATGAACTCCCCAACTTTGATCAACACATCCTCTAGCTTACCTCTAGGATGGATGATTGATCGATCAGCCATTTGGAGAGTACAACGAGTGGGTTTCAACTCTCCAACCCCTAATTGTTCGTACACGGAGTAGGGAATCAGGTTAACACTAGACCCAAGATCTAAAAGTGCTCGATTAATTTTCTTATCCCCAATTGTGATTGAAATCGTAGGACAGCCGGGGTCCTTTCGATTTTGGGGTAAAGTTTGATGGTGGTTAATAGCATTGCTCACTGCACTAGCCACTAGCACTTTCTTGGATACTTGAGATACCTTTCTCTTCGAGGTGCATAAGCCCTTTAAGATTTTCGCGTATGAAGGGACTTGTTGGATTGCATCCAAGAGAGGTATATTTATGCTAACCTGCTTAAATATCTCTACAATCTTCTCCACTTGTGCAGTTGGTTTATTAGGACTCAACCTGTTTGGAAATGGAGCATTTTGAAAATTCGTTGAGTCAAATTCTGTGGAGTAGAATGTGGAGTAGGAACGGATCCCGGTGTAGATGTGTTCATGTTGTGAGAAATTGGTCCGTTCGAGCTAGAAGAAGTAGAGCCGTGCGAAGGGTGGAGAATAGGCTCTAAAGAAAAAGGTGAAGAAGAAAGTGAAGAAAATGAAGAAGGGGAAGATGACGATGGAGAAAAAGAAGAAGAAGAAGAAGAACCACCGGCGGGGATGTCATCATTAGGTCCCATATTATTTTGCAACTCTCTTCCGGATCTCAATGTGCTCACCGCATTTACATTGTGATTGTGATATGCGTTTTGTGTGTGACCGAGATTGGGCAATGGTTGAGATGGAAGCTTTCCCTTTTCTCTCTCGCTCAACGCAGCAGTTAATTGTGCAATTTGTGCCTCAATAGATTTGATACTTTGATCGTGTGAGGCATTGTTATGCATCAAAAATTGAACATAATTTTCAAATCTTGCTGCGGATTCTGTAGATTGCTTGAGAAATGCATCTAGACTTTTTTCTAGCGAGATAACCTTATCATCATTTGGTTGAACCAAATTGTTCGTTTGATTTGTATAAGGTTGTTGTTGGAAAGATTGCTGGTTTTGAGTTTGTGAAGGTGCTTGTTGTTGTTGTGGAGGAGGAGATCTTTGAAAATTGTTATTTCCTTGGACTTGTTGATTTTGGTTCCAAGCGAAATTTGGGTGACTCCTCCACCCCTGATTGTATGTCGAAGAGTACAGATCGTTTCTTTGTCGTTGCTGAAATGCAGCATTGACTTGATCTTGTCCTTGAATAGGTGCATTATAAGGACACTCTTCGGTTAGATGTGATGGATTCGAACAATAAGCACACACAGTTCGTGTGGGTAAGGCAGGGGCAGGAGAAGACGATGAGATTTTGGTCTCAATGGCTTCTAGCTTTTTCATAAGTGCGCCCATCTCGGCTTTCATAGCAATCGACATATCTACTTGATGTATGCCTGCCCTAGATTGACTAACAGGAGAAGATGATGTGGTCTTGGTACTCTCCCACTGAATTGTTTGCTCACTAAGATCCTCAAGAAACTGTCACGCTTCGTCGCTAGACTTGGAAAGAAAATGACCTTGACATATAGTTTCTAGCAACTGCTTCGTTGCCGAGTTCAATCCCTCGTATAATGTTTGGTAAAGTTGCCAACTTTCGATCCCATGATGAGGGCATTGAACGAGTAGGTCTTTAAATCTCTCGAAGCACTTCCAAAATGGTTCGGAAGGAAGCTGTGAAAATTGTATAATCTCGTTGCGGATTCTAGCAGTTTTATGATGAGGATAGAACTTTTTCAGAAAAGCTCTCACAAACTCGTCCCAATTTCTAATGGAATGTGATGCGGTGCTGTATAGCCACTTCTCGGCTAGGTCACATAAGGTAAAAGGAATAACCCTTAGCCTTATAGCGTCATCACTTAATTGTGTCGTTTTCATCATAGCGCACACATTTTGGAATTTATTGATAAAGATATATGCATCTTCGGATTCCAAACCATGAAATTTTGGCAGCATATTGATGAAATGTGGTTTTATTTCAAAGTTGTCCCCATTTGCCGGTGGGGGTGAAAGACATGTAGGTAAAGAAGTGCGGACGGGGTAAAAGAGATCCTGGAGCGCGATTCGTGCGGGCGCTACAACAGGCGGAAGATTCGGGTTATTCGCACCTAACGGAGGTGGAATCATTCCCGTCGGTAAGGTATCGTTGGGGTCGTGTCCCGACATACCTTCGAAAGAAGAACTTGAAGGTGGAGGTAAAGAAATGAATGGAATGTCGACGAAGGGCTCGTCGAAGGGTTCGTCGGTCGGTACCAACGAAATACGGACTAATCGGGCGTTGGTATCCCTAGTCCAAAGTGACATACACTAAAGGGGTAGTGTAGTCAGAAAAAAGAAAAACAGAATGTGGGGGTAAGATAATGTCAATGGAGGGAAGTGGTGGAAGTGAGTTGCAAGTTTCCTTTAGCGACAAGTTGCAAGTTTGAAAAGATTTTTCCCTTTTTTTTTATGTGAGAGTTTTGCAAAGAGGTTTTTGACAAGAGACTTATGAGACAAATGTATCAACCACACATGCACATTCAGACCTAGATCTAGGGTCACCTAGGTCCGCTAGACAGCTCCTAACTAGGGCTAGAAATAGGACCTCAAACCGCCTCTTCACCGACAAGTACGGCCAGGTAAGTGGGAAGGAACCACAGTAGTGGGCCTAATTAAAAACCACTAGCCTAGACACCGCAAAGTCAGTTAGGATAAACGGTCGATGCCTATACTAGTCCTTTTCCTATTGAGCTCGATGTCCTTAGGGCTGAGTCTAGTATTTTTTTAATAAATTGTGGTCGATGCAAAATGCTTTAAGGTGATTTCTGGGGTCCTGAGAAGGGTGATGAAATCCCCACCCAATCTGAGTTTGGTCAATTAGCCCCTTAAAGTCCAATTAAAATATGCAAAACAATAAAATTCACTTGAAATCAATTTTTAGAGCGGCGCAAAGAAATCTGCAGAAAATCTGTTATTTAGAAGGGGAGAGAAGATTTTTAGCGCAAAGAAATCCTGCAGAAAATTTTTATAGTCGATATATGGAGGTTGGCAGAGGGGGTAGAAAAGATCTTACAGTGCAAATTTGGTCAACAGATGATGTCACCAGAGCGCGGATCCGCAGCCCAAGTGAGTTCCTGCCGCGTTTTCGCGGTTGTATTGAAGGCACGGTTCCTGAGAAAAAAATGTATGCGATGATGACACTAAACCACCGCCCTTCCGCGATCTAGAGTAGGTTTATGCCGCGTTTTCGCGGTTGAATGGAGGGATCAGGTTCTAGGAAAATTTGTGCTATTCTGTTGTGGATTTTCCCTTCTGTTCTGATATGTACTTTTCTAATTTGCCCTCTGTAAAATTCCAGATCCGAGCTTCCTCGCTATTCCTGCAAGATTCAAAAGATACACCCTTCAAACAGATCAAACTTGATAATTTTTTATTTCTTTTTTTATTTTCAGATTTTTATAATTTTTAAAAAAAAATTTATTTCAACCCGAAATTACAAAGAAAAATTTTTACGCCATCCCCGGCAACGGCGCCATTTGATTAGTTTGAAAACATGTATTTACCGCAATCAGAAACGGCGTCGCTTTGCAGCTAGCCGGTGAGTACGGGTCGATCCACAGAGATGGGTAGATTTCTTATTGTGTTTTTACGAGTTGATTCCAAATGTTGTTTGGATTGATTTAATCTAAAAAAAAAACTAGATCTATCACTGAACTAAATTAATCTAAATTAAAGTCTTGTTAGGGTTAGGTTTAGGGGAAGTTTAGAGATTAAAGATTTCCTTACCGCTTTCATTGCCCTATTTTAGATCTATTAGATGTTACGGTAATTATCAATAAAGTGGATCCGAATCTTTTGGGAAGATGTTTCTTCCTCTAAATTCATATCCTTCCTTTGTTGATAATTACCCTAACCGCCATGGAAAACAGACACAACCGGCCCTTTATACTACGGTTCATCGTTACCTCGAGGGGTAGGATGCCGTAGGGAGCGGTTGTGCGTGCATGCATGGAGTTCTAACTCTTAGATATGGATGGGATGAAAGGGGTGAGAGATCTCATCTCTCAAACCTTTCCCTAAGGCTAACCCTAACAAGCGAGGAGACTACTCGCTCATTAGGGGATGATACGACATACTAATTAAAAGAATTAAAATAAAATAACTTACTAGGTTGACGGCTCCCTCCAAGCAATATAGAACAGATCTGAATAATACTCCCAGCAATTCTGAATTTTATTGATTGAAAAGAGCCATAGGGTTTTACAATTTTGTGATTACAATTTATAGGAAAACTAGAAAACTAGGGTTACAGACTCTCGCACATGTGCCCTTACCGATTTGCCCTTGAAAAATCCCAACACCTGCACCGACGCACCGACACGAGGAAAATACACCGACACGGGCTCTTAATGGCCGCGGAACCGCGGCATTGGTTGGCTTGGGCCGCGGTTCCGCGGCCCTTTGGTGGGCTTGGCTCACCAAAATTTCTGGTATTCATTCTGGGTATTTGGGCTTGTTTATTCTTCACTATTTTTCTCTGTTTGGTTTCTTGGTCTTTTCCAGATCTTCAGTGAAAACTTGTAAGGATCTTTTGACCGTTCACTTTGATATTTCGGACTGCATTGCCTTATACAATTGTAAATTGTTCTTCGTGACTAGGATCCGTCTACTTGTTGGTCAAAAGTCTCTCTTTTGTATTATCTTCTGTCTTTTCTCACTTTCTTCGCTCCAAGAGCCAGTATCCTGTAATATGCAACAAACGTGCGTCAAGAGTACCTGTTTATTTATAAAACGGATAAGAATAGGGGAATGAAAAATGCAATATTATGGTTTGAACAGTCGCTCACATATCTTCGGAGCTGCGATATGTGGAACACGTTATGCACTTCTTCCAATGAGGGTGGCAGTGCTAAACGATATGCTACTTCTCCGACTCATTCGAGAATGTCGGAAGGTCCTATATATCTCGGACTGAGCTTACCCTTCTTGCCAAAGCGGATTACTCCACGGTTTGGAGATATATTTAGAAAATATGGTCTCCAGGTTGGAACTCCAGGTGTCGGCGTTTTGCATCAGCCCAATGCTTCTGTCGGTCTTGGGCTATGCACATTTTTTCCTTGATCGTGTGAACTATGTCCACAGTTGCTATGATCATCTCTGGTCCAAGGAGTTCACGTTCTCTGACGTCATCCCAACTTAGTGGTGAACGACACTTTCTTCCATAGAGAGCTGCAAATGGTGCCATTCTATTACTTGTATGATAGCTGTTGTATGAAAACTCTATAAGGTGTAGGTGATCTTCCCATGAACCTTCGAAGTCTAACATACAAGTTCTTAGCATGTCCTTCAGAATCTGAATCATTTGCTCAGACCACCTGTCCATTTGTTGATGGTATCCGTGCTGAAGTTTAGAATCATTCCCAGGCTAGATTGCAGACTCTGCCAAAACTGTGATCGGAATCTGGTGTTACGATCGGAGACGATGCAAACTGGTACTCCATGTAATCTCACAATCTCCTGCATGAGTTCATGGGTATCAATATATAGTACACTTTGAGGTTAAATTTTACTTTAGATTTATGCTTACCTCCATATACTTCTTTGCTAGCGTCTCGGTAGATTGGCCAACTCGAAAGGGAATAAAGTGAGCCGACTTGGTGAGTCGATCCACAATAACCCATAATGCATCGTTACCCTTCGTGCTGTGAGGAAGGACGGTCATGAAGTCCACGGTAATGTGTTGCCATTTCTATTGTGGGATTGGAAATAGTTGAAGTAGACCAGGAGTTCTGTGATGTTCATTCTTTACTTGCTGACACACCAAACACTAGGCTATACTTCTGGCTACTTCGCGCTTTATTCCATGTCACCAATAGTGTTGCCATAGATCTTTGTACATTTTGTTACCACCAGAATGTACTTAGTACGGAGAGCTGTGAGTTTCTTCCATCAACTCTTCCTGAACAAGACTGATCGCACGCTTTTGGCGTGTCGGATGTTCAAAGTTCTAAAGTTATAACCGCAATCAGGACGGTGTCGCTTTGCAGCTAGCCGGTTGAGCACGGGTCGATCCACAGGGAGATGGTTGTACGTCCGTTCGATTTGTAGACGAGTCAATAAAGAATGTGTATATGTTTGTTCAGTTCTATCCTAAGTGTTCGTATTTATATTCAAATAAGCTTGTTAAGGTTATGGTCGGTTAGTAGAGTTAGGATTAGTCTTATACTTATCTTTTGCCATCCTTAAGACGATATTGGGATAATCGAAAGTAGCGGGAATTAGGAGGACATAGAAATGGCATTTGCGAGTTTAATCAAGCTTTCCAACGCTAAATCCATTCCTAGTGCCCCTTGTCCGTCTGCTAAATACGCTTATTTCCAACCCTCGGCCAAACACCCGCAACCATGTATCCAATTAAGTCACAACTACATGTCACATTGTAGCGCGCTTAAAGGACTTCTCGACTTAGGTCGCGGCTATATGTCACGTATAGCGCGCCTAAGCGAGGGGGTTGCGTTTGTTTGGTCAGGGTTCGTTTCAAGATGTTTGGCGAAGAGAAGCACAAGGGATTTCTCTGTCCCTCATACCACCTTCCTTAGCCTTAACAAGAGGGAAATTATTCACACATCATAAAAGAAAAGAAAACAAAATAAGAAGGAAGAAAAGAGAAAAAATACGGTTTTACAAATAAAGCAAGCTAACTCTTGGGTCCTCACCTTAGCAAGGAACTCCGTTAAGTATCATCGCTTGAAAATATGGATAAAAGAAGAAATGAGAAGAGCAAGAAAGGAAATAACAACAACTAGTTAACAACAAATAATAAACTTACACTAGAAATTAAATTGCAATGCAATGAAATAAAAATACAAGATAAGAAAAATGACCCTCATCTTCGTTTCATCATCCACTCAATGCTCTCACTACATTTTAATGGAGGAAGACATGAAGAAGAAGAAGAAGCTAAACTAAATCCTAACAAAAAGAGATGGAAAAGAAGACATGAAGAAGACCCTTGGCTTGGCACAAAACTAGGCTATTTATAGGCTACGTGCTGAAACCCTAGGGCAACATTCTGGCCCCAAATGAAATGACAAAACTACCCACAAAATTTGGTCAGATGATGTCACTAAACGGCGGCGGATCCTCCGCGAAAACCCACATTTGGCGGCGGTTCCGCCGCGGTTTTGTGGAATTGGAGTCTCGTTTTTTCTGTGTTTCTTTGTGTTGCTATCCTCTGTTGTTCTACATGTTCCAAATGTAGGGTTCCTAGGCACACTATAGAGGTCTCACAAGGCATCAACCATGCCAATTTCAAAAAATTATGGTGCCGAGAAACCCTAATACGGATCGTAGACTAGAATTCTAGGCGAAAAACAAATCTAGTTAACACTTTAACTAAAGGAGAGAGACTACAACCTTTGTAGATCTGTTTCTCCACTTCCTAAGCTCCACGTAGGCGTCCTCTCGCTGTCCTAGTTGGATCTCGAACTCTCGCATCGGCTTCATCGAAGAAATGAGCGGAATAGGTCGTCAGCTTCGTGCCAAAGATGATCTACGTCGAGGTTGCACAAGTTCAAGCTCCAACTTCACCAAGTTGAGAAACTTGTGAAGAAAACACCCAAAACAACTTGGCAAGAGGTAGAGGGTGAAGAAATAGGAGGTGGGTTCACTTTAGAATTGGATTTCTCACTTTGGAACTCAAGATGCCATTGATGGCATCAAGCTTTTTCTCTTGAAGATGAAGAAGAAGAAGTAGATAGAATATCATAAGTGTGTTATAAAAAGAATAATAAAATCAATACCTATCATCTTCTAACCTTGGTTAAGTGTAGAGAATAAACCATGGTCAAATGAGAATGGTTAGGGTTAAGGATGATGACAAAATGGTCACTTTAGTCAAAGCTTCATGAAGCTTCATCAAGCTTCATGAAAGAAACCATTTTGTTATCATTTATTTATTTATCAAAAAGAATAGATAAATAAATAAATAAATAAATAAAAACCCTAACTATTATCATAACCATGGTTTAAGTCTTAACACAAAACCAAACTACATGCATCATCAAACATGACACATAGTAGTGCACAAAAGTATATCACATATACAACTTGTGAACTACAAGTGAGAAAATCCTATTAAAGTGAACCAATACCAGTTAATGCAAAGTAATATATCAAATATATAATTATACATTAAATCATTAAATCAACACTTGATTCAATGATCCGGTCATGTCGCACATAACCGACTAGTATCCAATGTATCGACTTATCGAATCAATCTACGATTCGATAACTAGGTTATATCATATATAACCAATCGAAACATTCATCGCGAGAATGAAATGCGGTATCACATACACGCATTATTCTCGGTCCCGCACATATCTCATATGCGCTCCTATTTCGTTTCGCTTGAGCCAGGAAACCTCTGTGTAGGACTCTAAAGACTCGTCAATACGCCGGTAGCAGATGATGATCATATCAAGCATCCACAAGCCGCAAGCGGTCTGCTAAACGTAACGGCCATTCGGGTATTGAGCGATCAGAAGATCGACGAGCTAGCCCGCTCACACTCCTGTGAATCCAACCAGTAACACTTACCGTACAGTCCGGTCTGTTCGTCTGATATGTCGCATATCAAGTCTAGGGGTGGTATACGTCAGACCCTAATAACCGATAAGTCATGCCGATGCGAGGCTCATAACGGGTCGAGAAACTACTGGTAACACTTACCAGCAAATCTCTGATCAGCCCTGGCCAGGGACTTCCCTGTTACGGCCAATCGAGCACTGCGCAACATCAACCCCCAATACCGGGAGAGACGAAACCCCTCCTATCGCTCGTTGCCTCTATGTGACTCGGGACTGTACCCAAAGACCACCGTTTTGCACGCCCTCATGGAAGTGGTAAGGTGGAGATCAAAGCACAGTGGGAATCACACAAGACTCTATGACGATCTCGGGTCTACAGATTAACCTGTACAAGTGTCACCTGAGAACTGCCATCTGACGTGAGGTATGATACCATCTGGGAGTTCTCGGCGAGTCCGTCCAGTGTACCCAGTCTCCACTGAGCACCCGTATACCATCTCTGATGTCAAACACCAATGGATATGGGATCATCCATCGCCCATCTCATGGGTCGAGAAGCGTATACGCTAGTCTACACTGGTATATCGATGCCCTGTCTCGATACACCCACGACTAGGGATCTTGAAAGATGTACTTATGGACTACCATGTCCCCACTAGTATGATCTGCATCATAGTCCAGGTAGTCAAGTACACATCCTAAGGGCTTTACCAACATATAACTATAAGACAGCTTAAAGAGACTAGTGTACATGTTAAGATAAAGAGCAACCAAATAGCATACTATCATATCGAGCAAGAAAGTCATCTTTATATATGTCCAAGCATCCAATATAATATACATCTTCTGTACAACACTGGCCTCTAGGGCATACATACAACTAACAATCTCCCACTTGCACTAGGGCCAGATGCTGTAGTATCGCATACCAAGCATCCCGAAGAGTCTCTCAAACTGTATCTGGGGAATGGCCTTCGTGAGTGGATCCGCCGTGTTGTCCTTCGTGTCAACCCTCCTGACCTCGATCTCCCGGCGATCAACTATCTCCCGGATCAGGTGATACCGCCTCAGAATATGCCTGGATCGCTGATGGGACCTAGGTTCCTTGGCCAAAGCCACCGCTCCATTGTTATCGCAATACAAAGGTATTGGATACTCAATGGATGGAACCACTCCAAGTTCAGTAATGAACTTCTTGATCCAGACAGCCTCTTTGGCAGCATCGTTGGCAGCGATGTATTCAGCCTCCATCGTCGAGTCTGCCACGGTTTCCTGCTTGGAACTCTTCCAGCTAACCGCCCCTCCGTAAAGGGTAAAGACAAAACCCGACTGTGACTTAGAGTCGTCCTTATCACTCTGGAAGCTCGAATCGGTAAAGGACTCCACTTGGAGTTCTCCGTTACCATACACCAAGAGCATCTATTTAGTCCTTCGTAAGTACTTGAGAATGCTCTTCACAGCTGTCCAGTGACTCTCTCCAGGATCAGCTTGATACCTGCTCACTATACTTAGTGAGTATGCTACATCGGGTCTGGTACATAGCATCGCATACATGATAGAGCCTACAGCCGAAGCATAGGGTATCCCTTGCATGCGAGCTCTCTCCAAATCAGTCTTGGGAGACATCTCTTTGGAGAGAGTGACTCCAGAGATCGTGGGCAAGTTCCCACGCTTGGATTCTTCCATACTAAACCTCTTTAGTATGGTGTCAATGTACCTGGATTGGGACAATCCCAATATCCGTTTGGATCTATCTCTATAGATCCTGATTCCCAATATGCAGGAGGCATCATCAAGATCTTTCATCGAGAATCTTTGTGATAAGAAGAGCTTGACCGAATGCAGCATAGGAATATCATTTCCTATCAAGAGTATGTCATCCACGTACAATACGAGGAAGACAACCTTACTCTCTGCTACCTTCCTGTAGATACAAGGTTCATCTGGGTTTTTGACGAAATCAAACTCTTTGATAACGACGTCAAAGCAGATGTTCCAACTCCGCGATGCTTGCTTTAATCCATAAATGGATTTAAGCAGCTTGCACACCTTGCCGCTGCTCCCACTGTCTACGAAGCCCTCTGGCTGAGTTATGTACACGCACTCTTCTAAATCACCATTTAGAAAGGCGGTCTTAACATCCATTTGCCAGATTTCGTAATAATGGTATGCAGCGATGGTAAGCATGATCCGGATGGATTTAAGCATAGCCACTGGAGAAAAGGTTTCGTCATAGTCCACACCTGGTCTTTGGCGAAAACCTTTTGCAACAAGTCTAGCTTTGAAAGTCTCCACTTTCCCATCTATACCAAGTTTTTTCTTGAAGATCCATTTGCTCCCAATTGGTTTTACCCCTTCAGGAGCAACTTCCAAAGTCCATACTTTGTTGGTGTACATGGAATCCATCTCGGACCGCATAGCATCCAGCCATTTCACTGAGACCCCACTAGTGATGGCCTGCTCGAAGCTAGTTGGGTCATCATCCTTCATGATGCAATCCTCACTGCCACCATCAATGAGAAAACCATAGTATCTCTCAGGTGGTCGAGAAACCCTACTAGATCGGTGGAGAGGCTGGGGTACGTCGGGCACCACTGAATCCTCTGGTTCTACTAAATCATCAGTTGCAGTTTGTGGTGCTGGAACCTCTTCCAGTTCTACCTCTTTGCCATTAATTTCTTTTGCAAGAAATTCCCTTTCCAAAAAGGTGGCATGTTGAACAACAAACACTCTTTGTTCCTCAGCTTGGTAGAAAAAATATCCTTGAGAATTCTTAGGATATCCCACAAACTTGCAAAGGACTGATCGTGCCTCGAGTTTGTCCGGATTTTGCTTTTTGACATAGGCCGGACAACCCCATATCTTAATTCGTTTAAAATATGGTCTCTTCTCACTCCATATCTCATATGGTGTGGTAGGTACAGATTTAGACGGAACCAGATTTAATAGGTATATGGCTGTCTCAAGCGCATATCCCCAAAAGGAAATAGGTAACTCAGCATTGCTCATCATTGAACGCACCATATCTAATAGGGTGCGATTCCTTCGTTCCGATACACCGTTGTGCTGTGGTGTATAAGGAGGAGTAAGCTGAGAGAGAATCCCATTCTCTTTTAGATAATCCAGGAATTCACTGCTTAAGTATTCACCTTCTCGATCAGATCGAAGAATCTTAATACTTTTGCCCGTTTGGTTCTCTACCTCGTGCTTATATTTTTTGAATTTCTCAAAAACTTCAGAATTGTGTTTCAACAGGAACACATGCCCGTATCTAGAGAGATCGTCAGTGAATGTAATGAAGTAGGAAGAACCATTTCTGGCGTGTGTAGACATAGGACCGCATACATCATTATGCACCAGTCCCAAGAGTTCTGTAACTCTTTCTCCGTGTCCCGTAAACGGAGTTTTGGTCATTTTTCCTTTGAGACATGAATGGCAAGTGTCATAAGATGATAATTCGAATGAATTCAAATATCCATTCTTATGCAACTTAGCCAGTCGTGTCTCATTGATATGGCCAAGTCTATAGTGCCACAAGAAGGATTCGTTCATTTCTGAGCTTTTCCTCTTGTGTGTGTTTTGTATATTGAAGACTGTATTTTGATTGAGAATGAATATGCCATTATGTAGCGAGCCTGATGCAATCAACTTTTGATCTAGGAATATGTTCATAACATTATCCTTTACTACAAAATTATATCCTTCTTTACTTAATAAAGAAACTGATATAATGTTGCACATCATGTTCGGTATATAATAGCACTCATTCAGGACTAGTGTATCACCATTTGGTAATACCAAGTGATATATGCCAGCTGCTTTGGCTGCAACATTTGCCCCATTCCCTACTTGAACGGAATGATCACCTTTTCCCAGTTCTCTACCTTTTCGTAGCCCATGTAACTGCTTACATATATGGGATCCTGATCCGGTATCTAATACCCAGGACGTAGGGTGAACTGAGAAACAGTTCTCAATAACAAACACACCCGAAGAAGGTGCATTATCATGCACGTTCTCCGTTTGGGCGGCGTGAGAATCTAGATATTCTCCTGTTTCCTGTTTAGTCTTATAACATTTATAAGATAGAACGGGTCCAACGTTCCCCTGCACAGTATAACATGCGGGTTCGGTCAATACATCCATATTATTATCTTGATTAAGGCATGAAATGGTCGCTACCTGGAGAGAGAGAGAAGAAAAACACTTTAGCGTATGCTCTTGCAAGATCAGATTGGTTATTATCTTATCTAATCAGGATGGATCCCACTGATTTTTATCAAATCTTCCTTCAAACCCTAAAAGGAAAGACTAACCGGGATTAATTACACCCTACAACTTCGTCGATCTTTCAGCCAGGCCAGTGTCGGTACTTTGAGGGAGGTCCCCTGTGCTTTCGCACGAACCTAATTAATGTAAACCTCGTTTTCCCAGAGGCGTAACCTCGTTAACACCTTTCTAGACACCTACTTGATCGGCTAATTGTAATGTGTAAAACTCTCCCAGGAGTAACTCTTACTCGCAGTGGGTATCGGAATCCAACTATCTCATAGAAGGTATGCAATCTCATTGCAAATTTCAACACTTGAAATTCCCGATAATGCTTTTGCCCCTAGCGATCTATGACCTTGACTAAGTCAACAAACCATAAATCGCAAGTTAAGTTCAACCCGTACATTTCCCGATTGAATTAAACCCACCCGTACGACCCTTGACTGAGTCAATAAGGCCGTGCGAATGCTCTAATCCAATCACATCTCATGTTGTTACAGATAAACATAATTTAGCTACCATACACTATGCCTTGACTAAGTCAACAAACATAGCACGAATACTAAATAATATCTATCTGAAATGACGGAGGGCTACGTGGGTTCTTTCAGAAAAAACCATGAGCGTAATGAACTTGATATCGTTGTAGAATCAAATGAAGTTTTGAAATGGAGTGATTTTGAGGCTTTTCTAGTTTTGCTAAAAGGGTCACTCCCGGTGAAGGGATCGTCGGCCCTTTCCTCGTCGAATGAGGTGCAGGATATATCATATACATCACTATGCAAAGCAGAAACTATAGAAGCAGTCAAAAGCAAACCGAGTGTGTAGCATCTGCCAGTTATTGGTAAAGGAGTCACTCCCGGTGAAGGGATCTCGGTCCTTTCCTCATCGAATAAGGTGCAGGATATATCACATATACCGCTATGCAAAGCAAGAACTGTAGCTACCTGTTTTGTTAAAAATTTGATTCTACAACATCTTAGGTTTCTTTTCTTTCATTAATCACATTAATGAAGTCCCATCATTTAAATACCTAAACATCACAGATAAATACGACGTACACTTATGCCATCCGCATTCGCCTCGATGTCCCCTCGTGCACCGTTAGGTTAGGTAACTAACGACAGAGCAGGGCAGGGCTAGTGCGGGTGCAAAACATAAGTAACGTCTATATAATATATCATATATACTATATACTGTATCCATCACAGAACATCACATGATCACATCACAGATATCGCAGCAGAAGAAACATATGAAATATTGGATATACTAGGACGTCCGTGTTTTCAATACGAGCCAGTATAAAACACGGATTCCACGGTCGTGATGAATAGCCAATCCCATACCCCTAGACCCCTACGAGAGCGGCAAGCAATCCTGCCAATTCTGGGGTTAGGAGACCCGGACTCGACTCCTCGAGTTGGTCTCCCACTGAACCCCAGAACCCGGTTACTTGTGCTCTCCTCCTTGGGTCTATCCTAATGCGGAAAAGTAAATAATATATAAAAGGTGACGACTTCCGCAACCTGGAAGTGCCCCAATAAAAGAATATTACATACAAGTTTTTACATGAATGAAAATGAAAAACACTCATCTCACATAAAAAACCCCGACTATTCAAACACGACAATCCAATATAACATATCCAGCAACACATAACATCACATGTCATCAACGTAAGTAAATATGCGCATCCCAATTGTCGTTGACCTATAGCAACGACCGGCGATATCACATATTACACTTACGGTCACAGAAAAGAAAGTGTAAAACTGCAACAATTGGAATCCGCAACCTCTTTAGACATCGCATGCCTAATCAAAATGAAATACTTAGACATCACATGCCAAACAGTTATAAACCCCGCATTTTAGTCTCATTATCGAAAACTCTTTTCAATATCAAATGAAACTAAACCGCTAGATTTATATCATTCATTCAGTTATCTCATAACTGTTTGTGAATTCCAATTATTGTATCCTATTCCAGATAAATAGAAAATATTAAACTTTCCGATCGAACATTCGAACACCCAAGTTTTCCCGAAACCGTCCAACACATGAAATAGGTTCAAAGACATTCACTTCATGCCTCAGTACCAACGGTCCAGCCGTAGAAGGGTCAAGCCAACGCCTCACATGTGGCACGCCGTACTGCCCCAAACCCTAAGGTTCAAAGGGCAGTTCAAGACGGTCACATAATCGAGTTAAGATTTGTTGTCTTCTAGAGGGACCATCGCGTTACTTGCAATACTCAGAACGTCATTAAACTACGGAAAAGTCCAACAATTGGAAATTTCCCAGCAGGGGAAAGATTGGGTATTTGTATCCGGTCGAAACTTTTAACATATTCCAAATTTATCCGGAAACCCAAATAGACAAAGTTAAATAATCCGATTGATTCATCGAATCCCCAAAACAACCCCAGAAAATTCAACCCTTGAAAGCAGATTAAAACTTCCCAGAGAACAGAGGAAACAATACGGGCATTACTGTATCAAAACGAATCCCTAACCAGTACAAACGGCCGCGGAACCGCCGCAATAGGAGGCTATTGCCGCGGTTCCGCGGCGCTATAGTGGATTTAGGGTTTCGTTTTCTGCAATAACCCTTATAATTTCCTGCTCTATTTTCTGCGAATTTTTAATTCTGAAAAATCCCTGTTTTTAGAAAAAGTCCAGAGAGCAATATTGATTTTAGGGTTTCGGTTCGATCGGACTTCAAACTCCGTCTGGACTTTGCCTAAGGCTCTAGCTAGGCTCTGATACCTCTGTAGGGTTCTTAGGCACACTATAGAGGTCTCACAAGGCATCAACCATGCCAATTTCAAAAAATTATGGTGCTGAGAAACCCTAATACGGATCGTAGACTAGAATTCTAGGAGAAAAACAAATCTAGTTAACACTTTAACTAAAGCAGAGAGACTATAACCTTTGTAGATCCGTTTCTCCACTTCCTAAGCTCCACGTAGGCGTCCTCTCGCTGTCCTAGTTGGATCTCGGACTCTCGCATCGGCTTCATCGAAGAAATGAGCGGAATAGGTCGTCGACTTCGTGCCGAAGATGATCTACGTCGAGGTTGCACAAGTTCAAGCTCCAACTTCACCAAGTTGAGAAACTTGTGAAGAAAACACCCAAAACAACTTGGCAAGAGGTATAGGGTGAAGAAATAGGAGGTGGGTTCACTTTAGAATTGGATTTCTCACTTTGGAACTCAAGATGCCATTGATGGCATCAAGTTTTTTCTCTTGAAGATGAAGAAGAAGAAGTAGATAGAATATCATAAGTGTGTTATAAAAAGAATAATAAAATCAATACTTATCATCTTCTAACCTTGGTTAAGTGTAGAGAATAAACCATGGTCAAATGAGAATGGTTAGGGTTAAGGATGATGACAAAATGGTCACTTTAGTCAAAGCTTCATCAAGCTTCATGAAAGAAACCATTTTGTTATCATTTATTTATTTATTAAAAAGAATAGATAAATAAATAAATAAATAAATAAAAACCCTAACTATTTTCATAACCATGGTTTAAGTCTTAACACAAAACCAAACTACATGCATCATCAAACATGACACATAGTAGTGCAACTTGTGAACTACAAGTGAGAAAATCCTATTAAAGTGAACCAATACCAGTTAATGCAAAGTAATATATCAAATATATAATTATACATTAAATCATTAAATCAACACTTGATTCAATGATCCGGTCATGTCGCACATAACCGACTAGTATCCAATGTATCGACTTATCGAATCAATCTACGATTCGATAACTAGGTTATATCGTATATAACCAATCGAAACATTCATCGCGAGAATGAAATGCGGTATCACATACACGCATTATTCTCGGTCCCGCACATATCTCATATGCGCTCCTATTTCGTTTCGTTTGAGCCAGGAAACCTCTGTGTAGGACTCTAAAGACTCGTCAATACGCCGGCAGCAGATGATGATCATATCAAGCATCCACAAGCCGCAAGTGGTCTGCTAAACGTAACAGCCATCCGGGTATTGAGCGATCAGAAGATCGACGAGCTAGCCCGCTCACACTCCTGTGAATCCAACCAGTAACACTTACCGTACAGTCCGGTCTGTTCGTCTGATATGTCGCATATCAAGTCTAGGGGTGGTATACGTCAGACCCCAATAACCGATAAGTCGTGCCGATGCGAGGCTCATAACGGGTCGAGAAACTACTGGTAACACTTACCAGCAAATCTCTGATCAGCCCTGGCCAGGGACTTCCCTGTTACGGCCAATCGAGCACTGCGCAACATCAACCCCCAATACCGGGAGAGACGAAACCCCTCCTATCGCTCGTTGCCTCCATGTGACTCGGGACTGTACCCTAAGACCACCGTTTTGCACGCCCTCATGGAAGTGGTAAGGTGGAGATCAAAGCACAGTGGGAATCACACAAGACTCTATGACGATCTCGGGTCTACAGATTAACCTGTACAAGTGTCACCTGAGAACTGCCATCTGACGTGAGGTATAATACCATCTGGGAGTTCTCGGCGAGTCCGTCCAGTGTACCCAGTCTCCACTGAGCACCCGTATACCATCTCTGATGTCAAACACCAATGGATATGGGATCATCCATCGCCCATCTCATGGGTCGAGAAGCGTATACGCTAGTCTACACTGGTATATCGATGCCCTGTCTCGATACACCCACGACTAGGGACCTTGAAGGATGTACTTATGGACTACCATGTCCCCACTAGTATGATCTGCATCATAGTCCAGGTAGTCAAGTACACATCCTAAGGGCTTTACCAACATGTAACTATAAGACAGCTTAAAGAGACTAGTGTACATGTTAAGATAAAGAGCAACCAAATAGCATACTATCATATCGAGTAAGAAAGTCATCTTTATATATGTCCAAGCATCCAATATAATATACATCATCTGTACAATACTGGCCTCTAGGGCATACATACAACTAACACCAAATTGCAAATTGCTTCAACAATTTCTTTAGATCTGCAACAGTCCAAAATGGCATCTAGAATAATACTTTTGACATTTTCTTCCTCAAGCTCCGCGCACCCATTGATTCTTGTGCTGCCCCTCTTGTGCTTTGTACTTGTCCCAGACACGAATGACCACTGTAATTTGTCTTTTCTCTGGAACTGGTACGCGGCACTGGACGAATACGGATGATCGGAACCCAGCTTTTATCTGCTGGCAACAGATGTTCTGTATTTTGGCGTAACAGTGGAGATTTTGTATCATTTGCGTTATTTTGGACTAGGAACCTGTAGACTGTAAATATATAGCAAATACGGATTAAAAGTACCTACCTATAAACAAACGAGCATAAGAATGGGCGGTATTAAATGTAATATTCTAGTGTTAACAAATACCCCCAAACTTAACTTTTGCTCGTCCCGAGCAAAACCAATTATTCACAAAAAGTCCTAACCTCACTTTCGCAGGGAACGCGATTGCACTGAGCTTGTGCAACAAGCTGTTAAACCTCTAGATGTCCCTAGTAGGAGGAGTGTTGTCTTCTGAGGGTTTTCAGCGGATTACACCCATAAAATCCCATCAAGCTAGTGTCATAAGTGAACATCGATTCTTCTCCTACAGTTTAGTATCTACGTTAGAAACTCTATCATCCTAAGTTAGAAATATCCAACCCTTATGTTTCACACCTTCTATCTGTTTAACCTTAGATCCTATACGTTCCAAAAAAGTTTAGAAAGATATTGGTATCTCCTGAGTTTTCCTTCTAAAGCGTGTGGTCTCAAATCAGGGATTTTTATCAACTTTACAGAAAACATAAGTCTTATCCTTTTTTTCTATCTTTTATCCAAACATCGATTGTATACCCCTACGTGTGTGTATATTTGCACCCCTACACTCAAGAATTCAATTCAAGCTATAATACCCTTGCCCTAATACCTAATACTACTTCTTTTCATTAAGGATGGACGGATTTGCTCACACACCTTTCATGCGACTATTAATGCTTCTTGAGGCACTAACGACCGATTACTGAATGTGTGAACTTTAAAGCGTAAATAGCAGTTTCCAGGTCTTGACTTTATTCTATTTTTCTTTTTCTTTTTTTTTCTTCTTCAAGACCGGATATATTTTTTAATAATGCTCTTTTGGTGTTTAGCTTTAAATACCGTTTTTTCTTTCATAGTAGGTTTTCAGGCAAGAGTATTTCTAGGTATCCTCTACTATCCCAAATTTCAAGGTGCGTGTAAGTGCTGTTGTAGGGTATATACTTTCTAAATTTGAACTCAAGAATAGAAACTATTTTTCAGACTTATCCTTCAGTAAAGCTTCAATACTTTCCCCTCATCTTGACTTAACTCAAGATCTGAACTCAAGATTACCTACTTCTAAAAAATACTGTAAGGACGTATAATCACCAAGTTTAAACAGAATGAGGGTTATTTTTAGGATTTTCAATTTCTAAGCCTAGAATTTAGTTATTTCTAACATATCAACTAAACTTTCAGAATAAAAATCTACGTTACCCTATTAGCTAACTTGATGACAAAGTTTTTATATTTTTTGGAAATTTTTTTGATTTTTATGGGTTTTTAATAAGGTATGCAAATGCAAAATATACAAATGAATGCAAAGGAAGAAAGCTTACCGAGCACACCCCCAAACTTAAACTTGACAGTGCCCTCACTGTCAGGCTACACCAAGAGGGTCAAAATTGTCGGCGCTCTCCAAAAGAAAATTTTATACAAAATAAAATAAAAAAGAAAACCAAAAATATATACGCAAAAAGGTTCCCCCCAAACTTAAGTGAAAACAGTGATTCCACTGTTTAGCGTTGAAGTTCAGGATCAGGGGGGAAAGAACAGTATCAAGCTATACAAGGCCTTACACAAGCCAAAAGTGAGCATCAACCATTCAAATATTTTATCTCTATAATGTGCTGGTTGGTGAAAGAATACGGAGAGGTAAGAAATGGAGAATACGCGAGACCGTATGGAGATACAAGCGAGATACGGTCTCGGTATATGAGAAGAAGAATGGCGGAAGGGAGAAAGAAGTGGAATACGAACTTGAGGGTGGAAATGGATTGAATAAATTAGTGCAATCTGTAATGATCGATGTGAAAAGATGGATTGTACTAATCTATCAATATGGCGAGAAATTGGGTCAAATCCCTCAAGATTCGTGAGAAACCATGGGTACGCCGAACTTGGTAAACCATACACAGGAAGTGAAAATGATATGGTTTCTTGCAAGGTCGGAACGATGGAAAGGCTGGAGGGAAGTGATTGAGGAAGGGTATCAGGTAAAGGTTCAGGAGGGTGTACACAATCAATGACAGGGACAGGATGAATTGGAAAATCCGACCCATCAAGCAAAACCGGTTCATCCTCAAAAATATCCTCAAAATTTTCCTCAAGATTCAGCACATCCATGCATTTATCCTCAAAATCCAGACGCATATGGGGTTCGGGAAAAACATTTAATGATTCGGGATGATGAATTGGAGAGAAAAACTCAGCCAAATCTATGGGTTCATCATCCAAAGTATTCCCAGCATCAATATCCTCAATCAAGTGAAAATCTATATTCTCAGACACCTCAACAAAAGCATGGATATCAATCAATTCAGGTTCTAGAATGGAGGTGTAGAGGTCAAAAGGATTGGGTGTGGTTTCACTCGAAAGGGACCCTTCACAATCGGGCAAATCAAAAACTACAAAGTCACACAACTCATTATCTGTTCTATCTTTAATCAATGAATCGTTTAGAACACTAGATAGACATTCAAAAGCGGAGTTATGGGATTCAAGTTGAAATAGGTAGGCTTGATTCGGAAAGGGGTACAGCTCACTCTCTCTACTCAAATTCTCAACCTGTCCTACCGCCTCTTCATACATTGGAAAATTTGGAGCTAGTTGAAAACTAGCTACCGGGTCACTAGGTTATATGAGGGCGGCTATGGACGCATTCAAATCCATCATCTGTTGGTACGACGCTACCCTAAAGTCTTCCAATGACTGTTCCAGACTAAACATGGGTTGTGAAGGGGTTTCAGAAAAAGATTCAAAGTTGTTTGGATACTGAAAATTCCCAAATGGCGGTTCAGAAGCAATGTCTAAGGAAGGTGCATAAGTCGGGTAGGACTGGTAGGAATTGAATGACTGGACAGGAGCAGGATCAACATTTGGATAAGAAGGCGAATGGAATTGTTGATCCCAAGAATCTGTAGTGGTGAAAGGAGTGAAAGATCGGCTACGGGATTGTTCAATAGGTTCAGCGATGGACAAAGGACGACTTGCAAAAGGGGTATCAACATAAGAGAGTGGGAGAGGTTGAAAAGGTTGATACAAAGTAGATTGCGGAGGGCAAGTGTTTGTCCTAGACGCGTCTATGCGATCTTTCAATGAAATTTTAGGCATAGAGAGGTCGTTCGAAATTCGACCAAAGCAAGAACCGTAAGAAGTGATGTCTGGTTGTGGATACCAAAGTTCGGCAAGAGTTTTTCTAGGTAGGGTACCCATGATATGAAGAGAGAAAGAAAGAAAGGAAGAGAAAAGGAGGGAAAAAGAATGTGGATTTTTTTTATTAAAAGAAAAAAAATGTTTGTTTCTGGAGTTTTGAAAATTGTTTGTTTGAAAGAATACGAAATTATGGGACTAAAATTTACAAGTACAATCACAATCACAATATGCACAAACACACCTAGAGCTAGGGTCTTTAAAGTCCAACTAGACCTCTCCTAGACTTCCAAGCGACAAGTTGCAGGATAACTCTCGAATCGCCTCTTCACTGCCAATTGTGTCCAGGTAAGCACAAGTGAGGTAAGGAGGGTTCCGCTCACGAATCACCAAGAGACGGGCCTTTTAAAATTACCTCCTCACTTGTCTAGCCTAGGCACCACAAAATCAAGTTTAGATAAATGACCGATTCCCCGCAACCTTCACTTGTCCTAATTGAGCGCGACAGTCCTTATAGGTTTGGTCTAGATATTTTTTATTAGCTCAAGGTAATGCGTATGCAATTAGTGATTTGTGGGGTCTTAGAAAGGGTGATGAAATCCCTGCCCAATCTGAATTGGTGTTATAGCCCTTTAATGTCTGTATTAATATATGCAAAGCGGTAAACAAACAAAATCTAAAACAACAAAAATTTATTTGGCGGCTGTACAATTCTGTGCAAAGATACCTATAGAAAATACAGTATAGTGGAATTCAGAGAGGGAATTAGAGGAAAGAGAAAGGGCAGAAAAAATTTGGGGCTCAGAAGCCTCAATATGACCGCAGAACCGCCGCCGAATCCCCTCTTTGACCGCGGTTTCGCAGTCAAACAGTTGTATTGGGGTTTGAAACTTTGGTCAATACACGTGCCCTTCTCTGTACACCCTAATAAAAACCTCTGTTTCTTGATTGGATTACTGTACTTGCTCCAGATTAGCCTACACACTTGCACACAAAAATTATCAAAAATAACAAAAAGATTTTATTTTATATATATATACAAAAAGAATATTAACCCGAATAATAAGAAAGAAAATACGTTACCGTCTCCCCGGCAACGGCGCCATTTGATCGCACGCTTTTGACGTGTCGAATGTTCAAAGTTCTAAAGTTATAACCGCGATCAGGACGGTGTCGCTTTGCAGCTAGCCGGTTGAGCACGGGTCGATCCACAGGGAGATGGTTGTATGTCCGTTCGAGTTGTAGACGAGTCAATAAAGAATGTGTATATGTTTGTTCAGTTCTATCCTAAGTGTTCGTATTTATGTTCAAATAAGCTTGTTAAGGTTAAGGTCGGTTAGTAGAGTTAGGATTAGTCTTGTGCTTATCTTTTACCATCCTTAAGACGATGTTGGGATAATCGAAAGTAGCGGGGATTAGGAGGATATAGGAATGGCATTTGCGAGTTTAAGCAAGCTCTCCAACGCTAAATCCATTCCTAGTGCCCCTTGTTCGTCCGCTAAATACGCTTATTTCCAACCCTCGGCCAAACACCCGCAACCATGTATCCAATTAAGTCACAACTACATGTCACGTTGTAGTGCGCTTAAAGAACTTCTTGACTTAGGTCACGGTTACATGTCACGTATAGCGCACCTAAGCGAGGGGGTGGCGTTTGTTTGGTCGGGGTTCGTTTCAAGATGTTTGGCGAAGAGAAGCACAAGAGATTTCTCCGTCCCTCATACCACCTTCCTTAGCCTTAACAAGAGGGAAATTATTCACACATCATAAAAGAAAATAAAACAAAACAAGAAGGAAGAAAAGAGAAAAAATACGGTTTTACAAATTAAGCAAGCTAACTCTTGGGTCCTCACCTTAGCAAGGAACTTCGTCAAGTATCATCACTTGAAAATACGGATAAAAGAAGAAATGAAAAGAGCAAGAAAGGAAATAACAACAACTAGTTAACAACAAATAATAAAGTTACACTAGAAATTAAATTACAATGCAATGAAATAAAAATACAAGATAAGAAAAATAACCCTCATCTTCATTTCATCATCCACTCAATGCTTTCACTACATTTTAATAGAGGAAGACATGAAGAAGAAGAAGAAGCCAAACTAAATCCTAACAAAAAGAGATGGAAAAGAAGACATGAAGAAGACCCTTGGCTTGGCACAAAACTGGGCTATTTATAGGCTGCATGCTGAAACCCTAGGGCAACATTCTGGCCCCAAATGAAATGATAAAACTACCCCCAAAATTTGGTCAGATGATGTCACTAAACGGCGGCGGATCCGCCGTGAAAACCCACATTTGGCGGCAGTTCCGCCGCGGTTTTGTGGAATTGGAGTCTCGTTTTTTCTGTGTTTCTTTGTGTTGCTATTCTCTGTTGTTCTAAATGTTCCAAATTACAAATTGCTTCAACAATTTCTTCAGATCTGCAACAGTCCAAAATGGCATCTAGAATAATACTTTTGACCTTTTCTCCCTCGAGCTCCGTGCACCCATTGATTCTTGTGCTGCCCCTCTTGTGCTTTGTGCTTGTCCCAGACACGAATGACCACTGTTATTTGTCTTGTCTCTGGAACTAGTACGCGGCACTGAACGGATACGGATGATCGGAACCCGGCTTTTTTCTGCTAGCAACAGATGTTCTGTATTTTGGCGTAACAGTGGAGATTTTGTATCATTTGCGTTATTTTGGACTAGGAACCTGTAGACTGTAAATATGTAGCAAACACGGATTAAAAGCACCTACCTATAAACAAACGAGTATAAGAATGGGCGGTATTAAATGTAATATTCTAGTGTGAACAAGGACCTTGTGGTACACACAATCGACTTCCGTATCTCAAAGATCCGTCTTCGTGAATGATGAAGTCTGTTCGAAATCCACTTTCTACCTGTTCTCGGATCTTTTGCAGCCTGGCATCACTTGCTTGAGCTTCCTTGATCTGATTGACAATAGTAGACTGAACTTGTAAGTTCATCAAATACGAAGCATTATCTGGCATAACTACTTCGATCTCTATCCCGTTAAATTCCTGTTGTAACTTCCACTGTGCGGTGAGATTCATTGATAGTGGCTAGCGACTAAGTGCATCAGGAACTACATTCACCTTCCCTGGATGATATTGTAGATTGATGTCGAAATCCGCCATGAGTTCTAGCCATTTTTTTTGCCGCATATTCAATTCCTTCTGAGTTAATACATACTTCAGACTCTTGTGGTCAGTGTATATATCCATTCATTCTCCGAGAAGATAGTGGCGCCAAATCTTAAGTGCAATGATAACGGCTGCCAACTCCAGATCATGTGTTGGATAGTTGCGCTCATGTACTTTTAGCTGTCTTGACGCAAAAGCCACAACATTTCCATGCTGATGTATAACACATCCTAATCCCTTACTGGATACATCGCAATGCATAAGAAACCTTCCAGATTGGTTCGGTATTACGAGAATAGGAGCTGAAGTTAACCTCGACTTGAGTTCTACAAAGCTTGTTCACATGCTTCTGACCATACGAATACTTCATCTTTACGTGTGAGCTTGGTCAGGGGTGCTGCAATCTTCGAAAAACCTTCAATGAATCTTTGGTTGTATCCTGCTAATCCTAAGAAACTTCGAATATTCTTCACCGTCTTTGGTGTCGGCCATTCGCTGACAGCTGACACCTTAGCTGGATCTACTGAAATTCCTCCTCCTGAAACAATATGTCCGAGAAATCCGACTTGATCTAGCCAAAATTCACACTTGCTGTACTTGGCATAGAGTTGATGTTGTTGCAATGTCTCCAGGATAATCCGTAAATGCTCGACGCATTCTTTCTAATCCTTTGAATACACCAGGATGTCGTCAATGAAAATACAACTAACCTGTCTATGTACTCTCGGAAAACTTGGTTCATCAGATTCATGAAGATAGCTGGTTCATGGTCACTCCAAATGGCATTACCAGATATTCATAATGACCATAGCGAGTCCTGCATGCCGTCTTCGGAATATCAGACTCTTTGACTTTCACCTGATGATAACCCGAACGAAAATCTAGCTTTAAGAAAATACAAGACCCAATTAGTTGATTGAACAGATCGTCGATGCGCGGTAGTGGATACTTGTTCTTTAGCGTCCCTTCGTTCAGAGCTCGGTAGTCTACACACATTCTATATGAACCTTCTTTCTTCTTCATAAGCAAAACTGGAGATCCCCAATTTGAAGTACTGGGACGAATCCAACCTTTCTTCAGGAGTTCGTCCAACTAAATACAGATCTCCTTCAATCCTTCTGGACTTAACCGGTACGGAGCTTTGATCACCGGTTGCGCACCAGGTAGTAAATCAATGCTGAATTCAAGAGCTCGATCGGGAGGCAAACCTGTTATATTTTCAGGGAATACATCCTGGAACTCTCGAACTACCTCTGGTTTCGATTCTTCCGCTTGTAATGTTGCAATCACTGCCTTCTTTGGTTTAGCTTTGTAAGTGCTAGGTTCCAGGGTACGGTCTCCACTCTTAAAATAAAAGATCGGATGATATGGTATCTCTATCACTACCTTCCTTTGATGACAATCGATGGTAGCGAAGAAAGTTCCCAGCCAGTCCATTCCCAAGACTACATCGAAGTTCGGTATGTCCAGCACCTTGAAGTCCGCATAAAATTCTCTACTGCAGACGACCAATGGACACAAATCATATCCTATAGTTTCCTTTAGAACGCCGTTCCCTGAACTGACATTCCAGCTGGATACGAGCGGTTTAATTAGAATCGCATGAGTTCAGACGAACCGTTGCGACATAAAGAAATGTGATGCTCCAGTGTCGAAGAGTGCTAAAGCAGGTAGGGAGGCTACTAAGATTGTATCTAGGTTGTGTGGGATAGGTTTAGGTATAGGAAAAATATATTGATGTATAAGTATTGAAAAGGTTTGAAAGATTGGGAGTTACCAGTGATGACTTGGCCGGTGGCTTCGGCTTCCTCAACAGTCATTGTGAAAGCCTGACGCCGGGGTACATTCCTCCTTGCTGGAGGCACATTCCTCTGTCCCTGGGGCACTTTTCTCTGTCCTTGAGGCATGTTCCTCTATGCCTAATGGAATTTACGAGGAGGTTGTGTAGGGGTTCCACGTGGAGGTAGAGCATGTAAAGCAAGACGAGGTGCAGGAGCCTGAATAGCAGGCCGTTGCGGAACGGTGATTGCGGGTCTAGGTGTTGGAGCTGGGTTGAGACGATATGGACAAGCTCTAATGGAATGAGTGGATGCGCCATAAACTAAGCACAGGCCATTTACACGCCTGCAGTTCTTTGCCTGGTGTCCATTCCTCTTGCAATAGAAGCAAAAGTCTGTATTGGGCCGGTTAAAAGTTACTCCCGGTCTCCTGGGTGCAAAAGTCGGCCTGGAAGAGGCTCCTCCTGCCCTCTGAGTGGCAAGGCGTTCACACCGGCAGTCTGAGGTCTGCCCTTATTCTTCACGACTGCCTCATAGCGTCGGGCAGCTTTTAGAGAAAGATCATGGGTTGGGAAATCCCCTATAGCTAGTGCAGCTTGGATTTTTGGGTCCAACCCTTGCTGAAATCTTCATGCCCGGATCTCAGCAGTCGGGATAAGGTGTGCTGCGAACTTGCTAAGCATGGTAAACTCAGCATCGTATTCATCCACGGATTTGCTCCATATCGAGCCTTACTGTAAGTGGATGAACTGTTGTTCTATGTCGAAACGGGCAGTCTCAGGGAAGTATTTCATGTCGAACATATCGCGAAATGTCCTCTATTCAATTGGTTGAGCGAGTCGGCTTTCTTCAGCCTTCCACCAGATTCTGGCGTTATCTGTTAGTTGCAGCTTTGCACTCTCACCCAAGCAATCTCTGGCACTTGTGCTGCTGCCAGGTCATCTTCGATAGACTGAGCCTATTCCTTTGCCTCTAGTGGGCTCTCTTTGCCAAAGAAATGTTTCGGGTGCAGTGTCCGGAATTGTTTGACTCCGGGTGCCTCAGCCTCTGGGCAGTGCATGAGGATAACGGTCTGATGCTGCTGACCCTCCAAAAGGCTCTTGATCTCCTTAAGCAATACCGTTTGCTCGTTGATGGGAGCTGCAACGGTAGGTGGTGGTGGTAGATTAGGCGGTGGAGTGTTGCCATTTACGTTCCTGCACATGTTGTTGGGAGAATTCATGACCTTGATAGAAAAAAAAGGTTAGGATAGATTCAAGGAATTTGAAATTTAAGGAATGTATAGTTGATGATTCTTATAATTCTTGTGATATATTGCTTAGAATTCTATGCAGAACTGACCTGCATGGGTCGCCAACAAAACCTATCACACCCCGCTTCCCAGTGTACGGAGACGGTGACGTGGCAAGAACGCGACGTATTTACTCAGAAATAAATATGTTAAGCGTAGATAAGCAATATAAATGAAATGCACAAGAAATAACAAGTGATGTAAAATAAACAGCAACCTTTATTAACATTCATCTTTACATACAACTGTTTTGAAAAAGAAAAGTACAATGATATAAAACAATGCCTAAACAGTAGCATAGGAAAAGAAAAGTAAGTACAAGTAAACTAATAGTCTGGCTGTGCATCAATCTTCTCCAAATACTCCTGGCTGGGCTCGATCTCCTGAGAGTCTGGTCCTCCTGACGAACATTCCTAAGAAAGAAATAGAAAGGAATGTCGTCAGCGAACTAGCGCTCGGTAAGTCCCAAAAGAAAGAATAGAAAAGGACAAGTAGAGAGAATAGAACTGGTAATTTGTACAGGTATAAGTTTGTTATACTAACGTAGTTGTTTGTGGCTTGGTACAGAATGTATCAGTGTATACGAGAGGAGTCCAACTATCCCGTAGACTATGCTAACATGTAAGTACAAGACCCCATCAAAACCCACAGGACAACGACACGAGAATTCATGTAGGTATCTTTTCTTGTAATATATTATTTGTAACAAAAATATGTTCACAGAGTATCGTGCTATGGAAACCATGTATGTATATGAGAGGTGGGTCATTACCCCGTGAGGTTTTCTAAAGGTATGATTAGCAAAAGTACTAAAAGATGAATATATGAAGTTCATGGTATTTTAGCGTAAAAGTTAATTTAAAGTGATATTTTCATATAATTCTAGGTTACAATTTATTCTAAACATTTATAATAGTGTTAACAATATTGTGTAAAAGTTTGATGAACAATATGTAAGTAAAAGGTGAGTTTTTAGGGTTTTAGAAGATTGACATCGGTATTAGCTCTACTTACCGATGTTTGTTTTGAAAATATATCAAAGAGGAAAAAGAGAGATTGGGAGGGGCTTACGAGTTGGTTACCCTAAGCAAAGGTAGAGGAAGAGAGTGTTGAGGTTCGTGGCGTTGCCGGAAAAGCCTCGATTCCTCGCCGGAAGTTAATCGTTGGCTAACTCCACTTATACTCTTCTTATACTTAGAAAACATGAGAATTTTGGCTATAATTTTCAGAATGAGGAAGGGCTAGGATATGGGGTAGTATTTATAGTTTGTAATTAGGGTTTTGAAATTAAAATATATTAAAATGTGATAAATTGGGAAATTGAGGGGTCTCTGTTTGATTGTAGAGCAATCAAATAGTGCAGGGGAGTTAGGGGTAGGGGAAAATACTTGTGTGCAAAACCCAAGGACCATTACCTACGGTTGGACCGTCGGCGCCGATATTATTGCCTATCTCACCGATCATTTTATGTGTTGGGGTCGGTGGATTTTGGACACGTGTACTCCTCTATATTTATACTCTTTTGTCCATGTTTATTTATTCAGACTTTTCATTTTTATGTGCATTGCATGTGAAAACTTTTGGGCTTCCAAAAATTTTAAAAGAAAAAATCAGAAAAAATATAATATGACTTATGGGATTCGAACACAGTGGCAACGTGACAGCAGTGCAAGGATTTACCAATGAATTATAAGTTGTTTCTTGTTGTTCTTAAATAAAAATTAACTTTTAACTTGTACTCAGGCTTGTAAACTACTTTCTGTACATTGAACTGGAAAAATTTGTACGGTAAATTCAGAGTCGTTACACGGGCGTTGGGGGCTAGCGGATCGTGCTTCCTGCAAGTAGGCTCTAGACGCCCCTGGAAAAAAGGGGCTTAGCCCCTGGACTAGGAGTTGAACTCTCGAGTGACTTTTGGAGTTAAACTTCTAAAAAAAGAGGATCTTTTTGTTGTGTTAAACTCTTAAAAGATCTGGATTTTTGGGGTTCAACTCTTTCAAGAATTTGGATCTTGGAGTTGAACTTCTCAAAAATTGGTTTGGAGTTAAACTCCTGAAGAAAAGATTCTTGTTCGGAGTTAAACTCCCAAGTGATTTTCGGAGATGATGAAAGGGGACTCCTTTCTTCTCCCTTGACTTTGATTTTGACTTGGTCAACCGGAGTGTAATTTTTTTTGACCCCAACAAAGTGCCCCCATCAATAAATGCACACAGCGCATGTGGGTTGTGTGCATGAAATTGATGGATCTTGTTCTATATGGAGCTTGATTTTGTCGGATTCCTTTTGGACAACGTGGAGGGCATGCTGCCATTTTAGCGACGTGGACGGTTGGTGCTGCCATTTTTGTGACATGGACGGTCGGTGTTGCCATTTTTGTGACTTGGACTGTCGGTGCTTGATTTGACTTGCTCTGCTTCTTGCGGTGTCGGGGTTGAAGTTGACTTGCTCCGCTTCTTGCGGTGTCGGGATTTGATTTAACTTGCTCGCTTTTTACGGTGTCGGGATTAAAGTTGACTTGCTCCGCTTTTTGCTATGTCGGGATTGATTTGTTTCTGAGGTGGGGCTTGGTTCCACCGATAAGGTGACTGATTGACTTGTTCGATTTGATTTGTTTTGGGAGTTCCATACCCATTCGGCGGAACTTTTGGGATTAGAAGTGCTGCCTGGTGGGACGTTGATTTGATCTATTTGATTCCTATCTTGTTTGGCGTGACTTTTGAATTCGAGTGGAACTTGGCATTTGGATATTGTTTAGCATCAATATCGCTGCACTGGAATAATGCCAGGAGCAACTCATCATTTGCCCCGGGAGGACTTGGGATTTGGTTTTTGGGTCGGTATCAGCACTGCTAACACTGAAGCGTAATGCCAGGAGTGGATCATCATTTGCCTTTGGGAAAACTTAGCATTTGGGTTTCAGGTCAGCATCAGCACCGCTAATAATGAAGCGTAATGCCAGGAGCGACTCATTATTTTTCGTTGCCTGTTGGGGAGTGATGGCTTAGGAGACAGGTTTAGATCCCTATCACCTAAGGCTTTTTAATTTTATGAGCCGTTAGGGTCTCATAAAAGCATTTTCTCCCTACGAGTCGAGAGAATCTCGCAAGTGTATTTTCTTCTTAGGAATTGTGAGGATTCCTAAGTGTGTTACTCCTTTATGAGTCGTAAGAATCTCACGCGGGGATTTTCTCCTTACAAGGTCGAGAGAAGTTTGCGAGTGTATTTCATCTCTTTTCATGAGTTTGTGCCCTTTCGGGTTTTCACAAACTCGCCGGCAGTCATGCTGTTTTTACTCACGGAGCCCTTTCGGGTTTTCATCCGTGCCCGTTTTGCTTGTGGACATACCCTTTTTTTCCTTTTTTTCTCTTTTCTCTTTATTTGGGTTCATTGCCGGTAGGACTTCAGATGTAGTATCGCCGGTAGGACTTGGGAGAGACAGGGGTTCTTTTCACCCGTGGATTGTATACGGTTTTACAGGATGTATGATCCAGACCGTAGGGCCGGTGTGCTCCATTCGTCTGCGACTTGGAGCATTCACGCGTAGTATTTCTTGAGATATCGGCCATTGATGGATGGCATGGGCTTTTCTCTCTTGGCACTTATTAGTTGGTAAGATCCTCCGTCGAACACTTTCTCGATGACGTATGACCCTTCCCAATTTGGCTCGAATTTTCTCTTGGCATGCCGATTGGGGATTATCGGTATTTTGAGGACCAACACCAATTTGCCTTTCTTGAAAGCACAGAGACAAGTCATCTTGTCATAGGCCCGTGAAATTTGTGCTTGGTACAACTCCATATTTTGCTGTACTGCGAGCCTCTTTTCTTTGAGGGCGTTGAGCTCTTTGATCCGAAAGAGGACATTTTCCTCCTCTGTCAACTCGTGCTGAACGACCATTCTTAGGCTTGGAATTTCAACTTTGAGGAGGAGGATTGCCTCCACTCCGAAGAGTAGTGGGTAAGGAGTGGACTGCATCGTAGAGCGGTGCATGGTACGATATGCCCACATCGACTCGTGGAGCTTCAAATCCCAGTCTCGTTTATTAGCTGAGGCATTTTTTCTCAGGAGCTTGCATAGGGTTTTATTGAAGGCTTCGTCTAACCTATTCGCCCTTGGATTATTGATAGAAGAATATCTCTAGTCTATCTTGTGTTGAGTAGCGAATCTTGAGATTTTTAAGATATTGAAAGAAGGTCCATTATCAGATATGATTCTTCTTGGTGTTCCGAAGAGGTATAGAATATTATGCCGGAAGAATGTTAGAATATCTTCTGTCTTGACTTCTTTTTACGAGACAGTTTTAGCCCATCTGGAGAAGTCGTCAGTTGCGACCAATATGAACTAGTGGCCTTTGGATGGCGGAGGATCAATCGGGCTAACTATGTCGGTGCCCCAAACTTCGAAGGCCATGATGCCACCGTAGGATGCAACGGATTGGGGTACTTATGAATGAAGTCACCGTTAATTTGGCAGAGATGACATTTCTTTGCATGCTCTTCGCAACCCCTTATCATGGTGAGCCAGTAATATCCAAGCCGCTTGATTTGAAGCCGCATTTTGGGGCCGGACTGGTGAGCTCCGCAGACGCCTGAGTGAATGATTGTTTAAAATATTGCACATTTGAATGAACATTTTCCCTACTATTGTTAAGTACTAAAAGGTGTTTATTGTAAATATAGAACATGTGTGGGTTTATCTGTAAAATGTTTATTATCATATGTTTCTACATTATAATTAACATAACAAGGGAAAATATATGCATATAATATTTAATTGAAATATTTGTAATTAAAATATGCATATCATATCAAATATCTCTAATCAATATTCTTAAAGATTTAATATCATATAAAATGGTTAGGATAATATCTCAAAAATAATACCAAACTACTAACACTATGATTTAAGATATTGTGCAGATAATGTATAGGTCTGGAATCCTCAAGATTCGAATCAGATCAGGATGTCGGAATTAAATTCTGCCGAAATATTGAAGCAAATCAAATAGATCTAGCAACGTCAAGGATTTAGGGTAATATTTCCATGATCTAGACAACGAAGAGATCTCCACATGTCTATACCAGAGACCACAAGAAATCCCAACACAAGATACCACCAAACCGCCGCGGTTTAGCGGCCAAATGCATTATTTGCGGCGGATCCGCGGCATTATTATAGCTGTAGGATTTGAGATTTTTTTGATGGGATCTTAACATCATATATTCTCCTATAAGATCTAGGGTTCTGGCTGAGGTGACTATATAAGAGACAGGGAGATTCACATGAAAAAGGTATCACCGAAGATATCAAGAGGTCCAAGATGATCCACGCATCCGAGTGATCATCAACTAGTCATATACTTCCAACAAGATAGAGATCGAGAGCAAAAACTAGGGTTCTTGTAATCTACCTTCAAAGGATTTTTAAATGCTATAGTTGATTAATAAATATAGTTGTTTTATTTAATTCTTTTTGCAATTAATTTCAGCATTTAATTTCTGCATCGTAATCATGTTCTCATTCTTCATCGTCTCTTCTAAATCTCAAACCATGAGTGAGTAATTCCTTACTTGCTAGGGTTCGTAGGATTAGGGTAGAACAATAGATGAGAAAATTATTTAACTTCTTTTATACATTTTAAAGTTTATAAATTTTAGAAAAATAAATGCTAACATCCTTATCGGGCACGCTATCAATTCATTGATAATCTCGACCACGGTTTGAGATCGATTAAACAATTGTTTTTCTAAAGGCTAGACATGAATAGAGATCAATGCAAGAACATGGGTTAAGAGTAGGAACCCTATTCGCTTCAAAAACCTTAATCTACATTCATCACTATCGATCTAGTTTTAAACTATTAAAAGATAAAAGGAGTCATTTTTAATTAGTCATCCATTACTACTAAGTCCTATGAACCCTACAGGCCTTTTATTATAAACTTTACATCTGTATTAATATAGAACTATAACCAATCAACCTTCTTTTTATCAACTCGTCTAAAGTAAGAAAAGGATTCACGTTTCCCTGCGGATGACCCGTACTCATCGCGGCTAGCTACTAGCGACACTGTCTTGATTGGGTTACTTTGCAAAAACACTTTCTTTCCAAACGATCAATCAAATGGCGCCGTTGCCGGGAGTCGTAATTTTTTTCTTGCTATTCGGGTTGAATTCTTATAAAATCTAGCGAACATTAAATAAAAATTAAAAACAACATTTTTAACGATTTTTGTGCACGTTTTGCGCGAAATCTGGAGCACTTGGAGCGAACCATCGGAGATTCAGAGACTTTCAACTTGAACCAGAGAACTATAGGAGTGCTATGAAGAAACACTAGCAGAAGATCCTCCAAGAACACCGCGGAACCGCAACATTTAGGTGGGTTTGATGGCGGAACCGCGGCAGATCGGTGGAGTTAGGCCCCCAAACTTCTGTGGTAGTTTCATACTATCTTTCTCTCTCATCTAAAGCTCCAATAATCTGATTTTACCTGCACGATTCTTTGCAAATATCGCCGCTCAAATTTTTTTTTTCCCTGTTTTGATTTCGGGTTGTTTTTGCATATTTTAAAACGGACTTTAAGGGGCAATAACCAAAATCCTAATTAGGTGGGGATTTCATCACCCTTCTTAGGCCGCACAAATCACAAAACGAGCATACTCTCACCTACATTAATTAAAATATATATAGACCAAGCCTTTAAGGACAGTTGTGCTCAATTAGGACAAAGGAAGGTCATCGGTAATCTATTGCTTATCCACATTTTTCTTGTGGTGTCTAAAGAAAGCATGACTAAGGAAAGTGGTTATTTAATTAGGCCCGCTATTTCGGTGATTTGTATAGCGGATACCTCCCACTTACTTGGCACTTACCTGGCCACATGATTGATAAGGAGGTAGTAGAGGATTGATCCTGCGACTTGTCCTTTGGAAGTATAGGAGCGGTCTAGTGCTTGACCTAGGTGACCCTAGCTTTGGGGATTGATTGTCCATTTTGTGATTTATTAAGTCAAGCCTCAAGTCTCTCTTTCAAAGCAAAACAATCCAAATAGAGTTTAAATCATTTTCTTTTCACCCTCTTTTCTTTTTCACCTTCTTATAATGGGTAACCCAAATAAATGAATCGATTGATCGTATGAAAAGTGTGTTGTAAAGTAACCACAATCAATAATGGTGTCACGTGTAGATAGCCAAGATGAGTATGGGTCGTCCACAGGGAAACATCAAACCTTTTACTTGCTTTAAACGAGTTGATTGAAATATGGATGGTTTGTTCTAGATCTAATTTGATATATGGATGTAGATTTTATAATAAAAATGCTCGTAGGGTTCATAGAATATAGTAGTTGATGGATGAATACTAAAGATGCCTCCTATCATCTTTTGATAGATTTAAAGCTAGATCGATAGTGATGAATGAGGATTAGGGTTCTTGAAAGAAACTAGGGTTTCCCCACTTTTGACGCTTGTCCCTTCTTTGATCTCTATTCATGTCTAACCTCTAACAAAATAACTGTTAATCTAATCTCAAATCACGGTCGTGACTATCAATGAATTGATAGCGCACCCGATAAGGATGTTAACAGTTAGTTTGCTAAATTTGATAAACATCAAAAGATGTAAAATAAGTTAAAATATTTTTCATCTATTCTTCAACCCTAATCCAACGATCCCTAGCAAGCTAGGAGAATTACTCACGCATGTTGGAGATAGAAGAGAGGATGAAGAAGGAATTCATAAAGTAAAATGCAGAAAGTAATGCAAAAATTAAATGCGGAAAGTAAATGCGAAAGAATTAAATAAAACAACTACCTTTTTATTAATCAACTATCATTTACAAATCCGTCGAATTTAGAGTACAAGAACCCTAGTCTATGCTCCTTATCTCTGTTCTTGTTAGAACTAGATGAACAGCTGATGATCAACCTGGATGCGTGGATCGCCTTGGATCTCTTGATCTGTTCGGTTTGATCCTCTTCCAAGTGTAGCTCTCGGTTCTATTTATAGTCACAGAAGATACAAATCCTAGATCCCATAGGTTAAGATATGCAGTCCCGATCCTACTCCTAAAATATCTCATCAAACGGCCCTAGAACTGCCGCGGAACCACCGCAGTTTGGTGGCTTCAGAGGTTGGTAATTTTTGTGCTATTTTATCTTGATGTTTGTAGATACTCTAGATGTCTAGATTCTGAAATTAATACCCTGAATCTTTGCCGTTGCTAAATCTTATGATTTGCTTCAAAATTTCGACAGATTTGATTCCGACATCTCGATTTGATTCGGATCTTTTGGATTCCAGTCCTGATCTACACAATATCTCAAATGTTAGTAGTATTTTGTATTTTGAGATATTATCCTAACCATTTGCATGATATTATATTTTTTAAGAATATTGATTAGAGATATTTGATATGATATGCATATTTTAATTACCAAAATATTATATAAATATTATATGCATATATTTTCCTTCATAATGTTAAATATAATGTAGAAACATATGATAATAGATATTTTACAGATAAACCCTCATGTGTTCTATATTTACAATAAACACATTTAAATACTCAACAAAAGTAAGGAAAATGTTAAATCAAATGTGCAATATTTTCAACTGAACAAATACCCCCAAACTTAAATTTGATTGTCCCGACCAAACTAGTTATTTAAGAAAAGAAAAGAAAAACTAACTAGCACACTTTCGTAGGCTACACGACTGCACTGAGCACGTGCAATAAGCTGTTAAACGTTTAGGTGTCCCTAGTAGGAGGAGTGTTGTCTCTTGAGGGTTTTCAGCGGATTACACCCATAAAATCCAATAATAAAAGAAAGAAGATGAAAGTTACATACAAAGATAAGGATATATAAAAGAAAGAACTTGAAAAGAAGAGTTTCAAACTACACTCGCTTTTCAGTTGCCATGAACCATATCTTAATGGTCATGAAAAGATATCAGAAATCACATCTCCCTTAATAAAACATCGCCTTTAGTTTTCCTCCAAACATTGATCATATACCCTTAAGTGTGTGTAAAAGACATCCCTACACTTAGAGAATTCAATTCAATTTATCATACTCTTGTCCATCTTCCTTAGTACTTTTTAGTCGGTGAATGTTTGAAGATGGAATTGCTCACACATTCTTCATGCGACCATTAATACTTCTTGAGATAATAACCAACCGATTACTAAATGTGCTCACTCAATTAGGCATAATTAGCAATATCAGTGGATTACACCCACAAAATCCTATAATAAAGAATGAAGATAAAAGTTACATACAAAGATAAGGATATATAAAAGAAAGAACTTGAAAAGAAGAGTTTCAAACTACACTAGTTTTTCAATTGCCATGAGCCCTATCTTAATGGTCATGAAAAGATGTCAGAAATCACATCATCCCTTAATAAAACACCGCTTTTAGTTTTCCTCTTTACCTTTTCTTCCAAATATTGATCATATACCCCTACGTGTGTGTAAAAAGCATCCCTACACTTAGAGAATTCAATTCAAGCTATCATACTTTTGTCTATCTTTCTTAATACTTTTTAGTCGGTGAATGTTTTAAGATGGAATTGCTCACATATTCTTCATACGACCGTTAATACTTCTTGAGGTACTAACCAACCGATTACCAAATGTGCTCACATAATTAGACGTAATTAGCAATATCCTAATCTTGCAATACCCAAGGCTTAGCTGTAGCTCCCAAACCAGTTGGTCTAAGGCACTAGGTGATAAAGCACCCTCGCTATATTTTTTTATGCTGCCTTAAGTAATTACAAAACCAGTGTTTATTTTTATTCACCATTTTATTTTTTTTATATTTCATTTATATTTATTTTTCTTCATACTAAGGATAGACAAGAGCATTTTAAGGTATCCTCTACTATCCCAAGTTTCAAGACGTGTGCAAGTGCATATAGTAAAGTATCAACGTTCAAATGTTTGGACTCAAGAATAGGGATTATTTTTTAGATTTATTTTTATCCTCAGATTAGTAATTTTCTTCATCTTACTAACCCTTGGGACAACTTCTCATAACTACGTATTACCATCTTTGTTATAAAACATCTAACTTTCTTACTTTTCTCAAATTCTTTCATATCATATATAATTTTTCACTTTCTAACTTTCATTATCAAAAAAAAATTGTGCTATTATATAGTATAATGCGAAATGATAAGCGTAAATAAGCACAAACCTCTCCCAAGGCTATTTGCAGCAGTGTCCTCACTGATGTCATCTGTTAAGCTCAAAAACCTATAGACTTGGGAGGAAAAATTATTAAAGGGGACAAGAATTAATGACAGTGAAATCCTCCCCCAAACTTATTTTTGGCTCACCATTTTGTAAAAATTTTCTTTTTCTTTCAAGAGCCAAAATATTTTTCTTCCCCCAAACTTGAGTTAAACAATATTAAGCATTTAAAATCATAAAGAGGGGGCGGGGATAAAATTATTGATCTATGCAAAACTGTACAAAGACCAAAAGTCAAAACTAACCATTCGAATATTTTATCGGTGATGCAACATGGTTGGTAGAAGATCATGTTATATAGAGACAAGAAAAAGTAGGGAATAGATAAGAAGTATAATAGAATGGGTTTACGTCTCGGTTGGTAGAGACGAAACAGTGATGGTGGATTATTCGCATTCTCGTCCTTGATAAGAAGTGGCGGTTCAACTTCTTTGGTTTGGGTTTGATTCGGTAGAGACGAAACAGTGATGGTGGATTATTCGCATTCTCGTCCTTGATAAGAAGTGACGGTTCAACTTCTTTGGTTTGGGGTTGATTCATCACAACTCCCAAGTCTTCTAGGAATGCGAGTTCTTCGGCAAAAATGTCTTTAAAATTTTCATCGATATTCCGAATGATAATCTCATCGAAAAGAAAGGTGTGATCCTCGGACTCCATAAAAGGTTCATGTTTAGCGTCAGATGTTGACCCGGACAGCTCAACCAACTCTTTCGATAGGTCCAAGGATTCGAACTTGGGTGTGGACTTGTCGATAGAAGGGTCCTCAAGTATATAATAAAAAGAAGGATCAAACAACGCATTAGGGGATTCTAGATTAGTATCATGAAGCACTTTAAGTTCTCTACCGTCGGAATCTATCGTTTCGACAGAACATACATGAGCATAGGGTTCGGAGGGTTCACTTCCCAACTTATAGATGTTAAGCTCAATTGCCATCTTCCCGAAGTATAAGTTCATAGAACCCTTACGACAATTGATTACTGCATTGGAAGTTGCTAGAAAAGGCTGACCTAAAATCACCGGAATTTGGTTTCGTGGGTATGCTATAGGCTGTGTATCTAAAACAATAAAGTCCATAGGGAATATAAATTCCCCGACTTTGATTAACACATTCTCTAGGTCATCCCTAGGTCGGGTGATAGTTCGATCGGCCATCTGAAGAGTGCAGTGCATCGGTTTTAACTCTCCGATACCTAATTACTCATAGACAGAATTTGAAAGCAAGTTAACATTAGCACCTAAATCGAGTAGAGCACAATTGATATTTTTATAACTAATGGTAATAGATATTGTAGGACAATCGGGGTCCTTACATTTTGTGGGCATTTGTTAGGTAAAACCTGTGCTAACATTACTTGCTAAAAAAACTTTTTTAGGCACTTGAACTTTCCTTTTCTTAGTGCGCAAGTCCTTTAGAATTTTCTCATAGGACGAAACTTGTTGTATAACATCTAGGAGAAGAATGTTTATATTAACTTGCTTAAAAATTTCCACAATTTTCTCCATTTTGGGACTTGGTCTGTTTCCCCTTAACCTGTTTGGATAAGAAGCCTTATCAATAAGGGTTTGGTCCAACACTTGTGGAGAAGATTGTGGGGATGAAATGGATCCCAGAATTGAAGTTGGGATCGTTTTATGTTGACTCAAGGAAATAGGCGGAGGATTTGAGCTTAGTGGAAAATGGAGAATAGGCTTAAAAGAAGATGGTGGACTAGACGAATTAGGGTTAGAAGTAGAAGCCTGGGTTTCAATTGATTCCTCATCATCAATCAGTTCACTGACTTGATTGTTCAACACTTTTCCCGATCACAACGTGGTAATGGCACTCACATTATGAGTTTGTGAGTGGCCATGATTCGGTAGGGGTTGAGATGGAAGTTTCCCTTTCTCTCTCTTACTTATCGCGGTATTTAACTATGCAATGGAAGTTTCCCTTTCTCTCTCTTACTCATCGCGGTATTTAACTATGCAAGTTGCGCTTCTATCGATTTTATGCTTTCACCGTGGGAGGTGGTGTTTTGCACTAATGTTTGGATAGAAAAAGTTAAATTAGCCGTCATTTGCGTAGAATGTTTAATAAACGTGTCCAAGTTTCGTTCGAGTGTGGAGAATTTTCAGTACCTGCCGATTGAAAAGAATCATTAAGTGGTGCAGAATTGTTGGCTAGATTTTGAAATGTTTGCGGTTGGAAAGGGTGCTGACTTTGTGGTGGTTGCTGTTGCTGCGGAAGAAGCCTTTGATAATTATTTTGGCTTGGAAACATATTTTGAGTTTGAGTTTGGTTTTGGTTCCAAGCAAAATTAGGGATGATTCCTCCAACCCTGATTGTATGTGAAAGAATAAGAATTGTTTCTATATTGTTGCTAAAAAGCAGCATTAGTTTGTTCTTGACCTTGAAACGGAGGATTCAAAGGACATTCTTCCGTTAAATGTGATGGATTGGAACATCAACCACACACGGTTTTGGGGAGCGTAACCTGGTTTAGAGAGGCTGAAGAGACTTTGATTTTTATGGCTTCAATTTTCATTTGTATCGCTACCATTTCGGCTTTCACTGCGATGGAAACATCGAGCTGATGGATGCCTGCCCTAGATGAAGATGGTGGTCTAACGCTTTCCCACTGTAAAGTTTGTTCACCGAGATCTTCAAGAAATTGCCAAGCTTCACCATCGTCTTTAGACATGAAATGGCATTGACAAATGGTTTCAAGCATCTGCTTTGTCGCTGGATTAATACCCTCATATATAATTCGGCATTGTTCCTATCTATTGATTCCATGATGAGTACATTGGACAAGCAGATCTTTAAACCGTTCAAAGCATTTCCAAAATGGTTCGTTGGGAAGTTGGGTTAACTGGTTGATCTCGCTTCGAACACGGGTGGTCTTATGATTGGGATAAAATTTCTTAAGGAATGTTATAAAGAATTCATCCCAATTGGAAATAGAGTGCGTGGCAGTGTTATAAAGCCATTTTTCTGCTAGATCGCACAAGGTAAAAGGGAGAAGACGTAATCTCATAGCATCCACAGAAAGTTGTGAAGTGCCCATCATTGCACATACATTTTCGAATTTGGTTATGAAAACGTATGCGTCTTTAGACTCAAGCCCGTGAAATTTGGGCAAAAGGTTGATGAAGTGGGATTTAATTTCAAAATTATCCCTATTAACTGGTGGAATTGATATACAAGTAGGAAGGGGGCCGCGTATAGGGTAGCATCTCCCTTGGAGAGAGATGCGCGGTGGATTCTGCGCACCAACGGGTGGTGGCTGGGTGGTAGTAGTAAAATCTGATGGAGAACCGTCCACCTCGGTCGATGTGGTGGGTGGAGGGGAAAAAGAAGATGGAGAAGTACCAACTTCGGAGTCGATAGCAGAAGCGCAGACAAAACGGGCACTAGAATCCCGTGTCCAGCCGAGCATGCACTAAGCGGGTTTAGCACACGTGGCAGTGTTAGTTGTATGTATGCCCTAGAGGCCAGTATTGTACAGATGATGCATATTATATTGGATGCTTGGGCATATATAGAGATGACTTTCTTGCTCGATATGATAGTATGCTATCTGGTTGCTCTTTATCTTAACATGTATACTTATCTCTTTATACTGTCTTATGGTTACATGTTGGTAAAGCCCTTAGGATGTGTACTTGACTACCTGGACTATGATGCGGATCATACTAGTGGGGACATGGTAGTCCATAAGAACATCCTTCAAGGTCCCTAGTCGTGGGTGTATCGAGACAGGGGATCGATATACCAGAGTAGACTAGCATATACGCTTCTCGACCCATGAGATGGGCGATGGATGATCCCATATCCGTTGGTGTTTGACATCAGAGATGGTATACGGGTGCTCAGTGGAGACTGGGTACACTGGACGGACTCGCCGAGAACTCCCAGATGGTATTATACCTCACGTCAGATGGCAGTTCTTAGGTGACACTTGTGCAGGTTAGTCTGTAGACCCGAGATCGTCATAGAGTCTCGTGTGATTCCCACTGTGCTTTGATTTCCACCTTACCACGTCCATGAGGGCGTGCAAAACGGTGGTTTTTGGGTACAGTCCCGAGTCACATGGAGGCAATGAGCGATAGGAGGGGTGTCGTCTCTCCCGGTCATAGGGGTTGATGTTGCGCTGTGCTCGATTGGCCGTAGCAGGGAAGTCCCTGGCCAGGGCTGATTCAGAGATTTGCTGGTAAGTGTTACCAGTAGTTTCTCGACCCGTTATGAGCCTCACATCGGCATGACTTATCGGTTATTGGGGTCTGACGTTTACCACCCCTAGACTTGATATGCGACATATCAGACGAGGAGACCGGACTGTACGGGAAGTGTTGCCGGTTGGCTCGACGGGAGTTGTAGCAGGTTCGCTTGTTCTCTTCTGATCGCTCAATACTCGGGTGGCCGTTACGTTTAGCTGACCGTTTGCGGCTTGGGGGTGCTTGATATGATCATCACCCACTGCCGGCGTATTGACGGGTCTTAGAGTCCCACAATGGAGTTACCTAGTCCAGGCGAAACGTTGTGGTGCGTGTATGCGATATGCGCATGGACCCGATTAAAATGCGCGTATAGGATACCGTATATTGATCGGACGGCTTGCTTTTGGTTAGGGTCGTATGTGATATGGCCGGATTGATAAATCAAGTGTTGATTTATCATTTAACCATTAGATTCTCACTAGAAATCTTTTCTTGTATCTATGCACTACTACAAATAAGGGTTGCCCCTACGGATTTATCGGTAGGGGCAACCCACTGCCCCTACGGATATATACGTAGGGGCGAAAAAAGACCCCGTAGGTGCAAAGGCCGCAGGTGCATGTTGAGGCCCTGAACGTGCCCCTACGGACAAATTTAAGCCCCTACGGATATATCAGTAGGTGTTATAGCCCCTACGGAGTACCCCGTAGGGGTAATAAAATCATATATGTAATTTTTTTTTTTGAATATATTGATATACCTACGGATATACCCGTAGGTCCCTTTTAGATCCCTACGGATATATCCGTAGGGGATATAATGTAGTTCCTACGGTTAAGTCCGTAGGGGCTTATCCCAACACCCTGGACTGATATCAGGTGGGAAAATATCAGGAAACCTGATATTTTCCCCTACGGATAAATTCGTAGGGTATAGACACTGGCCCCTACGGACATATCCGTAGGGACAACCCCAACACCCTGCACTGATATCAGGTGGGAAAATATCAGGTTTCCTGATAGTTTGCCCCTACGGATATACCCGTAGGGTTATGGTATGTACCTGCGGCTTAATCCGTAGGTACATATTGTCTGTATTTTTTTTTTAAAAAAGGGCTGCCAGATTTTTTGCCGCCCTGTGCACAATACTATATACATCAATCAAATCATATATTGCAGTATTCATAATCACATCTCACGCATATATATAATATACAAAAGAAACCCAAAAACTGAATATGATATAAATACAAACCAATATCAATATCGTTTCAAAATGTAGTACAATGTGATATAAATAAATACATGTTTCAAAAAATAAGAACCAAAAAGCTACCCTAGTTCGGTCCAGCTCCACCTCCGAATAACGTTCGAATAACGCGCGCCTGCTCCTCGGTAAATACACTCTCCAATGCTACATATAAGGGAGTCTGAGTGGCATGTGGAGCTGGCAATGTGGTCTGCGCAGCCGCCGTCGAGGTAGTCGCTTGCGGAGCCGCGGCTGCGGGAGTCTGAGTGGGCGGTGGAGCTACAGGAGCTGTCTGCGGAACCGCAGCCGATGTAGTGGCTTGCGGAGCCGCAGCCGAAGGAGATGCATGTGGAGGCTCGGCCGATCTACCCTGTCGCGTCTGGACATAACGTGTGTAAGAAGCGTGTAAGAACTGTGTATTATTCGAATTCGTTTCATTATTAAGTTATTTCGAAACCCTGTTTGGATATCTAGTTTGGAAAAGTGTTGTTTATTTTAATTACATATGTATGTATGATTAATCAGACTTAAGTCTAAAACCAAATAAGCTCAACCTACGTACTAATTATGGATATGTTGATATGTATATAATATGAAATGATATTTTACTATAAAGTAGTATACATACCAGCATCTCCTTCAACTCCTGAACGGTGGCCCTCAAGCTATCCAGTTCCTGATGGACATGCCGGCCAATGGAGACGGAGGAAGTAACCGCCGGGGTGGAGTCCAACCTCATATGGGCCCTGCTAGGGCCCAATCCCCGGCCTCTCTCCCAACCTCCGTGGTGCCCTCCATGTGCGGCGTCCAGAACTGGGGTCAGCAGCCTCGGATCGTTCTGTCCGGTAAAATCGATCCCCGAGGCCTGGGCCTGCTCAACCACCCGCTCCTACACCCACATTAAGCAGTAAAGTATAAGTATAAAATTTAAACTTGAACCTTCCAAAACTAAAATTTCAAATTTGGGTAGAAAAAATATTAACACTTACGCAGTACTCCTGGGTAGCGACGTCGGGACATCGAAGCTCGCCCGTGGCGGGATCTGTCGAGGTGCCGTGGACGGCAAGATATGCGGACAGCACGCTCGGTGTACCACCTGACGCCACGGTCCGAGATGTCTGCAATATTAGAAAGTAACTCTTAATATTAGAAATATTAGAGAATAACTCTTAATATTGCAGAATATTAGAGAATAACTCTTAATTTACCGATAACTCCATGGCTCGAGTAATGTTCCTCGAGCCACCTGTGTAAGTGGGGCGACCCCTCTTCGCCGACTTCCTGTTCTCCGTATTCTGAGCGGCCTGTTTCTGCACAACGCATTAACATTTAGTTTTCTAATTAAGAAACACAAAGAAATAAATTATATCATAAATAATGAATTAAATTTAAAATACATACTTGTTTGCGTTCGGAGTCGAAATAAGCGCACAATAGAGGCTATGTCTCTACGTCGACTCTCGCAAACGCCGGAGTAGATAGGAGGGCCGCTCTCTCTGCCTCGGGGGTCGCTATCCACAGGGAGTAGCAGTCGGCCTTCAGCTCATTCCTGTTGTATCGGACCTTGGCCTGCATGTTCTTCATCAGGCCATTGTACAGAGCATGAAGGTCGAGCACCCTCCCCGAGTGATCAGGGTCGGCTACAGGCTGAAAATCGTAATCCAACTGAAAATACAAAAAAAAACATTGTTATTAGATTGCAAGTGTTAATAATAAACATATTGGATAGATCAAATGAAAATATATATTAATACATACCTGAGCCTGTTCAAAGAAGAGGGCGAATGAGCGCTGGTGCTGCTCGCCCCACTCAACGTGAAGTGGATAGTTCTTCACGATCCGGCTCTCGTCCCCCAAATACCGGCCGAACCTCTCGGCATGAGGACCGGTATAGCGATAGTCAAGGGTAAAAAATAGGGGGAATGCTGCCTCCCCCTAGCTCTATTAGGCCTCAGCCTATGGGACTGATTCGGGCCTCGAGTCCCCCTCTGGGGATGGAGAGGCCCTGCGTCTGCACGAAATATCAAGACAATCAATAATAAGACAAAGTTGTATTAAGAAATCAAGGTTAAACAAAAATTCAAGTGTGATATATACCTCCGGTGAATAACGCACGAGCCTGGGCCCGAGCAGCAGCACGAGCGGGACGATAGTTCCTCCGGTGAGGAACAACCGGGGTCCCGGACCCGGACGCATCCCCTCCAACTATAAAATAAACATCGACGCTAAATCTCCATGAAGTTCATATTTATTCTATAGAGCATATGTAAAATAAATAAATATTTTAAATTTATTCATACTAACCTGCAGACGATGCGGAGGGTACGGAAGCGGCAGGAGTGGCCCCTGTGGAAGGTGTGGACGCACCACCTATAATTAGACAATTAAAAATAGATTTTATAAGTAATTGCAAAAAGAATGTGTAGATCAATAATATAACGTTCTAAATCAATATGCATGAACTATAGGACATATAAACATACCCGCAGGTGCGGTGGTGTCACCACCTACAGCTAGACAATAATAAAAATTGCTAAGTAAGAGCAAAAGGAATGTGTATATTTATGATATAGCATTCTAAATCAATATACATACACTATATGATATATAAACATACCTGAAGGAGCGGAGGTGGCCTCTGTCCCAGATGTGGACGCAGGACCAACAATTAGACAATTAAAAATAGATTTGATAAGTAATTGCAAAAAGAATGTGTAGATCAATAATATAACGTTCTAAATCAATATGCATGCACTATAGGACATATAAACATACCCGCAAGTGCGGTGGTGTCACCACCTACAGCTAGACAATAATAAAAATTGCTAAGTAAGAGCAAAAGGAATGTGTATATTTATGATATAGCATTCTAAATCAATATACATACACTATATGATATATAAACATACCTGGAGGAGCGGGGGTGGCCTCTGTCCCAGATGTGGACGCAGGACCAACAACTAGACAACCAAATATTGACAATATAAGTAATTTTGACATAAACAGGCATGAATATCTGTAATATTAAATTGAAAATGGATATGCGTGCAGTATACCTGGAGGTGTGGCAAAATCCACACGGAAGGAGGCATCCGAAGGGGTCTCCGATCTGGGTGCAAGACCGGCCCTCTGAAGCTCCCTACGGAGCTCTCCGGGCGGCAGAACCGCTCTGCCTCTGCCGCGGCTGGAGCTCCTGCCGCCCCTCGCTGCTCCCGACATCGTCATCCAATCTAGATAAACGGTTCGTGGACGCATTAGACAATCATTTTAAGTATTGACTATATATGATCTAGAGCGTAAAATGTGAAGTAATAATATAACATTACTGATAACCTTTTTCGTTTCGTGGGCGCATCATACATATCTACTTGGATTTCATCGTCGATGTCATTTCTAACCCACGTAACTTCATGATCGGTCGAAGACAACCCGTCATTCGAAACAGACGGTCGGAGCACTTTAAGCCTTCTCTCTTCTTCGTCCTCATCGCTGTCCTCGTATTCTGGGACATCGTAGACATCTCTAGGTTTCCATCGGCATACAACACTCCACCCCGGATGCTTCAAACACTGTGAGTAGTATACTTGGAACGCTTGGTTCGGAAAGATAAACGGATCGTCTTGACCGTAAAATCGAAGTGTGTTCACACTGGTCAATCCATATTCATCTTTCCAAGTCCCAAGACTGCTTCTCCACCTGTCTGTATCGGTTCGCGGATCGTACCAAGTACACTGGAATATATAAAAGGGTTCTGATCGTCCGGGATAGTGGATGCCGAGTATACAATTTAAGTACCCATAGTAAATCACACCGTCCGATCCTACCGTCGCAATACCACTATTCTGAGTGATTCTAGATGTTTCTATGTCCTTAACTTCGAATTTGTATCCAAGGACACCAAATCCTTTGTAATGTGCAACCTCCATACTAGGAAATTGAGCTAAACAACTTGAATCACTCTCAAATGATGCAGACAAGTTCGGATCGTGGATCTAACAAAACAAATTTTACGATAAATACATAACGATACAAGTTTAGATTAAAACTGATAGCAATAAAATGTAATTCGGATAACTTACATGCTCTGTGACCCAATCACAAAAATTATCCTGATGGTATTTTTCCAAACGCTCTTCGTTCCAATCAGGATGCCCCTCACGTACCTCGTTAAAATGAGTTCTGTTTTCGACAAATAATTGTGACATTAATATTATGTCATTTCATACACACACAAACACAGATATAACAATTAATCCAAAAGAACTTACTCTCTAATTTGTTCAAGACATTCGCAATTAAGCAAGATAAACCGGTATATCTTGTTGATAAACATAGTGTCTACCCTCTTATACTCGGCTTTACCATATGGCCCATCTTGAATTCTTCGTGGTCGGTTAAGCCTTGTCTCAATGTTCTCGTCCAGATAGCGGGAACAAAATGTGGTTGCTTCATCAAGAAGATAACCTTGCATGATAGAACCCTCTAGTCGATTTTTATTGCGTATATACTTCTTAAGAGTGTAAAGGTACCTAATGAGAATATGTTGAATAAATAAACACGGGCATACATGACAAAAACAAATTTATAAATTGCAAGAAACGAAAAATTACACGTACCTCTCGACGGGATACATCCATCGATATTGTACCGGTCCGGCTAATTTCGCCTCAGTTGCAAGATGAACCGTCAAGTGTATTATGATATCGAAGAATGACGGTGGGAAAATACGCTCAAACTTGCAAAGTATCAACGCAATAGAATTTTCTAGTTTATCCAGCGTCGCAACCTCCAGCGTTTTAGCACACAACTCCCTGAAAAAACAACATAGGTCGTTGATTACTAGACCAACCGAGTCGGGGAGAGAAGTCCTGAGGGCTAATGGAAGAAGGTGCTCCACGATAACATGGTGGTCATGACTTTTCAGCCCATCGATCTTGCCCTTCACAATTTTTATTTTCTTGCTGAATGATCCTGAGAAACCTGTGGGGACTTTCAAATCATGCAACACCTGCAGGAATCTTTTCTTCTCCGGTTGTGACATATGATAAGCGGCATTGGGAAGTACAAACTTGCCCGGTTTACCCGCTACCGGTTTAGGGTGCAGTTCATTTCTTATTCCCCACTCTTGTAGATCCATCCGGGCATTCATGTTGTCTTTCGATTTCCCGTCTTTACACAGAAGCAAGTTAAGTATGTGCTCTGATACTCCCTTCTCTATATGCATGACGTCCAGACAATGACGCACTGAATTTGTAGACCAGTACGGAAGCTCGAAGAAAATGCTTAACTTGTTCCAATATTGTGGTTTGACCTGTCTCGTCGGATCCATCCCGAAGGTCACGTTATTGTAACCATCCCATTTAGCAGTCACGTCCTCTCCGGACAATGGGGATGGAGGCCCAAGAAGCTCCTGATGACCATCAAAGTGAACCGTGTCTAACCTGTAGGGGTGGTCTGGAGGCAGAAAACGTCGATGGCCGCAATAACAAACCTTCCTGCTAAAATTCAAAAATTTTGATGTTGTGTGTTCATGGCAATGAGGACATGCTTTGTGACCATGTACGGACCAACCTGAAAGCATTCCATATGCAGGAAAGTCATTAATTGTCCACATTAAAGCCGCACGCAGTATGAAGGTTGTATTTGTGTTTGAATCATATGTCTCTACACCATCAATAAACAAAGTTTTCAGCTCCTCAATCAGAGGTCGGAGATAGACGTCGATATTGTTCCCCGGTGAGTTTGGTCCGTCGATAAGAAGAGGCATCATAAAGTATGATTGGTCCATAGCCAACCAAGGCGACAGATTATAAATTATCATTACAACGGGCCATGTACTGTGACTTCCAGCCATATAGTTGAATGGGCAGAAGCCATCGGCAGCCAGTCCGAGCCGGACATTGCGGGGATCGCTACTGAATATTGTGTGCCTCCTATCGAAATCCTTCCATGCCGGTGAATCTCTTGGATGGCTCATTTTTCCATTTTCGCTTGGAGGAGCACGATGATGCCAAATCATTGCCTCGGCTGTTTTCTTACACCTGAATAGCCTCTGTAGCCTCTGTGTTATGGGAAAATATCGTGCTATCTTCACAGGTATATCAGGCTTCTTATCAGAATCTTTCGGCTTATACCTGGCCTCTCCGCATGTTGGACACTCTTTCAAATCTGAATTCTCTTTCCGGTACAACACGCAATTTTTAGGACATGCTTGAATCTTCTCGCACTTTAGACCCAAATCAGACATCATTTTCTGGGCTTCGTACCAGCTTTCGGGCACATTATTTCCCGGAGGCATAGAATCTTTCAAGAACGAAAGAAGGATTGTGAATGACTTGTTGCTCTATCCATTTAGGCACTTAATTTGGAAAAGTTGGACGAACCATGAGAGGGTGGAATACTTCGCATTCTCATAAACTGGTTTCCTAGTATCATTCATGAAATTTTCATATTTATCCGCACGCGGTCCTTGACCGGAAGGAATGTCATCTTCGGTACGAATAGATTCACCTAGGGCAGCCTCTACCATATCCTCCATTTCTTCTGATGGAAATAAATTTTCGTATCCTGCCGTATTACCGAATTCTTCTTCTTCTCCTGCCGCATTATCGTGTTCTCCTTCTTCTACCGCAGTACTGCATTCTTCTCCTTCCCCGTGATATTTCCAAATTGAATAAAGTCTAGTAAACCCATGTTTTACGATATGAAGCTCTGCCAATTCTACCTTCTGCCAGTACTTATTGCCACATCTATCGCACGGACAGAGAATCTTCTCTATTATGATCTTATTATGTGCTCGTGCAAATTCAAGGAAAGCAGCAACCCCTGCGACAAACTTAGGTTGCATACGTTGTTTCCAATCCACATACATCCAGTCCTTAACTCTGACGTACTCATGGGCCATGTTAGACTGAATAACATATAAATTGTAGGTTATGCTGACTATATTGAGAAATATAAGAACGGGATAGTTACTGACAAAGGAGAAAATCCATGTATATGCTTTGTGTGTGCGTTTGTCGTTGAAAAGAATAAATTATCGCACGTTATGTTGACCGATAGACGGGGACTAAGTGGCGCTTTTAATTAGTTTCATATATGGGTATCGATGGGAATATGAAGGTTTCATATTATCATATATTGGTTTTAACCCGAACATCTCGAGTCGCTCTCTGATTATGCGTTTGTATGTATGTGTTCCGGCTGTCGGGGATAGGCTTCTATCCCATTAAGAATGTATAGAGCGAACGCCCATCACTTGTGCTTTCAACCGTTTCGAGTAAATTTCGGAAGCACCTCCCCGCTGTTCTCCGAGTACACTGTAATAGAATAGATAATCATTTCAAAGCTGTGAAACAACGTTGAAATGAACATCTAATCTATCTTTGTACACGGAGAACCAGCGGAAAGGTACCGACGAAATATCTCGAAACGGATGAAAACACAAGTGAATGAAGGCGTTTGCTTTATACATTCTTAACTTGTCGACACGGGACAAATCTATGGGTTACCATACGATTGAATTTTCTCGTCGCGCAGACTATACGACGGTTGTTAGTATCGAGCTATACTGTCCGATATTTAACAACCTTCGTATAGTTCTAGGTCACGACGAGCATCGCACGTATGTTAACCGATAGACGGGGACTAAGTGGCGCTTTAGTTTCATATACGGGTATCGATGGGAATATGAAGGTATCATATCATCATCGAGTATCATATATTGGTTTTAACCCGAACATCTCGAGTCGCTCTCTGATTATGCGTTTGTATGTATGTGTTCCGGCTGTCGGGGGTAGGCTTCTATCCCATTAAGAATGTATAGAGCGAACGCCCATCACTTGTGCTTTCAACCGTTTCGAGTAAATTTCGGCAGCACCTCCCCGCTGTTCTCCGAGTACACTGTAATAGAATAGATAATCATTTCAAAGCTGTGAAACAACGTTGAAATGAACATCTAATCTATCTTTGTACACGGAGAACCAGCGGAAAGGTACCGACGAAATATCTCGAAACGGATGAAAACACAAGTGAATGAAGGCGTTTGCTTTATACATTCTTAACTTGTCCACACGGGACAAATCTATGGGTTACCATACGATTGAATTTTTTCGTCGCGCAGACTATACGACGGTTGTTAGTATCGAGCTATACTGTCCGATATTTAACAACCTTCGTATAGTTCTAGGTCACGACGAGCATCGCACGTATGTTAACCGATAGACGGGGACTAAGTGGCGCTTTAGTTTCATATACGGGTATCGATGGGAATATGAAAGTTTCATATCATCATCGAGTATCATATATTGGTTTTAACCCGAACATCTCGAGTCGCTCTCTAATTACGCGTTTGTATGTATGTGTTCCGGCTGTCGGGGGTAGGATTCTATCCCATTAAGAAAAAATGGAGTGTATTTCGCTGTGAGAGACTCTTCAAAGAAATGGAGGAAGAAGCACTAAAGAAAAAAGAGAGAAAAATAAGAATATAAAGTTGAAACTAAACTTGAGCTATCCGCTGAAATCATAAAGCATAGGAAAGTTGATTGAGTCTTGATCTATTGCTCTTTCTTTGCATTATCTCGTATGTCCATTTATAGATTTTAATGCCACATGAGATGTAATCAGTCAGCTCCCTATGGTTGTATTAATGTCAGCTCTTACACAATATGGGTATCTGCCTTACGATTAAGACAACTATGGAATATGTTAATTTAAAATGTAAGGCTAGCTTTCTATGTATTCTGAGGGACTGCTTGCATAGAACTTAGCTTGATCCTCTCAATTATTACACATAAATATGCTGACATGCCTCTCATAACCCTAACCCCAGCCCCACAGTAACCCTAACATTAGCCCCAACCCTAACCCCAGCCCACCGTAACCCTACCCCAGCCCCACAGTAACCCTAACCCTAGCCCCAACCCTAACCCCAGCCCACCGTAACCCTACCCCAGCCCCACAGTAACCCTAACCCTAGCCCCAACCCTAACCCCAGCCCCACAGTAACCCTAACCCCAGCCCCACCGTAACCCTAACCCCAGCCCCACCACAGCAGCAGCCGAACCCCAACCCTAACCCTACCCCGACCCCGACCCCGACCCCGACCGCCACCGCGCCCCTGCCCAAACCCAACTCTCGCGCGCGCAACCCAGACCCAGCCATGAATAATCCAAAAATGCTTTAATTTACCTCAAGATTTATACCTGAACGGGCGGTGGCGACGACGGCGTCGAATTGGCGAAGAAACCGGCGGTGGCGACGACGGTGGCGACGAAACCGGCGGTGGCGACGAGGATGGCGACGAAATCGGCGGTGGCGACGACGGTGGCGACGACGGCCGGCGACGGTGGCGACGCGACGGTGGCGATTTAGGGTTTTTCGCGCGCGTTTGAGGGAGAGAGAGAAAATGAGCGTAGGCTTTTCGATCTGGATTTGTTTTAAATCGATATTTACTTTCCCCTACGGATATATCCGTAGGTTCTTTGTTTGCGCCACCGTAGGGGCAAACACCAAATTAAGAATTAAATTTTTTATTCTTGAAAGTCAGTGCCCGTAGGGGAAACCCTTTAGCCCTACGGATTAATCCGTAGGGCCAAGTAAAATCTGCCCCAACGGATAATTCCATCCGTAGGGGCAACCCCCTATTTTACTAGTGATGGATGTATGGATGCATGTATGCATTCTTTATTGATTCATGCACATATGGCTGTGCATGCACACATGCATACATACATCATCTATCATGGTTGTTTATACTTAGAAAATGGTGGATATATAAGACTCACACCATGGTTTATATTATGGATATTTATTTCTATTTTTGCTAAAACAAAAGAAAAGAGATAAGATTGAATCATGGTCAAAAGTTTCTACACTCTTCTTTTGACCTAACCATTAGCACCTACCTTTTTACCATGGTTTAATATTTCTCTTGTGTTTTAACTAAAGTAAAATTAAATATCTATAAAGAGATAACCATGGTTTGAGATGAAAAAAGAAAAATATATATACTTATCTTCTTCTTTTTCTCAATGAGAGTTATTATTCTCTTCTTCTAAAATATCCATCATCTTCTTCAACCCTTATCTCTTGCTCTCTGGAATTTTCAAGAGAGCAAATTATTCATCAAGATAGGATTTTGAAGTGAGAAAAGCCACCACAACATCATTTTACACAAGTCTTGCCCACTTGTTTAGAGTGTTAGCTTCGATTTTCATTCTTGATCTTGCGAAGTTGGTAGCTTGGACAAAGCGGACTCCGGGTGGATCATCGGTGACCTAGAGGAGTTCAAGCGGAGCTTTTCCAAACCCCAAGTAGCCAAGGAGTCCAGCGTAGGGAGCTACAAAGGTTGTACTCTCCAAACCCTAGCTTTTCTTTCATGAGATGATATGCAAGTTTTAGAAACCCTAATTTTTCTAGGAACGATCCGATGATTGTTAACTTAGCACCCTAAAGATTCCACCTTTGGTACATGTGATGCTTCTAAACCCTTCATGAGGTGCTAGGCTAACCCAACATTGGTATCAAACCCAACCTAGAACATTAGGCGACACTTTAACGAAGTAAAAACTCCGATCGAACCAAAATATGATTTTCTCGGACGCTCTCTGGACATTTTTTAAAATAAGGTTATTTTCAGAATTAAAAATATGCAAAAAATTCAGCAGGTAAATGTAAGAATTACTGTGAAAAACGAGGCCATGAACAGTCAATTCCACCGCGGAACCGCGACAATAGCCTGCTTAGGCCGCGGTTCCACGGCCGTTCTGTTGATTCATGGTGTCTTTTTTGTACAGTAACTAATTTCTCTGCTTGCATATTGTTTTGGAGTATTTTTAATCTGAATTTAGTACTGTAAATTCTGGAGATGGTTTTGGACTCGTCGATTTGATCGGAATTTTCATTTCGTGACTTTTCCGGATAAATTAGAAAGTATTGAAGTGTTTGAACGAGTATCATTTGCTCACTTTTCATCGGGTTTAAATATTTTGGAGATACGTGCAAGTTTTATGGTGGACCCTCTAGAAGACAACAAACCTTAACTCGATTATGTGACCGTCTTGAACTGCCCTTTGAACCTTAGGGTTTGGGGCAGTACGGCGTGCCACATGTGAGGCGTTGGCTTGACCCTTCTACGGCTGGACCGCTACTACTGTGTCACACTCCGGGTTTTTGAACTCCGCTCAAGTGTTGAGCTTTAGTGAATCTTGGGTATTTGATCGTTCGTTCGAAAATTTTAATACTGTCTAATTATCTGGAATATGATGCAATGTGTGGAATTCATATTACTAGACATGAAATACGAAGTATGTGATATTTCGCATTTACGATGTCTAAAGAGAATGTGGATTCCAGATATTGCAGTTTTACACTTTCTTTTCTATGACCGTAAGTATAGTATGTAGTGGTATTGTCGATTGTCGTTGCTATACGTCGACGACAATCGGTGTATGCATACTTACTTACGTTGATGATATGAGATATTATGTGTTGCTGAGATATGATGTGCGGGATTGTCGTGATTGAATAGCCGGGGGGTTTTATGTGAGATGAGTGTTTTATATTTTCATTCATGTAAATTCATATGTAATGTAATATTCTTTTATTTGGGGCACTTCCGGGTTGAGGTCGATGCCACCAGTGTTGTATATTATTTACTTTTCCGCATTAGGATGGACCCAAGGAGGGGAGCACAGGTGACCGGGTTCTGGGGTTCAGTGGGAAGCCATCTCGAGGAGTCGAGACCTGGTCTCCTAAACTCCAGAATTGGTAGGGTCGCTTGCCGCTCTCGTAGGGGTCCAGGGTGTGGGCTTGGCTATTCATCGCAACTGTGGAATCCGTATTTTCTATTATTGGCTAAGTACTAAATACGGACGTCCCAGTATATCCCACATTATATCTATGTTTCTGCTGCGATATCTGTGATGTGATCATTTGATATGTTGTGATGGATACAGTATATAGTATATATGATATATTATATAGACGTTACTTATGTTTTACACCCGCACCAGCCCTGCCCTGCTTTGTCGTTAGTTACCTAACCTAACGGTGCACGAGGGGACATCGAGGCAAATGCGGATGGCATAAGTGTACGTCGTATTTTTCTGTGATGTTTAGGTGACTTAAATGATGGGACTTCATTAATGTGATTAATGAAAGAAAAGAAACCTAAAAGATGTTGTAGAATCAAATTTTCAAAGAAGGTAGCTACAGTTTTGATTTGCATAGTGGTATATATGATATACCCTGCACCTTATTCGATGGGGAAAGAGCCGAGATCCTTTCACCAGGAGTGACCTCTTTAGCAAAACTGGCAGATGCTACAACACTCGGTTTGACTTTTGACTGCTTTTGGTGCTTTGCTTTGCACAGTGATATATATGATATATCCCGCACCTTATTCGATGAGGAAAGAGGCGAGATCCCTTCACCGGGAGTGACCTCTTTAGAAAAACTAATAAAAGTCTCAAAATCACTCCATTTCAAAATTCATTCGATTCTACAACGATATCAAGTTCATTACGCTTATGGTTTTCTGAAAAATCTGCGTAGCCCTCCGTCATTTCAGATAGATATTATTTAGTATTCGTGCTATGTTTGTTGACTTAGTCAAGGCGTAGTGTACGGTAGCTAAATAGTGTTTATCTGTTACAACATGAGATGTGATTGGATTAGGGCATTCGCACGGCCTTGTTGACTCAGTCAAGGGTCGTACGGGTGGGTTTAATTCAATCGAGAAATGTACGGGTTGAACTTGACTTGCGATTTATAGTTTGTTGACTTAGTCAAGATCATAGATCGCTAGGGGCAAAATATTATCGGGAATTTCAAGTGTTGAAATTTGCAATGAGATTGCATACCTTTTATGAGATAGTCGGATCCCGATACCCACTGCGAGTAATTGTTACTCCTGGGAGAGTTTTACACAGGACAATTAGCCGATCAAGTAGGTGTCTAGAAAGGTGTCAACGAGGTTACGGCTCTGGGAAAATGGGGTTTACTTTAATTAGGTCCGTGCGAAAGCACGGGGAACCTCCCTCAAAGTACCGACACTGGCCTGGCTGAAAGATCGGCGAAGTTGTAGGGTGTAATTAATCCCGGCTAATCTTTCCTTTTAGGGTTTGAAGGAAGATTTGATAAAAAACAGTGGGAGCCATCCTGATTAGATAAGATAATAACCAATCTGATCTTGCAAGAGCATACGCTAAAGTGTTTTCTTCTCTCTCTCTCCAGGTAGCGACCATGTCATGCCTTAATCAAGATAATAATATGGATGTATTGACCGAACCCGCATGTTATACTGTGCAGGGGAACGTTGGACCCGTTCTTTCTTATAAGAGTTATAAGACTGAACAGGGAATAGGAGAATATCTGGATTCGCACGTCGCCCAAAAGAACATGCATGTTGATGCATCTTCTTCAGGTCTGTTAGTTATTGAGAACTGTTTTTCCGTTCACCCTACGTCCTGGGTATTAGATACCGGATCAGGATCCCACATATGTAAAATGTTACATGGGCTTCGTAAAGGTAGAGAACTGGGAAAGGGTGATCATTCCGTTCAAGTAGGAAATGGGGTAAATGTTGCAGCCAAAGCAATTGGCAAATATCACCTGGTATTACCAAGTGGTGATACACTAGTTCTGAATGAGTGCTATTATATACCGAACATGATGTGCAACATTATATCAGTTTCTTTATTAAGTAAAGAAGGATATAATTTTGTAGTAAAGGATAATGTTATGAACATATTCCTAGATCAAAAGTTGATTACATCAGGCTCGTTACATAATGGCATATTCATTCTCAATCAAAATACAGTCCTCAATATACAAAACACACACAAGAGGAAAAGCTCAGAAATGAACGAATCCTTCTTGTGGCACTGTAGACTTGGCCATATCAATGAGACACGGCTAGCTAAGTTACATAAGAATGGATATTTGAATTCATTCGAATTATCATCTTATGACACTTGTCATTCATGTCTCAAAGGAAAGATGACCAAAACTCCGTTTAGTGGACACGGAGAAAGAGTTACTGAACTCTTAGGACTGGTACATAGTGATGTATGCGGTCCTATGTCTACACACGCCAGGAACGGTTCTTCCTACTTCATTACATTCACTGACGATCTCTCTAGATACGGGCATGTGTTCCTGTTGAAACACAAGTCTGAAGCTTTTGAGAAATTCAGAGAATATAAGCACGAAGTAGAGAACCAAACGGGCAAAAGTATTAAGATTCTTCGATCTGATCGAGGAGGTGAATACTTAAGCATTGAATTCCTAGATTATCTAAAAGAGAATGGGATTCTCTCTCAGCTTACTCCTCCTTATACACCACACCACAACGGTGTATCAGAACGAAGGAATCGCACCCTATTAGATATGGTGTGCTCAATGATGAGCAATGCTGAGTTACCTATTTCCTTTTGGGGGTATGCGCTTGAGACAACCATATACCTATTGAATCTGGTTCCGTCTAAATCTTTACCTACCACACCATATGAGATATGGAGTGGGAAGAGACCATATTTTAAACGAATTAAGATATAGGGTTGTCCGGCCTATGTCAAAAAGCAAAATCCGGACAAACTCGAGGCACGATCAGTTCTTTGCAAGTTTGTGGGATATCCAAAGAATTCTCAAGGATATTTTTTCTACCAAGCTGAGGAACAAAAAGTGTTTGTTGCTCAACATGCCACCTTTTTGGAAAGGGAATTTCTTGCAAAAGAAATTAGTGGCAAAGAGGTAGAGCTGGAAGAGGTTCCAGCACTACAAACTACAACTGATGATTTAGTAGAACCAGAGGATTCAGTAGTACCCGACGAACCCCAGCCTCTCCGCCGATTTAGTAGGGTTTTTCGTCCACCTGAGAGATACTACGGTTTTCTCATTGACGGTGGAAACGAGGATTGCATCATGGAGGATGATGACCCAACTAGTTTCGAGAAGGCCATCACGAGTAGAGACTCAGTGAAATGGCTGGATGCAATGCGATCCGAGATGGAATCCATGTACACCAACAAAGTGTGGAGTTTGGAAGTTGCTCCTGAAGGGGTAAAACCCATTGGGAGCAAGTGGATCTTCAAGAAAAAACTTGGTGTAGATGGGAAAGTGGAGACTTTCAAAGCTAGACTTGTTGCAAAGGGTTTTCGTCAAAGACCAGGTGTGGACTATGACGAGACCTTTTCTCCAATGGCTATGCTTAAATCCATCCGGATTATGCTTGCCATCGCTGCATATCATGACTACGAAATCTGGCAAATGGATGTTAAGACCGCCTTTCTAAACGGTGATTTAGAAGAGTGCGTTTACATGACTCAGCCAGAGGGCTTCGTAGACAGTGGGAGCAGCGGGAAGGTGTGCAAGCTGCTTAAATCTATTTATGGATTAAAGCAAGCATCGCGGAGTTGGAACATCTGCTTTGACGTCATTATCAAAGAGTTTGATTTCGTCAAAAACGTAGATGAACCTTGTATCTAGAAGAAGGTGGCAGAGAGTAAGGTTGTCTTCCTCGTATTGTACGTGGACGACATACTCTTGATAGGAAATGACATTCCTATGCTGCAATCGGTCAAGCTCTTCTTATCACAAAGATTCTCGATGAAAGATCTTGGTGATGCCTCCAGCATATTGGGAATTAGGATCTATAGAGATAGATCCAAACGGATATTGGGATTGTCCCAATCCAGGTACATTGACACCATACTAAAGAGGTTTAGTATGGAAGAATCCAAGCGTGGGAACTTACCCACGATCTCTGGAGTCACTCTCTCCAAAGAGATGTCTCCCAAGACTGATTTGGAGAGAGCTCGCATGCAAGGGATACCCTATGCTTCGGCTGTAGGCTCTATCATGTATGCGATGCTATGTACCAGACCCGATGTAGCATACTCACTAAGTATAGTGAGTAGGTATCAAGCTGATCCTGGAGAGAGTCACTGGACAGCTGTGAAGAGCATTCTCAAGTACTTGCGAAGGACTAAGGAGATGCCCTTGATGTATGGTAACGGAGAACTCCAAGTGGAGTCCTTTACCGATTCGAGCTTCCAGAGTGATAAGGACGACTCTAAGTCGCAGTCGGGATTTGTCTTTACCCTTTACAGAGGGGCGGTTAGCTGGAAGAGTTCCAAGCAGGAAACCGTGGCAGACTCGACGATGGAGGCTGAATACATTGCTGCCAATGATGCTGCCAAAGAGGCTGTCTGGATCAAGAAGTTCATTACTGAACTTGGAGTGGTTCCATCCATTGAGAATCCAATACCTTTGTATTGCGATAACAATGGAGCGGTGGCTTTGGCCAAGGAACCCAGGTCCCATCAGCGATCCAGGCACATTCTGAGGCGGTATCACCTGATCCGGGAGATAGTTGATCACCGGGAGATCGAGGTCAGGAGGGTTGACACGAAGAATAACACAGCGGATCCACTCACGAAGGCCATCCCCTAGATACAGTTTGAGAGACTCATCGGGATGCTCGGTATGCGATACTACAGCAGCTGGCCCTAGTGCAAATGCGAGATTGTTAGTTGTATGTATGCCCTAGAGGCCAGTATTGTACAGATGATGTATATTATATTGGATGCTTGGACATATATAGAGATGACTTTCTTGCTTGATATGATAGTATGCTATCTGGTTGCTCTTTATCTTAACATGTATACTTGTCTCTTTATACTGCCTTATGGTTACATGTTGGTAAAGCTCTTAGGATGTGTACTTGACTACCTGGACTATGATGCGGATCATACTAGTGGGGACATGGTAGTCCATAAGTACATCCTTCAAGGTCCCTAGTCATGGGTGTATCGAGACAGGGGATCGATATACCAGAGTAGACTAGCGTATACGCTTCTCGACCCATGAGATGGGCGATGGATGATCCCATATCCATTGGTGTTTGACATCAGAGATGGTATACGGGTGCTCAGTGGAGACTGGGTGCACTGGACGGACTCGCTGAGAACTCCCAGATGGTTGTATACCTCACGTCAGATGGCAGTTCTCAGGTGACACTTATGCAGGTTAGTCTGTAGACCCGAGATCGTCATAGAGTCTTGTGTGATTCCCACTGTGCTTTGATTTCCACCTTACCACGTCCATGAGGGCGTGCAAAACGGTGGTTTTTGGGTACAGTCCCGAGTCACATGGAGGCAATGAGCGATAGGAGGGGTTTCGTCTCTCCCGGTATTAGGGGTTGATGTTGCGCTGTGCTCGATTGGCCGTAACAGGAAAGTCCCTAGCCAGGGCTGATTCAGAGATTTGCTGGTAAGTGTTACTAGTAGTTTCTCGACCCGTTATGAGCCTCACATCGGCACGACTTATCGGTTATTGGGGTCTGACGTTTACCACCCCTAGACTTGATATTCGACATATCAGACGAGGAGACCAGACTGTACGGGAAGTGTTGCCGGTTGGCTCGACAGGAGTTATAGCAGGTTCGCTTGTTCTCTTTTGATCGCTCAATACCCGGGTGGCCGTTACGTTTAGCTGACCGCTTGCGACTTGGGGGTGCTTGATATGATCATCACCCACTGCCGGCGTATTGACGAGTCTTAGAGTCCCACAATGGAGTTACCTAGTCCAGGCGAAACGTTGTGATGCGCGTATGCGATATGCGCATGGACCCGATTAAAATACGCATATAGGATACCATATATTGATCGGGCGGCTTGCTTTTGGTTAGGGTCGTATGCGATATGGCCGGATTGATAAATCAAGTGTTGATTTATCATTTAACCATTAGATTCTCACTAGAAATCTTTTCTTGTATCTATGGATGTATGGATGCATGTATGCATTCCTTATTGATTCATGCACATATGGATGTGCATGCACACATGCATACATACATTATCTATCATGGTTGTTTATACATAGAAAATGGTGGATATATAAGACTCACACCATGGTTTATATTATGGATATTTATTTCTATTTTTGCTAAAACAAAAGAAAAGAGATAAGATTGAATCATGGTCAAAAGTTTCTACACTCTTCTTTTGACCTAACCATTAGCACCTACCTTTTTACCATGGTTTAATCTTTCTCTTGTGTTTTAACTAAAGTAAAATTAAATATCTATAAAGAGATAACCATGGTTTGAGATGAAGCAAGAAAAATATATATACTTATCTTTTTCTTTTTCTCAATGAGAGTTATTATTCTCTTCTTCTAAAATACCCATCATCTTCTTCAACCTTGATCTCTTGCTCTCTTGAATTTTCAAGAGAGCAAATTATTCATCAAGATAGGATTTTGAAGTGAGAAAAGCCACCACAACATCATTCTACACAAGTCTTGCCCACTTGTTTAGAGTGTTAGCTTCGATTTTCATTCTTGATCTTGCGAAGTTGCTAGCTTGGACAAAGCGGACTCCGGGTGGATCATCGGTGACCTAGAGGAGTTCAAGAGGAGCTTTTCCAAACCCCAAGTAGCCAAGGAGTCCAGCGTAGGGAACTACAAAGGTTGTACTCTCCAAACCCTAGCTTATCTTTCATGAGATGATATGCAAGTTTTAGAAAGCCTAATTTTTCTAGGAACGATCCGATGGTTGTTAACTTAGCACCGTAAAGAATCCACCTTTGGTACATGTGATGCTTCCAAACCCTTCATGAGATGCTAGGCTAACCCAACAGGCAGCGTGTGTGAGAACTATTTAAAAGGGTCTGTTTTGAAAAAGTGTCGGACGTGAGACAAATCACAAAAAAAATGCACAATCAACCCTAGAACTAAGGTCACCTAGGTCAAGTCACTAGACCGCTCCTAGACTTCCAAAAGACAAGTCACAGGATCAATCCTCTACTACCTCTATATTACTCTTATGGACAGGTAAGTGGGAGATATCCGCTATACGAATCACTGAAATAGCGGGCCTAATTAAGTAACCACTTTCCTTAGTCACACTTGCCTAGACACCACAAGAGAAATGCAGATAAGCGATAGATTACCCACGACCTCCTCTGTCCTACTTGAGCACGACGGTCCTTAGAGTCTTGATCTATATATTTTTTAATTAATGTAAGGTTATGCGGATGCTAGTTTTGTGATTTGTGGGGCCTAGAAAGGGTGATGAAATCTCCAGATTTTTGGTATTGCCCTTTAAAGTCCTTTTTAGAAATATGCACAAACAAACCAATATCAAAACACACAAAAGATTTTTGAGAGGCAATATTTGCAAAGAATCCTACAGAAAATTAAATTATTGGATCTCAGAGGAGAGAGAAGAATCAGAGGAAATCACCTGAAGAAATTTGGCAACCTAACTCACCCATAGAGCCGTGGTTCCGCAGCCAATAGCCTACTATTGCCGCGGTTCCGCGGCGGAAAGTAAGGTTCTTTTGCTAATTTTTTTTTCAGTCGCCTCCTTTGCTCCTCGAGGCTTTGCTTGATATCTCTGAATCTTTGTTTCCTCAATCCAGTGACTCCAGATTCCCTCGCAAAAGTCGCACAATAATTGTTAAATACACAAGATGCGGTTTTGATTATAATTGTTTTAAGGTTGTCGGATTTATAAGAATTCAACCCGAATAGCAAGAAAAAAAATTACATCCGTTTCCCCGGTAACGGCCCCATTTGATTGATCGTATGTAAAGTGTGTTGTAAAGTAACCGCAATCAATAACGGTGTTGCGTGTAGCTAGCCGAGATGAGTATGGGTCGTCCGCAGGGAAACATCGAACCTTTTACTTGCTTTAGACGTGTTGATTGAAATATGGATGGTTTGTTCTAGATCTAATTTGATATACGGATGTAGATTTTATAATAAAAATGCTCGTAGGGTTCATACGATTTAGTAGTTGATAGATGAATACTAAAGATGACTCCTTTTATCTTTTGATAGATTTAAAACTATATCGATAGTGATGAATGATGATTAGGGTTCTTGGAAGAAACTAGGGTTTCCCCACTTTTAACCCTTGTCCCTTCATTGATCTCTATTCATGTCTAGCCTCTAACAAAACAGCTATTAATCAAATCTCAAATCGTGGTCGAGACTATCAATGAATTGATAGCGCGCCAGATAAGGATGTGAACAATTATTTTGCAAAAGTTTATAAACTTCAAAGGATGTAAAAGAAGTTAAAATATTTTCCCATCCATTCTTCTACCCTAATCCTACGATCCCTATCAAGTTAGGAGAATTACTCACGCATGTTGGAGATAGAAGAGAGGATGAAGAAGGAATTTATAAAGTAAAATGCAGAAAGTAATGCAGAAATTAAATGCGGAAAGTAAATGCAGAAATTAAATGCGGAAAGTAAATGCAGAAAGTAAATGCGAAAGAATTAAATAAAACAACTGCCTTTTTATTAATCAACTATCATTTACAAATCCGTCGAATTTAGAGTACAAGAACTCCAGTCTATGCTCCCGATCTATGTTCTTGTTGGAAGTAGATGAACAGCTGATGATCAACCTGGATGCGTGGATCGCCTTGGACCTCTTGATCTCTTCGGTTTGATCCTCTTCCAAGTGTAGCTCTCGGTTCTATTAATAGTCACAGAAGATACAAACCCTAGATCTCATAGGTTAAGATATGCAGTCCCTATCTAACTCCCAAAATATCGTATCAAACGGCCCTAGAACCGCCGCGGAACTGCCGCATATTGGCCTATTTGGCCGCGGTCCCGCTGCGGTTTGGAGGCTTCATAGGTTGGTATTTTTTGTGCTATTTTATCTTGATGTTTGTAGATCCTCTAGATGTCTAGATTATGAAATTAATGCCCTGAATATCTGCCGTTGCTAAATCTTATGATTTGCTTCAATATTTCGACAGATTTGATTCCGACATCTCGATTTGATTCGGATCTTTTGGATTCCAATCCTGATCTGCACAATATCTCAAATTAAAGTGTTAGTAGTATTTGGTTTTTTGAGATATTATCCTAACCATTTGTATGATATTATATTTTTTAAGAATATTGATTAGAGATATTTGATATGATATGCATATTTTAATACCAAAATATTATATACATATATTTTCCTTCATAATGTTAAATATAATGTAGAAACATATGATAATAGATATTTCAGAGATAAACCCTCATATGTTCTATATTTACAATAAACACCTTTAAATACTCAACAAAACTAAGGAATATATTCAATCAAATGTGCAATATTTTCAACTGAACATGAAGTCTTGCCGAGCTTTTCTATCCAGAACCAGATATCTCTTGTTTTCATAATTGCTTCGGTACAAAATCCAACTCTACCATATCTTTAAGAGATAGGATACAGCCAAGAAGAAAGAAACAATTGGACACCTCACTCCAGGTCCTATCAACCGCATCAAAATTCAACATCTTCTTATGTTGATAATCCGTTTAAAGCAAGTGAAGGAACTTCTAAACGCATGTCCATCGCTGAGCATATTGCGAAGGCTGAAAGCAATTGGCTTCATTCCTTTCACTAATCCAAAACTGTTAGGACAACACACACCATCATTTCTATATGAAAATGTTGATACTCGTTTTAAGACGAATATGACCTCTGTTAGACCCATGACCATTGCTGAACAAATAGCAGTTGCCAGTCATCGGCTAACCAACCAATCTCAATATTCATATTACTGTGTTGATCATACTCCTTTTTATGAAACTTGGGCCCACCCTTCTAATTCTTATCCGCGGTACCAAACACACGCTCTCAAGTTGACACTTCTCTCGAGGCTAATGGGACAAGTCATAGACGCGGGTCGATTGTGGAACACATTGAACTTGCCCAAAGCCAACAAGTAAGAGCATCTCTTCTTAAAATTTATCTTCTGGCTAATACGACAAATCATAAACGCATGTTAATTGCGGAACATATTGAACTCGCTCGTAGCCAACAATTAGACACATTCTAACTATACTCAACTTCCTCACCTTATCTAGACAGTGCTTCTGAAAATCAATTAGAAAGTTCCACAGTTCAAAGAGAATCCTTTACTGGAACTTCTTCACAAATCATGTTTAGTTCTGAAGAAGAGTTGGAATTGAATAGTGAAAAAGAACAAAAGACCCTTCAAAGTCAAAACAAAACCGATTCTTTTGATCTCGACACCTTCCATCCTACACTTCAACCGAATATATTCGATGTTCAACCATTTCATAATCTTAATGATGAGGTGTGCGAGAATAACATGTTTGGCTTTGCGAATAGTGAGCGTAAAAGAGAGCTTGACACCATTTCAAATTCAACCGAACCAAGTGATTTATCGATTGGGGATAGTATAATTGATGAATTTTTAAATACCTATTCGTTTGATTTGCCCGAAGGTGTTTGTGAGAGCGGTGATGAGAATATCGTTGAAGATGAACCCGTTATGATAGATGAGTCAGATTCTCCAACCCATCATGTCACTACTATTGAATACGAACATCTTCCTGTACAATTAACCGATTATATTCTTACCACCGACCTATCCGAGAAGCAGAACGATATCCAGCCTTCATTTCCCACATTTGGTTCAACAATGTTCGACGGACAAATTTTTTTACCCATTTCATCTCCCACTTTCTTTGGTTCTTCTTCTAATCTTCCTTTAATTCTATCGAGTTTTGATGAATCACACTCCAATATTTCGAGTTCTATGATTCTTAAAAGACAACTTGATTTAGACTCTTTTGAAAATAAGGTAGATGAGCTTTTCAAGTCTTCTACCTCCATAATTTCTAACAAATCAAGTGTGTTGAATTCTGGCGTGAAACAGATTGACATTGAGACGTTCAATCGAACCATCGATGAAAGTTTCGAAGATATTTTCGCTGAAGAACTCGCATTCCTAGAAGATGTGGATGTTGTGATAAATCAACTTCCACCCGAAGAAGTTGAACCATCACCCCTTCTTCTTATCCCATACGCGAATGTGATTGTTCTACCCATTCCTAATCATTCAAATTCTCGTTTTTGTTCACCATCACTGTTTCGTCTCTACCAACCGAGACGTAAACCCGATCGATTACGCCTCTTATCTCCTCACTTCTTCACATCTATGATCTTCCACCAACTATATTGTTACATTGATAAAATATTCAAATGGTTGGTATTGACTTTTGGTCTTTGCAAAGCTTTGCATAGACTAATAACTTTACCTTCCCCCTCTTATAATTTTAAATACTTAATACTGTTTCACTCAAGTTTGGGAAGAGGGGGAGAAAAATATATTTTGGCTTTTGGAAGAAAAGAATTTTTTTTACGATTGTGAGCCAAAAATAAATTTGGGAGAAGATTTCATTGTCATTAATTTTTATCCCCTTTAATAACTTTTCCTCCCAAGTCTCCAGGTTGAGCTTACAAGATAACATCAGTGAGGACACTGCTGCAAATAGGGTTAGGGGAGGTTTGTGCTTATTCATGCATCATTTTGCATTATACTATATAAAAGCACAAAAAATTTTCTTTGATAATAAAAATTAGAAAGTGAAAATACATATGAAAGATATGAAGATATTTAAGAAAAGCAAGAAAGTTAAATGTTTTAAACAAGTCTGGTAATACGTAGTCATGAGCTGTTGTTCCAAGGGTTAGTAAGATGAAGGAAATTACTAATCTGAGGATAAAAATAAGTCTAAAAAATATTCCCTATTCCAGAGTCCAAACATTTGAACATTGATACCCTACTATATGTACTTGCACACATCTTGAAACTTGGGATATTAGAGGATACCTTGAAATGCTCTTGTCTAAAAGCTTTAGTATGAAGAAAAAAATATATATCAATAAAATATAAATAACGCATAAAATATAAATGGTGAAGAAAAATGACCACTGGTTTTGTAATTACTTAAGGCAGCAAAAAAAATATAGCGAGGGTGCTTTATTACCTAGTGCCTTAGACCAACTGGTTTGAGAGCCACTGCTAAGCCTTAGGTGTTGCAAGACTATGATATTGCTAATTACGCCTAATTGAGTGAGCAAATTTGGTAATTGGTTGATTAGTACCTTAAGAAGTATTAACGATCGCATGAAAAATGTGTGAGCAATTCCATCTTAAACATTCACCGACTAAAAAGTACTAAGGCAGATGGATAAGAGTATAATAGCTTGAATTGAATTCTTTAAGTGTAGGGATGTCTTTTACACACACGTAGGGGTATATAATCGATGTTTGGAAGAAAGGTGGGGAGGAAGACTAAAGACGATATTTTATTGAGGGATGATGTGATTTCTGACAACTTTTCATGACCATTAAGATAGGGCTCATGGCAACTAAAAAGCTAGTATAGTTTGAAACTCTTATTTTCAAGTTCTTTCTTTTATATGTTCCTATCTTTGTATGTAACTTTCATCATCTTTATATTACTATGTGATTTTGTGGGTGTAATTCGCTGAAAAACCTTAGGAGACAACACTCCTCCTACTATGGACACCTAGACATTTAAAGGCTTGTTGCACATGCTAAGTGCAATCGTGTTGCCTAGGAAGGTGTACTAGGTTTTCCTTTTTCTTCTTTTAATGACTAGTTTGCTCGGGACGATCAAACTTAAATTTGGGGGTATTTGATTAGTCTAAAATATTGCACATTTGAATTAACATTTTCACTACTATTGTTAAGTACTAAAAGTGTTTATTGTAAATATAGAACATATGTGGGTTTATTTGTAAAATGTTTATTATCATATGTTTCTACATTATAATTAACATAATGAGGGAAAATATATGCATATAATATTTAATTAAAATATTTGTAATTAAAATATGCATATCATATCCAATATCTCTAATCAATGTTCTTAAAGATTTAACATCATATAAATAGTTAGAATAATATCTCAAAAATAATACCAAATACTACTAACACTATGACTTGAGATATTGTGCAGATATTGTACAGGTCTGGAATCCTCAAGATCCGAATCAAATCAAGATGTCGGAATCAAATCTGCCGAAATATTGAAGTAAATCAAATAGATCTAGCAACGGCAGAGATTCAGGGTAATATTTCCATGATCTAAATTTCGAAGAGATCTACACATGTCAACACCATAGACCACAAGAAATCCTAACGCAAGATACCACCAAAACGCCGCGGTTTAGTGACCAAATGCATTATGAGCGGCGGATGCGGCATTATTATAGCCGTAGGATTTGAGATTTTCTTGATGTGATCTTAATATCATATATTCTTCTATAGGATCTAGGGTTCTAGCTGAGGTGACTATATAAGAGACGGAGAGCTTCACATAAAAAAGGTATCACCGAAGTGATCAAGAGGTCTAAGATGATCCACGCATCTGAGTGATCTTCAACTAGTCATATACTTCCAACAAGATAGAGATCGAGAGCAAAAACTAGGGTTTTTGTAATCTACCTTCAAAGGATTTGTAAATGCTATAGTTAATTAATAAAGGTAGTTGTTTTATTTAATTCTTTTTGCAATTAATTTCTGCATTTAATTTCTGCATTTTATTTCTGCATCTTAATCATGTTCTCATTCTTCATCCTCTCTTCTAAATCTCAAACCATGAGCGAGTAATTCCTTACTTGCTAGGGTTCGTAGGATTAAGGTAGAACAATGGATAAGAAAATCATTTAACTTCTTTTATTGATTTTAAAGTTTATAAATTTTAGCAAAAATAAATGTTAATATCCTTATCGGGCGCGCTATCTATTCATTGATAGTCTCGACCACGATTTGAGATCGATTAAACAATTGTTTTGCTAAAGGCTAGACATGAATAGAGATCAATGCAAGGACAAGGGTTAAGAGTGGGAACCCTATTCCCTCCAAAAACCCTAATCTAGATTCATCACTATCGATCTAGTTTTAAACTATTAAAAAATAAAAGGAGTCATTTTTAATTAGTCATCCATTACCACTAAGTCCTATGAACCCTATAAGCCTTTTTATTATAAACTTTACATCCGTATTAATATAGATCTACAACCAATCAACCATCTTTTCATCAACTCGTCTAAAGCAAGAAAATGATTCACGTTTCCTTGCGGACGACCCGTACTCATCGCGGCTAGCTACTAGCGATGCCGTCTTGATTGCGGTTACTTTACAAAAACACTTTCTTTCCAACCGATCAATCTGTGAACTTCTTTCATGACTTTTTGGGCTTCGGCCGATGAGAGACACCTGAGCCAAAGTTGCTCATATGATCTGCGGTATAGCGTATTATTTACAAACACGATCGGAAAGCTCTTTTCTTCAGCCGAGGTCTCACAGATTTTTCTTCGGGCAGTTTGTCATATCGGAGGTACTCTATGAAAGTTTCTCTCCAATCGGGATCGTCTTAAATGATCAGAGTTTATTCGATAGGATTGTTCTCTTGTTCTATGCTTCTTTCTTCATGTAAAGAGACTGGAGGTAGAATTTTCCGGCTTTTGACTGTTATCAGAATTTCATCCATATCGGGATCAGCCAGCTCCTTGGCTAAGCGAGCGAGTACGTCAGCTTTTCCGTTCAACGCCCTAGGAACTCTCATCAGTTCAATACGGGTGAACTGATTCATGAGATCCACTACCCAGCTTCTGCACCAAGTTAACTCAGGTTTGTCTATCTTATAGTCGCTTCTTACTTGGTTGACGACAAGCTGGGAATCACCGTAGACCCGCAGCCGAAGGATTTCCATTTCTATGCCGAGCTCCAGACCAGCTATCAGAGATTCGTACCCAGCCTCGTTGTTTGTGCGAGGCTCAGTAAGAGTGAAAGAATTTCGTAGGGTTCCCATCGATAGCATGATGAACACCAATCCTATCCCTATTTTTATCTCCGGGACGCTTGATCTGCTGGAAGTCTATATTGACAATGCTCTATCAAAGTAGAGCTCCCAGTATAGCTCGTTATCCTCGAGATGCAGCACTTGTTCGTCGGGTAACTCGCAATTGAGCGGTGACCCTTCAGGTATGGGATGAGCAGTGAGGAAGTCGGTGAGGGCTTATCCTTTTACTGCTTTCTGTTGAATATAAACTATGTCGATCTTAAACAACATGATAGCTCATCTTGCCATTCTGCCGGCTAGGCTTGCTTTGGCCATTAAGTTTTTAAGAGGGTCGACCTTGGAGATCAGTATAACCCGATGAGCGAGCAAATAGTGCCTCAGCTTCTTCATGGCGAATATTAGGGCTAGGCATTGCTTTTTGATCGAGGAATAGTTATGTTCCGCCCCGACTAAAGTTTGACTGAGATAGTATAGGGTATTTTCTTTTCCTTCCTTGTTATTCTGGGCAAGGAGCGCGCCGAGTGATTCATCTAGCGCGGTAGTGTAGAGAATCAGCGATTTATTTGGAATGGGAGCAGCAAGCACTGGAGGGTGCAACATGTACTTATTCCTTTATAATAAAAAGGGGAGAGGAAAAAAAGGAGAATTCCCCACATTTTGAGCCTCACATGTTAAACACGTGAGTGCTTATACGCAAAAGTATATAAGCGCTGAAAGCAAACAACTAAAGGCTAAACAGGTCTCACGTTTTAAACACGTGAGTGCTTATATGCAAAGCATATAAGCGCTAAATAAACAGTTTAAAACCCACATTGGGGTCACGTGTTAAACACGTGAGAACACCCTTTTGAAGTATTAGCCTCAGATAGAGTTAAACTCTATACATAGAATTAAATTCTATTCCTTGTATGCAAAGCATATAAGCATTAAAAGTAAGTGGCAAAAACCCAAACTGACTTCACTTGTTAAACACGTGAGTGCCCATATGCAAGAAATATGGGCGCTAAATAAAATAGGCTAAAAACCCACTTCAGGGTCACGTGTTAAACACGTGAGGGCGCCTCCTTATATAGAATTAAATTCTAGTCTTGGGGAAATATCTTCCTTGATCTTTCTAAAAGAGAAAGATATTTTTTGTTAAATAGAGCCGTTGGATCAAAAATCCAATGGTGATTAAAAATCACCAAATATAGAATTAAATTCTATTGGGTGAAAATATCTTTCTAATCTTTCTAAATGAGAAAGATATTTTCTGTTAAACAGAAAGTTTTTGGATCAAAGATCCAATGAGATGAGAGAATATTTTCCTGTATCTTTCTACACAAAGAAAGATGTGCTCCGTAAAACAGAGAGCCCTTGGATTAAAATCCAATGGTGGTTAAAAATCACCGTTTGACAGAATAAAATTCTGTATATGGGAAAATATTTTCCTAATCTTGTTAAAAACAAGAATATTAATTCTGTAAAGCAGAAAATCACTGGATCAAAAATCCAATAGAGGATAAAATCCTTCGAATAAATTTTGAGACCAATTAAATTAATTGGTATCTCTTAAATGAGAGATTTTCCCAAACTAATTAACAATTTGCCTCTACCATATAAAGAACCCGAGAATTTAAGTCTCGGATAGAGGATTGACCCCATAAGTATAATATTTCAGAAAAATAAAATATAATTTTTGGAATTTAAATATTAAAATAATATATTTCGCGAAAACTATTCGATTTGCGAATAGCGGTTTTTCGTAAAATTGTATAAGTATAAAAAATATTTGGACAATAATTGGAGATTAAAATAATTTATTTATTAAAAAGATATTTATCGGATTTGGGCATTTTTATAATTAATTATATGCAAGTTTAAATTAAACTTGATTAGTGCACTACTAATCACGATTAAGCCAAATCCGTATTTTTATATTTTCCATGGCTAGTGCACCATGTCATATTGTATTTTGGTTGCATGTTGTTTTCATTTGTATTAGTATTATTTGGTTTTATTTGTGAGGGGGGAAAGAGAAAGCATGGGAGACATAATGATGACATAGAAGAATAGAATATGAAGCATAGGTAAGAGAGAGAGAGAGAGAAGGAGAGAGAGGGTGTATTGACTCCTCACCATGCCTCCATCCTTCATCCATTTTCTTATCCTCCTCCATCATTCTTCACTTCCTTCTTTCTCCTCCTTCCACCACCCACACTAACCCATGAAAACATCTCAAATTCTTCATCAAAACCCCCACACCCCTTCACAAAAGTTGATCCCCACCTCATCCTAAACCCTATGGACCAATCAAGTTTGGATTTTGAGCACTTTGGGCAACCCAATAATTTTTTTGAGTTTCCAAATGAGGTATATTTCATTTCCTTTAGCTAAGTTATTTGAGTTTAGTGTATCCTAGTGTAGTTTAGAATTAATCTAGTAAAGGTTTGTGATCTTAGAATTTTCCTAATTGATGTTAGTGGATGTGTGGACTTGTGATGTGGTTATTGGGGTTTAGTGAGTGTTTACAAGACCTTAGAGTTGATTTCTGACCAGGACCAGAGACTCGAAACCAAATACAAACTTAGAATTTTTCCCAATTTCAGTTTCTTAGAATTGTGAGGATTACAAGGAATCTGGAGCAACTTGGTACCTTTTTAAAAAAATCATACAAGTACATTGACCTAATAGGACCACTAGAAGACCACAACCAGAGAACGAGACGAAGATTCCATCAGGGGACCGGCGAGACCGGTCATTTTGGCATTGTCGCCGGCCATGTTGTGGGCTCTGGTGCTGGTATTTTGCCTGTAGCTCACGTACCTTATAACCTAGCTACTGTGTTGGTAGTTTAGTCCTATACCCCCTGTGCCAAAATCTGGGTGCTGTTTGAGAGTGCTTTGGCTATGTTTTCCCGATATTTGAATTCTTTGTTTTGATAAATGAAATTGGATTTGGTCGTTGGACGTTTGTACGTCAACGACGAGGGTTATTGGATTGTTTTTGCATGCGTAAACTATAGGTTCTAACCTATAAGCAATTTGTGTGCCGTATCGGTTTTCAGATATTGGTTTTAATATTATTGCGATTGTGTATTGATTGTAGGTACTTTCGTGTGGACTTCCGAGACGACGCAACACATCGACTTCGGTGAAGTAAGAAGTTTAGCAGGTGAGTAGATTTATATCTACGGGGGAAGTCGGGTGGATGGCGTATTGCACCCCCGCAATTATAAAATGGAAACCGATATATAGAATATGGTCGGAGAAACTTACACTAGGAAACTATGGATGTGATCAAAGGATTTGGTGTAAGATGGTATAATAGCTAAGGATGATTCGGTTTGATATATGAGAATATGAAATGAGGATTTAAATCGTGATATATATATGTGTGTGTGTGTGTGTGTGTGTGTGTGTGTGTGTGTGTGTGAGATTGAAAGAGGACAAATATGAGATTTATAGAGGCATGATACGAGATCGATATCGATGTGATATGAGATCTATATCGATGTTATATGAGATTGATAAATACGACATGAGATTTAGATAGATGCGTCGTGAGATTTATAAGATATGACGTACGAGACCATAGATTCGTACCCCTATTGATGAATAAAGTATAGAATCTCTATTCTGTTTGATGCCACCGTTCGATGGATTACCGTACGCGATGAGTTATACTGGATGAATGATCCGCGCTCGTGATTTGAGGATGATGATCAAGGATATTGCCATATCGGATGTTATGAGGCAGGATCGCCAACGTAAAGATGCCACCTGAACTATACTTATTTCCAAAACTGACGAATCGTAAGCATCTTTTAAATGGAAACCTCAAGAGACGCTACGGATTTTCAAATGCTGTCTTTTCCTTTAAAACACCGCATCCTCTACTTTCAAAACTACGATTCGTATCTTTTAAAACTGACCGTATGGTTCATGTGCAGATATATATACCTGTTGATTATTCGTGTTTGTGTGGGATTATCCCTCGTGGCATACGTAACAGGATTCCAGTATTTATTGTTATATGATATCAACTGCTAGTACACCTGCACAATTACCAATGATGCGCATGTTACACTTACACCAATTTTCCGGCTCACACACATTCATCATCAAGAATTGCCACGCCACTTGCACAGTACAACTACTGTATCATGATATTATTCATAACCGTATAGTACATTCATTATTCAATGCCATCATAGGACATGCTTGCATGATATACTTGACATGCTCATATTACTGTTTTATGTTTGCATACATCGTACTTTGTTGTTACATGCATTGAGATGCTGTTTTTATGAGATCTCTGGATTTACGAGCCATGGTTATATTTCAAAGAAAATTGTGTATTGTTTCAAAAATGGGGTTTCTCTTGATATGATATTTTGAGGCGTCCACCATGAGTTTTCTCGGTTCTGAGTTATGATCATACCCGATTCGAGGAGAGAGGAGGAACCGTCTGCTGGTACATGGTGGACCCGGTAAGGTATCCCGGGGTAAGAAGCTCGAGATATAAAAGATGAGCCTGGCAGGGGAAGCACTACCTACCGGTGATAGTTTGGACCCGGCGGTTATCTGGAGGATACCGACCGGAGTCGTGAGGTGGATATGGGCTGATCCGGACTGACGGAGCCCGAGATATGAGGATTTACGTATCGATACTGGACATGGGTTTCATGTTGTTTCGAGTGTCGGTGTCGGACACTCAGGTTCCATGATGTTGATGTGTCGTTGATAGATACATATTGGTTGATTTTCCTCATACATACAGGCATACGTTTTCATGATCTTTCGAGTGTCGGTGTTGGACACTCAGGTTCTATGATATTGATTGTGTCGTTGATGGACACACGTAGATGATATCCACCTGCATACAGGCATATGATGTTAGATGTTTATTTTTACATGCTATTAGCATTGACTCCATTGTTGATATATATGCATACATGGTCACCCTAGATATCATAATATTACCTTCATGATATAATATGACCTAGCAAATCGTTGTTTTATTTGATTTCTACCTGCTGATATTTTCTATTCACGAGTTAGCAACCCACCCCTGTTGTGCCACAATTTTCTTGCAGGTTTGACCGCTTGGATCGGTAGCGGTATCGCTGGCACACAATTTCATTCAGGGTGTTTGCTATGGTAGGTGGGACACATTGGATCTTGCCGACTCTCATACTTTATATTCTATTGTATCTAGATAAACTCTATCAGATTAGAAACTAGATTTTGTATATTGGCAGACTTAGACAGACTTGTATTTGCGAGACCTAGAGTGATGGGTGTATGTTCGCTTCTTTTGGGTTGTTGATGTCTTGCTTTATTTATTTATTCTTTCTGTGTTTGATCTTCGCCGTTGTGCATCGTATATATTTGATAACTTGCGTGGTTGTGATTCCATCGTTTGGCGAACAGCTAGCTCCCGCTCAGGGATGCCTTTATATATTGCTTGTATGTGGTTTTGGATCAAAATATACAATGGAGGTGCTGCCCAAATTTTAAAGACGAAAAAATGTTTTCAATTATAGTATAATTCACTTACATTTTCATATATCATTATCTATGCATTTAACGAAAAAACTTGATTTCATTATACCTTTATTTCAAAACCGCACCTCCACTATTTTCCGAAAAAGGTTTAGATTTCTGGGCTTCGGCTTACTTGAATTACGTTACGCCTTTAGACGTTGCGTGATTTAAGTGCCGGTCAGGAGCTAAATTCTGGGTCGTAACAAAGTTGGTATCAGAACGTTAGGTTTAACCTTGGTTCGAGTTTAGGCTTGACCTTACAGAACTTAAACTTGACTACGGAAGGGTTTTTAGGACCCGAGTTTTTACTTTATAGGATAACCTTGATTGATGGAGTCGGTAGCTTGAGTAGAGTGACGTACCGTGTGTATGTTCCACGGCATGCTTACGTCATGCTGCTTCGCTTACGTGACCTTAGTATGTACATTACTTGAGATCCTTGATTCTATTCGTTCCTATGATCATACTTCCATTGATTTCATTCTTTCCTATGATCATATATCCATTTTGGACTAGTTAATTCCTTTCGTTTCTTTGATCTGTCTTCTTCAATTCCTGCATGAGGTTCCTTTCACCAGGGTGTTGAGCGCAGATAGAGCTACTGTTAGAGTTGTGGTCAGAGCGGGCACGTCACGGACGAGGGCTGACCACAATGTTTTTTGGTGACATAAGGACGTATCGGTATAGTGTTTGTGTTGAGATCTCTCATTTGAGGCAAGTGTTCGGATTTGCACTAGATGGTCGGGCCATTATTAGAGGCTGCCAGATTGAGAGGACTGTTGATGTACAGCCTATCCCTAAGGTCTCAATGTTGTCTACCGTGTAGATAGACGACCCAGCTATTGCTGAGATTTGATGGGATGTCACCTTCAGAGTTTTTTTAGAGCTGAAACCACTAGAGTCTTCAGACAGAGATGTGACAGAAAAACCGCTAGTCCATAATGAATAGAGTGACTAAGATGATTCTTCTGATTTGATGCGCCGACACAGGCTCAGTTGAATTGAAGAATTCCAGTTTGAAGGATCTTACTCAGATCTAGAGTAAATCGATCAAGAGAGGACGTTGTTCGTAAGATGCTCCAATGTGAGATCGGTAAGTTGACCAGCTTCGGATAGAAGGACCTCACCCAGATGCGTTGTGAGTTGATCGAGAAAGGACGAATGAAGCGTATACCTCTGATGATTGGGACGAGTCCTAAGGACGTGTTCGGTTAGATATCTTCCACAGAGTGGTGAAGATACCTGAGTTCGTAATTTCGAGTCCATGTGAGAGACTCCGGATTGACTGTAGCCGAGAGCGAATTTTAGTACGCTGACAGCAAGACGTGATTCCGATGTGGACGATAATGACGACGAGTGAACAATAGGTTCGTGCAAGATATTAATGAACTGTTGTTACTCCGTATTGATACCATAGGATTGATATGTATGCAGAGGCGTTGGATAAGGACAAATTTCAAAGGAAAGCCATGATGAGGATGCAGCTGTCCGGATAAGAGAAAAAAGGCTAAGAATAGAGTATCAACCTCCATACAGTTCGGCTTGGGTGTGATCGGAAGAGACCCTAAAAAGGTTCTTCCAGGATGCCGTAGCGATAAATACTTGCACCCAGGATTAGTTGTATCACGTGTATTCAGAGGGCCAGATGCCGCCATCAGTAACGTGCTGTTTGCGAGTGGTCATGTTGATTGGCCAGGAGAGGATCAGCGGAGTGCCAGAACGGAATTGTTCCGTCATTACACCTGACCGGGCCAACGAGCAGAAAGATTACGGGATTTGTAATCCACAAAGAGGACAAGGACCCAGAGATCGAAGACGCCCGACCGTGACTACGAGGCAAGCGGATGTTCTTGCTTTGCCAGCTTTGGGCGGACCGGCATTTATCGACATTGAAGGAGATGTACCTCAATATCATTTATTGCGATTGTGTTTTGTGATCCGAGTATCACACTTTTATTGCTTGGATTTGTATTTAGATGGTTGAGTTTCTTGATATTTTTTTCGGGCACCATGGCTGCACCTACTGGATATTACATTTTTGTGCACAGTTATTGCACTTGATTATGTTTTATACACCGTTACATTGGTTTATGATTTGTGCATATCTATTGCACTTGATATCGATTTTGTGCCTTGCCTGCACGTAATTTTGACTCTATATTTTTCGATGCAGTCGATTTGATTTCATGCATGTTGTATGCACTCGACATGACTTATGCACTTGGTATATCTTACATGTGCTTGCAATGCATTTATATGGATTTTGTGCACGCAGTTGCACACGTTTATGATTTTATACACTTTGGCACGCTCGGTGTTGTTTTTGTGCGTATTTGAGATATTGATGAGTTTTCAGGCACCTAGTGCACCTGAGATTATGTTTTCGTACATTTGTTGCACTAGATCTATGTTTTTGTGCATTTGTTGCATTAGGCGTTTTGTGCGGACCTGACGCACTTGATTTGGATTTAGCGCATATTGGACGCATGGTATAGGATTTTGTGCACACCGGATGCACTTGATTGAGATTTTTATTCATGCATGATAGTTGCACTGGATTGAGCTTTTCGTGCACTTTAGATGCACTTGATATTGTTGTCGTGCACACCCGTTGCACTTGACAGATCCTTTCGTGCACACCCATTGCACTTAGTTTGGTTTTAGTGCACATTTGTGGCACTTGTATTTGGCTTTGATTTCCATGCGCATCAGACGCACGTGATGTTAGATACGCTTTTTGAGGCTGATTTTTGCTCTTGAGCATTGTACTTTCATGATATGCACTATATTATATAGTAGCCGAGCATGATTGATCTGAGGACGGTACCTCAGTACTTTTGCATGCATAAATGTTTACCAAAAGATTTTCAAAATGGAGCTATAGTCTCGCTATTTTCTACTTGTCCACGAGCGATACGAACTTTTACCAAGGAAAACTTTTTGGGATATTTCAAAAAGGCGGAACGTATATTTGAGCAAAATGTATAAGAATGTATATTTATTACTTTACAAATGAGAGTCCGCCATTTATACCGTGAGCTACGCATCGTACGGCGATTTGGAAAAAGATTTTGCATGTGTTTTATTCTGTTTTTACAGGATTTTACAAAGATGCGCGTTATATACGTATTATGATTTTGACTATAGTATATTTGGATTTCAGTAGTGAATTTTGAGATTTGCATTTCCATTTTAACTCCAGTGATTGCGTGACACTTGACGGAGTTCGGTTTTGAGTTTCGCATTCGTTTTCATGCGCACTCGATGCGTTGTGATATTCTTGAGTATTTCATGATTTCGGAACCTCGTGATTTAAACTGATTATTTAAATGTTTTAGTATTTGGGGGTTTAAATTTAAATTCGGGACCGAATTTATTTAAGGGGGGAAGATTAGAATTTCAGAAAAATAAAATATTATTTTTGGAATTTAAATATTAAAATAATATATTTCGCGAAAACTTTTCAATTTGCGAATTGGGGTTTTTCGTAAAATGGTATAAGTATATACCAATATTTGGAAAATAATTAGAGATTAAAACGATTTATTTATTAAAAAGATATTTATTGGATTTGAGCATTTTTATAATTAATTATGCGCAAGTTTAAATTAAACTTGATTAGTGCACTACGAATCACGATTAAGCCAAATCCTTATTTTTATATTTTCCATGGCTAGTGCACCATATCATGTTGCATTTTGGTTGCATGTTGTTTTCATTTGTATTAGTATTATTTGGTTTTATTTGTGAGGGGGGAAAGAGAAAGCATGGGAGACATAATGATAACATGGAAGAATAGAATATGAAGCATTGGCGAGAGAGAGAGAGAGAGAGAGAGAGCGAGAGAGGAGAGAGGGTGTATTAACTCCTCACCATGCCTCCATCCTCCATCCATTTTCTTATCCTCCTCCATCATTCTTCACCTCCTTGTTTCTCCTCCTTCCTTCACCCTCACTACCCCATGAAAACATCTCAAATTCTTCATCAAAACCCTCATACCCCTTTCTCAAAAGTTGATCCCCACCTCATCCTAAACTCTATGGACCAATCAAGTTTGGATTTTGAGCATTTTGGGCAACCCAAGAATTTTCTTGAGTTGCCAAATGAGATATATTTCTTTTCCTTTAGCTAAGTTATTTGAGTTTAGTGTATCCTAGTGTAGTTTAGAATTAATCTAGTAAAGGTTTGTGATCTTAGAATTTTCTTAGTTGACGTTAGTGGATGTGTGGACTTGTGATGTGGTTATTGGGGTTTAGTGAGTGTTTACGAGACCTTAGAGTTGATTTCTGACCAGGACCAGAGACTCGAACCCAAATACGAACTTAGAATTTTTCCCGATTTCGGTTTCTTGGAATTGTGAGGGCTACAGGGAATCTGGAGCAACTTAGGGCCTTTTTAAAAAAATCAAACAAGTACATTGACCTAATAGGACCACTAGAAGACCACAACCAGAGAATGAGACAAAAATTCCACCAGGGGACCAGCGAGACCGGTCATTTTGGCATTGTCGCAGGCCATTTTGTGGGCTCTGGTGATAGTGATTTGCCTGTAGCTCACTTACCTTATAACCTAACTGCTACGTTGTTAGTTTATTCCTATACCCCCTGTGCCAAAATCTGGGAGCTATTTGAGAGTGCTTTGGCTATGTTTTCCCGATATTTGAATTCTTGATTTTGATAAATGAAATTGGATTTGGTCGTTGGACGTTTGTACGTCAACGACGAGGGTAATTGGGTTGTTTTTGCATGCGTAAGCTATAGGTTCTAACCTATAAGAAATTCGTGTGCCGTATCGGTTTTCGGATATTGGTTTTAATAGTATTGCAATTGTGTATTGATTGTAGGTACCTTCGCGTGGACTTCCGAGACGACGCAGCACATCAACTTCGGCTAAGCAAGAAATTTAGCAGGTGAGTAGATTTATATCTATGGGGGAAGTCGGGTGGATGGCGTATAGCACCCCCGCAATTATAAAATGGAAACCGATATATAGAATATAGTCGGAGAAACCTACACTATGAAATTATGGATGTGATCAAAGGATTTGGTATGAGATGGTACGATAGCTAAGGATGATTCGGTTTGACATATGAGAATATGAAATGAGGATGTGAATCGTGATGTGTGTGTGTGTGTGTGTGTGTGTGTGTGTGTGTGATTGAAAGAGGATGAGTATGAGATTTATAGTGGCATGATATGAGATCGATATCAATATGAAATGAGATCGATATCGATGTTATATGAGATCGATAAATACGACATGATATTTAGATAGATGCGTCGTGAGATTTATAAGATATGGCATATGAGACCATAGATCCGTACCCCAATTGATGAATAGGATGATAGAATCCCTATTCTGTTTGATGTCACCGTATGATGGATTACTGTACGTGATGAGTTATACCGGATGAATGATCCGCGCTCGTGATTTGAGGATGATGATCGAGGATATTGCCATATCGGATGTTATGAGGCGGGATCGCCGACGTAAAGATGCCACCTGAACTATACTTATTTCCAAAATTGACGAATCGTAAGCATATTTGAAACGGAAACCTTAGGGGACGCTACGGATTTTCAAATGGTGTCTTTTCCTTAAAAACACCGTAGCCCCTACTTTCAAAACTATGATTCGTATCTTTTAAAACTGACTGTATGGTTTATGTGTGGATATATATATACCTGTTGCTTATTCATGTTTGTATGGGATTATCCCTCGTGTCATACGTATCAGGATTCCGGTATTTATTGTTATATAATATCAGTTGCTAGTACACCTGCAAAATTACCGATGATATGCATGTTACACTTACACCGATTTGCCGGCTCACACACATTCATCATCGGTAATTTCCCTACCACTTGCATAGTAGAACTGTTGTATCATGATATTATTCATAACCGTAAAGTACATTCATTATTCAGTACTATCATAGGACACGCCTGCAGGATATACTTGACATGCTCTTATTACTGTTCTATGTTTTCAAACATCGTACTTTATGGTTACATGCATTGAGGTGTTATTTTTATGAGATCTCTGGATTTGAGAACCGTGGTTATATTTAAAAAAAAATTGTGTATTGTTTTAAAAACGCGATTTCTCTTGATATGATATTTCGAGGCGTCCAGCATGAGTATTCTTGGTTCTGAGCTATGAGCATACCCGATTCGAGGAGAGATGAGGCACAGTCTGCGGGTACATGGTGGACCTGGTAAGGTACCCTAGGGCAAGAAGCTCGAGATGTAGACGATGAGCCTGGCCGGGGGAGCACTACCAACCGGTGATAGTTTAGACCCGACGGTTATCCGGACCGACCGGAGTCGTGAGATGGATATGGGCCGATCCGGACTGACGGAGCCTATGGGCCGATCTGGACTGACGGAGCCTGAGATATGAGGATTTACGTGTCGATGCTGGACACGGGTTTCATGATGTTTCGAGTGTCGGAGTTGGACACTCAGGTTCCATGATTTTGATATGTCGTTGATGGACACATGTTAGTTGATTTTCCTCATAAATACATGCATATGTTTTCATGATATTTCGAGTGTCGGTGTTGGAAACTCAGGTTACATGATATTGATTGTGTCATTGATGGACTGTTCATACCAGAATATTGCATTTTATACCGCCCATTCTTATGCTCGTGTGTTTATAGGTAGGTGCTTGTAATCCGTGTTTGTTACATATTTACAGAATACAGGTTTCCAGTATAAATATTGCAAATAAAGAAAAAATCTCCACAGTTACACCAAATACAGAACATCTGTCACAGCAGATAAAAGCCGGGTTCCGGTCATCCATATCCGTCCAGTGCCGAGTACCAGTTCCAGAGACAAGACATATGACAGTGGTCATTCGTGTCTCGGACATGCACAGAGCACGAGGGGGGCTGCACAAGAATCAATGGGTGCGCGGAGCTCGAGGGAGATAAAGTCAAAAGTAAAGAAAAGAAAGCAATCTTGGACTAAGAATTCTGAAGATATTCTGGAAAGATTATCAGAAAATACATGTACCAGACAAAAGGGGACAGCAGATCAGGGCAGCACAAGAAAGCCCATGCCCTGACTCCACCATAGGGCCGTGGATCCGCGGCCAATAGGGGGTATAGGCCGCGGATCCGCGGCCGTACTGGCGCCTCACATGATGAAATTTCAGGGGCTATTTGGTCTTTTTATGTAGGTTCTGAATGTTTCCCTAGATTTCCAGCTCCCTGCCTATAAATACTCCAGAATTGAGCTAAGCCAAGGGTCCAATTTTGGTGTTCATTCTTTGTTCTTCTTTCTTTTTAGGATTTAGTCTTTTTCTTCTTCTTCTTCATTCTTTTTCCATGAAAATTGTAGTGAGAGCTTTTTGAGTGGGAGATCAATGAAGATGAGGGCTTTTTGTATCATTCTCTTGTGTTTCTTCTTCCCCTTGAGATTCTTGCTTTCTCTTGATCATTCAACCTCTTCATTGAGCTTGAATGGTTAAGGATTAGTTATTGATCTCAAGGGTCGTATTTTCTTATGGAATTAGCGCTTCATTTCACATGCGTTCTCTACCCTTCCCTTGATCTTGCAACCTCTTGATTGAGCTTGCAAGTTTAAGGGTTGGCTATTGATCACATGCTTATCTTGAGTTCTAGTTTCTTGTTCTTTTTATCGCTTTTTATTACTTGCTTATTATTATATTGCTTTACTTTCTTGCAATTTAATTCATGCACTTAATTACTTGTAATCTTTTCTTTTCTTTGTTCTTTTCTTTTGCTCTCTTTTGTTCATTTTGTGAATGGTTGTAATTATCGTTGTTAAGAATAAATACGGTATTGTAAGTTAATGTTTCTTTGCTCATTTCCTTTTCCCGTTATTTTTCATTGAACTCCGCCCAAACTTTACGCAGGCGCTCCATTAGGCACCCTACCCTGATAAGGTAACGGTGATTCCTAACCACGACCGCTTGCGTTCGGTTTGGCCGGAGGCGAAAGCAAGAGACAAGAACGGAAGGACAAGGGTAAATAAGCTGTATTCCACGAATACCGCGCTTAAATCCCCTAATCCACGTTGTTGCCGATTGCTCTAGCTTCAATCGGTCAAGACTCGGCTCAAAGGTTTTGAGTACGGATTTCTTTAGCTTACAATCTCGTATCTTTTTCTTAACAACTTCATACTTGCAAATAAATACACATAGGTTAGAATCGAACAAATACATACTCATTCTTTATTGACTCGTCTAAAACAAGAAAGGACATACAACCTTCTCCCTGTGGATCGACCCGTGCTCAACCGGCTAGCTGCATAGCGACACCGTCTTGATTGCGGTTAACTTTAATTCTTTCAATCATGGACACACGTAGATGATATCCACCTGCATACAGGCATATGATGTCAGATGTTTATTTTTACATGCTATTGGCATTGACTCCATTGTTGATATATATGCATACATGGTCACCCTAGATATCATAGTATTACCTTCATAATATAGTACTACCTGGGAAATAGTTGTTTTATTTGATTTCTACCTGCTGATGTTTTCTATTCACGAGTTGGCAACTCACTCCCGTTGTGCCACAGTTTTCTTGCAGGTTTGACCGCTTGGATCAGTAGCGGTATCGCTGGCACACAATTTCATTCAGGGTGTTTTCTATGGTAGGTGGGACACATTGGATCGTGCCGACTCTCGTACTTTATATTCTATTGTACCTAGATAAACTCCATCAGATCAGAAACTAGACTTTGTATATTGGTAGACTTAGACCGACTTGTATTTGCGAGACTTAGAGCGATGAGTGTATGTTTGCTTCTTTTGGGTTGTTGATGTTAGTGTATATGCCCTAGGGGCCATTATTGTATCATACTTGTATCTATATTACTTAATGGAAGCTTGGGATATTCAGAGTTATATATACAGTCTTGCTAAAAATGGTAGTATGCTACTTAGTTTGTGTCTACTTTAATATGAGCATATGTTTCTTTTAACGTATCACTTATACATATTAGTAGAGCCCATAGGATCTTTGCTTGATTACCAGCGTTATGATGGCAGTCACACTAGTGGGGGCTGGGTAGTCTGTAAGCAACATCGTATATAGGTCCCTGGTCGTTGGATTATCGAGATAGGGCATCGATATTCCGGAGTAGACTAAGTGTGTACGCTTCTCATCCCAGTAGGCCGTCTCATCCGCCTGAGAGATACTACGGTTTTCTCATAGATGAGGATAGAGAGGATTGTGTCATTGATGAAAATAACCCTACTAGCTTCCAACAAGCCATTCAGAGCGGCGACTCGGTAAAATGGCGAGATGCAATGCGGACCGAAATGGAGTCCATGTACACTAACAAAGTATGGACTTTGGACATTGCTTCAGATGGGGTAAAACCCGTAGGATGCAAATGGATCTTCAAAAAGAAGATTGGTGTAGATAGATAGGTTGAAACCTATAAGGCTAGACTTGTTGTAAAGGGTTTCCGTCAAAGAACTGGTTTGGACTATGACGAAACCTTTTCTCCAGTGGCTATGCTTAAATCCATTCGGGTCCTTCTTGCTATTGCTGCCTTCCACGATTATGAAATCTGGTAGATGGACGTAAAGACGGCCTTTCTAAATGGTAATTTGGAAGAGAGCGTCTATATGGATCAGCCAGAGGGATTCATTCAGAGTGGGAGCAGTGGTAAAGTATGCAAGCTGCTTAATTCCATTTATGGACTAAAGCAAGCATCGCGGAGTTGGAACATCTGTTTTGATGATGATGTCAAAGAATTTAACTTTATCAAAAATCCAGATGAACCATGCATATACAGTAAGATTATAGGGAGAGCTGTAGTATTCCTCGTCTTGTACGTGGATGATATTCTCCTAGTAGGAAATGATATTCCTATGTTACAGTCAGTCAAAAGATTCTTATCACAGAAATTCTCCATAAAAGACCTGGGTGATGCCACCTACATTCTGGGGATTCGGATCTATCGTGATAGATCAAAGAGGATGTTGGGACTTTCGCAGTCCAGGTACATAGACACCATATTAAAGAGATTCAGTATGGATGATTCTAAGCCCGGTAACCTACCGGCTTGTCACGGAATCACCCTCTCCAAAGAGATGTCTCCCAAGACTGATTTGGAAAGGGATCGCATGTCGATTATACCCTACGCTTCAGTGGTAATGTATGTGATGTTTTGTACCAGACCAGATGTAGCATACGCACTGAGCGTAGTAAGCCGGTATCAGGCAAACCTAGGGGAGAAGCACTGGATAGCAGTAAAGAACATTCTCAAGTACCTGAGAAGGACTAAGGAGATGTTCTTGGTGTATGGCGGAAAAGACCTCCAGATCGAGGCCTTTGCCGACTCCGGCTTCCAAAATGACAAAGATGACTCCAAGTCCATGTCGGGTTATGTCTTTACCTTCAATGGAGGGGCGGTCTGTTGGAAGAGTTCCAAACAAGAGACCGTTCCTGACTCAACGATGGAAGCAGAGTACATAGCTGATTGCGATGCCGCAAAAGAAGCTGTCTGGATGAAGAAGTTCCTCACAGAACTTCAGGTGGTTCCTACCAGTGTTGATCCAATACCTCTATATTGTGAGAACAACGGCGCTATTGCTTTAGCGAAGGAACCCAGGTCCCATCAAAAGTCCAGACACATCTTAAGGCGGTATCACCTGATCAGGGAGATCGTAGATCGCTGGGAGATCGAGGTGAAAAGAGTATAGACGGAGAATAACATTGCTGATCCTTTCACAAAGGCCATTCCTCAGACGCAGTTCGAGAGGCTATTCGAGATGATAGGTCTACGATATGCCAGCTCATGGCCCTAGTGCAAGTGGGAGATTGTTAGTGTATATGCCCTCGGGGCCATTATTGTATCATACTTATATATATATTACTTAATGGAAGCTTGGGATATTCACGGTTGTATATACAGTCTTACTAAAAATGGTAGTATGCTACTTGGTTTGTGTCTACTTTAATATGAGCATATGTTTCTTGTAACGTATCACCTATACATATTAGTAGAGCCTATAGGATCTTTGCTTGATTACCAGCGTTATGATGGTAGTCACACTAGTGGGGGCTGGGTAGTCTGTAAGCAACATCCTATATAGGTCCCTGGTCGTTGGATTATCGAGATAGGGCATCGATATTCCGGAGTAGACTAAGTGTGTACGCTTCTCATCCCAGTAGGGGAGATGGTATGTCCCACAGCTATCAGTATGACGTACTGGAGATAGTATACAGGTGCTCGTTAGGTTACGGGTACACCGGACAGGACTCGCAGGGGAACTGTTAGTTGGTATTATACCCGTCGTCAGTTAACAGTTCCCAGGTGACATGAGTACAACATAGTCCGCAGACTTGACACTGCTACTTCGCCTCGAGTGTCTCCCACTGTTCTTAGATTGCTACCCTACCACGGCTCAAAGGAGTCATGCAAACATGTAGCAGTTGGGTGCAGTCCCGAGCACTTGGAGGCAGTGGCGGTTAGACAGGATTCGTCTCTCCCGGTATTAGGAGTTGATATCACGCTGTGTCAGAGAGCCATTATGCAAAGTCCCTGGCCAGGGCTGATGGAGATTTACTGGTAGGTTCCAGTAGTTTCTCAGGGTGTAATGGGCTACGCTTCGACACGACTTATACCGCTATTAGGGGACTAACGCTTGCCGCCCCCTAGGCTCGATATGCGATAGTCTTAGACGAACAGACCAGACTGTATGGAGATTGTCACATCAGGCTCAGTAAGAGTTCGGATGGGTTTCCTCATCGGCTTTCTTATCGACATCTACCTGGGGACCGTTACGTACAGCTAGTGCCGCTTGCGGTCTGTGGTTAAACCCACTGCCAGCGTAGTGTCGAGTCTTTAGAGTCCCACACAGAGAGTTTCCCTGCTCCTAGCAAAACAATATAGAGGTCGTATGGTTTTACGTTAAGGGTTCGGACGGGTACGTGTGTTTACGCACGTACGACGTTCGGACAGTTTTTGCTAGCCAGCTTTGGTTTAAGCCAGATTCTAGTACCAGGTTATTGGATTTATACAGTCTAAAGTTTTTCCATGTTTTCACGGATTGGAGGGGCGTTCTCATAATTTTCCGGGAAGCTTCTAGAAATATGGTGACTTGGGGGTTAAGGTGGCATAAGCATTTATTGCTTAATGACTCATTTGTGTGATTCATCCTTAGAGTTAATGCTTCATTTATTGAGCTAATGACTCATATGATGAATCACACAAGGTGAATGCATCAACCATGATGATTAATCATTTGAATTATTTATTTGATAAATTGTTATGGTTGTTATATTCAAATGAGCTCATTATTCATTCTCATTCTTATCATCACCTTCTCTCTCCTCAAGCTCTCTCATTCTTGAAACCCTAACCCTAACCTCTCATGTGTTGAGATCAAGGGTTAGCTAGACCAATATATCCATAACCTCACTCTATATCCCCCTAGGTAGCTTAGATTAGCACTTTGAGCAACCTAGTTATCTCAAGTTAGAGATCAAGCTTGGCGTAGGAGCTCTCAGGTGGATCGTCTTTAACTCGAGGAAGCCGTTGAGGTGCCGATATTCCAAGGAGCCTACGAGGAGTGGAGGACAGTGATGAAGACCCGAAGGAAAAATAACGTGAGGTATAACTTCGAATCCGAGTAGTTAAACCTCTCGTAGTTTGCTAGTAACGGTTTAGATACGATTCATGCGCTCAAGTCTGTATTACGAAGCTTTGATAATCGTTTTTCATATATTCCGCCTCCCCGCAAGTTCGTGGGGTGCGTGACATGGACTTACAGTGGTATCAGAGCCAACTAAACCATTACTAGCTAGTTAGCAACTAATTAGAAGTTCGATCGACGAAAAATACGAAAACGAAACCCTGGGACCCCTAAGTTTCTGTTAATTTTAAACATGTCTAAAAAATTATATGATATGCCTTAAAATTCACAGCAAGGAAATATAAGAATACTGGGAAAATACGAGCCCCTAACTCGGAAAGACGGCCACGGATCCGCGGCAAGATGGTGCTTTTGGCCGCGGATCCGCCGCCGAGTTAACCCCGAGTTGACTCGGATTTGCACAGTAATTCATATTTTTTGGAGTTTTGTTTTCCTGTATGTTCTGTTTCTGCCCAGGTTAATTCAGTGCTGGTTTGCAATTGGGGTAGACACGGAAAATGGTTGTCGATCGATGTTCTAAGATATTTGCTAATTGGGTTTTTATCTGTAATATTTAATGTGTTCGTAAACCTCTCCTAACTGCTAGTATATCGGTTGGCAGGGGGTTGCACATTTCTGTAATGTTTACTGTTTGTGTATATGGACTTGATTGGAATGTTGTGATGATTAGCCGGGGTTTGAAATGGGTTTAATATTCATTCAATGTAAATGTAATATGATGTAATATTCTTTTGCGGGGCGTATCCAGGTTACGGTTGTAGCCACCGTTGTATTATTTCTTTTTACTGTTTTTGCTCCTAGGATAGACCCAAGGTGGGTTGCACAAACTACCGGGTACTTTGAAGTGTTTAGTGGCCTACTCACTTTGTTGAGGGAGACCGCTTCACTTCGGATACTTGGCGGATAGTTTGCCGTACCCGTAGGGGTCTAGGGTGGGGTAATGGCTATTCATCACAACTGTGTAATCCGTATTTTGTTGCAGGCTCAAAGCAAACGCGGATTGCTTGCATATCCAATAAAGTTCATCTGTGATCTAGAATGCTTATTATTGCGGCTGACGAATGTACAATATCTATGATAGCTATTAGACGTCACTTATGTTTTACACGCACGCTAGCCCAGCCTCCGCTCTGTCGTTAGTTAAGTAACCTAACGGGTGATGACGGGACCCAGTGGCGAATGCGGATGGCATAAGAGGACGTAGTATTTTCGTTGTTTTCTGCAATGATAGGATAAACGATGGGACGCATTGCTATAATGCAAAGAAAATAAACCAAAGTTAAATCGTTGGAACAAATTTAAAAGAAACCACTCGATTATTTTAGAAAAAGGCAGAATTTTTAATTGCAGAGCTTTAACCACTCCTTTTAAAAAGCTATCAGGTTCCTTCGATTATATCAAGTTCACTACATTCACGGTTTTGCCAAAACCATTCGTAGCCCTCCCTTATTTTATTTGGGTATTCAGTAGTATTCAAGCTATGCATTTGACCAACGCCAGGGCATAGTGTTTGGTAGCTGCTGGGTATTTCTTTTGTTGCATAGATAGATGTGTTAGTTTGGGACAGTCGTATTATCATTTGGCCAACGTCAGGGATATGTACGGATGGGTTCAAATTAACAAGGACAATGATGGGTAGAACTTGACATGTGACTTATGACATTTTGATCGACGCTAAGGTCATAAGAGCATGGGGCAAAAATTTATATCGGGAATTTCTAAAGAAACTGAAATTTGCAGAGAGATGCATACCATTTTGGAGTTTGATGAATGTTGATAGGATTCTTTCAACATTATCATACGATGATATTTTGGATCCCGATCCTACTGTGAGTATATACTACTTATCAGGAGATTCGTCACTTAACGATCAATGCTATAAACCAAGTAGGTGCCGAGAAAGGTGTCAGCCGGGCTACGCCCCCAGAAAAAAGAGATTATTTAATTAAGGAACTTCACGAAAGCGTTGGAAAACCTCCCTCGAAGTATCGACACTGGCCTGGCTGAACGGTTAAGCAAGTATTGTACAGTGAGAATAGTCCTGGCTAGTTCTTCCTTTTTGGTTTGAGGAGGGATTCGAGAAACGGTGGGAGCCATCTAGTTTAGAAAAACTTAAAACCAATCTAAACTTGCAACAGCATTATGCTAAAATATTTTCTTCTCTTTCTCTCATTGCAGCGACCTTGTGACCACACATAGGTTACATCTAGATAACAAATTGACTGAATCTGACTTATATGACTGGCAAAGGTCTGTCCAGATGACCATTGCCTATGACAAGCTAGACCACCCTATTACTACTCAAGATCCCGCCATCCCAGGTCCAGTTTCCACTGTCGTGGATATGAATATCCGTCAGACAAGGGAAAAAGATAAAACGAAAAACAAGTGCCTCGCGTTGGTTTCAGTTGATGGTGTATACCAGAAGCAGCACGAGAAGATGGACACAGTTTCCATCTTTCTCCATAAGAAAGATTTAAATGGAGAGCAATCTCATATCGCAAGATATGAGACCTCGAACGAATTAATTCAAGCGAGGTTGGCTTTCGAGTCATCTGTAGGGGACAACATCCTTACAATGACTAGCTATATTGATGAGCTCCAGGACCTGGAGACCACGTTGGGAAACGGGTCAGATATTGACTTAATTCTACAGTCTCTACCTTCTACCCTGAAGGAAACCAGGGAAGAAGAAGGAAAGAGAAGGGCAAAAGTTTCAGGACTGGATGTAGTAAAAGAGGGACGTTCCTATTGTTATGGGATTGGGCGTTGGCAGAAGGATTGCAGGGCTTTTGAAGCCAGTAGCCAGGATACGAAGCATGTTTTGGCTTCAGCCTCAAGTGTATTTTTAATTGAGAACTGTTTGTTAATTAACTCTACATCCTGGGTACTAGATACCGGAGCAGGATCTCATATCTGTAATTCATTACATGCTTTGAGAAACCGTAGAGTTATTAAGGTAGGTGATTTGTCTCTCAGAGTTGCAAACGGAATGAGCGTGGATGCTGAATCCGTGGGAGAATATCGCCTAGGTTTGACAAGTAGGAAGATATTGATTCTACGTAACTGTCTGTATGTACCTAGTATGACTTGCAATATCATATCAGTGTCCTCACTTTCAAGAGAGGGATATGATTTTACATTTGCAAGTGATGTAGTTCACATCCACCTAAATCAAGTTCTGATTAGGTTCGGTACATTAGATAACGGTATATACGTATTAAGTCAAGCTCAGATTTTCAATATCCAGAACACAGTTAAAAGAAAGTCTCCAGAAATAAATCAGGCTTTCTTATGGCATTGTAGACTAGGTCACATCAATGAGCGAAGGTTGACTAAGTTACATAGAGAAGGATATTTGAATCCGTTCGAATATCAATCTTATGCTACTTGTGAATCTTTTCTCATAGGAAAGATGACAAAGACTCCGTTCACTGGACAAGGAGTAAGAGCAAGCGAGCTCTTGGGACTTATACACAGTGACGTGTGCGGTCCAATGTCTACACATGCGCGGGGTGGTTATTCCTACTTCATTACTTTTACGGATGATTTCTCTAGGTATGGATATGTCTTCTTAATGAAGCATAAATCCGAGACCTTTGAGAAATTCCAAGAATACAAGAATGAAGTGGAAAAAAAAAACAGGCAAGAGTATAAAGACACTGAGATCTGATCGAGGTGGTGAATACTTAAGTGCCGAGTTCCTGAGTTACTTAAAAGAGAATGGAATTCTCTCTCAGCTTACTCCTCCATACATGCCACAACATAACAGTGTATCGGAAAGGAAGAATCAAACCCTATTGGATATGGTTTGATCTATGATGAGTAACGCTGAGTTACCGCGATCATTCTGGGGATATGCGCAAGAATCAGCGGCATATCTTCTGAACAGGGTTCCTACCAAGACAGTGCCTACCACCCCATATCAGATGTGGAGTGGGAAAAAACCCTATCTTCAGTATTTGAAGATTTGGGGATGTCCGGTTTTTGTTAAAAAGCAGCATGCGGACAAGCTCGAGGCACGATCAGTACAGTGTAAGTTTGTGGGATATCCAAAGAACTCCAAGGGGTATCTATTCTATTACGTAGAGGAACAAAAGATTTTTGTTTCTCGTAATGCCCATTTTTTAGAACAGCAAGTTTTTGAAAAGGATACAAGTGGGAGCGAAATAAAACTGGAAGAAATTCCAGAACCACAAACTACAACTGAAAGTTTGGTAAAACCAGTAGTTCAAGAAGAACAGGACATTCCCGCACCCCTCCACAGGAGTAGTAGGCCGTCTCATCCGCCTGAGAGATACTACGGTTTTCTCATAGATGGGGATAGAGAAGATTGTGTCATTGATGAAGATAACCCTACTAGCTTCCAGCAAGCCATTCAGAGCGGCGACTCGGTAAAATGGCGAGATGCAATGCGGACCGAAATGGAGTCTATGTACACTAACAAAGTATAGACTTTGGACATTGCTCCAGATGAGGTAAAACCCGTAGGATGCAAATGGATCTTCAAAAAGAAGATTGGTGTAGATAGACAGGTTGAAACCTATAAGGCTAGACTTGTTGCAAAGGGTTTCCGTCAAAGAATTGGTTTGGACTATGATGAAACCTTTTCTCCAGTGGCTATGCTTAAATCCATTCGGGTCCTTCTAGCTATTGCTGCCTTCCACGATTATGAAATCTGGCAGATGGACGTAAAGACGGCCTTTCTAAATGGTAATTTGGAAGAGAGCGTCTATATGGATCAGCCAGAGGGATTCATTCAGAGTGGGAGCAGCGGTAAAGTATGCAAGCTGCTTAAGTCCATTTATGGACTAAAGCAAGTATCGCGGAGTTGGAACATCTGTTTTGATGATGATGTCAAAGAATTTGACTTTATCAAAAATCCAGATGAACCATGCATATACAGTAAGATTATAGGGAGAGCTGTAGTATTCCTTGTCTTGTACGTGGATGATATTCTCCTAGTAGGAAATGATATTCTTATGTTACAGTCAGTCTAAAGATTCTTATCACAGAAATTCTCCATGAAAGACCTGGGTGATGCTACCTACATTCTGGGGATCCGGATCTATCGTGATAGATCAAAGAGGATGTTGGGACTTTTGCAGTCCAGGTACATAGACACCATATTAAATAGATTCAGTATGGATGATTCTAAGCGTGGTAACCTACCGGCTTGTCACGGAATCACCCTCTCCAAAGAGATATCTCCCAAGACTGATTTGGAAAGGGATCGCAAGTCGATTATACCCTACGCTTCAGCGGTAGGCTTTATAATGTATGCGATGTTATGTACCAGACCAGATGTAGCATACGCACTGAGCGTAGTAAGCCGGTATCAGGCAAACCCAGGGGAGAAGCACTGGATAGCAGTAAAGAACCTTCTCAAGTACCTGAGAAGGACTAAGGAGATGTTCTTGGTGTTTGGCTGGAAAGACCTCCAGATCGAGGCCTTTGCCGACTCCGGCTTCCAGAGTGACAAAGATGACTCCAAGTCTATATCGGGTTATGCCTTTACTCTCAATGGAGGGGCGGTCTGTTGGATGAGTTCCAAACAAGAGACCTGACTCAATGATGGAAGCGGAGTAGATAGCTGCTTGCGATGCCGCAAAAGAAACTGTCTGGATGAAGAAGTTCCTCATAGAACTTCAGGTGGTTCCTACCAGTGTTGATCCAATACCTCTGTATTATGACAACAACAGCGCTATAGCTTTAGCGAAGGAACCCAGGTCCCATCAAAAGTCCAGACACATCTTAAGGTGGTATCACCTGATCAGGGAGATCGTAGATCGCTGGGAGATCGAGGTGAAAAGAGTAGAGATGGAGAATAACATTGCTGATCCATTCACAAAGGCCATTCCTCAGACGCAGTTCGAGAGGCTATTCGAGATGATAAGTCTATGATATGCCAGCTCATGGCCCTAGTGCAAGTGGGAGATTGTTAGTGTATATGCCCTAGGGGCCATTATTGTATCATACTTGTATGTATATTACTTAATGGAAGCTTGGGATATTCACAGTTGTATATACAGTCTTGCTAAAAATGGTAGTATGCTACTTGGTTTGTGTATACTTTAATATGAGCATATGTTTCTTGTAACGTATCACCTATTCATATTAGTAGAGCCCATAGGATCTTTGCTTGATTACCAGCGTTGTGATGGCAGTCATACTAGCAGGGGCTGGGTAGTCTGTAAGCAACATCCTATACAGGTCCCTGGTCGTTGGATTATTGAGATAGGGCATCGATATTCCGGAGTAGACTAAGTGTGTATGCTTCTCATCCCAGTTGGGGAGATGGTCTGTCCCACAGCCATCAGTACGTCGTACTGGAGATAGTATACAGGTGCTCGTTAGGTTACGGGTACACCGGACAGGACTCGCAGGGGACCTGTTGGTTGGTATTATACCCGTCGTCAGTTAACAGTTCCCAGGTGACATGAGTACAGCATAGTCCCCAGACTTGACACTGCTACTTTGCCTCGAGTGTGTCCTTCTGTTCTTAGATTGCTACCCTACCACGGCTCAACGGAGTCGTGCAAACAGGTAGCAGTTGGGTGCAGTCCCGAGCACTTGGAGGCAGTGACGGTTAGACAGGATTTGTCTCTCCCGGTATTGGAAGTTGATATCGCGCTGTGTCAGAGAGCCATTACGCAAAGTCCCTGGCCAGGGCCGATGGAGATTTAGTGGTAGGTTCCAGTAGTTTCTCAGGGTATAATGGGCTACGCTCCGATATGACTTATACCGCTATTAGGGGACTGACGCTTGCCGCCCCCTAGGCTCGATATGCGATAGTCTTAGACGAACAGACCGGACTGTACGGAGATTGTCACATCAGGCTCAGTAGGAGTTCGGATGGGTTTCCTCATCGGGCTTCTTATCGACATCTACCTGGGGACCGTTACGTACAGCTAGTGCCGCTTGCGGTCTGTGGTTAAACCCACTACCAGCATAGTGTCGAGTCTTTAGAGTCCCACACAGAGAGTTTCCCTGCTCCAGGAGAAACGATATAGAGGTCGTATGGTTTTACGACAAAGGTTCGGACACGTACGTGTGTTTACGAACGTATGACGTTCGGACAGCTTTTGCTAGCCGGCTTTGGTTTAAGCCAGATTCTAGTATCAGGTTATTGGATTTATACAGTCTAAAGTTTTTCCGTGTTTTCACGGATTGGAGGGGCGTTCTCGTAATTTTCCGGGAAGCTTCTAGAAGCATGGTGACTGGGGGGTTAAGGTGGCATAAGCATTTATTGCTTAATGACTCATTTGTTTGATTCATCTTTAGAGTTAATGCTTCATTTATTGAGCTAGTGACTCATATGATGAATCTCACAAGGTGAATGCATCAACCATGATGATTAATCATTTGAATTATTTATTTGATAAATTGTTATGGTTGTTATATTCAAATGAGCTCATTATTCATTCTCATTCTTATCATCACCTTCTCTCTCCTCATGCTCTCTCATTCTTGAAACCCTAACCCTAACCTCTCATGTGTTGAGATCAAGGGTTAGCTAGACTAATACATCCATAACCTGACTCTATATCCCCTAGGTAGCTTAGATTAGCACTTTAAGCAACCTAGTTATCTCAAGTTAGAGATCAAGCTTGGCGTAGGAGCTCTCGGGTGGATCGTCTTTGACTCGAGGAGGCCGTTGAGGTGCCGATGTTCTAAGGAGCCTACGAGGAGTGGAGGACAGCGATGAAGACCCGAAGGACAAGTAACGTGGGGTATAACTTCGAATCCGATTAGTTAAACCTCTCGTAGTTTGCTAGTAACGGTTTAGATACGATTCATGCGCTCAAGTCCGTGTTACGAAGCTTTGATAATCGTTTTTTATATATTCCGCCTCCCCGCAAGTTCGTAGGGTGCATGACATGGACTTACAGTTGATGTCTTACTTTATTTTTTTATTCATTCTGTGTTGATCTTCGCTATTGGGCGTCGTATATATTTGCGTATTTGTGTGGTTGTGATTCCACCATTTGGCGAAGAGCTAGCTCCCGGTTGGGGACACCTTTATATATTGCTTGTATGTGGTTTTGGATCAAAATATACAAGGGAGTTGCTGCCCAAAATTTTAAAGACGAAAAAATATTTTCAACTATAGTATAATACACTTGCATTTTCATATATGATTATCTATGCATTTACAGAAAAAACTTGATTTCATTATACGTTTATTTCAAAACCGCACCTCTACTATTTTCCGAAAAAGGTTTAGATTTCTGGGCTTCGGCTTACTTGAATTACATTACGCCTTTAGACGTTGCGTGATTTAAGTGCCGGTCACAAGCTAAATTCCGGGTCGTGACAATAAGTTTCTCCACAAAAAAAGAAAACAGAGAATTTAATTCTCAAAAGAAGAAGAAGATCTCCCTCCTTTCTAATTATAGTTAAAAACAGAGGTTAAAACATTTTCTTTACCAATCATACCATATCTAAGGGTTTAACCCTTCTCAAAGAACTTAGTTCTTTCTCTGGAACTGAGATCCACAAGACAAGTCTCCCATAAGTTGAGAATTTAATTCTTATTGGGAAAATCTTGTTCTTTAGAATCAAAGATTCAGAAGATAACATGAATAAAAAAGAGAATATAGAGAAGATAGAGCCTATAATGTTGGATATATGTATGCCCTAGAGGCCATTATGTGATAGTGGATGTATCTATACATGTATATATATATTCAGTTTGCATTCTTGCTCGACATGATAGTATGCTATCTGGTTCTTCTTTATCTGACATGTTTATTTGATCATGCTTTTATTCATTCATACATGCTGATAAAGCCCTGAGGATATCGGCTTGACTACTCTGATTATGATGGAGATCATACTAGTGGGAGATCTGTAGTCTATAAGCATATCCTGGAACGTCCCTAGTCGTAGGTATATCGAGATGGGGCATCAATATACCAGAGTAGACTAGCGTATATGATACTAGACCCATACGATGGGCGATGGATGTTCCCACATTCATCGATGTTTGACATCAAGATCATATACGGGTGCTCAGTGGTGACTGGGTATACTGGACGGACTCACCGAGAACTCCTATATGGAATTATATCTATCGTCGGATAGCAGTTCTCAGGTGACACTGGTACAGGTTAGTCTGTAGACCCGAGATCGTCATGGAGTCTTGTGTGTTCTCCCACTGCACTTTGATTGCCACCCTACCACGGCTCTACTGAGTCGTGCAAACAGGTGGCCGTTGGGTACAGTCCCGAGACACACGAAGACGATGAGCGATAGGAGGGGTTTCGTCTCTCCGGGTATTGGGAGTTGATGCTGTGCTGTGCTCGACTGGTTATAACAGCAAGTCCCTGGCCAGGGCTGCTGAGATTTGCTGATAAGTGTTATCAGTAGTTTCTCGATCTGTTATAGACCATTCACCGACACGACTTATTGAATTATTGGGGTCGACGTGACCATCCCTAGGCTCGATATGCAGCATATCTGACGAAGAGACCGGACTGTACGGTAGTGTTGCCGGATGGCTCGATGGGAGTTGTAGCAGGTTCGCTTGTTGTCTTCTGATCGCTCAATACCCGGATGGCCGTTACGTTTAGCTGACCGCTTGCGGCTTGAGGGTACTTGATATGATCATTACCCTCTGCCGGCGTATTGAAGAGTCTTAGAGTCCCACAGAGGAGTTACCCAGTCCAGGCGAAACGTTGTGGTGCGCATATGCGATATGCGCATGCACCCGATTGAAATGTGCGTATATGATACCGAACATTGATCGGATGAACTGCTTTTGGTGGGGTCATATGAGATATGACCGGATTGATAAATCAAGTGTTGATTTATCATTTAACCATTAGTTTTCTCACTTAAAACCTTTCTAGGGTTTGATGTATGTATGCATGCGTTTCTTTCTTCTTTTCTAGTTTCATGCACATGTAAATGTGCATACATGTACACATACATACATCAAACCATCATGGTTGATTATATATGGAAATGGTGGCAATATAAGCCTCACACCATAGATTAAACAATGGATAATTATTTAATTTTGGTTTTAAAAAGAAAATGAAAAGGAAAGGATAATTATGCTAGTTTCTACATGCTTCTTCTAACCTAACCATGCTCACCTACCACTAAACCATGGTTATCCTTTCCTTTATCATTCTAAACCCAAGTTAAATTAATCATCTATCATGTAATCATGGTTGGAGTCAAGAAGGAATAAATATATATAGTGATATTTATTTCTTTTTAAAGGTTAACCTTATGGTTATCATTTTATCTCTTGAAAAATAGCCACCATTTTCATCCTCCTTCATCTTCTCCTCTTTAGTTTTTTCTAGTGAGTCAAACACAATCAAAGAAAGGTTTTTGAAGTGAGATCCAAAGCGACAACAACATTCTACACAAGCTTAGCCGTTTTGTTTAGAGTGTTATCTTCGATTTGACGAAGTAGCGAGCTTGGACGGGAAGCTCCAGGTGGATCGTCGTGGACGCAAGAGAACGACGAGTGGACCTTCATCCAACACTCAAAGAGCCTAAGGAGATAAGATAGGTTTCGTCTCTCCCGGTATTGGAGGTTGATGTTGTGCTATGCTCGATTGGCTATAACTGGAAGTCCCTGGCCAGAGCTGCTTCTGAGATTCACTGATAAGAGTTATCAGTAGTTTCTCAAACCGTTATAGACCAGACATCGGCATGACTTATCACGTTACTGGGGACAGACGTTTACCACCCATAGACATGATATGCGACATATCAGACGAAGAGACTAGACTGTACGGTGGTATTACTGATAGGCTTCATGGAGAGTATGGATGAGCTTGCTTGTTGATCTTCATATCGCTCAATACCCGGATAGCCGTTACGTCCAGCTAGTACCGCTGACGGCTTGTAGGTGATTGATGTAATCATCACCTACTGCTGGCGTATTGACGAGTCTTTAGAGTCCCACACAAAAGTTTCCTGGTTCGACCAAAACGAAGTAGGGCACATATGTTGATATGTGCGTGGGCCTAATTAAATATGAGTATGTGATACCGTATTGTAATCTGGCAGTTATGTGTTATCGGTTTGGTTATATGTGATATAACCAGATTGTCGAATCAAGTGTTAATTTGATAATGTGATATACAGATGAATGATATTATTCGTTCATATGTGATATAACCAGATTATTAAATCAAGTGTTGATTTAATAATGTGATATATATTATATGTGATATAATTATATCTTAACTAATATCATTAGCTCACTAATTATTCTTCATTATATATATATATATATATATATATATATATTAATATATATGATATATATAATAATGAAGCATGACATGATTTCTATTTTTGAGAAAAATAGAAAAGAGGTGGAAAATGAGAGCATGGTTGCAAGCATGGGCTTTATTCATAGTTTATTCATCTTGACTCACTATTCAAGCATGGTTGCAATTTTATATTGCAAAATTCCATGCTTGAATGAGTGGGGGTCAAGAGTTGCCATTAATTCTAGTCTCATTCTCAACACTTAGCCATTTTCTTGAGTTGCTCCCATGGTTGCTCTCTAACTTCATCTTCTCCCTCAAATGCCATGGTTCAAGCTTCAACCCTCACATAAGATGTGAATCATGAAGCTTGAACACAATCTTGTAAGCTTTTAACATCCCCTACTTCACCATCTCACACCAAACTAGCAATTTAGTGTGGTGTGTTTGCTACACTAAAGGAGTTTAGTGTAGTGTTAGCTTGGGTTAGAGGGACTTCGGGTGGATCGTCTTTGGCACGAAGATCACGAAGGAGGTTCGTTCAACTCGAAGAAGAGCCTAGTAGATTCGCATGGACTTCAACTCGAAGCTTTAGAAGAGAAGGACTCGAACTACAAATGTTATATGCTCTTTTCTTCTCTTAGTTTAATCACATCACAAAGGAAAACCTTAATAATCTAGTAATGATCTTGTTAGTCTAACTTAGCACCTAATAAAAATTAAAATGTGGCATGCTTGATGCCTCTAGAATCTCATGGTGGTGTTAAGGTAGACTTTCACCATGGCTGGAAGAAAGGATGACACGCTGGGGGGTATCACATATGGGGCCGCCATATTGAGTAGGCGTAAGAAGGTCTCCTTCGGAGAACGATCCACAATCGAGGACGCTAGATCCAGCAACTCTGGAAGCGCAAGAAAGGGTCAGACACATGAAAATATCATTAAAACAGAAAAAGAGATATGTGATTACCCTCAATACTCCATTCATTCTGGGCCAAAGGGGTGGTCACCTATACAATCTCTGGTGCACTATTGATAACATCTATGGAGTCTATAGCCGGTCTAGGAACATTCGCCAAAGGAATAGAAGTCAACACCGGAGACTCTAAGGCACAATCTAGGCTCGAAACTGCGCCCGCCCCGGAATGCTCTACAGAAGAAAAATGCGTAAAGACGAATGCAATATGAAAGCAATATAAATCATTTACTGAAAAGATGTAAAAAGTACATACCGATACGCCAAGGAGCCTGAAGTATAGCCTTTCTGAGTCGCTGCTCTTTTCTTGTTAACCACGCTCATCGTGCTTTGATCGAAGATAGAGCTCTACCCACTTTTAGAGCAGCCTCGTCTTGAGAAGCAGCCGATATCAGTTGTTTAGGAGCCCTTTCTTCTATCGGTGTTAAAGTAACTTCCGGTGACAAAGCAGGAGCAGAATCGGAGTCACGAAACTCGACGGGAGGGAAACCTCCCTTCTTAAGGCGCAAGTTTTCAGCCTCATCTTGTGATCGCTTAAGGGCTTCAGCCAACTGAGCGGCCTCCTCGGCAGATGTACCCGGAAAAAGAAGACCGTCATCCGGTTCTTGCATATGCATAGGCTCATCACAAATAAGAGGCTCAAGCTCAAGCAAGGTGTCAATTAAATGCACAGCTGACTTCTTCCTCTTTTTAGAGCCCTAGCTAGCACTCACAGAAGGACACTTCCTCTCCCTAGGCACCTTTACACGGTGTTTCCCAATTTCATCTTTGGGATCCGACTTTGGTGACACCGTAGCTTGTGCATTATCAGAGGTCCCTGCCCCGACTCCAGTGCGAACTGACATACCAACAATACGAGGGGTCGACTCTGTTTAAGAAACCTTCGGAATGATTACTGAACCGCTATCTCTCAAAGGAGGAAGAACGTGACCATGGTCATAGCGGAACATTGACGGCTTAGGTAGGCGCAGAGGCCTTACACTCGAAAAGCACTCGTCTTTTCTCTGCAATGATGGGACTGACCCGGTGACGATACCAGCCTTTGAAGGGTCCCACAGGCCTTAGAATGTAATCGGCCTCGGGGATCATGAAGAGAGAGCCGGTTTTCAGTTTGATAAATAGCGTCGCGGGCAGTCTCCAGCGAAGGAGTAGACTCAACCAAGAAAGCTTCAAGGGGCACACCCTGATTATAACCCAACTGTTGGGCAAAGCGATGCGGATTATACCGCATGAAGAGAGCGGCATCATTTAATCGGAACACCAAGTACCCCGGTCTAATCGAATACAAGTGCATGATCTCCTTGTGTCTCAAAGTCGGCGCTCCGTTCTTCAATAAATCAAATAATTGTTGAATGGGCCCTGCCGGCGGAGAAAGAACCCGATCATTGAAAACCATGCCACCCTCATTTGAATACGGGTAAGCAGCATGCACAAAGTCCCTAACTAAGTCAGATCAGGAGCGGAAGCATCAACCAATCTCATGACTCGTGGGAAAGTATAAGACTCATAGAAATCAGGCTGTTGGTGCACAGAAAACGCGTCTAACACGTGTATCTTAATCCAGGACGTGAAGTAATGGAGGGAGAAGTTCACGGTGTATGCATGGCTGTGGTACTCAAACCATGATACAGGTGTGATAACCCTGCAACGCTAGTGGACAGTCGTGCTCCTTCGGCTATGCGGTGTGCGTATAGAAGACAGAGGCTCTCATGAAGCGGCGACGCATCGGCATTGTAAACCAGCTGAGCCAAATATTAATGATGCCTGCAAAAATTGTTTCCTCGTCTATACCAGGAGCTTCAATCTCGTCAAAAGACATGGTCGATGAACTTGGAATATAAAATTGAGGCAGATCTTCCTCTTTAGCCGACAGTTTGTCCAGGCCAAAGCCGAAGGGATTTTCGACCTTCGCAAATTTCGGAGCTTTCTTGGATAGAGCATCATTACAAATGAAGCGAGCGATGAAATTGTCAAAACTGACACCATGCCCTTCTGATGCCACAAATAATCTCTCAAAAATAACTAAGGCCTTGATTAAACTTGGATGTTTGTGCTCAACAGCATTCTCAGTTGTTAAGCCTTTATGCATAGCTGGCACCGTGGCAAAAACGTACTCGTCAGGGGTAGTAATTCCTCATAGTGTTCTCCCCTGATCGGCAGCCCTGAAATTTCTCGGAATTCCTCTGGTGAAATAGAAACTTCACGGTCCCCCATTAGAAACGTATGTGTTGGAAGATTCCATTGGTTTAAATAGGCCTTGACCCTCCAAACGCGGAGAGCATGATAATAGAATAAAGACGCATACACCGCCTGGTACAATCTAACTTTTTGCAACGGTGAGCGTTGGGAGAAAAGAATATATACCGCCGAAAAACTGGACTGAGACGCAGATGACGCCTACCTTATAGACCTGCCCCAAGGTTGAGCTTCGCCATGGCATATTCGGCATCCCAGAATCTCAATAGCCACCAAGGGATGATTGGGTATCCCTGTCGTTGATGGCTCAAGCCGGCCCTCAGGAGTCCAATTAGCTGCCTCCACTGCATAAGCAATACACCGACGCTCCGTAAATTGGATAGAACGAATGGGTTCCGTTGGTACTCCATATGTAAAACCGCGATAGCCTTTTATAATATGACCATACCGGTCTCCCCATAGGAGAAGGCTCTTTTTGCCCTTATCATAATTCCTAATCATAGCCATCACTTCCTCGTCTGATGGCGACTGTGGAAAAGAAACCTCTGAGCGGGTATAAGAGAAGTAGAGATGTGAGGCCATTGTACCTAAAAAAGACAAAAAATATATCAATAAAAGGTATGAGTTTGTCTTATGGAAATACTAACTCCAAAGCTAGTGGACCCCACGAAATCAAAATGGAGGCTTGTCAATGATGAGTCAAGTGCCCATTGTGAGAATCTAAAAGGATTTTTATTAAATGAACAGTGGAATTAAGAACTCCCAATATCCTCGAAAAGTGTGTTCTTTTAAATACCACAACAGATTCAAATCAGTGAAAGGGATATTCAAACCCTAAAAAGGAAAATACTCAAGAACAGGAAAGGGAATAAAATTCCCAAAGTTCAAAAAAAAATTTCAGAGCTAAGCTCCGCAAGACAAAATGGAATTAAATTCCTCCAATAATGGGATTAAATCCCAGAAAAAAATTCAGAGCCAAGCCCTGCAAGACAAAATGAAATTAAATTCCCCCAATAATGGGATTAAATCCCAGAAATCCTCATGAGGGGAAACAGATAGGAAACATAATGGAATTAAATTCCAGAAATTCTCAAAGATCAATATTAATGATAGGGTAAAACTCTAAGAAGAGAACCAACGATTCTAAAAAATGCTCATTGATTCAAGACCCACGGTCTACTAAAAAAAGGATTTTTCTAAGATCTCTAATAGATCAGTTCAAGAAAAGAGCCGAGCTCTGTTAATGGATTAAAAATCTAAAACAAAATATAAAAGAGGACATAAAAAAGTTTTCTAAGAGCTAAGCACTGTTCATAATCCTTACCAAAATTTTTGACAGAGTTTAACTCTGATCAGAGGAGTTCCGAGGACAAAGATTTAAGCTCTGAAATAAGAATTAAATTCTCAAGAAAGAAAGAAAATCAAGGAGGAAGATGGAAAAACAGTAGTCACTTTGAGGCCAAAGGCCCTATTTATAAGACGTGATGGGATCGGTTCAACTTCACATTCCCCTAGGCGATCCAACGGTGGTAAAGATGGACACTAATGCACTCACGTGCAAGCCATGTGAGAGCAACGATGGGAGGGAAGGTATTTGTTCCCTTATAAAAAAAAGGGAGAGGAAAAAAGGAGAATTCCCCACGTTTTGAGCCTCGTATGTTAAACACGTGAGCGCTTATATGCAAAAGCATATAAGCGCTGAAAGCAAACACTTAAAGGCTAAACATGCCTCACATGTTAAACACGTGAGCGCTTATATGCAAAACATATAAGCGCTAAATAAACAGTTTAAAACCCACATTGAGGTCATGTATTAAACACGTAAGAACACCCTTATGAAGCATTAGCCTCAGATAGAGTTAAACTCAATACATAAAATTAAATTCTATTCCTTGTAAGCAAAGCATATAAGTGTTAAAAGTAGGTGGCTAAAAGCCAAACTGACCTCACGTGTTAAACACGTGATCACCCATATGCAAGGCATATGGGTGCTAAATAAAACAGGCTAAAATCCCACATCGGGGTCAAGTGTTAAACATATGAGGGTGCCTCCCTATATAGAATTAAATTATAGTCTTGGGAAAATATCTCCCATGATCTTTCTAAAAGGGAAAGATATTCTCTGTTAAACAGAGCCGTTGGATCAAAAATCCAATGGTGATTAAAAATCACCAAATATAGAATTAAATTCTATTGGGGGGAAATATCTCCCTAATCTTTCTAAATGAGAAGCATATTTTCTGTTAAAAAGAAAGTTATTGGATCAAAGATCCAATGAGATGGGAGAATATTTCCCAATATCTTTCTAAATAAAGAAAGACGTGCTCTGTAAAATAGAGAGCCCTTGGATTAAAATCCAATGGTGGTTAAAAATCAACGTTTGACAAAATAAAATTCTGTATATGGGAAAATATTTTCCTAACTTGTTAAAAATAAGAATATATATTCTGTAAAACAGAAAATCACTGGATCAAAAATCCAACAATGGATAAAATCTCTCGAATAAATTTTGGTACCAATTAAATTAATTGGTATCTCTCAAATAAGAGATTTTCTCAAACTAATTAACAATTTGCCTCTACTATATAAATGACCCAAGACTTTAAGTCTCAGATAGAGGATTGACCCTATAAGTTTCTCCACAAAAAAAAAAAGAAAACAGAGAATTTAATTCTCAAAAGAAGAAGAAGGTCTCCCTCCTTTCAAACTTAGGTAAAAGCAGATATCAAAATATCTCCTTTACCAATCATGCCATATCTAAGGGTTTAACCATTCTCAAAGAATCTAGTTCTTTCTCTGGATCTGAGATCCACAAGACAAGTCTCTCACAAGTTGAGAATTTAATTCTCATCGGGAAGATCTTGTTCTTGAGAATCAAAGATTCAGGGGAGAACTTGGACAAAAAATAAGAACACGGAGAAAATGGAGTTTATAATACTCCCGGAACTTAGTTCTTTCAAATTAAGAACTTAGTTCTTTAAAACCCCGATCAATGATTCCTAAAATAGTGATCTTGATGATCGTTAATGGTCAAAACACCATTAACAGAGATTTAAGTTCTTTAAAAAAACATCAGCAGAGATTAAACCTCCAAAAAGAACTCAGCGTCTCACGTGAAAAGCATGTGAGTACTCAAGGCCAAGTTACATAGCGCCTCACGTGAAAAACACGTGAGCACTCAAAAGACCCCTCCCAAACAAAGGACTTAGCGCCTCATGTGCTTCCCACGTGGGCGCCCAAAGCAGAAGTCCAGCGCCTCACATGAAAAACACATGAGCGCTCAAAAGATCCCTCCCAAATAAAGGGCTTAGCGCCTCATGTGCTTCCTACGTAGTCGCCCAAAGCAGAAGACCAGCGCCTCACGTGAAATACACGTGAGTGCTGAAAGTGTTTAGCACCTCATATGCAGCCAAAATGGCTGAGTGCTTAGCACTGATTGGGCAGCACCTAGCACCTCACGTGAGCACCACAAAAGACTAGTGCTTAGCACTGTTTCAGCGACTCATGTGCAACACACGTGAGCGCTACATATCTCAGTGCTTAGCACTGCTGGGTTGTAAAGAAGCCCAATCTTACTCCAAATTTGCTAAGTTTATATTCGTGATATCCAAACCGATATTCAAACCGATCTTAGTCCCTTACATGACTAATGATCCTCATACCATACTTTCTAAGTTTATCTTAGTCTCAAATAAGACTAACGATTATTAGATGATCCACCATGACCTTTTCCCTCAAATATGGGATTTAGTTCAAGGGTACATCTTTCCACACCTCTGATATATGTCGTTGTAATTCCTCAAAGTCTTCAGAGAGATGGCGGGCCCCGAAAACCAACAACTCCTTTCTCGTCGAAACTTGATGTAAAATTTTATCAAGATAGAGAATGATACATCCCACATTGATGCACTTCCAGATTATCGTTCATTTTGCCTCGTAAAAAATACACGTGCACGCAAGATGAATGATGGACGGAAACGTCCTTAAACTAATCTTCGTCCTAAAATGGGAATATTGGACCGAAATGTCCTTAAACTAATATTCGCCCCAAACACAGTGATAATGGAATGAAATGTCCTTAAACTAAAATAATTGAGCCCATATGCTCATTTGTTTCTAAGTTGATCTTAGTCTCAAATATGACTAACGATCCTTAGATCAAACCCAAATATCTCATAAACTAATGGACCTCATTTATATGAGATCTACGTCATAAAGTTCACCCCCGTTAGCAAACCAAGCTACCAACGTGGACCCCGTCAAGAAAATTCTTGACCTAAATCCAAATCTAAAATATACGGATTTGGACTAATTCGCGCCCTACGGGTGACGACATAGGCTAGTCTCCGTATACAATCCAAAGGCAACCCAAAATAAAAAATAGCGCACGATACAAAGTGAACTTCCGGAGCAGCAGAAAGTGGTTATCGCAATGCAATAACGTAATTAACTGCAAGGGCTAGCGCCTGTAGGGAAGAGCAACCCCACAATCAAAAACCCCTCACAAACGAGGGGGATCTGATGAAGTCTGCTACAACGGTCGTATCTATCCAAACCTCTGATATATGGTGCCATAAATCAACTTGGTATCTTTGGAAAGGTGGGTAGATATTTCCAAATAGCATCTTCCCTAAAATTCAGGCTAGACGCCATCCGATTCTCGGTCCGGTCTTTCGGCGGTAAACAGTACTGTTTGATGCTTTCGAACACTTCTTGACATTCGGCATCCCAAACAAAAGGAGTTCATTTCTTCATGAGCTTTGAGAAGGTCCTACATCTCCCTGATAAATTTGAGATAAACTTTCGTATATAAGAAAGCTTGCCTTGAAAAGATCTCAGCTGCGTCAGATTCTTCGGTAGAGGCATCTCCATGATGGCCTTTATTTTTTATGGGTCAACTTCGATCCTCCGATGTTGGACTATGAAGCCCAAGAATTTTCCCTATGACACGCTAAAAGCGCACTTCAGAGGATTCATTTTTAAATCGTGTTCCCTCAGCCTGGTGAAAACGGTCCTGAGATCTTGGATGTGATCGGACTTGGGTTTAGTCTTGACGACCAAATCATCAACATAATATTCAATGACTTTATGGATTAGGTCATCAAAGATATTGGTCATTGCCCTTTGATATGTGGCACCTGCGTTCTTTAGTGCAAACGGCATTACTTTGTAACAGTATATGTTGATCGGGGTTCGAAATATTGTATGCTTCTTATCCTTAGGCGATATTTTTTGACTAATTGTAGCCAGATGAACCATTCATGAAATTGATCAGCTCGTAATTTGAGGTATCGTCAACCATCATTTCCATGACCGGAAGCGGGAAATCGTCTTTAGGGCATGCTTTGTTCAGGTCCCTAAAATCAACACAGACTCAGATCTGCATATTCTTCTTCTTCACTAGGACGATGCATGTGATCCAGTCCACGTATTTCTCTTTTCTGATGAAGCTAGCATCGATAATTTTCTTAGTTTTCTCGATGACGTTTTCTTCTAGCTCCCTTCTCATTCTTCGAGGGGCTTGTTTGACCGGCCTGGCTTCGAGAGATATATCCAGCTTATGCAAGGCCACTTCAGGAGAGAGGCCAAGAATTTCTTTGTAAGTCCACACGAACCAGTCGACGAACTCATGTAACAGAGCGATTATTTGTTCTTTCATTTCCTCTGACAAGAGTGAGCTGAAGTAGGTCAGCCTTGGATTATCGAGCGTTCCCAAATCAATCTCGGTTAGCTCATCGATGGTTGCTTGTCTGCCATTTTCGAGCTCTTGAGAGGCTTCTTCTAGCTCGGCTAGCTCGTCTTCATCATTTGATTTCCCGCTGGCTTCATCAACATAAACCATGTAGCATACTTTGACGTCAGGGTAAATGAAACCTATGCCCCGTCTATCTAGGATTCATTCATCAATGAGTGCTCGGACCTTAGGCGGATGCCACAGCCCTTCATAAAACTTCACTTCGGATTCCGTTTGATATAACAGACATCCACACTTTTTAAAATATTCACGCATCTCGGACGCATAATATCTGGGATTGAGGACGGGTCTTATGCCTCAATCATAGGGAAGGCATGTAACAGACAAATAGTCCGGGTGCACGACAGGATTCGACCCATAAAACATGATGCCTTTCTGTCCATTTTTCCTTCCGGGAACATAGAAAGTTTTCGGTTGGTTCACGGTAGAGACCAATAAAGTATCTAGCTCCTTGAACATCTGCTTCGGCACCCTTGTGATAGCTAGAGACCCTTCTGTAACCTCGAAGGTGTCTCTTAGCTTTGCTTTTTGCATGAGGGCCCGATCTGCATAGCTGTTACAAGGAGGGTCCTCTTCCTCTGACTGTTCGGTGTCGCTGCCGAAATGAGGGTGAATTTTGCTGCCGGATGGGCCTTCAGTATCAGACACATCCGTATCGCTACCGAAATGAGAGCGTGTCTTACACAAGGATGGATTTCCAGCGTCAAACTCATCAGTGTCACTTCCAAAACGCGGACGCACTTGGGGGTTTTGATTTTGAAAGTGACAGCCAGCTCAGATTTGCTTTTGAGACTCGGAGCCATTCTGTCTTTGGTCAGTCGAGGCTCAGTAGTTTGGGGATTCACAAAGTACCAAGAATCTTCATATCAGACTTCATGTACACCGAACGGCCGGATGTCTCCGTCAATACATCTTTCTTCACCATTTTTGGTATACTTCAAGCATTGATGGAAAGTTGATGGAACGATACTGTAATCGTAGAGCCACGACCGTCCTAGAAGAATTTTATAAGACATGTCGGCGTTGATCACGTATATCTTGGCTTCGGTTTGTAGGTCCCTGAACCTGATCGGCAGAGCTATGGATCCCAGAACTTACTGGCAATTTTGTTTGAAGCCTTGAATGACAATTCTTTCCCTTGACAGGTGTTGGATGTCCATTGACAAACTCTTTAAAGTCCGCAAGTTCATGATGTTCACTGAGGATCCCGGATCAATCAATATGTGATTAATCCGATCTTCGTCGCTGTACCCGATCACGTAATGTTGCCGGTTATGCTCAGCTGTTCCCAGTAGAAGGTATTCGTCCATAAACATGACCGCGGAGGCATGCAGAGTGTACTGGGCTTCTTTTATATTAATTTCCTCAAAGAAAGCCTGATACCACTCGGGATTTTGCAGGGCATGAATGAGAACATCACTGAGCTTCTTGGATAGGACCAGAGTATCATAGATGCTTAAGAGAGACGAAAGCTTGCGGAAGTGGGCCAAGACATTGTAATCTACGGGAGAAATCGAATCTCCATGAGTCAGCTCTATGTCGTTTTCTTCATTAGCGACCTGTTTTTCCTTCCCTTTTAGGGCGTTGCCTTGATTTGGCGGTAGAGCCTTACCGCTTCTGAGCTAGATTTGGTTGGCCTTCATGGCGAGCTCTTCGTCCTCTTCAGGAAAACAAAGATCTTTCTCAGAGTCACTACAAAGTTGGATGACATAGCAGGTCATGACAGGGACCTCATCATTTGAGTCTTCTTCCAGCTCTTCTAGAATCTCAGCCGCTTCTACGGGGAAGAACTCTTTCAGTTGAATCAGAGTTCTTTCCTTTTTTTCATAGTCTTCGAGAGAATCGATTTACTTTTGAATGGTCGATCTCCTCGTGGACTCTTTTTCGCGTTGAGCCGCACTTTTCTTCTTCTTGAGCTTTTTGGATTTTGGGCCTGATTGAGCCGAATCGGCAGCTGGAATGGTAAGATTCTTCTGCCCTTCCCATTCAGTTCTGGGCTCTTTCTGAAGCAACTTTAACATTTCTTCGTCTTTTTGGACATGTGCATGCTCCATGGAGGCTGCGGCGAGGCAGTTTCATTCCTCAGGGTAGCGGATTCAGCTGTCTGCTCGCAGAAGGCTTCAGCTTGTGTCTGTATAAAGTTGGTGGTTGCAGCTTGATTGTTCACCAACACACTCCTGGACAACTTGATCTCTTCGGTCTTGTACTGCTTCTCGACCCAGTCTTTGAAAATGTAGCAATCCTCGATCGCATGGCTCACTACTCTGTGGTACGGGAAATACAGGGGTTTGTCGGTCATTCTTGCTTCGTGAGGACTTTTCAAATCGGGCAATTGTAGACTGTTGTTCAGGACATCTTTGAATATCTTTCGGACCTTGTCCCTCCTGAAAAGGTAAACCTTGTTCTTTTTCTCCTCTAGGGAAGGCCCTTCTCCTCCTAGCACTGGCTTATGAGACAAGTTGGTTTTGGATTCGCCTGACTTTCACTTGTCTTCATTGTTGGGCGCAATGAAGACATTGGTATTGCTGGAATTCCTGCTTCTACGGTTGTCGTCCCTCTTTCTCTTCCAAGTCTTATTTCTCTGAGAGTTCGGGGTAAACTCTTACTTCGAGCGTTCCAGTATTTGGACTTTCTTGGTCAGCTCCTAAAACGTCTTAAAGCCTGCTGTACATAAAAATTGGACCATCCAATTGCTGAGGTTCTCAATGAAGAGGCTGAGGGACTGGTCCTGCTCTAGTGGCAGTTCACACATGACAGTAAAGTTGCGTCATCGGGCAATAAAGACCGTCTTGCTTTCGTTTTTCCCTGGCTTCATTCTCATGAGGTCAGCAATGGAGATTTTGTCACTAACACTCATGAATCTTTACCGAAACAGAGACTCCATTTGGGCAAAAGTAGTGACAGACCCATCTAATATGCTTGTGTATCAGTCGAAAGCGACACTAGTCAGGCTGTTGACAAACTGATGAAGAAGGAGCGCATCAATACACCTGTATTTCTGCACGACACTTTAAAGTGGGCGACGTGCTGATTCGCATTTCCCATCCCGTCAAATCTTCCGAACTTAAGAATGACGTAGTTGCTAGGGAACTTGATCAGATCGTACTGTGCGGGATATGGCCGTCCAATACTGCCAATATCCTTCTAAGCCTCGGCCACCAATGTTTTAACATTTCTGGTGACTAAGTCCATTATCCTATCTTGTGTTAGCGGGATAATGTCCTCTGGGGTTAAGGCATCCCCAGAAGTGGAATGTCACCAGCTTTCATGTAGCTCGCGCATGCTTAGACCTAAAAGTGCAGGCATCAGTTGTTTCGGGTCGTTGTCGCCCGGCTCATGAGTAGAGACATGTGCTTGATTAGAAGGCACCCTAGCAATTTGAACCGTGAGCAGCATCACAACATTCGTCAGGTCATCAATTTTTTAGTAGAGCTTGGCCATCTCTTTATCTTTACTCCTAAGCTGTTTTGAAGAATCTCTTGCTCTACGGTCCCGGGGCAGAATGCCGGCTCTTCTTCGATGTCTGAGCTTGATTCCATATGGATTGAGGGGTCCTTCTGCTTATCGGCCTCATCGAGAGGGTTTTCATCGTCCAACGGGGGTGGCTGATCTTCGAAAATAGCTACAACATTCAAGCCAGATTGTGTTTAGGATGTGGTGGCCCTATCTTTGCTTTTGCTGCGCAAGTTGTCACTGGGACGCCCACCCGCCATATAGACCATAAGGATAACATATCCGGTCGTCTTTTCATCCTTGGCGGCTGATTTTGTGGACTGATGTTATGGCCTTTCTTTTTCGGTAACGGGCTATCGATTGAAGGCGGCTAGCTTGACCAAGTTCTTGAATTGTGTTGGCGCTTCCTTTTTGGCTTTTTCACGCTGCTTTCACGTGGCACAAAGCGCCTGATAGACTCTTGAAGAGACAGTGTAATGCTTTCGATATTGGGGCTGAGACACACGACTTTGGAGCATCGTCCGGTTTGATGTCTTCTTGATTCTGACAGTCATGGCATTTTTCTGAACCCACTTCAGAGGTTCGAAGGAGTTGCTAACTTTTATGGCCGACTCAACTGTCGTCGCGGGATAACCCTGCCATTGGAATCTCATAAAATTCCACTTGGCCGGAGTCCTGGCCCTCTTGTTGGCTCTATATCTGAGCCACTTCTGCTTTAACTTTTCTATTTTGAGCACTTGACAGGTTTCATCCCTTCGAGAAGACGCCATAGACCGATTGACAGAGAGTCTAGAGAAGATGCCCGCTCATGTGATTATCATGGGTACTATCTAAGCTTGCTGGAGATGCTTCGTAGCTTTAGTGGTGTTGACGGCCTTCCCCTAGCCGAAATAGTGGAGAGCCATTCAAATACGAATTTGCATTTGGGGTGGGATGCTTTAGCGATCACAACGTTCGGCCTCTTGCCTCTCATAGTCGATTTGGCTGCTTGGTTTGCCGGGACCTCCACCATATGAGCGCTTCCGACCGGGTAGATGATGATGGAACCAGATTGACAAGATGGATCCTCCTATTGCCGGCTGAGACTTGCAGGGTGAACCATGCGTGGATTGATCTTGACCACGTAGGGGAATCAAAGTCGTGTCAGAAATGAAGCTCATCTTAGGAGAAATGATTGCTGAGTTCGAGATTGTGACTGAAATCTATTAACCTGTACATATAAAAAAAATATGACTTAACTTTAGGCTATCGATATATATGTTGATTGAGTTCGCATGAACGTTTAACCCAAAATATGGGAGGAGAGAAAAGGTCCCATCGGGCATGCCAGAATCTGTAGAGTGTTTTTCGCCACCCAATTGAGATGGGAATACACGTTGCTTGTCAGACGTACATGATTCCCCCTGCTTAGGGTAGGATGGGGTTTATTGATTGTAGCGATTTGAATCTCCGGCAGCCGCGGACTAAGCTGTCGTTAATTACCCCTCGCTTTTGGAGCGAGAGAACCTCCGATTGACGGGTAAAACTGGTCATGTGAACTCAATGTGCAGTGTGCGTGTGTTGTGTTTTGAAGGATTTTGGATATATCGGGGCCCTCACAGAGTTTACTGGGGTCCTGCTACCCGGATAGCGGGCTGCGGTCAAGGGGGCTAGCAGCCCTCTTGCGGAGTGCGGGGCAGCGCCCTATTAGAAAATTTTTCTACGGGAGATATGATTTAAGTGTGGAGTGTGTAGGAAAAAGAAGGGCGAGGAGCGTCCTAAGGACGCATGAGATAGTACGTGGGTGCTGGGTACCAGCGGGCCACGTACCATGCACGCGGACGCTGGACGCCAGCAGGCTACGTACTTGGCGTGTGGGTGCCAGCGAGTCACGCGCCTTGTACGTGGGCACTGAGTGCCCGCGGTTCACATGCATGAAGCATGGCTACTGGGCACCAGCGGATCGCACGCCCTGCACATGGGTGCTGGCCGCCCATGGAAAAAGGGATTTAGCCCCTAAACTGATAATTGAACTCCCGAGTGACCTTTGGAGTTAAACTCCTAAAAAAAGAGGATCTTCTTTTAAAGTTAAACTCCTAAAAGATCTGGATTTTTGGGTTCTACTATTTCGAAGATTTGGATCTTGGAGTTGAACTTCTCAAAAATTGGTTTGGAGTTAAACTCCTGAAGAAGAGATTCTTGTTCGGAGTTAAACTCCCATGAGATTGTTGGAGATGATGAAAGAGGACCCCTTTCTTCTTCCTTGAGCCATGGATCTTCTCTTGAGCCTTAGATCTTCCCGAAGTAGGATTTTTGGAGATGAATCTTCTTCTTCCTCCTCTCTGTTGGCAGGATCTTAGAAAAAAGGGGGTGAGACTTAAAAATCTCCCCTTTTAAAGATTTGATAGGAGATCTGAGCTCCCTTTCGTGGGTTTTATGGTGAAAAACCATTTCTTTTTAGGAAAAGAAGAGTTAAACTCTTGATTTAATTAAAGAAAGAGGAAGAAGGTTTAGAACCTTGAAGAAGGAGAAGGGGGTAAAGAACCCTTATTTTTGAGAGAAAGAAAGTTGTCCTTGATTTTTTCATCATGTTTGCCTTTTATAGGCTACACACTTTGCATATAGCCTCTTTGGCATTTCCATACGGCACTTGTGTCACCTCATGCCTTATGTGCTTATTTCTTTTTGCATATAAGCCATGGGTTTACAAAATTTTGGCTTTTTGCCCATATTCCATACATTTATTTCTAAAAAATTATATTAAACTAATTTATGGCTTCATTCTTTTTGTCATGGGGCCGGTCCCTTCTATGCTCGGTCTTGACCTGGGCTTGGGCCCATTTGGCTTGGGCTCGGACTTTAATTTTGACTTAGTCAACCGGAGTGTAATTTTTTTTGACCCCAACACCCTAACCTAAGCAAGAGACTGCATTGAGTATCATGGCTTGAAAATACGGATTAAAAAAGAAGAAAAGAGAAAAATAAAACCAACAACTACTTTAACAAAAAACAATAAAATTTATACCAGGAATTTAAAATACAATGCAAGAAAATTAAAGATACAAGATATAACAAACCCTCATCTTCATTAATTTTCCACTCAAAAAGTTCTCACTACAATTTTAATGGAGAATAGATTAAGAAGAAGAAGAACAATACACTAAACTACACTGATCTAAGGAAATGGAAAAGCAACCATGGTTGGCTCAAATCTAGAGTATATATAGGCAGAGGAGTGAAACCGTAGGGTCATATTCTGCCTCCATGTACAATTACAAAACTACCCCCAATATTTGGTCTCGAGATACTCTAGTACGACCGCGGATCCGCCGCCTAAACCCCCAAACTTTGCGCTTCCGCGGTCATTTTGTGGAATTGGCATGCCATTTTTCTTATGCTTCTTCGTGTTGCTTTGGCCTTCTATTTGACAGGTTCAAAATTGCAAAATGGTTCCAAAATATTCTCAGATTTTTAATGGTTCAAAATAGCAACTCTTTTTTACTTTTGGCCATGATCTCGGTTGGGGTAAAAATTTACACCCCGGTTGACCGAGTTAAAGTCAATGTCAACCACCAAGCTGGGTGGGCCCAAGCCCAGGTCAAGCGGGCCCATGCCCAAGTCGAGCCCGCGGCCAGCCTCCCCATGCCAACAACGAAATCATGTCATAAATAATTTTTATGTAATTTTTTATGCATGAATATAAACAAAATGGGCATAAAGCCAAATTCTTGTTAGCCCATGGCTTATGTGCAAAAATGAAATGGCACATGAGCCATGGGATGGGCAAAACGCCATTTTTGTAAAGCCCAAGAAGCTATATGTAAATATGTAAGCCTATATAAGGCAAGATGATGATGAATAAAAAAAAGAACACTTTCATTCTCTAAAAAAAAAAAACCTAGGATTTGTATTTCTTTCCCTTTTCTGAAGGTCTCAAATCTTCTTCTTTCTTTGGAATTAAATCAAGAGTTTTACTCCCCCTTTCCAAAAACAAGATAGTTTTTCACCACCAAACCCACAAAGAGGAACTTGGATCTGTCTTTAGATCCCAAAAATGAGAGATTTTGAGATCTTACATCTCTTGATCTTAAAGATCCAGCTAACAGAGGAGGAAGAAGAAGAACCCCTTTCATTAACCCCAAAAACACACTTAGGAGTCCAACTCCACTCTGATTTCTCTTCCGAGAATCTTTTTAGGCTAAAAGCCTCTTTTCCTCACCGGCGCTCAAGCGCAGAGCGCCCACGTGTCGACATGTGACGCGCTTGCGCTCAAGCGCTCAGCGCTCAAGCGTAGAGCACCCATGTGCCGACACGTGGCGCGCTTGCACAACAGCACCCTGCACTCGAGCGCAAAGCGCCCACGTGCCGACACGTGGCACGCTTGCGCTCAAGTGCACAGCACTCTGGCGCAAGTCGCCCCCGTGCCGACACGTGGCGCACTTGCGCTCAAGCGCCCAGCGCTTAAGCGCAAGTCGCCCCCGTGCCGACACGTGGCGCGCTTGCGCTCAAGCGCAAGCACTCGAGCTCAAGTCGCTCCAGTACCGACACGTGGCGCGCTTGCGCTCAAGCGCACAGCGCTCTGGCGCAAGTCGCCCCAGTGCCGACACGTGGCGCGCTTGCGCTCAAGCGCCTAGCGCTCAAGCGCAAGTCACCCCCGTGCCGATACGTGGCACGCTAGCGCCTGAGCACACAGCACCTGGGTGCACAGCGCCCAAGGCACTGGCCCCACGCATCCTTTGGATGCCTTTTCCCCCTCTTTCTTTTATATATATACATATATACATTTATATATATATATATATACACATATGCATACATATGTGCGCACACACATACACCACGACACTGTCCCTGTTAGAAAAAATTTGCATGGCTCCCGATATATCAAAACCCCCCTTCAAAACACAACACACGTACACTGCACACTGAGTTCGCATGACCAGTTTAATCTGTTAATCGGAGGTTCCCTCGCCCAAAAGGCGAGGGGTAATTAACGGCAGCTTAGTCCGCGGCTGCCGGAGATTCGGATCCCCACAATCATTAATCCTCGGCCTACCCTAGGCAGGGGGAATCTGTAGTACGCCTGACAAGCGCGCGCGTATTCCTATCTCAATGGGGTGACGAAAAACACCCTACAGATTCTGGCACGCCCGGTGGGACAAATCTCTCCTCCCATATTTCGGGTTAAACGTTCATGCGAACTCAATCAATATACATACCTATATTTAAACTAAAATAATGCTTTTTCATGCAGGTTTTCAAGCAATCACTCTCCAACAATGTCTCCAAGGATGATCTCAGCTCTCAGCACGACTCCCGTCTCCTACACGACGAAGATAGACTCCAGGACGGTCCTTCCGGCCAGTCTCGGGCGACAATGGGAGGAGGAGCCGCTACCATTCGGCTCTATCTGTTCGTGTCAGCTAAAGCCATCCCGGCTCCTCAAGCTCCAGCAACAGACAGACCGGTCTCGAAAAGCAGGAGGCCAAATGTGGTGGTCTCGAAGGCGCCCCAACTCAATCTCAAGTCGGTGTTTGAGCGGCTCTCCTTGGCCCCAGCTGGGGGCAAGGCCATCGACACCAACAAAGCAACAAGGCGTCTCGAGCAAGCTCCGGCGGTGCCCCTGACAACTGCTCGATCTGGTGTCTTCTCTAAGCTCCCCGTCGACCGACTCACGGTGGCTTCCCATGGAATGAATGCCTGCCAAGCCTTTAAAATTGAGAAGCTAAGTCAGAAAAGGCTCAGATTTAGAGCCAACAAAAGGGCTAGGGCTCATGCTAGGTTGAACCTCATGAGGTTCAAGGAACAGGGTTACCTCGCCAAAGAGGAGAGAATGGCTGAGTGTGTTATCCACACTTTCTACATGGCCGGACATGAAGAAACGAACCCTCCTCTTCTTCACAGCCATGGTGATGATATGGTTGACGCTACCCAGCATCAGCTCGATCTAAATGATGAAGAGCCCGCTCAGGCCGATAAGCCAGAGGAGCCCGTGGTTCCTACGGAATTGAGCTCAGGCAATAAAGGTTACCCGGTTGTCATAGCCGGAACTACAGAACAAGCATTATTCCAATGGCTTCAAAGGAAATTTCAGGACAGGGATGAGAAGATTGCCGAGGTCTATTCCAAAGTCGACGAGCTGGCAAACGTCGTTGTAGATCTCGCGACCCAAGTCGCCCGATTGCAATTACAGCAGAATCAAATTTTGGCTCATGAGCCAGGGATTGATACCCGGGGGCAGCCAACTGATATCCCTTTCAACCTAAAAGCGGACCGCCTTCGCGAAAAACGGCCACAATCAGCCTCCAGTCCCTCCGATACATACACCGGAGGGGAATCGCCTCTGAAAGAGAAGCTGGAAAAGGTCTATTCCATCAAAAGGGAAAAGGTCCACAAGATATTCAGGGATGCCCTAAGAAACGGTCTACAACTGCCAGAATCAAAGAGACCGCAAGAAGAGAATATGACCGACGACCCAAAATATTGCCCCTATCACAGGGTGATAGGTCATGCTATTGAGGACTGCTTCGTCTTCAAAGATTGGGTCGAAAGGCAATACAAGATGGGAGAGATAGAACTGTCTAAAGACGTGTTAGCAAAAAGTCAAGCTATGATCGCCGATTTCATGCAAATGGAGACCGAAACTTTTTGGGAACCTAATCCTCCCAGACATGTGCCTCGAGGACCAGCATCAGTAAAGGCACCTACTCCAATGGAGGGAAAGAAGAAGGTTTACTCCTTCAGGAGGGATGAAGTCCGCAAAATATTCATGGACGCCCTGAACAGCGGTCTGCAACTGCCTGTTCCAAAGAGACCACAGGAAATGAACATGAGCGGTAATCCCATATACTGCCCATATCACAGAGTGGTGGGTCATACCATCGAAGACTGCTATATTTTCGAAGATTGGACAGAAGACCAACATAAGCTTGGAAAAACCTCACAATCCTCGGATGTATCGGCAAGCCACAGAGCTAGGTCATCAACACAGTTCCGCCAAGCTCAAAGTTCAAGGAGCTGGGATAAGCAAAAAGGACCACCACGTCGTTAAACTAGGAACAGCTGACCACCACGTCATTAAACTGGGAACAATCGACCTCTAAGTCGTTAAACTGGGAATGTAAAAATATACATATATATATATATATATATATATATATATATATATATGTATATGTAAATAAACAAAAAAATGTGTAAATAAAAGAAAAATAGAGAAAAACTGAAATGATGGGGCAACTCGCAATAAAAATCAGCGAGTAAAATAAAGATGAAAATAAAGCCGAAATGATAGAGCAATCGCGATCTTCGCGATAAGAAAAGCTGAAAGGATAGAGCAATCGCGGTAAAACAAAAAAAAACTCAAACAAAAATCCAATTTTTCAAAATTCCCTCGGCCCTACGGTTAGTCCCCAAATTGACTACCGTATACAATCCACGGGCTCAAATAATTCTCATCATACCTGTGCCCCTGGATAGACCTCTAAGTCTTTAAACTGGAAACAGATGACCTCCAAGTCGTTAAACTGGAAACAGATGACCACCACGTCGTTAAACTGGAAACAGATGACCTCCAAGTCGTTAAACTGGAAACAGACGACCTCTACGTCGTTAAAATGGAGACAGACGACCTTTACGTCGTTAAACTGGAGACAGACGAACTCTACGTCGTTAAACTGGAAACAGATGACCTCTAAGTCTTTAAAATGGAAATAGATAGACCTCCACGTCTTTAAAACTGGAAGCAGACGACCCCTAAGTCTTTAAACTGGAAACAGACGACCCCTAAGTCTTTAAACTGGAAACAGACGACCTCTAAGTCTTTAAATTGGAAACAGCAAACCTCTAAGTCTTTAAACTGGAAACAGCGGACCTCTAAGTCGTTAAACTGGAAACAGATGACCTCTAAGTCTTTAAACTGGAAACAAATGACCTCCACGTCGTTAAACTGGAAACAGATGACCTCTACGTCGTTAAACTGGAGACAGATGACCTCTACGTCTTTAAACTGGAAACAGCAGACCTCTAAGTCTTTAAACTGGAAATAGATCACCACGTCGGTAAACTGGAAACAGTCGACCTCTAAGTCATTAAACTTGGAACGAGGGAAATCCACTCATGTGTCCTCACGATACATGAGGAGAACAAACCTTTGTGGGATCCTTACGAGTCACAAAGGAAAAACACACTTAGGAGTCCTCACGACTCCTAAGGAGAAAATACACCTGCGGGATCCTTACGACTCGCAGGAAGAAAATGCTTTTATGGGACCCTCACGGCCCATAAAATTGAAAAGTCTTAGGTGACAGGGATCTAAACATGTCTCCTAAGCCATTGCTCCCCAACCCCGAAGTGGCGAATGATGAGTCGCTCCTGGTACCACATTCCAGTACAGCGATGCAAACGCCAACCAAATTCCAAATCCCAGCGGTGAATGATGAGTCGCTCCTGGTAGCATATTCCAGTGCAGCGATGCAGACGCCAACCAGAATCCAATTTTTAAAATTCTCCCAGCCCTATGGCCAGTCCCCAAATTGACTGCCGTATACAATCCACGGGCTCAAATAATTCTCGTCATACCCATGCCCCACTTCAACCATCAGTTACGCGGCTGGTCTCCGCCTTTGGAATTATGCTCCATTGAGAAGACCCACTCATGTGTCCTCACGATACATGAGGAGAACAAACCTTTATGGGATCCTTACGAGTCACAAAGGAAAAATACACTTAGGAGTCCTCACGACTCCTAAGGAGAAAATACACCTGTAGGATCCTTACGACTCGCAGGGAGAAAATACCTTTATGGGACCCTCACGGCCCATAAAATTGAAAAGCCTTAGGTGATAGGGATCTAAACCTGTCTCCTAAGCCATCGCTTCCCAACCCCCAAGTGGCGAATGATGAGTCGCTCCTGGTACCATATTCCAGTGCAGCGATGCAGACTCCAACCAAATTCCAAATCCCATACCCCGATGGCGAATGATGAGTCGCTCCTGGTGCCACATTCCAGTGCAGCGATGCAGACGCCAACAAGGTCCTGAAATTTTTTCGGCCCTACAGTCTGGATCATACATCCTGCAAGACCGTATACAATCCACGGGCGTAAGACAATCCCGATCCCTCCAACCAAAAAAAAAACGGTATGTCCACAAGCAAAATGGGCACAGATGAAAATCCGAAAGGACTCCGTGAGTAAAAACAGCAGGACTGCCGGCGAGTTTGTGAAAACCCGAAAGGGCGCAAATCGTAAAAGAAGAAAAAGAAATGAAATGCACTCACAAAGTCCTCTCGACTTTGTGAGGAGAAAATTCCCGCGTGAGATCCTTACGACTCATAAAGGAGCAACACACTTAGGAGTCCCCACGACTCCTAAGGAGAAAATACACCTACGGGATCCTTACGACCCGTAGGGAGAAAATTCTTTATGAGACCCTTACGGCTCACAAAATGGAAAAGCCTTAGGTGACAGGGATCTAAACCTGTCTCCTAAGCCACCAATTCCCAAATCCTCTCAGGGCACATGATGAGTTGCTCCTGGCATTATTCCAGTGTAGCAATGCAGATGCCAAAACAAAACCAATTCCCAAATCCTCTCGGGGCAAATGATGAGTTGCTCCTGGCATTATTCCAGTACAGCAATGCAGATGCCAAAACAAAACCAATTCCCAAATCCTCCCGGGGCAAATGATGAGTTGCTCCTGGCATTATTCCAGTGCAGCAATGCAGATGCCAAAACAAAACCAAATCCAAATCCTCTCGGGGCACATGATGAGTTGCTCCTGGCATTATTCCAGTACAGCAATGCAGATGCCAAACAAACCAAATCCAAATCCTCTCGGGGCACATGATGAGTTGCTCCTGGCATTATTCCTGTGCAGCAATGCAGATGCCAAACAAACCAAATCCAAATCCTCCCAGGGCAAATGATGAGTTGCTCCTGGCATTATTCCAGTGCAGCAATGTAGATGCCAAACAAACCAAATCCCAAATCCTCCCGAGGCAAATGATGAGTTGCTCCTGGCATTATTCCAATGCAGCAATGCAGATGCCAAACAAAGACCAATTCCCAAATCCTCCCGGGGCAAATGATGAGTTGCTCCTGGCATTATTCCAGTTCAGCAATGCAGAAGCCAAACAAAAAAAAACAATTCCTAAATCCTCTCAAGACATATGATGATTCGCTCCTGGTACTATATTCCAGTGAAGCGATGCTGATGTCAACCCAAATCAAATCAAACCAACAAGCTCTATGGCGGAATCATGCTCCGTCCCAGAATTTACCCCGTGTCGAAATCATGCTTCGCCTCGGGATATCTACCTTCCCTGCCGGAATTATGCTCCGCCTCAGAATTAAATCAACCCGACACTCCGCACCGGGGAAAAGTCGATCAGCGACACTCCGTGCTGGGAAAAAGTCAACCAGACACTCCGCGCCGGGGAAAAGAAGATCAGCGACACTCCGTGCCGGGGAAAAGTCAACTACTGATACTCCGCTCCGGGGAAAAGTCGATCAGCGACACTCCGTGCCGGGGAAAAGTCAACCCGACACTCCGCGCCGGGGAAAAGTCGATCAGCGACACTTCGTGCCGGGGAAAAGTCAACCACCGACACTCCGCGCCGGGGAAAAGTTGATCAGCGACACTCCGTGCTGGGGAAAAGTCAACCCGACACTCCGCGCCGGGGAAAAGTCAATCAGCGACACTCCGTGTCTGGGAAAAGTCAACCAGCGACACTCCGCGACGGGGAAAAGTCGATCAGCGACACTTCGTGCCGGGGAAATTCAACCCGACACTCCGCGCCGGGGAAAAGTCGATCAGCGACACTCCGTGCCGGGGAAAAGTCAACCACCGACACTCCGCGTCGGGGAAAAGTCGATCAGCGACACTCCGTGCCGGGGAAAAGTCAACCACCGACACTCCGTGCCAGGGAAAAGTCGATCAGCGACACTCCGTGCCGAGGAAAAGTCAACCCGATACTCCGCGCCGGTGAAAAGTCGATCAGTGACACTCCGCGTCGGGGAAAAGACAAACCGCGACACTCCGCGCTGGGGAAAAGTCGATCAGCGACACTCCGTGCCGGGGAAAAGTCAACCCGACACTCCGCGCCGGGGAAAAGTCGATCAGTGACACTCCGTGCCGGGGAAAAGTCAACCAGCGACACTCCGCGCCGGGGAAAAGTCGATCAGCGACACTCCGTGCCGGGGAAAAGTCAACCCGACACTCCGCGCCGGGGAAAAGTCGATCAGCGACATTCCGTGCCGGGGAAAAGTCAACCACCGACAGTCCGCGCCGGGGAAAAGTCGATCAGCGACACTCCGTGCCGGGGAAAAGTCAACCCGACACTCCGCGCCGGGGAAAAGTCGATCAGGGACACTCCGTGCCGGGAAAAAGTCAACCCGACACCCCGAGCCGGCGAAAAGTCGATTAGCGACACTCCGTGCCGTGGACACGTCAACCAGCGACACTCTGCATCGGGGAAACGTCTAACACAGACACTCCGCATCAGGGAAACGTCAACCAGCGACATTTTGCATCGGGGAAACGTCCAACACAGACACTCCGCATCAAGGAAACGTCCAACAGCGACACTCCGTGCCGGGGAAATGTCAAGCAGACACTCCGTGCCGGGGACACGTCAACCAGCGACACTCTGCATCGGGGAAACGTCCAACACAGACACTCCGTCTCGGGAAAATGTCGACCAGCGACACTCCGTGCCGGGGACACGTCTACCAAATCGCTCCGAATCAGAGCGTCGACCGTCCACGTCGTAAAAAGGGCAGTGCAGGCTTCCCACAAATCGGGAACCAAATCGCTCCAGATCAGAGCGTCGACCGTCCATGTCGCAAAAAGGGCAGTGCAAGCTTCCTACAAAGTGGGAACCAGATTGCTCCGGGCCAGGGAAACGTCTACCACGGACACTCCGTCTCGTAGACGCGTCGAGCGTCGACCGTCCATGTCGTAAAAAGGGCAGTGCATCCCAAAAAGTGGGAACCAAAGCAAGTCGCCTCCACGCAAAAGAAGATCCATCAATTTCATGCACACAACCAACATATGCTGTATGCATTTATTGATGGGGGGCAATTTGTTAGGATAAAAATTTACACCCCGGTTGACCGAATCAAAGTCAAGGTCAACCCCCAAGCTAGGTGGGCCCAAGCCCAGGTCAAGCGGGCCCATGCCCAAGTCGAGCCCGCGGCCAGCCTCCCCATGCCAACAACGAAATCATGTCATAAATAATTTTTATGTAATTTTTTATGCATGAATGTAAACAAAATGGGTATAAAGCCAAATTCTTGTAAGCCCATGGCTTATGTGCAAAAATGAAATGGCACATGAGCCATAGGATGGGCAAAACGCCATTTTTGTAAAGCCCAAGGAGCTATATATAAATATGTAAGCCTATATAAGGCAAGATGATGATGAATAAAAAAAGAACACTTTCATTCTCTCAAAAAAAACCTAGGGTTTGTATTTCTTTCCCTTTTCTGAAGGTCTCAAACCTTCTTCTTTCTTTTGAATTAAATTAAGAGTTTTACTCTCCCTTTTCAAAAACAAGATAGTTTTTCACCACCAAACCCACAAAGGGGAACTTGGATCTGTCTTTGCATCCCAAAAAGGAGAGATTTTGAGATCTTACATCTCTTGATCTTCAAGATCCAGCTAACGGAGGAGGAAGAGGACGAACCCCTTCCATTAACCCTAAAAACAAACTTAGGAGTCCAACTCCACTCTGATTTCTCTTCCGAGAATCTTTTTAGGCTAAAAGCCTCTTTTCCTCGCCGGCACTCAAGCGCAGAGCGCCCACGTGCCGACACGTGGCGCGCTTGCGCACGCTTGCACAACAGCACCCTGCACTCGAGCGAAAAGCGCCCACGTGCCGACACGTGGCGCGCTTGCGCTCAAGCGCAAAGCACTCTGGCGCAAGTCGCCCCCGTGCCGACACGTAGCGCACTTGCGCTCCAGCGCCCAGCGCTCAAGCGCAAGTCGCCCCCGTGCCGACACGTGGCGCGCTAGCACTCAAGCGCAAGTACTCGAGCGCAAGTCGCCCCAGTGCCGACACGTGGCGCGCTTGCGCTCAAGCGCACAGCGCTCTGGCGCAAGTTGCCCTCGTGCCGACACGTGGCGCACTTGCGCTCAAGCGCCTAGCGCTCAAGCGCAAGTCGCCCCCGTGCCGACACATGGCACGCTAGCGCCTGAGCGCACAACACCTGTGTGCACAGCGCCCAAGGCGCTGGCCCCATGCATCCTTTGGATGCCTTTTCCCCCTCTTTCTTTTATATATATACATATATACATATATATATATACACATATGCATACATATGTGCGTACACAAATACACCACGACACTGTCCCTGTTAGAAAAAAATTTCTAACGGGACGCTGCCCCGCTCCCCGCAAGGGGGCTGCTAGCTCCCTTGACCTCCAGCCTGCTATCCGGGTAGCGGGACCCCCGTAAAAACTCTTCGTGGCTCCCGATATATCCAAACCCCCCTTTCAAAACACAACACACGTACACTGCACATTGAGTTCGCATGACCAGTTTAACCCGTTAATCGGAGGTTCCCTCGCCCCAAAGGCAAGGGCTAATTAATGGCAGCTTAGTCCACGGCTGCCGGAGATTTGGATCCCCACAATCATTAAACCCCGGCCTACCCTAGGCAGGGACAATCTGTAGTACGCCTGACAAGCGTGCGTGTATTCCCATCTCAATGGGGTGACGAAAAACACCCTAGAATCTCCTTCGAGCTCCGTGTTGCACCTTATTTCTTGTGTTGCCTCCCTCGTGTTCTGTGCTTGTCCAAGATACGAATGACCGATGTATTTTTCTTGTCTCTTAAACTGGTAGACGGTACCAGACGGATGTTGATTGGTCGTGCGAAAGAATGCTTTGTAAATAACCGCAATCAAAAACCGCAATCAAAACGGTATCGCTAATAGCTTGCCGCGATGAGTACGGGTCGTCCATAGGGAAACGTGAACTTTTTTCTTTCTTTAGACGAGTTGACAAAAAGATAGGTGATTGTTGTCGTTCTATTTTAAAACGGATGTAAAATTTATAATAAAAAAGGCTTGTAGGGTTCATAGGACTTAGTAGTTAATGGATGAATATTTAAAAATGACTCTTTTATTTTTTAATAGTTTAAAACTGGATCGATAGTGGTGAATATAGATAAGGGTTATTGGAGGGAATTAGGTTTCCCACTACTAACCCTTCTCCTTTCATTGGCCTATATTCATGTCTAGCCTTGAATAAAACAAGTGTTTAACCAATCTTAAATCGCGGTCGTGACTATCAATAAATTGATAGCGCGCCCGATTAGAAGGTTAACATTTATTTTGCTAAAATTTATAAACTTTAAAATGTTTAAAAGATGTAAAAGATTTTTTCATCCATTATCCTACCATATTCTACAAACCTAACAAGCAAGGAATTACTCGTTCATGGTTAGTGAAGAAAGTTTGAAGAAGAAAAAAATCGTAATTAAAATGCAGAAAAAGTAATGCGTAAAAGTAAGTGCAGAAAAATAAAAGCAAAAAAAATTAAAATAAAATCTACCTTTATTAATCAACTACTGCATTTATAAATCTCCTTAGAAAGTAGATTACAAGAACCCTAGTTTGCTCTAGATCTCTCTCTTGAAGGAGGCGGATGAATAGAAGATTTCATGATCAATCGGATACTTGGATCTCTTGATCTTGAATGTACAGCTCTCGGTCCTTTATATAGTATTTGAAACCAGAAACCTTAGATTACATATGTGAGGATATACAGTTAACATCAAATCTACAAAATCTCACATCCGATGGCTCTGATTGCGCCGTAGTTCCGCCGCATATAGCCATGTTTGGCGTCGATTCAACCGCAACATAATGGAATCAGGTTTTGATATTTCTTCTGGTATTTTGTGTTGATATTTGGGGATCCTCTTGATATCTAGATTCTGAAAATAATGCTCCGAGTCTCTGTCGTTGCTAGATTTCTCGATTTGCTTCTAAAATTTGGCAGATTCGGTACCGATATCCCGATTTGACTTGGATCACTTGTTTGGACCTTAGGCCTGAGCTAATATCTATAAAATATCTCAAATCAACGTATTAATAGCATTTGGTATTTTTTGAGATATTTTTCCAACCATTTAAATAATATAATATCTTAAGAATATTGATTAGAAATATTTGATATGATATGAATATTTTAATTACTAAAATTTCATTTAAATATTATATGCATATATATTCCCTAATTATATTAATTAAAATGAAGAAACATATGATAATAATCTTTTTACAAATAAACCCATATATATTCTATATTTACAATAAACACCTTTTAGCACTTAATATTAGTAGGGAAAATGTTCATACAAATGTACAATATATTTGACTAATCAAATACCCCCAAACTTAATTTTGATCGTCCCGAGCAAACTATTTATTAAAGAGAAAAAGAAAAAGAAAAACCTAGCACACTTTCGTAGGCAACACGATTGCACTTAGCACGTGCAACTAGCCTTTAAGTCTCTATGTGTCCCTAGTAGGAGGAGTGGTGTCTCCTAAGGGTTTTCAGCGGATTACACCTACAAAATCCTATAATGAAAGAAAGAAGATGAAAATTACATACAAAGATTAAAAAAAAAAACATATAAAAGAAAGAACTTGAAAATAAGTATTTCAAACTACACTAGCTTTTTAGTTGCCACGAGCCCTATCTTAATGATCTTGAAAAGATATCAGAAATCACATCATCTCTCAATAAAACATCGTCTTTAGTCTTCCTCCCTACCTTTCTTCCAAATATCGATCATATACCCCTACGTGTGTGTAAAAGACATCCCTACACTTAGAGAATTCAATTCAAGCTATCATACTCTTGTCCATCTTCCTTGGTACTTTTTAGTCGGTAAATATTTTTAGATGGAATTGCTCATGAAAGTATGCCATAGCACTACTACTAGGTTTTTAGAAGCATCAAGTATACAATTTTGAAAAATCTAGTGTGCTAATGCATGCTATCCTAGAATCGAACTAGAGAAATAGGGTATCAAAGCATGTAAACAAGTTTTACACTAAGTGAATAGAGAATTTAACCTTTATAGACCGGTCCTTCACTTCTAAAACTCCAAGTAGTAGTCCCTTAACACCAAGTGGTGGTCCCTAGAACTCTTCTTAGGCTCCACTTGGCGAAAAGAACAAGCTTACTTAAGGATCTTCGAAGCCGAAGATGATCCACCTTAAAGAATCTCTAACTCAAGCTACATCTTCACTAACTAAGGAATTAATGAAGGAAACAACATATACTAGAGGGCTAGTTTGGTATAGATTGATGAAGTAGGAATTTTGCTCACTTTAGAATTCACTTTCTCTTTTTCTTTTCTCACCTCATGAAAATTTAGAGAGCAAAAATGAGATGAAGAAGATGAACAAGTGAAGAACCATGGTGAAGAATTATCTCAAAAGATATGTAGAGACTTAACCATGACTAAGGATAAATGGTTAGGTTATTAAATATCTAGAGTAAAACAAAATTAATGGAATGATTCATGGCTTCTACATACTTCCACAAGCATCTAAGCCATGCTCATTTTCCACTAATTTCTATTTCACTCTTAATGAATAATTACCCTAATTATCCTTTGCTTGGTGTGAGTCTCATACACCCATGTCCAATGTATCATCTAACATGACACAATAGTATATAATACACACACAAATATATATATATATATATATATATATATATATATATCACATAAATATATATCAACATATATATACATCAAGAGAAGAAATTCTTTTGTGAGCTAGTATTAGTTAATATATATTAATATATCAAATATATAATTATATATCAAATTATTAAATCAACACTTAATTTAATAATCCGGCTATATCATATATAACCGACTAATATCTTTTTATATATAAATCAATTTATCGAATCGACACTTGATTCAATAACCAGTTATATCACATATAACCGAGCGATATAATATATCGTGGGATTAGAATACGGTATCACATACACGTATTTAATCAAGGTCCCGCACATATCACATATGTGCCCTACTTCGTTTTGCTTGAGCTAGGAAACCACTGTGTGGCACTCTAAAGACTCGTCATTACGCCAGCAGTAGGTAATGATCATATCAGTTATCCATAAGCCGTCAGCGGTACTAGATGGACGTAACGGCTACCCAGGTATTGAGCAAATAGAAGATCAATAAGCAAGCTTGTCCAAACTCCCATGAATCCTACAAGTAACAATACTGTACAGTCCGGTCTCTTCGTCTGATATATTGCATATCGAGTCTGGGGGTGGATATGTCAGACCCCGGTAACTTGATAAGTCATTCCAATGTGAGGCTCATAACGGATCGAGAAACTACTGATAATACTTACTAGTAAATCTTATCAGCCCTGGCCAGGGACTTTCTATTATAGTCAATCGAGCATAGCACAACATCAACTCCCTATACCGGGAGAGACGAAACCCCTCCTATCGCTCATTGCCTCCATGTGACTCGGGACTGCACCCAAAATCCACCTGTTTGCATGACTCCTTGAAGTCATGGTAGGGAGAAAATCAAAGCACAGTGGGAACCACACAAGACTCTATGACAATCTCGGATCTACAGACTAATCTGTACCAGTGTCACCAGAGAACTGCTATCTGACGATGGGTATAGTACCATCTAGGAGTTCTCGGCAAGTCCTGTTCGGTGTACCCATTCTTTATTGAGCACATGTGTACAATCTCTGATATCAAACACCAATGGCTATAGGATCAACCATCGCCCCATACAGGGTCAAGAAACGTACACACTAGTCTACTCTGGAATATTGATGCCCTATCTCGATATTCGCTCGACTAGGACCTGTTAAAGGATGTACTTATGGACCACCCTGGCCTTACTAATATGATATGCATCATAGTCCTGATAGTCAAGTACATATCCTAAGGGCTTTATCAACATGTAACAGAGAGACAGTATAATAATACAAGTGTACATGTTAAGATAAAGAGCAACCAGATAACATACTATCATGTCGAGAAAGAAAGTCCTCTATATATATATATGTCCAAGCATCCACTATAATATACAATAATGTACAATAATAGCCTCTAGGGCATACATATGACTAACAATCTCCCACTTGCACTAAGGCCAGTTGTTGTAGTATCTCATACCCAACATCACAAAATGTCTCTCAAATTGCGTCTGGGGGAGGTCCTTCATGAGTGAATTCTCCGTGTTATTCTTCGTGTCAACTCTCCTGATCTCGATCTCCCGGCGATCTACTATCTCCCAGATCAGGTGATACCACCTAAGAATATGTCTGAATCGCTAATGGGACCGGGGTTTCTTGGCCAAAGCCACAGCTCCATTGTTATCACAATACAAGGTTATTAGATGCTCAATGGATGGAACCACACCAAGTTCAGGTATGAACTTCTTCATCCAGACAGCCTCTTTGGCGGAATCGTTGGCAGCGATGTATTCAGCCTCCATCGTTGAGACTGCCACGGTATCTTACTTGGAACTCTTCCAACATACCGCCCCTCCAATGAGGGTAAAGACAAAACCCGAGACCGACTTACTGTCGTCCTTATCACTCTGGATGCTCGAATCGGTAAAGGACTCTACTTGGAGTTCACCGTTACCATACACTAAGAACATTTCTTTAATCCTTCTCAAGTACTTAAGAATGTTCTTCACAACTGTCCAGTGATTCTCCCCAGGATCTGATTGATACATGCTTACCACACTAAGTGTGTAAGCTACATCTGGTCTAGTACATAACATCGCATACATGATAGACCCTACTGCAGAAGCATAGGGTATCCTTTGCATGCGAGCCCTCTCCAAATCTGTCTTGGGAGACATCATTTTGGAGAGAGTGATTCCTGGGCAAGCGGGTAAATTACCACGCTTAGAATCTTCCATACTAAATCTCTTTAGTATGGTGTCAATGTACCTGGATTGGGACAATCCAAATATCCGTTTAGATCTATCTTTATAGATCTTAATCCCCACGATGCAAGAGGCATCACTCAGATCTTTTATGGAGAATTTATGTGATAAGAAGAGCTTGACCGAGTGTAGCATAGGAACATCATTTCCTATCAAGAGTATGTCATTCACGTACAATACGAGGAAGACAATCTTACTCTCTATAACCTTCTTGTATATACAAGGTTCATCTACGTTTTTTATGAAGCCAAACTCGACCGCTACATAAAAACAGATGTTCCAGCTCCACGATGCCTGCTTTAATCTGTAGATTGATTTAAGCAGTTTGCATACCTTTCCGCTGCTCCCACTGTCTATGAAGCTCTCTGGCTGTGTCATGTATACGCTCTCTTCTAAATCACCATTTAGAAAAGCGGTCTTGACGTTCATCTGCCAGACTTCATAGTCATGGTATGCAGCAATGGCAAGTAAGATACTAATGGACTTAAGCATAGCCACTGGAGAAAAGGTCTCGTCATAGTCGACACCTGGTCGTTGACGAAAACCTTTTGCTACAATTCTAGCTTTAAAAGTCTCAACTTTTCCATCTACACCAAATTTCTTCTTGAAGATCCACTTGCTCCCAATGAGTTTTACTTCTTCAGGAGCAACTTCCAAAGTCCATACTTTGTTGGTGTACATGGATTCCATCTTAGATCGCATAGCATCCAGCCATTTTACAGAGTCTCCACTTGTGATGGCCTGCTCGAAACTAGTCGGTTCATCATCTTCTATGATGAAATCCTCGCTCCCACCGTCAATGAGAAAACCGTAGTATCTCTCAGGTGGATGAGAAACCCTACTAGATCTGCGGAGTGATTGAGATTCGTTGGGGACTATCGAATCCTCCGGTTTTACCAAATCATCAGTCGCAGTTTGTATTGCTGGAACTTCTTCTAGCTCTACCTCATTACCACAAATTTCTTTTACAATAAATTCCTTTCTCTAAAAAGGTGGCATTGAGAAACAAACGCTTGCCACCTTTTGTTCCTCAGTATGGTAGAAGATATATCTATATAAATCCTTTGGATATCCTACAAATTTACACAAAACGGACCTTGCCTCGAGTTTGTCCGGATTTTTCCTTTTAATATAGGCCGGACAACCCTATATTTTAACTCGTTTAAGAGATGGTCTCTTTCCGTTCCATATCTCATATGGAGTGGTAGGCAATGATTTGATTGGAACCCTATTCAATAGGTATGCAGCTGTCTCAAGTGCATAACCCTAAAAGGAAATAGACTACTCAGCAGTACTCATCATAGAGCCCACCATATCTAACAGGGTGCGATTCCTCCGCTCCGATACACCGTTGTGCTATGGTGTATATAGAGGAGTAAACTAAGAGAGAATCCCATTCTCTTTTAAATAGTCATGGAATTTCGTGCTCAAGTATTCTCCTCCATGATCAGATCGAAGGATTTTAATACTTTTACCTATTTGGTTCTCTACTTCGCACTTATATTCCTTGAATTTCTTAAAAGCTTCATACTTATGCTTCAACAGGAACACATGTCCGTATCTTGAGAGATCATCGGTGAATGTAATAAAGTACGAGAAAGCATTCCTGGCATGTGTAGATATAAGACTGCATACATCACTATGTATGAGTCCCAAGAGTTCAGTAGCTCTTTCTCCGTGTCCAGTAAACGGAGTTTTGGTCATCTTACCTTTGAGACATGACTTGCAAGTTTCATAAGATGTAAATTCGAACGGGTTCAAATATCCATCTTTATGCAACTTAGCTAGCCTTGTCGCATTGATATGACCTAGTCTACAGTGCCACAAGAAGAATTCGTTCATTTCTGAACTTTTCCTCTCGTGTGTATTCTATATGTTAAGAACTGTGGTTTGATTCAGAACGTATATACTGTTACATAGCGTACCAAATCCAATCAACACTTGATTTAGGAAAATATTCATAACATTATCCTATAATACAAAATTATATCCTTCTTTTGTCAATAAAGAGACTGATATAATATTTCATATCAGATTTGGTATGTAATAACAGTCATTCAGAATCATTGTATTACCACTTGGTAATACTAGGTGATAATCGTCAACTGCTTTGGCTGCAACAAGTGCACCATTCCCTACTCTTACAGACATATCACCTTCTCCAAGTTCTCTACCTCTATTTAACCCATGTAATAAATTATATATGTGGGATCCTGATCCAGCATCTAATACCTAAGACGTAGAGCAGGTTGAGAAACAGTTCTCGATTACGAACACACACGAAAAAGATGCATCAGCATGCTCATTCCTCGTTCGGGTCATGTGGGAATCCGGGTAATCCCTTATTCCTTGCTCGGTCTTATGACATTCATAAGATAAAACGGAACCAACGTTCCCCAGCTCAGTACAATAAGATGGTTCGGTCAATACATCCATATTATTATCTTGATTAAGGCGTGTCATGGTCGCTACCTGGAGAGAGAGAGAAGAAAACACTTTAGCGTATACTCTTGCAAGATTAGATTAGTTATTATCTTATCTAATCAGGATGGCTCCTACTATTTTTATCAAATCTTCCTTCAAACCCTAAAAGGTAAGATTATCCGGGATTAATTACACTCTATAAATTCGCCAATCGGTCAGCCAGGCAAGTATTGGTACTCCGAGGGAGTCTCCCCATGCTTTTGCGTGGAACTAATTAAATAACCTCATTTCCGTAGGGGCATAACCCCGTTAACACCTTTCTAAGACACCTACTGGATCAGCTAATTGTAAAGTGGAAAACTCTCTCAGGAGTAACTCTTACTTGTAGTTGGTATCGGGATCCAACTATCTTATAGAACGTATGCAATCTCATTGCAAATTTTCAACACTTGAAATTCCCAATATGTGTTTTTGCCCCTAGCAACTTATGACCTTAGCTATGGTGAACAAATTATAAGCACTAACCAAGTTCAACCCGTCGTTTCCTGATTGAATTAGACCCACCCGTACGACCCTTGGTTATGGTCAACAAAGCCGTACGACTACCCTAATCCAATCGCATTATATGGTTGCAGATAAGCACTAGTTAGCTACCGTACACTACGCCTTGGCTATGGTCAACAAACGCAGCATGAATACTAAATAGAATTTATCTGAAATAACGGAGGGCTACGATAGGTTTTTAAGAAAACCTTTTGCGTAATGAACTTGATATCGTTGTAGAATCGAGTGATTTGAAAAGGAGTGATTTAAGCTCCACTTTTAAAATCGAGTGTTTTTCTAAATAAACCGGGTGGGTTATAGCATTTGCTAGCTTTTGCTAAAGAGGTCACTCCCGATGAAGGGATCTAGGCTATTTCCTTATCAAATAAGGTGCTGGATATTCATCAAGGAATACCACTATGCAAAGCAAAAACTAGAGCTACAAATTTGAAATTTTGATTTTACAACATCTTTAGGTTTCTTTCTTTTTCATTAATCTCATTAATGAAGTCCCATCATTTATGTTTCCTAAACATCACAGAAGAAACGAAAATAGAACGTACGCTTATGCCATCCGTATTCGCCACGGGGCCCCGTCATGCACCGTTAGGCTACTTAACTACTGGCAAAGTGGGGGCTGGACTAGCGCGGGTGCAAAACCTAAGAAACGTTTATTATATATCATATATATAATATAAAGCATTCATCTCACGCAGTTATATGATCTCATCACAGAACATTGCAGCAGAAGTCAACAATGAAATATTGGATATACTAGGAGGTCCATGTTTTAAATTAAGCCGGTAAAAAACACGGATTCGACGGTCGTGATGAATAACCAAACCTACATCCCTATACCCCTACGAGAGCGGCAAGCAATCCTGCCAATTATACAGTTAGGAGATCCGGTCTCGACTCCTCGAGATGGTCTCCCACTGGACTCTAGAACCCGGTTACTTGTGCTCCCCACCTTGGGTCTATCATAATGCGGAAAAGTAAATAATATACATCAATAGTGGCATCATCCTCGGCCCGAAAATGTCATAATAAAAGAATATACATACAAATTTTTACATGAATAAAAATGAAAAACACCATCATCTCACGCAAAAACCCCGGCTATTCAAACACGACGATCCAATATAACATATCACAGCAACACATAAACATCACATGTCATCAACGTATGTAAATATGCGTATCCCGAAAGTCGTTGACGTATGGCAATGAAATCGGCGATACACCACATATTACACTTACGGTCGCAGCAAAGGAAATAAAAACTACAATAATTAGAATCCACAACACCTTAGACATCATAAACCCGGAATATCTCATACTTCGAATTTCATGCCTAACACAATAAACCTCATATTTTAGTCTCAAATTGAAAATACTTTTCAATAACCAGTCGGGTAATTCAACAAGATTCCCGACAAATGAGCGAACACTCGTCGGAAACTTTAGTAGATGGCCGCACCCCCAATGCCGTCTACAAAGTGCACTTAGGCGGAACACCGTGGCCGCGAGTACCCAAGTGGATGCTTTTGGCAACAGGATTCTCCTATAGTCACTTGGTCGGGGTTATGGGGCGTGGCTATCAAGTAATGTTACCCGGCGAGTGTTCGCGTACAATACGAGATTGCGACGGAGTTTTGATCTGAATCAAAACCCCGTGGCAACCGATCAAAAGAGACTAAATTGCTAGATTTACAAAATACTAACTAGTTTTCTCTAATTATTATGAATTCCAAATATTGTATCACAGTTCATAATATAGTCTAGACGATGTTAGATATTTCGATCGAATTAACAAACACCCTTAAACCATAGAGAACTCAACAACTTGAGCATCAATAAAAATACCCAGAATGTGCAAAATAACAAAATGGAGCAGCACAAGAAAATTTATCCCACAACTCTTCAAGAGTGGGGCGGAAACACGGCCAAACAAGGGTTTGGGCCGCGGTTCCGCGGCTCAATGATCGAGTTGGGGACTCTAATTTCTTGGGGCTCCATCATTTTACCTGCACGATTTTCTGAATATTTTTAATCTCGAAATATCCAACTTTTCAAAAAATTTACAGAAACTAGGTAAAAAGGCGGTTTTGAAACTTGATCGGACACTTTAACGTCATGTAGTCCACTCCTAATGCTCTAGCTTCTCTCTGTTACTATGAAAGTATGCCATAGCACCATTACTAGGTTTTTAGAATCATCAAGTATACAATTTAAAAAAATCTAGTGTGCTAATGCATGCTATCCTAGAATCGAACTAGAGAATTAAGGTTTCAAAGCATGTAAACAAGTTTTACACTAAGTGAATAGAGAATACAACCTTTGTAGACCGGTCCTTCACTTCTAAAGCTTAAAATAGTAGTCCCTTAGCTCCAAGTAGTGGTCCCAAGAACTCTTCTTAGGCTCCACTTAGCGAAAGGAACAAGCTTGTTTAAGGATCTTCGAGGCCGAAAATGATCCACCTTGAAGAATCTCTAACTCAAGCTACCTCTTCACTAACTAAAGAATTAGTGAAGAAAACAACCTATACTAAAGGGCTAGTTTGGTATAGATTGATGAAGTAGAAATTTTGCTCACTTTAGAATTCACTTTCTCCTTTTCTTTCTCACCTCATGAAAAGGTAGAGAGCAAAAATGAGATGAAGAAGATGAACAAGTGAAGAACCATGGTGAAAAACCACGGTGAAGAAATATCTCAAAAGATATATGTAGAGACTTAACCATGGCTAAGAATAATTGGTTAGGTTATTAAATATCTAGAGTAAAACAAAATTAGTGGAATGAATCATGGCTTCTACATGCTTCCACAAGCATCCAAGCCATGCTTATTTTCCACTAATTTCTATTTCACTCTTAATGAATAATTACCCTAATTATCCTTGGCTTGGTGTGAGTCCCATACACCCATGTCCAATGTATCATCTAATATAACACAATAGTATATGTAATATATATATATATATATATATATATATATATACACACACACAAATATATATATATATATATCACGTAAATATATATCAACATATATATACATCAAGAGAAGAAATTCTATAGTGAGCTAATATTAATTAATATATATTAATATATGAAATATATAATTATATATCAAATTATTAAATAAATACTTGATTTAATAATCCGGCTATATCATATATAACAGACTAATATCTTTTTATATGTATATCAATTTATCGAATCAAAACTTGATTCAATAACCCGGTTATATCACATATAACCGAGCGATATAATATATCACAAGATTAGAATACAGTATCACATACACGTATTTAATCAAGGTCCCGCACATATCACATATGTGCCCTACTTCGTTTCGCTTGAGCTAGGAAACCTCTGTGTGGGCATCTAAAAACTCGTCAATATGCCAGCAGTAGGTAATGATCATATCAGTTACCCATAAGCCGTCAGCGGTACTAGCTGAACGTAACGGCTACCCAGGTATTGAGCGAATAGAATATCAATAAGCAAGCTTGTCCAAACTCCCATGAATCCTACAAGTAACACTACCGTACAGTCCGGTCTCTTCGTCTGATATGTCGCATATCGAGTCTGGGGGTGGATACGTCAAACCCTAGTAACTTGATAAGTCATGCAGATGTGAGGCTCATAACGGTTCAAGAAACTACTGATAACACTTACTTGTAAATCTCATCAGCCCTGACCAGGGACTTTCTGTTATAGCCAATCGAGCATAGCGCATCCTCAACTCCCTATACCGGGAGAGACGAAACCCCTCCTGTCGCTCATTACCTCCATGTGACTCGGGACTGTACCTAAAATCCACTTGTTTGCACGACTCCTTTGAGCCGTGGTAGGGAGGAAATCAATGCACAGTGGGAACCACACAAGACTCTATGACGATCTCGAGTCTACAGACTAACCTGTACCAGTGTCACCGGAGAACTGCTATCTAACGATAGGTATAGTACCATCTAGGAGTTCTCGGCGAGTCCTGTTCGGTGTACCCATTCTCTAATGAGCACATGTGCACAATCTCTGATGTCAAACACCAATAGCTATGGGATCAACCATCGCCTCACACAGGGTCAAGAAATGTACACACTAGTCTCCTCTGGAATATCGATGCCCTATCTCGATACTCTCTTGACTAGGAACTGTTAAAGGATGTACTTGTGGAATAACCTGGCTCCACTAGTATGATCTTCATCATAATCCTGGTAGTCAAGTATATATCCTAAGGGTTTTATCAACATGTAACAGAAAGACAGTATAATAATACAAGTGTACATGTTAAGATAAAGAGCAGCCAGATAGCATACTATCATGTCGAGCATGAAAGTCCTGTGTGTGTGTGTTTGTGTGTCCAAGCATCCACTATAATATACAATAATGTACAATAATGGCCTCTGGGGCATACATATGACTAACAGCTCACACATTCTTCATGCGACCGTTAATATTTCTTGAGGTACTAACTAACCGATTACCAAATGTGCTCACTCTTTTAGGCGTAAATAGCAATATCCTAGTCTCGCAACACCTAAGTCTTAGTAGTGACTCCCAAACCAGTTGGTCTAAGGTACTATATGATAAAGCACCCTCGCTATATTTTTTATGCCGTCTTAAGTAATAACAAAACCAGTGTTCATTTTTCTTCGCCATGTATATTTTTCGTGTGATTTATATATATATATATATATATATATATATATATATATATATTATTCCTTCATACTAAAGATTTCAGACAAGAGCATTTCAAGGTATCTTCTACTATCCCAAGTTTCAAGATGTGTGCAAGTGCGTATAGTAGGATATCAACGTTCAGAAGTTTGGACTCCAGAATAGGGACTATTTTTCAGACTTATTTCTATTCTCAAATTAGTGATTCCTTTCATCTTACTAACCCTTGGGACAACAGCTCATGACTACCTATTACTAGTTTTGTTTTAAAACATCTAATTTTCTTGCTTTTCTTAAATCTTTCCCTCCTATCATATGTATTTTTCACTTTCTAACTTTTATTACTAAAAAAAATTATTCATTCATTTTTTTCATATATAGTGCCTAGTGCCAAATGATATTTCCGTAAATACAAATCTCCCTCCCAAACCTGTTTGCAGCAGTGTCCTCACTGATGTTGTTCTTCGCGCATATAAACCTGTAGACTTGGGTGGAGAATAATAGGGGTAAAAGATAGTTAAATGAAAAACTACCCCCAAACTTGTTCTTTGGCACGCACAGATATTCAGTTAAGTTCTTTTTTAATCACCTCCATTCTTAAATGAAACGGTATTACTGAAACATGGAGGTGAGACGGAGGAAAGTTAGTTGTGATAAAGCGGCTCTTGTAGGGACATAAGCTCCTCCGCTGGGTCAGCGGAAAATTACGATTTTAATTTATGCCCATTTACTTTAAAAATAGAACTGTTTTTAACATTTTCTACATCCACTGTCCCGTGCAGGTACACATACCGGACCACAAAAGGTCCTTTCCAACGAGATTTTTGCTTACCTGGATGAAGATGGAGACGGGAATCATAAAGAAGGACTTGTTGTTCAGGTGTGAAAGTTTTTCTCAAAAGGTTTTTGTCATGGAACACCTTTGTCCGGTTCTTTACTATAACTGCATTATCGTAAGCTTTATCTCGAAGTTCGCTTAGTTTATTTAGTTGCAGCTTCCGATAGCTGCCGACTTGATCAAAATCACAATTAAGCTCTTTAATAGCTCACATTGCTTTATATTCGATCTCGACAGGAAGGTGGTATGCCTTCCCAAACACTAGTCGGTATGGAGACATACCAAGATCGGTCTTATAAGCGGTACGAAATGCCTAAAGAGCATCCGTTAATTTGGTGGACAAATTTTTACGGATTTTAGAAACCGTTTTCTCCAAAATTTGTTTGATCTGTCTATTAGAGATCTCGGCTTGCCCGCTCGTTTTGGGATGACAGGGCGTAGAAAGCTTGTGGTTGATTGAATATTTCCGCATCAAAGCCTCGAAAGACCGATTACAGAAATGCGTCTTATTGTCGCTAATTATAGCGCGAGGGTGTCCGAACCGAGAAAAGATAATTTTTTTTAAGGAGCTTAACAACAACTTTTTTGTCATTAGTACGGTACGGTATTGCTTCCACCCATTTAAAGACATAATCAACAGATAATAAAATGTATAAATTCCCAAAAGAGTTGGGAGAATGGCCCATAAAATTAATTCCCCAAATATCAAATATTTCTACAACAAAGATAGGTTGGAGCGACATCTCATTTCTCCGAGAAATCCAACCCATGTATTGACATCGTGAACAAGTTTTGCAATAATCATATACATCATTAAATAACGTTGGCCAATAAAAGCCATATTGCAAAACTTTCTCCGCCGTTTTTCTTGGACCAAAGTGACTGCCACATGCCTGATCATGGTAGAAAGACAATACACACTTGAATTCATCATTAGGGACACATCGGCGAATGATTTGATTGGAACAATATTTAAACAAATAAGGTTTATCCCAGTAAAAGCGTTTTACTTGGGATAGAAATCGATGATTGTCTTGTTTTGACCATTCGCTGGGTAGAAGTCCCATTGTTAAATAATTCACAATATCCATGAACCAAGATTTGCAGGATATGGTCAAAAGCTTTTCGTAGGGAAAGGAATCATTTATTGGCAAGGTCAACGTTGACGAAGAAGAAATGCGTGAAAGATGGTCGGCAACGACGTTTTCACATCCACTCTTGTCTCGTATGACAAGATCAAATTCTTGTAATAATAGGATCCAACATATTAGCCTAGATTTAGCATCCTTCTTCGATGAAAGATATCTCAGGATGGAATGATCGGTGTAAACTACAACTGGAGAGCCAATTAAGTAGGGCCTGAAATTTTTCTAATGCAAATAAAAATGCCAAGAGTTATTTCTCGGTAGTTGTATAATTCATTTGAAAATCGTTCAGGGTCCTACTTGCATAGTAAATTATATGAGGCATCTTATCAATGTGATGTCCTAAGACTGCACTAATAGAAAAATTGGATGCATCACACATAAGCTCAAAAGGGTGATTCCAGTCCAGACATGACAGAACAGGGGCTGTGGTGAGGGAACTTTTAAGCGATTCAAAAGCAGCCACACAGTCCGAGTTGAATTGAAATGTTGTACCCTTGGCCAAGAGAAGAGTTAAGGCTCTAACAATTTTGCTAAAGTCCATAATGAATCGCCTATAAAATCCTGCATGACCAAGAAAGGATCGTACATCTTTGACGCATTTGGGAGGAGAAAGGTTGTGAATGACATCTATTTTAGTTTTGTCTATCTCAATTCCTTTTTGTGAAATGATATGCCCTAGGACAATACCTTCTTAAACCATGAAATGGTATTTTTTCCAATTCAGAGTTAAATTCTTATCCTTTCAGCGGGTAAGAACGGCGTCAAGATGACGTAAGCATTACTCAAAGGAGTCCCTAAATATGGAGAAATCGTCCATAAATATTTCCAGAAAATTCTCGACCATGTCCGAGAATATCCCCATCATACACTGCTGAAATATAGCGGGAGCATTGCATAACCCAAAGGGAAAGGACAAGTAAAAGTTGTCTTATCTTGATACCTTTTGGCGATGGGAATCTGGTTATAGCCTGAGTATACATTTAAAAAACAGTAATACTCATGCCCGGCTAATCATTCTAACATCTGGACAATGAAAGATAGAGAGAAGTGATCTTTCCTCATTGCGGCATTGAGTTTTCTATAATCAATACATACCCGCCATCCAGTTTGGGTGCGTGTTTGGATCAACTCATTAGCCTCATTAGTTATGACCATGATGGTAGACTTTTAGGGACCACATGGATAGGACTTACCCATTGGCTATCAGATATTGGGTAAATTATACCATTATCTAGGCATTTGACGATTTCTTTCTTTACCGCCTCCTTCATGACGGGATTCAATCGTCTTTGTGAGTCTCGGACTAGTTTAGCTTCATCCATTAAATGCATATGATGTTCAACAATCAAGGGACTAATCCATTTGATGACCGCCATTTCCAACCAAAAGCTTGCCGATTTGATCTCAAGACCGACAAGAGAACTTTCTCTTGCTCTAAAACTAGAGAAGCTCATATGATAACGGGCAGAGACTCATTCTCAGCGAAATATGCATATTTAAGATGAGAAGGTAGTGGCTTGAGATCTAGTGTCGACGGAGAGACGATAGAAGGTAGGGTAAGGGAATGATACTCGTACTCCTTAAGAGGTTCATAGCTAGAGATTGACTCGGATAGATCAGCTAACTTATGTGGCAAGTCGAAGGATTAGAACTCGAGGGTGGACTTGTTAAAAGTGTCCTCACTAGTATAATAATTTGCTGGATCAAACAATGATGCACTAGTGGCGTCGAGATCATTATCGCAAAGTTCCTCAACTTCGCAGCTGTCGGAAGCCATCTTGTTGACAGAACATATATCAATTAGATGAGCAGAAGGTTCAGAGGGTTGACTTCCTATCCTATAAATGTTAAGCTCAATTGTCATCTTCCCAAAGGACAGGTTCATAGAACCGTTACGACAATTGATTACAGCATTGGAGGTTGCTAGGAAAGGGCAACCAAGAATCACCGGGATTTGGTTCCGTGGGTTCGCCACAGGCTATGTATCTAAAACTATAAAGTCCACAGGGAATATAAATTCCATGACTTTGATTAACACATCCTCTAGCTCACCCCTAGGGTGGGTGATAGATCGATCAACCATCTGGAGAGTGCAGTGCGCAGGTTTCAACTCTCCTATACGTAGTTGCTCATAAACAGAATACGAGAGCAAGTTAACACTAGCACCTAGATCAAGTAGAGCGTGATTGATGATTTTACCCCCAATAGTTATAGATATTGTAGGACAAACCGGATCCTTAGGTTTCTTGGGCAATTGTTGGGTAAAAGCAGTGCTCACATTGCTCGTTAAAAAAACCTTTTTAGGCACATGAGTTTTCCTCTTCCTAGTGCACAAGTCCTTAAGGATTTTTGCATAGGACGGAACTTGTTGAATAGTATCTAGGAGAAGAATATTTATGTTACCTTGCTTAAACATTTCCACAATCTTCTCTATTTGTGCATTTGGTTTATTGGCCCTCAACCTATTTGGAAAAGGGAGCTTTATCAATAAGTGTTGAGTCCAACATTTGAGGAGAAGTTTGTGGGGACGAAATGAATCCCAAAATTGGATTTGGGATGGTTTGAGATGGTAGTTTATTCAAGGAAGTGGGCTGAGAGTTTGATCCTAGTGAAGAACGAAGAATAGGCTCAGAAGAAGATGGTGGACTAGATGAGGTAGGAGTAGAAGTAATAGCCGGGGTTTCATCTGCCTCATCAACATCAACCTGTTCACCAACATTGTTATTTAGCACTCTTCCCGATCTCAACGTAGTTATGTCGCTAACGTTATAATTTTGTTGGTTAAGAACGATATTTGCACTTTGTGAGTGGCCAGGATTTGGTAGAGGTTGAGATGGAAGTCTCACTTTCTCTCTCTCACTCATCGCGGCATTTATTTGTGCAATTTGTGCTTCAATTAATTTTATGCTTTTACCGTGGGAAGCAGTGTGTTGCACTAACGTTTGGATAGAAGAAGTTAAATTAGCCGTCGTCTGTGTGGAATGTTTAATAAACGTTTCTAAGTTTCTTTCGAGTGCAGAGAATTTTTCGGTACCGCCCGTTGGAATGTTCGTCTGTAGTTGGAAAGAATTATTATAAGGGCCAAAGTTGTTGGCCGGATTTTGGAAAGATTGCGGTTGAAAGGGTTGCTGACTTTGTTGTGGTGGCTACTATTGCTGTGGGGGAAACCTTTGATAGTTATTTTAGTTTGGAAACTGATTTTGATTTTGGTTTTGGTTCCAAGGAAAATTAGGATGATTCCTCCATCCCTAATTATATATGGAGGATAGAGATTGTTTCTAGGTCGTTGCTGAAATGCAGCATTGGTTTGTTCTTGACCTTGAGACGGGAGATTCAAAGGACATTTTTTCGTTAAATGTGATGGGTCAGAATAGCAACCACACACAGTTTTGGGGAGCATAACTTGGATTAAGGAGGCTGACGAGAATTTGTTTTCTATAGCTTCGTGTTTCTTTTATATCGCGTCCATTTCAGCTTTTACTGCTATAGAAATATCAAGCTGATGGATACCTGCCCTAGATGAAAACGTTGTTGGTCTAGTGCTCTCCCACTGTAATGTTTGTTCGGCGAGGTCTTCCAGGAATTGCTAAACTTCGCCATCGTTTTTAGACATGAAATGACATTGACAAATGGTTTCTAGCATTTATCTTGTCGCTGGATTAACACCCTCATATATAATTCGACAAAGTTGCCGTCTATCGATTCCATGATGAGGGCATTGGACAAGAAGATCTTTAAACCGTTCAAAACATTTCCAAAATGGTTCATTGGAAAGTTGGGTAAACTGGTTAATCTCGCTTCGAATACGGACGGTCTTGTGATGAGGATAGAATTTCTTAAGGAATGCTATAACGATTTTATCCCATTTAGCGATAGAATGTGCGGCAGTGCTATAAAGCCACTTTTCTACGAGATCGCACAAGGTAAAAGGGAAAAGACATAATCGTGGTGCATCCCTTAAAAGTTGTGTAATGCTCATCATTGCGCATACGTTTTCGAATTTGGTTATAAAAACGTATGAGTCTTCGGATTCAAGCCTGTGAAATTTAGGCAATAAGTTGATGAAGTGGGGTTTAATTTAGAGATTATCCCCATTGGCTGGTGGAATAGACAGACAAATAGGAAGGGGCCCGCGTACGAGGTAACATCTTTCTTGAAGAGATGCGCGGTGGATTCTGCACACCTACGGGTGGCGGCAGGGTGGTATCGTGAAATCCCAATGGAGAACCGTCCATCTAGGAAGATGTGGTGGGTGGAGGAGAAATATAAGATGAAGAAGTACCGACTTCAGAGTTGATAGCAAAAACGCGGACAAGACGGGCACTAGAATCCCGTGTCCAGCCGATCATGCACTATGCGGGTTTAGTACACGTGGCAGTGTGCGTGAGAACGATTTTTAAGAGGGTTTGTTTTGAAAAAATGTCGGACGTGATGCTTGACCCAAGAAATCACAAAATGCATCATCAATCCCTAAAGCTAGGGTCACCTAGGTCAAGTCACTAGACCACTTCTAGACTTCCAAAGGACAAGTCGTAGGATCAATCCTCTACTACCTCCTTATCAATCTTGTGGCCAGGTAAGTGCCAGGTAAGTGGGGGGTATCCGCTATACGAATCACCGAAATAGGAGGCCTAATTAAGTAACCACTTTTCATAGTCACACTTGCCTAAACAACACAATACAAATGCAGATAAGCAATAGATTACCCACGACCTTCCGCTGTCCTAATTGAGCGTGACAGTCCTTAAAGGCTTGGTCTAGATATTTTTTAATTAATGTAAGGTTATAGTAAGCTCGTTTTGTGATTTGTGGGCCTAGGAAGGGTGATGAAATCCCCACCTAATCTGAGTTTGGGTTTATTGCCCTTTAATATCCAGTTTAAGTATGCCAAAAAAAAAACGAAATCAAAACACACAAAAAGATTTTTAGCGGCGATATATGCAAAGAATTCTTCAGGGAAAATTAGATTATTGGAGCTTTAGAGGAGAGAGAAAGAAAAGAGGAAACTATCTGAGGATTTTAGGGGCCCAAACCTCCCAATGTGCTGTGGTTCCGCCGCCAACTGCACCAATGCGCCATGGTTCCGCCGCAAGGTGGAAAGTTCTTTTGCTAAATTTTCTTCAGGGCCCTCCTATACTCCAAGGTGAAATCTCTAAATCTCTTTTTCCTTACTCCGGTTACTCCAGATTCCCTTGCAAAGATCGCACAATAATCGTTACAAACACAAGATGTGGTTTTGTTTCTTGTTTATTTTATGTTTATTGGTTTTAATAAGAATTCAGCACAAATAGCAAGAAAAAAATTACGACCGTTTCCCCGGCAACGGCGCCATTTGATTGGTCGTGCGAAAGAATGCTTTGTAAATAACCGCAATCAAAACGGTATCGCTAATAGCTAGCCGCGATGAGTACGGGTCGTCCGCAGGGAAACATGGACTCTTTTCTTGTTTTAGATGAGTTGATAAAAAGATGGGTGATTGTTGTCGTTCTATTTTAAAACGGATGTAAAATTTATAATAAAAAAGCTTGTAGGGTTCATATGACTTACTAGTTAATGGATGAATATTTAAAAATGACTCTTTTATCTTTTAATAGTTTAAAACTAGATCGATAGTGGTGAATGTAGATTAGGGTTCTTAGAGGGAATTTGGTTTCCCACTACTAACCCTTGTCCTTTTATTGATATCTATTCATGTCTAACCTTGAAGAAAACAACTGTTTAACCAATCTTAAATCGCGGTCGTGACTATCAATAAATTGATAGCGCGCCCAATTAGAAGGTTGACATTTATTTTTCTAAAATTTATAAATTTTAAAATGTTTAAAAGAAATTAAAAGATTTCTTCATCCATTATCCTACCCTATCCTACAAACCCTAATAAGCAAGGAATTACTCATTCATGGTTAGTGAAGAAAGGTTGAAGAAAAAAGAAATCATAATTAAGATACAAAAAAAGTAATGTGTAAAAGTAAGTGCAGAAAAATAAATGCAAAAAGAATTAAAATAAATCTACCTTTATTAATCAACTATTGCATTTACAATTCTCCTTAGAAAGTACATTACAAGAACCCTAGTTTGCTCTAGATCTATCTTTTGATGGAGGTAGATGAATAGAAGATTTCTTGATCACTCGGATACTTGGATTTCTTGGATTTCTTGATCTTTTCGATGATGATCTTCAATGTACAGCTCTCGGTACTTTATATAGTATTTGAAACCAGAAACCCTAAATTCTATATGTGAGGATATACAGTTAACATCAAATCTACAAAATCTCATATCAGACGGCTCTGATTGCGCCGTGGTTCCGCCGCATATAGCCATGTTTGGCCGCAGTTCAGCCGCAACATAGTGGAATCAAGTTTTGATATTTCTTTTGGTATTTTGTGTTGATATTTGGAGATCCTCTTGATGTCTAGATTATGAAAATAATGCTCTGAGTCTCTACCGTTACCAGATTTATCGATTTACTTTTAAAATTTGGCAGATTCGATTCTGATATCCCGATTTGACTTGGATCTCTTACTTGGACCTTAGACCTGAGCTAATATCTGCACAATATCTTAAATCAACGTGTTAGTAGAATTTGGTATTTTTAAAGATATTTTTCCAACCATTTAAATAATATAATATCTTAAGAATATTGATTAGAATTATTTGATATGATATGCATATTTTAATTACTAATATTTCATTTAAATATTATATGCATATATTTTCCCTAATTATATTAATTAAAATGAAGAAACATATAATAATAATCTTTTTACAAATAAACCCACATATGTTTTATATTTACAATAAACAACTTTTAGCACTTAATATTAATAGGGAAAATGTTCATACAAATGTGCAATATATTTGACTAATCAGAAGTGAATGAAACATAACCCAGATTTTATCTGTTTTTGGTAGTTGTTCTGAACTTTATCATAACTGTGGAAATTGTGCATAATTTGCGTTATTCTAGACTGAGAACCTGTGATCATGTAGCAAACACGGATCAAAAGCACTTACCTATATATAAATGAGCATAAGAATGATCGATATTAAATGTAATATTCTGGTGTGAACAAATATCCCTAGATTTATCTTTTGCTCGTCCCGAGCAAAACCATTTATTTTTATAAAGTCCTGAGCTCACTTTTGTAGGCATCACGGTTCCATTTAGCGTGTGCAACAAGTCATTAAATCTCTAGGTGTCCCTAGAAGGAGGAGTGTTGTTTTCTGAGGGTTTTCAGCTGATACTACCCACAAAATCCTGTCAAGCTAGTTTCATAAGCTAACCTTGATTCTAATTCTATGGTTTAGCATCCAAGTTAGAAACTCTATCGTCCTAAATTAGAAATATCCACCCCTTAATTTTCACACCTCCTATTCATTCAACCTAAAATTCTATATGTTTTGACAGTTTAGAAAGACCTCGGTTTCTCTTGAGTTTTCCTTCTAAATCGCAATCTTCAATCCATAATTTTTATCATCTTTACGGAAAATATAAGACTTATTCTTTATCCTTATCTTTCCTCCAAACATTGATCGTATAACCCTACGTGTGTGTAAATTTCACCCATGCACCTAAGAATTCAATTCAAGCTATAGTACCCTTACCCTACTACGTATTACTACTTTTCATTAATGATGGATGGATTTGCCCACACACCTTTCATGCGACTACTACTGCTTCCTGAGGCACTAATCAGCCGATTACTGAATATGTGAGCTTATTAAAGCGTAAATAGCAATTTCCAGGTCTTGTAATATATTTTTTTCTTTTTTTCTTTTTTTTCTTTTCAAGACCGGATATATTTTTCAATGATACTTTTTTGGTAGTTAGCTTTAAATACCGTTTTTTCTTTTATACCAGGCTTTCAGGCAGGAGTATTTCTAGGTATTCTCTACTATCCCAAGTTTCAAGATACGTGTAAGTGCAGTTTGTACGTTATATACATTCTGAAGTTGGACCCAAGAATATGAACTATTTTTCAGACTTATTCTTCAATAAAGTTTTCAATACCTTCCCTTCATCTGAACTTAACTTAAGAACTGAACTCAAGATTACTTACTTTTAAAAAAAAATTGTAAGAACGTATATTTACTACGGTTAAATTCAAAGCGGATTATTTTTAGGGTTTTCAATTACTAACCCTAGGATTTAGTTATTTCTAACCTATCAAGCTAAATTTTTCGGAATAAAAATCTAAGTTACCCTACTAGCTAACTTGACGATAAAATTTTTATATTTTTGGAAAAACTTTCAGTTTTTATGGGTTCTTTTAAAATAAGTATGCAAATGCAAAATATACATATGAATGCAAAGATGGAAGGCTTACCGAGCATACCCACAAACTAAACTTGACAGTGTCATCACTGTCATGCTACACCAAAAGGGTTAAAATTATGGAGGGGTCAAAATTTGTCGATGCTCTCCTTTTTTTGTTTTTGTGTTTATAAAACAAAAAGCAAACAAAATATATACACACAAAAAGATCCCCCCAAACTTAAGTAAAATGGTGTTTCTACTGTTCAAGCGGTGAAGTTCAAAGTGAGGGGGAAAGAACAATTTCAATATATACAAGGCCTTACACAGGCCAAAAGTTAATACCAACCATTCAAAAATTTTATCATGATAATACAACGGTTGGAGAAAGAACACGTAGAGAAAAGAAATGAAGAATACACAAGACCATGTGTGGATGGAAGCAGTATACGGTCTCGGTAAATGAGAAGACGAATGAAGGGGAGAAAGAAATGGAATATGAACTTGAGACTGAAAACGGATTGAATAAATTAGTACAGTCTGTAATGATCGAAGTGTAAAAATAGATTGTACTAATCTATTAACACGTTAATAAATGGGGTCAAACCTCTCAAAATTCGCAAAAAAATATGGGCTGACCGAACTTGGTAAACCAGACGTAGCAGAGGAAGTTTATGCGGCGTCTTACGAAGTGGAAATGATGGAAAGGAAGGAGGGAATAGAGGAATGATATCGGTTAAACATTCAGGAGAATGGTCACAGTCAATGGAAGGAGCAGGATGAATTGGAAAATCCGACTTATCCAATAAAACCGATTCATTCTCATGTTATCCTAAAAATTCTCATCAAAATTCAGCTCATCCATGCATTCATCATCAACAATATCCAGACGCACATGGGGTTCAGGAAAAACAGTTAACGGTTTGAGATGATGCCCACACGGATTTGAAAGGACATGATGAATTGGTGAGAAAAACTCATCCAAAATTGTGGGTTCATTATCCAAGTTATCCCCACGTCGATTTCCTCAATCAAGTGAAAGCGAAATTTCTCAGACACCTCATCAAAATTATAGTTTTCAATCAGTTGGTTTTCTAGAGTGGAGGTATAGAGATCAAAGGGGGTGGTATCGGTTTCACTTGAAAGGGGCCTTTCACAATCGGGTAAATCAAACACTACATGGTCGCACAACTCATCAAACATTCTATCTTCAATTGGTGAATTATCTGGATTACTTGATAGACTTTCGAAACTGGAGCTGTGGAATTCAATTATGAATGGATAGATTTGATTTTGAAGCGTGTAAAGCTCACTTTCATTACTCAAATCTTCAATTTGTCTTATCGCCTCATCATACATTGTAAAATGCTGAGCTAGTTGGAAACTAGCTGCTGGTTCGTTAGGTTGTATGAGGACGGCCATGGACGCATTCAATTCTCCATCTGTCGGTATGAAGCTATCCGAAATTCTTCTAATGATTGTTCAAGACTAGACATGGGTTGTGAAGGGATTTCAGTAAAAGACTCAAATTCGTGTGGATACGTAAAACTCCCAAATGGATATTCAGAAGAAATTTCTAAAGAAGGTGTAAATCTCAGGTAGGAATGATAGGAATTGAAAGAATGCGTAGAAAGATCAACATTTTGATAAGAAGGTGATTGGAATCGTTGTCTTAAAAAATTTGGAATGGTGAAAAGAGTGAAAGATCGGCTACGGGATTGTTCAATATGGTCAGCAATGAACATGGGTTTCGGAGTCACAACATGACTCTCAAAAGGGGTATCAACATAAGAAGGTGGAAGGTTTTGAAACGGTTGATACGAAGTAGATTGCGGTGTCCAATTATTGGTTCTAGACGTATCTATTCGATCTCTCAAAGAAATTTTGGGCATGGATGGATCATTTGAAGTTCGACCAAAGCAAGAATCGTATAAAGAAATATCTGGTTGAGAATACCAAAGTTCGGCAAGAGTTGGTCATTGTGGGGGTTCCCATGATATGAAAAGAGTAGAAAGTAAGGAAGGTGGAAGGTGGGTAAATTTTTATGATTTTTTTTATTTTTCTTTTGTTTTTGGATATTTGAAATTTTTGTTTGGTTTTTGAAAAATACGGAATTATGGGACTAAACTTTAAACAAACACAAACACAATCACAATCACAATATGCACAAATAACACCTAGAGCTAGAGTCTTTACAGTCCAACTAGACCGCTCCTAGACTTGCAAGTGACAAGTTGCAGAATAACTCTCGAATTGCCTCTTCACTACCAATTATGGCCATGTAAGCTCAAGTGATGTAAAGAGGGTTCCGCTCATGAATCACCGTGAGACGGGCCTTTTAAAATTACCTCCTCACTTGTCAGCCTAGGCACCATAAAATCAAGTTTAGCTAAAAGACCAATTCCCCGCAACCTTCACTTGTCCTAAATGAGTGCGACGGGTTCTTATAGTTTTGGTCTAGATATTTTTTAATTAACTCAAGATAATACGTATGCTTTTTGTGATTTGTGGGGTCTTAGAAAGTGTGATGAAATCCCTACCCAATCTGATATAGTTTACTGTCCGTATTATTATATGCAAAGTGATAAACAAACAAAATCTAAAACAAAAAAAAAATTATTTGACGGCGGCGCAATTTGTGCAAAGAAACCTGCAGAAAATACAATTCAGTGGAGATTAGAGAGGTTTCTTGACAAGGAGAAGAAATACAAAAAATTTAAGGCTCTTAATCAATAATATGGCCGCGGAACCGCCGCCCTCTTCTGCATTCGACCGCGGATCCGCGGTGTAAAAGTTGAGTTGGAGATTCAAACTTGTTCTGTATACTCCCATCTTTCTTCTCTTCTGTATCCAAGTCTCTGTTTCTTGATTTGATCACTATACTTGCTCCAGATTTGTCTGCATACTTGCACACAAAAAATATCAAAAATAACAAGATGGTTTTTATTATATTTATTTATTTATTTTTATATATATACAAAAATTAACCCGAATGACAAGAAAGAAATACGTTACCATCTCCCCGGCAACAGCGCCATTTGATTGTTATATTTGTGCTATGCGTTCTATATGTTCTATTTACCGCAATCAAGTCAGTTTCTCTTGTAGCTAGCCGGTTGAGTACGAGTCGTCCACTGGGAGATGAATCATATTTTCGTTCTTATTTTAGACGAGTTAAGTGAAAATGTATATATTTGTTCAATTCTATCCTAAATGTTTGTATTTTATGTTTAAAGGAAAACTTGTTAGGGTTAGGGTTCGTTAGTAGAGTTAGGATTAGTCTTGTTCTTTTCTTTTGCCATTCTTGAAATGAAGTCGGCATACTCGGAAGTAGCAGGGATTAGGAGGACATAGGAATGAGATTTGCGAGTTTAAGCAAGTTTTCCAATGCTAAATCCATTCCTAGTGTCTCTTATCCATCCGTTCCATGCTCTTATTTCCAATTCTAGACCAAACACTCACAACTAAGTCTCCAATTAGGTCACAACTACATGTCACATTGTAGTACGCCTAAAGAAATTCTCGACTTAGGTCACGCTTATATGTCACTTATAGCACGCCTAAGGGAGGGGGTTGTATTTGTTTGATGTAGGTTCACTTCAAGTTTTTTGGCGAAGATAAGCACAAGGGATTTTTTCATCCCTCATACTACCTTCTTTAGCCCTAACAAGTGAGTAAATTATTCACACATTAAAAGAAAAATGAAACAAGAAAGAAGAAAAAAAAGAATAGAAAAATACGGTTTACTAAAGACAATAAGCTAACTATTTGGGCCCTCACCTAAGTAAGGGACTCCATTGAGTATCATGGTTTAAAAGTACGGATTAGAAGAGAAGAAAAGAGAACAATAAAACCAATAACTAGTTTAACAACATATAATAAAAGTTATACTAGGAATTTAAAATGCAATACAAGAAAATTAAAGATACAAGATATAACAAGCCCTCATCTTCATTAATTTTTCACTCAAAAAGTTCTCATTACAATTTTAATGGAGAATAAATAAAGACGAAGAAGAACAATACACTAAACTATACTAATCTAAGGAAAGGAAAAAGTATCCATGGTTAGCTCAAATTTAGAGTATTTATAGGCAGAGGAGTGAAACCCTAGCGCCATATTCTAAGCCCATGTACAATTACAAAATGACCGTCAAAATTTGGTCGCGAGATGCTCTGGTACGACCGTGGATCCGCCGCCCAAACCCCTCAAACTTCGCACTTCCACGGTCCTTTTGTGGAATTGGCATGCCGTTTTTCTTATGATTCTTCATGTTGCTTTGGTCTTCTGTTTGACAAGTTCAAAATTGCAAAATGGTTCCATAATATTCTCAGACTTTTAATGGTCCAAAACGGCAACTCTTTTTGACTTTTGGCCTTGATCTCCTTCGAGCTCCATGTTGCACCGTGTTTCTTGTGCTGCCTCTCTCATGCTCTGTGCTTGTCCAAGACACGAATGACCGTTGTATTCGTCTTGTCTCTTGATTTGGTAGACAGCACCAGACGGATGTGGATGACCATAACCCGGATTTTATCTGTTTATGGTAGTCGTTCTGAACTTTTTCATAACTGTGGAGATTGTACGTGATTTGCGTTATTCTGGACTGAGAACCTGTAACATGAAATCATGTAGAAAATATGGATCAAAAGCAGCTACCTATATATAAATGAGCATAAGAATTTGCGGTATTAAATATAATATTCTGGTGTGAACAGCTGCCGATGGAGCACTTACAGATTTAATGTCTTCCATACCGAAACGCTCCAAAAATTTCTCAATATATCACTGTAGAGAAAAGTATAGCTTTCCACATTTGTGATCGCGCTTGATCTCCATACTATGTATTTTCATGGCCTCTCCCAAATCCTTGGTCTCTAACTTACTTTTCAACTGTTCTTTCAAATTCATAATATCAACCATATATATTTCTGCTATCAACATATTATCAACATAGAGTAGCAAATATACAAAAAAAAATCATCGGCGGGCTTTTTCGAATATACACGATTGTCGTCCATACTTCTCGTAAACCCAACTTCTTTCATAAAGGAGTCAAACTTTTTATACCACTGTCTAAGTAACAGTTTCAAACCGTAGAGAGACTTCTCTAGCAGACAAACGCGGTCTTCTTTGCCTTTAACTTCAAAACCTTCGGAATATTGCATATAGATTTTTTCTACCAAATCACTGTGCAAGAATGCGGTCTTCACATCGAGCTGCTCAAGTTCCAAATCTTGCATAGCTACCAAACCGAGCAAGACGCGTATAGAGGTGTGTTTAACAACTGGAGAAAATACCTTAGTGAAGTCAACTCCTATTCAGTCGCAAATATTGCACATTTGATATGACATTTTCCATACTCTTGATAAATATTTAAAGGTGTTTATTATAAATATGAAACATATGAGGGTTTATCTGCAAAATATCTATTATCATATGTTTCTATATTATAATTAACATTATGAAGAAAAATATATGCATATAATATTTATATAATATTTTAGTAATTTAAATATGCATATCATATCAAATATTCTAATCAAGATTCTTAAAATATTGTATCATATAAAATGATTAGGATAATATCTCACTCTCTCTCTAATTTAAATATTACTAATATTATTCATGGAGATATTGTGCAAATTTAGCTCAGGTCAAGAGATCAAAATTTTCAAGATGTCAGGATCAAAAATTTGCCAAAATCGTAAAATCAATACTGGCAGAGACTCAGTAAATATTTGAAGAATCCAGGCATGGAAAATCATCATATTAGGAAATTACCATACATGGAAAATCACCATATTAGAAAAGTCACCATATATGGAAAGTCACCATATTAGGAAATCACCATATATGAAAAGTCACCATATTAGAAAATCACCATATATGGTAACTAGGTTTTCTTCTTTGAGGGATATATAAAGGAACGAGGGCTAAAGTTAGAAATCATCATCTTTTACATGAAGCAAATAACCGTCAAAGAACATGAGATCCACGACAGGTCCACGATTCGATGTGATAGAGCGACGTGAGATTCGACGGAGTATCTACTTCCTACAAGGCAGAGATCGAGAGCAACTTCTTCTTCCTCTTGTAATCTAAACTTGAAGGCTTTGTAATTGTGAAGTTGATTAATAAAGGTAGATCATTATTTAGCATTTATTTTCTGCATTTACATTATGAATTCTTTCTCTATCCGTTCTTCTTCTATCTCCATCATGCACGAGTAATTCTCCGCTTGATAGGGTTCGTAAAATTAGGGTAGATCAATGGATGAAAAAATATTTTAACTTCTTTTAAGTCTTATGAAGTTTATAAACTTTATCAAAATAAATGTTAATATCCTTATCGGGTGCGCTGCCAATTTATTGCTAGTCTCGACAGCGATTTGAGATCGGATTAACAATTGTTTTGTTAAGGGCTAGACATGAATAGAGATCAATGAAAGAACAAGGGTCAATAGTGGGGAAACCCTAGTTTCTTCCAAGAACCCTAATCCGCATTCATCACTATCTATCTAGTATTAAATCTATCAATAGATAAAAAGAGTAATCTTTATTACTCATCCATGACTACTAAATCCGAACGAACCATATAAGCATTCTTCTTATAAAATCTATATCCGTATTAAAACTAGATCTGTATTCTATATCCGTATTTTGACGTAGATCTAGAAACTATTTCCACTATTCTTTATTTCTCTATTCTTCCTCTTTTTCAACACGTCTAAAGTAAGATTGAAAGATTCCACATATCTTTGAGGACGACCCGTACTCATCTCAATCTAGCTACACGCGACACCATTATTGATTGCGGTTATTCTACAAACACTTCTTTAAAACAGATCAAATCAAATGGCGCCGTTGCCGGGGATACGTGCGTAATTTTTTTATTCTTACTATTTGTGTTGAATTCTTATTCGATCTATTTCATAAAAATAAAACAAAACCGATCTTGCATATTTAACGATTAGTGTGTGATTTTTTTTTTGCGAGAGAATATGGAATCACTTTAGCGAGGAGATAAAGATTCAAAGACATTCATCAAGACCAAGAGGAGCAAAGGAAGCCACAAAAAAAAATTAAACAAAGAATCCCCTAAAGCGCGGCGGAACCGTGGCTATTGTGTGCAAACGGCGGCAGAACCGCAGAGGTCTTAGGGAGTTAGGCCCTCAAACTTTTTCTGGTAACTTTCCTACATCTTTCTCTCTCCTATGAAAAATCCAATAATATATTTTCTGCAGGATTTTTTGCATAATATCGCCGCTTAAAAATCTTTTTGCGTGTTTTTTTTCGCAGGTTGTTTTTGCATATTTTAATACGGACTTTAAGGGGCAATACTACCATTCAGATTAGGTGGGGATTTCATCACCCTTCCTAGGCCCCACAAATCACAAACGTGCATGCGCATAAACCTACATTAATAAAAAAATATCTAGACCAAACCCTAAGGACCGTCGCGCTCAAATAGGACAGAGGAAGGTCGTGGGTAATATATCGCTTATCCGCATTACTTTTGTGGTGTCTAGGCAAGTATGTCTAAGGCAAGTGGTTACTTAATTAGGCCCGCTATTTTCGGTGATTCGTATAGCGGATACCTCCCACTTACCTGGAACTTATCTGGCCACAAGAGCGATAAAGAGGTGGTAGAGGATTAATCCTGTGGCTTGTCCTTTGGAAGTCTAGGAGCGGTCTAGTGCTTGACCTAGGTAACCTTAGTTCTAGAGTTGTTTTTGCATTTTTGTGATTTTTGTGAGTAAACCCCCAAGTCCACTTTCAAAGCAAAACAATCCAAATAGAGTTTAAATCTTTTCACCCTCTTTTCTTTTCACCTTCTTATAATGGGTAACCCAAATAAAAGAACTCTTGCCGAGCTTTGCTATTTAGAACCAGATATTTCTTGTTATCGTAATCGTTTCGGTATACCATCCAACTCTACCATGTCTTTAAGAGATCGGATAGAGCAAACAGAAAGAAACAGTTGGCCATCTCACTCCAGGTCCTGTCAACCGCATCCAAATTCTACATCTTCTTATGTTGATACTCCGAGTGAAGGAACTCCTAAACGCATGTCCATCGCTGAGCATATAGCGAGGGCTAACGGCCAAAATTTCAATCCAGTCAAACCATTAGGACAACAAACACCACCACTTTCTAAAGAAGATTTTCATACTCGGTTTGTGGCGTATATGATGTCTGTTGAAAATCGCCAGCCAACCAACCAATATCAATATTCTTCTTATCACATTGTTGATCCTACTCCTGTCCAATTTTCACAACTATTCAATTCCTATCAATCCTACCCGACTTTTACACCTTCTCTAGACAGTCCTTCTAATCAGTCATTTGGGAGTTTTACTTATCCATAAGAATTTCAATCTTATGCTGAAACCCCTTACCGACCCATGTATAGTCTTGAGCGGACAATAGAAGAATATGTGATAGCGTCACACCGCACCAGAGAGGAATTGAAAGAGTGCATGGCCCTCCTCAATAAACAAAACAAACGAGCAACTAGTTTCGAACCAGCTCAAAAATTTTCAATGTATGATACGACCATAGGACAAATTGAGAATTTGGGTAGTGAGAGAGAGCGGTACACCCCTCCTAATCAAATCTCCCCATCTCAAATTGAAATCCACAACTCTAGTTTCACTAATCTATCCAGTACACCAAATGATTCACCAATTGAAGATAGAATGTCTGATGAGTTGTGTAACTATATAGTGTTTGATTTACCCGATTGTGAAGGGTCCATTTCAAGTGAAACCACACCCAATCCTTGTGATCTCTACACCTCCACTCTGGAACCGAAATTGATTGCAAACCATACTTTTGATGAGGTGTCTGAGAATTTTAACCTTCACTTGATTGAGAATATTGACGTTGGGGATGTATTGGATGATGAACCCACAATTTTTGATGAGTTTGTCCCACCAATTCATCAGGTCCTTTCACTTCCGTGTGGACATCATCTCGAACCTTTAACTGATTTTCCCGAACCCTATATGAATCTGGAAATTGATGATAAATGCATGACCGAAAAGCAGAACGAAATTCAGCCTTCATTTCCTACATCTGGTTCAGCAATACTCGACACCCAAATTTGTTTACCCATTTCATCACCCACTTTCTTTGGTTCTTCTTCTAATCTTCCTTTAATTTTAGCGAGTGTTGATGACACACAATCCGATATTTCGAGTTCTATGATTCTTGAAAGACCACTTGATTTAGACCCCTTTGAGAATGAGGTAGATGAGTTTTTCAAACCTCCTACCTCCATAATTTTTGAAAAATCAAGTGTGTTGAATTCTGGCACGACCGTTATTGATATTGAAATGTTCAATTAGACCATCGATGAAAGTTTCGAAGATATTTTCGCCGACGAACTCGCATTCCTAAACGACATGGATTATGTGATTAATCAACCTCCACCACAAGAAGTTGAACCAACACCATTTCTTCTTATCCCATACGAGAATATGACTATTCTTCCCATTCCTAATAATTCACATTCTCATTTCCGTTCACCATCACTGTTTCGTCTCTATCAACCGAGACGTAAACAATACCATCTCTTATCTTCTCCCCACTTCTTCAAATCTCTGACCTCTTACCAACATTGGTGCTACATTGATAAAATATTTGAATGGTTGGTGTTGACTTTTGGTCTTTGTAAAGCTTTGCATAGACCAATAACTTTACCCCCTCCTTATAATTTCAAAATGCTTAATACTTGTTTTTACTCAAGTTTGGGGGGAGAAAATATTTTGGCTCTTGAAAGAAAATAATTTTTTTACAAAAATATGAGCCAAAAATAGGTTTGGAGGAGAATTTCACAGTCATTATTTCTTGTCCCCTTTAATAACTTTTCCTCCCAAGTCTACAGCATTTTTAAGCCCAACAGATAACATCAGTGAAGACACTGCTGCAAACAGGTTTGGGGGAGGTTTATGCTTATTCACGCATCATTGCATTATACTATATATAAGCATAAAAAAATTTTGATAATGAAAGTTTGAAAGTGAAAATTTACATACGATAAGATAGGAAGAGTTTAAGAAAAACAAGAAAGTTAGATATTTTCTTAAACGAAACCAGTAATAAGTAGTTATGAGCTGTTGTCCTAAGGATTAGTAAGATGAAGGAAATTACTAATCTGAGGATAAAAATAAGTCTGAAAAATAGTCTCTATTTTTTAGGCCAAACATCTGAACGTTGATACCCTACTATACGCACTTACACACATCTTGAAACTTGGGATAGTAGAGGATACCTTAAAATGCTCTTGTCTAAAAGCCTTGGTATGGAAAAAAATAAATATAAATGAAGGCATAAAATATAAAATAGTGAAGAAAAATGAACACTAGTTTTGTAGATACCAAGGCAGCATAAAAAAAATATAGCGAGAGTGCTTTATCACCTAGTGCCTTAGACCAACTAGTTTGGGAGCCACTGCTAAATCTTAGGTGTTGCAAGACGAGGAATTACACTTTAATAATGCGAGCATATTTTGTAATCGGTCGGTTGGTACATCAAGAAGTATTAACGGTCGCATGAAAAATGTGTGAGCAATTCCATCTAAAATATTCACCAACTAAAAAGTACTAAGGCAGATGGACAAGAGTATGATGGCTTAAATTGAATTCTCTGAGTGTAGGGATGTCTTTTATACACACGTAGGGGTATATGATCGATGTTTGGATAAAAGGTAGGGAGGAAGAATAAAGACGATAATTTATTGAGGGATGATGTGATTTCTGACATCTTTTCATGACCCTTAAGATAGGGCCCATAGCAACCGAAAAGCCGGTGTAGTTGGAAACTCTTATTTTCAAGTTATTTCTTTTATAAATCCTTATCTTTATATGTAACTTTCATCTTCTTTCTTTTATTATTGGATTTTATGGGTATAATCCGCTGAAAACCCTCAGGAGACAACACTCCTCCTACTATGGACACCTAGAGGTTTAACGGTTTGTTGCATGTGCTCAGTGCAATCGTGTTGCCTACGAAATTGTGTTAGTTAGTTTTTCTTTTCTTCTTTCTCCCTCTCTTGAATAAATAGTTTGCTCGGGACGATCAAAGTTAAGTTTGGGGGTATTTGTTCAGTCGAAAATATTGCACATTTGATATGACATTTTCCTTACTCTTGATAAATATTTAAAAGTGTTTATTATAAATATGAAACATATGAGAGTTTATCTGCAAAATATCTATTATCATATGTTTCTATATTATAATTAATATTATGAAGGAAAATATATGCATATAATATTTATATAATATTTTAGTAATTTAAATATGCATATCATATCAAATATTCTAATCAAGATTCTTAAAATATTGTATCATATAAAATGGTTAAGATAATATCTCTCTCTTTAATTTAAATATTACTAACATTATTCATGGAGATATTGTGCAAATTTAGCTCAGGTCAAGAGATCAAGATTTTCAAGATGTCAGGATCAAAAATCTGCCAAAATCGTAAAATCAATACTGGCAGAGACTTAGTAAATATTTGAAAAATTCAGGCATGGAAAATCACCATATTAGGAAATTACCATATATGGAAAGTCACCATATTAGGAAATCACCATATATGGAAAGTCACCATATTAGGAAATCATCATATATGGTAACTAGGTTTTCTTCTTTGAGGGCTATATAAAGGACCGAGAGCTAAAGTTAGAAATCATTACCTTTTATATGAAGCAAATCACCGTCAAAGAACATGAGATCCACGACAGGTCCACAATTCGACGTGATAGAGAGACGTGAGATTCGACGGAGTATCTACTTTCTACAAGGCAGAGATCGAAAACAGCTTCTTTTCCTCTTGTAATCTAAACTTGAAGACTTTGTAATTGTGAAGTTGATTAATAAAGGTTGATCATTATTTAGCATTTATTTTCTGTATTTACATTATGAATTCTTTCTCTATCCGTTCTTCTTCTATCTCCATCATGCGCGATTAATTCTCCGCTTGATAGGGTTCGTAAGATTAGGGTAGATCAATGGATGAAAAAATGTTTTAACTTTTTTTAAGTCTTATGAAGTTTATAAACTTTAGCAAATGTTAACATCCTTATCGGGCGCGCTACCAATTTATTGCTAGTCTCGACCGTGATTTGAGATCAGATTAACAATTATTTTGTTAAGGGTTAGACATGAATAGAGATCAATGAAAGGACAAGGGTCAATAGTGAGGAAACCCTAGTTTCTTCCAAGAACCATAATTCTCATTCATCACTATCTATCTAGTATTAAATCTATCAATAGATAAAAAGAGTAATCTTTATTAGTCATCCATGACTACTAATTCCGAACGAACCCTACAAGCATTCTTCTTATAAAATCTATATCCGTATTCAAACTAGATCTGTATTCTACATCCGTATTTTGACGTAGATCTAGAAACTATTTCCACTATTCTTTATTCCTCTATTCTTCCTCTTTTTCAACACGTCTAAAGTAAGATTGAAAGATTCCACATATCCCTGAGGACGACCCATACTCATCTCGGTCTAACTACACGCAACACCGTTATTAATTACGGTTATTCTACAAACACTTCTTTAAAACAAATCAAATCAACTCCCCATATATGCGAATAGCCTTTAGCTACCTACCGCACCTTGTATCTCGTATCAGCCGCCCCTTGGTCATCTTCTTTTTTCTTGGAAACCCATCTGCAGCCAACTATCTTCTTTCCTCTTTTGGGCTTCAGGAGCTTCCAAGTTTTGTTCTTGTGAAGAGACCCAATCTTTTCGTTTATAGCGACTAACCAATGAGCTGCTTCATCGAATGAGATGGCTTCTTTATAACTTGTCGACTCGCTGCTATCAACTGTCTCTACAACAGATAGCGCATACGCCACTAAGCCATCGTAGCCATACCTCTGTGGCGGTCTAATATCCTTTCTCTATTGGTCATGAGCGAGCAAAAACTCCTCATCATGGGACTGCTCCTCTTGACCTTCTTCAAATGATGGTGAAGGAGAGATCTCCTGCGAACCCAAGCTCTCACCGACCTTAATATCAACTCTCGACTCATCCATCTTCGAATCGTCTTCAACTGGAGATTCCTTGCCGTTCGTTTTCAACATAGCAGATTCATCAAAAGTCACATCTCTACTAATTATAAATTTAGGCGACTTTGGATCCGAACACCACAATTTATAACCCTTAACGCCGGTAGCATAACCGAGAAATATACATTTATTCGCTTAGGGATCCAACTTGCTTTCGCGGCAATGTGCATAAGCGATGTAAGCAAACACCTTAGGTGTTGAATAATCAGCGTGCTTCCCGACCATACCTGCTCCGGTGTCTTATGACCTAGCATCGTATGAGGTGATTGATTCACAATATAGCATGCCATGTTTATCGCATCTGTCCAAAACTCCTTTCTGAGCACTATATTGGAAAACATGCACCGCGTTTTCTCCAAAAAATTCTGGTTCATCCGCTCCATGGCTCCATTATGTCGTGGTGTGTAGAAAACGGTATGAAGACGAAATATCCTTTTGTTTTTGCAGAAATTATTGAAATCTCCACCGCAAAACTCTAACCCATTATATGTCCATCTGCTTGCTTGTCTGCTTCTCTAGAAAAGTCTTCCATCGCTTGAATATAGTAAATACATCATTTTTGTGCTTCATGAAGTAGACCCAAACTTTTCTTGAAAAGTCATCAATGAAGGTAAGCAGATACTTGGCACCGCTTCCTTTAGAAGTAAATGGAGAGGGTCCCCACAAATCCGAATGGATATAATCAAGAGTAACTTTTGTGTTGTACGCCGCCAAACTGAAGCTAACACACTTTTGCTTCCCAAAGACTCAATGTTCACAAAATTACATCTTCATCGTATTCTTATCACCAAGTAGACCCTGCTTCGACAACTCGGTCAAACCTCTCTCACTCATATTCCCGAGCCTAATGTTCCATAATCTGGTAGTTTTCGAACCCATCATAGATTTGGATGATGAAATCGCTGCCAATCCGGAAGTCGTCGAACCTGCAATGAGTACAAAGACTCTTTCTTCAAGCCCTTCATCATAATGAGAGCACCTTTGGTTACTTTCAAAACTCCACCTTCAGCGGACAAATTGTAACCCTTGTCGTCGAGCACCCAAAAAGATGAGATTCTTCTTCAAGTCAGGTACATGCCTGAGATCCGCCAATGTCCTCACAACTCCGTCAAACATCTTGACTTAGAACGTTCCTTTACCAATAGCTCAACACGAACTATTGTTGTCTATCAAAACCACTCTACCATCAACGTACTCATAGGTGTTGAAAAAATCCCTATTGGGACAAATGTGGTAGGAATAACCCGAATCCATAATCCACTCGTCCTTAGATTGATGTGTGCTGTCAAGAACCACAAGAAGATCTCTTTCTCCTTCCGCTATACTCGCCTCAGCTAAAGAATCCTTTTTCAATTTGTCTTCCTGTTTCAGCTTATTCTACAACTTAAAGCAATAGACTTTGAAGTGCCCTTTCTTCTTACAATAATTGCATGTCACGTTCTTAGACTTGGATTTCGACCTTGATTTCTTTCTATTTGCTGCCGGATCTTTCTTCTCCGCTCGCCCTCGAATAAATAAGCCAGACGATGAATCATCCTTTTGGGTGGAAGTCAACTCCTTGTCGATCTTCTCCTTGTTCATCAAATTCTTCTTGACATCCTTGATTGAGATCGTGTCTCGTCCATAAACCATGGTGTCACGGAAGTTCTTATAAGAGAGTGGCAACGAACATAACAAGAGAAGAACTTGATCTTCATTATCAATCTTAATGTCGATCTTACCCATATTCATAATGATCGCATTAAACTCACCAACTTGAGATTTTATTGGAGAGCCTTCTGACATGTGAAGTGTGTAGAGACGTTGCTTCAATAAGAGTCGATTCGTGAGAGATTTCCTTATATATAACTCCTTCAATTTATTCCACAAATCAGCCTCCGTCTTTTCCACCGAAACTTCTTATAGAACTTCATTTGTTAGACACAAATGGATAGCCGTGAGGGCTTTTTCATCCATCTCCTTTCAAGCTTCCTCCTTCATAGTGGAAGGATTTTTACCATTCCCATGAATCGTCTTCTTCAACTTCTTTTGAGTCAAAACAATAATCATACAGACTTGCCATAAACTAAAACTCATATTTCACGATATCGAAATTCACGATATCGAAATTCATGATTGTCGGAGACATAATGTGAGATCAAATCAAAATACCTTGAGTACCAACGAACCCTAAAACATCAAAATCATGATCTAAGAAAGTGTGAAAGAGGGCGTAGTTGTCTTTACCCACCGTTAACCTAGATCGCAAAATTAAAGACCTAATGGTTCAACCAAAAATCCCACAACAATGCAACGATAGCTCTAATACCAGTTTTTTGCGTATACGAGACAATCACAAAGCAAACACACAATCGATAACGAAAAGAAAATCAAACCACGGGCAAGATAGAAATATGAATACTAAATACAAAACAAATAGGCGAAGGTGAAGCTTTATTAATAATCAAATATCGGAAGAGTACAAATCGATAGAGAATAAAAATCTCTCTCAAATCCTAGATCTCTGACAATTATCAATGGGTTCTCTCTAATTAACAAAAGGCATCAGATCTAGATTTAAAATAAGCTATCATATATATAGCATACAAAACATTTACCAAAGAAATCAATTTCCTAAGTTAGCGAATCTTCGCCCAACCCAGAAAAGCAGACATCTATAGAAGGAATTGGCAGACGTCTATATTTGTCGTCACGAGAATCCAGAAAGCAATCCAGACGTCTGAACAAGGATATCACAGATGTCTGGTATTTTCACCAAAATAACAGAGAGCTCCACAGACGTCTGATTCTTATCGGCGCAGACGTCTGCCATAAGGGCGCTCGCACATCCAGAGCCTCAGCAGACGTTTGGAGCTCTCAGCCCCAGACGTCTGTCTTAGAGATAAACTCAAATTTTCGTGATGATACCAAATCATTAGGAAATCCAACTGGTAATTTTCAGGATCGAATGTGAGGCATATCTAACAAACACCCCATGTTGAAATCAAATTAAATGTAAAGAGAAACGAATGCATCAAAAACCAAATATATATGTTTGATTACATGACAATTTTCTTTAAAAGTTTCTTTTCAATTAATAATAAGAAAAACATAACTTAATAAAATACAGAGAGAGTAGAAGAGTTTTGTACAGAGAGTTGCTCTGCTTTGTTATCTTCTTTTGTTTGAGCTGCTTTTTGTATTGAGAGTTTCCCTTTGGATTTTTCTTTTTGTAGTGTGGTTTGTGTCAGTGGGAGAGCTTGTATAATCTCGTGTAATTCTTCTCTAGTGGTGGTTCTCATCACAGTTGCAGGAGTAGATCCAGTTGCGGGTCGAGTCTAGATAAATCCTTGTGTTATTGTGTTGCGTGGTATGCAATTTTCTGAGTAGTTTGTGTAGCCATCGGGAAGATCTTTTTCATGCAATCTTGAAACACTGGATCCTATTTCGTATTCCGCTGCACTATATCATTTGTTTGTTGGGTTGTTCTTATATGATTCTTTCAAGCATCACCGTTCGGTACATCAGTTTGTACAACAAAATTCACATATGGTATGAGTGCGAGGCTGATATTGTCCACTCACATTGATTGTTTGCAACATATTAGAGTCTAAAACCTTCACCAGTGTTGGTGATGGTGATGACCTGTACCTTTAATTCTTGGCTTGTGAAACTTGGTACTCTTTCTAAGATCAAGGTTAAATATGTTAGGTAGGCATTTGCGACACAAAAACATATGACATTAGAAAAATTAATTAACCTTTCTGCCTCAAACAACACTGGCTCTGCATAAATCTTTCTTTGTCAAGGCATAGGTTTTTTTCTTTCCTCATCATATATAGTTCTCTACTTTAATGGAAGTTTGTTGTTGGTTTAGGATTAGATATATTAGCAGCGTTATCATATATATATTAATGGGGTTGGGCTTATCAGGTTAACGTTATGTGTATCTTTTCTCTTTGTTTCTTTTCCGTCCTTTTTCTTTTCAACTTTTCGACAACAAATGGCTCCTGCACTGTTCGGGAGGGGGCTACTGTTTTACGTAAGCGACGACCGAAGGGACTGAAAGAGGTTTCATCTACAAGCCACTTGTACTGAACTGCCTTACGAATTTTGGGCTTACCAACTTGACTTGCGCATCGACCAAGACAGGACTAAAGCGTCACGTAGGCCGTAAAACACTCTCTCTCTCCCCATCCCTATCTTATTAACTTTCCAAGGTCCGAAGGAAAATTAAAAGTTCCGAAAGACTGAATACGCAAAGTTCGGTATCAGCTGTCTCATCTGGTCAATCTCATCCCGCACAAACAAGACAAGTTTAATTATTTGATTTTCCCATGTAGTTCATGAGTCAAACCAACGATTCTCTTAGCCAAAAAGAAAAGTATGAGAAAAAGTATTTCTTTTTCCAGTATTTCTTCTATTGATGCAATGAGAGAACCATCCCTTCCAATTTGTTTGTCCTGTGAGATAGAAATAAAATGAGACCAAATAGTGATGTAACACACTACTATATTGTTTCAAGTTTGACTTTACATAAAGCATAATAAGTATCAGAGCTGTGTTTGGAAAGCTGGTGGTGTCGTTTTTTGCAATTTACCAATAGCTTAATATGTCATATGGATAGGTGGTAGTTAAATGAATAGAGATAAGACGTGGAATTCGGATAGCAACAATTGGCAAATTCAAGGCGAAGGAGAAATGAGAGGTGTATTAGTTCCTGGAAAAAATAAATGGTGTGGGCATATTGTCCATAGTGAAATTTTTTGGAATTATTTAATTTGGCAAAGGAGCATAATGTAAATTGTCGCAATGGAAAAGGTCAAGATGCCAAGAGGCTGTTTGCTTGCAGGATTTTCACTGTTTCGATTCAAGACTCCAAAAAACGCATGGATAGGTTAATTCTTGATCGGTGGTAGGATTTTGGAATTTTGGATTTACTTGTTTTTTTTAGGGGCTCACCATTTAATTTGAATTCATGAATCCAAAAAAAAGCATGCGTTACAAAGGATTTGGCACTGTTCACATCGGGTCCGCGTACTTTATGTTATTAAAAAATCCCCCATCTCTCTATTCAATCTTCAAATCCAAATCCTACTTATTTTTTTCCAACCAAATAAGAATTGCAAGGATCTACAAATCCAACATTAGGAATCCAATATCAACCAAACACAAAATTAGTTAATCCCGATTTTTTCAATTGTACTATTTGAGAATCCAAATTTCACAATACTGCAACCAAATAGCCCTTAGGAGACTGTTTCCTTGCAAGATTGTAAAATTTGGATTTCTAAATAGTACAATTGAAAAAATCTGGATAAGTTAATTTTGTGTTTGGTTGGTATTCGATTCATAATATTGGATTTGTAGATTCTTACGATACTTGTTTAGTTGGGAAAAATTAAATTAGATTTGGATATGAGTTGGGAAAAAGTTAGATTTGAATATGAGGATTAAAGAGAGCTAGAAAAAGCGTATTTTTTAATAACTAAAATACGGAGAGCCCAACATGAACAGTGAGGATCCGGCAAAATTCTCTCAAAAAAATAGGATTCATGAATCTTTTTTTGTGTGGGCCCCACACTAAAAACAAAGGAATCCAAAAAATTGTAATTCTCCAACCAAACAAGAATTACCTAATTCTCACTCTTTTTTGGATTCAAGAATCCTAACGGTACAAAATCTTCACAAATCCTTGAACCAAACAGGCCCTAAATATGATTTAACCATTCTAATTTCCCTTTTTGAAATTAAATTTGGATTCAAATTAAAACTCTACATTAATATATTTATCTATTTTAATAAAAATAAAGAAGTCTAGTAATAAAGGGTACACTAAATTATAAACAAAAGTTACAAAATAGAGTTGAATATCTCACTACTACAATGAGAGTTTGCCCCTACGGATAGAAGAATTCATAGGGGAAATTTTTTATTGTCCCTACGGTTTACTCCATAAGGGCATTGTTTGCCCCTACGGCTAAATCCGTAGGGGCATAAATAAATTGAAAGCTACTAAAATGCAATGTCTTTATTTGGCCCTACGGTGCCGCAAAAGAGAGCTCTACGGATTAATCCGTAGGAATAAAAAAGTGTTATTTAAAAAATATAAAACTAAGAATTTTCTTACCGTCCCTCAAAATTTCCCACCAACCCTCGTCCATCGTCGCCGCCCCACTCTCGCCGCCAAGTTTCTCCTCCATCGCCGTCGATCGATCTCGTCGTGGAGTTTCTCGTCGCCGCCAACCGACCTCGTCGCCGCCAATCATCATCGTCGTCACCTTCACCATTTTGAGGTCTATCTTCCCGGCCTCCTCCACCTTGTCGAAGCCTTACTCTCCACCTCCTCGAGGAACTTTACTCGTCGGCCGAGGTGAGTTAATTTTGATTTTAATTTATAATTTTGTTATTTAAATTGGTGTTATTGTTGTTGATTTTAGGGTCAGGGTTAGGGTTACTAGGCCGAGATAAATGGGGGTTAATTTTGGTTAGGGTTAAGTTTTTGATGATGATTAGGGTAAGGGTTAGGTTTAGGGTTAATTAGGTAAAATAGGGTTAGGGTTATAGTGCCGAGTTAATTGGGTGATGATTAGGGTTAGGGTTAGGGTTTGGGTGATGATTAGGGTTAGGATTAATTTGGATTAATTAGGTAAAATAGAGTTGGTAATGATTAGGATTGGGGTTAATTAAATTAATTAGGGTTAATTTTGGGTTGGGCTAGGGTTAATTTGGGTTACGGTTTGGGTGATGATTAGGGTTAGGCTTAATTTGGGTTAATTAGGTAAAATAGGGTTAATTTGGGTTTGGATGATGATTAGGGTTAGGGTTAAGGTTAATTAGGTAAAATAGGGTTAATTAGGATTAGGGTGCTGATTAGGGTTAATTTGGTTTAATTAGCTTAATTTTTGGTTAATTAGGGATAATTTGAGTTAGGGTGATGATTATGGTTAATTTCAGTTAATTAGGATTAGCGTTTAAGGTGCACTAGTTCTTTCAGTTGGATACTCGATGATAACGTAAACGTAAAACTTTACTGTAAACGTAAGAAAACCTTACCCTAAACTAAAAATTCCAAACCCTTAAAATCGGAATGTAAACGTAAAACCTATTCAAATTAAATAGTCAAATTAAAACCAATATATGATACTCGATGATAATATGAAACTTTCATATTCCCATCGATATTCATATGTGAAAATCAAAGCGCAACTTAGTCCCAATCTATCGGTTAACATACGTTCAATGTTCGTCGTGACATAAAACTATATGAAGATTGTTAAATATCGGACGGTATAGTTCGGTGCTAACAACCGTCGTGTAGTCTATATGACGAGAAGATTCAATCGTATGATAACCGATAGATTTATCCAGTGTGGACAAGTTAGGAATGTATAAAGCAAACACCTGCATTCGTTTATGTTCTCATTCGTTTCGAGTTATTTCGTCGGTACTTTTCCACTGGTTCTCCGTATACAAAGTAGATTAGATGTTTATTTCAACGTTGTTTCACAGTATTAAAATGATTGCCTATTCTATTATAGTGTACTTGGAGAATAGCGGGGAGGTGCTGCCGAAATTTACTCGAAATGGATGAAAACACAAGCGAATGGGTGTCTGCTCTATACATTCTTAATGGGATAGAAGCCTTACCCCCGACAGTCGAAATACACACATACAACATGAATACACAACAAACACACATACAAAGAACATACACACTAACAACCCTACATTTAAGCGAAATCATAAATTGAAACACATATATATAGAATACAACTCATACTTGGGTATCTTCAAATCTAACTTTGTTAATTGATAATTTATTCTTTTCAACGACAAACTTACCTCTACGGGTTTTCTTCTTTGTCAGTAACCATTTCGTTCTTAGATTTCTCAATATAGTCAACATAACCTATAATTTATATGTTATACAGTCTAACATAGCCCATGAGTACATCAGAGTTAAGAACTGGATGTACGTGGATTGGCAACAACGCATGCAATCTAAGCTTGTCGCAGAAATTGCTACTTTCATTGAATTTGTACATGCACATAATAAAATCGTGTTAGAGAAGATTCTCTGCCCGTGCAATAAATGTGGGAATAAGTTCTGGCAGAAAGTAGAAATGTAGAGCTTCACATCGTTAAACATGGTTTTAGTAGATTTTATACAATTTGGTTATATCACGGGGAAGGACAAGAAGAAGACGGTAATGCGGCAGAAGAAGAAGGAGAAGACGTTAATGCGACAGAAGAAGAAGAAGATGATAACTTCTTTTCAGGAGAAGAAATGGAGGATATGGTAGAGACTGCCCTAGGTGATAGTATTCTTACCGAAGATGACATTCCTTCCGGTCAAGCACCGCGTGCGGATAAGTATGAAAAGTTCATGAATGATCCTAGAAGACCAATTTATGAGAATGCAAAATATTCCACCCTATCATGGTTCGTCCAACTTTTCCAGATTAAGTGTCTAAATGGATGGAGCAAAAAGTCATTCACAATACTTCTAAAGTTCCTGAAAGATTCTATACCTCCGAGAAATAACGTGCCCGACAGCTGATTCGAAGCCCAGAAGATGATGTCTGATTTGGGTCTGAAGTGTGAAAAGATTCATGCATGTTCTAAAGATTGCATATTGTACCGGAAAGAGAATTCAGATTTGAAAGAGTGTCCAACATGTGGAGAGGTCATGTATAAGCCGAAAGAATCTGATAAGAAGCCCAATATACCTGTCAAGATAGCATGATACTTTCCCATAACACAGAGGCTGCAGAGGCTATTCAGGTGCAAGAAGACAGCCGAGGCAATGATTTGGCATCACCGTGCTGCTCCAAGCAAAAATAGAAAAATGAGTCATCCAAGAAATTCACCGGTATGGAAGTATTTCGATAGGAGGCATGAAATATTCAGTAGTGATCCTCGCAATATCAGGTTCGGACTCTCTAGTGATGGCTTCTGCTCATTCAACTATATGGCTGGAAGCCACAGCACATGGCCCGTTGTAATGATAGTTTATAATCTGTTGTCTTGGTTGGTTATAGATCAATCCTACTTTATGATGCCTCTTCTTATTGACGGACCAAACTCACAGGGAAACAATATCGACGTCTATCTCCGACCTCTAATCGCTGAGTTAAAATTTTTATTCATTGATAGTGTAGATGCTTACGATGCAAACACAGATACAAGCTTCACAATGCGTGCGGTTTTAATATGGACAATTAATGACTTTCCTACGTATGGAATGCTATCAAGATTGTCCGTACATGGTCACAAAGCATGCCCTTATTGCCGTCAATATACAATATCGAAATGGTCGAATTTTAGCAGGAAGGTTTGTTATTGCGGTCATCGGTGTTTCCTGCCATTAGACCATCCCTACAAGTTAGACGCTGATCACTTTAATAGTCATCAGGAGTTTCTTGGGCCTCTAACCTCATTGTCCGGAGAAGACGTGATTGCTCAGTGGAATGGCTACAATAATATGACCTTCGGGATAGATTCAGCAAAACAAGTCAAACCACCCTGTTGGAACAAGTTAAGTATTTTCTATAAGCTTACGTACTGGTCAACAAATTTAGTGTGTCATTGTCTGGACGTCATGCACATAGAGAAGGGAGTATCTGAGCACGTACTCAACTTGCTTCTTTGTAAAGACGGAAAATCAAAAGACAACCTCCGTGCTCGGATGATTCTTCAGGACTGGGAAATTAGAAGTAAATTACATCCTAAATCAATAGCGGGTAAACCAGGCAAATTTGTACTTCCTAATACCATGTATTATATGTTACAACCGGAGAAAAAAAGGTTCATGTAGGTGTTGCATGATTTGAAATTTCCCACGGGTTTCTCAGGATCATTTAGCAAGAAGATAAAAATTATGAAAGGCAAGATCGATAGGCTGAAAAGTCATGAGGATCATATTAGAGCACCTTCTCCCATTAGCCCTCAGGACTTCCCTTCCCGAATCGGTTGGTCCAGTAATCAATGACCTTTGTTGCTTTTTTAGAGAATTGTGCGCTAAACCTCTGGATGTTGTGACGCTGGAGAATATAGAAAATTCCATTTCATTGATACTTTGCAAACTTGAGCGTATTTTCCCACCGTCATTCTTCAATATCATAATACACCTAACGGTTCATCTTGCAACCGATACTAAGTTAGCCGGACCGGTACAATATCGATAGATGTATCCCGTCGAAAGGTACGTGGAATTTTTCGTTTCACGCAATTTGTAAAATTATTATTGTCCTATATGTCCGTATTTATTTATTTAACATATTTTTCTTTAGGTACTTCTACACTCTAAAAAGGTATATACGCAAAAGAAATCGACCAGAGGGTTCAATCATGTAAGGTTATCTTCTAGGTGAAGTAACCAAATTTTGTTCCCGCTATCTGGACGAAAACATTGAGACGAAACTTAACCGGCCTCGTAGAATTCAGGACGGGCCATATGGTAAACCTGATTATAAAAGAGTAAACACTATATTTATCAACAAGATACATCGGTTTATTCTCCTCAATAGCATATGTCTTGAAGAAATTATATGTCACGCCCCGCTTCCCAAAATACGGAAGACGAGGGATGACTAGGCCAGCCATGCTCCTACGGTCAAGGAATCATCCCGCCGTAGTCACACTTCGGCTTCTAGCATTACATGGTAATCAGTAATTAAAGCACAGTAGTAAAGGAATTACATCACTAATTTATTACATTAAAATCCATTGTTCATAATTTTACAAATAACAAGAACAGTTACTAACCAAGTTCAATCTCACGATCACTTTTATATGGAAAGCAGTAAAGGAAGAAAGTACATTAGACTATATCTCCGTGAACTCGAAAGGTAGATCCATCTCTTGTGCTGGTCCTTCCACGAAATCTGAGCATGCATACTCAGGTCGTCAGAGCGACACAATAACAATATTATTATAATAAGATGAAACAGGTAAATGAGGTAATACTAGTGTAAGAACAATGCAAGTAATCACTATGTCACTATATGATGCAGAATATGTTCTGTGTCCCTATCGGTCTCTAGGTCATGTTTAAAATCGCATAGTGGAAGGAGGATCATGTTTAACAAGAGTCTCGTACATACCCGAGATAACGGCCTACATGCCCGGGACATAACCCTGTCAGCCGGATCGCTAGATCCTACCTAATATATATATCGCTGCTCGAATGATCATCCTCTAAAACACGGTCCCGCTAAATACGATTCTCTTTCCACTTCGATTTCCCCTTTATCCCCAGGTTTACATTATTTATGATCTTGATTCAGTCGTGTACAAGTATACCAATGGCACGGTTTTATCACTGCTCACTGTATCAATCACTGTCACGAATATTCACTTCCCATTGGTGTACTCGTCACTCCTAAACCAACATCAACCACGTACGATAATGCAATGTCCACTGACTCTAACACGCACTAACACTAAGTATATGGCAAATGGGGTATGATATATGTATGTATGCCATCATTAAGCTAAGTGTATTATGAATCAATATGCATATCATTATCTTACAAAAATTGCATAAATTCATATGTTAAGAATTAAACAAAATGATACAAGTAAGATAAATAGAACACTCAATCATCAATTCATCGAAATTAGTTTCAGTTCAATCGGGATTCCGGTTTTCAAGATACAGCTGTTTCAGTTTAAGTGCTCGCGGCTGGAAATTCAGTTTCAGAACTGAACGTCCGTTTCGCGACACGAATTGCACCCAGTTGGGTTCAGAATTTAGCGATGCTACGGTTGAATAAAATCTAGGGTTTTCAATATAGTATTCAACGCAATAGACGGATCCTCAATCGCGTCTGTACGTCGAAAGTTATACACAGTTTAACATCAGTGTGTCACTTCTGAATCTGTTCTGGACAGTTATACGTTCTGCCCTTTTATTTACAATTTAAATAGCAAACGGCAATGAAATGGAATGGAATCACTTGTTTTGTTTAGCTAACAGATCCATATTTAATCCACTGCAGAGTTCCGTAACACGCGAATTCAGGAAACAAAGTAACACACATTTTGGGACAGTACACAGTAATCAGAGTCGCTCTGGACTGCAGTCCAGAGTCGCACTCCGATCTAAATATCATTGCAGTTACAGAACAGAAATCATTAGAAGTTTACATAGAGTTAAAGTTCGTCGAGTCGGCTTCGATTTAAGCCCTTGAACGCATCATTCCAGTATGTACATAATTTACAGTGATTTTAATCATTTTCAGATACAGGAAATTTCTAGTTTTATCGGCATATTTGGGGGTATCAATTTTAGTCGCTAACAGTCGTATTTTCTAGTGAGATTTATACACGATATTCATCATCATATGGGCCAACAGAAAACATCTGTTTCCGTCAGATTAAGCAAGTATTTTCATTGGGGTCTAGCATCGAACACATAGGTCGCATAATATATCGGAAATCGGTAAATTATAAAATAAATGATTTAAGTTTGTATCACGATTATATTAGCATGTAACAAGTAAAACACTTGCCTGGAAATGTCTCGGGGTTGCACGGCAGCGGCAGCGTCACGAACGCGCGATGTACGTCGTGAAACGATTTGCGCGAGCTTGGCTCGCGATACGGAATTGGTGTCGGAATTGCCCGGAGACTTCTTGTGCTCGCTGGAAGCGTGAAGGAGGCTCTGTGGATCTCCTGAGAAGTGTTGGGGTCACCGATGGTCGACGGCGTCGCTCCGGCGATGGGCAGCAGCAAGGGTGTTTGGAGTTGGGTGATTTTGGTGTGGTTTTAGAGAGAGAGAGGGTAGGTAGTGGGGCTTGGCTGTGGTGATAATGATGCGGGGGTTCCAGTGGAGGTGTCGACGAGGGGTTTGAGTGCAGTGGAGAGCTCGCCGGCGTCGAGCGTAGGTGGCCGAGCTCGGGTGTGGGGTTGGTGTACAGGGGTTGGTGTGCAGGGGGTTGGGTCGATAGAGGGCTGGAGGCGAAGGGTAGTATAGGGAGCTCAGTTTGTGGAGAGAAGTGAGCGAGGGAGAATGGTGGGGTCGACAAAGAGATGGGTGATCGCCGGCGTCGAGAGTGCAGTGGATTCAAGGGAAGTTGGGTGCTCGGTGGGTTTTTGGTGGATGGAGAGAGTTAGGGATTTCGAAAATGAAAGAGAAGAGAGAGGTGAGGGTGTGATAGGAAGCGACGGGGCAACGGCACTGCGAGGGCGTGGGCGTGAGCTGCGGCGGAGGAGGCGGGTCGCGGATTGAAGGGGGTAAGCGGGAAAGAAGGAGAGCCGTTGGGGAAGAGGGAGTGGAGCGGGTCGGGTCGGATCAGCGCGGGTCACGGGCCGAAGGGAGTTGGGCTGGGCTGATGATTTATTAATTAAATTCTTTTAATTTTAGTGGGCCGAGGTTAGAACGGGCCGGGCTTAAGAAAATAAGTTGAAAATTTAAATATGATTTTTTATTGGTTGGGCTGAGGATGAAATGGCTGATTAAAAGATTTTAAATGGGCTGAGGGTTTTAAATAGTTTCGTTTAGGATTTTATTAGTAAAATTTTGGTTTTAGTTTAATTTAGCTTTGATTTTAAATCTTGGGTTCTGACTTTTAGGGTTAGGAATATTTTAAATATTGGAATTCAAGCAACCACCCTCCTACAAAATATACGAGGGGAAAAAGAAAGGGACATCTCTGGAATTTAGAAAATAGGAAACTTTTATTAAGATGGGAACGGGGATTTACCTCATACCCCCCTTACAAAAATTTCGTTCTCGAAATTTAATAAGGATACAAGGAAACAATGTACTAAACAAAGAGATGTGGATAACGATCACGGATATCTTCCTCCCGCTCCCAGGTGGATTCTCCTGGGGAACGACCGCCCCAAGACACTCGGACTAAAGGAATGACCTTATTCTTCAGCACTTTCTCTCTGCGGTCGAGGATGGTAGTGGGCTGCTCCTCGTATGACAGATCGGTACCCAAAACCAGCTCCAAATGGTCCAGGACATGGCTCTCATCCCGAACATAACGCCGCAACTGTGACATGTGGAAGGTATTGTGCACACCAGCTAGCGATGGAGGCAAGGCAAGTCGATAGGCCACCTCTCCTACTTGCTCTAGCACCTCAAAAGGTCCGATAAAACGGGGACTGAGCTTTCCCCGGCCTCCGAACCTGATAACTCCACAAGTAGGGGAAATCTTCAAGAACACATGATCTCCGACTTTGAATTCTAGTGCCCTCCTGCTGGTATCTGCCCAACTCTTCTGTCGATCCTGAGCCGTCTTAATACGCTGCCTGATCATTTGGACCTTATCGACTGTCTGAACAATGAGTTCGGGGCCCAGTAATTTTCGTTCTCCTACATCATCCCAACATACTGGGGATCGACACTTCCGCCCGTATAGTGCTTCAAAAGGAGCCATCTGAATACTAGCTTGATAACTATTGTTATAAGAGAACTCGACTAGATGCAGATGGTCCTCCCAGGAACCCTGAAAGTCCAACATACAGGCTCTCAACATATCCTCGAGCGTCTGAATCGTACGCTCAGATTGTCCATCCGTCTGTGGGTGATAAGCTGTGCTGAATTTAAGGCGGGTACCCAAGCTCTCCTGTAAGCTCTTCCAAAAGTGCGACAAGAATCTGGTGTCCTGGTCTGACACAATGCTGACTGGAACACCGTGAAGTCGCACAATCTCCTGCATGTATCCTTCTGCTAGTGATTCTGTAGTCTGTCCCACTCGGAAAGGTAGAAAGTGTGCAGCTTTTGTGAGGCGATCGACGATAACCCAAATGGCGTTATTGCCCCTAGGGCTCCGTAGTAACGCCGTCACAAAATCCATGGTAATGTGCTCCCACTTCCATTCTGGTATCGGCAGTGGTTGTAATAATCCTGCTGTCCTCTGATGCTCCGCTTTCACCTGCTGGCATACCAAACACCTGGATACGAACCTCGCAATTTCCCGCTTCATTCCGTTCCACCAAAAGTGCTGCTTTAGGTCCTGATACATTTTTGTACCCCGTGGATGCACAGAATAAGCTGAACTGTGTGCTTCAGCCAATACTTCTTCTCGAACATCTCCCTTGGGTACGCAGAGCCAGCTACCGAATCTCAGAGAGCCATCTTCATGTATAATCAAGTCCGTTCTCAGTCCGGCTTCCACTTGCTCTCTGAACTTTTGCAATCGGGGATCATCCGCTTGTGCAATCTTGATGCGATCCACCAGGGAAGATTGCACCTATAGTTGCCAAAGTTGACTGAGTGCATTCGGCGTAACGACTTCAAGTTCGAATCTCTGAAAGTCCTCAATAATGCTCCTCTGATCGGTCAATATCATGACCGCTGGTTTGCGACTGAGCGCATCTGGTACAACATTCACCTTCCCCGGGTGATACTGAAGGTCCAAGTCATAATCTGCCATCAACTCTAGCCATCGGCGCTGCCTCATGTTTAGTTCCTTCTGAGTGAAAACGTACTTCAAACTTTTGTGACCTGTGTACACCTCCACTTTCTCACCCAATAGATAGTGCCTCCAAATCTTCAATACAAAGACTACTGCAGCTAACTCCAAGTCATGCGTAGGGTAGTTCTTCTCGTGGTCTCTCAGTTGTCGAGAGGCGTAAGCAACCACTCGGCCGTGCTGCATTAGAACACAGCCTAAACCCTTCCCTGAGGCATCACCGTGTATCACCAAACCACCGGAATTATCTGGTACTGTAAGAATAGGCGCCGTGGTTAACTTCTGCTTTAGTGTGTTAAATGCCTGAGTGCACTCCTCTGTCCACGTAAACGGTACGTCCTTCCGTGTCAGCCTCATCAATGGTTCAGCGATTCTTGAGAAATCTTGGACGAATCTCCGATAATACCCTGCCAATCCCAGAAAACTCCTGATCTTGGCCACTGACTTCGGCGTTGGCCAATCTCTGACAGATTCTATCTTTACCGGATCCACCGAGATGCCTTCGCCCGAAACAATATGTCCCAAAAACTGAACCTTATCGAGCCAGAATTCACACTTGCTTAGCTTCGCATACAACTTCTCTTCCCGAAGAATCTGTAGGACCGTGCGCAAATTTTCAGCATGCTCTTCCCGGGTCTTCGAGTAGACAAGTATGTCGTCGATAAACACAACAACAAACGTGTCCAAGTACTTTGCGAACACCCTGTTCATCAAGTCCATGAATATTGCTGGGGCATTGGTAACACCGAACGGCATCACAAGGAACTCGTAGTGTCCGTATCGGGTCCTGAAAGGCGTCTTGCATACGTCCTCGGCTGCTACTCTGATTTGATGATATCCAGAACGGAGGTCCAACTTCGAGAACACCTTGGCTCCACTTAGCTGATCGAATAAGTCATCAATGCGCAGGATTGGGTACTTGTTCTTTATTGTGACTTTGTTCAGCTCCCGATAATCTATACACATTCGCAGCGATCCATCCTTCTTCTTTACTAACAGAACTGGTGCACCCCACGGTGAAGTGCTTGGCCGAATAAATCCCTTCTCCAATAGTTCTTCAACCTGCTTCTTCAATTCCGCCAACTCAACTGATGCCATTCTGTATGGGGCTCTGGATACTGGGGCTGTACCTGGAGTCAAATCGATTAAGAACTCCAAGGTTCGAGGAGGTGGTAGACCTGGTAGATCTTCAGGAAATACGTCCAGAAAGTCCCGAACAATTACTGAGACTGGGCTCTTATCAATCTCCATAGCTGTCAGCTCCTTGAGCTTGGCTCTGTACTTAGCTGGCTCCAAAGATTCGCTTCCGCCCTCGAAAATAAACTCCGGGTGATTGGGAATGCGGAAGATCACATTCCTTGCACGACAATCGATAACTACATGGAAAGTGCTCATCCAATCCATCCCGAGAATTGCGTCGTAACTGCCTGTCCCAATCAGAAGGAAATTCGCATAGAATTCCCTGCCACACATTACAACTGGGCATGATCTACATTCTCAACTAGATATTATAATGCCATTACCCGTATGTATTTCCCATCCCTTGGTTAGTGGTTCATGTGGTATGGAGTGTGTATCAGTGAAATGCTCAGATAAGAAACAATGCGATACTCCAGAATCAAATAGTACTCTAACTGGCAAGGAATGTACAAGTAGAGTACCTGTAACAACGTCTCCTGATGCCTCTGCCTGCTCGGCGGTCAAGGTGAAATCCCGTCCCTGACCGCGACCTGTAAAGGGTTGCCTCTGCTCCTATGGCCTCTGCTATGGCGGTCCAGAACCTCCCTGTATCTCTGCTCGCTCAGGGCAACTGCTAATCTTGTGCTGACTGGATCCGCAAATCAAGCACTGTCCCTTGGCACGGCGACAGTCCTTCTGGGTATGCCCACCTCTACCGCAATCGCCGCAAACTACGCCCTGTCTCTGGGGGCGATGCTGTGGTACGAACAGGTGCTTCATTGGTTCGTTCCTGGCCTGTGAACCGGTATGGCTCCTCGAGAAGGCGTGTGTGTACGTGCTGGAACGACTGGGGGTCTCCTGAACTTGTTAATCAATTGCTCCTGAATTCTCGCCGCGTTAAGTACCTGTGCGAAAGTCTGCAAATCCAACGATGCAATCAACTGCTGCAACTCGAAATCTAACCCCTAAAGAAAACGCCTGGCCCTGGTGGCCTCTGAGACGACCATGTATGGAGCAAAATGGCTCAGACGGTTGAACTCTGCCGCATATACGTCCACTGGGCGTCCATTCTGCTTCAAAAGAATAAACCTTTCCTCCATTTCTGCCTTGGCTGTGGAAGGAAAATAATGATCTAGGAAGCACTCCTTAAACTTTCCCTATTCAATCGGCCCGTCTAGCCTGCTTTCCTCCACCGACCACCATGTACGGGCTTCATCTTCCAATTGTATCTTTATCACGTCCACCCTATCTTCCTCTGGAACCCTGGCTGCTGTTAATAAGTTTTCCATGTTCACCAGCCATTGCTCAGCCTCAAGGGGTTCGGCTAGCCCTGTGAATGCAGCTGGATGTAACCGTCGGAAGTCTGATACGGTACCAGCCCTAGCATGATAAGCTGGTGGGGTAGCGCCCTCGGGAGTGGTAATGAGTGTGGAGGGTCCTCCTGCGGCGGTAATCGCCCTGAGTCCCTCAGCGAGTAAATCTGTCTTCCTTTCCTGAGCTTCCGCGAGAGAGATCGGTGCACTAAGTATTCTTTCTGTGTGGTCCTGAGTGCTGGAGTCCGAGGAGGGGTCGTTCGGGGACGTCATATCACTGGAAGATTCAAAAGGATAAGATCAAATTCAAGGATGAAAATCAAGAGTAGTGAAACAAGAATAACGTAATACAGTATAGTTAATGTTATCCCTTGATACTAAACACTGCTCTGATACCAACTAAACCATGTCACGCCCCGCTTCCCAAAATACGGAAAACGAGGGATGACTTGGCCAGCCATACTCCTACGGTCAAGGAATCATCCCGCCGTAGTCACACTTCGGGTTCTAACATTACATGGTAATCAGTAAATAAAGCACAGTAGTAAAGGAATCACATCACTAATTTATTACATTAAAATCCATTGTTCATAATTTTACAAATAACAAGAACAGTTACTAACCAAGTTCAATCTCACGATCACTTTTATGAAAAGCAGTAAAGGAAAAAAGTACACCAGACTATATCTCCGTGAACTCAAAAGGTAGATCCGTCTCTTGTGCTGGTCCTTCCACGGAATCTGAGCATGCATACTCAGGTCGTCAAAGCGACATAATAACAATATTATTATAATAAGATGAAACAGGTAAATGAGGTAATACTAGTGTAAGAACAATGCAAGTAATCACTATGTCACTATATGATGCAGAATATGTTCTGTGTCCCTATCGGTCTCTAGGTCATGTTTGAAATCACATAGTGGAAGGAGGATCATGTTTAACAAGAGTCTCGTACATACCCGAGACAACGGCCCACATGACCTGGACATAACCCTGTCAGCCGGATCGCTAGATCCTACCTAATATATATATTGCTGCTCGAATGATCATCCTCTAAAATACGGTCCCGCTAAATACGATTCTCTTTCCACTTCGATTTCCCCTTTATCCCCAGGTTTACATTATTTATGATCTTGATTCAGTCGTGTACAAGTATACCAATGGCACGGTTTTATCACTGCTCACTGTATCAATCACTATCACGAATATTCACTTCCTATTGGTGTACTCGTCACTCCTAAACCAACATCAACCACGCACGATAATGCAATGTCCACTGACTCTAACACGCACTAACACTAAGTATATGGCAAATTGGGTATGATATATGTATGTATGCCATCATTAAGCTAAGTGTATTATGAATCAATATGCATGTCATTATCTTACAAAAATTGCATAAATTCATATGTTAAGAATTCAACAAAATGATACAAGTAAGATAAATAGAACACTCAGTCAACAATTCATCAAAATTAGGTTCAGTTCAATGGGATTCCGGTTTTCAAGATACAGCTGTTTCAGTTTAAGTGCTCACGGCTAAAAATTCAGTTTCAGAACTGAACGTCCGTTTCGCGACACGAATTGCACCCAGTTGGGTTCAGAATTTAGCGATGCTACAGTTGAATAAAATCTAGGGTTTTCAATAGAGTATTCAACGCAACAGACGGATCCTCAATCGCGTCTGTATGTCGAAATTTATACAAAGTTTAACATCAGTGTGTCACTTCTGAATCTGTTCTAGACAGTTATACGTTCTGCCCTTTTATTTACAATTTAAATAGCAAACGGCAATGAAACGGAATGGAATCACTTGTTTTGTTTATATAACAGATCCATCTTTAATCCACTACAGAGTTCCGTAACACGCGAATTCAGGAAACAAAGTAACACACATTTTGGGACAGTACACAGTAATCAGAGTCGCTCTGGACTGCAGTCCAGAGTCGCACTCCGATTTAAATATCATCGCAGTTACAGAACAGAAATCATTAGAAGTTTATATAGAGTTAAAGTTCATCGAGTCGTCTTCGATTTAAGCCTTCGAACGCATCATTCCAGTATGTAAATAATTTACAGTGATTTTAATCATTTTCAGATACAGGAAATTTCTAGTTTTATCGGCATATTTAGGGGTATCAATTTTAGTCGCTAACAGTCGTATTTTCCAGTGAGATTTATACACGATATTCGTCATCATATGGGCCAACAGAAAACATCTATTTCCGTCAGATTAAGCAGGTATTTTCATTGGGGTCTAGCATCGAACACATAGGTCGCATAATATATCGGAAATCGGTAAATTATAAAATAAATGATTTAAGTTTGTATCACGATTATATTAGCATGTAGCAAGTAAAACACTTGCCTGAAAATGTCTCAGGGTTGCATGGCAGCAGCGGCGTCACGAATGCGCGATGTACGTCGTGAAACGGTTTGCGTGAGCTTGGCTCGCGATACGGAATTGGTGTCGGAATTGCCCGGAGACTTCTTGTGCTCGCTGGAATCGTGAAGGAAGCTCTGTGGATCTCCTGAGAAGTGTTGGGGCCGCCGACGGTCGACGGCGTCGCTCCGGCGATGGGCAGCAGCAAGGGTGTTTGGAGTTGGGTGATTTTGGTGTGGTTTTAGAGAGAGAGAGGGTAGGTAGTGGGGCTTGGCTGTGGTGATAATGATGCGGGGGTTCCAGTGGAGGTGTCGACGAGGGGTTTGAGTACAGTGGAGAGCTCGCCGGCGTCGAGCGTAGGTGGCCGAGCTCGGGTGTGGGGTTGGTGTACAGGGGTTGGTGTGTAGGGGGTTGGGTTGATGGAGGGCTGGAGGCGAAGGGTAGTGTAGGGAGCTCAGTTTGTGGAGAGAAGTGAGCGAGGGAGAATGGTGGGGTCGACGAAGAGATGGGTGATCGCCGGCATCGAAGGTGCAGTGGATTCGAGGAAAGTTGGGTGCTCGATGGGTTTTTGGTGGATGGAGAAAGTTAGGGATTTCGAAAATGAAAGAGAAGAGAGAGGTGAGGGTGTGATAGGAAGCGACGGGGCAACGGCACTGCGAGGGCGTGGGCACGAGCTGCGGCGGAGGAGGCGGGTCGCGGATTGAAGGGGGTGAGCAGGAAAGAAGGAGAGCCGTTGGGGAAGAGGGAGTGGAGCGGGTCGGGTCGTGTCGGCGCGGGTCACGGGCCGAAGGGAGTTGGGCTGGGCTGATGCTTTATTAATTAAATTCTTTTAATTTTAGTGGGCTGAGGTTAGAACGGGCAGGGCTTAAGAAAATAAATTGAAAATTTAAATTTGATTTTTTATTGGTTGGGCTGAGGATGAAATGGCTGATTAAAAGATTTTAAATGGGCTGAGGGTTTTAAATAGTTTGGTTTAGAATTTTATTAGTAAAATTTTGGTTTTAGTTTAATTTAGCTTTGATTTTAAATCTTGGGTTTTGACTTTTAGGGTTAGGGAAATTTTAAATATTGGAATTTAAGCAACCACCGTCCTACAAAATATACGAGGGGAAAAAGAAAGGGACATCTCTGGAATTTAGAAAATAGGAAACTTTTATTAAGATGGGAACGGGGATTTACATTGGAGAGTAAGGTTTTTTGGATTAATTGTTATATTTGTATTTGTGTGTGTATGAAATGATATAATATTAATATCATAATTTATTGTTGAGAACAGAATTCATATTAATGAGGTACGTGAGGGGCATCCTGATTGGAATGATGAACGATTGGAAAAATATCATCAGGATAATTTTTTTGATGGGTTGCAAATCATGTAAGTTGTTCGAATAACATGTTATTGCTATCAGTCTTAATCTAAACTTATATCGTTATATATTTACCGTAAAATTTGTTTTGTCAGATCCACGATCCGAACTTGTTTGCATCATTAGAGAGAGATTCACGATGTTTAACTCAATTTTCTAGTACGGAGCTTGCATATTTTTAAAAATTCGGTGTTTTTGGATACAAATTTGAAGTTAAAGACATAGAAACTGTCACACCCCCACCTCCAATACAGAGAGTATTGTCCGCTCTGGCCGAAGCAGCACAGTTTTGTCCTTCGGAGCGAACCGGACACGACCAGGGGCCACTTACCAGGAGGTCACCCATCCCAGGACTTTCTTGGCCCGAGCACGCTTAACTACGGAGTTCTCAAACTCCTGTAGTGCCGGTTCACTTAAAAGGCGCCTCTGTATTGAAGAGTGGTATCATTCCATTTATAGTACAGATCTGTTCTCTTTCGGAATGTATTCCGAAGATTCCCCATTATTTTATAGTGGGTCCCCATGCTTATCTGGTATAAATGGGTATACCGGATAATACATGGGGTATTACATCCTCCCCCACTTAGAACAATGGTTCGTCCTCGAACCACAAACCTACTATTGAGAAACCAGCTCTGATATCATTCTGTCACGCCCCACCTCCAATACAGAGAGTATTGTCTGCTCTAGCCGAAACCGCACGGTTTTGTCCTTCGGAGCGAACCGGGCCCGACCAGGGGTCACTTCCCTGGAGGTCACCCATCCCAGGACTTCCCTTGCCCGAGCATGCTTAACTACAGAGTTCTCAAACTCCTGTAGTGCCGTTTCACTTAAAAGGCGCCTTTGTATTGAAGAGTGGTATCATTCCATTTATAGTACAAATCTGTCCTCTTTCGGAATGTATTCTGAAAATTCCCCATTGTTTTATAGTGAGTCTCTATACTTATCTGGTATAAATGGGTATACCGGATAATACATGGGGTATTACAGAAACATCTCGAATCACTCAGAATGGTAGGATTGAGACGGTAGGATCGGATGGTGTGATTTATTATGGATACTTAAATTACATACTTAGCATCCAATATCCCGAACGATCAGAACCGTTTTATATATTTCAGTGTACTTGGTATGATACACGAACCGATACGGATAAGTGGAGAAACAATCTGGGGACTTGGAAAGATGAATATGGATTGACTAGTGTGATCACACTTCGATTTTACGGTCTGGACGATCCATTTATCTTTTGAACCAAGCGTTCCAAATAGACTATTCATAGTGCTTGAAGCATCCGGCATGGAGTGTTGTATGCTGTTGGAAACCTAGATATGTTTACGATGTCCCAAAATTCGAGAATCGTATGGAGGACAGCGATGAGGATGAAGAAGAGAGAAGACTTAGAGTGCTCCGACCGTCTGTTTCAAAAGGCGGGTTGTCTTCTGCTGATCGTGAAATTACGTGGGTTAGAAATGATATCGATGATGAAATCCAAGTAGATCTGTCTAATGCGTCCACGAAACGAAAAAGGTTATCAGTAATATTATATTATTACTTCACATTTCTACGATCTATACATATATTTCATGCATATGTAATGATTGTACTCTTATCTAGATTTGATGACGATGACCGGAGCAGCGAGGGGCAGCAGGAGAACCAGCCGCGGTAGCGGCAGAAGCAGAGTGGTTCTGCTACCCGAACAGCTACGTAGGGAGTTTCAAAGGGCTGGTCTTGCATCCCGATCGGTATCCCATTTGGATGACTCATTCCGTGTGGACTTTGACACACCTCCAGGTATATTACACGCATATTCATTTTGAATGTAATATTATAAATATACACGCATATTTATTTCAAAATTACTTATATAGTCAATATTTAATTGTCTAGCTGTTGGTGATGCGTCCACATCAGAGGCAGAGGCCACTACCGCAACTGCAGGTATATTTATATATTTTATAGTACATACACGTTGATTTAGAATGTTATATCATAAATAAACACACATTGTTTTTGCTCTTACTTAGATAATCATTTTTGATTGTCTAGCTGTAGGTGGTGTCTCCACGACTCGGGTAGAGGCCATCATCTCACCTGCGGGTATATTTATATATCATATATTGCATGCATAATGATTTAGAATGTTATATTATTGATATACACATTTCTTTTGCAATTATTTATATAATCTATTTTTAATTGTCTAATTATAGACGATGCATCCACATCTGGTGCAGAGGCCACTCTTGCCACTTCCGTACCCTCCACTCAGTCTGCAGATTAATATGAATAAATATAAAATATTTATTTATTTTACATATCCTCTGAGAATAAACATTAACTTCATGTAATTTTATCATCAATATTTATTTTCTAGTTGGAGAGGATGCCTCCACGTCTGGGTCATCGGCTGTTCCTTACTGGAGGAATTATTGTCCCACTCGTGCTGCTGCCCGGACCCAGGCTCGTGCTGCTGTCGCCGGAGGTATATATCGCACTTCAATTTTCGTTAATCCTTATTTTCTTAATACTACTTTGTCTTAATATTCTTGTCTTGATATTTCTTGTAGATGCAGGACAGCCCCATCCCGAAATGGAGACTCGAGGGCCGAATCAGTCCCACAGGCTGAGGCCCGATAGAGTTAAGGGTAGGCACCATTCTCCCTCTTCTTTATCCCCGATTATCTCTATAATGGCGATTATGCCGAGAGGTGCGGCCGGTGTATGGGGGATGAGAGCCACATTCAAAAGAAGTATCCACTTCACGTTGAGTGGGGCGATCAGCACCGGTGCTCATTTGCCCTCTTCTGGGATCAAGCTCGGGTATTAATATATATTTTCATTTGAATTATCCAATTTATTTTTTATTATTTAACACTTGCAATTTAAATACATTACTTTTTTGTATTTGCAGTTGGATTACGATTTTCAGCATGTACCCGCCCCTGATCATTCTGAGAGAGTACTCGATCTTCACGCTCTGTACCTGGGCCTGATGAAGAACACGCAATCAAAGGTCCGATACAATAGGAACGAGCTGAAGATCGACTGCTATTTGGTATGGCTGGCGACCCCTGAGGCAGAGAGAGTGGCTCTCCTACATACTCTGGCCTTTGCGAGAGTCGACGTAGATACATAGCCTCTCTTGTGCCAATATTATGACTCTCAACACAAACTTGTTTGTAATTTAAATGTAATTCATTATTTAGTATATAATTTATTTTTTTGTGTTGTTTAATTAGAAAACTAAATCTGAATGTGTTGTGCAGAAACATACCGATCAAAATAAGGAGAATAGGAACTCGGCGAAGAGGGGTCGCCCTACTTATACAGGTGGCTCGAGAAACATTACTCGTGCCATGTAGGCATCGGTAAATTACAATAGATTTATTTTGATATAATGTAATCTTAAGAGTTATTTTATAATATATGTAAATTTTTGGCGAATTGCAGAGAGCTCAGACCCTGAAGCAGGGTGATACATCGAGCATGCTGACCGCTTATCTTGCCGTCCAAGACACTTCGACAGATCCCGCGAGCTTCGATTTCACGACACCGCTACCCAGGAGTATTGCGTAAGTGTTAATATTTATTCTAATTCGAAAGAAAATTTTGTTTTGATAAGTTCAAATTTAAATGATATACTTATATTTTAATGGTTAATGTGGGTATAAAAGCGAGTGGTGGAGCAGGCGGAAGTATTGGGGATCGATTTTAGTGGACAAACCGATCCGAGGCTACTGACCCCGGACCTAGATGCAGCATATGGAGGGCACCACGGAGGTTGGGAGAAAGGCCGGGGACTGGGTCCTAGCAGGGTCGATATAAGTTTGTCTCCACTCCGGCAGTTACTTTCCCTATCACCGTGAGCGATATCTGAAGCATGATGTTGCCGTCTTGAAGACCACCGTCGAGGAGTTGAAGGAGATATTGGTACGTATATTATTTAATAGTAAAATATTATATCACATTATAGATAGCAACATATGCAATATTAGTAGCGTCAGCTTATTTGGTTGTAGACTTAGTTTTGATTAATCATACTTACATAAAACTATCCAATTAAAATAAAATACGGTTTTCCAAACTAGATACCCAAACGAGACGTAAGTTCCTAAGTATTCTTGGGGTTTCACAATAACCTGATAATGATACGAATTCGACTAAAATCTAATACACCGTTCTTACTCGTTTATTACACAAAAAATTTAACAGATGCGACAGGCTTCTTCGGATGCGGCTCCACATGCATTTTCTTCGGCTGTGGCTCCGCAAGCCGCTATCTAGGATGCGGTTGCGCAGACCACTCCTGTAGCTCCGCAGCCCGCTCAGACTCCCGCATTGTCCGTTCCTTCATTATTCGAGTTTTTGACGACTCAACGCTGCACCGAAGAGCAGATGCGCTAGATTACGGTGATTATCAGAGGTGGAGGAGCTGGATCGAGCTGGGGTAGTTTTTTTTTAAATATTTTTGAGAATGTATGTACTTATATGATACATATTGTATATATTTTAAACGATATTGGTGGTTGTTTGCTTATTCACGATGATTTAGATTGATATCGTATTCTATTTGTTTATTTCTTTTATATATTATACGTGAGATGTTGATTATAAATATTTCTGTATTTGGTTATACGATGTATATATTACTGTGCATAGGACGGGGCAAAAACAGGAAGGCCATTTTATAAAAAAAAACCTGATATTTTTTCCGTACGGATTAATCCGTAAGGCTATCTATTGCACCTACGAATTAATCCGTAGGTGCAATGTTTGCCCCTACACAATTAGCCGTAGGGACAAAATATCAGGATATCTAAAATTTTGTCCCTATGAACTCAGTAACAGAGGTAAAACTTGTCCTTATGAGTTAATCCGTAACGAAATCTATCATGCTCTATGGATAAATCCGTAGGGGTAAGTATTTTATTTTATAAACCAATAAATTAAATAAAGATTATGTCTATACGAAGTAATCCGTAGGGATAAATGCCCCTACGGAGTAAGCCGTAGGAGCAATTATTACTCCGTAGGGGCATGTTTAGGACGAAGGTTTGTACCTGCGGCCTTTGGACCTACGGTGGAGTTTTTTTGTCCCTACGGATATCTCCGTAGGGGCAGTGTTTTGCCCCTACGGCTACATCCGTAGGAGCAACCCATTATTGTAGTAGTGTCCGTAATATAATGAGCTCTATGAGTACTTCCAGACGTCATTTATATGAAAAGAGTTGAAGACATGTTTTTCCATCTTCATGTTCAGGTCTCTTTTGAATACTAAACACGAAAAGAAAAATTAATGTTTAATTTAATATTACAAACGGTTGGAATGCATACCACTAAGAGCGGGAAAAATACGCATTAAATTTATACCCTCAAGCAATCCTGCATTGATTTCAACCGATATCCCGAATATCATGTTATATTAATATAGTTCAATTTTGTTAAATTAGAAATATATATTTTAGACGGTTTTGGATACATCTTCGGTATTATATTTATTTTCAATATTTTGACAATCAGTTGATCGATACTTGTATGTATCAGTAAAGGACTGACAAAAGGTAACATTGAATTATATCGTCTGGACCGGATCGAAATCGAAATATTTATGTTGAACATAATATATCAGAAATATCTATATGATCTTGGATCATTTATTTCGGATGTTTTAAAAAAATATTACCATTGAGCTAGATAACTATAGTAGAATACAGAGCATGGGGATGCATGCACGGTTGTCTTTAAACTATCTTATCTTGACAAAGTATTCGCCAAGCTACGTCTTTAATTTTTAACTCAAATATTTTTGGTAAAAATGGGTATAACTTCTTATGCTTGAAAAACAATTGGAAACTCCCCAGCCAAAAAATTTCCATGAAAAACTCTCTAAATCCAAAAAGTTATATCTTTAAGTCCGTATGGTACAATCAACCAATTTTTACATTTTAATATCCCCATAATATCTTTGTTAACTTATGGCAGATGACTACTACATTTAACATGTAAATTGCTGCATCTGATAAATGTAGCAGTTATTTCCTAAGTGTGGCAGTTAATGTAAACTGATATATCTGATAAATATAGCAGTTATCTGTTAAGTGTAATAATTTACCTGCTAAATATAGCAGTTATCTGCCAGAAGCTGACAAGGGTATTATGGGAATATTAAAAGGTAAAAAGTGGTTGGTTGTACTATAAAGACTTAAATATATAATTTTTTAATTTTTCTGATTTAGAGAGTTTTTCATGGATTTTTTTTGTGCCAGAGTTTTTCTTATTGTTTTTCCAGATTAATAGTTTTCCCATTTTTCCCAATATTTTTTCTAAGATATCAAGACATGTGAATTAGGTCATTAATTTTTTAGCACAGTTGTTTAACTCTGCAGGTCAGGTGAATTAGGTCGTTGATTTTTCACACAAATAATTTTTAAGCTGAGACTCCGTATGCCAAGAAATTATTGGGTCTATCGGGAGGACGAGGAAGGGGAGAGGTAAATATGGAAATATTTTGGACATCTTGGATAAATTTTTGGGGCTCATATATTTATTTTTTTCTCTTTCATGATCATACATGTGCATGCGGTACATGGAAGAATATTTTATCTTTTCTCGAACCTTTGGCGATTGTTTACAATGTTGGTTTTTGGAAATTCGCATCATCTCTCACGAACTCTGTAAATTTACCACCGGTTGGTGATTGAGTATATGAATAGGATAGTATACAATGTTGGTTTTTGGAAATTCGCATCATCTCTCACGAACTCTGTAAATTTACCACCGGTTGGTGATTGAGTATATAAATAGGATAGTATTTCAAGTCTCAAAGTAACCACACATATTCTATCAGATTTATAGAAAAAATATTACACGATCAGCTTAGCCAGTGATCCCCTTTTCCGTAATAATTTATTTTGTACTAAGATCTCTACTCTTCGCTTCACTTTGTAATGGGAACTCTCCATACCGGGTATTGATGACATATCCTTTTTCAACAGTTAATATTAAACGAGAAAATCCTAAAATAAAATATCTTATTTCAAGCCGTCCATGTCATCAACTTCTTAAATTTTATATCTATGCCCTTTTCATATGCATCATCATTTATTTTATATAATATTTTAAATTAGCTCTTTTAAATTCCCCTATTCTTACCTTTCCTTCCTCACACAATAAATATTGTAGTACCTTTGAAAAACGAATAACTATAATTCAAGATATTCGTGCCTTTTTTCCTTATTTTTCCGAAGAAAAAATTTCTCCGAAGAAAAAATTTCTCCTTTCTCTGAAGCGGTGGGCTCATAGAAAAGATTTCTTTCTACGTTTAATACACACACACAATAATTTTCCTGGTGATCTATTTTGCATATACAAATTTTAATAAGTTAACTTGGGTGACACGTGTAAAAAAAATATCATTCCAATCAAAATGTAAAAACGGAATCTAACTTGTCATAGGAGAAAATTTTAATTTTATGATGTCAAAAAAAGTCAAATCTCCATTAATTTTTTCGATGATCGGCATTCACCGTATGATACACCAAATACCAAATTTGATGTGAATCCAATACCCTTTCACATTTGATTTTGTAATGTAAAATAACTAAAAATGTTATACTTTTCAAAACCCGTTAGTTTTACACGCACTACCTCAATAGTGAAAAGACGTTGGATTCTCATCAAATTTGGTTATCCACACGGTGAAGATGATGATGGTGAGGATTCCGATCATCGAAAATATTGGTACACTGTTGACCTTTTCGACGTCATAAAAAGAAACTTGCTCCGGGGCACTTGGGATTTTTTTTCTCAATCAAAATACAAATCAAACTCTAAACTCCCTACCAAAATTTGGAAGATATTATTAGATTGTCATGGCCTTTCTTCTAATAGATATCATTCAATACTAGAAAGAGTCCTGAGCAAGCGCAGGGTCTCTGTAATTTTCATCCGTATATTTAAAAAAGTAAAATGAACATTGTAACAAACAACGATTTTCCAATATAGTTGCAGTAAAATTGTTGTTGAAAATTAAAAAATTTCCATGACGAATTTAAAATGTATTGTTGGAGTTTATTTATGAAATTTTGCAACCATGACAAAATTTTGAAAATGAAGGCCTTCCATATAATTTTTCCCTGGATACCAAAAAAGAGCATGAAAAACTGAATTTTCTGTATATCTGGAAGTAAAATGAATAGTTAAGCGACGATTTTTCAATAAAGTCAGAGGAAAGTGGGATGTTGCAAATTAAAAAAATTTCATGACGAAGTTGAAATGCATTAATAGAGTATACTTGCGAAATTTTGCAATCATGACAAAATTTTGAAAATGTGGGTCTTATATATAATTTTCCGTTAGATGCCAAAAAAAAGCATGAAATACCGAAGTTTCCATTTGTTTATTTGAGAGAAAAATGAATAGGGCATTAAGCGACGATTTTCCAATATAGCAGTAGTAAGAAGGTTGTTGCAATTAAAATATTTCCATGTCGAAATTAAAGTGTGTCATTGGAGTTTATTTAAAAAATTTTGCAAAAATGATTTTTTTTTGAAAATGAGTGCCTTCCATATAATTTTCCGCTAGCTACCATAAAAGAGAATAAAAATTCGAGGATATATATGTGTGTTGGGGTGGGGGATGAACGGCTTTCTTAGGAAGTTAAAGTGTATTATTGGAGTTATTTATAAATTTTTGAAAATGATTGTCTTCAATATAATTTTCCGTTAGATGACAAAAAAGAGCATGAAAAACCGAAATTTACATCTCTATACTTGAGAGCGAAATGAAGAATGCATTGAGCGACGTTATTGCATTATAGCCGCAGTAAGATAGTTGTTGCAAATTAAAATTTTCAATGAGGAAGTTAAACAATTTTATTGGAGTTTATCTACAAAGTTTTGCAAACATGACAAAATTTTGAAAATGAAGTCTTCCTTGTAATTTTCCGCTAAATGCCAAGAAAGGGCATCAAAATTCAAAGGTACGTAAAACGAGGGGACTTCCTACAAATTTCCGCTCGAAATAAATGCCAAGAAAGGGCATCAAAATTCAAAGGTATGTAAAATGAGGGGACTTCCTACAAAAATTTCCGCTCGAAGACAAAATTGTGCTTGAAAATTAAAAGGTGTGTGTGTGTGTGGGGAAAATGAGGGTTTTCCTACAATTTTCCGCTAGAAGTCAAAATTGTCCTTGAAAATTCAAAGGTAGGGTAATCGTAGTTTCCATATGTATATTTGAAAGAGAAAAGAACAATGCAACAATTTCCCAACACAGTTGCAATAAAATGGTTGTCGCAAGTTAAAAAATTACATGACGAAATTAAAGTGTATTATTGGAGTTTATTTCGATAATTTGCAACGATGATAAAATTTTGAAACTGATAGTCTTCTATATAATTTTCTGTTAGATGCCAGAAAAGAGCATGAGAGACCGAAGTTTCCATATGTATATCCGGAATCAAAATGAAAAGCATCAAGCGACGATTTACCAACATGCTACAGTAAAATGGTTGCCGCAAATTAAAAAATTTCCATGATAAAGTTAAATTGTAATTTTCCATGACGAAGTTAAAGTGTGTTCTTGGAGTTTATTTACACAATTTTGCAACGGTGACGAAATTTTGAAAATGAGGGTTTTGTCATATGATTTTTCATGACGAAGTTGAAGCGTATTATTGGAGTTTATTTACAAAATTATGCTAGTGTGACAAAATTTCGAAAATGAGAATCCGGGATATGATTTTCCGCTAGATGCCAAAAAAAGAGCATGAAAACCGAAGTTTCCGCTAGATGAAAAGAAGAAAATAGATCGATAATACTATATAGATAGACAGATGGAGTTTATTAGCAAAATTTTGCAACAATGAAAATGTTTTTGAATGAGGTTCTTTCCTACAATCTTCCACTACAGGACAAAAAAGATTCTGAAAATTTGCTAAATGACAAAAATGTTCTTGAAGCTTGCCAAATAGCTTTTTATATATATACCAGCAAGGGCAGCCGTGAAATGTACGGGCCCGAGGAGTTGTCCAAAAACAATAATATCGCATAAATGACTCAATTAATTTTAACTATATTTTATTGCAAGCAAATCGTTCAAATCTAACATTGTCACGACCCGAAAGAGCACGTGACTGGCCCTTGAACCATATGAAGTCTATAGGACTCCATCTGATCCAAGTAAGCCAAAAGCCCAGAAATCTAAAACCATTTTTGAGAATAAGTAAAGAAAACTGGTTTAAAGAAGTAAAGAAAAACATGTTTGAAATCAAGGTTTTTAAATAACTAAGCCGAATGTGCATTTGAAAACCGTACAGTCTTTTCTAAAATTTTCGGCAGAGTTTCTCTTGTAAAACTGGCCCCGAATGGGGTACAACATGAATAACAATATATAAAATGATAAAAGCATCCCCAAGCGGGAGCTAGCTCTTCGTCAATCGACGGTCACAACCACACGATGATATGATAATATACAACGCCAAGTGGCGAGGATCAAAATCAAGGAAAGCTCAAAAAGCAGCAAGAAAACCGCAATACTACTAAGCGCGACTCTAAGGTCGAATAATACCACACTGTCTCTAAGTCTGAAAGAATATACAAGTTTTTGGTTGATGGACAATTTCTAGATACAATGAAATACATGAATAAAATGGTGATTCTTGATGCGAAAGAATCCACCTACCAAAGCAAATCACCCGCAAGAAGGTAGTGTGCCAGAAATGCCGCAATGAAACCTGTACGGCAGAACCTGCAAGGACTGTGGCACAACGGGGGTGAGTTGCCAACTCGTGAATAGAAATATCTACAAGCAGAAACCGAATGCAAGACATAAACCTAAGTCAACGATCAGTAATACAATCCACAAGAGTGCATCTGAGTGTAATAAGGTGGCAAGGTAACATCTAATCATGTATGTAGTGCCAGGTACTCAGGTAATAACATGTCATCAGTGTAAGGTATGCCTGCATGAGGTAAGTATGATGAAATATCAATGATATCAATACACATATATTAGCGTCCCATACCACTAATATTGGTGTAAGGGTATATATAACAGCGCCCTCATACCCTGTTATATATACAAATGAAGTATGACAAGTGTAAATCCAGTCTGTATATGATCCATGTCTGTATATATGTGGAACCCGTCCACCTGTCACCCACTGACAGTAAGCATCATGTATGCAAGTATGAGGATATAAACAATATCATGGAAAACATCATGAAACCCGTGCCAAGCATCGACACGTAAATCCTCATCCATATGGGGCTCCGTCTGCGGTATCGGCCCTCGGCCCCGGCAGCACGAGTCAACCCATGTCCATCTCTGGGCTCCGTCTGCGGTAGCGGCCCGTCGGCCCCCGGCAGTACGCCCATCTCTCGGCTCCAGGCGGTATCCCCCGGATATCCGCCGAGCTCAAATACAATCACCGGTAGGTACTCGCCCGCCTCCAGGCTCAATCGGCATAACCCATCGATCATCTCGCCGAGGGGAACCATACCGGGCCCACCACGAACCCGCAAACGGATCATCACTCCTCGAATCGGGTTTCAAGCACACGTCTCAGCACCGAGAAAACGCGTGGTGGACGCACCCAAATATCATATCACGAGGTACCGGGTTTTCATAAAAGAACATCTTTTCTTAAATAATCCCACGGTCCTCAAAATCAGAAATCACATGAAAATCCACATCAAGAAGTAAATCCAATGCAATGTGCTATGCAATCAATCCATGATGTATGCGACATGTAAAGAGAGATAATCATATCGGAAATCATGCAACATGGAATAGTAATGTACATATGTCGGGAGGAACCGCTCCTTTAGAATGAATCAGTTTAAAGAATATCTTGCGGTCCTCAATCTCAATCAAGTCAGAATCATCTATGTTTGTGTACAGGTACATGTGTACAATATGCCAAGCAGTAATCATATCATGAATGCAACAGTACTACAGTGTAGTGGCATGGCAATTATCGATGATGAAGTGTGTGAGCCGGCAAATAGTGTACGTGAAACATACGCATCATCGATAATGGTGCTGGTGTCCTAACAGCATGATAATAATATAACAATGAACATATGCCAGCAATGCGAATAGCAGGAAAATGCAGATATCTAGTAGTCAACACCACAGTGAAGTATCTACTATGCAAACTACATCTAAGTATCCGGTCAATCAGGAGGGGTAGGTGTGGAAACCACCTAAATCTGAGTCGATACATGTATAAAAGTATATAGTCGGTGATCTCGCCTCAATGTCATATCATAAGATATCCTCGAGTTATGAGTGCGGATCTATCATCAATATCGGCTCGTACGGTAAATCATCGTACGGCATCCCCATAGCTGGGTAGGGGTCAGTATCTCACTGTCTCATCACATAACAGATATCACCATCGTCAGATCATATAGTCTGGAGTACTACTCTATGTCTAGTACAAAACGGTAACCTCAGTAAGTATGCATGCGGGGGTAAACACATATCCCAAGCCCGCAAGAATCACAAGTCATATCCCACATATGAATCGTATAAAATCACCGATCCCAGGGCACCCAGCCCACATCATCGACTCATCTCCAAAGTCATCACATATCATCAATCACAGTGCAAGTACAAGTGATAAGCAAGGGGGTGTGTAGGTGTAATTCTACCCTAGGGTTCGCGACTATGAACTACACTAGTCACTTCTAACCCTACATTATCCACAATACACCTAATATCACAATAAACTACATAGTAATCTATCTACGGACTGCGGGGGTGCTATACGCCATCCACCCGACTTCCCCCTGTAGATATAATCTACTCACCTTGCATCACCAATTGCGGACGTCACCACGTATTTGCTTGTCGTCCCGAAGTCTTCATGGGTACCTACACATCAAAATATCGTATATGCGCATTAAAACCAAATCCAATCTAAAACGGCGCACGAAATCCAAAACGATACGATAAGGGGGCCTATAGGTGAGAACCTATGGCACGCCTTCAAAACCATCAATAAATCCTCTACATCGTCGTATAAACGACAATTAGTCGAGGCAAAACACATTCCACCATTTCAGAATCAAAAATACGGAATACGGAAACACGAATCCAAAATAGCAACTTAGGATATATGTCCCAGATTTCACCCTAGATAGAATCTGTCAAAACTAGAAGTACCCTGGGTCAACACTAGAGGAACAGGGGCTGTGCACAGAAAACGAGGAGAATGGCTAAGTATGCTAAGTCAAAGTCCACCTCTCTCTCTCACCTACCCTCATCATTATATTTTCCTTTCTTTTCCTTTTCTTTTAAAATCCAAACCTTCTCACATCAATAGTAATCCCAAAAGAAAACCATGGCTAGAAAAATGCACAAGTGTAGAAAAAGTGATATGTGCAAGTTTTGCACAAAATTGCCAAAAAACCCGATTAGCGATTTTAATCGCGATTAGCACTAAATTATTGTCAAACTAATCACAAAAACTTAAAAATGCCATAATCCACTAATTTACCCTATTTTAGAATTTTCCATAATTTTTCATAATTTTTTCTAACATTTTTCCTATTTATTTGCATTTAATATTAAAATAATCAATAAAATAATATTAAATTATAAAAATTCCCAAAATTAATATTTTATATTTTTGAAAATGTTACAATCTACCCCCCTTAAAGAAATTCGGTCCCCGAATTTTAAATTTAAACCCCCAGATACAAAAACATCTCAGTAATAAACCAAAGTCGTCGGGGCTCCGAAATCATCAACACATAGAACGTCACAGCGCAATGCATGCGCAAGGGTACTGAGCAGATAACTCGAAAACAAAACTCCGTCAAGCATCCCGCAATCATCGGAGTCAATGTAAAAAAAACACAATGTCAAATCCAATACAAAACCGATATGATATAGATCGGAACTACACATGTAGACATCCAATCTAAACATAACACCATCCTGTGCGTCTGGTGCGCACTGAAATCAAAAAAAAATCCATATATGTGCTAAACAGGTGCACAAAACAACATCCAAGTGCAACGGGTGTGCACGAAGCATCTGTCATGGGCATCGTATGTGCCTGACAGCAAAATAAATCAGGTGCATGTGACATGCACGAAGAATCCCGATTTAGCGCATCTGGCGTGCACCAAAATCGTATCTAAAAACATGCGCCCAACATGCGCGAAAATCCAAACCGGTGCATCCATCGTGCACGAATGAAAATCTAAACCCTGCGCACTCAACATGCACGGAAATCACGAAATCCAATAGCAAACACCGAACAGGCGTAAAGCACATCGCCAGCACGGAGTGCAAAAATCAACCATCAAAATCCGGGTCAAAATCAACGATATAATGCGGCTCAAACCAAAATCAGGGTACCGCAAGGAAAATCTCACAACCGTGTGCATCAGCGTGCACGAATCAAAGCCTAACACTAAAATGCATGAAAACTCTGCGCAAAATATATAAATATCCAGTGGGTGCATGAAACCAATATCATGAAACTCAGTCACCAAAACTAGATCGTGCAAATAGAACGCCCAAAATACCGAAATCCAAAATGACGGATACGTGATAATCGAATCACAAAATCACAAATCATAAATACCGTCTTCGGTAGTTTCTCCTTCAAGGTCGAGAAGGAGTCAGTGTAATCCACTGCCAGCAGCGCAGGATATCTACCTGCCTCTTGCTCACGGTCTGGCGTCTTCTGACTCTCTAGGTCCTTATCTTCTCTGCGGATTACCTATCACGCGGTCAATCGGCTCATCGGCCCTGTCAGGTGTGCTAACGGGGACGATTCCGTTCTGGCACTTTTCTGGTCACCTCTCGGTCAAACCTCACGACCACTCGTAAGGCAGCATATCACTGACGTCGGTCTCTGGCTATCTGAATGCACGTCACACATCTGATCCTGGGTGCAAACATCATTGCAGCAATGTCCTGGAAGGAATCCTGCTCAAGGTCTCTTCCAATCATGCCTATGCCGATCTGTACAGAGGCTGGCTCTCTTGTACTATCTCTTCTCGCTGGAAAGACATCTGTGTCCTCAGCACAACATTTCTCGGAAATTGGTCACATCCCAACGTTTCTGTAAGCATATCAGGTCTCTAGTTTCGACGGGAAGCAATGACAGCTCGTCAGTATCTCACACGAACCTCTGGTTCCACTTGTCTCCATCGTCGTCCACTATGACGTCACGCCAAGCTACTATACACTGCACTGCTCTCGGCCACGGTCAATCTGAAGTCTCTCACACGGACTCGAAATCGCGTACTCTGTAGCTTCATCATTCTGTAGCAGATGTCAGGCCGAACTGGTCCTCGGGAACACGTCCCAACCATCGGAGGAATACTCATCACTCGTCCGTCCTTGATCCATTCGCAACGCATCTGGGTAAATTCCTTTATCCGAACTTGGTCAACTACCTCGTCGACAATGCCGAACTCTGGCCTGCTGGGTGTGCGCAACACGACCACTCCTGGTCTAGGTCTTCTCGTATCGTACTCCAGAAAGGTCCTGCCGAGGTTCCTTTCTCAAATCTCAATCCTGCCGAAATGCCCGGAAGTCATCATCCAATGCTGAAGCTAAAGCTTATTCCGGAACGGCTGCATACCTATCGCGCTTCTTTCTGGAAGGTATATCCATATACCACGCCTCTGGGTGCGTATAACATCTCTGATGTCGGCGGAGTGGGACGTCATCTCGTCGAAATATCTTGCGAAATCTTTTCTTCACTCTGCATCAGTGTCGACTGATTCGGACTCGTCTCATCATGGCTGCACGAACTGCGCTCCGACGGCTATGCTCGCACCTGGAGTCTCCCAAGCAGTGTCCCATCACGATATCCGAAAGATGTCGAACCATCCGATCGACTCGTCAGATCCTCATAATCCCCCAAGAGCTCACATCTCGGGTACAGTTTAATAGTATCGAGTACATGCCACAGCGTCGGTGGTCCAGCCGTAGAAGGGCAAACCCAAGCCTCACTAATGGCGCCGCGGAACCGCCGTAAACCCTAAGGTTCCAAGGCTGTCACACGGTCATTAAGTCGAGTTAGGGTTTCATTCTTCTAGAGGGTCCATAGAATCACCTGCATGTCTTTCCGTATACTTTAAACTTGGAAAATAGGCTCCTGACATTCGATCGTCTCAATCGACTCTCAACGAATCTGCGTGAAGTCGTCTCTAGCTGGAATCAATCCACCTGATGACCTCGCATCGGGGTAAGCGAACTCACCACGCGTCCTAGTCATCCATCCTCGGTGACTAGCAACTCGCTATCATCTCTCTAAGAACATGCTCATGCTGCAGTAGCTCCAATCATCTGGGCGATATCTCATCATTTGCAGCAACAACTGGCTCATATGCCTGTACGCCGAACAACGCCTCAATCCTCCAGGAAAGGCAATACATAAGCGGTCATCTCTGAATCAGTCTGCTCTAGATCTGAGTAAGACTCTCCACACTGGAAATCTTCAACTCAACTGGGCCCGCTCTGGCGCAAAATCGGACGAATCACCTTCGTCTCTCAAATCGGGTAGACTAGCTATCATCTGTCGCATAACTGCCTGAAAGCTCCGGCAATCTCAGCTCGTAAGCTCCGAAAGCAACACCCTGTCAATCTCAGCGACAGCTGGTCCATCTGTCTGCACGGTAGGCGACATCACCATCTCTGAGGTATGCTGTACATCAACAGTCCTCTCTCAACTGGCAGCTCTAACAAAGGCCCGATCATCCGGTGCAAGACCAAGCACTCGCCTCCACTAGAGGTCACAATCACCAACACTAACTCGAGACGTTCCCATGTCACCAGAAAACACAAAGGTCAGCCCTCGTACCAAACGAGCTCACACCGGCCGTAACCCTAGCAGCAGCCCAAACTGCGCTCAAACACGGTGACAGGAATCTCAATCGAGTATCAAAGAGAGCACATCAGTGGCAAGAAGGGAAACAACAGATCCAAAGTGGATACATGATCATAGGAAGGAACAGTATCAATGAAGGTATGATCATGAAACTAATAGAATCGGGGATCTCAAATGGATGAATAATCCTGGATATAAAGAGAATCACTGATCTCGAAAGTATGTACATCCTAAGGTTCCTTAAACGGAGTGGCGTGTCGTAAGTATGCCGCGGAACATACCAACGGTACGTCACTCTACTTTAGTCACCAAATCCATCAACCAAGGGTCATCCTAAAACGACGAAAGTTCGGGTTTACACCCCCTCGACCAAGTCTAAGTTCCGTAAGGTCAAGCCTAAGTTCCGTATATAAACAACTCCCTAGGCTCCACATAGCCAAACTTAGACTCGAACCAAGGTCAACCTAGCGCTCTGATACCAACTTTGTCACGACCCGAAAGAGCACGTGACTGGCCCTTGAACCATATGAAGTCTATAGGACTCCATCTGATCCAAGTAAGCCAAAAGCCCAGAAATCTAAAACCATTTTTGAGAATAAGTAAAGAAAACTGGTTTAAAGAAGTAAAGAAAAACATGTTTGAAATCAAGGTTTTTAAATAACTAAGCCGAATGTGCATTTGAAAACCGTACAGTCTTTTCTAAAATTTTCGGCAGAGTTTCTCTTGTAAAACTGGCCCCGAATGGGGTACAACATGAATAACAATATATAAAATGATAAAAGCATCCCCAAGCGGGAGCTAGCTCTTCGTCAATCGACGGTCACAACCACACGATGATATGATAATATACAACGCCAAGTGGCGAGGATCAAAATCAAGGAAAGCTCAAAAAGCAGCAAGAAAACCGCAATACTACTAAGCGCGACTCTAAGGTCGAATAATACCACACTGTCTCTAAGTCTGAAAGAATATACAAGTTTTTGGTTGATGGACAATTTCTAGATACAATGAAATACATGAATAAAATGGTGATTCTTGATGCGAAAGAATCCACCTACCAAAGCAAATCACCCGCAAGAAGGTAGTGTGCCAGAAATGCCGCAATGAAACCTGTACGGCAGAACCTGTAAGGACTGTGGCACAACGGGGGTGAGTTGCCAACTCGTGAATAGAAATATCTACAAGCAGAAACCGAATGCAAGACATAAACCTAAGTCAACGATCAGTAATACAATCCACAAGAGTGCATCTGAGTGTAATAAGGTGGCAAGGTAACATCTAATCATGTATGTAGTGCCAGGTACTCAGGTAATAACATGTCATCAGTGTAAGGTATGCCTGCATGAGGTAAGTATGATGAAATATCAATGATATCAATACACATATATTAGCGTCCCATACCACTAATATTGGTGTAAGGGTATATATAACAGCGCCCTCATACCCTGTTATATATACAAATGAAGTATGACAAGTGTAAATCCAGTCTGTATATGATCCATGTCTGTATATATGTGGAACCCGTCCACCTGTCACCCACTGACAGTAAGCATCATGTATGCAAGTATGAGGATATAAACAATATCATGGAAAACATCATGAAACCCGTGCCAAGCATCGACACGTAAATCCTCATCCATATGGGGCTCCGTCTGCGGTATCGGCCCTCGGCCCCGGCAGCACGAGTCAACCCATGTCCATCTCTGGGCTCCGTCTGCGGTAGCGGCCCGTCGGCCCCCGGCAGTACGCCCATCTCTCGGCTCCAGGCGGTATCCCCCGGATATCCGCCGAGCTCAAATACAATCACCGGTAGGTACTCGCCCGCCTCCAGGCTCAATCGGCATAACCCATCGATCATCTCGCCGAGGGGAACCATACCGGGCCCACCACGAACCCGCAAACGGATCATCACTCCTCGAATCGGGTTTCAAGCACACGTCTCAGCACCGAGAAAACGCGTGGTGGACGCACCCAAATATCATATCACGAGGTACCGGGTTTTCATAAAAGAACATCTTTTCTTAAATAATCCCACGGTCCTCAAAATCAGAAATCACATGAAAATCCACATCAAGAAGTAAATCCAATGCAATGTGCTATGCAATCAATCCATGATGTATGCGACATGTAAAGAGAGATAATCATATCGGAAATCATGCAACATGGAATAGTAATGTACATATGTCGGGAGGAACCGCTCCTTTAGAATGAATCAGTTTAAAGAATATCTTGCGGTCCTCAATCTCAATCAAGTCAGAATCATCTATGTTTGTGTACAGGTACATGTGTACAATATGCCAAGCAGTAATCATATCATGAATGCAACAGTACTACAGTGTAGTGGCATGGCAATTATCGATGATGAAGTGTGTGAGCCGGCAAATAGTGTACGTGAAACATACGCATCATCGATAATGGTGCTGGTGTCCTAACAGCATGATAATAATATAACAATGAACATATGCCAGCAATGCGAATAGCAGGAAAATGCAGATATCTAGTAGTCAACACCACAGTGAAGTATCTACTATGCAAACTACATCTAAGTATCCGGTCAATCAGGAGGGGTAGGTGTGGAAACCACCTAAATCTGAGTCGATACATGTATAAAAGTATATAGTCGGTGATCTCGCCTCAATGTCATATCATAAGATATCCTCGAGTTATGAGTGCGGATCTATCATCAATATCGGCTCGTACGGTAAATCATCGTACGGCATCCCCATAGCTGGGTAGGGGTCAGTATCTCACTGTCTCATCACATAACAGATATCACCATCGTCAGATCATATAGTCTGGAGTACTACTCTATGTCTAGTACAAAACGGTAACCTCAGTAAGTATGCATGCGGGGGTAAACACATATCCCAAGCCCGCAAGAATCACAAGTCATATCCCACATATGAATCGTATAAAATCACCGATCCCAGGGCACCCAGCCCACATCATCGACTCATCTCCAAAGTCATCACATATCATCAATCACAGTGCAAGTACAAGTGATAAGCAAGGGGGTGTGTAGGTGTAATTCTACCCTAGGGTTCGCGACTATGAACTACACTAGTCACTTCTAACCCTACATTATCCACAATACACCTAATATCACAATAAACTACATAGTAATCTATCTACGGACTGCGGGGGTGCTATACGCCATCCACCCGACTTCCCCCTGTAGATATAATCTACTCACCTTGCATCACCAATTGCGGACGTCACCACGTATTTGCTTGTCGTCCCGAAGTCTTCATGGGTACCTACACATCAAAATATCGTATATGCGCATTAAAACCAAATCCAATCTAAAACGGCGCACGAAATCCAAAACGATACGATAAGGGGGCCTATAGGTGAGAACCTATGGCACGCCTTCAAAACCATCAATAAATCCTCTACATCGTCGTATAAACGACAATTAGTCGAGGCAAAACACATTCCACCATTTCAGAATCAAAAATACGGAATACGGAAACACGAATCCAAAATAGCAACTTAGGATATATGTCCCAGATTTCACCCTAGATAGAATCTGTCAAAACTAGAAGTACCCTGGGTCAACACTAGAGGAACAGGGGCTGTGCACAGAAAACGAGGAGAATGGCTAAGTATGCTAAGTCAAAGTCCACCTCTCTCTCTCACCTACCCTCATCATTATATTTTCCTTTCTTTTCCTTTTCTTTTAAAATCCAAACCTTCTCACATCAATAGTAATCCCAAAAGAAAACCATGGCTAGAAAAATGCACAAGTGTAGAAAAAGTGATATGTGCAAGTTTTGCACAAAATTGCCAAAAAACCCGATTAGCGATTTTAATCGCGATTAGCACTAAATTATTGTCAAACTAATCACAAAAACTTAAAAATGCCATAATCCACTAATTTACCCTATTTTAGAATTTTCCATAATTTTTCATAATTTTTTCTAACATTTTTCCTATTTATTTGCATTTAATATTAAAATAATCAATAAAATAATATTAAATTATAAAAATTCCCAAAATTAATATTTTATATTTTTGAAAATGTTACAAACATAAATCGAGTCGTTTCAATACAATTTAGAAAGTTTCTTCATTATCTCTCAAAATAATTCCAGAAAAATACGTCTTTACACATTTCTGCCTATTATGTATTCAACGGATGTAAAAATGCATTCGAAAATTAATGCAATCATTACTGACTATATTTGAAATTTTAAAAAAAAAATTCTCCACAATCTTTCTGCCATTTTCACTGATTGCTCTCGACCTCTGTCCTTTTTCAATTATCTTCACTCATCATGTATTCTTCGCTGGCTAATTTTCATATTTTATAATTCTAACTCACCAATTTTAATATATATTTCATAAGTGTATATAACTTTTAATATATATTTCATAATTTTATGGATAGCCGATCTATAATATACAGATTTTCATATCTTATAGCTATTCATATCCATATTTGCATCCGCCAGTGATCATATGATATGAATATGATAATATCTATATCCGATCCGTATCCGAATAATAAGATCGTATAAAATATAATAGCGAAAGTGTTGGCTGCAATTTTTAAAAAAACATCCGAGCTTCTTATAATTTTTCATCCATATACTTACGTAAATTAATAATAGATGGATGTATCCAAACGATGAGAATGTACACTAAGTAATAATGAAAGCCTTGATGAAAATTTTTCAAAATACATTTGTGCCTTATTTAATTTTCCATATGCATGTACATATACAAATTAATAATGGACGGGTTGATTGTAATTTTTAAAAGATATCAAAGATCTAATTTAATTTTACATCCATATGTGTACATGGAGAAAATACTTTCCATAAATATTACGGTACAATTTAAGTTGAATAGTGATAAATTTTATAAAATAAATACAGATAATTCATCAAAAAATATATTGTATGAAATTAAAGATAAACTTAGAATGGGTAAAATGCATTATTAACTATAAATTATAGGGGATGGAGGATTAAATTCTTGTAATAAGGAGCTAAAACCAGATTTTCTTAAATTAAATGGCGTGGTCTAATTTTCCATGTATGAGACAAAAGAAAAGCTAGAAAATATTTAGGACAAAATAATAATTAAATTGAATGTAAAAGGCAAAATGGATAAAAGAAAAGCTTGAATCAAGCATTTAAGGGCTTTATATTATATATAATATAAGAGATGATAGATAAATATATAGATAATAGACAGACAGACAGAATGCATGACCTTCAAATTTTTTATTCAATAGAGACCCTCCTCATGATTCACAAATCTTAGTCACGTGGATAGGCTTTTCATAAATAGCATCAAGCATAAAAAAGGAAACTATTCACTATTTTATTTATTGTTATTAAAACAAGAAAAGCATGGGGCAAGGCAAAATATAAAATTAATGCTCGACCCTAGTGCTCATAGTTTATTAGAGAACAATATATAAATATATATATATATAGAGAGAGAGAGAGAAATGAAGAAAAGAAGCCCTATGAGGCTTTTTCGTTAGATGACATCAAAATCTATATCCTCCACGATTTTTTCGACGATCGGCACCTATAATTATCTTCTTTACCATTTAAGATGTGAATATACCAAATTTCATGTGATTCTACCACTTTTTCACCGTTGAATTAGTAATGCAAGAAGTTTTATTGTTAGCAAACCGTTAATTATGCACCCACTAAATCAACGGTGAAAAATGATGGAATCACATGAAATTTAGTGTATCCTCATCTTACATGATAAATATGACGATGATGGGTGCCGATTGTTGAAAAAATCATGAAGGATTTATTCTTTCGATGCCATAGGAGGAAATTCCCTCCTATGGTATCTTTCCTCCATTATCCTCATATATATATGATTTCTTCCATTGCCAATAATCACTATTACAAATGGGGGTTTCGCCTACGGATGGGAAACTCCGTAGGGGTAACTTTTGTTTGTCCCTACGGTTTACACCGTAGGGGCATATATAATATAAAAACAATTAAAAATTTTGTTTTGTGTTTGTCCTTACGGTGCTGCAAGAGAAACTCCTACGGTGGTTATCGTAGAGGTAAACAAGTGATATTTAAAAAAAATAAAACAAATGCCTGCACGTTTACCTTATCATCGAGCCTTCAAAAAAATTTCCCACGCTTACTCCTTCATCACCCCCTCCCAAAAAAATTCACCAGGCCCTTTCCTCCTCCATCGCCGCCGATCGAACACTATCGCCACTGTCGAGCTCCTCGCCTTTGCCGCTCAAGCTCCTCCTCCTTCGCATGCTTCTAGTTTTCCTCCTTCTCAATCGTTGCTGCGCCCCAGCTGGAGCTTCCTCCTCGATCGCCGTCCATTAACGTCGAGCCTTAGCTCCTCCTGGCTCTGTCACGACCCGAAAAGTACGGAACATGACCAGCACTTAAATTACGAAACGTCTCGAGGCGTACGTAATCTAAATAAGCCAAAACCCAGAAATCAAAACCAAGGAAGAGTAGAGTGAAGGGAAAACCAATTTAAAGAAAGTATTTTTAATCAACATAGGCCGAAGTATGTATTTTTAAAATCTTAAGTATTTTCTGAAAATTTCGGCAGAGTCTCCTTTGTAAATACTGGCCCCAAATAGGATACAACATGAATAGTATACGAAATGCAACAAAAAGGCATCCCCAAGCGGGAGCTAGCTCTTCGTCAATCGACGACCACAACCATGCAAGCAATATAATATACAACGCCAAGGGCGAGGATCAAAACTCAACGAAACTCAAAACATCAAGAAAACCCAAGAATAACACAACGCGCGACTCTAAGGCCGAAAGAATAACAAATATGGTCTTCTAACTCTCTCAAATATACAATCTGGTCGATAGAGTTTCTAGATACAACTGAAATAATAAATAACAATGGTGGTCTAGATGTAAAGAACCCACCTACCAAAGCAATCACCCGGAAGGAACAGTATGCCAACAAAGCCGCAACGAAACCTGTATGGTAAAACTTGCAAGGAACTGTGGCACAACGGGGGTGAGTTGCCAACTCGTGAGTAGAAAACATCTATGAGTAGAAATCGCATGCATAACGCTATCCTAGGTCATATCAGGTAATATCCTCAAAAAAATCCTGGTCCAGCTATGTATAATGTAATACTACATGCTCGTGTCAGTGCCTCGGATAGCAACATATCGGATATATGATGTATGAATGCATTACGAATGGAAACAGAATATATCATGAGTGAGACAACTGTTTTTTTTAATTAATGAGATTTCTATATGTATGTCAATCACGTATCATTAATGAATGCAACGGAGAAATCAGTGTCAAGCATTGACACAAAACATAAGTCTCAGTATCTCGGTATCAAATCTCAATATCTCAAATCTCAAATCAAGTCCCAAATATCAATACCTCAGGCATCCGTATCAACTACGGGATCGGCCCGCGGGCTCCGGCAGAACGGATCAGCCCATATCATCAATCTCACGGCCATGAATGGTATCCTCCGGATATCCTCCGCGCCAGATAAAATCACTGGTAGGCAGTCTTCTCCTGCCGGGCTCATTGTCTACTACTTGAATTTCTTGCCCCGGGGTACCATACCGGGTCCACCATGTACCCGAAGACGGTTTATCCAACTCCTCGAATCGGGTCTCGAAAACTATCTCAGAACCGAGAAAACATCATGATGGACACTACTCATCATATCAAGGCAAAAACGCATTTTCTCTCTCTTTAAAATACATCATCAGTTATAAAACTTTCACATGCGGTTTCTAAATCCAGAAAATCTCAAGACGGATCCGAAAATATCAAATCACCATGTCAGTGAAAGTGAAAACCGACATAATGTCTATAATACTGTATAACTAATGAATATATGAATGCATCTGATATCATGTAATGAATGCAATAGTTAGACTAGCATAGGAAAGCTATAACATATTGCAATGTCAGCTATCAAGCCATGCCAATGAAATGGTATTTTCTAAAGTGTACGTGATATGGCAATTACCGATGAAGATGTGTGTGAGCCGACAAGCAAGTGTACGTGGAGCATACGCGTCATCGGTAATGGTGCTGGTGTCCTAACAGTATGGTTTCATAATTACTACGTACACAATAACATGCAATGAAGCGATAACAACATAATAAGGAAAATGAATAGTAAATACAACAATAATATGCGTAGCATGAATAATAACGTAACAACAAGGAATCTATCTTACTATACATGTGATATACTGTTTTGCCGTTTGAAATAGTACGAATCGTGGTGTTTGAAAATAAGGACTACGGTGTTTTAAAGAAAAGATATGTCTTTTAAAATATCCGTAGTATCCCTTGGTATGTCTTTAAAATTCTCACGATTCGTCAGTTTTGGAAATAGGTATGACTCGGGTCCAGTCTAACATCTACTAGGTAAACTACAGGTCTAACTAACAACCAATCGAAAAGGTATGAAAACCACCTAAATCTGAGTCGATATATATATACCTGCATAATAGTCGGTGATCCCGCCTCAATAATATCATGTACGATACAACATATCATATGACATCCTCGAATCAAGAGTGCGGATCTATCGTCAATATATAGCTCGTACGGTAAATCCATCGTACGGCCTCCCAAATCTGGGTACGGGTCAAATGTCATATCTATCACATTAATCATCTGATATCCTCTTTATCAAATATCATGATCGGGGTACTGATCTACGTCTAGTACAATACTGATACCATCTATGAAATGCATGCGTGTGTATGAAAACACCACGCCTAAAGAACCCGCTAAAATAGCATGTCGTACCTCAAATACGGACCATATCACATCACCGATCTCATGACCTCAAGCCCAATCTCATCGACTCATCTCCAAATATCATACAATATCCTCAACATTCATGCATGTGTATATGAATGCATATATGCATAGTCCCATACCCATGCGTATATACATATATACACATTCCCATCTACGCACAAGAAAATGATATATGCAAGTGTATATGTGTGCGTGTATGCAAATCCTTACTCTAGGGTTTTATGACTAAGAAATCCGCTAAAGTCTTTTCTTCAATTCTCGCTAACTCTAAACCCATAAGCTCCTAAGGCTTCTCTTACTAGGTGTTCATACCTCATAATAACATATAAAAGTACATCGTTACTACATCACCTCATTCCTCATAATTTTGCGGGGGTGCTATACGCCATCCACCCGACTTCTTCCCGTAGATATAAATCTACTCACCTGATCTTCGCTCGCCGGTGTCGACGTCGCCACGCGCTTGCTTGTTGTTTCTAAGTCCATATGGGGTACCTACATGGCATATATAGCATCATAAACGAAGTCACGCACGAAAACCAAGTCGGTACGCATAACACGCATAGGTCAAAACCTATCGCCTACGCATGCAAGAACAACCAAACTAACCCTCGATGTCGATATAAAAACGTCAAACCATCGAGAAAACACCAAACGTACCAATCATGGTTTCACAAATCACTAATTATATAAGAAATAGGTTAAAATTCACAAAAACTCCAAACTCGCTTTAAAAGCTATTTTTCCGAAAACCTAGCAAGCAAAATTAACCGTTTCAGTACAAAACTTGATATTTTAACCCATCTAAATATTTTAACGACTCTAATGGCCAAAATGCTCATAAAAAAACATAACTACGTCATACCAATTACTTCCATATTTTTAACCTCACTAATTATCATTAACACAAAATTCAAGTTTGCAAAAATAACCAATTTTAACAATTTTTAAAGCAACAACACACCATCAACCACTAAGCTTGGTTTTGCATAAGCTAAGGTATTAAACTACTCATTATAATGCTAATGATGTGATGAAACCCTTACAATAACTTAAATTCTCAATTTTGAATTAATTAACAAAACCTAGTTTGCAATTTTTTAAAATTATTACAAATTTAATTAACCTTTTGCAACTAGCAACTAAATTAGCTTTAGCATAACATTAATATGTCAAATATATCACACAACCATAATCTCACAACACAAAACCCCAATTTGAATTCAAACCCCTCTCTTGAATTTTAAATCATGCAATTAGAACCAATTAAAAACCTAATTAAACACTTATTAAGCTAACTTAAAGCAATTAACAACAAATTAAGCAAAAATGTTGGAATTTATACCCAATTAATTTGAAGATCCCACAAGCACACTTAGCCTCCCAAATTGAAATCTTGTTCCCTAGATCCATGCTAAAGTAGCCAAGGAAAAATGGGTAGGAGGTGGATTTTGATTTTGCTTTGATTTTGTGTGTTTTTCTTTGGATTTTTTGATGAAAAAATGGTGGAGTTTTGAGGTGGAATTGAGATGGGAAAATTTGGGGAGGGCTGGAATTGGTCTCGTCCAGGAAAGGAGAGGAGTGAGGTGAGTGTGGGGGTGAGTGAAGTCAAGGGAAGAAAGGAGACCAAGTCAACAAAAGACAAACTCTTTTATCTATTCTCATTCTTTTCATTTCTTTGTTTTCTTTTCTTTTCTTTTGGCAAAAAAAGTGGAGAAAATGAAAGGGCAACTTGGGGCTGCTGATTTGGGGAGAGGAGAGAGGGTGTGGGTGAGTGTGGGTGAGGGAAAAGATAAATGTATTACCCCAATATCTATTTACACTAGTATCACTATTTAAGCCTTTTTTCTTCGATATTTTCTAAAACCGTTTGACATCTTCATTTAATTTCAAAAATAACATATTAAATTTTTTTTAATGTGTTATGATACACAAAATTTGTTTCAACTCATTCCAATTTGTAATTTTCCCTAATTAAATGTATTAGTGACGGCTTAAAATAATATAAAAATAATTAATTTCGGAAAATTTTTCGGAAAATTAAAAATTTTACCAGTGGCTCAATAAACACCAAATACTAGCAATTATATAGCTAGAATATGTATATTTAAATTTATATTAAAAGATATTTATATTTTGACTTTTTACGGAAAACACACCTTATTTTACCAATTTTCCGAAATTTCACCTATACGATTTTCTAATCGTTACAGGCTCATTCCCAACTTCCTATATCGTTGTCAAGATTAGTTAATTTGTTGAAATTAAATTTTAATTTTCCTAAATTTTGTGTTAATTTGATTTCTTAAATTTTAGGGTTTTAATTTTAAATTTTGATTTTGTTGGTGTTATTAATATTGCTGTTAGAGGTTAGGGGTTTATTAGGGTTAGGGCTTGAGTTAATTAGAGGGTTAATTAGGGTTAGGGTTATGGTTATGATTAGGGTTAGGGTCAGGTTAATTAGGGTTCGGGTTATGATTAGGGTTATGGTTAATGGTTAGGATTAGGGTTAGGTTTAGGATAGTTAGGTTTGTGGTTATGGTTAGGGTTAGTGTTAGGTAAATTTATGGATAAATTTAGGGTTAGGGTTATGTGTTAGGGTTAGGGTTAGTGTGTGTATGTGTAATTTAGAAACAATAGTTAAGGGTATTTTAGTGTAATTTAGCAAAACAACAATAGTAAAGGGTGCTTTAGCGAATTGTGTGTGTATGTGTGTGTGTTTGTCTCTCTTTGTATGTATGTCTCTGCGTGCGCATGCGTGCATGTGTGTTTGATTATGTGTGTGTGCTTGTGTCACATTCTAACTCTAACCCTAAATCTAAAAATCTTAAACTTCATTAAAAAAACCCGAAACGTTTAAAACTTTACCCTAAACCAAAACTTTCAAACCCTTAAAATTGAAACGTAAACGTGAAACCAATTCAAGTTAAATCTTACACTGAGTGTAAATATGATACTCGATAATATGAAAATTTCATATTCTCATCGATAGTCATATCTGAAAATCAAATCGTGACTTAATCCTTGTCTATCGGTTAACATACGTTTGATATTTGTCGTGAAATAAAACTACGCGAAAGTTGTTAAATATCGGACGGTAACAATCGGTGCTAACAACCGTCTTATGGTTGATATGACGAGAAAATTCAATCGTATGACAACCGATAGATTTGTCCAGTGTGGACAAGTTAGGAATGCATAAATCAAACACCTACATTCACTTGTGTTTTCATTCGTTCCGAATTATTTCGTCGGTACCTTTCCGCTAGTTCTCCATGTACAAAGATAAATTAGATGTTCATTTCAATGGTGTTTCACAGCATTGAAATAATTATCTATTCTATTACAGTGTACTCGGAGAACAACGAGGAGGTGCTGCCGAAATTTTCTCGAAACGGATGAAAGCACAAACGAATTTGTGTTTGCTCTATACATTCTTAATGGGATAGAAGCCTTACTCTCGACAGCCGAAACACACACATACTGTAAGGTTCCCTAGCACGACAGCAAGGTTTCGGGAGGTATCGTCCATACCGTTTTCAAAAATTGCCATACTAACGAACCCTAAACTTAGAATCTTTAACTAGAGATTTAGACAATAGCTAATGTAAACTACTTTACATCTAAAGAGAATAAGAATACAACCTTTGTAGACGGTCCTTCTTTTCACTTGCTCCGTGTAGTAGTCCCGCGACTCCACTAGGTTTGTCTTGAGACTTTGAATGAGCTTCTTTTGTTGTCTTCGCGCCAAAGATGATCCACCCGATGATCCTCTAGATCAAGCTAACTTTACACTAAACTTCTTCAGTGTATGAAACACGCCACACTAATTTGCTAGATTGGTATGGGATGATGAAGTAGGGGATGTAAAGAGCTCACAAGATTGTGTTCAAGCTTCATGATTCATATCACATGTGAGGGTAGAAACTTAAGCCATCACAAGAGGAGGAAGAAGAAGCTAGAGAGCAACCATGGGAAAAATGGCTAAGTGTTTTATTTGAATGAGCAAGAATGAATGGCAACTTTTGACCCCTCACTCATTCAAGCATGGAATTATGCAATATAAAATTGCAACCATGCTTGAATAGTGAGTTAAGATGAATAAACAAAAGAAAATCCCATGCTTGCAACCTTGCTTCATTTTCCACCTCATTTCCATTTTCACAAAATAGAAATATAAATGCCATGCTTCATTATTATATATATATATATATATATATATATATATATCATATATATTAATATATACATAATGAAGCATAATTAGTGAGCTAATGATATTAGTTAAGATATAATTATATCACATATAATATATATCACATTATTAAATCAACACTTGATCTAATAATCCGGCTATATCATATATGACCGACTAATATCATTTATCTGTATATCACATTATCGAATCAACATTTGATTCAACAATCTGGTTATATCACATATAACCGAACCGATAACAGATGACTTCCAGATTACAATACGGTATCACATACACGTATTTAATCAGGCCCATACACATATCACATATGTGTCCTACTTCTTTTTGCTTGAACCAGGGAACTTCTGTGTGGGACTCTAAAGATTCGTCAATACGCCAGCAGTAGGTGATGATCATATCGGTCACCTACAAGCCGTCAACGGTACTAGCTGGACACGGGTATTGAGCGATATGAAGATCAACAAGCAAGCCTGTCCATAGTCTCCATGAAGCCTATCAGTAATACTACCGTACAGTCTGGTCTCTTCATCTGATATGTTGAATATCATGTCTGAGGGTAGAAATCGTCAGACCCCAGTAACGTGATAAGTCATGCCGATATTTGGCCTATATCGGTTCGAGAAACTACTGATAACACTTATCAGTAATTCTCGGCAGCAGCCCTGGCCAGGGACTTCCAGTTATAGCCAATCGAGCATAGCACAACATCAACCCTCAATATCGGGAGAGACGAAACCCCTCCTATCTCTCATTGTCTCTATGTGATTCGGGACTGTACCTAAAAGCCACTGTTTTGCACGTTCTCATGAAAGTGGTAAGGTAGAAATCAAAGCACAGTAGGAATCACACAAGACTCTTTGACGATCTCGGGTCTGCAGACTAACCTATATCAGTGTCATCAGAGGACTGCTATCTGACGATAGGTATACTACCATATAGGAGTCCTCGGCGAGTCCTGTTCAGTGTACCCAGTCTCCACTGAGCACCCGTATACCATCTTTGATGTCAAACACCAATGGATGTGGGATCATCCATCACCCATCATATGGGTCAAGAAGCGTATACGCTAGTCTACTCAGGAATATCGATGCCCTGTCTCGATATTCCCTCGAATAGGAACAATTAAAGGATGTACTTGTGAACTACCCCTGCCCCACTAGTATGATCTCTATCATAGTCCTGGTAGTCAAGTACATATCCTAAGGGCTTTATCAACATGTGAGAGCAAGACAGTATAAATACTAGTCTACATGTTAAGATAAAGGTAACCAGATAGCATACTATCATGTCGAGCAAGAAAGTCCTATCTATTTATGTCCAAGCATCCACTATAATATACATCATATGTACAATAATAGCCTCTAGAGCATACATATAACTAACAATCTTCCACTTGCACTAAGGCCAGTTGTTGTAGTATCTCATACCCAAAGTCCCAAAAGTCTCTCGAATAGCATCTGGGGAATTGCCTCGGTGAGTGGATCTGCTGTGTTATCCTCTGTGTCAACTCTCCTGATCTCGATCTTCCGGAGATCAACTATCTCCCTGATCAGGTGATACTGTCTAAGAATATGTCTGGATCGCTGACGGGACCAGGGTTCCTAGGCCAAAACCACAACTCCATTGTCATCCCAATACTCAGGTATTGGATGCCCAATGGTAGGAACCAGGTTCATCATATGAACCTTATTCATCAAGACAACCTCTTTGGTAGCATTGTTGGTAGCGATATAATTGGCCTTTATCTTCTAGTATGTCACGGTATTTGGCTTGGAACTCTTCCAACATGCCGTCCTTCTATTGAGGGTAAAGACAATGCCTGTGACTGAATTTCAGTCGAGCTTATCACTCTGGAAGCTCGAACCAAGAACATTCTTTTAGTGCTTCTCAAGTACTTAAGAATGTCCTCCACAGCTGTCCAGTGATTCTGTCAAGATCCGATTGATTCCTGATCACTACTCCTAGTGAGTCAGCTACATCTAGTCTGGTACATAACATCGTATACATGATAGAGCCTATCGCCGAAGCATAGGGTATCCCTTGCATGCGAGCTCTCTTCAAATCAGTCTTGGGAGACATCTTTTTGGAGAAAGTGATTCCTGAGTAAGTGGACGAACCAACGCGCTTAGAATCCTCCATACTAAACCCTTTTAGTATGGTGTTAATGTACCTGGATTTGGGACACTCCCAATATCCATTTAAATCTATCACCATAGATCATTGTCTACAAGATGTAGTAGGTATCATCCAGATCTTATATGGAGAATCATCGTGATAAGAGGAGCTTGACCGAGTGTAGCATAGGAAACCATTTCCTATCAAGAGTATGTCATCTACGTACAATACGTGGAAGACCGCCTTACTCTTTACAACCTTCTTGTGTATACAAGGTTTATCTACCATTTTGATGAAATCAAACTCTTTGACTGTTAGGTCCACGTTACCCACTCCGGTTCTTTCAGGGAGGTGGAATAGGTAAAAATCAAAATTTTCTTCAATAGGTAACATGGACCATCAATGAAGGATCTTTGCTAAACAAAAACAAACAAAGACTACAAGTTTTAGCTACTATGTAGAATGGTTATACCTAGGTCTTGAACTCCTTCTCTTTATTTTGTGGTTCTCCTCCTTGCTTGCTCCTTGTAGATGTTTGGATGGCTCCTCCTCGTCGTCTCCTCTTTGCCGTAGATGGATCCACCCGAGGGCCTCGAACTTGAGCTCCTATCTCAACCTAGAGATAACTAAGGTTCTTGGTTTGCTAAACTTAGAACCTTAGAATGAGTAGAGAAGAGTTATGGTGGTTTTGTCTCAAAAGTTCATGATTTCCAACTCATGGAACACTTAAACTTTGAGAGAGGAAGAGGGAGGGCTTTCTTTCAAGAGAGAGAAAGAATATGATAGAATGAGCTAGACTTTTTACAACCATGCTCACAAAAGAAAGAATAATCATGATAATAATAATAATTAAGAATTGTGATGGTTAGTTTCAATGACCATTATCATTTCATGCATTTCATGCATTTTGTAAAGAACAACAAGTAAACAAAAGTCATAGAAATGAAATGATGATGGTCAATAAGTCCACAATGGTCAACCGGTCAACAAAGTCAACAAGTCAACAAAAGTCAAATTTTCAACTCAACAATGACACAATAATACTTAATTAATATTATTAATCATATTTCTTATTCTTATTAGGGTTTAGAAAAAGTCAACGGTCATCAACCCTAACGAGAATCCTCTGCCTCTGCTTCTGTCAACTGTGCATACACACCCGCATCCGTGTTCCGAGGAACACGAATACACCGAGACAAAACCAATCCCAAAATAAATACTAGGATCTGGCTTAAACCAAAACCCGCTAGTAATAACTGCCCGGACACCAAAACGTGCACAAGTGCGCGGATGTGAACGAACTCCGTTGCAAAACCATGCGACCTTTACTCTGTTTTGCCCAAAGGCGAGTAACCCTCTGTGTGGGACTCTAAAGGCTCGACACTACGCTGGCAGTGGGTTTAACCATAGGTCGCAAGCGGTACTAGCTGTACGTAACGGTCCCCAGGTAGATGCCGACAAGAAGAGTGATGAGGTGAACCCATCCGAACTCCTACTGAGCCTGAATGTGACAATCTCCGTACAGTCCGGTCTGTTCGTCTGAGAGTATTGCATGGCGGGCCTAGGGAGGAGGTAAACGTCTGTCCCCTAATAGTAGTACAAGTCGTGTCGGAGTGTAGCCCAAAACATCCTGAGAATCTACTGGAAAACCTACCAGTAATTCTCGCTTGCCATGGCCAGGGACGACAATGTGTAATGGCTCTCCTAGACACAGCACGATATCAAATCCCAATACCGGGAGAGACGAATCCTGTCTAACCGTCACTACCTCCAAGTGCTTCTGGACTGCACCCAACTACTACCTGTTTGCACGACTCAATAGAGCCGTGGTAGGGTAGTAATCTAAGAACAGTGGGAACACACTTGAGGCGAAGTGACAGTGTCAAGTCAGCGGACTAAGCTGTACTTATGTCACCTGGGAACTGTTAACTAACGATAGGTATAATACCAACCAACAGTTCCCGACGAGTCCTGTCCAGTGTACTCGTAACCTAACGAGCACCTGCGTACTATCTCCAATACGACGTACTGATGGCTGTGAGACAGACCATCTCCCCTGCTGGGACAAGAAGCGTATGCACCAGTCTACTCTAGAGTATCGATGCCCTGTCTCGATAATCCTACGACTAGGGACCAAAATAAGGATGTGCTTATAGACTACCCAGCCCCCACTAGTGTGATCGCCATCATAACGCCGGTAGTCAAGCAAAGATCCTAAGGGCTCCATCAATATTTTTTAGCGATATGTTAAAAGAAACATATACACATATTAAGACAGAAACAAACCAACTAGCATACTACTATATCGAGTAAGACTGTTGCAAACCCGTATATATATATCCTAAGCCTCCAAAATGTATTATACAAACTAGTACTATACAATAATGGCCTCTAGGGCATACATATTCAACAATCTCCCACTTGCACTAAAGGCCAGTAATTGGTGTACCGCATACCCAACGTCTGCACTAAGGCCAGCTGCTGGCGTACTGCATACCCAATTGCTCAAAAAGTTGCTCGAACTGTGTTTGAGGGAGGGCCTTTGTGAATGGATCCGCCGTGTTGTCTTTTGTGTCCACTCTCCGTACCTCGATCTCCCGGCGATCAATGATTTCCCTGATCAGGTGATACCGTCTTAAGATGTGGCTGTATTTCTGATGGGACCTTGGTTCCTTCGCCAAAGTTATAGCCCCATTGTTATCGCAATACAAAGGTATTGGGTCAACAATGGACGGAACCACCTGAAGTTCACTAATGAACTTCTTCATCTAGACCGCCTCTTTTGCGGCATCGCTTGCAGCAATGTATTCAGCCTCCATCGTCGAGTCTGCGAAGGTATCCTGTTTGGAACTCCTCCAACACACCGCCCCTCCGTCGAGGGTAAACATAAAACCCGAGACAGACTTGCTGTCATCTTTGTCACTCTGGAAGCTTGAATCGGTAAAGGACTCGACCTTGAGGTCTCTATTATCGTAAACCAGGAACATCTCCTTAGTCCTTCTCAGGTACTTGAGAATGTTCTTCACTGCCGTCCAGTGGTTATTACCTGGGTTAGACTGATACCGGCTCACCACACTTAGTGCGTAAGCTACATTTGGTCTTGTACATAGCATCGCATACATTATAGATCCTACCGCCGAAGCGTAGGGTATATAGTGCTCATGCGAACCCTCTTCTCGTCAGTCTTAGGAGACATCTTCTTGAAGAGGGTGATTCCGTGCAATGCGGGTATATTACCGTGCTTGGAATCTTCTATACTAAATCTCTTTAGTACGGTCTCTATGTACCTGGACTGTGAAAGTCCCAGTAGTCTATTGGATCTATCTCTGTAGATCTTGATCCCCAGAATGTACAAGGCATCACCCCGGTCCTTCATGGAGAACCGTTGTGATAAGAATAGCTTGACCGATTGTAGCATAGGAATGTCATTTCCTATCAAAAGAATGTCGTCCACGTACAAGACTAGGAACACGATAGTTCGCCCTACACTCTTCTTATAGACACAAGGTTCATCGTGATGAAATCAAATTCCTTGATTGCCTCATCAAAACAGATGTTCCAGCTCCGCGACGCCTGCTTTAACCCATAAATGGATTTAAGCAACTTACACACCTTCCCGCTGCTCCCACTGTCTACAAAACCCTCTGGCTGATCCATGTAAACGCACTCTTCCAAACAGCCATTTAGAAAAGCCGTTTTTACGTCCATCTGCCAGATTTCATAGTCATGGAAGGCAGCAATGGTAAGTAGGATCCGAATGGATTTGAGTATAGCTACTGGAGAAAAAGTTTCGTCATAGTCCACACCAGGTCTTTGATGAAAACCTTTTGCAACTAGTCTAGCCTTATAGGTTTCCACCTGCCCATCTACACCAAGTTTCCTTTTGTAGATCCATTTGCATCTAACGGGTTTTACTCCAGGTGGAGCAACATCCAAGGTCCACACTTTATTGGTGTACATGGACTCCATTTCGGATTGCATTGCTTCCAGCCACTTATCAGAGTCCCTACTGATAATGGCCTGCCTGAAACTGGTAGGGTCATCTTCTTCCAAGATGCAATCCTCTCGATCCCCATCTATGAGAAAACCGTAGTATCTCTCGGGCGGACGAGAAATCCTACCAGATCTGCGGAGTGGCTGAGGATTGTCTGGAGTTATTGAATCCTGAGATTCTGTCAAATCTTCAGTTTCATTTTGTGGTCGCTGAATTTCTTCCAGTTCTACCGAACTCCCACTTGTTTCTTTTGCAAGAAATTGCCACTCTAAAAAGGTGGCATGGTGAGATACAAACACCTTCTGTTCCTCGGTGTTGTAGAACAGATATCCTGTGGAATTTTTAGGATATCCCACAAATTTACATAGAACTGAACGTGCCTGAAGTTTTTCCGGATTTTGTACTTTTACATAGGTCGGACAACCCCATATCTTAATACGTTTAAGATACGGCCTTTTACCATTCCATATCTCGAATGGTGTTTTAGGCACTGATTTAGACGGAACATCATTCAATAGATATGCTTCTGTTAAAAGCGCATGTCCCCAAAATGAAAGAGGCAACTCAGCATTACTCATCATGGAGCGAACCAAATCCAATAGGGTACGATTCCTCCGCTCCGATACACCGTTGTGCTGTGGTGTATAAGGGGGAGTAAGCTGAGAGAGAATACCATTCTCTTTTAAGTAATCTAGGAATTCCGTGCTTAAGTACTCCCCTCTCCTATCTGATCGGAGGATCTTGATACTTTTGCCAGTCTGGTTCTCTACTTTGTTTCTGAATTCCTTGAATTTCTCAAAAGCTTCAGATTTGTGTTTCATAAGATACACATATCCGAATCTAGAGAGATCGTCAGTGAATGTGATGAAGTACGAGAACCCACCCTTGCATGTATAGACATTGGTCCACATATATCACTGTGTATGAGTCCTAAGAGCTCTGCTACCCTTTCTCCATGTCCGGTGAATGGATATTTGGTCATCTTTCCTTTGAGACAAGACTGAAAAGTTTTATAGGATGAAAACTCGAACGTATTCAAGAGTCCATTTTTATGCAACTTACTTAGTCTTTTCTCTCCGATATGACCAGGTCTACAATGCCATAAGTATGATTCATTCGTATCTGAACTCTTCCTCTTGCGTGTGTTTTGCACATTGAGAACTGAACGTAGATACCATTACACAGTGTACCTTCTGCAACCAGTACCTTATGAAGGTAAATGTTCATGATATTTCTATCAAGAACAAAGTTATATCCATCTTTATCGAGTAAAGAAACTGATATGATGTTGCAAACCATGGAAGGTACATAGTAGCAATCGTTCAGAATCATAGTATTGCCATTTGGCAACACTAGGTGATATTCACTGACGGCTGCAGCATTAACTTGTGCTCCGTTCGCTACCCTGAGCGACATATCATCAGGTACAACTCTCCTACTTTTTCTCAGTCCCTGCAATATATTACAGATATGAGATCCTGATCCGGTATCAAGTACCCAGGAGGTAGGGCTGACTATAAAGCAGTTCTCAATTACAAGAACACCTGAAGTAGATGCAAAACTATGCTTCTTCTTCAACTGGGTATCCTTGGAATCCATACAATCCTCTTTCCCTTGCTCATACTTATGACTGTTGTCGTAAGTTAGAGCCGAACCAACGTTCCCTAGCCCCGAATAAGAATTCAGATCGGTCAAGCGATATATTTTATTATCTTGATTAGGGCGTGAAATGGTTGCTACCTGGAGAGAGAGAAAAGAAACACTCAGCGTGCGCTCTTGCAAGATTAGATTGGTTTATTGATTTATCTAACCAGGATGGCTCCCACTGTTTCCTCAAATTCTTCTTCAAACCCTAAAAGAAGAACTAGTCAGGATTAATCGCACGTCACAATATTTGCTTAACCTTTCAGCCAGGCTAGTGTTGGTACTTCGAGGGAGGTTTTCCAACGCTTTCGCGAAGTTCCTTCATTAAATAACCTCTTTTCCTTGGAGGCGTAGCCCCGCTAACACCGTTCTAGACACCTACTTGGTTTATAGCATTGATTGTTAAGTGAAATAATCTCCCGAGAGTAATCCAACTCATCAGTGGGATCGGGATCCAACTATCATTGTGTAATGACCTAGATGGAATCCACTCTAGTCACTACACTCTAAAAGGTATGCTAAATCTGTAAGTTTCAGTTTCTTTAGAAACTCCCGATATGGTTTTTACCCCTAGGACCCAAGTGACCTTGACTGAGCCAACATATCAAAGGATCCTAGTCAAGTTCAACCCGTCATTATCTTGATTGCATTAGACCCACCCGTACGAGTCCTTGACTGAGCCAAAATGACCGCACGACTGTCCCAACCAATCACATTATATGCTACAGAAAAATATTACATAGCTACCGTTCACTACGCCTCGGCTGAGCATGAAATACGTAGCACGAATACTAAGCAATACCAATCCGAAATGACGGAGGGCTACGGCTGGGTTTTGGTGAAAACCCGTTAACGTAATGAACTTGATATAGTTGAAGGAACATGATGGCCTTTTTGAAAATATAGCGGCGAAAACTTTTGCTAAAGAGGTCACTCCCTGTGAAGGGATCTCGGCTCTTTCCTCGTCGAATGAGGTGCAGGATATTCCAAATTGAATACCTCGATGCAAAGTAAGAATAATCGACTATTGTGAAGTTATTACCCTGACGCAAACTTTTGTCCAAGGGGTCACTCCTGATAAAGGGATCTCGGCTCTTGCCTCGTCGAATGAGGTGCTGAGCATTCATAACCGAATACTTCTATGCAAAAAAAAAAGAACGTCCTTGCAATAACAACTTTTTGAAAATTGTTCCAACAACGTCTTTTTGGTTTATTTTCTTTGCATTAATATAATGCGTCCCATCAATTAATCCCACCATTGCAGAAAATAACAAAAATATGACGTACGCTTATGCCATCCGCATTCGCCACGGGGTCCCGTCATTACCCGTTAGGTTACTTAACTAACGACAGAGCGAGGGCTGGACTAGCGCGGATGCAAAACATAAGCAACGCCTACTAGATATCATATATAGATATACACATTCGTCAGATGTAATGATAGCCATTCCAGATCACAGATGAACACATTGGATATGCTAGGAATCCGCGTTTCGTTCGAGCCTGCAACGAAAGACGGGTTACACGGTCGCGATGAATAGCCAAACCCCACCCTAGACCCCTACGGGTGCGGCAAACTACCCACCAAATACCCGAAGTGAAGCAGCCTCTCTCAACAACGTGAGTAGGCCACTCAGCACTTCAACGTACCCGGTAGTTTGTGCACCCCACCTTGGGTCTATCCTAGGAGCAAAAATAGTAAAAGAAATAATATACAATGGCGGCTACAACCTCATCCCGGATGTGTGGCCATAAAAATAATATTACATCAATTTACATATTACATCAAATGAAAGATAAAGAAACTCTCATCTCACAAACCCCAGCTATTCATCCGCGACAATCCAACAAGTTCATATACACAATCTAACAACATTATAGATCATAGATATGCACAACCCCCACTAATCGACGTATAGCGATTAGTCGACGTTCAATGCATATATCACATCACAGATATAACCATTTAGCAAAAGTTTGTACCATAAAAATAATATTACATCAATTTACATATTACATCAAATGAAAGATAAAGAAACTCTCATCTCACAAACCCCAGCTATTCATCCGCGACAATCCAACAAGTTCATATACACAATCTAACAACATTATAGATCATAGATATGCACAACCCCCACTAATCGACGTATAGCGATTAGTCGACGTTCAATGCATATATCACATCACAGATATAACCATTTAGCAAAAGTTTGTAGAACTTCGATCAAAATACCAATTTGTAACTACCCCAAACACAATATTGTTCTCTGGAAAATCTGGGCAGAAACAAAACATCTTAAAAATCCCAAAATCACATACTGAAAAAACTGCAGAAAACCGAGTCACGGCCGAGTCAACTCGGCCGTGGATCCGCAGCGAAACGCATGGTTTCGTCGCGGTTCCGCGGCGAGTTGGCCGAGTCGTGGGCTTAAATTTTTTGCCTGTTCCAAGAAAACCCTGCACCGATTTTTAAGGCATGTGGAATAATTTTTGGAGCAGATTTAAAAATCGGCAGAAAGTATGTTTTTTTTGGGATATTTTTTGGGATTTTTTCTGGATCGAAGTTCTAAACACATTGCTAACAGTTAGTTGTTGTTTAGCTAGGCTCTGATACCACTGTTAGGTCCACATTACCCACCCCAGTTCTTTCGGGGAGGCGGAATAGGTAAAAATCAAAATTTTCCTCAATAGGTAATATGGACCATCCATGAAGGATCTTTGCTAAACAAAAACTAACAAAGACTACAAGTTTTAGCTACTATGTAGAATGGTTATACCTAGGTCTTGAACTCTTTATTTTCTTTTTGTGGTTCTCCTCCTTGATTGCTCCTTATAGAGGTTTGGATGGCTCCTCGTCGTCGTCTTCTCTTTGCCGTAGATGGATCCACCCGAGGGCCTCGAACTTGAGTTCCTATCTCAACCTAGAGATAACTAAGGTGCTTGGTTTGCTAAACCTAGAACCTTAGAATGAGTAGAGAAGAGTTATGGTGGTTTTGTCTCAAAAGTTTATGATTTCCAACTCATGGAACACTTGAACTTTGAGAGAGGAAGAGGGAGAGCTTTCTTTCAAGAGAGAGAAAGAATATGATAGAATGAGCTTGACTTTTTACAACCATGCTCACAAAAGAAAGAATAATTATGATAATAATAATAATTAAGAATTGTGATGGTTAGTTTCAATGACCATTATCATTTCATGCATTTAATGCATTTTGTAAAGAACAACAAGTAAACAAAAGTCATAGAAATGAAATGATGATGGTCAACAAGTCCACAATGGTCAACCGGTCAACAAAGTCAACAAAAGTCAAATGTTCAATTCAACCATGGCATAATAATACTTAATTAATATTATTAATCATATTTTTTATTCTCATTAGGGTTTAGAAAAAGTCAACAGTCAACAACCCTAACGAGAATCCTCTGCCTCTGTCAACTGTGCATACACACCCGCATCCGTGTTCCGAGGAACACGAATACACTGAGACAAAACCAATCTCAAAACAAATACTAGGATCTGGCTTAAACCAAAACCCGCTAGTAATAACTGCCTGGACACCAAAACGTGCACAAGTACGCGGATGTGAACGAACCCCGTCGCAAAACCATGCGACCTCTACTCTATTTTGCCCAAAGGCGAGTAACCCTCTGTGTGGGACTCTAAAGGCTTGACACTACGCTGGCAGTGGGTTTAACCACAGGCCGTAAGCGGTACTAGCTGTACGTAACGGTCCCCAGGTAGATGCCTATAAGAAGAGTGATGAGGTGAACCCATCCGAACTCCTACTGAGCCTGAATGTGACAATCTCCGTACAGTCCGGTCTGTTCGTCTGAGAGTATCGCATGGCGGGCCTAGAGAGGCGGTAAACGTCAGTTCCCTAATAGCGGTACAAGTCGTGTCGGAGTGTAGCCCAAAACACCCTGAGAATCTACTGGAAAACCTACCAGTAATTCTCGCTTGCCCTGGCCAGGGACGACAATGTGTAATGGCTCTCCTAAACACAGCGCGATATCAACTCCCAATACCGGGAGAGACGAATCCTGTCTAACCGTCACTGCCTCCAAGTGCTTCTGGACTGCACCCAACTACTACCTGTTTGCACGACTCAATAGAGCCGTGGTAGGGTAGTAATCTAAGAACAGTGGGAACACACTTGAGGCGAAGTGACAGTGTCAAGTCAGTGGACTAAGCTGTACTCATGTCACCTGGGAACTGTTAACTGACGATAGGTATAATACCAACCAACAGTTCCCGACGAGTCCTGTCCAGTGTACTCGTAACCAAACGAGCACCTGCGTACTATCTCCAGTACGACGTACTGATGGCTGTGGGACAGACCATCTCCCCTGCTGGGACGAGAAGCGTATGCACCGGTCTACTCTGGAGTATCGATGACCTGTCTCGATAATCCTACGACTAGGGACCAAAATAAGGATGTGCTTATAGACTACCCATCCCCCACTAGTGTGATCGCCATCACAACGCCAGTAGTCAAGCAAAGATCCTAAGGGCTCCATCAATATGTTTTAGCGATATGTTAAAAGAAATATATACACATATTAAGACAGAAACAAACCAAGTAGCATACTACTATATCGAGTAAGACTGTTGCAAACCCGTATATATATATCCCAAGCCTCCAAAATGTATTATACAAACTAGTACTATACAATAATGGCCTCTAGGGCATACATATTCAACATTGACTACCAAATCAAAACAGATGTTCCAACTCCGCGATGCCTGCTTTATCCTGTAAAGCAACTTGTACGCGTTTCCGCTGCTCCCACTGTCTACGAAGCCCCTGGCTGTGTACTTATAGACACTTTCTTCTAAATCAGTATTTTAGAAAAAGCAGTCATGACACCCAACCGCCAGATATCGTAGCCATGCTATGTAGCAATGGCAAGTAGGATCCGGATGGACTTAAGCATAGCTACTGTAGAAAATGTTTCATCATAAACCACACCTGGTCGATGACGAGAATCTTTTACAACAAGTCTAGCTTTGAAAGTCTCAACTTTTCCATTTACACCAAGTAAACTTCTCAAGATATACTTGCTCCTGATGGGGATTTAACCTTTCAGATATAGCAACCAAAGTCCATACTTTGTTGGTGTACATAGATTCCATCTCAGATCGCTTAGCATCCAGCCATTCTTACAGAGTCCCTACTCTTGATGGCCTGCTCGAAACTAGTTGGAACATCATCTCATGATGCAATCCTCGCTCCCATTGTCATAGATAAAACCGAAGTATCTCTCAGGTGGGTGAGGAACCCTACCAGATCGGCGGAGAGGCTGAGGTTCGTCGGGAACTATTGAATCCTTTGGTTTCACGAAATCATCAACTGCTAGTTTGTCTAGCAGGAACTCCTTCCAGTTCTACCTCATTACCACTAATTTCTTCATAAGAAATTCCTTTTCTAAAAAGGTGGGATGCTGAGAAACAAAACACCTTTTACTCCTCAGTGTGGTAGAAGATATTCCCTCGCAAATGTTTGGGATATCCTAACAAACTTATACAGAACTGACCTTATCTTGAGCTTATCCAGATTCTGCCTTTCAACATAGGTCGGACAACCCCATATCTTAACTCGTTTAAGACATGATCTCTTCCCATCCCATATCTCATATGGAGTGGTAGGCACTGATTTGGATAGAACCCCATTCAATAGGTATGCAGCTTCTCAAGTGCATAACTCCAAATGGAAATAGGTAACTCAACAATACTCATCATAGAGTGCACCATATCTAATAGGGTGCGATACCTCCGCCCCGATACACCGTTGTGCTGTAGTGTATACGAAGGAGTAAGCAGAGAGAATCTCATTCCCCTTTTAGAAACTCCAGGAACTCCATGCGCAAGTATTCTCCTCCTTGATCACATCGAAGGACTTAATACTTCTACCCGTCTGTTTCTTAACTTCAAGCTTTTATTCCTTGAATTTCTCAAAAGTTTCAGACTTGTGTTTCAACAGGAACATATGTCCGAATCCTGAGAGAAGATCAGTGAATATAATGAAGTACGAAGAACCAATCTTGGCATTTTATAGACATAGGACCATATACATCATCATGTATCCATCCTAAGAGTTCAATAACTCTTTCTCTATTTCCAGTAAATGGAGTATTGGTCATTTTACCTTTGAGATAAGACTGGCAAGTATCATAAGATGAAAATTCGAACAGATTCTTATATTCATCCTCATGTAACTTAGCTAGTCGTGTCGCATTGATATGACCTAGTCTACAATGCCACAAGAAGGATTCGTTCATTTCTGAACTACTCCTCTTGTGTGAGTTCTATATACTTTGAACTGTGGTTTGATTTAGAACTTATATGCTATTACATAACGTGCCTGATCCAATCAACTTTTGATTAAGGAAAATGATCACAACATTATCCGTCAATACAGAATTATATCCTTCTTTAACTTAATAAAGAAACTGATGTAATGTTGTATATTAGGTTCGGTATATAATAACATTAGTTCAGACTCAATGTATTTAGTAATAGAAGGTGATATCTGCCAAATGATTTGGCTGCAACACTTGCACCATTCTCTAACACTTAGAGATATATCACCCTTTCCCAGTTCTTTACCATTCTGTAGCCCATGTAACATATTACATATGCGGGATCCTAATCCGGTATCATATATCTAGGACGTAGAGTGTACTGGGAAGCAGTTCTCTGTAACTAACACACCCGAAGAAGATGCATCAACATGCTTAATCTTCGTCTGGGTGGCATGATAATCTGGATATTCCCCTATTATCTGCTCGGACTTATAACACTTATAAGTTGGAGCGGAACCAACGTTCCCCTTCTCAGTATAACAAGCGGGTTCGGTCAATATATCCATATTATTATCTTGATTAAGACGTGTCATTGGTCGCTACTAGGAGAGAGAGAAGGATAATCACTTTGCATGCGCTCTTTGCAAGATTAGATTGGTTTATTATCTTATCTAATCAGGATGGCTCCCACTGCTTTTTATAAAATCTTCCTTCAAACCCTAAAAGTTAAGACTAGCCGGGATTAATTACACTTTACAAGTTCGCCAATCTTTCAGCCAGTCCAGTGCCGGTACTTTGAGGGAGATTCCCCGTGCTTTCGCACGGACCTAATTAAAATAAACCTCGTTTTCCCAGGGCGTGACCCCGTTAACACCTTTCTAGACACCCACTTGATTGGCTAATTGTGATGTGTAAAACTCTCCCAGGAGTAACTCTTACTCGCAGTGGGTATCGGGATCCAACTATCTCATAGAAGGTATGCAATCTCATTGCAAATTTCAACACTTGAAATTCCCGATAATACTTTTGCTCATAGCAACCTATGATCTTGACGAAGGCCAACAAACCATAGGCCGCTAGTCAAGTTCAACCCGTACATTTCTTGATTGAATTAAACCCATCTGCACTACCCTTGCCGAAGGCCAACAAAGTCGCACGACTACCCTAATCCAATCGCATCACATGTTATAAGCAGATAAGTGCTAATCAGCTACTGCACACTACGCCTTGACGAAGGCCAACAAACGTAGCACGAATACTAACTAGTGCTTATCTGAAATGACGGAGGGCTACGCAGGTTTTTAAGAAAACCATGAGCGTAATGAACTTGATATCGTTGTAGAAACAAGTGATTTTTGAAAAAGGAGTGTTTTTGAGGCTTTTACTAGTTTCGCTAAAGAGCTCACTCCCGGTGAAGGGATCTCGGCTCTTTCCTTATCAAATAAGGTGCTAGATATTCTACAAAGAATACCGCTATGCAAAGAAAGAACTAAAAAAACAATCAAAAAACAAAACTGAATGGGTTATAGTATCTGCTAGTTTCGCTAAAGAGGTCACTCCCGGTGAAGGGATCTTGACTCTTTCCTTATCGAATAAGGTGCTGGATATACTACAAAGAATACCGCTATGCAAAGCAAAATCTAGTGCTACCCTTTTTTTTGAAAATTTGATTCTACAACATCTTTTAGATTTCTTTTCTTTCATTAATCTCATTAATGAAGTCCCATCAATTAAGCTTCCTAAGCATTACAGAAGAAACGAAAATACAACGTACATGTAAAATGATCACATCACATAATATCAGCAGCAGAAGATAACATATGAAATATTGGATATGCTAGGAATTCCGTGTTTTAAGTTAAGCCAGTATAAAACACGGATTCCACGGTCGTGATGAATAGCCAAACCCACATCCTTAGACCCCTACGAGAGCGGCAAGAAACCCTACCAATTCTAGAGTTAGGAGACCCGGACTCGACTCCTCGAGATGTTCTCCCACTGGACTCTAGAACCCGGTTGCTTGTGCTCCCCTCCTTGGGTCTATCCTAATGCGGAAAAGTAAATAATATACAACAATGGTGACATCATCCTCAACCCGGAAGTGCCCCAATAAAAGAATATTACATACATTGAATTTAACATGAATGAAAATAAAAACTCTCATCTCACATAAACCCCCGGCTATTCAAAACACGACGATCCAATATAACATATCCAAGCAACACATAACAACACATGTTATCAAATAGCTAGATGATATTAAACATTCCGATCGAATCAACAAACACCCAAAATTACCCAAAAAGCTCAACACTTAAGCGTAGTTTAAAATTACTCAGTACATGCCACAGCTCCTATGAACCAGCCGTAGAAAGGTCAACCAATGCCTCACATGTGGCACCGCTGAACTACCACAAACCCTAGGGTTTAGTGGCGGTTCTGACGGTCACATAATCGAGTTAAGGTTTCGTTCTTCTAGAGGGTCCACAGTATCGCTTGCATGATTTTCTGAAAGTTTTAAACTAAGGAAACATCCAAAACTTGGAAAATTTCCGGGGAGGGTTAAAATGGGTATTTGATAGCCGATCAAACTTTTTAACACCGTCTAAATAACCCGAAAAACTGTTAGAATTATGACTACGAAACATTTCGAGTTGCCTTTGTAGAAAGTTATCATCACATGAAAATTTAGCAAAAGCAAACAATACCTGAAACACCAAAACCTAGTCATTGGAACACTGAAAAAATTTAAAGGGGTTTGCTCGGATTTGGGCCGAGATGGGGGGGGGGGTTGGGGACGGCCAAAATTTCACAGAATTGCCTCAAATTTCTTTAGTGTTCATGTAATATCACATACAATATTCTGCAGTTGTTTGAAATTTTTTTCGAACACTTTTAAAAATCGACAGTAACCAGTTTTCCGTGTTTCAGTTTCGGAGTCGTTTCGGTTTCGTAATCTAACATACATTGTATAAATCTTTAGCTTGGCTCTGATACCACTGTAAGGTTCCCTAGTACGACAGCAAGCTTTCGGGAGGTATCGTCCATGCCGTTTTCAAAAATTGCCATGCTAACGAACCCTAAACTTAGAATCTTTAACTAGAGATTTAGAAAATAGCTAATGTAAACTACTTTACATCTAAAGAGAATAAGAATACAACCTTTGTAGACGGTCCTTCTCTTCACTTGCTCCGTGTAGTAGTCCCGCGACTCCACTAGGCTTGTCTTGAGACTTTGAGAGAGCCTCCTTTGTTGTCTTCGCGCCAAAGACGATCCACTCGAAGATCCTCTAGATCAAGCTAACTTTACACTAAACTTTTTTAGTGTATGAAACACACCACACTAATTTGCTAGATTGGTATGGGATGATGAAGTAGGGGATGTAATGAGCTCACAAGATTGTGTTCAAGCTTCATGATTCACATCACATGTGAGGGTTGAAGCTTGAGCCATGACAAGAGGAGGAAGAAGAAGCTAGAGAGCAACCATGGGAAAAATGGCTAAGTGTTTTTTTTGAATGAGCAAGAATGAATGGAAACTCTTGACCCATCACTCATTCAAGCATGGAATTATGCAATATAAAATTGCAACCATGCTTGAATAGTGAGTCAAGATGAATAAACAAAAGAAAATCCCATGCTTGCAACCATACCTCATTTTCCACCTCATTTCCATTTTCACAAAATAGAAATATAAATGCCATACTTCATTATTATATATATATATATATATCATATATATTAATATATACATAATGAAGAATAATTAGTGAGCTAATCATATTAGTTAAGATATAATTATATCACATATAATATATATCACATTATTAAATTAACACTTGATCTAATAATCCGGTTATATCATATATGACCGACTAATAACATTTATCTGTAAATCACATTATCGAATCAACATTTGATTCGAAAATCTGGTTATATCACATATAACCGAACCGATAACAGATGACTGCCAGATTACAATACGGTATCACATACACGTATCTAATCAGGCCCACACACATATCACATATGTGTCCTACTTCGTTTTGCTTGAACCAGGGAACTTCTGTGTGGCACTCTAAAGACTCGTCAATACGCCAGCAGTAGGTGATAATCATATCAGTTACCTACAAACCGTCAACGGTACTAGCTGGACGTAACGGCTATCCGGGTATTGAGCGATATGAAGATCCACAAGCAAGCATGTCCATAGTCTCCATGAAGCCTATCAGTAACATTACCGTACAGTCCGGTCTCTTCATCTGATATGTCGCATATCATGTCTACGGATGGAAATCATCAGACCCTAGTAACATGATAAGCCATGCCGATGTTTGGCCTATAACGGTCCGCGAAACTACTGATAACACTTATCAGTAATTCTCGGCAGCAGCCCTTGCCAGGGACTTCCAGTTATAGCCAATCGAGCATAACGCAACATCAACCCCCAATACCGGGAGAGACGCCTATTGCTCATTGTCTCCATGTGATTCGGGACTGTACCCAAAAGCCACCGTTTTGCATATTCTTATGAACGTGGTAAGGTGGAAATCAAAGCACAGTGGGAATCACACAAGACTCTATGACGATCTCGGGTCTACAGACTAACCTGTACCAGTGTCACCAGAGGACTGCTATCTGACGATAGGTATACTACCACATAGGAGTTCTCGGTGAGTCCTGTTCAGTGTACTCAGTCTCCACTAAGCACCCGTATACCATCTCTGATGTCAAACACCAATGGATGTGGGATCATCCATCGCCCATCGTATGGATCAAGAAGCGTATACGCTAGTCTACTCAGGAATATCGATGCCCTGTCTCGATATTCCCTCGACTAGGAACAATTAAAGGATGTACTTGTGAACTACCCCGGCCCCACTGTTGGGGTAAAAACTTACACCCCGGTTGACTAAGTCAAAATCAAAGTCAACCCCAAGCCAAGTGGGCCCAAGCCCAGATCTAGTGGGCCCATGCCCGGGTCGAGCCCGAACATGAAGCGGCCGGCCTCCCCCCATGCCAAGATAAAAATTTTGTAATAAATAATTTTGTTGTATTTCTTTTATTTTATTTTCGGATAAATGTAAGAAAAAATAGGCATAAAGCCAAATTTTTGTAAAGCCCATGGCTTATGTGCAAAAAGAAATGGCACATGAGCCATGGGGTAGGCAAAATGCCATTTTGTGAAGCCCAAGGGGCTATGTGTAAAATGTATGGCCTATAAAGGCAAAGATAATGAAATATCTCAACAACTTTTTTCTCTCTCTAAAAATTTTCCAGATCCGAGATCTTTTTCTTCTTCTTCAAGGTTCTAAAACCCTCTTCTTTCTCTTGAATTAAATCAAGAGTTTTACTCTTCTTATTATAAAACAAATTAGTTTTTCACCACAAAACCCACAAAGAGGAACTTGGATCTATCATTAGATCTCAAAAAGAAGAGATTTTTAGATCTCACATCTCTTGAGCCAGCCAACAGAGGAGGAAGAAGAAGAACCCATTTCCCCAACCAAGACATTTTCCTTTTTTCAGGAGTTTAACTCCACGGTTTCTGGGGCTAAAAGCCATCTTTTCCTCGCCGGCGCGCTAGCGCTCGAGCGCAAAGCACCTACGTGCCGACACGTGGCGCATTTGCGCTCCAGTGCACTGCGCGCGAGCGCTAAGCGCCCACGTGCCGACACGTGGCACGCGCGCTTGCGCTCCAGCACGCCAGCGCGCAGCGCTCATGCGCAAAGCGCCCACATGCCGACACGTGGCGCGCGCGCTTACGCTCCAGCGCGCAGCGCTCATGCGCAAAGCGCCCACGTGCCGACACGTGGCGCGCGCGCTTGCGCTCCAGCACGCCAGCGCGCAGCGCTCATGCGCAAAGCGCCCACATGCCGACACGTGGCGCGCTTGCGCCTGAGCGCACAGCACCTAAGCGCACAGCGCTCAAGGCGCTGGCCCCATGCATCCCTTGGATGCCTTTTCCCCCTCTTTTTGTGTACATACATACATATATACATATGTATACAAATTTATACACACACGTACTCCACGACACTGTCCCTGTTAGAAAAAAATTTCTAACGGGGCGCTGCCCCGCACCCCGCAAGGGGGTTGCTAGCCCCCTTGACCCCCAGCCCACTATCCGGGTAGCGGGACCCCCGTAAAAACTCTGCGTGGCTCCCGATATATCCAAAACCCCCCTTTCAGAACAGAACACGCGTACACTGCACATTGAGTTCGCATGACCAGCTTAACTCGTTAATCGGAGGTTCCCTCGCCCCAAAGGTGAGGGGTAATTAACGGCAGCTTAGTCCGCGGCTGCCGGAGATTCGGATCCCCACAATCATTAAACCCCAGCCTACCCTAGGCAGGGGGAATCTGTAGTACGCCTGAGACGCGTGCGTGTATTCCCATCTCAATGGGGTGATAAAAAACACTCTACAGATTCTGGCACGCCCGGTGGAACTCTTCTCTCCTCCCATATCTCAGCAATCAACTTTCAATGACGATGTCTCCCAAGACGAATTCGGCTTACGACGCGACCCCGATCTCGTACGTAGTCAAGATCAATGCCCGCGTGGTTCTCCCCGCAAGCCTCAGTCGACAGTGGGAGGAACCGCCCCGCCAGTTTGGCTCCGTCATCATCTTCCCTGCCGGAAGCGCTCATCTGGCGGAGATCCCGGCGGAACAGGTGGCCAAGCCGGTCTCAAGGGGTAAGAGGCCGAATGTCGTGATCGCCAAGGCACCACAACCGAAACTTAAGACGGTATCTGAACGATTCTCTGGTGCTCCAGCGGGGGGCAAGACTTCCGATGCGAAGGGCAACATTAAATGTTGCGTACGAGCTCAAGAGATGACTCCAACAAATGCACAATCGAGCGTATCTCCAAGGCCCTCCATCGACCGGTCTGCGGCGTCTTCCCAAAGAGCCAAAGTCTGCCAGATGCTTAGAACAGAAAAGTTAAGGCAGAAACGGCTCAGTTATCGAGCCAACAAAAGGGCTAAGGCTTCGGCTAAATGGAATCGTGTGAAGTTCCAAGTGCAGGGTTGTCCCGCGACGACGGCTGAGTCGGACGTAAGAATTAGCAATTCCTTCGAGCCCCTGAAGTGGGTTCAGAAAAATGCCATGACCGCCAGAATCAAGAAGACAGCGGTCCGAACAGTGCCACAAAGAGACGTGTCCCGGCCCCAACAGAAAAGGTATGACACTGTCTCTTCAAGGGTCTATCAGGCGATCTGTGCCGCACGAAAGCAAGCGGGACGACAACCGTAGAAGCGGGAGTTCCAGCAGTACCAATGTCATCAATGCCTCCGATAATGAAGAAAAGCGAAGGGCGGCCGAATCCAAAACTAACCGGTCTCGAAAGCCATTGCTGGGAGGAGATGGGCCTTCTCTAGAGGAGAAAAAGAACAAGGTTTACTCTTTCAGAAGGGACAAGGTCCGCAAGATATTTAAAGATGCCTTGAACAACGGCCTACAATTGCCGGAGTCGAAAAGACCCCAGGAAGCAAAAATGACCGATAATCCTTTGTATTGCCCGTACCACCGAGTAGTGAGCCATGCGATCGAGGATTGCTATATCTTTAAAGATTGGGTCGAGAAGCAGTACAAGGCTGGAGAGATCGAGCTGTCCAAAAGTGTGTTGGTGAACAATCAAGTTGCAACCACCAACTTTATACAGACAGAAGTTGAAGCCTTCTGGGAGAAGACAGCCGAACCTGCTGCCCTGTCAAACGAAACTGACTCATCGCAGCCTCCGTGGAGTACACACATATCTAATAAGACGAAGAAGATGATAAAGCTACTTCGGAAAGAACCCAGGATGGAATGGGAAGGGCAGAAGAAGCCTACCAGTCCAGCTGCCAATGCGGCTCCATCAGGCTCAAAATCCAAGAAGCTCAAGAAGAAGAAAAGTGCAGCTCGGCGCGAAAAAGAGTCTGCAGGGAGATCGACCATTCAAAAATATATCGATTCTCTCGAAGAATATGAACAAAAGGAAAGAACATTGATTCAATTGAAGGAGTTCTTCCCTGTACAAGCGGCTGAAATTCTGGAGGAGTTAGAAGAAGACTCCAATGAAGAGATCCCAGTAATGACCTGCTATGCCATCCATCTTGGCAGCAAATCCGAGGATGAGCTCTGTTTTCCCGAAGAGGACGAGGAGCTCACCACAAAGGCCAATCAAATCCAGCTCAGAAGCGGCAGGGCTCTACCGCAAAATCAGGGCAACGCCCCAAAAGGGAAGGAAAAACAAGTCGCTAATGAAGAAGAGGGTAGAGAACCGGCTGATGAAAACATAAGTCCTTCCTCGGTGGACTATAATGTATTGGCACATCTCCGGAAGCTTCCGTCTCTCCTGAGCATCTACGACGCCTTGGTCCTATCTAAAGAGCTCAGAGATGTTCTCATCCATGCTCTACAAAACCCCGAGCGGTACCAGGCTCACTTTGCGAAAATTAATATGAAAGAAGCCCAGCACGCTTTGTATGCCGCCGCAGTCACATTTAAGGATGAAGACTTGCTACTGGGAACAGCTGAGCATAATCGGCCGCTTTACGTGACCGGGTGCAGCGACGGAGATACAATTAATCGCATATTGATTGATCCGGGTCCTCAGTGAACATCATGAACTTGCGAACTCTGAAGAGTTTGTCAATGGACGTCTGACACCTGTCAAGGGAAAGGATTGTCATTAAAGGCTTCAGCCAAAATTTTCAGCAAGTTCTGGGGTCCATAGCTCTGCCAATCAAATTCGGGGATCTGCAAACTGAAGCTAAGATATACGTGATCGATGCCGACACGTCTTATAAGATTCTCTTAGGACGGCCGTGGCTCCACGATTACGGCATCATTCTGTCAACTCTCCATCAATGCATGAAGTATACTAAAAATGGCGAAGAAAGACGCATTGACAGAGACATCCAGCCGTTCGGTGTGCATGAAGTTCGGTATGAAGATTCTCGGTACTTTATGAACCACCAAAATGCTAAGCCACAACTGACTGAGGATAGACCGGCCCCAAGACTCAAAAGCAAATCTGCGCCGGCTATCACTTTCAAAAGCAAAACTACCCAAACTCGCCCGCATTTCGGCAGCGACACTGATGAGTCCGACGCTGGAAGCCCGTCCTTCCGCAAAACTCGCCCTCATTTCGGCAGCGATACGGACGAATCTGTTACTGAAGGCCCATCTAGCAGCAAATTCCGCCCTCATCTTGGCAGTGACACTGAAGAGTCAGAAGAAGAGGACCTGCCGTGCAACAGCTGTGCAGATCGGCCCCCCGTGCAGCAAGCGAAACTACGAGAGACCTTCGAAGTCGCAGAAGGGTCCCTGGCCATCACAAGGGTGCCGGAACGGATGTGCAAAGAGCTCGACGCGTTATCAGTCTCCACCGTGGACCAGCTGAAAACTTTCTACGTTCCCGAGAGGAAAAGTGGACAGAAGGGCATCCTGTTTTATGGGTCAAACCCCGTTGTGCACCCGGACGATCTGTCTGTCGCGTGCCTTCCCTATGAGAGAGGCATAAGAGCCGTTCTCAATCCCAGATACTATGCGCCCGAGATGCGGGAATACTTTAAAAAGTGCGGATGCCGGTTATATCAAACGGAGTCCGAAGCAAAGTTTTACGAAGGGCTATGGCATCCACCCCAAGTCCGAGCACTCATCGATGGACGAATTCCAGACAGACGGGGAATAGGTTACATTCAACCTGATTCCAAAGCATGCTATATGATCCATGTTGGTGAGGCCAGCGAAAGATCAAATGATGACGACGAGATAGCCGAGCCAGAAGAAGCTCCTCAAGAGCTCGAAGATGGCGGACAAGCAACGTTTGACGAGCTAACCGAGATTGACTTAGGAACGCCCGATAATCCAAGGCCGACCTATATCAGCTCGCTCTTGTCAGAGGAAATGAAAGCGTAGATAATTGCCCTGTTGCATGAGTTCGTCGACTGCTTTTCGTGGACATACAAAGAAATGCCTGGCCTTTCCCCTGAGGTAGCCGTGCATAAGCTGGCTATATCTCCTGATGCTAAGCCAGTCAAACAAGCTCCTCGAAGAATGAGAAGGGAACTAGAAGAAAAGGTTATCGAGGAAACTAAGAAGCTCATCGATGCCGGCTTCATCAGGGAAGAGAAATACGCGGACTGGATCGCATGCATAGTCCCAGTGAAGAAGAAAAATGGGCAGATCCGAGTTTGCGTCGATTTCAGGGATCTCAACAAGGCATGTCCTAAAGACGACTTTCCGCTACCGGTCATGGAAATGATGGTCGATGACACCTCAAATTACGAGTTGTTCACCTTTATGGATGGCTCGTCTGGATATAATCAGATCAAGATGTCGCCTGAGGATGAGAAACACACAGCATTTCGAACCCCGATCGGAATATCTTGCTACAAGGTAATGCCGTTCGGACTGAAGAACGCAGGTGCTACATATCAAAGGGCAATGACTAATATCCTTGATGACCTAATCCATAAAGTCGTCGAATGCTATGTTGATGATCTGGTCGTCAAAACTAAAGCCAAGGCCGATCATATCCAAGATCTTAGGACCGTTCTCACCAGACTGAGGGAATATGACCTAAAGATGAATCCTCTGAAATGCGCTTTTGGCGTGTCGTCGGGAAAATTCCTGGGCTTCATAGTCCGGCATCGAGGGATCGAAGTTGACCCATCAAAGATAAAGGCCATCATGGAGATGCTCCCTCCGAAGAGTCTGCCGCAGTTAAGATCTTTTCAAGGCAAGCTCGCGTATATACGGAGGTTTATCTCAAATTTATCGGGGAAATGTAGGCCCTTCTCAAAGCTCATGAAGAAAGGAGCTCCTTTTATCTAGGATGCCGAATGTCAAGCAGCGTTCGAAAGTATCAAACAATACTTATTGCACCCTCTAGTGCTGGCCGCTCCCATCCTAAATAAACCGCTGATTCTCTACACTGCCGCGCTGGACGAGTCACTCGGTGCGCTCCTTGCCCAGAATAACGAGGAGGGAAAAGAAAGTGCCCTCTACTACCTCAGTCGAACTCTAGTCGGGGCGGAACACAACTATTTCCCAATCGAGAAGTAATGCCTAGCTCTGATATTTGCTGTGAAGAAGCTGAGGCACTATCTGCTTGCTCATCGGGTTATGCTGATCTCCAAGGTCGATCCGCTCAAACACTTGATGACCAGAGCGAGCCTAGCCGGCAGAATGGCAAGATGGGCTGTCATGTTACTTGAGTTTGACATAGTTTATACTCCTCAGAAAGCAGTGAAAGGGCAAGCTCTTGCAGACTTCCTCGCCGCTCATCCTATACCAGAAGGGTCGCCGATAAATTGTGAGTTACCCGACGAACAAGTGCTGCACCTCGAGAGAGATGAGCCATGTTGGGAGCTCTACTTCGATGGAGCCTCGTCAATAAGGACCTCCAGTAAATCAAGCATCCCGGAGATAAAGGCAGGGATAGGATTGGTGTTCATCACACCATCAATGGGAACCCTACGGCGTTCTTTTGCTCTCACCGAGCCTCGGACAAACAATGAAGCTGAGTATGAAGCTCTGATAGCTGGTTTGGAGCTTGCCGTAGAAATGGAAATCCGTCGGCTACGAGTCTACGGTGACTCCCAGCTTGTCGTCAACCAAGTAAGTGGCGACTATAAGATATACAAACCCGAGTTAGCTCGGTACAGAGGTCGAGTGGTGGAACTCATGAAACGGTTCACTCATATTGAACTAACGAGAGTCCCTAGAGCGTTGAACGGAAAGGCTGATGTACTCGCTCGCTTGGCCAAGGAGCTGGCTGATCCTGACATGGACGAAATTCTGATCACAGTCAGGAGCCGGCAAATTCTACCCCAGTCTCTCTACGAGAAGAGGAAAGCGCGGAACAGAAGAGCAGTCCTGCGGAAGAAGCTTCGATCATCCAAGATGAGCCCGATTGGAGAGAACCCTTCATAGAGTACCTCCGATACGACAAGCTGCCCGAAGAAAAATCTGCGAGGATTCAGCTGAAGAAAAGAGCTCTCCGATACGTGTTTGTAAATGACACGTTATACCGCAGGTCATATGACCAACTCTGGCTCAGGTGTCTGTCATTGGCCGAAGCCCAAAAGGTCATGAAAGATGTCCACTCGGGCGTTTGCGGTGCTCACCAATCTGGCCCCAAGATGCGACTTCAAATCAAACGGCTTGGGTATTACTGGCCCACCATGATACGAGATTGCGGAGAGCATGCAAAGAAATGTTATATCTGCCAAATTCACGGTGATTTTATTCACAAGCATCCCAATCCATTGCATCCTACAGTGGCGTCGTGGCCCTTCGAAGTCTGGGGCACCGACATTATTGGCCCAATTGATCCTCCGTCATCTAAAGGCCACCGGTTCATACTGGCCGCGACAGACTACTTCTCCAGATGGGCTGAAGCTGTCCCGCTAAAAGAAGTCAAGACAAAAGATATTCCGGCATTCTTCCAGCATAATATTCTATACCGCTTCGGTACACCAAGAAGAATCATTTCTGACAACGGGCCTTTTTTCAAGAGCTTCAATGTCTCAAGGTTCGCTACCCAGCATAAGATAGACTGGAGATATTCCTCCATCTATAATCCAAGGGCCAATGGGCTAGCCGAAGCCTTCAATAAGACTCTATGCAAGCTCCTGAGGAAAAATGCTTCAGCCAACAAGAGAGACTGGAATCTCAAGCTTCACGAGGCCTTGTGGGCATATCGTACCACGCACCGTACTCCAACTCAGTCCACTCCATACTCATTGCTCTTCGGAGTGGAGGCTGTCCTCCCCCTCGAAGTCGAAGTTCCAAGCTTAAGAATGGCCGTTCAGCATGAGTTGACAGAAGAGGAAAACGTGCTCCTTCGACTTGAAGAACTCGATGCCCTCGAAGAAAAGAGGCTCGCGGTGCAGCAAAATCTAGAGCTATACCGAGCCCAAATGTCACAGGCCTATGACAAGATAACCCGTCTCCGCGCTTTCAAGAAAGGTGAATTGGTGTTGGTCCTCAAAAGACCGATCATCCCCAATCGACATGCCAAGGGAAAATTCGAGCCGAACTGGGAAGGACCATACGTCATCGAGAAAGTGTTCGACGGAGGATCCTACCAACTAATAAGTGCCGAGGGAGAAAGGCCCATGCCACCCATCAATGGCCGATATCTCAAGAAATACTACACATGAATGCTCCAAGTCGCAGGCGAATTGAGCACATCAGCCCTACGGTCTGGATCAGACATCCTGCAAAACCGTATACAATCCACGGGCGTAAATGACCCCTATTTCTCCCAAATCCTGCCGGTGAGACTACTTTTAAAGTCCCACCAGCAGCAAAAAAAAAAGAAAAAGAAAAAAAAAGAAGAAGAAATAAATAAACGGTATGTCCACAAGCAAAACGGGCACGGATGAAAACCCGAAAGGGCTCCGTGAGTAAAAACAGCAGGACTACCGGTGAGTCTGTGAAAACCCGAAAGGGTGCAAACTCATGAAAAGAGATGAAATACACTCGCAAAGTCCTCTCGACCTTGTGAGGAGAAAACCCCTGCGTGAGATCCTTACGACTCACAATGGAGCAACACACTTAGGAATCCTCACGATTCCTAAGGAGAAAATACACCTGCGGGATCCTTACGACTCATGGGGAGAAAGTGCTTTATAGGACCCTCACGGCCCATAAAATTGAAAAGCCTTAGGTGATAGGGACCCAAACCTGTCTCCTAAGCCATCGTTCCCCAACGGGCAACGGCAAATGATGAGTCGCTCCTGGCATTTCGCTTCAGTGTTAGCGGTGCTGATGCCGACCAAAAATCCAAATCCCAAGTCCTCCCAAGGCAAATGATGAGTTGCTCCTGGCATTATTCCAGTGCAGCAATGCTGATGCCAAACAAGATCCAAATTCCAAGTCCCCAAATGGCGAATGATGAGTCGCTCCTGGTACCACATTCCAGTGCAGCGATGCAGACGCCAACAAAGCCGTGAAATTTTTTCGGCCCTACGGTTTGGATCATACATCCTGCAAAACCGCATACAATCCACGGGCGTAAAACAATCCCGATCTCGCCAAAAAAAAAAAACGGTATGTCCACAAGTAAAACGGGCACGGATGAAAACCCGGAAGGGGCTCCGTGAGTAAAAACAGCAGGACTACCGGCGAGTCTGTGAAAACCCGAAAGGGTGCAAACTCGTAAAAAAGGAAAGGAGATGAAATGCACTCTCAAAGTCCTCTCGACTTTGAGAGGAGAAAATTCCCGCGTGAGATCCTTACGACTCACAAAGGAGCAACACCCTTAGGAGTCCCCACGACTCCTATGGAGTAAATACACCTACGAGATCCTTTTGACTCGTAGGGAGAAAATGCTTTTATGGGACCCTCACGGCCCATAAAATTGAAAAGTCTTAGGTGATAGGGATCTAAACCTGCCTCCTAAGCCATCAATTCTCAAATTCTCTCGGGGCAAATGATGAGTTGCTCCTGGCATTATTCCAGTGCAGCAATGCAGATGCCAAACAAAAACCAAAATCCCAAAATCCTCTCCATGACAGATGATGATTCGCTCCTGGTACCATATTCCAGTATGGCGATGCTGATGTCAACCCAAATCAATATCAACAAGTCAACTTCCACTCCGACACCGCAAGAAGCGGAGCAAGTCAAGTCTACCCCTGACATTGCAAGAAGCAGAGCAAGTCAAATCAAGCACCGACCGTCCAAGTCGCTAAAATGGCAGCATCGACCGTCCACGTCGCTAAAAGGGCAGCATCGACCGTCCACGTCGCTAAAAGGGCAGCATCGACCGTCCACGTCGCTAAAAGGGCAGCACCGACCATCCAAGTCGCAAAAATGGCAGCATCGACCGTCCACGTCGCTAAAAGGGCAGCATCGACCGTCCACGTCGCTAAAAGGGTAGCACCGACCGTCCAAGTCGCTAAAAGGGCAGCATCGACCGTCCAAATCGCAAAAAGGGCAGCATCGACCGTCCACGTCGCTAAAAGGGAAGCATCGACCGTCCACGTAGCTAAAAGGGCAGCACCGACCGTCCACGTCGCTAAAAGGGCAGCACCGACCATCCAAGTCGCAAAAAGGGCAGAACCGACCGTCCACGTCGCTAAAAGGGCAGCACCGACCGTCCAAGTCGCAAAAAGGGCAGCGCAGGATTCCTACAAAGCGGGAACCAGGTAACTCCGGGCCAGGGAAAACGTTTATCACGGACACTCCGTCTCGGAGACATGTCAAGCAACGACCGTCCATGTCGTAAAAAGGGCAGTGCCAGCTTCCCAAAAAGCGGGAACCAAATCAAGTCGCCTCCACGTGGAAGAAGATCCATCAATTTCATGCACACGACCCACATATGTGGTGTGCATTTATTGATGGGGGACAATTTGTTGGGGTAAAAACTTACACCCCGGTTGACTAAGTCAAAATCAAAGTCAACCCCAAGCCAAGTGGGCCCAAGCCCAGATCTAGTGGGCCCATGCCCGGGTCGAGCCCGAACATGAAGCGGCCGGCCTCCCCCCATGCCAAGATAAAAATTTTGTAATAAATAATTTTGTTGTATTTCTTTTATTTTATTTTCGGATAAATGTAAGAAAAATAGGCATAAAGCCAAATTTTTGTAAAGCCCATGGCTTATGTGCAAAAAGAAATGGCACATGAGCCATGGGGTAGGCAAAATGCCATTTTGTGAAGCCCAAGGGGCTATGTGTAAAATGTATGGCCTATAAAGGCAAAGATAATGAAATATCTCAACAACTTTTTTCTCTCTCTAAAAATTTTCCAGATCCGAGATCTTTTTCTTCTTCTTCAAGGTTCCAAAACCCTCTTCTTTCTCTTGAATTAAATCAAGAGTTTTACTCTTCTTATTATAAAACAAATTAGTTTTTCACCACAAAACCCACAAAGGGGAACTTGGATCTATCATTAGATCTCAAAAAGAAGAGATTTTTAGATCTCACATCTCTTGAGCCAGCTAACAGAGGAGGAAGAAGAAGAACCCATTTCCCCAACCAAGACATTTTCCTTTTTTCAGGAGTTTAACTCCACGGTTTCTGGGGCTAAAAGCCATCTTTTCCTCGCCGGCGCGCTAGCGCTCGAGCGCAAAGCACCTACGTGCCGACACGTGGCGCATTTGCGCTCCAGCGCACTGCGCGCGAGCGCAAAGGGCCCACGTGCCAACACGTGGCGCGCGCGCTTGCGCTCCAGCGCGCAGCGCTCATGCGCAAGGCGCCCACGTGCTGACACGTGGCACGCGCGCTTGCGCTCCAGCACGCCAGCGCGCAGCGCTCATGCGCAAAGCGCCCACATGCCGACACGTGGCGCGTGCTTACGCTCCAGCGCGCAGCGCTCATGCGCAAAGCGCCCACGTGCCGACACGTGGCGCGCGCGCTTGCGCTCCAGCACGCCAGCGCGCAGCTCTCATGCGCAAAGCGCCCACATGCCGACACGTGGCGCGCTTGCGCCTGAGCGCACAGCACCTAAGCGCACAGCGCTCAAGGCGCTGGCCCCACGCATCCCTTGGATGCCTTTTCCCCCTCTTTTTGTGTACATACATACATATATACATATGTATACAAATTTATACATACACGTACTCCACGACACTGTCCCTGTTAGAAAAAAATTTCTAACGGGGCGCTGCCCCGCACCCCGCAAGGGGGTTGCTAGCCCCCTTGACCCCCAGCCCGCTATCCGGGTAGCGGGACCCCCGTAAAAACTCTGCGTGGCTCCCGATATATCCAAAACCCCCCTTTCAGAACAGAACACGCGTACACTGCACATTGAGTTCGCATGACCAGCTTAACTCGTTAATCGGAGGTTCCCTCGCCCCAAAGGTGAGGGGTAATTAACGGCAGCTTAGTCCGCGGCTGCCGGAGATTCGGATCCCCACAATCATTAAACCACAGCTTACCCTAGGCAGGGAGAATCTGTAGTACGCCTGAGACGCGTGCGCGTATTCCCATCTCAATGGGGTGACAAAAAACACTCTACACCCACTAGTATGATCTCCATCATAGTCCTGGTAGTCAAGTACATATTCTAAGGGTTTTATCAACATGTGAGAGCAAGACAATATAACTACCAGTCTACATGTTAAGATAAAGGTAACCAGATAGCATACTATCATGTCGAGCAAGAAAGTCCTCTCTCTATATGTCCAAGCATCCACTATAATATATATCATATGTACAATAATGGCCTCTAGGGCATATATATAACTAACACATACAACACACATACACAACACACACATACACAAAGCACATACACAATAACAACCCTACACCTAAGCGAAATAAAAAATTGAAATCAACGACAAACTTTCCATTCCTATTCTCTTCTTTATTAATAACCATCCCATTCTTAGATTTCTCAAGTTACCATAAAAAACCGACTTCCTTAACTTCTAATTTATATGTTATACAGTCCAATATGGTCTATGAGTACATCAGAGTTAAAGACTGGATGTCCGTGGATTTGCAACAATGCATGAACCCTAAGTCTGTCGACGAAGTTGCTGCTTTCATCAAATTTGCACGCGAACATCATAAGGAACCGTATGGGAAGATCTTTTGTCCATGCGACAGGTGTGGAAATAAGTATTGGCAGAATACAAAACTGGTAGAGTTTCACATCGTTAAGCATGATTTTACCAGATTTTATACAACTTAGCTATTTCATAGGGAAGGAGAAGAATTAGACGGTAATGCGGCAGAAGAAGAAGAAGACGGTAATGCGGCGGAAGAAGAAGAAGAAGAAGATAATTTCTTTTCAGGAGATGAAATGAAAGATATGATAGAGGCTGCTCTTGGTAATAGTTATCCTATCGAAGAAGCATTCCTTCCGGTCAAGGGCAGCGTGCAGATAAGTATGAGAAGTTCATGAATGATGTGAGGAGACCAATTTATGTAAATGCAAAGTATTTTACACTATCTTGGTTCATCCACCTTTTTCAGATTAAGTTTCTAAATGGATGGAGCAACAAGTTATTCACAATACTTTTGAAGTTCCTGAAAGATTTTATGCCCCCGGTAAATATCGTTCTCGAGAGTCGGTATAAAGCCCAGCAGATGATGTCCGATTTAGGTCTGAACCGTGAGAAGATTCATGCATGTCCTAGAGAATGTATGTTATACTGGAAAGAGAATTCAGATTTGAAAGAGTGTCCCACCTGTGGAGATGACATGTATAAGCCGAAAGAATCTGATAAAAAGCCAGATATACCTGTCAAGATAGTATGATACTTTCCTATAACACAGAGGCTGCAGAGGCTATTCAAGTGTAAGAAGACATCGGAGGCAATGATTTGGTATCACCGCGCTGCTCCAAGCGAAGAAAGAAGAATGACTCATCCAAGAGATTCGCCGGTATGGAAGGCTTTCGATAGGAGGTACCCAATATTCAGTAGCAATCCTCGCAATATCAGGCTCGGACTAGCTAGCGATGGATTCTGCCCTTTCGACTATATGGGTGGAGGACACAGCACATGGCTCGTTGTAATGAGTGTTTATAATTTGTCGCCATGGTTGGTTATGGATCGGTCCTATTTTATGATGCCTCTTCTTATTGACGGCCCGAAATCACCGGGAAACAATATCGACATCTATCTCCGCTCTCTGATCGATGAGTTAAAATCCTTATTCATTGATAATGTGGAGACTTGCGATGCAAACACAGATACAACCTTCACGATGCATGCGGCTTTAATGTGGACAATTAATGACTTTCCTACGTATGGAATGCTATCAGGTTGGTCCGTACATAGTTACAAACCATGCCCTTACTGCCACAAAGATAAAACATCGAGACGATTGAATTTTTCAAAAAAGGTTTGTTATTGCGGTCATCGGTGTTTCCTGCCATTTGACCATCCCTACAGGTTTGACGGTACTCACTTTGATGGTCATCAGGAGCTTTTGGGCCTTCAGCCCCATTTTCTAGAGAGGATGTGATTGCTCAGTAGAATGGTTACGATAACGTGACCTTCGGGATAGATCTGGCAAGACAGGTCACTCCACCTTACTGGAACAAGTTAAACATTTTCTACGAGCTGTCGTACTGGTCAACAAATTTATTGCGTCATTTCCTGGACGTCATGTACATCGAGAAGGGAGTATCAGAGCGCGTACTTAACTTACTTCTTTGTAAAAATGGAAAATCGAAAGACAACCTTCATGCTTAGATGGATCTTCAGGACTGGAAAATTAGAAGTGATTTGTATCCTAAACCGATAGCGGGTAAACATGGAAAGTTTGTACTTACCAATACCGCTTATCATATGTCAAATCAAGAGAAGAAAAGGTTCCTGCAGGTGTTATATAATATGAAAGTTCTTACAGGTTTCTCAGGGTCATTTAGTAAGAAGATCAAGATTGTGAAAGGCAAGATAAATGGGCTGAAAAGTCATGGTCAGCATGTTATTATGGAGCACCTTCTCTCATTAGCCCTCAGAATTTCACTTCCCGAATCGGTTAGTCTAGTAATCTATGACCTTTGCTGCTTCTTTAGAGAATTGTGCACTAAAAATATCGATGTTGTGAAGCTGGAGAATCTAGAAAATGCGATTCCCTTAATCATCTGCAAACTTGAGCGGATTTTTCCGCCACCGTTCTCCGATATTATAATACATCCGACGGTCCATCTTGCAACCGAAACTAAGCTTGCCGGACCGGTACAATATCGATGGATGTATCCCGTCGAAATGTAATTTGAATTTTGCGGTTCATGCATCTTGTGAATTTTTTGTTGTTTTATATGCCTGAATTTCTTTATTTAACATATGTTTCTTTAGATATCTCTACACCCTAAAAAATTATATACGCAATAGCAATCGACCAAAGAGTTCAATCATGCAAGGTTATCTCCTAGAAAAAGTAACCACATTTTGTTCCCGCTATCTGGACGAGGACATTGAGACAAATCTTAACAGGCCTCAGAGAATTCAGGACGGGCCATATGGTAAAGCAGATTACAAGAAAGTAGAACCCATGTTGATCAACAAGATATATTGGTTTATCCTCCTGAATAGCGTATATCTTGAAGAAATTAGAGAGTAAGTCTGTTTTATATTAATTGTTCTTTATATTTGCGCACGCGCACGCGCGCGCGTGTGTGTGTTTGATGCGGAAAATTCCATCAAATAACAAACATGCATTCAATTATTTATTTCAAGTTACAGGGAAGAGATCACCAAACATGGGAACATAATTACAAGGGTTAACAAAACAGTAAACAAAGTTCTCTGACTCCCTCTCTGCCCTCTTTACCATGTCGTAATAGTGATTCTCACGAAGAGTCCCTCCCCATCTGTCAGTGCCGTGCTCGTCGGCAAAGGAAGACATGGCAGCCAGCCGAGCTCGGATCTGACTCAGCATATGAATTGAGCGGTCCTTAAGAGGCTTTGTAATCAAGCACGCCTCATGAATGAAGTCGATCTCATCCTCCGCTGCGTCGAACATCACTAGAGTCATCTCTTCCGGATGAGGGGAAATGCTGTCAAGGATGGCTAGAAAAATCATGCGAAGCCAAATAGAACCGGCGGGGAGAAGAGATCCCCTACAAATCATAAGCTTATGCATCACTGTGTCAAATTGATCATCCGGGAGAGCAGGATTCGTCAGACGAGTAGCAAAACGAGGAATAATCTCCTCAATGGGCACCTCCCATGGCCGTCGAGGAGCATGTGGGCGACTGCAAGCCATGGTTCTTTCTCTGTTAAAGTAGTTCTTCCCTGTGAAGGAGAAAATGGGTACTGCTTCAGATTATAAAGAGAAGTATTTAAAGTCTTGGCACAAAAAATGTTGTGCATGGCAGTACTATTTCCAAGCTCTGACAAAAAAAAGGTGTTGGAAAAGAAGAGCAAGAAGGTGAAATGATTCCCTCATATAATAAGGCAGCACCTCATGTGAAACACACATGAGCGCCGGCACTAGTCTCTAGTAGGATTAAATCCTACACCAGCACCTCATGTGAAAGGAACATGAGCGCTAGTGTGTAAAGCACATGGACGTTTGATTGAGTTCTAAGACCAGCGCCTCACGTGAAAGGCATGTGAGTGCTGGCGTGTATAGCACGTAAGCGTCAACACCCAAATTAAAGCGGGTAAGCTGGGTAGAATTAAATTCTACATGGAAAATATTTCCTTGAATACTCCTTATTAAACAGATCCGTTGGATCAAAGACCCAATGGTGATTAAAAAAGCATCAAAAGATAGAATTAAATTCTATATGGGAAAATATTTTCTTAATCTTTCTAAACTAAAAAGATATACTCTGTTAAATAGATCCGTTGGATCAAAAATCCAATTGCGATTAAAAATCATCAAAAGCTAGAATTAAATTCTATATGGGAAAATATTTCCCTAATCTTTCTAAATTAGAAAGATATACTCTATTAAATAGAGAACCCTTAGATTAAAAATCCAATGGTGATTAAAAATCACCGTTTGAATTAAAAAATAAAATTAAATTCTATGCATGGGAAAATATTTCTCTAATCTTGTTAAAAACAAGAAAATATATTATGTTAAACAGAAAATCACTGGATCAAAAATCCAACAGTGGATAAAATTTCTTGAATAATCTTCGAGACTAATTAAATCAATTGGTATATCTCAATTAGAGATTTTCTCAAAACTGATCAACAGTTTGCAATCCCTATATAAAAGACTTGAGACTTCAAGTCACACCCATACAGACACATAGATAGAGAGACCCCCCATAAGTTTTGGCAGTTATAACTGAGAATTCAATTCTCTTCCTGAAGAAAAGTCCTTGTTCCTCTCAAAACCCTAGGTATAGAAAAAATGAGATAAAAATATCTCCTCTGCCTAACACATAAAAATATACAAGGGTTTAACCCTCAAAAAAGAACTTAGTTCTTTCTTTGGATCTGTGATCTGTAAGGTAAATCTCCTATAAGTTAAGAATTTAATTCTTATCGGGATGATTTCGTTCTTCAGACTCAAGATCTAGGGGAAAAACGGGGTATGAGAAAAGAAATAAATAAAAGAAAAGAAGATGGAGGTTATATTCCAGGAATTTAATTCCTGTGAAAACAGAGTTTAACCCTATATGAAGAACATAGTTATTAACAAGAAGAACTGAAAAACTTAGTTCTCAAAGGAAATCCGATCCTCAAAACAATGATCTCGATGATCGTTAATGGCCAAAGTGCCATTAATAGAAGTTTGACTTCTTTTAAAAAAAGATAAACAGAGAGTAAATCTCTAAAAAGATTAGCGTTTCTCGTGTTTCACACGTGAGCGCCCAAAAAGAAAACTTAGCGTCTCACGTGATAGCACGTGAGCGCCAGAAAGCAAAACAGATTAGTGCTTAGCACTATTGCAGCACCTCACGTGAAACACACGTGAGCGTCAAGAAGCTCAGTGTCTCACGTGAAACACACGTGAGCATCAAGAAACACAACGCCTCATGCGGCAAAACGTGAGCGCTGAACAAAAGTGCTTAGCACTATATATACAGTGAAAAGACTAAGTGCTTGGCACTGTAAGATGATGGGAAAGGCCCAAGACTGAGCCTAAATTGGCTAAGTCTTTGTAACTTCTTTACAACCGAGCCCATATGCTCTGTTGATGGATCTTAACAAAATTTAATAATCCTTAAATATATTTCTAAGTTGATCTTAGTCTCATACAAGACTAACGTATCCTTAGTTAAAATAAACCGAGCCCATATGCTCACATATATTTAAGTTGATCTTAATCTAAAACCAGATTAACGGTCTTTAAATAAAATAAAATATTCTTTGAACTGATAGAACAGACAATATAAGTTCAAATTTTAAATCTCAAATATATAGATTTGAACTAATCTGCACCCTATGGACGATGACATATACTAGTCTCTGTATACAATCCATAGGAAACAAAAAAATAAATAAAATACAGCACGACACGAAGTGACCTACTGGAGCAGGAGAAAGTTATTATCGCAATGTGATAATGTAATTAACCGTAGGGGCTTGCGCATGTGTGGAAGAGTGTCCCCACAATAAAAAAAAACCCCTCACAAATGAGAGGGATCTGATAAAGTCTGCTACATCGGTCACATCTATCCAAACCTCCGATATATGGTGCCATAAATCCACTTGGTATTTTCGGAGAGGTGGATGGATATGTCCAAATAGCATTTGTCCCCAAATTCAAGCTAGATGTCTCAATTTCTCAATCTGTTCTTCGGCAGTAAACAGATTCTGGCACACTCGGTGGGACCTCTTCCTCTTTCCACTCCACACTTCGTGTGTCGTGTTTCGCGAAAGAAATCGCGGTTGCCCTTAAATTCGAGACACTGAAACTTGGTATTTCGCTTCTGTGCAGAATCAATGGCTTCTCATTGCACTTCCTACAACAACTCCCTCTCTATCCCAGCTGGAGGAGTGACGTATGGGCCTAACGTGGCCTCCGTTTTCTTAATGCCGGCGGGGCAGGTCACGCAGGCTACCACCAGACTATTCTTCGGGACCATGCTCCCACTCATGAGCTTTGGCGCCACAACACTCCAAGAAGAAGCTCCCCAAAAGTCGATCTTCGATCGGCTGGCTACTTAGACGGCTCCTATTAGTAAGTCGCCCAATTCTGAAGTGTCGTCTTCAATAGGTTGAAGAGAAACTCAAACGGGCTTGTAAAGAAGCATGTGATTCCAGAAGGGGTTTCCCTAAAATGGCTAGCCCTCCCTGCTCCTACCATACGTGAGGCCAACAAAAGTGCTTCACCCCCAAAATGTTCGGTCTTCGACAGATTGGCCAACTTTGCTCTAGCTCCAACAAAAGTGTAAAGAGGCTGATACCAAGAGAAGCTCCCCAACAATGCCGGGGGCATGACGAAGACGCCTCAAATACTGAGGCATTTCCTACTGCACGAAATGATTGATGTTGACACTAGCATCGAGTGAAACAGGGTGGAGGCAAGTCCCCCTCTAGGCTTACCCTACCAGCTCCTATGGTGAATATCGACGCCGTTGTTCAAACTAGGAACAGTTTCGACCCGCTTAGGAGGGTGCGCAAGAACTCCCTGACGGTGGTACTGAAAAACACTTCACCGGCAGAAGCCCCAGTACAGAAACAGCCAGAGCAGTCTCGCCAACGGCTCTCCTCGCAGATACATAGAGTCTGGCGAAAAGTCCATGACTCCGTGCTTGATGAAAGTTACTCTTGTCGACTCAAGAAATCTAACGGCTGATAAGAAAAAGACCACTGATCCGCTATACAACGGGGGAATTCTCCTAGAAAGGCACTTGTCATAACGGCCCCTTCAGTTCCAACCTCTAATAAAAGAACGAGGACGGAGAAAATTCTACCGCTAGGAGAAAGAAACCGATACAAAGTTCTTACGACGAGTGCTGGAGAAGAAAGATAAAGAAGCTGCGGAGCAAGCTACTAACATCAAGCATATAGCTCCTCTATTCCAGGATATGGTTGGAATGATGATCCAACCAGAACCACTGGTTAAAGATTCTCCGGTGATTATCGAAGATGACAGAGGAGAAATATCAAACCCTCCCCCGGCCTTATCAACGGCTAAGGAGAAAACAATCTCCAAGGCAGCTCTGGATAAGTACATTGCTCAGCAAATTAGAGCTCACCAGGCTAATGAAGACGCCAACCAACGCGTCAAAACCGGGCGACCATATCCGATCTAGTATGACCAAATAAAGCACCCACTGAGATATACGATCCCGAAGTTCCACATTTACAAAGGAACGGGTAATCCCCACCAACACGTCGCACAATTCAGAGCTCTATGCGGCAATACTAGAGGTGACGACAAATTGTTGCTTCGCCAATTCGTCGAAAGCTTATCAGAAACAACTTTCGAATGGTACTCGGAGCTCCCAAATAACTCCGTGAAAACCTTCTCTGAAATAGAGCTGCTATTCACGCAACGGTTCACCAGCGGGAGTGAACGCACTCCGATCATGGCGCTAATCAATACCAGGGTTAAGCGGGGAGAAACATGGGTCCAATATGTGATCTGATAGTGAAACCTATGGTCCAAATGCGAACAACGTATTGAGGAGTCTCCGACTGTGGGAATATTTATTAAGACGATAGATCCTCAATCAAACGTGTCCCAATTCAGGACATTCTTCAAGCACACTACGTTCCAATCGTTGATTGACAAGTTAGAATAGATGGATCAGATGGGTCATGGCCCTTTCTCCTCAAAATAACAAGGGAAAAGGAAAAGTGGCATTTGTTGCCAACACGCAACAATAACCGAGCGGTCTAAAAACTAGCTGCTCGCCAAAACAACATACGTGCACGCCTTTCCTTAGAAGAAAGATTGAGACATGCTTACTCATTCTCTCGCGATAAAACGAGGAGATTGTTTGAGTTGGTAGTGTGAAATAATCTGAACATATTGCCAGACCCATGGTGTCCAACACAAGCCAACGGCGTCAATAACCCTAACTACTGCTCCTATCACAGGATGTTAGCCATCCAATTGAGAATTGCTACATCTCCAAAAACTGGGTCGAGGACCAGTACTAGCGGGGGAAGTTCACACTATCTGATAGCTGGAGGGTAGATCTGCCCCAAAAGCACGTTCCTAAAAAGGTGGATGGAAGAAGCTTAAAGAGAAGTAGTTCTTTCAGTAAAAATTAAAAGAATGCTGAAAGATCTGTAAGCATGTCCGGCGATCAAGTGGAAGAACCTGCTTGAACCCGAAATTATAGAAGGGATGCTGAAATCACATCCCACACCGAAAGTCGTTGACAAGGGGATGCTCCCCGCCGAAACACGGAGACGCGACCGCGCGGGTCCGTCTTGCCTGAATTTCGGGGCAGATGCTAGTTGGTGTTATCCGTCTACCTCTCCGAAAATGCCAAGTTGATTTATCACACCGTATATCGAAGGTTTAAACAGATACGGCCGATGTAGCAGACTTCATCAGATTCCCCCTCATTTGAGGGGTTTTGGATTATAGGGACGCTCTTCCCTGCAGGCGCAAGCCCCTGCAGTTAATTACACTACCGCATCGCGGTAACCACTTTCTCCTTCTTCAGATGGTCACTTCGTGTCGTGTGTGTTTATTTTGTTTTTTTTGGTTGCCCGTAGATTGTATACGGAGACTAATTTATGTTGTCGCCCGTAGGGCGTGAATTAGTCCAAATCCGTATTTTCTTAGATTTGGGTTTGGGGTTGGGTTTAAAGATACGTTTGTCTCATTTGAGACTAAGATCAACTCAAACGTTTGTTAAGGATACGTTAGTCTAATTTTAGACTAAGATCAACTTAACAGGATCATTTAGATCCAACAAGAGAGCATTTGGGCTCTATTGTTTTAGTTTAGGGATATTGCGGTCGATTACCAGTTTAAGGACATGGTGGTCCAATGTTAGTTTAAGGACATCTCGGTCCAAGGTTAAGGACATCATAGTCCATGGGTTTAAAAGGACCCCACAGTCCGAGGTTAAGGACATCATAGTCCATGAGTTTAAGGACCCCATAGTCCAAGGTTAAGGACATCATCGTCCATGAGTTTAAGGACCCCACAGTTCGAGGTTAAGGACATCATAGTCCATGAGTTTAAGGACCCCACAGTCCATGGAATGATTGGTTATCAGGACCCGTCACCTCTCTGAAAACGTTGAAGGATTACAACGGCAAATATCAAAGGAGTGAAAAGATGTACCCTTGAACCAAAGTTGATTGGGAGATCTGTAGTCCAATTTGGAACTAAGATCAATTAATTAGATTATAAGCACATTGGCTCAGTTAAATTTGAATTGAGGACTTATGGCCAATTTGTGCTAAGTCCAATTAAGTTTGAAATGTTAGCCTTTTGTTGGACTGTTTGAACATTTGTCTGGGTTCATCCCCCCCATTATTTAGCAATGCTAACCAGGGGTTTGAAGGCCCTGACAACATTTTGTATTTTATTGGGCATTGACCATTCATCATGGCTCTGGAGTTTTCTTTGAATGTCATATGCAATGATCAAGTTTGAAAGAATGCAGTCGGGGTTTAATCAAAGGGGAGTCTTGACTCAGAAAGACTTAGCCAATTTCGGCTAAGACCGGTTTGAGAATAGTGTTAAACACTAACATATATTTGGCAATCACGTGTTCCCACGTGATGCGCTTTAAAACAGTGTTGAACACTGGGGACAAAATGCTCAAAATAGTGTTAAACACTAAAAGTGGGGTGGTCACGTGGGGTCACATGAGGCGTCCGAGAATTGGACAAAACCTCCTTTATTTTATTCTCAGAATATTCAAATAAGTGTTAAACACTTTTAGTCTTCAGGCCATCACGTGTTGGCACGTGATGGGTATCCATGTATTGATTATTAAAGTGTTTATTAAGAGGTCACGTGGGGACACGTGAGGGCGCCCAAAATTGATTCTGCCTTTGGCTTTGTTCCCTTTATTTTGAGGGTCACGTGGGAGCACGTGAGGCATTGCCTCCAAGTTTTTCTTTCTCATTTTAAGGGATCTGTTTTAGGGGTCACGTGAGGGCATGTGACCTAGTCTTGTTCTTTCTTTTTTACTCATTGAGGAGAAGGGTCACGTGTTGCCACGTGACCAAGTTCTTTACATGCATGGAGGGTTTCAAGTCTCTTTGTTTTAAGAATTAAATTCTCTGTAGGGTTAAACCCTAATTCTGTTTTAGAGGAATTAAATTCCTATGTATGTGGAAGAATTAAATTCTTATGTAGGGTTAAACCGTAATTTCATTTGGAGGAATTAACTTCCTATGAATCTGGGAGAATTAAATTCTTATATAGGGTTAAACCCTAGTTTTATTTGGAGGAATTAAATTCCTATGAATTTAGTGGAATTAAATTCCTTAAACTCAATTCTCCCTTTAAGTTTTGGATCTGCATGGAAGAATCTCCCCGATAAGAATTAAATTCTCAACTTGTGGGGAGATCTGCTTCTGCAGATCTTTAACCAAAGGAAAAACTAAGTTCTTATTCAGAAGAGTTAAACTCTTAAATTTAGAATTAAATTCTCCTTTTGTTTTATGGAGTTTAGATCTCTTTCCCCTTTCTCACCTAGGGTTTCTTTTCTCTGAAAGAAACTTCTTTTCTCTCGTGAGAATTAAATTCTCCTCTCTTTTTCCTCTCTGCTGTTGTTTTTCTCTAGAAAATCAAAATTCCCAAAGATCCATCTCTTCTCTTCTTGGCTTCTAGATATAGGAGAAAGAAAAGAATCAATTTGTTTAATTAATCTTTCATTGAAATATTTTGGTTGTTTCTGTAACTAACATGATCTTTTAGAACACTCAGTGAATCTTATTCACCATTGGATTTTTAATCCAAAAGATATTCTGTCTGTTATTCTTGGTGAATTTCAGGGAAATCTTTTCTTGTATAAAATCTTTCCATAAATTGGTGATTTTTAATCACCTTTGGATTTTTAATCCAACGGTGCTCCATTTTACAGAGCACCATCTTTTTATTTGGAAAGATTTAGAGCGATCTTTTTCCAATTAAGGTTCTGGATTCCCATTTAATTAGAATTTAATTCTATTAGTTCAGAAGGATTAAAATCTCATCACGTGTTGGCACGTGATCCCACTGTTTGATCATTGAAATAGAATTTAATTCTATCAATTAAAGAGCTTAGGAACTTGTCACGTGTTAGCACGCGACCCCCTGGATTAAACATTTTAATCAGCATTTAATTCTTCTGTTTAACAGAACTAAGGAATCATCACGTGTCAGCACGTGACCCTTGGTCACATGTGAGCACGTGATACCTCATTGGGGTTTTTCCTTAGTGTTTTATTATATCTTTTAATCCCTTTTGGTGGGTTTTAAAGGCCCATCACATGGCGCACGTGACTCCACTAATTGCCTGCTTGATTAGAATTTAATTCTATTATAACAGAGTCTCAGGAAACCATCACATGTCAGCACGTGACCCTTGGTCACGTGTAAGCACGTGATACCCCCATTAGGGATTTTCTTATTATTTTATCAGGGAACAAATGCCCCCACAGTGTTGTTCTCACGTGTTTGCACGTGAGTGCAACGCTGTCACTTTTGTGACCGTTGGATCTGTTTAGGGAACAGGGGAGATGAACCGTCCCCCATCACATCCTATAAATGCAGGAGTCCCTTCAGAAGCGCCTCCATTTTTTCCATCTTCTTCCTTGCTCGTTTTTCCTCTGAGAATTTAATTCTCTTTCCCAGAGCTTAGTTATCTGATTCAAAAATTTCCAGAGTTTAACTCTGTCAACAAAGATTTCCTTTTTCAGGTAAGAATCTTGAACGGCTGAGGAACTCCTTGTAGAAATTTGGATTTTAAATCCACACCAGGGTTTTCCCTTTTAACAAGAACCCATCTTTTCCAAGTTTTTAAAAAAAAACTGCTCAATCTTTAAATAATAAATCCCTTTTGTTAGGGATCTTTTGATCTCAGAGATCGATGGAAATACTTGACCTTTCTCTGGAATTTAATTCCATTCCAAAGAATCTTAGCTTCTGAAAAATGTCTTCTGGGAATTTAATTCCCCTGTTCAAAAGGAATTTAATTCCTCTAAAGATCTTAGTTCTTTAAAAGAAGACTTTCACGGATTTTTCCTCCTGAGTTGTTCTTTGCAAATTTTTTTTCCAGAAAGACCCCCCATGATTTTCATAGGGTTCTGCAGTGGGTCTTCTCTCTCTGTGGAAAATGTAGAGTTGTTTGAAATTCACTGTTGATTTATTGAGAATCTTCCTTTTGTTCTCATAATGATTACTCCGCCTCATCATTAGTGAGCCGCCATCTTAATTTTGTGGGGCCCTTGTGTTTTGTAATCAATGGTCCCATAGAATAAGTTATTTGTCGTTTTCTTCCACTGTCTTTATATATACATATATATTTATAAATACATATATACGCATGGGCTTCACTAACAGTTTTCTTTCCTTTGTTTCAGGAGTAATGGCTTCTCTCCCATACTTTCCCTTTACTCGCTCGGAGGCGGCTTTTCCTCAATCACCGTCTGACGAAGAGGTGATGGCGATGATCAGGGCTCATGACCTGAATTGCATCAATCTACTTTTATTGGGGACCTGGTACGGTCATATCATTCGCGGTCACCGCAGCTTTCTTTGCGAGATACCGACAGAGCCTACTGTTCCCCTCCGAATGGCGGCGGCGACGATTGAGAGACGTCTTGCCTGAGATTCGGGGCAGATGCTATTTGGTTTTATCCATCTACCTCTCCGAAGCTGCCAAGTTGATTTATGGCACCATGTATCGGAGGTTTAGACGGATGCGGCCGATGTAGCAGACTTCGTCAGATTCCCCCTTACTTGAGGGGTTTTTGATTGTGGGGACGCTCTTCCCTGCAGGCGCAAGCCCCTGCAGTTAATTACGCTAGCGCATCGCGGTAACAACTTTCTCCTTCTCTACAATTTCACTTCGTGTCGTGTGTGTTTGTTTGTTTGTGGATGCCCGTGGATTGTATACGGAGACTAAGTTATGCCGTCGCCCGTAGGACGTAGATTAGTCCAAATCCGTATTTACTTAGATTTGGGTTTAGTGTTTTAGTCTAAGGATACGTTAGCCGTATTGAGGCTAAGATCAACTTAAACATTCGTTAAGGATACGTTAGTCCTGTTTGAGACTAAGATCAACTTAACGGGATCGTTTAGATCCGACAAAAGAGCGTTTGAGGGCTCTATTGTTCCAGTTTAGGAACGTAGTGCTCCATAGGTAGTTTAGAGACATTGCGGTCCATTGGTAGTTTAAGGACACTTCGGTCCATCGCCAGTTTAAGGACGTGGTGGTCCATCATTAGTTTAAGGACGTTTCGGTCCATCGCCAGTTTAGGGACGTGGTGGTCCATCATTAGTTTAAGGACGTTTCGGTCCATCATTAGTTTAAGGACATTTCGGTCCAACATTCCCATTTTGGGATGAATATTAGTTTAAGGACATTTCGGTCCACGAGTTTGAGGATCCCGCAGTCCATATCGATGTGTGGTCGTCGGGACCCATCACCTCTCTGACGTCGTTGAAAGATTACAACGATAGGTGTCAGAGGAGTTCGGAGATGTACCCTCGAACCGGTTGTAAATTGATTTAGGAGATCAATCTTGCTCTGTCAATTTAATTTGAGGACTTACGGCCACGATTGGGCTAAGTCCAGTTGAGAATATTCAACGTTTTGTTTGCATTTGGCCTGTTAGGCCTTTGTTTGGGCTCTGCCCTTTTATAAATGATGCAGAGCATCTGTTTGGACTCTGCCCTTCTTTAAAATACTGCATTGCATTTAATTTGGCCAGTTAGGCCTTTTGAGCTAATTAATGAGCACAAGCGCATGTGGAGGTGACACGTGTCACGCTCTGGTGAGCGCAAGCGTAGTTAGCGCAGTACGCTGCGCCAGTGCGCTGCGCTGCTGCGCTGCTGACACGTGGCGCGCTCTGATGAGTTGCGCCAATTTCAGAGAGCAATGCTCTATTTTAAAAGCGCATAGCGCAAGTTGTTCTAGAGCTGACACGTGGCGCTCTCTGGTGGCTTGCGCCAACCCAAGAGCGCAACAGTACAGATTTACAAGTGCAAGACACTGTTTTAATATCTTGATCCAATTTTGGATTCAAGAAAAGAATCTTTTTTTTAAGATTCCAGAACCAATGGTTCATCAAAAGGCAATGCCTTTGTGTAGATCAAATGATCTAATAAAGAAGTATATTACTTCTTATTTTATTCTTATTATTTGATCTTTTCTTTTTATTTTAAGATCTTGATCTTGTTCTTAGATCATTGATCTTTTCAGAAGAAATTCTTATTTTCAAAGGTTTACCTTCTTTTCTTTCTGATTTCTTCTCAAACTTTCTTTTTAGGAGTTCTCTGAATTCTTTCTCTGTTTCTCTGTCAATGTTCTCTCTTCTTCTTTTTTTTTAATTTTAGAAACAAGGATCATTGGTCGTTGGGACCCACCACCTCTCCGACGACACTGAGAGATTACAGTGCCATATATCGAAGGTGTGGAGAGATGTACTCTTTGAACCATATCTCAATCATTAGGGGGGAAGAACATGCTGGAGCTTAAGCTTCTCGCTGCTGAAAAAGACTTCTTTGCATTCGCGCACGTGCGTCGCACGTGTTGGGCGCACGTGCATCGCACGCGTTGGGCTCACGTGCGTCGCACGCGTTGGGTGCATGTGCGTCGCACGCGTTGGGCGCTCATATTTGCACGTAGCGCACATGCGCATTATGAGGAGAAGCAGAGCTTCTATATATGGAGAACAAGCTCCTTTTAATATTATTAAATGTTCTCATATGGTGCGCACGTGCGTTGCATGTGGTGCGCGCGTGGCGAGCACACGTGCGTTGCACATAGCGCACATGCGCATTATAAGGAGAAGCAGAGCTTCTATATATGGAGAACAAGCTCCTTTTAATATTATTAAATGTTCTCATATGGTGCGCACGTGCGTTGCACGTGGCGCGCTTGGCGGGCACACGTGCGTTGCACATGGTGCGCGCGTGGCGGGCACACGTGCGTTGCACATGGCGCGCGTATGGTGCGCACGTGCGTTGCACGTGGTGCGCGCGTGGCGAGCACACGTGCGTTGCACATAGCGCACATGCGCATTATAAGAAGAAGCAGAGCTTCTATATATGGAGAACAAGCTCCTTTTAATATTATTAAATGTTCTCATATGGTGCGCACGTGCGTTGCACGTGGTGCGCGCGTGGCGGGCACACGTGCGTTGTACATTGCGCGCGCGTGGCGGGCACACGTGCGTTGCACGTAGCGCACATGCGCATTATGAGGAGAAGCAGAGCTTCTATATATGGAGAACAAGCTGCTTTTAATATTATTAAATATTCTCATATGGTGCGCACATGCATTGCACGTGGTGCCGCATGGCGGGCACACGTGCGTTACACGTAGCGCACATGGCCCTTGCGCATATGCGTATTATGGAGGGGCATGCTCCTATCTTGGAGAACTAAGCTCCTTTGAGTATTGGATCCTTTGAGGATTTAACTCTTCCTTTCTAAGAGGTATCCCTTCTTATTTATATGGGAGTGGTAGAGAAACCATCTCTCCTTTTCCCGATGTGGGACTAAAAAATGCATTCCCCGTGTAGTAGAGCATTACTTTAGATTACACGGGCATAACATATTTTGCTCATAATTTTTGATCTCGGATGAATTATTAGGCTCATAATATATCAAATCGAAGGTCTTTTCGAGACGCTTTCAAAATCATCAGAATTTAGCCATTTCTCATTCCGGAGTCTGTCAAAATACAGTTCGGAAAATACTGGTTCGCATCTTCTTCCTTAGATCACATGTGCATAGACAATTGCTCATAACTTTTGATCCCGGATGAATTTTGAGGCCCATAATATATCAAATCGAAGGTCTTTTCAAGATGCTTTCAATATCATCAGAATTTAGCCATTTCTCATTCCGGAGTTTGTCAAAATACAGCTCGAAAAATACTGGTTCGTATCTTCTTCCTTAGATCACATGTGCATAGACATTTGCTCATAACTTTTGATCCCGGATAAATTATGAAGCCCATAATATATCAAATCGAAGGTATTTTCAAGATGCTTTCAATACCATCAGAATTTAGGTATTTCTCATTCCGGAGTTTGTCAAAATACAGCTTGGAAAATACTGGTTCGCATCTTCTTTCTTAGATCACACGTGCATAACACATTTGCTCATAACTTTTGATCCCGGATGAATTATGAGGCCCATAATATATCAAATCGAAGGTTTTTTCGAGATGCTTTCAATACCATCATAATTTAACAGTTCCTCATTGGGGAGTTTATCAAAATACAGGCCGGAAGATACTGGTTTGCATTTTCTTAAGCGTATCGCTGCCATTTGATACCTTGGACTCTTTTGCGCAGAAATTTTTGGCGGGAACAAATGCCCCCCACTACTTTTCCCACGTAAGTATATATGTGGGTGAAGTAGTGTAGAGTAATGCATAGCGTATGACCAGTTTCGGGTTGGTATATAACTTTCAGAATCTTGATCCGAGAAGATAACGAGCGGACACAAGCGTCGTCATTTATCATTGACTCAAATTTTGACTCTTAAAAGATGTAGTTCCAAACTCTCAATTCCATGAGCCGCACCCTTCTATTTCTTTATGTTTTACTCTGGTGTGAAATAGTTTATATGCTCATGAGTAGGGAAGTAATGGCTTAGAAGACAGGGGTAGGATCTGCCACCTAAGACTTTTCAAGTTTATGAGCCATGAGGGTCTCATAAAGACTTTTCTCCCAACGGATCGAGAGGATCTCGTAGGTGTATTTTCTCCTTAGGAATCGTAAGGATTCCTAATTGCGTTTTCTCTTATAAGTCGTAAGGATCTTATAAGAGAATTTTCTCCCTTACAAGTCGAGAGGACTCGTAAGTGGTTGGTGAGTTGACTTGTTTCCGAGTCAAAGTATTGCTCCGACGGGGGGGTTGTTGGCTGATTTGTTTCCGCGACGGAGGTCATTGGCTGACTTGTTTCCGAGACGGAGGTCATTAGCTGACTTGTTTCCGAGACAGAGGCCGTTGGCTGACTTGTTTCCGAGACGGAGGTTCTTGGCCGTGAGTACTCAACGGGCAGCATGGCTCGAGCAAAGCACTTCTCATTTCTACCATTTGGAACAAGAAGCAGCTTTAAGGCTGAAGGAGTGTCAGGAGTTTTCAAGCGAAACTGCTCGCCTACGTGCTGAAGTTGAGGCGAACGCTGCTGAGGTAAAGGCTGTCTTCGAGGGCCTTCTGGAGCGTATCTCAAATGGGCTGAACTTGAAGCAGAAACTTGACGTTGCTGAGCGTAATGCCCAAGGCCGCGAAGCCACTCAGCAGGCCGTTGGGGAGCAGCTTACATCTCTCTTGCAGCAAAGGGCTCAGGTGGAGGCAGAACTGGCGGTGGTGGCAGATCAGGAAAAGGCGTGGAAGGAAGTGCGCGAACAATTGCTAAAGCTATGCAAGACGCTTCCTTCCCAGTAGTTCTCCTTGTATCCATATACTTGTAATTTTTTTTCTTCCGAATAACATGTATCCATTCTTTATTCTTTTATACTATTCACCTTGTACTTCTTTGAGTTAATGAATAAAGATACACATTTTTTTCTCTGCAATGTCTTGTATGCTCTTTCGCTTTCTCCCTTTCTCTTATTATCAGCATGTTGACTTGATAAACATAATTGGCAGCTAACTTAGTTTTTTTTAAGAGATATCGATGGCTTAGGTCGCAGGTTCAGATCTGCCGCCTAAGACTTTTCAACTCTATGAGCCGTGAGGGTCTCATAGAGACTTTTCTCCCTACGGATCGAGAGGATATCGTAGGTGGGTTTTCTCCTTAGGAATCGTGAGGATTCCTAAGTGTGTTTTCTCTTATAAGTCGTAAGGATCTTATAAGAGAATTTTTCCCTCTTACGAGTCGAGAGGACCCGTAAGCGGTTGTTTCCCTCCTTGTCGAAACTCGACTTTGGAGAGTGAGACCCGTGAATAGTATGCAAGAGACCGTTTTAGACCGACTTGCAGGGTCCTATTGTTCAGGAAGCAAGTTTTTTTTTAATTCCTGCTGCCTGAGGCTTCATCTTGCAAGTTGAGACGAATCGGGAATTTCCTGCGGAGGCACTGGTTTCTCTACGCGCCGATGCGAATCAGGGGGCTCTCATCAAGGACGCTAGTTTCCCTGAATGGAGGTATTTGCCAAGGATTATTTGTTTCCATGGTGTTGAAATGAATCGAGAATTTCCCGCAGAGATACTGGTTTCTCTGCGAGTCGACGCGAATCAGGAGGCTCTCATCAAGGACACTAGTTTTCCCGAGTTAAGGTATTTGCCAAGGATTATTTGTTTCCCTGGTGTTGAAACGAATCGAGAATTTCCCACGGAGACACTGGTTTCTCTGTGAGTCGACGCGAATCAGGAGGCTCTCATCAAGGACGCTGGTTTCCTTGAGTTGAGGTATTTGCTAAGGATTATTTGTTTCTCTGGTGTTGAAACAAATCGAGAATTTCCCGCGGAGACACTGGTTTCTCTGCGAGTCGACGCGAATCAGGAGGCTCTCATCAAGGACGCTGGTTTCCTTGAGTTGAGGTATTTGCCAAGGATTATTTGTTTCTCTGGTGTTGAAATGAATTGAGAATTTCCCACGGAGACACTGGTATCTCTGCGAGTCGACGCGAATCAGGAGGCTCTCATCAAGGACGCTGGTTTCCCTGAGTTGAGGTATTTGCCAAGGATTATTTGTTTCCCTGGTGTTGAAACAAATCGAGAGTTTCCCGCGGAGATACTGGTTTCTCTGCGAGCCGACGCGAATCAGGGGACTCTTATCAAGGACGCTGGTTTCCCTGAGTTGAGGTATTTGCCAAGGATTATTTGTTTCCCTGGTGTTGAAACGAATCGAGAATTTCCCACGGAGACACTGGTTTCTCTGTGAGCCGATGCGAATCAGGGGGCTCTTATCAAGGACGCTGGTTTCCCTGAATTGAGGTATTTGCCAAGGATTATTTATTTCCCTGGTGTTGAAAAGAATCGAGAATTTCCCGCGGAGACACTGGTTTCTCTGCGAGTCGACGCGAATCAGGAGGCTCTCATCAAGGATGCTGGTTTCCCTGAGTTGAGGTATTTGCCAAGGATTATTTGTTTCCCTGGTGTTGAAACGAATCGAGAATTTCCCACGGAGACACTGGTTTCTCTGCGAGTCTACGCGAATCAGGTGGCTCTCATCAAGGACGCTGGTTTCCCTGAGTTGAGGTATTTGCCAAGGATTATTTGTTTCCCTGGTGTTGAAACGAATCGAGAATTTCCTACGGAGACACTGGTTTCTCTGCGAGTCGACGCGAATCAGGAGGCTCTCATCAAGGACGCTGGTTTCCCTGAGTTGAGGTATTTGCCAAGGATTATTTGTTTCCCTGGTGTTGAAACGAATCGAGAATTTTCCACGGAGACACTGGTTTCTCTACAAGTCGACGCGAATCAGGAGGCTCTCATCAAGGACGCTGGTTTCCCTGAGTTGAGGTATTTGCCAAGGATTATTTGTTTCCCTGGTGTTGAAACGAATCGAGAATTTCCCGTGGAGACACTGGTTTCTCTGCGAGTCGACGCGAATCAGGAGGCTCTCATCAAGGATGCTGGTTTTCCTGAGTTGAGGTATTTTGCCGAAGACGCTGGTTTTTTCGGGGTTGGGATGAACCGTCGAGATTTGGCTTCATTTTTTGGCGGAGCCTATTGGGAAAGTATGGTTCCCTCTTCGTTTGCGCCCTTGGATTGTATACAGGGATCGATGTAATCTCAACTGTAGGGCCAAAGTTTTTTCATCATTTTTTTTGTTTTATTTCTGCGATGCTCTATCATTTCAGCTTTTATATCGCGAAGGTCGCGATTGCCCAATCATTTCGGCTATTTTTCGCGGTGCCCAATCGTTTCGGCTGTTTATTTCATTTTTACTCGCTGATTTTTATTGCAAGTTGCCCAATCATTTCGGCTCTTTTGTGTGCATACATTTTTACTCGCTGCTTTTTATTGCAAGTTGCCCCATCATTTCGGCTATTTCGTATGCATAAATTTTTACTTGCTGCTTTTTATTGCAAGTTGCCTCATCATTTCGGCTATTTCATATGCATGTGCGGCTTACTGGCTTTTCGCCGTAAACCTGAAATTAAACACCGATTTCGACATCACCACCGCTACAACTGGGATATTGCCAGGAGCGAATCATCATCCGCCTCTGTCGATGTCGAACAAGGGTGGCTTAGCGAACAGGGTTAAGGTCCTGTCGACTAAGGCTTTTGACTTCATGAGCCGTAAGGGTCTCACAAAGGTATTTCTCCCTACAAGTCGTGAGGATCTTGTAGGTGTATTTTCTCCTTAGGAATCGTGAGGATTCCTAAGTGTTTGTTCCTCTATAAGTCGTAAGGATCCTACAGGAGGGTTTTCTCCTCATAAATCGAGAGGATTTACAAGGGTTGTTCACCATGCGAACATATCCCCAGTCATGGATGGGACATGGTTAGGGAAATGTTTATTCGCACCTTATACAAGGGCCAGTATTGAGCCACTTGTAGGGCAATATCTAAAGTTGTGGGGGGTTTGCTTAAGCACAGGTTTAGGTCTCTGTAACTTAAGACTTTCAAATCTTATAAGCTGTGAGGGTCCTATAAGAGAGTTCTCCTTATGAGTCGTGAGAATCTCGCAAGTGTATTTTCTCCTTAGGAATCGTGGGGATCCCTAAGTGTGTTGCTCCCTTGTGAGTTGTAAGGATCTCACGTGGGTGGTTTCTCCTTACAAGGTCGAGAGGACCCTATAAGTGTCTTTTAACGAGGTTGCGCCCTTTTGGGTTTTCACAAACACTCGCCGGTAGTCCTGCTGTTTTTACTCACGGAGCCCTTTCGGGTTTTCATCTGTGCCCGTTTTGCTTATGGACATACCGTTTTTATTTATCTTTTTATTTTCTTCTTCTTTATTTTACGAGGTCGCGCCCTTTCTGGTTTTCACGAATACTCGCCGGTAGCCCTGCTGTTTTTACTCACGGAGCCCTTTCGGATTTTCATCCGTGCCCTTTTTGCTTATGGACAAACCGTTTTTATTTATTATATTTTTCTTCCTTTTTTTATCTCGTCAGCCTACGGATGCTGCGGTATCAGTTTTAAGAACGTTTCGGTTCTGTTGTTAGTTTAAAGACGTTTCGGTCCATTGTTAGTTTAAGGACGTTTCGGTCCGTTATGGAGAAAGCTGGCTACTGCTTATAAAGCTTGAGCTTACGAAGATAGCGAGCGGACATAGTCGACGTCATCTATCATTGACCTGGGCTGTGGCTCATTAAGCGTAGTATTTCTTTAGGAATCGACCATTTATTGGCCTGTAAGGCCTTTCACCGTGCATGTCCATGAGTAGATAGGCCCCACCCTGGTAGACCTTATCTATGATGTACGGGCCTTCATAGTTTGGCTCAAATTTTCCGCGCTTGGCTCGATTGGGGATCATAGGCCTTTTGACCACTAGCACGAGTTCGCCTTGGCGGAATGTCCTCGGTCGGGTCAATCTTTCATATGAGCGCGTCATCTTTGCTTTATAAGCTTCCAGATTTTGTTGCGCTATGAGCCGTGTTTCTTCAAGGGCATCAAGCTCCTCAAGCCGAAGATGAGCGTTTTCTTCGTTCGTCAGCTTGTAGTGGGCTGCCACTCGCAGAGAGGGTAACTCTATCTCGAGGGGGAGTACTGCTTCCGTACCGAATACCAACGCGTATGGCGTTGTGTTCGTGGCCTTCTTGAAGGTAGTTCGATATGCCCAAAGAGCCTCTTGCAGTCTCTCGTGCCAGTCTTTCTTATTTCGGGACACCGTCTTTTTCAAGATCTTCATCAGGGTCTTGTTGAAGGCCTCGGCTAGACCATTAGCTCGGAGATTATAAACCGAGGAATATCTCCAGTCTATATTGTGTTGTTGCGCGAAGCGACTGATCTTGTGGCTTCTGTAGGCTGGCCCGTTATCGGAGATGATCCGTCTCGGCGTTCCAAACCGATATATGACGTGCTTCTTGAAGAAATGGAGGATATTCTCCGTCTTCACCTCCCTTAACGGTACTGCTTCTGCCCATTTGGAGAAGTAATCAGTCGTCGCCAGGATGAAACGATGTCCCCTGGACGATACTGGTTCGATGGGGCCGACTATGTCAGTTCCCCATATTTCGAACGGCCAGCTAGCCACCGTTGGATGTAGTGGATTTGGATGCTAGTGGATGAAGTCCCCATGGATTTGGCATGAGTGGCATTGTTTCGCATATTCGAGGCAATCCTGAATCATCGTGGGCCAGTAGTAGCCCATCCGTTTGATCTTCAACTTCATTTTTGGGCCCGCTTGGTGAGAACCATAGATTCCGTCATGAACTTCCTAAACGACTCTTTCTGCTTCGTCGGGTCCTAAGCATCTCAGCCACAGAGAATCAAACGACCTCTTGTACAGAGTATCGTTGACGAAGGCGAAAGACAGAGCTCGTTTCGTGAGCTGATGTCTTGCGGACGCGTCTTCGGGCATTCGACGGTATTTGAAGTAGTCTATAAAGACTTCTCTCCAATCCTCAGCCTTTTCCCGGTCTTTTATTTGCAAGGTCGTCTGTTCAGTCGCTCCTTTCTCTTCGGATGATTCCGGAGTTATTTCTGCTGGGGCAAGCACCCGATGGCTTTGTACCACGATTCTGACGTCATCGAGGTTCTCGTCAGCCAGTTCTTTAGCAAGCTTGGCCAACACGTCTGCTTTGCTGTTTTCTGCGCGCGGTATGTTTCCCAAAGTGTAGGAAGGAATTTGGGTCAACAGTTGTTGCACCTTTTCGCCGTACTTCACCAACTCCGGTTTGCACGTTTGGTAGTCGCCGTTTACTTGACTAACGACCAGCTGGGAGTCTCCATATATGAGGAGGTTTTCAATTCCCATGTCGATGGCGATCTCGAGGCCTGCTATCAAAGCTTTGTTGGAGATAGTGCCCTCAGAGTCAATTATTGGATCACAGGCACGTGATTGCAATGATTGAGGGAGGACCTATCCCGGTAGGACAGTCTTACTCAAGATGATAGTATGCTATCTGGTTTATCTTTATCATCGTGTACTGCTTTAGGTGACCTGACATGTCGCTATTACACGTTGATAGAGCCCCTGGGATTCCTGCTTGACGACCAGCAGTATGATGGCGATCATATACGTGGGAGCTGGGGTCTATAAGCACATCCTTAAAAGGTCCCTAGTCGTAGGAGTTTCGAGACAGGGTATCGATACTCCATTAGTAGACTAGTGTATACAGTCGAGACCCCGACAAGGGGCGGTGGCCGGTCTCACAAGCCACTGGTGTCAGTTGGTTCACCTAAGATGTATACAGGTGCTCATTGGGTTATGAGTACACCGGACAGGACTCGCCGGGAACCTGCTAGTTGGTCTTGTACCAGATGTCAGATAGCAGTTCCCTGGTGACATGTGTACAGGTTAGTTCATCGACCTAAGATCGTCATTTGTCTCGTGTGAGTTCCCACTGTGCTTTGATTACTACCCTACCACGGCTCAAAGGAGTCGTGCAAACAGGTTTTAGTTGGGTACAGTCCCGAGCCACATGGAGGCAGTGAGCGGATCTGCAGGGGTTCGTCTCTCCCGGTATTGGGGGTGAGGTCGCGCTGTGTCTAGGAGAGCCATTACGCAAAGCCCTCGGCCGAGGCAGGAGATTTACTGGTAGGTATTCCAGTAGTATCTCAGGGCGTTCTGGGCTACGCTCCGACACGACTTGTACCGCTTTTGGGGGTCTGACTTTTACCAACCCCCTAGGCCCGCCATGCGATACTCATAGACGAACGGACCGGACTGTACGGATATTGTCACTGACAGGCTCAGTAGGGTGTCGGGGTGAGCTTCCTCATCGACGTCCCTTTTGGTCAATAGCTGGTGGCCCGTCACGTATTGGCTTATACCTCTGACGTGCTAGTGGTTAAATCCACAGCCATAGTATTGACGAGTCTTTAGAGTCCACCACACTTTCAGTTACTCAAGCTTTCGGGCGAAACGCTGTAGAGGCCGTATGGAGATATGGCAGGGTCCGATCAGATACGTGCGGTATTGCACGGATCAGGATCGGACGGTTTGTATTAGTAGCCATATAGGTATATGGCAGGGTTCGATCAGATACGTGCGGTATTGCACGGATCAGGATCGAACGGATATTACTAGCCGGCTTTGGTTTAAGCCGGTACTAGTTTAGTACAGTGTAGATTTTGTCTCATTGCATTTGTATCCGGTCGGAATACAGATGCAGGTGTGTATGCACAGTGTCGGGATTTTCCTGTAATTTATTACGGGACCAGTTTTCTGGAGTTGCCAGTTTGCATTCCGTTCCGGCCGGTTTTCCTTTGTTCTTTCCCGGCCGGACTTTTCCGATGGAGGGGGTTATTTGCAGTTTTGCAAATAACACTTTGTGGAGGGGTTTCTTGCATAAAGTTTGATTATGATAGATATCATTTCTTTCATCCATTGACTTGTTTTAAAGTGAAGTGATAGGTTATGGTGGCATAGTGTTTTTAAGCATGGTTGATGTTTTGTTGACCTTGGATGTGGTCACCCCTCTCTTGCTCCTACACTCACCTCCCTCTTGCTATCATATTATCATTCCTCCACCATTCTCATTCTCACTTGATGATAAGTCTTTCAAGAAAGTGAGAAGAAAAAAGAGAGAGCTTCATTCTTGAGATTTTCCTTCTTGATCTTGCTTTCATGCAAGGAAAAATGAAAGCACCATATTTTCCTTGTCCTCTTTCCTCCATCATGGCAACAAAACCCCATTGAGACAAAGCGTATTCTACACTACATTCTACAGCACTTCTTGAGCATGTCGAGTTGCCGGCTTCATGCTCGAGTTGCCTCGGTATTGAGGCGGGAGCCCGTAAAAGACGAAGGCGATGTGGTGCCCTTTCCGGCGAGGAGGCGACGATGTGGAGCAAAGACTTTCCGCGGGAGATCGGGATGATGAAGAGAAGACTGGAGGACTCGGATCACTCGGTATACATCTCTTCCCTTTCTTTTTGTAGCGTAGACTTGTTAATGGTTACGATCCGGAGTTTAGTGCGCGGTGGTGCCGGTTTGCAAAGTCCGCAAAAATTTAAGTTTATCACCGTTTCCGCATTCCGGCGTCGGATTGACGGCCGGGGCGCCGCCGTGCACTTACAGTGGTATCAGAGCCTCCCCATTAACTTCGTCTAGCTTTTGTGTAATGTGTTTTACGTTTCCGATCGAACAAAATCCCGAAAACCCGTATTTCTTTGCACATCAGTTTCTGTCGAATTTTTTTTTGAGTCAAAAAATTTTTCAGGTGGTCTCAGAATGATGTGCAGGGAAAACTAAGCACACTGTAAAAATTTGGTACCTCGATCACCCCATACCGCCGCGGAAGGGCGGCCAAATCACTGCTTTGGCCGCGCTTCCGCCGCGGATATTACTGTTCACCAGCCCAATTTTTTTCAGTGTGTTTCTGAGTGATAATTGTGGTTTTTGGAATATTAAAATTGGGCCCAGGTTTTCTGTGGTTGCTACAGTTTTGTTTGGGGGCCCACTTGTTAATGTTTGATCAATCGGAAAATTTTAAACACATTTTTCACAGTATTTACATTATATCTGCGACCGTGAATGTCACTCGATCGGTAAATCCGGTCTAACTGCTATAGCCCGGTTAGACGGATTTGCGAACGTGACTTTCACGTTGATGTTCTATGTATTTGCTGTGATGTTGCGGATCGGTCGTGGGGGATAGCCTGGATGCAATGCTAGTACTGTTTTGTTGTATTATGTACATTTGATATTGCGGGGCGAGCGTCCGACATGTGGACTGCCGTCACTGCCTGATTGTATTATTCTTTTGGGGCACGACCTGGTTGGGTCGATGTACCCGGTGTATGTATATTTTACTTTCTGTACTAGGATTGCCCCGCGGAGGGGTGCACGGATAGCCGGGTTCTAGAGGGCAACAAGCCCGCATCTCATGGCATTGAGACGGAGGGGACTTCACTCTAGGATTGGCGGGCTATTCGCCGCACTCGTAGGGGGTACAGGTTGACCCAGGAGGGGTGCCCAAGTTGCCGGATTCCGTGAAGTGCTGGGTGGTCCATTCACGGCGCTGAAGGGGGCTGCCTCGCTTCAGGTTTTGGCGGGTGACTTGCCGCGCCCGTAGGGGTCTAGGATTTCATTGCACAGGCTATCCACACGACCAGGGGAACGTCGGGTTTCAGCGGCTCTGTGAAACCCGGGGATCCCAGATATCTGTATTGTTTCTGTGATGCTGTTCATTCTCTGTGATGTTGCATTTTATTCACGCCTTGAGCGAAATACTATATATTGGTATATATATTAGTAGATGTTGTATATGTTTTACATCCGCGCTAGTCCAGTCCCCGCTCTGTCGTTAGTTAGCTAACCTAACGGGTAATGACGGGACCCAGTGGCGAATGCGGATGGCATATACGTACATCAGTATATTTTTTCGTTCTTTTGGTGTGATCAATTGATGGGACTGCATTGATTCGGATCAATGCAAAGTTAAAAACAAACCTAATCTGATGTTGTTGGAACACTTTTCAAAAAGCTGTTATTGCAAGGACGTTCACTTTTGTTTTGCATCGCGGTATTCATTTAGAATATCCTGCTCCTCAGTCGACGAGGCAAGGGCCGAGATCCCTTCACCGGGAGTGACCCCTTGGACAGAAGTTTGCGTCAGGGCATTAACTTCACTATAGCCGATTACTTTTGCTTTGCACCGTGGTATTCATTTGGAATATCCTGCACCTCATTCTACGGGGAAAGAGCCGAGATCCCTTCACAGGGAGTGACCTCTTTAGCAACGGTTTTCGTCACTATATTTTTAAAAGCTATCCGTTCCTTCGACGATATCAAGTTCATTACGTTAAAGGTTTTCGCCAGAAACCATTCGTAGCCCTCCGTCGTTTCATATGGGTGGTCAATAGTATTCAAGCTGTGTATGTTGGCCAAAGTCAAGGCACAGTGATTGGTAGCTATTGGGGTATTCATATGCAGCATAGATAGATGCGTTGGTTTGGGACAGTCGTGCTGCCATTTTGGCCAAAGTCAAGGGTATGTACGGGTGGATTCAAATTAACCTGGAGAATGACGGGCAGAACTTGACATGTGACTTATGATATGTTGGCCAAAGTCAAGGTCATAAGAGCATGGGGCAGAAATCACATCGGGAGTTTCAAAAGTACTGAAACTTGCCAGATATGCGCATACCTTCTGGAGTGTGATACCGTGAGCGGATTCCGTCACGTTATCATGCGATGATAGTTGGATCCCGATTCCCACTGATGAGTTAGTTTACTCCTCGGGTGACCCCGACTAATTCTTCTTTCAGGTTTGGAGGAGAATTTGAGGTACAGTGGGAGGTTTCCAGATTAGATAAATTGGTAACCATTCTGATCTAGGTTAGAGTGCACGCTGAGTGTTTCTTTTCTCTCTCTCTTTGGCAGCAACCATTGACCCGACCCTAAGACTTTGACTCAGTGACCAAGTTGACCGAACCTTCTTAAACACCGGCTTTTGGATTGTCAGAGTTGCAAACCTCATTGCCACTCCTACTTTTACCCTTTTCTCCAGGACACCCCATTTTACTACGAACGTCCACTTCCATTGGACAAAACCATCGTATGGTTAGATACGAACTCGAAAGAATTTATTCGAGGATGGTTTCCGGTTCTGGAGAAAACGGATAGGATTATTCAGTTGTCTTTTCCTTTTACCCTCTCTCAGGTTACGAGTACTCCTTGGTTTAGGGGTAGTACACCTATTACGCAAATTGGATTGTCTTCTTCCAAACCTTAGGCTGGTGCCGACCGGTAGGGAATGAAGAAAACCAATTAGCATAACGATGGTGTGCAGAAGGTATTAAGTTTAGACAAAGCAAGGGATTAGTAAGAGGGCAAAGTAAATTGCAACAGATATTCACGACCAAACCAAATATTTCGTTACCACTCCCACATCACCTTTGTATTTCTCCAGGACACTCCGTATCACTACGAAGATCCACAGTTTATTTGGATAATCCATCGTATGGTTATATACGAACTCGAAAGGAACTTGTTCCAGTTCGGGGATGGATCCTGGTTCAGGAGAAATAGGAATAAAGTACATTCAGGTGTCTTTTATCTTCACCTTCTCTCGCATTGCGAGTGTTCCTAGGATTGGGACAGTACACCCATTATGCTTATTGGATAGTCTTCTTCCAAACTATAGGCTGGTGCCGAACGGTAGGGAAGGAAGAAAACCATTTGGCTTAAGGGGTGTACAGAAGGTAAAGACTAAAGACATATGAAGGGATTTGGAGAGGTGGCAAAGAACTATACGGTTACAGTCGTGAATCTGGAAGAGGCATTACTAGGAATACCAGGATACCCCAACGAAACATTTCAATGTTTCAGTTTCACTGTGTACTATTAAAAGAAAACTGATTTCCCAATTAGACACTTACTCCAGGGTATGTATTTACCAGGTATGATTCTCACATCTGTATGGTTTTACAGATGATGAGTGGGAGTAGGTTATTGGGAATTGGGTGATTATCCTCATTATATCGGGATTCGTTGTAATCGGTGATATTTGAGGAAGTCACCTGGGTTGTTTGCCAGTCGGCAAATATTTGGTTTTGAATATCCGCAGTTGTGCACCAATTTCAAATTGATATATCTGAACGTCTATTTTCATAGAGTGAGATATACCTTTCTGAAATTATGTCTACGACATTTACCTATATCAGTGGATGGTTAGGTAAGGAGCATTAAACAGCGGTGTAATTCTTCTTAACCATAAGTACAGTTTTCAACCTACGACACACAGTGAAAGAGTTATCAGACTCAAGGGACTTATACAAGGTATTGTATGTTGTCCAGTGTCCATTAGGACAGAGGGGTTGGTCCTCATACTATATTCTGTTTACTTTTAACTTCTCTAGTTCTTAGACATGTGTTTCGTTGAAACACAGAGTCTAAGTTTTGAGGAGTTATAGGTATTTGAATAGAGTAGAGAACCAAGTGTAGCAAGTATCGGGATTCTTCAAGGTGATCGAAGATGTAGATACTTGTGTATGGTATTCAGTTGATAGTAATGATAAAGAGAAATTGCTTCTCTTTCAGGTTACTCATAATTAGAAGCATTCCTATGTTGAGTAATGCTGATCTGCCTCCTTCCATTTAGTTAACATGCGCTGGGGACAGCTGCATGATTTGAATCTGGTTCAATTAAATCAGTGTCTCTGTTTCTATATTGGATATAGAACAGTTCATATCTTAACGATGTTAAGGTACGGGGAGTTGTCCGGTTTATGATTAAAACCAGACACTAGACAACTCAAGGCACGTTTCTGTAATGGCTGTTTGTGGGTTGACCCAGGCTATGACGAGGGTTGACTTTCTACCATCTGGATGAACAATAGCGATATTGTTCTAGACTCGCCACAGTTTTATTAAAAATGGATTTTTTCAGAAAACAATAGTGGGAGTATGGTAGAACTGGAAGTGATTCCAGAACCACAAACGATTACTGAAGATTTGATAAGGAACCTAAAGATTCAATCTGGATTGACATTCCATTGGCCACTCCGCAGATAAAGTGGGTAACTTCAGGCACCCGAGAGGTACTCAGGTAGCCTCAAGGACGGTGACAGGGAAGTTCTTGTTTACCCACAATTGCCATTGCTGTTGTTCCAGGTTACGAGACCCGGCGGGAGGATGAGTATAGCGTCGTTCTAAACCAGTTTTAGAAGTGTACGTCTATATGACTCTGCCAGAGGGTTGTCGTAGTCAGTGGGAACAGCGGAAGCATTGGTGGACAGGTTGCTTATGTCTATTTATAGACTAGAGCAGATGTAGCGGAGATAGATCATCTATTTCTGACGTGACAGTCATGGGTTTGACTTCATCAGAATAGTGGATGGATCTGTTAAGAAGGTAGTAGGGTGTGATATCCTGGTATTTGGATGATATACACAGAGTAGGAAAAGAAACTCCTACACTACGATCGGTTATACTTTGGTCGTCACACAGTGGTTTCTCCACAAAGGACATGGATTTAATATCAGACATACTGGTTACTAGATCTATGGTTTTAGATCTAGATTTGGGTGGTTTCCCAATCAGGGTACTTGACAGCATCCTAAGAGTATTTAGGATGGGCGACTCCTGGCACGGTAGTGTACCTGCAGGTAATGGAGTCACCCTCTCCAAAGGTGTCTTACAGACTAAAGGGGAGAGGGACGTGCATGATTGGCAGATCACTTGCTTAGGCAATTGAGTCAATCATGAGATGTCAAGTACCACACCAGATGTTGTTCTTGCACTAGATGCAATAAGTTGACATTAATCCAATCCTGGAGAAACAGTCGGAAGCAGTTTTAGAACATAAGCAAATGTTCTAGGGAGATGATAACGACAGCCTCATTTAGGAGACAGTTATCATTCCAGGCTTCCAAGGTGACATGGACGGCAAGGAGGTTGTCAGAGTTATAGTCTTCCTTCTGATGAGGGGCAGTATTTTGGACAGGTGGTCCAAGGCAATACTGAGGGAGGCATGGCGCGCAGGATACTGATTAAGTTCAGTTGACGATACAGTCTAAGAAGTTTGGATTTGGAGTTCATTTATGAGCTATGTCCCATCAGACATCCAGACACATTCTAAGACAGGTATTGCTCATTTCGGGAGATGGGTTTCTCCGCGAACTTGAGATATAGAGAGACATAGAAAGAAACTTCACAGCGGATCCACTCACTGAGGCTATTCCTCGAACGCAATAGTTTCGCAAACGAGTTTTGTGAGACTGACTAGTAGAGGAGTTGGGTGTTCGGTATCACACGGGCTGTGAGTATGCGGCATCGCAATAATTAGCCTTGAGTGCAAGTGGGAGATTGTTGGAGATAGTGCCCTCAGAGTCAATTATTGGATCACAGGCACGTGATTGCAATGATTGAGGGAGGACCTATCCCGGTAGGACAGTCTTACTCAAGATGATAGTATGCTATCTGGTTTATCTTTATCATCGTGTACTGCTTTAGGTGACCTGACATGTCGCTATTACACGTTGATAGAGCCCCTGGGATTCCTGCTTGACGACCAGCAGTATGATGGCGATCATATACGTGGGAGCTGGGGTCTATAAGCACATCCTTAAAAGGTCCCTAGTCGTAGGAGTTTCGAGACAGGGTATCGATACTCCATTAGTAGACTAGTGTATACAGTCGAGACCCCGACAAGGGGCGGTGGCCGGTCTCACAAGCCACTGGTGTCAGTTGGTTCACCTAAGATGTATACAGGTGCTCATTGGGTTATGAGTACACCGGACAGGACTCGCCGGGAACCTGCTAGTTGGTCTTGTACCAGATATCAGATAGCAGTTCCCTGGTGACATGTGTACAGGTTAGTTCATCGACCTGAGATCGTCATTTGTCTCGTGTGAGTTCCCACTGTGCTTTGATTACTACCCTACCACGGCTCAAAGGAGTCGTGCAAACAGGTTTTAGTTGGGTACAGTCCCGAGCCACATGGAGGCAGTGAGCGGATCTGCAGGGGTTCGTCTCTCCCGGTATTGGGGGTGAGGTCGCGCTGTGTCTAGGAGAGCCATTACGCAAAGCCCTCGGCCGAGGCAGGAGATTTACTGGTAGGTATTCCAGTAGTATCTCAGGGCGTTCTGGGCTACGCTCCGACACGACTTGTACCGCTTTTGGGGGTCTGACTTTTACCAACCCCCTAGGCCCGCCATGCGATACTCATAGACGAACGGACCGGACTGTACGGATATTGTCACTGACAGGCTCAGTAGGGTGTCGGGGTGAGCTTCCTCATCGACGTCCCTTTTGGTCAATAGCTGGTGGCCCGTCACGTATTGGCTTATACCTCTGACGTGCTAGTGGTTAAATCCACAGCCATAGTATTGACGAGTCTTTAGAGTCCACCACACTTTCAGTTACTCAAGCTTTCGGGCGAAACGCTGTAGAGGCCGTATGGAGATATGGCAGGGTCCGATCAGATACGTGCGGTATTGCACGGATCAGGATCGGACGGTTTGTATTAGTAGCCATATAGGTATATGGCAGGGTTCGATCAGATACGTGCGGTATTGCACAGATCAGGATCGAACGGATATTACTAGCCGGCTTTGGTTTAAGCCGGTACTAGTTTAGTACAGTGTAGATTTTGTCTCATTGCATTTGTATCCGGTCGGAATACAGATGCAGGTGTGTATGCACAGTGTCGGGGTTTTCCTGTAATTTATTACGGGACCAGTTTTCTGGAGTTGCCAGTTTGCATTCCGTTCCGGCCGGTTTTCCTTTGTTCTTTCCCGGCCGGACTTTTCCGATGGAGGGGGTTATTTGCAGTTTTGCAAATAACACTTTGTGGAGGGGTTTCTTGCATAAAGTTTGATTATGATAGATATCATTTCTTTCATCCATTGACTTGTTTTAAAGTGAAGTGATAGGTTATGGTGGCATAGTGTTTTTAAGCATGGTTGATGTTTTGTTGACCTTGGATGTGGTCACCCCTCTCTTGCTCCTACACTCACCTCCCTCTTGCTATCATATTATCATTCCTCCACCATTCTCATTCTCACTTGATGATAAGTCTTTCAAGAAAGTGAGAAGAAAAAAGAGAGAGCTTCATTCTTGAGATTTTCCTTCTTGATCTTGCTTTCATGCAAGGAAAAATGAAAGAACCATATTTTCCTTGTCCTCTTTCCTCCATCATGGCAACAAAACCCCATTGAGACAAAGCGTATTCTACACTACATTCTACAGCACTTCTTGAGCATGTCGAGTTGCCGGCTTCATGCTCGAGTTGCCTCGGTATTGAGGCGGGAGCCCGTAAAAGACGAAGGCGATGTGGTGCCCTTTCCGGCGAGGAGGCGACGATGTGGAGCAAAGACTTTCCGCGGGAGATCGGGATGATGAAGAGAAGACCGGAGGACTCGGATCACTCGGTATACATCTCTTCCCTTTCTTTTTGTAGCGTAGACTTGTTAATGGTTACGATCCGGAGTTTAGTGCGCGGTGGTGCCGGTTTGCAAAGTCCGCAAAAATTTAAGTTTATCACCGTTTCCGCATTCCGGCGTCGGATTGACGGCCGGGGCGCCGCCGTGCACTTACAGTGGTATCAGAGCCTCCCCATTAACTTCGTCTAGCTTTTGTGTAATGTGTTTTACGTTTCCGATCGAACAAAATCCCGAAAACCCGTATTTCTTTGCACATCAGTTTCTGTCGAATTTTTTTTTGAGTCAAAAAATTTTTCAGGTGGTCTCAGAATGATGTGCAGGGAAAACTAAGCACACTGTAAAAATTTGGTACCTCGATCACCCCATACCGCCGCGGAAGGGCGGCCAAATCACTGCTTTGGCCGCGCTTCCGCCGCGGATATTACTGTTCACCAGCCCAATTTTTTTCAGTGTGTTTCTGAGTGATAATTGTGGTTTTTGGAATATTAAAATTGGGCCCAGGTTTTCTGTGGTTGCTACAGTTTTGTTTGGGGGCCCACTTGTTAATGTTTGATCAATCGGAAAATTTTAAACACATTTTTCACAGTATTTACATTATATCTGCGACCGTGAATGTCACTCGATCGGTAAATCCGGTCTAACTGCTATAGCCCGGTTAGACGGATTTGCGAACGTGACTTTCACGTTGATGTTCTATGTATTTGCTGTGATGTTGCGGATCGGTCGTGGGGGATAGCCTGGATGCAATGCTAGTACTGTTTTGTTGTATTATGTACATTTGATATTGCGGGGCGAGCGTCCGACATGTGGACTGCCGTCACTGCCTGATTGTATTATTCTTTTGGGGCACGACCTGGTTGGGTCGATGTACCCGGTGTATGTATATTTTACTTTCTGTACTAGGATTGCCCCGCGGAGGGGTGCACGGATAGCCGGGTTCTAGAGGGCAACAAGCCCGCATCTCATGGCATTGAGACGGAGGGGACTTCACTCTAGGATTGGCGGGCTATTCGCCGCACTCGTAGGGGGTACAGGTTGACCCAGGAGGGGTGCCCAAGTTGCCGGATTCCGTGAAGTGCTGGGTGGTCCATTCACGGCGCTGAAGGGGGCTGCCTCGCTTCAGGTTTTGGCGGGTGACTTGCCGCGCCCGTAGGGGTCTAGGATTTCATTGCACAGGCTATCCACACGACCAGGGGAACGTCGGGTTTCAGCGGCTCTGTGAAACCCGGGGATCCCAGATATCTGTATTGTTTCTGTGATGCTGTTCATTCTCTGTGATGTTGCATTTTATTCACGCCTTGAGCGAAATACTATATATTGGTATATATATTAGTAGATGTTGTATATGTTTTACATCCGCGCTAGTCCAGTCCCCGCTCTGTCGTTAGTTAGCTAACCTAACGGGTAATGACGGGACCCAGTGGCGAATGCGGATGGCATATACGTACATCAGTATATTTTTTCGTTCTTTTGGTGTGATCAATTGATGGGACTGCATTGATTCGGATCAATGCAAAGTTAAAAACAAACCTAATCTGATGTTGTTGGAACACTTTTCAAAAAGCTGTTATTGCAAGGACGTTCACTTTTGTTTTGCATCGCGGTATTCATTTAGAATATCCTGCTCCTCAGTCGACGAGGCAAGGGCCGAGATCCCTTCACCGGGAGTGACCCCTTGGACAGAAGTTTGCGTCAGGGCATTAACTTCACTATAGCCGATTACTTTTGCTTTGCACCGTGGTATTCATTTGGAATATCCTGCACCTCATTCTACGGGGAAAGAGCCGAGATCCCTTCACAGGGAGTGACCTCTTTAGCAACGGTTTTCGTCACTATATTTTTAAAAGCTATCCGTTCCTTCGACGATATCAAGTTCATTACGTTAAAGGTTTTCGCCAGAAACCATTCGTAGCCCTCCGTCGTTTCATATGGGTGGTCAATAGTATTCAAGCTGTGTATGTTGGCCAAAGTCAAGGCACAGTGATTGGTAGCTATTGGGGTATTCATATGCAGCATAGATAGATGCGTTGGTTTGGGACAGTCGTGCTGCCATTTTGGCCAAAGTCAAGGGTATGTACGGGTGGATTCAAATTAACCTGGAGAATGACGGGCAGAACTTGACATGTGACTTATGATATGTTGGCCAAAGTCAAGGTCATAAGAGCATGGGGCAGAAATCACATCGGGAGTTTCAAAAGTACTGAAACTTGCCAGATATGCGCATACCTTCTGGAGTGTGATACCGTGAGCGGATTCCGTCACGTTATCATGCGATGATAGTTGGATCCCGATTCCCACTGATGAGTTAGTTTACTCCTCGGGTGACCCCGACTAATTCTTCTTTCAGGTTTGGAGGAGAATTTGAGGTACAGTGGGAGGTTTCCAGATTAGATAAATTGGTAACCATTCTGATCTAGGTTAGAGTGCACGCTGAGTGTTTCTTTTCTCTCTCTCTTTGGCAGCAACCATTGACCCGACCCTAAGACTTTGACTCAGTGACCAAGTTGACCGAACCTTCTTAAACACCGGCTTTTGGATTGTCAGAGTTGCAAACCTCATTGCCACTCCTACTTTTACCCTTTTCTCCAGGACACCCCATTTTACTACGAACGTCCACTTCCATTGGACAAAACCATCGTATGGTTAGATACGAACTCGAAAGAATTTATTCGAGGATGGTTTCCGGTTCTGGAGAAAACGGATAGGATTATTCAGTTGTCTTTTCCTTTTACCCTCTCTCAGGTTACGAGTACTCCTTGGTTTAGGGGTAGTACACCTATTACGCAAATTGGATTGTCTTCTTCCAAACCTTAGGCTGGTGCCGACCGGTAGGGAATGAAGAAAACCAATTAGCATAACGATGGTGTGCAGAAGGTATTAAGTTTAGACAAAGCAAGGGATTAGTAAGAGGGCAAAGTAAATTGCAACAGATATTCACGACCAAACCAAATATTTCGTTACCACTCCCACATCACCTTTGTATTTCTCCAGGACACTCCGTATCACTACGAAGATCCACAGTTTATTTGGATAATCCATCGTATGGTTATATACGAACTCGAAAGGAACTTGTTCCAGTTCGGGGATGGATCCTGGTTCAGGAGAAATAGGAATAAAGTACATTCAGGTGTCTTTTATCTTCACCTTCTCTCGCATTGCGAGTGTTCCTAGGATTGGGACAGTACACCCATTATGCTTATTGGATAGTCTTCTTCCAAACTATAGGCTGGTGCCGAACGGTAGGGAAGGAAGAAAACCATTTGGCTTAAGGGGTGTACAGAAGGTAAAGACTAAAGACATATGAAGGGATTTGGAGAGGTGGCAAAGAACTATACGGTTACAGTCGTGAATCTGGAAGAGGCATTACTAGGAATACCAGGATACCCCAACGAAACATTTCAATGTTTCAGTTTCACTGTGTACTATTAAAAGAAAACTGATTTCCCAATTAGACACTTACTCCAGGGTATGTATTTACCAGGTATGATTCTCACATCTGTATGGTTTTACAGATGATGAGTGGGAGTAGGTTATTGGGAATTGGGTGATTATCCTCATTATATCGGGATTCGTTGTAATCGGTGATATTTGAGGAAGTCACCTGGGTTGTTTGCCAGTCGGCAAATATTTGGTTTTGAATATCCGCAGTTGTGCACCAATTTCAAATTGATATATCTGAACGTCTATTTTCATAGAGTGAGATATACCTTTCTGAAATTATGTCTACGACATTTACCTATATCAGTGGATGGTTAGGTAAGGAGCATTAAACAGCGGTGTAATTCTTCTTAACCATAAGTACAGTTTTCAACCTACGACACACAGTGAAAGAGTTATCAGACTCAAGGGACTTATACAAGGTATTGTATGTTGTCCAGTGTCCATTAGGACAGAGGGGTTGGTCCTCATACTATATTCTGTTTACTTTTAACTTCTCTAGTTCTTAGACATGTGTTTCGTTGAAACACAGAGTCTAAGTTTTGAGGAGTTATAGGTATTTGAATAGAGTAGAGAACCAAGTGTAGCAAGTATCGGGATTCTTCAAGGTGATCGAAGATGTAGATACTTGTGTATGGTATTCAGTTGATAGTAATGATAAAGAGAAATTGCTTCTCTTTCAGGTTACTCATAATTAGAAGCATTCCTATGTTGAGTAATGCTGATCTGCCTCCTTCCATTTAGTTAACATGCGCTGGGGACAGCTGCATGATTTGAATCTGGTTCAATTAAATCAGTGTCTCTGTTTCTATATTGGATATAGAACAGTTCATATCTTAACGATGTTAAGGTACGGGGAGTTGTCCGGTTTATGATTAAAACCAGACACTAGACAACTCAAGGCACGTTTCTGTAATGGCTGTTTGTGGGTTGACCCAGGCTATGACGAGGGTTGACTTTCTACCATCTGGATGAACAATAGCGATATTGTTCTAGACTCGCCACAGTTTTATTAAAAATGGATTTTTTCAGAAAACAATAGTGGGAGTATGGTAGAACTGGAAGTGATTCCAGAACCACAAACGATTACTGAAGATTTGATAAGGAACCTAAAGATTCAATCTGGATTGACATTCCATTGGCCACTCCGCAGATAAAGTGGGTAACTTCAGGCACCCGAGAGGTACTCAGGTAGCCTCAAGGACGGTGACAGGGAAGTTCTTGTTTACCCACAATTGCCATTGCTGTTGTTCCAGGTTACGAGACCCGGCGGGAGGATGAGTATAGCGTCGTTCTAAACCAGTTTTAGAAGTGTACGTCTATATGACTCTGCCAGAGGGTTGTCGTAGTCAGTGGGAACAGCGGAAGCATTGGTGGACAGGTTGCTTATGTCTATTTATAGACTAGAGCAGATGTAGCGGAGATAGATCATCTATTTCTGACGTGACAGTCATGGGTTTGACTTCATCAGAATAGTGGATGGATCTGTTAAGAAGGTAGTAGGGTGTGATATCCTGGTATTTGGATGATATACACAGAGTAGGAAAAGAAACTCCTACACTACGATCGGTTATACTTTGGTCGTCACACAGTGGTTTCTCCACAAAGGACATGGATTTAATATCAGACATACTGGTTACTAGATCTATGGTTTTAGATCTAGATTTGGGTGGTTTCCCAATCAGGGTACTTGACAGCATCCTAAGAGTATTTAGGATGGGCGACTCCTGGCACGGTAGTGTACCTGCAGGTAATGGAGTCACCCTCTCCAAAGGTGTCTTACAGACTAAAGGGGAGAGGGACGTGCATGATTGGCAGATCACTTGCTTAGGCAATTGAGTCAATCATGAGATGTCAAGTACCACACCAGATGTTGTTCTTGCACTAGATGCAATAAGTTGACATTAATCCAATCCTGGAGAAACAGTCGGAAGCAGTTTTAGAACATAAGCAAATGTTCTAGGGAGATGATAACGACAGCCTCATTTAGGAGACAGTTATCATTCCAGGCTTCCAAGGTGACATGGACGGCAAGGAGGTTGTCAGAGTTATAGTCTTCCTTCTGATGAGGGGCAGTATTTTGGACAGGTGGTCCAAGGCAATACTGAGGGAGGCATGGCGCGCAGGATACTGATTAAGTTCAGTTGACGATACAGTCTAAGAAGTTTGGATTTGGAGTTCATTTATGAGCTATGTCCCATCAGACATCCAGACACATTCTAAGACAGGTATTGCTCATTTCGGGAGATGGGTTTCTCCGCGAACTTGAGATATAGAGAGACATAGAAAGAAACTTCACAGCGGATCCACTCACTGAGGCTATTCCTCGAACGCAATAGTTTCGCAAACGAGTTTTGTGAGACTGACTAGTAGAGGAGTTGGGTGTTCGGTATCACACGGGCTGTGAGTATGCGGCATCGCAATAATTAGCCTTGAGTGCAAGTGGGAGATTGTTGGAGATAGTGCCCTCAGAGTCAATTATTGGATCACAGGCACGTGATTGCAATGATTGAGGGAGGACCTATCCCGGTAGGACAGTCTTACTCAAGATGATAGTATGCTATCTGGTTTATCTTTATCATCGTGTACTGCTTTAGGTGACCTGACATGTCGCTATTACACGTTGATAGAGCCCCTGGGATTCCTGCTTGACGACCAGCAGTATGATGGCGATCATATACGTGGGAGCTGGGGTCTATAAGCACATCCTTAAAAGGTCCCTAGTCGTAGGAGTTTCGAGACAGGGTATCGATACTCCATTAGTAGACTAGTGTATACAGTCGAGACCCCGACAAGGGGCGGTGGCCGGTCTCACAAGCCACTGGTGTCAGTTGGTTCACCTAAGATGTATACAGGTGCTCATTGGGTTATGAGTACACCGGACAGGACTCGCCGGGAACCTGCTAGTTGGTCTTGTACCAGATATCAGATAGCAGTTCCCTGGTGACATGTGTACAGGTTAGTTCATCGACCTGAGATCGTCATTTGTCTCGTGTGAGTTCCCACTGTGCTTTGATTACTACCCTACCACGGCTCAAAGGAGTCGTGCAAACAGGTTTTAGTTGGGTACAGTCCCGAGCCACATGGAGGCAGTGAGCGGATCTGCAGGGGTTCGTCTCTCCCGGTATTGGGGGTGAGGTCGCGCTGTGTCTAGGAGAGCCATTACGCAAAGCCCTCGGCCGAGGCAGGAGATTTACTGGTAGGTATTCCAGTAGTATCTCAGGGCGTTCTGGGCTACGCTCCGACACGACTTGTACCGCTTTTGGGGGTCTGACTTTTACCAACCCCCTAGGCCCGCCATGCGATACTCATAGACGAACGGACCGGACTGTACGGATATTGTCACTGACAGGCTCAGTAGGGTGTCGGGGTGAGCTTCCTCATCGACGTCCCTTTTGGTCAATAGCTGGTGGCCCGTCACGTATTGGCTTATACCTCTGACGTGCTAGTGGTTAAATCCACAGCCATAGTATTGACGAGTCTTTAGAGTCCACCACACTTTCAGTTACTCAAGCTTTCGGGCGAAACGCTGTAGAGGCCGTATGGAGATATGGCAGGGTCCGATCAGATACGTGCGGTATTGCACGGATCAGGATCGGACGGTTTGTATTAGTAGCCATATAGGTATATGGCAGGGTTCGATCAGATACGTGCGGTATTGCACAGATCAGGATCGAACGGATATTACTAGCCGGCTTTGGTTTAAGCCGGTACTAGTTTAGTACTGTGTAGATTTTGTCTCATTGCATTTGTATCCGGTCGGAATACAGATGCAGGTGTGTATGCACAGTGTCGGGGTTTTCCTGTAATTTATTACGGGACCAGTTTTCTGGAGTTGCCAGTTTGCATTCCGTTCCGGCCGGTTTTCCTTTGTTCTTTCCCGGCCGGACTTTTCCGATGGAGGGGGTTATTTGCAGTTTTGCAAATAACACTTTGTGGAGGGGTTTCTTGCATAAAGTTTGATTATGATAGATATCATTTCTTTCATCCATTGACTTGTTTTAAAGTGAAGTGATAGGTTATGGTGGCATAGTGTTTTTAAGCATGGTTGATGTTTTGTTGACCTTGGATGTGGTCACCCCTCTCTTGCTCCTACACTCACCTCCCTCTTGCTATCATATTATCATTCCTCCACCATTCTCATTCTCACTTGATGATAAGTCTTTCAAGAAAGTGAGAAGAAAAAAGAGAGAGCTTCATTCTTGAGATTTTCCTTCTTGATCTTGCTTTCATGCAAGGAAAAATGAAAGAACCATATTTTCCTTGTCCTCTTTCCTCCATCATGGCAACAAAACCCCATTGAGACAAAGCGTATTCTACACTACATTCTACAGCACTTCTTGAGCATGTCGAGTTGCCGGCTTCATGCTCGAGTTGCCTCGGTATTGAGGCGGGAGCCCGTAAAAGACGAAGGCGATGTGGTGCCCTTTCCGGCGAGGAGGCGACGATGTGGAGCAAAGACTTTCCGCGGGAGATCGGGATGATGAAGAGAAGACCGGAGGACTCGGATCACTCGGTATACATCTCTTCCCTTTCTTTTTGTAGCGTAGACTTGTTAATGGTTACGATCCGGAGTTTAGTACGCGGTGGTGCCGGTTTGCAAAGTCCGCAAAAATTTAAGTTTATCACCGTTTCCGCATTCCGGCGTCGGATTGACGGCCGGGGCGCCGCCGTGCACTTACAAGCTTTGTATTCGGCTTCATTGTTCATCCTCGGCTCTGTTAAGGAGAAGGCAAAGCGCATTATCCCTCCTTGTGGAATTACGAAGATGAGGCCTACCCCCGACTTGATTATAGGGGTGCTTTGTCTGCGCTTCTTCATGGAAGATGCTCCATCGAAATAAAGCTCCCATCGGGTATCACCTCCGTCGATCGCATCAAACGCATGTTCGTCTGGCAGATCGCAATTCAGAGGAGAATCAGCAGGTATCGGGTGCTCAGCGAGGAAGTCGGCAATGACCTGGCTTTTCACTGCTTTGAGTGGTTGATAGGTTATCGAGAACTCCATCAAGAGCATGGCCCATTTAGCGAGTCGTCCCGTCAATATGGCCTTCGAAATCAAATATTTAAGGGGGTCCACCTTCGAAATGAGACGGACCTCATGCGCCAATGCATAGTGCCTGAGCTTTGTTATCGCGAAGATCAATGCCAGCCAGTGTTTTTCAATGGGGGAGTAGTTGCTTTCTACCCCCAGTAGAACTCGACTTAAGTAATAGAGAGCTCTCTCCTTCCCTTGATCGTTCTCTTATGCCCATAATGTGCCTAAGGAACCTTCGAGGGCTGTGGTATAAAGAATGAGAGGCTTTCCCTTGACCGGAGCAGCTAATACTGGCGGACGGATTCTGCAGGTACTGCTTGATTTCGTCCAGCGCGTCCTGGCATTTTTGATCCCAGGCGAATGGAGTTCCCTTCTTCATCAGGTGACTGTAAGGGCGGCACTTGCCTGAAAGGTTGGTTATAAATCGCCGTATATACGCGAGCTTCCCTTGGAGAGACCGCAACTGTTTAAGAGTCTTCGGCGGAGGCATTTCCATGATCGCCTTGATCTTAGACGGATCTATTTCGATACCTCAGTGTCGGACGATGAATCCCAGGAATTTGCCCGAAGAAACTCCGAATGCACTCTTGAGAGGGTTCATCTTCAAGTTGTATTGTTGAAGGCGTCGAAATACGGTCTTTAGATGCTCGAGATGCTCCTCGTATGATTTGCTCTTGACCACGAGGTCGTCGATATAACATTCGACGATTTCATGTATAAGGTCATCAAAGATCTGCATCATGGCCCTCTGATAGGTGGTGCCGGCGTTCTTTAGACCGAAGGGCATTACCTTGTAACAAAATATTCCTAAAGGGGTCCGGAAAGCGGTATGCTTCTGGTCTTCGGGATGCATCTTTATCTGATTATACCCTGATGAGCCGTCCATGAAGGAGAAAACCTCATGAGTGGACGTATTGTCTATCATCAGTTTGGTGACTGGCACTGGGAAATCATCCTTCGGGCAGGCTTTATTGAGATCCCGAAAGTCCACGCATATGCGCACTGTCCCATTTTTCTTCATCACCGGGACGATGTTAGCGATCCACTAAGGATATTGAAATTCCTGGATAAAGCCAAAGTCGATTAACTTCTTGACCTCGGCGTTAATGCTCATCTCAAGCTCGAGCCACATTCTCCTTGGCGCCTGTTTGACTGGCTTGACGTCTGGGGATATCGCCAATTTGTGCACAGCAACTTCTGGATCTAGTCCTGGCATCTCGGAATAGTTCCATGCGAAGCAATCTTTATGCTGTACAAGGACGTCTTTTAACGCAGCCACCCTTTCTTCAGATAGTAGCTCGCTGACAAATGTCAGTCGCGGATTGTTCACCGTCCCTAACTCAATTTTCTTGAGGTTATCTGCAGTGGTATGTATTCCATCCTCCAGTTCTTTCGGAGCTGGCGGAAATTCTGAGATCACCTCATCATTGCTGTTTTCGAGGCACCAGGGAAGGTTATCCACGTTCTCGGGCTCTTCTTTTAATATTGTTATCACGTGACAAGTGGAAATCCGTTTCCAATCCCAATGTACGGTTGGTTCTGTTCTCGTGGCTTTGGGTTCGTGCTTCTGTGGCGGCGTTATCCTCCAGTTGTCAGACAGAGCGAACTTGTCGAGCTGGTATTGATCTTCGACCCAATTCTTAAAGGTGAAGCAATCTTCGAGCGGGTGCCTGTTCACACCATAATATTGCATTATTATATTCCCCATTCTTATTCTTTTTATAAATAAATAGCTACTTTTGACGCATGTCTGCTACATGTTACAGGTTACAGGTTCTTGGACAGGAAACAGTGAAAACAATGAAAAGACGATGCAAAAGTGGACTTTTGACCAACAATTAGGAGGATCTCAGTCAAGCCTAGATGAAGAACAGTTCACAATCAACAAGGCAACGCAAGATCCAAAATGTCAAGGCAAACGGTTAAAAGATCACTACAAGGGTTCACTGAAGATCTGGAATCACTGTAGAAGCCCAAATGGAAAAATAACTGAAGAAATGAAAAGCCCAGAAGAACCTAAGGAAGACCAGAAAAAATTGTCAAATGATCACACTAAAGGGCCGCAGAACCGCGGCCCAAGCGCGCTATTGCCGCGGTTCCGCGGCCTTATGAAGCCCTCACACAGATATTTTTTTTACCAAAACGTCGTGGCGGTGCTGAAAAGATTTCCTAAGGGCTATTTTTGTAATTTCAGACATGCGAAACAAATATAACCCTAGGGTTTCTTATTCTTTATAAATAGGAACTCTAATCATTGTAATTTCTTTATGCCTCCTTTTAATAATAAATTCAGATCTCTTTTGGAGAGCATCGGTGTTTCTCTTCCATTCAGAAATTCAGATCTGACAACCCTGCATGGATGATTGGAGGGATGCATCTGTAAGTAGATTTAATTTCTCGCCCTAGTTTAGATTTCAATTCTTTGCCCTAGGTAGATTTAATTTCATACCCTAGGAACTTGTTTAGGGTTTAGCTTTGGGGAAGGATTTTGAGAGATGAGATCTCTCATCCCTTTCTTACCCACCAAATATTTACAATAGGACTCCATGCATACACGCACACACCGCGCCCTACGGCATCCTACCCCTCGAGGTAACGATGACACCGTAGTGTAAAGGCCCGGTTGCACGCGTTTTCCATGGAGGTTAGGGTAAGGATCTCTAAAGGAAGGACAAGAACCTAGAGGAAGGAACACCTTCCCGAATGGATCTAATCCCCTTTATTGATAATTACCATAACTCCTCATAGATCTTCATTCGGGTATGAAAGTGTTGAGATTTACGTGCATTTCCAAACCATCCCTAAACCTAACCCTAGCAAGAATAGATCTAGATAATCGTAGATAGAATAATTTAGGTTTTTAGATTTAATAACCAATCCGAACACCCTTCGGAATTAACTCGTTAGCGCGACTAGGAGATTCACAACATCCCTGTGGACCGACCCGTACTCACCGGCTAGCTTCATGCGACGCCGTTCTTGATTGCGGTTTAGAAATAGTTTTTGACACACGAATCAAATGGCGCCGTTGCCGGGGAGTGCCGACATTTTGACCCTCTTGGTTCAGTATGACAGTAAGGACACTGTCAAGTTCAAGTTTGGGGGTATGCTCGGTACGTCTTCTTCCTTCGCATTCATTTGTATATATTTTTGCATTTGCATATTTATTTGAAAACCCATAAAAATTTGAAAAATTTCAAAAATTATAAAAATTAATGTATTCAATCTTGGCTGATTGACTTGAGTTTGACAAATAGGTTAACTAGCTAGGAACAACTAGATCTTAGACTTAGTAAATTAAAAACCCTAAAAATAACCTTCCTTAAAGTTTAACGGTAGAAAGTATATGCCTTGTAGTTTATTTAGAAATAGGCAAATTTTGGGTTCACTTCTTGGGCTAAGTCAAAATGAGGGAAGAGTATTGATGTTCTTATTAGAGTATAAGTTTGAAAAATAGTTCCTAGCTTAAGTCTAGATTCTTAAAACGTATACCCTACAAATTGCACAATCACGCACCTTGAAACTTGGAATAGTAGAAGAGACCTTGAAATGCTCTTGTCTAAAGTCCTTAGTACAATGAAAATAAAAGAAAAAAAGTGTGAATAAAGAATAAAAAAATGGACACTGGTTTTTGTGATTACTTAAGGCTGCAAAAATAGAAAAATATTTAGCGAGGGTGCCTTATCACCTAGTGCCTTAGACCAACTGGTTTGGGAGTCACTCCTAAAACCTTGGGTGTTACAAGACTAGGAAGTACGCTTTAAAGTGCAAACGTATCTTGTAATCGGTTGTTGGTACCTCAAGAAGTATTAACGGTCGCATGAAGGATGTGTAAGCAAAATTCAATTAAAAATTCGCCAACTAATAAGTACTTTGGACAACGGACAAGGGTATGATTGCTTGATTTGAATTTCCAAGTGTAGGGATGATTTATACACACACGTGGGGATATGTGATTGGAGTTTAGATGAGAGAAAGGAGTGAAGAATAGAACTTGTATCTTTAGTAGAGTTGATAGAAATTCCTAAGTGGAGATGGAACTTTAGAAGGAAAACTTAAGAGATGCCGAAAGCTAAGTAGGTCTACATAAGATATATAATCTTAAGTTAAATAATGAGGAAGTGTGAAGAATATGGGTGGATAATTTATGAGTCGACGATAATAGAATTCCTTGTTAGAAAACCTAATTGGAGAACAAAAGTTAATGGGCCGAATTGATAGGATTTTGTGGGTAGTATCCGCTGAAAACTCTCAGGGGACAACACTCCTCCTACTAGGGACACCTAGAGGTTTAATGGCTTGTTGCACGGGCTCAGTGCAATCGCGTTTCCCTGCGAAAGTGCGGTTAGGTTAGGATTTTAGTGAATAAAAATAAGTTTGCTCGAGGACGAGCAAAAGATAAGTTTGGGGGTATTTGTTCATACCATAATATTGCATTATTATATTCCCCATTCTTATTCTTTTTATAAATAAACAGGTACTTTTGACGCATGTCTGCTACATGTTACAGGTTACAGGTTCTTGGACAGGAAACAGTGAAAACAATGAAAAGACGATGCAAAAGTGGACTTTTGACCAACAATTAGGAGGATCTCAGTCAAGCCTAGACGAAGAACAGTTCACAATCAACAAGGCAACGCAAGATCCAAAATGTCAAGGCAAACGGTTAAAAGATCACTACAAGTGTTCACTGAAGATCTGGAATCACTGTAGAAGCCTAAATGGAAAAATAACTGAAGAAATGAAAAGCCCAGAAGAACCTAAGGAAGACCAAAAAAATTTATCAAATGATCACACTAAAGGGCCGCGGAACCGCGGCCCAAGCGCGCTATTGCCGCGGTTCCGCGGCCTTTTGAAGCCCTCACACAGATATTTTTTTTACCAAAACGTCGTGGCGGTGCTGAAAAGATTTCCTAAGGGCTATTTTTGTAATTTCAGACATGCGAAACAAATGTAACCCTAGGGTTTCCTATTCTTTATAAATAGGAACTCTAATTATTGTAATTTCTTTATGCCTCCTTTTAATAATAAATTCAGATCTCTTTTGGAGAGCATCGGTGTTTCTCTTCCATTCAGAAATTCAGATCTGACAACCCTGCATGGATGATTGGAGGGATGCATCTGTAAGTAGATTTAATTTCTCGCCCTAGTTTAGATTTCAATTCTTTGCCCTAGGTAGATTTAATTTCATGCCCTAGGAACTTGTTTAGGGTTTAGCTTTGGGGAAGGATTTTGAGAGATGAGATCTCTCATCCCTTTCTTACCCACCAAATATTTACAATAGGACTCCATGCATACACGCACACACCGCGCCCTACGGCATCCTAACCCTCGAGGTAACGATGACACCGTAGTGTAAAGGCCCGGTTGCACGCGTTTTCCATGGAGGTTAGGGTAAGGATCTCTAAAGGAAGGACAAGAACCTAGAGGAAGGAACACCTTCCCGAATGGATCTAATCCCCTTTATTGATAATTACCATAACTCCTCATAGATCTTCATTCGGGTATGAAAGCGTTGAGATTTACGTGCATTTCCAAACCATCCCTAAACCTAACCCTAGCAAGAATAGATCTAGATAATCGTAGATAGAATAATTTAGGTTTTTAGATTTAATAACCAATCCGAACACCCTTCGGAATTAACTCGTTAGCGCGACTAGGAGATTCACAACATCCCTGTGGACCGACCCGTACTCACCGGCTAGCTTCATGCGACGCCGTTCTTGATTGCGGTTTAGAAATAGTTTTTGACACACGAATCAGTGCCCTATTACTCTATGGTAAGAGCAATAAGTTGGGTCAGAGACTTCGCCTGCTTGCTCGGGGTGCTTAGACTACGGCAATGTAAGCATCTGATGTTTTAGAGCAAGATCAAGTATCTTCTTCGTCTTGTCCCGAGGAAACGAGTACGCTCGACCCATTTTCTTCATGAGGGATAGCTCAAGAATGCTCGACTCCCGTTTGCGTGGCTTCTTAGCCCCGCTTTGTTGCTGTTGAGCGCTTTTTGGACTTTCGACTTGTTTCTGCCTCTGTATCGAGTCTTTTTTATAACAGGCTGACAGGGGGTGGCACTTTCATCTTTCACGGCCTGTTGAAGGAGGCGTTGCGTTTTGGCTTTCTCGTAGATGGCCATTTCGCGGTTGTGATCGTTTCGGACTTTTTGACCAGCTTCCCTTATAAGCCTGTCCATTTGTTCTTCAAATGTCGGACTGGGCACTTTTGCATCAGGAACTTTTACTGGTTCAGGATTAGTGTTCTCCCGTTGAGCATCTGCTTCTGCATTGAAGTCATGCACGACGTAACAGTCGCGGAGCAGCTCTCGTTTCTTGGAGCGAATGTATCCGAGCCCGATCGTCTCCATCCTCCCACTAGGCAACTTGTGCTGAGTTCCGGGGACATTCCAGACCCTGTCATAGAATTTGGCTTTCCGAGCGGTCTGTTTGAAGGATATCCCCTGGCGCTTCAATAGCCTTTTCAAGCCTTCCGTATAATATCTGGGCAGACGGATGGGTTGAAGCCTGTCCAGCGTGGGATCCGCACCGTGCCAAATTTCTTTCTCCACTCTGGTTTCCACTGAGCGGTAGAATAGAATTGCCTTGTCGCCTTCTCGCCTGGGAGGGACATAAAATGTCTGCAGCTCTTCTACACTGTAGGTATCGAGCGCATCCAGTTCTTTATAATGCTTAAGCGGCACTATGGCGACTTGCAGACTTTGCTCTTCGTTAGCGGACGTTTGTATTGAAGGCTGAGCAGAGAACACAGCATGGACCTCATCTTCCGAGTCACTGCCAAAGATCAACATGGGAGCGGACGGTCCTGGCTTGTTGTATTGGGGAGGACCCGAATAAACTATCTCCTCCTCCTCCTCGGTATCACTGCTGAAGACAGGGATGGTAGCGTTGGTTTTGTTCTCTGGCTTGTGACACCTTTCTGTGTCTTTGAAATTCGGTAAGAAGTGTTTGACTTCTTCATATTTGCAAACTTCGTTCACGGAAAACGGGTTCAGTTCTCCTGTCATAGTATACTCGAGACCATCCCTAAAATATTTCATACACTGATGTTGTGTAGAAGGGATGATGTTATACTTGTGTAACCATGGTCGGCCGAGCAGAGCGTTGTAACATGTCTTGGCATCTATAACGTTGAATTTAATGTCTGTGACGAGCAACCCAAAGCGCAACGTCAGTATCACAGACCCAAGAGTTCTTGATGATTGGGAGTCGAACCAGGAGATGGTGATCTTGTCTCGGGCGAGGTGTTGGACGCTCATGCAGATTTCCTTTAACACCCGCACATTGAGTAGATTAACAGACGATCCGTTATCGATCAGGATTTTGCTTATCTTTATATCATGGCAGTATCCTGAGACATAGAGGGGGCGATTATGTTCGCACGTCCCAAGGAGAAGGTCTTCATCGCCAAAAGTGACATCTGCCGTGTGCACTTCCTCCAATTCATCCTTCATCTTTTCTTCGGCCAGGAAAGCCTAGAACTGCTCCGGGTCTTATAGTGCCTTAATTAATGAATCCCTCGCCTCCTTTGATAGTAAAAGGGCATCAAGAATGCTGAGCTGCGAGGGTAGCTTCCTCAGATGCGCTAAGACGTTGTAATCCACCTTATTTTTCTTCGGCGGGTCTTTGGCAGTTAGCTCTTCTATGACTTGGTCATCTAGGGCGATGTCCTCAGAGACCTTTTCTTTCCCTTTATCTTTTTTGTTTGAGGGTCCGAGATTCTTTTCGGGCAACGTGCGATTACGCAGCCGGACATTTTCACAAATCTTCGGCTCTTCTTCTTTTCCCGAAGTGGACTCTTTAAAGAGGGGGCTAAGAGCTAGCTCCTCGTCGGAATCGCTCCCGAATGTGAGCACTTGTGATCCCCCGGTGTTAATCATGCGACAATTGCCGGTAGTTCTGTTAAGCCCTTTAGTCGTATCGCTCTGCTCTCGGCGAGTCTTGCGCTTTTCCCGCTTAAGATGTTGCCGGTGAGCAACATATCCTTGCCACCATCTATCGAAAGCTTTGCATTCTTCAGTGGGGTGCGAAATCTTCCGATGATACAAGCAATAGGAGGGGTGCATTTCCGCTTCACCAGTAACGCTTCCCTCAGAGGATGGTAGTTTTATACCCATTGACATGGCTTTAGCAAACCTCTTCCTCATCTTGAATTTGATTTTATCCGTAGTGGGTGTATTTTGCTCCAGCGGGAGTATCTCAATTATTTCGTCAAGGCGCTGGTGCTTGGCCTTTTCGAATATGACCACTTCGCGCTCCCGATCAGCTTTACTTTTTAAGAGAGCTTCATTAAGGAATGCGTCAATTACTTCGTCCGACGGCCCCGAAATTTTTGGTTCAGGATCTGCCCTCAGCTTTTCAGTACAAGGAGTCTCCTCATTGTTTGTGAGCGAATGAGAAATCATATGACAGCTCGCCACATATTCCTTGGATTCATTCGACGAACTATCTCCCTCATCTTCCTCTTGAAAGACGTGGTTGAGGAACTCTTGGAATGTAATGGGAGTCCGTGCCTTCTGGTTGTATTCCTCCAGCGCGTTAATTTGTTTTTGCAAGTCCGTGCGCTTGTCGCCAGGCTTCACGGGCTTCTTTGACTTCTTTTTCTTCTTCTTTGAAGATTTCGACGGCTGGTTATGAATGCTTGGGCCACCTCTATCGATCTTTTGAGTTGGATGAGGCTTAACATCCATTCAATGATCTGCGGCTCCAACGGGTTCTTCCATTTAATCGCTCGGCATGTTCGAAGATCATTTAGCATCCTCTTTGTCTTGTTTGATAATACAACCTCCCAAGGAGCTTCGTCAACGACAGAGCATGTTGCCCCCGGCGTATTCATTCCCTTAGAGGTGTGGGGCTGCGGTGGATTCACCTTCCATTTGTCGGACAATGCAAACTTGCCCTGTCGGTACTGGTCTTCAAGCCAATTTTTGAAGACGTAGCAATCCTCGATTGGATGACCCAGTACTCGATGATAAGGACAGTAGTTGGGCTCATTGACATCATTTGGTTGCGACGGACGTTTTGGATCCGGCAGATTTATGAGTCGGTTGCGCAACGCCAGCTCGAATAACCTTCTCGTTTTATCTCGGGGAAACAAGTAAGGACGTCCCATCCTCTCCTCAAGGGATACGTACGGGCGCATATTATTTTGACGAACGACCGGCTTCGAGTTGTTCGGCTGTTGTTGAGCATTACCGACAACGATCGCTTTCACCTTCCTCTTCTCATTTCGGGAGTCCGGCTTTGGAAGAGGAGGTTTATGGCCCATCTGATCCATTTGTGCCAGCTTGTCGATTAGTGCCTGGAAGGTGGTCGGCTTGAAGAACCTCATAAATTGCGAGATGGTTGCTTGCGGGTCGAGGGTTCCCACAAACATACCCTCTGCAGGAGCTTCTTCAATGCGTTGCTCGCATTTTGACCATAAGTTCCGCCACCTTATAGCATATTGGACCCATGTCTCGCCCGGCTTCACCCTGGCGTTAATCAGTGCCATCATCGGGGTGCGTTCGCTGGCGCTTGCAAAACGCTGAGTAAACAACAACTTCATCTCCGCGAAGGTCTTGATAGAGTCGTTCGGGAGCTCAGAGTACCATTCGAACGCCGTATCTGATAAACTTCCAACAAACTGGCGAAGCAACAGTTTGTCATCACCGCCGGTGTTGCCGCAAAGTGCCCTGAATTAGGCAACATGCTGGTGGGGATTGCCCATCCCCTTATAGACATAGAACTTGGGAATTGTGTAGCCCGGCGGGTACTTGATCTGGTCGTACCAGCTCGGATATAGTCGTCCTATTTTTACGACCTGACCGGTTGCTTTGGTCGCATGATGAACCCGTATTTGTTGGGCTATAAACTCGTCCAAGACAGCTTTGGAGATTGTCTCCTCCTTGGCTGTTGACAGTGCCGGTGGAGGATTTGACGTTTCTCCCCTATCGTCTTTAAGGACGATCGGGGGATCTTCGGCCGAAGGATCCTGCTGGATCATCATCCCTACCATGTTTTGGAACAGGAGGCCCATACGCTTTATGTTGGCTGCTTGTTCAGCAGCCTCTTTGTCCTTCTTCTCCAATATTCGTCAAAGGAATTCGGCGTCGGTTTCTTGTTCTTGGCGTTCATCTGAAGACGTTTCAGGGCTTTCTTTTGGCCCAGTAAGTGCGGCCATCGCGTTCATCATCTCTTGGAGCTTTTGCTGTTGCTCCTGAGCTTTGGTCACCGACCGTGTAAGCGGTCTATGACCCGTTGAAGAGCGGCTATCCTCCTTTCCGGAAGCCATATAAACTGTATGAACTATTATGCCCCCGGACTTAGGGCGTTTAGGTTCACCACCTTTGATATTCGCCATAGGTGTAGGGACTTTTTCTGGCCTTCTTCTCTTATGGGCTGTAGAAGTTGAGGGGGCCGCTGTTTTGGGCACCCAAGCGGTCGTCGCCTTTCGTTGCCTGATCGGGGGATTTTCTTCTTGCCGACCTTTCGACTTCTTGTGTTGGCGAGAGAAATTAGGATCAATCACAGATTCTCAGACTCGTCGCCATGTCTTATAAATCCTGGAGGACAGCGATTGAGGAGACTACTCCGGCTTTTCTGCTTTCATGGCGGTCTCTACCGGTGGAGGAGATCTTTTGAGCACCGCAGTTGGCGAGTTTCTGCGTACTCTATTCAGTAGCTCGAAGCTATTCCCAGTTGGAACACTAGCGTTAACTTCCACCGTTGGAGCCGGCGGAGTCATCCCAGAAGGGGAGTTGCCCCCGGTCTTCCTTACCCGGCGCCAGTGGCGTTGTCGGGCGCGATGAGTCATCGGTATTGGTTCAGAGACAGAAACAGCTTCTTCTTGCCCTCTGTCTGAATGAGGCGCCGCTGGTGTTAACCTCTTAAAGACCGAGGTTGTCCTTTGAGGGGTGATACTCAACCTGTCGAAGACAGATCCTTGAGCAGGGGCAGGAATAGTCAGTCTTGAAAAGACTAACTCTTTGACAGGGGAAGCCGCCTTGACGACTTCTGGAGTAGCGGTTATTGCCTTCCTTGGGACAGCCACCTTGGGATTCACAGGCTTCTTGGTGGGCCCCTCAGAGTTTTGATCCAGCCTCGCAAAGACAGAGGCAGTTGGCTTGGTAATGGACGACCCGTTGACAGAGGCCGTCGTAGCAGTGAGCCGGTCGAAGACCGACTTCTTGTTCTCTTCTGGTGCAGGTATTGGAATAGAGAAGCTTGTAGATGGGATCATGGTCCCGAAAAACAGGCCGGTGGTGGCCTGGGTCACCTGTTCTACCGGCAGAGCGAGGAAGGAGGCCGCTTGGGGCCCATATGCTACACGATGTGTGGAGTGGAAAGAGGAAAAGGTCCCACCATGCGTGCCAGAATCTGTTCCCCTCCGAATGGTGGCGGCGACGACTGAGAGACGTCTTGCTTGAGATTCGGGACAGATGCTATTTGGTTTTATCCATCTACCTCTCCGAAGATGCCAAGTTGATTTATGGCACCATGTATCGGAGGTTTAGACGGATGCGGCCGATATAGCAGACTTCGTCAGATTCCCCCTCGCTTGAGGGGTTTTTGATTGTGGGGACGCTCTTCCCTGCAGGCGCAAGCCCCTGCAGTTAATTGCGCTACCGCATTGCGGTAACAACTTTCTCCTTCTCCAGAATTTCACTTCGTGTCGTGTGTGTTTGTTTGTTTGTGGATGCCCGTGGATTGTATACGGAGACTAAGTTATGCCGTCGCCCGTAGGACGTGGATTAGTCCAAATCCGTATTTACTTAGATTTGGGTTTAGTGTTTTAGTCTAAGGATACTTTAGTCGTATTTAGGCTAAGATCAACTTAAACATTCGTTAAGGATACGTTAGTCCTGTTTGAGACTAAGATCAACTTAACGGGATCATTTAGATCCGACAAAAGAGCGTTTAGGGGATCTATTGTTCCAGTTTAGGGACATTGCGGTCCATTGGTAGTTTAAGGACATTGCGGTCCATCGCCAGTTTAAGGACGTGGTGGTCCATCATTAGTTTAAGGACGTTTCGGTCCATCGCTAGTTTAGGGACGTGGTGGTCCATCATTAGTTTAAGGACGTTTCGGTCCATCATTAGTTTAAGGACATTTCGGTCCAACATTCCCATTTTGGGATGAATATTAGTTTAAGGACGTTTCGGTCCACGAGTTTGAGGACCCTGCAGTCCATATCGATGTGTGGTCGTCGGGACCCGTCACCTCTCTGACGTCGTTGAAGGATTACAACGATAGGTGTCAGAGGAGTTCGAAGATGTACCCTTGAACCGGTTGTAAATTGATTTAGGAGAGCAATCTTGCTCAGTCAATTTAATTTGAGGACTTACGGCCACGATTGGGCTAAGTCCAGTTGAGAATATTCAACGTTTTGTTTGCATTTGGCCTGTTAGGCCTTTGTTTGGGCTCTGCCCTTTTATAAATGATGCAGAGTATCTGTTTGGACTCTGCCTATCTTTAAAATAATGCATTGCATTTAATTTGGCCTGTTAAGCCTTTTGCGCTAGTTAATGAGCGCAAGCGCATGTGGAGGTGACACGTGTCACGCTCTGGTGAGCGCAAGTGTAGATAGCGCAGTGCGCTGCGCTGCTGCACTGCTGACACGTGGCGCGCTCTGATGAGTTGCGCCAATTTCAGAGAGCAATTCTCTATTTTAAAAGCGCATAGCGCAAGTTTTTCTAGAGCTGACACGTGGCGCTCTCTGGTGGCTTGCGCCAACTCAAGAGTGCAACAGTACAGATTTACAAGTGCATGGCACTGTTTTAATATCTTGATCCAATTTTGGATTCAAGGAAAGAATCTTTTTTTTAAGATTCCAGAACCAATGGTTCATCAAAAGGCAATGCCTTTGTATAGATCAAATGATCTAATAAAGAAGTATATTACTTCTTATTTTATTCTTATTATTTGATCTTTTCTTTTTATTTTAAGATCTTGATCTTGTTCTTAGATTATTGATCTTTTCAGAAGAAATTCTTATTTTCAAAGGTTTACCTTCTTTTCTTTCTGATTTCTTCTCAAACTTTCTTTTTAGGAGTTTTCTGAATTTTTTCTCTGTTTCTTTGTCAATGTTCTCTCATCTTTTTTTTATATTATCATTGGTCGTTGGGACCCACCACCTCTCCGACGACACTGAGAGATTACAGTGCCATATATCGAAGGTGTGGAGGGATGTACCCTTTGAACCATGTCTCAATCATTAGGGGGAAGAACAGGCTGGAGCTTAAGCTTCTCGCTGCTGAAAAAGGCTTCTTTGCGTTCGCGCACGTGCGTCGCACGTGTTGGGCGCACGTGCGTCGCACGTGTTGGGCGCTTATATTTGCACGTAGCGCACATGCGCATTATGAGAAGAAGCAGAGCTTCTATATATGGAGAACAAACTCCTTTTAATATTATTAAATGTTCTCATGTGGTGCGCGCGTGGCGAGCACACGTGCGTTGCACGTAGCGCACATGCGCATTATGAGGAGAAGCAGAGCTTCTATATATGGAGAACAAGCTCCTTTTAATATTATTAAATGTTCTCATGTGATGCGCACGTACGTTGCACGTGGTGCGCGTGGCACGCGTGCGTTGCACGTAGCGCACATGGCGCTTGCGCATATGCGCATTATGGAGGAGCATGCTCCTATCTTGGAGAACTGAGCTCCTTTGGAGAACTAAGCTCCTTTGAGTATTGAATCCTTTGAGAATTTAACTCTCCCTTTCTAAAAGGTATCCCCTCTTATTTATATGGGAGTGGTAGAGAAACCATCTCTCCTTTTCCCGATGTGGACTAAAAAATGCATTCCTCATGTAGTAGAGCATTACTTTAGATCACACGTGCATAACATATTTGCTCATAATTTTTGATCTCGGATGAATTATGAGGCCCATAATATATCAAATCGAAGGTCTTTTCGGGATACTTTCAATATCATCAGAATTTAGCTATTTCTCATTCCGGAGTTTGTCAAAATACAGCTCGAAAAATACTGGTTCGCATCTTCTTCCTTAGATCACATGTGCATAGACATTTGCTCATAAATTTTGATCCCGGATGAATTATCATGCCCATAATATATCAAATCGAAGGTTTTTTCGAGATACTTTCAATATCATCAGAATTTAGCCATTTCTCATTCCGGAGTTTGTCAAAATACAGCTCGGAAAATACTGGTTCGCATCTTCTTCCTTAGATCACATGTGCATAGACATTTGCTCATAACTTTTGATCCCGGATGAATTATGAGGCCCATAATATATCAAATCGAAGGTATTTTCAAGATGCTTTCAATACTATCAGAATTTAGCTATTTCGCATTCCAGAGTTTGTCAAAATACAGCTCGGAAAATACTTGTTCGCATCTTCTTTCTTAGATCACATGTGCATAACACATTTGCTAATAACTTTTGATCCCGGATGAATTATGAGGCCCATAATATATCAAATCGAAGGTTTTTTCGAGATGCTTTCAATACCATCATAATTTAACAGTTATTTATTGGGTAGTTTATCAAAATACAGGCCGGAAGATACTGGTTCGCATTTTCTTAAGCGTATCGCTGCCATTTGATACCTTGGACTCTTTTACGCAGAAATTTTTGGCGGGAACACCTACCTATCCATTTCTACCGATGGATCATCCACGGACCGTCTTTGCTGTGGAGATGCTGAATTGGACCCCTACGGAACGGCTTGAGCCATCAACAACTGGGATTCCGAACCATCCTGTGCTGGCTATAGACATCTTAGGGCGCCGCATTTGCCAAGGCGAAGCCCAGCCATCGGGACAGATTTACAAAATAGGGCTTACCCTCAACATCCCATGGGCTACCTTCTCTGGGCCCGTTATATCCTGTCCGTCCATCGTGCGCGACTGCAGAGGGTCGGACTCTATCAGGCGTTATATGCGTCTCTCTTCCACTATCAGTCCCCCCATGTCTGGTGGGTTAAGGCCTTCTTAAACCAATGGAATCTTCCCACCAATACCTTCTTTCTAGGGGACCGTGAAGTTTCAATTTCTCTGGAAGAGTTTCACGAAATCTCAGGGTTGCCGGTCAGGGGGACAATCTATGAAGAACTACTGCCTCCCGATGAGTATGTCTTCGAAACTGAGCCTGCCATGCTTGACGGCCTGTCGACCGAGAATGTCGTCCGCCACAAGCGCCCAAGTTTGATCAAGACTCTGAGTATTTTTGAGAAGCTATTCACAGAGTCAGAGGAGCAGGGCGTCACTTTTAAAAGCTTTATCGCCTGCTTCCTTCGCAAAAACGTTCTATCAAAGACGGCTCCGAAGTTCGGAAATATCAACGACCCTTTTGGGTTCGGTTTAAATAAGCGGCTGGCTAAAGAAGAGGACTTGCCGCAGTTCTACATTCCCATCATGTCGGCCGTATCTTTCGAGTCGATCACAGCTCCTGGTATGGATGAGGAGACTTTCTTCGTGGGCTTCATCAGTGTTTGGCTCAGTTGGTTCGCCATTCCCATGCACCATCATTTCATGAGAGCCTCAGTTATTTACCCCGCTCATCACATTGCTGAGGGGACGCGACTAGCTGTGGGTATTGCGGGGCTAGCGCATCTGTATCATGGGCTAAGCACTGCGGCCAATACCTCAACCCCAGACGTAGATGTGGTAAATTTCTCTCTTCATTACTTTACGTCCTGGATTGAGATGCACGTGCTGGGGGCATTTGCTGTGCACCAAAGACCCAGTTTTTATGACGCTTAACACTTTTCCGTGATTTATGCGGCTGGTGGACGCTTCTGCCCCTGACCCGACTCAGTTCGGAGCTATTCGTGTGCTGATTAATCCATATGCCAATACGGGTAGGATGGTATTCAACGATCGAGTCCTCTCTGCTCCCTCAGGACTGATTCGACAGCTCTGTGACTCGTCGAAAGAGGGAGTACCTTTTCTGAAGCCCAGGGAAGCCATGCATCTATATTCGATCAGACCGGGTTATCTGGTATTTCGTTAGAATGGTGCAGCTCTTTTTATGCGGTACAACCCACACCGCTTTGCTCGGCAACTCGGATATGACCAGGATGTCCCCTTTGAGGCATTTATAGAAGAGCCTAGTCCGTCGTCAAAAGTTGTTCGTGACGCCGCTCATCACTTCATGCGGCTGAACACCGGCTCTCGCTTCATGATTCCTGAAGCCGATTATATTCCTCGATGTGTGGGATCCTTCATGGGCTGGTACCTCCACCGAGTCAGTCCTATTATTGCCGAGGAGAGGAGGATGCTCCTCGGATATAGGGCTCCCACTCCGATCCAAGCCACGGGAGTTCTGCTGCGATCGCGTGCAGCGGTTCGCCCTCCCTTGAGAGATACTAGCATCGTGCTTATTCCGGAGGCGGAGGAGGTGGATCTCACTCCCACAGCTGGTATGCCTCCATGAACTAGAGCTCAATCAAGGGCTAATAGGGCGCCAGTAACAGTATCATCAGCTGTGGCGTCAGCAATGGCGGTATCGTCGTCGGTAGCACCGCCGAGTGAGGACATTGAAGGCGAAGTGGGTCAGCGTCGCACTAAAGCACCGAGGGGAAAGAAGCGATCGTCTTCTGCAGTTAGTTCTTGGCCTAAGAGGTGGAGGAAGACGGTCGCCAATCTGCTCGACTCTTTAGTGGAATCCGAGACTATTCTTCAAGACGAACCACTAGCCATGCAAGCATCAGATGGTGGTCTACTTTTCCTGGGTTCATCTGCCGAGGAAGCCGCACAATTGGCTGAGGCTATAAGACGCTCACAGGATGAATCCAAGAATGTAAGGATCCCGAAGAGGCCTTATCCTGCCGTCATCTTTTACGAAGACCCTCCATTAATACGGCGGATATTTATAGGTCCTTTGGAAGAGGGTGGCGAGAGAGCTCTTAAACAGCCTATCTCGGCCGATGCTGAAGAAGCGCTTTTGTTGTGGACCGGTGGCCACGAGTCTACCCTCGAACCCCGGCGAGCATACCTCCTTAGGAAGGAGCGTCGGCTTGAACAAGCCATACTAGAAGCTCCTTTGCGCATTGGTATACTTATATATCCTTTTGTAGTATTTTGCACTGCTTATATATATATACATATCCTTATCCTCGTGCAAACTTTGCAGGGCCTTCGGCGATAGCCGAGGATCTGAGTTCGAGTTGCGCTTTGACTGTGGACTTCGTGAATATCCCTGATGAGACACTAATCAGTGTGGAGGGGGTCGATGCAATTGTTGTTCCTGCGATGGAGCTTCCCTCGGTGATTCCCGCTCCCTAAGTGCTTGCTCCCCCGGAAGAGGCATCTTCATTGGCCACCGATTCAATGGATCTTTCTGGGGATGGCCCGGAGGCCGTGGGGCAGGTAGTTGAGGCCACCGTCCTTTCATCGGAGCCTGTGGCGATGGTCACTGCTCCACAACCGGAAGTTATTATACCAGCCCACATCCCCGATGATGTGCCTGGGGGTACGGAGGAGGCTGCCGAAACTGCTATCCCTCCAGTCCAAATCGGGAGAAGCATCTAATGTATCCTTCTATATTTTATTTTGACAATCTCTCCATTATCTGAAACTTTCCGTCTTTTCAGAATTGCGCGGGTTGGCGGCGTCTATTGCTGATCTGTCTCCCAGGAAGTCTTTTCAGCGTCTGCTAGAGATGGCCGCTCCGCAAGCGATATCTCCTCAACGCATCGTCCTCTCTTCCGGGCAAGGTTAGTGTCGTTTGCCTTCTCCTCATGGCATTATTATTATTTCATATAATGACATTGATGTCTTCTACAGTTCTGGAAGCCAATGACGAGGTTGAGATTCTTGACGGGCCTGGGGAGCCTTCAGACCCTTCTTGCATGACCGTGGGTAAGTAAAGTCTCAACGTTGTTCCATCTGCTCTTTACTTACAAGTCTCGCTGATTGTTTATAAATCTTAATAGCTTTGTCGGTTCTTTCCACGCTGGAATCTCGCATCGTCATGCCACCCGGTCCCTATGCTCTACGTGCCTCGGAACGGATGGCAAAGCTAAGCCTTCACTCCTTATCAGCACCGATTGAAGACCTTCGTGCCGGGAGTCTGATCACGGCCGAAGGGTTTTCCGCTGAAGCCAACGGTTCTCTTCCCTTTCTTGCCACTTACCATAGCGAAACATTGGTGCAAGTCTGGGTTGAGTTTTGTCGGCAGGTGGAGGCTTGCTTGCATATTCTTGAATGTACACGCCTTCCTTCAGAGGTTGTGGCCGCGAAGGCGAGCTTACGGGGGCTGATTGAGCGGTGCGCTGCGAACATGATATCATGCGAGAAGAGGCTCAGCCGAAAGTTTTCGGAGAGGGAGCTGGCTTCCAAAGCGCTGATGGAGATTCAATCCAATCTTACGGCCAAGATCATTAAGGCATATGAACTTTGGCGGGTGCTTCAAGAGGCTATCAAGGAGGTGGTAGCCATTGATAAGGCCATCATTTTTACTCGTGAAATGGTCGAAGCTATAAGGTTACTGAAAAAAAGCTTGAAAGCCGGCTTGCCTCATACCGGGCCCTACAGGCTCAAGCGGAGGCCCTTCTTTTGACGATAATGAATCATGAAGCCGAGGCCCAGCGGAAAAGGGATGAACTGGCAAATCTACTAAATTGTCCGCCGGTTTGAAGAATTGTATATATTTTTTTATTCTTCTTTTGTATATACTCCTGAATGAGAGTGTATTTTTTTTGGTTCTTTCATAAATTGTACTCTGTATTCATTTTGATTCATGAATAAAAGACATATTTTTCTTCATGATGGTGTGTCCCTTTTAGTAAGTGCATTTTGTGGATAATTTATTTTGATTTCTTTGTGGGACAGCGATGGCTTAGGATTCAGGGTTAAGATCTGCCTCCTAAGACTTTCAACTTTATGAGCCGTGAGGGTCTCATAAAGAATTTTCTATCTACATGTCGAGAGGATCTCGTAGGTGTAATTTCTCCTTAGGAATCATGAGGATTCCTAAGTGCGTTTTCTTCTGAGAGTCGTAAGGATCTCACAAAAGAGTTTTCTCTCTTACAAGTCGTGAGGACTTATAAGTGATGGACGAGATTGACATTATCCGCATTTCACGGAGTCAGGGGTTGCTCTGGCCAGTCCCACGGGGTCAAGATTGAGTTTAGCCGTGTTCTATAGGACCAGGATTTGCTCTGGATGCTTCCTACGGGGTCAAGATTGACATAGTCGTGTTCCGCAAGGACCATGATCCGCTCTGGACGTTTCCCATGGGGTCAGGATTGATATAGGCCGTGTTCCATATGACCAGGAATTGCTCTGGATGCATCCCATGGGGTCAGAATTGACATAGCCGTGTTCTGCGAGGACCAAGATCCGCTCTGGACGTTTCCTACGGGGTCAGGATTGACATAGGCTATGTTCTACGTGACCAGGAATTGCTCTGGATGCTTCCCACGGGGTCAAAATTGACATAGCCGTGTTCTGCGAGGACCAAGATCCACTCTGGACGTTTCCCACAAGGTCAGGATTAATATAGCCATGTTCCACGTGACCAGGAATTGCTCTGGATGCTTCCCACGGGGTCAGAATTGACATAATCGTGTTCTGCGAGGACCAGGATCCGCTCTGGACGTTTCCCACGGGGTCAGGATTGACGCAGGCTGTGTTCCACGTGACCAGGAATTGCTCTGGATGCTTCCCACGGTATTAGAATTGACATAGCCGTGTTCTGCGAGGACCAGGCTCCGCTCTGGACGTTTCCCATGGGGTCAGGATTGACATAGGCCGTGTTCCACGTGACCAGGAATTTGCTGTGGATGCTTCCTACGGGGTTAGAATTGACATAGCCGTATTCTGCGAGGACCAGGATCCGCTCTGAACATTTCCCATGGGGTCAGGATTGACATAGGCCGTGTTCTACGTGACTAGGAATTGCTCTGGATGCTTCCCACGGGGTCAGAATTGACATAAACGCGTTCCACGAAACCAGGATTTTGCTCTGGATGCTTCCCATGGGGCCAGGATTGACATAGCCGTGTTCTACGTAACCAGGATTTGCTCTGGATGCTTCCTACGGGGTCAGGATTGACAAGGCCGTGTTCTACGAGGACTAGGATCCGCTCTGGACGTTTCCCACGGGGTCAGGATTGACAAGGCCGTGTTCCACAAAACCAGGATTTGCTCTGGATGCTTCCCACGGGGTCAGGATTGACAAGGCCGTGTTCTGCGAAGACCAGGATCCGCTCTGGACGTTTCCCACGGGGTCAGGATTGACATAGGCCGCGTTAAACGAAACTAGGATTTTGCTCTGGATGCTTCCCACAGGGTCAGGATTGACATAGCCGTGTTTTGCGAGGACCAGGATCCGCTCTGGATGTTTCCCACGGGGTTAGGATTGAAATAGGCCGCGTTCCACGAAACCAGGATTTTGCTATGGATGCTTCCCACGGGGTCAGGATTGACATAGCCGTGTTCTGCGAGGACCAGGATCCGCTCTGGACGTTTCCCACGGGGTCAGGATTGACATAGGCCGCGTTAAACGAAACTAGGATTTTGCTCTGGATGCTTCCCACAGGGTCAGGATTGACATAGCCGTGTTCTGGGAGGACCAGACTCCGCTCTGGACGTTTCCCAAACGGGGTCAGGATTAACATAGGCCGTGTTCCACGAAACCAGGATTTTTCTCTGGATGCTTCCCACGGGGTCAGGATTGACATAGCCGTATTCTGCGAGGACCAGGGTCCGCTCTGGACGTTTTCCATAGGGTCAGGATTGACATAGGCCGTGTTCCACAAAACCAGGATTTGCTCTGGATGCTTCCCACGGTGTTAGGATTGACATAGCCGTGTTTTGTGAGGACCAGGCTCAGCTCTGGACGTTTCCCACAGGGTCATGATTGACATAGGCCGCGTTCCACGTAACCAGGAAGGGTTGACTTTATCCGCATTTCACGCAGTCGGGGTTTAACTCTCGGTCATCTGTGCACCGCCGAGTCATGGAACTGGGAATTGCCGTGGTTCCGCTTTGCTTGATGTTGCGTCTGTTGTAATGAGACGAATGTTGAGATGATCTCCAGGCTGTCTGTGAACCGTTGAGATTTGGCTTCTTCTTCTAATGGAGCCTGGGGAGGGAAGGTGTGATTCCCTCTTTGTTTGCGCCCCTGGATTATATACAGAGATTGATATGATATCTCCTGTAGGGCAAAATGTTTCATTTTATATATATTTTTTTCTGCGATGCTCTATCATTTCAGCTTTTATATAGCGAAAGTCGCGATTTCCCAATCATTTCGGCTATTTTTCGCGGTGCCCAATCATTTCGGCTATTTGTTTTATTTTTACTCGCTGCTTTTTATTGCGAGTTGCCCACTCATTTCGGCTATTTTTGTATGCATACATTTTTACTTATTGATTTTGTCGCAAGTTGCCCCATCATTTCGGTTATTTTGTATGCATTTGTGGCTCGCTGGCTTTTCGCTGAGAATTTTGGGATTTGACACCGATTTTGGCATCAGGCGAATCATCATTTGCTTTCGTCGATGTCGAACAAAGGTGGATTAGTAGACAGGGTTAGGATCCTGTCGACTGAGGCTTTTGACTTCATGAGCCGTAAGGGTCTCATAAAGGTATTCTCCCTATGAGTCGTGGGGATCTCGTAGGTGCGTTTTCTCCTTAAGAATCATGAGGATTCCTAAGTGTATGGTCTCTTATAAGTCGCAAGGATCTTACAAGAGTGCTTTCTCCTTATAAGTCGAGAGGACTTACAAGGGCTATTCACTATGTAAACATATCTCTAGTCCCTGATGGGACTTTGCTAGGGAAATGTTTATTCGCGCCCGTGGATTGTATACAAGGGTCAATATTGAACCACTTGTATGGCATAATTGGAGGTTGTGATGGCTTAAGAACATGTTCAGATCCCTATAGATTATGACTTTTGAATCTTATGAGCCGTGAGGGTCTCATAGGAGGGTTCTCCTTACGAGTTGTGAGGATCTTACAAGTGTAATTTCTCCTTAGGAATCGTGGGGATCCCTAAGTGTGTTGCTCCCTTGTGAGTCGTAAGGATCTCACGCAGCTGGTTTCTCCTCACAAGGTCGAGAGGACCTTGCAAGTGTCTTTTAACGAGGTTGCGACCTTTCGGGTTTTCATAAAAACTCGCCGGTAGCCGTGCTGTTTTTACTCACGGAGCCCTTTCGGGTTTTCATCCGTGCCCATTTTGTTTATGAACATACCGTTTTCTTTTCTTCTTCTTCTTCTTTTTATTTTATCTTTTTTGTGTCAGTCTTGGGATGCTCTGTCCACAGTAGTTTATCGACGTCTCGGTCAACAGCCAGTTTTAGGACATAGTGGTCCATCGTTAGTTTAAGGGCATTTCGGTCCGTTGCTAGTTTTAGGACATAGTGGTCCATCGTTAATTTAAGGACGTTTCGGTCCATAAGACGGCTACTACTTATAGAGTTTGGGCTTAGGAAGATAGCGAGCGGACATAGGCGTCGTCATCTATCATTGACCTAGGCTATGACTCGTCAGGCATAGTATTTTTTAGGAAGCGACCGTTTATTGGCCTGAAAGGTCTTTCACCATACATGTCCATGAGTGGGTAGGTTCCACCCTGGTAAACATTGTCTATGATATACGGGCCTTCGTAGTTCAGCTCGAATTTCCCCCGTTTGGCACGATTAGGGATCATAGGTCTTTTGACCACTAGCATGAGTTCGCCTTGGCGGAATGTTCTCGGCCTAGTCAATCTCTCATATGAGCGCGTCATCTTTGCTTTATAACCCTCCAGATTTTGTTGCGCTATGAGCCGGGTTTCATCAAGGGCATCGAGCTCCTCAAGCCGAAGGTGAGCATTTTCTTCGTCTGTTAGCTTGTAGTGAATTGCTACTTACAGAGAGGGTAGCTCTATCTCGAGTGGGAATACCGCATCCGTACCGAATACCAACACGTACGGCGTTGTGTTCGTGGCCGTTTTGAACGTAGTTCGATACGCCCAGAGAGCTTCATGCAGTCTCTCGTGCCAGTCCTTCTTATTTCGAGACACCGTCTTTTTTACGATCTTTGTCAAGGTCTTATTGAAAGCCTCAGCTAGACCGTTAGCTCGAGGATTATAGACTAAAGAGTATCTCCAGTCTATGTTATGCTGTTGTGCGAAGCGGCTGATCTTGTGGCTTCTGTAGGCTGGCCCATTATCGGAGATGATCTGTTGCGGAGTTCTAAACCGATAAATGACGTGCGTCTTGAAGAAATGGAGGATATTCTCCGTCTTCACTTCCCTCAGCGGTACTGCTTCTGCCCATTTGGAGAAGTAATCAGTTGTCGCCAAAATGAATCGATGTCCTCTGGACGATGCTGGTTCGATGGGGCCGATTATGTCAGTTCCACACATTTCAAACGGCCAGCTAGCCACCGTTGGATGCAGTGGATTCAGATGCTGATGGATAAAGTTCCCGTGAATCTGGCACAAGTGGCATTGCTTCGCGTATTCGAGGCAGTCCTGGATCATCGTGGGCCAATAGTAGCCCATCCTTTTGATCTTCAGCTTTATCTTCGGGCCGTCTTGGTGAGAACCGCAGAGTCCATCATGAGTTTCTTGGATGACTCTTTTTGCCTCTTCAGGTCCCAGGCATCTTAGCCACAGAGAGTCAAACGATCTCTTATACAGAGTATCATTGACGAATGCAAAAGAAAGAGCCCGTTTCATGAGCTGATGTCTCGAGAATGCATCTTCAGGTGTTCGATGGGATTTGAAGTAATCTATAAAGACATCTCTCCAATCCTTAGCCTTTTCCCGGTCTTTTATTTGCAGAGTCGTTTGCTCGGTCGCTCCCTTTTCTTCGGATAACTCCGAAGATATTTCTGCCGGTGCAAGAACCCGACGGCTTTGTACAATGATCCTCGCATCATCGAGATTTTTGTCGGCCAGTTCTTTAGCGAGCTTGGCTAATGCATCCGCTTTGCTATTTTCCGCACGCAGTATGCTTTCCAAGGTGTAGGAAGGAATTTGAGTCAGCAGTTGATGTACTCTCTCGTCGTACTTCACTAATTCTGGCTTGCACGTTTGATAGTCGCTGTTTACTTGACTAACGACCAGTTGGGAGTCTCTGTATATGAGGAGGTTTTTAATTCCCATGTCGATAGCGATCTTAAGACCTGCTATCAAAGCTTCGTACTCGGCTTCATTATTCGTCCTCGGCTCTGTTAAGGAGAAGGCAAAGCGCATTATCCCTCCTTGTAGAGTCACGAAGATGAGGCCTACCCCTGATTTGATTATGGGTGTGCTTTGTTTGCACTTCTTCATGGAAGATGCTCCATCAAAGTAGAGTTCCCATTGGGTATCATTCTCTCTTCTCTCCCCGTTGATTATGTCAAACGCATGTTCGTCCGGCAATTCGCAGTTCAAGGGAGAGTCGGCAGGTATCGGATGCTCAGCGAGAAAGTCAGCGATGGCCTGGCCTTTCACTGCCTTAAGAGGCCGATAAGTTATCGAGAACTTCATCAAGAGCAGGGCCCATTTAGCGAGCCGCCCCGTTAATATGGCCTTTGACATCAAATACTTGAGAGGATCTACCTTTGATATGAGATGGACCTCATGTGCCAATGCATAGTGTCTGAGCTTCGTTATCGCGAAGACCAACGCCAGGCAGTGTTTTTAATGGGAGAGTAATTGCTTTTTGCCCCCAGGAGAACTCAACTTAGATAATAAAGGGCTCTCTCTTTTTCTTGGTCGTTCTCTTGGGCCCATAATGCGCCTAGAGAACCTTCGAGGGTTGTTTTATACAGAATGAGAGGCTTTCCTTTGATTGGAGCAGTCAGCACCGGAGGATTCTGCAGGTATTGCTTGATTTTGTCTAGCGCGCTTTGGCATTTACGATCCCAGATGAAAGGGGTCCCTTTCTTCATTAGGTGACTATAAGGACGGCACTTGCCGGAGAGATTGGCTATGAATCGTCGGATATACGCGAGCTTTCCTTGGAGAGACCGCAGTTGCTTAAGAGTCCTTTGCGGAGGCATTTCCATAATCGCCTTGATCTTTGATGGATTTATCTCGACGCCTCGGTGTCGGACGATGAATTCTAGGAATTTGCCCGAGGAAACTCCGAACGTGCATTTGAGAGGGTTCATCTTCAAGTTGTATTTCCGAAGGTGCTGGAACACGATCTTCAGATGCTCTAAATGTTTCTCGTATGATTTGCTTTTAACTACGAGGTCGTCGATATAGCATTCGACGATTTCATGTATGAGGTCATCGAAAATCATCGTCATTGCTCTCTGATAGGTGGCACCGGTGTTCTTTAGACCGAAAGGCATCACCTTGTAGCAGAATATACCCAAAGGGGTCCGAAAAGCGGTATGCTTCTGGTCTTCGGGATGCATCTTTATCTGATTGTATCCTGATGTGCCGTCCATGAAGGAGAAAACTTCGTGAGTGGACGTATTATCTATCATCAGCTCAGTGACTGGTACTGGGAAGTCATCCTTCTGACAGGCTTTATTGAGATCCCGAAAGTCCACACATTGCGCACCGTCCCATTTTTCTTCATCACTGGGACGATGTTGGCGATCCAGTCAGGATACTGAACTTCTTGGATGAAGCCGGAGTCGATTTGCTTCTTGACATCGGCGTTGATGCTCATCTCAAGCTCGAGCCGCATTCTTCTCGGTGCTTGTTTGATCGGCTTGACGTCCGGGGATATTGCCAATTTGTGTACAACAATCTCTGGATCTAGTCCTGGCATCTCGGAATAGTTCCATACGAAGCAATCTCTATGCTGCATGAGCACGTCCTTTAGCGTAGCCACCCTTTCTTCAGACAACAGCTCACTGACGAATGTCGGCCGCAGGTCACTTGCCATCCCCAAATCAATTTTCTTGAGGTTATCTATAGTAGTATGTATTCCATCTTCCAGCTCTTTCGGCGCTGGTGGAAACTCTGAGATCACCTCGCCATCATCGTTTTCGAAGCACCAGGGGAGGTCATGCATATTCTCAGGCTCTTCTTCTGACATCGTTATTGCGTGACAGGTACGAGATCGTTTCCAAGATCGATGTTGATCTGGTTCTATTCTCGCTGCATACGGGGCTTTCGGTTCATGCTTCTGCGGCGGGATTACCCTCCAACTGTTGGATAGAGCGAACCTGCCGAGTTGATATTAGTCTTCAACCCAGTTCTTAAAGGCGAAGCAGTCTTCGAGAGGATGCCCTATTACTTGGTGATAAGAGCAAAAGTCTGGGTGAGAGACTTCGTTTGCTTGCTCGGGATGCTTGGACTCCGGGAGTATCATCATTCGATGTTTCATGACAAGATCAAATATCTTCTTTTTCTTGTCTTGATGAAAAGAATATTCTTAACCCATCTTCTTTATAAGAGACGGATCCCGGCTGCTCGACTCTTGATTGCGTGGCTTCTTAAACCTGTTATGCTGCCGTCGAATGTTTTTTCCGTTCTTTAGTTTATTTTTGCCTCTGCGCCGGGTCTTTCGCATAACGGGTTGGTGACGAGGAGCATTTTCATTCTCAACGGTCTGTTGAAGGAGGCGCCGCGTCCTGGCTTTCTCGTAAATGGCCATTTCACAGTTATGGTCATCCCGGACCTTTTGACCTGCTTCCCTTATTAGCTTGTCCATCCATTCTTCAAACGACGGACTCGGCATTTTGATGGCGGGACCTTTTTTTGGTTCATGGTCAGCGTCTTTTAATGGAACGTCTCTTTCTTCATCGAAGTCATGTATGACATAGCTGCCATGGACTCGCTCCCATTTCTTGGATTGAACATATCAAAGCCTGATCGTTTCCATTCTCCCGTTGGGCAACTTTCGCTGAGTTCCAGGGACGTCCAGATCCTGTTGTAGAACCGAGCTTGTTGAGCGGTCTGTTTGAAGGGTACACCTTGGCGCTTCAATAGCCTTTTTAAGCCTTCTGTGTAATATCTAGGCAGACGGATGGGCTGAAGTCTGTCAAGTATCGAGTCAGCACCATGCCAGACTTCTTTCTCCACTTTGGTTTCCATGGATTGGTAGAATAGGATCGCCTTTTTACCTTTTCTCCTGGGGGTGATGTAGAATGTCTGCAGTTCTTGCACACTATAGGTATCAAGCGCGTCAAGCTCTTTGTAATGCTCTTGCGGAACCATAGCGATTTGCAAACTCCGATCATTGCCAGCAAAGGCTTGTATTAATGGCCGAACAGAAAATATTGCATTGAACTCATCTTCCGAGTCGCTGCCAAAGACCAGAATAGGGGTGGATGGTCCCGGCTTGTTGCATTGGGGCGGCCCTGAATAAACTATTTCTTCTTCATCTTCGGTATCACTCCCAAAGACCGAAATAGTGGTGATAGCTTTGTTCTTCGGTTTGTGACATCTTTCCGTGTCCTCAAAATCTGGTAAGAAGTATTTTGCATCTTTGTACTTTTGGACTTCATTCACAGAGAATGGGTTCAATTCCCCCGTCACAGTGTACTCGAGACCATCCTTGAAATACTTCATATACTGATGTTGTGTAGAGGGGATAATGTTTTACTCGTGTAGCAAAGGCCTACCGAGCAAAGCATTATAGCAGGTCTTAGCATCAATAACGTGGAACTTGATGTCAGTGACTAGCAGCCCAAAGCGCAGCGTTAGTATCACAGACCCGAGCATCCATGATGACTGGGAGTCAAACCCGGAGATGGTGATTTTATCACGAGCGAGGTGTTGAACACTCATGCAGATTTCCTTCAACACTTTTACATTGAGGAGATTGATGGAGGACCCATTGTCAACCAGGATTTTGCCTATCTTGATATTATGACAGTATCCGGAAACATAGAGGGGACGGTTATGCTCATACGTCCCGAGGAGGAGGTCTTCATCACCGAAGGTGATATCGGCCGTGTGCACTTCTTCCAGCTTGTCCTTCATCTTTTCTTCGGAGAGGAAAGCTTGGAACTGTTCGGGCTCTTGTAACGCCTTGATCAACGAATCTCTCGCCTCTTTGGATAGCAAAAGGGAATCGAGAATGCTGAGCTGCGGGGGTAGCTTCCTTAAGTATGCCAGAACGTTGTAATCCACCTTGCTTTTCTTTGGCGGGTCCTTGGCTGTCAGCTCTTTAACGACTTGGTCATCTAGGGCGATATTCTCAGGGACTTTTTCTTTCCCCTTATCTTTTCTATTCGACCCACTGTTCGCGGGCCCGAGATTCTTTTCGGGCAGCGTACGATTGCGCAGCTGAATGTTCTCATAGCTCTTCGGTTCTTCTTCTTTTCCTGAGGTGGATCCTTTAAAGAGAGAGCCAAGAGTCATTTCTTCGTCAGAGTCGCTCCTAAAGGTGAGAACTTGCAATCCCCCAGCGTCGACCATGTGACAGTTGCCGGTAGTTCTTTTACGCTTCTTGGTCGTATTTCTTTGCTCCCGACGAGTTTTGCGTTTCATCCGCTTGAAATGTTCCCGGTGAGAAACATATCCCTGCCATCATCTTTTAAAAGCGTTACACTCTTCGGTGGGGTGCGCAATCTTTCGATGATATAAGCAGCAGCTAGGATGTATTTCCGCTTCACCAAGAGTGTTTCCTTCGGAGGGTGGCAGTTTCATTCCTATCGATATAGCTTTGGCGAACCTCTTCCTCGTCTTGAACCTACTTTTATTTGCAGCGGATGTACTTTGATCTGGCGGGAGTGTTTCAACCCTTTCATCCAGTCGCCGGCGTTTGGCTTTTTCAAATATGGCCATCTCACGCTCTCGAGCAGCTTTGCTTTTAAGAAGAGGTTCGTCCAGAAATGCATCAATTATTTTGTCTGATGGCCTTAGAAGTTCCAGCTCAGGATCTGCCCCCAGTTTCTCTGTGTAAGGAGCTTCTTCATCGTCTATCGACGAGTGAGAGATCACATGGCAGCTTGCTACATAATCTTCAGGCTCATCCGACGAGTCTTCTCCATTGTCATCATCTCCGTCCTTAAGGACGTGGCTGAGAAATTCTTGGAGTGTGACTGGAGTCCGTCCTTTTTGATTATATTCTTCTAACGCGTCAATCTGTTTTTACAGGTCTGTGCGCTTGTCACCAGGCTTCACGGGCTTTTTGGTCTTCTTCTTCTTCTTCGAAGACTTTGACGGCTGGGTGTGAGCGCTTTGGCTATCACCACCAATCTTTGGAGTTGGGCACGGTTTCAGCATTCCCTCGATGATCTCGGGTTCCAGTGGACTTTTCCATCTAATCGCCGGGCATGTTTGGAGATCCTTCAGCATTCTTTTAGTCTTGGCTGAAAGAACGACCTCCCATGGAGCTTCTTCAACAAAAAAGCACGATGCCCCCGGTGTGTCCCCCCTTTTAAGAGCATGCGGTTGAGGCAGGCTTACTTTCCACTTCTCAGACAGTGCGAATTTTCCCTGTTGATACTGGTCTTCAATCCAGCCCTTGAAGACGAAGCAATCTTCAATTGGATAGCCTATCGCTTGGTGATAGGGGCAATAATTGGGATTATTACCTCACCGGGTTGCAATGGGTGTTTTGGATTCGGCAAATTGATGAGCCTGTTGCGCACTGCTAGCTCGAACAATCTCTTCGTTTTATCCCGGGGAAACGAATACGAGCGCTTTATTTTCTCATTATAGAATTGCCGCTTCTCGTCCAGGCGATCAGTTAGTTTTGGGCCGCTGGGCTGCTGTTGAGTATTCGCGACGAAGGTCGCCTTACCTTTACCCTTTTCGTTCCGCGGCTCCGGCTTTGAAGGAGACGGTCTATGACCCATTTGGTCCATTTGGGCCAGTTTGTCGATCAAGGCCTGGAACGTGGTCAGCTTGAAGAACATCATGAATTAAGAAATAGTTGCTTGAGGGTCAAGAGTGCCCACGAACATGCCCACTGCCGGCGCTTCTTCGATGCGCTGCTCACACTTTGACCATAGATTCTACCATCGTATTGCGTATTGCACCCACGTTTCACCTGGCATCACCCTGGCATTGATCAATGCCGTTATTGGGGTGCGTTCACTACCACTCGCGAAACGCTGGGTAAATAGTAACTCCATCTCTGCAAAAGTCTTGACAGAGTTGTTTGAAAGTTCAGAATACCACTCGAATGCCGTCTCCGACAAGCTGCCAACAAATTGGCGGAGCAAAAGCTTATTATCACCTCCAATGTTGCCACATAGAGCCCTGAACTGGGTGACATGTTGATGCGGATTTCCCGTCCCGTTATATGCATGGAATTTAGGGATCGTGTATCCCGGTGGGTACCTTATTTGGTCACACCGTCCTGGATATGGTCGCCCAGTTTTAACAATTTGGCCGACCGCTTCATTCTCCTGGTGAGCTCATATTTGCTGAGCAATGTAATCATCCAGAGCGGCCTTAAGATGGTCTCCTCTTTGGCTGCTGAAAGAGCCCGAGGGGGGTTCGATGTCTCCCCTTTATCGTCTTTAATGATGATCGGGGGATCTTCAGCTGGAGGTTCCAGCTGTAACATCATCCCAGCCATGTCTTGGAACAAAATAGCCATTCGTTTTATATTGGATGCCTGCTCTGCAGCCTCTTTTTCTTTCCTCTCGAGCATTCTTTGGAGGAACTCAGTAACAGTTTCTTGTTCGCGACGCTGCTCCGAGGTCTCTGTATTTTCTTTTGGCCCAGTGAGTGCGGCCATTGCAGTCAGCATCTCCTGAAGTTTCTGCTGCTGTTGTTCCTGAGCCTTCGTTATCGATCGGGTAAGCGGTCGATGACCCGTAGAAGCATGGCTTTCTTCTTTTCTGGAAGCCATATAAATGGTATGCATTACCATGCCCCCGAACTTGGGGCGTTTAGAATCAACGTCCTTGCGGTTTGCCGCGGTCACATGGGCTTTCTCTGGCCTCCTTCTCTTGTGAGCAGTTGATGTCGAGGGGGCTGTTGCAGCGGGCACCCAGACGGATGACATCTTCTGTGGTACCACGATCTGGATCTTTTCTTGCTGAGCTTTAAGCTTCTTTGGCCGGCGAGAGTAGTCCTAGTTAATCACCGATTCCTGGACCTGTCGCCGGACTTTATAAATTTTAGAGGACAGCCGCTGAGGGGGCTGCTCCGGCTTCTTTTCTGTAGTAATCTCCATAGGTGGAGCAGATCTCTTCAGCACGGTAGTCGGAGAGTTCTCGCGAACCCTCCTAAGCGGTTCAAAGCTGTTCCCAGTTGGAACAACAACATTGATTTCCACCATGGGAGCTGGCGGAGTTAGTCCAGAAGGGAAGCTTCCCCAAGCCTTCCTTACTCCGTGCCAGTGACGACGGCGAGCATGTCATGCGGATGAGATTGTCTCAGCCGTAGGGGTGACTCCCTCATGTCCCCTGTGTTAGTCAAAAGTTGTCGTTGTCAGCCTATTGAAGACCGATGTCCGCTGAGTGGGGATGGCCAGCCTATCGAAGGCAGAGTTCCGAGTGGGGGAAGCAACCTTGACGATTTCGCCTGGAACAGGAGCTGAAATAGTCAGTCTTGTGAAGACCGACCCTTTGGCAGGAGAAGCCGCTTTGATGACTTCGGGAGCAGGGATGTGATTAATCCAAAAATTTGTAGTTTACCGTAATCAGAAACGGCGTCGCTTTGCAGCTAGCCGGTGAATACGGGTTGATCCGCAGGGATGTGTTAGTTTCTGTTTTTGTGTTATAACGAGTTGATTCAAATTGTTGTTTGGTTTTTTTTTTATTGGTTGAATTAAAGACGAAGTTATGTGATAAGAAAGGACTCGTTAGGGTTAGGTCGAAGGTAGGGGTGTTAAGATCAATGTGTTCACCTCTTTCAATACCATGATTTAAGCTTTTTAGAAAAATCACAACAATTATTAGCAAAAGGGATTAGGATGATCGGGATGAAACAAAGTTTCTTCCTCTAGATCCTTGTCCGTCTTTTCCTATTAATTGATGTGATCTTCATGGACGTCATATAAGTCCGGCCTTTTAAACTACGGTTCACCGTTACCTTGTAGGTAGGGTGCTGTAGGGGGCGGATCGTATATGCGTGCATGAAGATTTCGTTTTTAAAAATAAGTTGGCATTGAAGGAAGTGAGAGACATCCATCTCTCTCTTACTCTCTTGTTCCTAACCCTAACGAGCGAGGATTTTACTCGCTCATTAGGGAATTATTACAACGAGACTTTTTGTGTTTATGTTTTAAAATAATTACCTTACGACAGATTAAAAAAAAACTAACTAGTGAACTACAGCAAACAGTGGATTACTAGGGCAAGTAAAATAATTAAACTAAAGCAGGAATTTAAAGAACTTACAGTAAAAGATGATGCTCTGAATTCTCCAACAAATCTCACTTTTATTGAATGAAAAGAGGCATACAATTTTACAGATCTAGATTACAATTTATAAGTAAACAGAAGAGTTAGGGTTTCAGAGTCTCGAGCATGTTAAATTACAGATTTGACCCCTGAGAATCCTAACATTTGCACCGACACAACTGCACAGACAAAATCCACCGACACGGGTTCCATATGGACGCGGAACCGCGGCGCCAGGCTGGGTTTGGCCGCGGTTCCGTGGCCAAACCGGGGAAGTGGGCTGTGCATTTTTGTGGGCTTTCCTCTGGGCTTCTTGGCTTTCTGTTTCTATGTGTATTTTCTCTGTTGGGCTTCTAGGTCTTCTCCAGATCTTTAGTGAAAACTTGTTCGTATCTTTTGACCGTTCACTTGACATGTTTGGACCTTGCACTGTTCTTCGTCTAGGCTTGACTAGGATCCGTCTAATTGTTGGTCAAAAGTCCCTTTTTCTGTTGTTTTGTGTCTTTTTCACTGTATTTGCTCCAGAAACCTATATCCTGCAACATGCAACAAACGATCGTCAAAAGCATCTGTTTACTTATAAAATGCATGAAAGTGGGGCGTATGAATTGCAATATTATAATGTGAACAAATACCCCCAAACTTACCTTTTGCTCGTCCTCGAGCAAACTTATTATTTATTCTAACCTAGCCACACTTTCGCAGGGAAACGCGATTGCACTGAGCATGTGCAACAAGCCGTTAAACCTCTAGGTGTCCCTAGTAGGAGGAGTGTTGTCTCCTGAGGGTTTTCAGCGGATTACACCCACAAAATCCTATCAATTTGGTTTTTCGATTTTCGTTCTCCAATCAGGTTTTCTAATAAGGAATTCTATTATCGTCGCCTCACAAATTATCCGCCCGTATTCTTCACACTTCCTTATTATGCAACTTAAGATTATACATGTTCCATAAAATCACTTAGAAATCAGCATTTCTTAAGTTTTCCTTCTAGAGTTACATCTCCACTTAGGAATTTCTATCAGCTCTACTAAAGACACAAGTTTTATTCTTCATTCCTTTCTCTTATCTAAACTCTAATCACATGTCCCCACGTGTGTGTAATTTTCACCCCTACACTTGGAAATTCAAATCAAGCAATCGTACTCTCATCCATTGTCCAAAGCACTTAACTTTCGCTTACACATCCTTCATGCGACCGTTAATACTTCTTGAGGTACCAACAGCCGATTACAAGATACGTTAGGCCTTTAAAGCGTATTTCCTAGTTTTGCAACACCCAAGACTTTTAGCAGTGACTCCCAAACCAGTTGGTCTAAGGCACTAGGTGATGAAGCACCCTCGCTAATTAATTTTCTAGCCCTAATTAATCACAAAAACCAGTGTCCATTTTTTTTTATTCACACTTTTTTTTCTTTTTATTTTCATTGTGCTAAGGACTTTAGACAAGAGTAATTCAAGGTCTCTTCTACTAATCTAAGTTTCAAGGTGCGTGATTGTGCATTTTGTAGGGTACATGTTTTCAGAATCTAAACTCAAGTTAGGAACTATCTTTCGAACTTATATTTTAATAAGAGCATTAATACTCTTCCCTCGTTTTGGCTTAACCCACGAAGTGAACCCAAAATTTGCCTATTTCTAAATAACCTACAAAGACATATACTCTCTCTCGCTAAACTTTAAGGAATGTTATTTTTAGGGTTTAAACTTGCTAAGTCTAGGATCTAGTTTTTCCTACTCAGTTAACCATTTATCAAACTGAAATCAATCAACCAAAATTGAATACAACAATTTTTATAAATTTTTCAAATTTTTCAAATTTTTATGAATTTTTTTTTAGTTTCCTAATTTTTTTTTGTATTTTTCAAATTTTTCAAATTTTTATGATTTTTGTATAAAGATGCAATGCAGAAATTAAATATGCAAAAGGAAAACAAAAATATATACAATATGCAATGCGAAGGATAACTATATACATCACCCTCTAATACCCCCAAACTTGAACAAAGCAGTGCCCTCACTGCCCTGCTCCACGTCGCGCTCGTGAGCGTGAACGTGATCTCTCCCCCCTAGCCAACAGTGTTTGGATCCCCCTCTCAATCTCCGTCAACCGATGGTCGTGCTCTCGTGCTGTTGCCCGAAACTCATCCCACAAAGAGTCTATTCTTCTCACTGTTCTTCGCATTAATCGTGCATGCTCCTGGGGTGTTAGCTCTTCCCCGCTCGAAGTCGAGCTCGAGCTGGGGGTGTGTGCAGGTACGTTTTCTCCCGGCTCTGTCCGTGTCCAAATATCCGTCAGTCTAGAGTAGGACGACGAGACACCCTCTAAAAGTGGTCGAACTGGGGTACCATCTATCAAATATGAGTCAAATTCCTCGGCCGGGAGGAAATAACGGCAGAATTGGGTAACGAGCATGGGACATGGATATACACTACCTCGTTTACCCGTACCTATGGATTGCAGCAAAACCGTGCACATGTCGAACCTAAGATTTTTTGTCATTAAAGTGTGGACGACATGCAGCGAAGGGGTGAAAAAGGTCGTGTTATGAGAACTTCCAAAAATATTGTTTTGTGCCCATCGGCACACAGTTAAAACGTTTGCAAAAAGGGTCCGTGCTTGGATCCCTTTACGCGGTTCTCGTGCACAGTCATTACCCATTAACGGCATATAATATTCAAAGTGAAGTGGGTGTTCATGTGCAGGTACACGTGGTATGAGTGTAACCTCGTGTATCATGTCCCTGTCGATGCGAATTTCATCATTTCCCCAAATCAGTTTAATGTAACCTAAGTTGTCTAGGCTATTATCTTCCATTGACTCGTAAAATTGGGCAACTAAGTTAGGGATAGCAAATGCAGATCCATGATTATAGAAGAGGAAATTCCAACCCCTTTATGCGATTTCGTGTGGGAAATATGAACCATAGATCTCGTGTGCGAACACAGGGGAAAAATCCCTCTCATACTGCATTTTATGTGCCATCACGATTTTACAGAGAAAGTATATGCGAAAACAGAGAGTATGGGTTCAGGTTTACCTCCCCTGAAAATTTCAGGGGGTGACGACTCAGAGATGCGGCGGTTGCGTGGCGGGAGACGGCAAGAGCGGCGGATCCGCGGTCGGCTGGTGGGGTTGCGGTGAGATCTTTCTGCAGGGGCTTGGTGGCGGCGGCTAGGATTTGATGAGAAGAAAATGTTTTAGGGTGAACAACAGAGGGGGTTCGGTTCCTTTAAATAGGGGTTGAGAGGGTTATTTACATAAAACACCCTTTAAGACTAGGGTTTTATTTGTAAAAACAGCTTGTAATCTGCAAATTTGCAATTAGGTCCAAAAAATTGTTAATTTTTTTATTTTTTTTTATTTTTATACATTTATTATTTTTTTTTGTTTTTTGTTGAAATATACATACAAATGATATACACACCCCCAAACTTATTTGAAATAGTGTCATTGGGAAACGAAGTTTGGGGGTGAAAGCGGAGGAAGATCAATCAGTGTAAATCGGCTCCTGCAAAAACAGGAGCTCCTCCGAAGGATCCGCTGTGAAGAACGGTTTTAGTCGATACCCATTTACCTTAAATAAGATACCGTCTTCAGGGTTCTCAAGATCAACCGCAGCGTGCGGATAAACGGTGCGGACAACAAAAGGTCCTCTCCATCTGGAACTGAGCTTACCAGGATAAAAATGTAACCGAGTGTCATAAAGTAGAACCTGTTGACCAGGTTCAAAAGTTTTTCGTAAAAGGTGTTTATCGTGGAACACCTTGGCTCGGTTCTTAGTAGTTATGGCATTATCATATGCCTCATCCCTTAGCTCCTCCAACTCATTCAATTGCAGCTTTCTGTTGCTGCCCGCATCTCCTAAAGACAGATTTAGCTCTTTGATAGCCCAGAAAGCTTTGTGCTCGATCTCCACTGGGAGGTGGCAAGCCTTCCCATACATAAGCCGATATGGAGACATACCAAGGTCGGTCTTATATGCAGTACGGAAAGCCCATAGTGCATCTATCAGTTTTAGTGACCAATCCTTACGGTTTTTGGAAACCGTTTTCTCCAAAATTTACTTTATCTGCCGATTTGAAACCTCGGCTTACCCACATATTTGGGGGTGATACGGCGTCGACAATTTGTGGGTGATAGAGTATTTACGCATAAGGACTCAAAAGTCCTATTGCAGAAGTGAGAACCATTATCACTTATAATCGCCCGAGGGTGCCCGAATCGAGAAAATATGTGTTCTTTAAGGAATCGAACGACAACTTTATTATCGTTCGTTCGGCTGGGCACAGCCTCGACCCACTTAGAAACGTAGTCAATCGCCAACAGAATATACACATTTCCAAAAGAGTTAGGAAATGGTCCCATAAAATCTATACCCCAAACATCAAAAATGTCCACTACCAAAATGGGTTGGAGTGACATTTCGATTCTCCGCGAAATCCGGCCCAAATGTTGGCACCGGGAGCAGGTTTTGCAGTATTCAAATGCATCTTTGAAGAGTCGTGGCCAATAGAAACCACACTGCAAAACTTTTTCGGCTGTCTTCTTTGGGCCAAAGTGCCCGCCACATGCTTGATTGTGGCAGAAAGACAGCACGCTCTTGACCTCACTCTCGGGCACACACCGACAAATGATCTGGTCGGAACAGTATTTAAAAAGGTAGGGTTCATCCCAGTAAAAATGCTTTACTTGGGACAAAAATCGAAGCTTATCCTGTTTCAACCAATCATTAGGAATCAGGCCGGTGGCTAAATAATTTACAATATCAGCGAACCATGGTTCGCAAGAAACGGTCAAGAGCTGCTCGTCGGGAAAAACGTCAGTGATTGGAAGATCGAGCGTGGGTGAAGAAGGAAGTCGTGATAGGTGATCAGCTACTACGTTTTCACATCCCTTTTTGTCCTTAATGACAAGGTCAAATTCTTGCAATAAAAGGATCCAACGTATTAATCTAGACTTAGCATCCTTCTTCACAAAGAGGTGGCGAAGAGCCGAATGATCAGTATAAACAACGACTGGAGTGCCGATTAAATAAGGCCAAAATTTTTCGAGTGCGAACACAACAGCTAAAAATTCTTTCTCTGTTGTTGTGTAATTAAGTTAGGCCTCATTTAGTGTTCGGCTAGCATAATAAATCACGTGCGGCATCTTATTAATGTGCTGTCCAAGAACAGCGCCAATAGCAAAATCCGATGCGTCGCACATGATTTCAAAAGGGTGCGTCCAGTCGGGAGATGAGAGGATGGGCGCAGTGATGAGTGAATGTTTTAAGGACTCGAATGCTTCAGTGCACTTGGAGTCGAAAGCGAAGGTCGTGTCCTTGGCCAGTAAGAGAGTCAAGGGTCTAGCAATCTTGCTAAAGTCCTTGATAAACCGTCTGTAAAAACCGGCGTGGCCAAGGAAGGCTCTGATATCTTTGACGCATTTTGGGGGAGGTAGATTAGAAATCACTTCGATTTTGGCCCTGTTTACCTTGATGCCGTTTTGAGAAATGACATGTCCTAAGACAATGCCTTCTCGCACCATGAAATGGCACTTCTCCCAATTTAATGTTAGGTTCTTATCCCTGCAGCGGGTAAGAACAGCGTCAAGATGGCATAAACACTCGTCGAAGGAGTCGCCAAAGATGGAGAAATCGTCCATAAAGATCTCCAAGAACTTTTCAACCATGTCTGAAAAGATCCCCATCATACACCGCTGAAATGTCGCGGGTGCATTGCATAACCCGAAGGGCATGCGACGATAAGCAAAGGTGCCAAAGGGACAAGTGAATGTTGTCTTGTCTTGGTACTCTTTGGCGATGGGGACTTGATTGTAACCGGAATAGCCATCGAGAAAGCAATAGAACTCGTGCCCTGCCAATCGCTCGAGCATTTGGTCAATGAAAGGTAAAGGAAAGTGGTCTTTCCTTGTTGCGGCATTGAGTTTCCTATAGTCTATGCAGACTCGCCACCCAGTTTGGGTGCGAGTGGGAATCAACTCATTTGCCTCGTTTGTAATGACCGTAATGCCCGATTTCTTTGGCACGACGTGGATTGGGCTAACCCATTGGCTATCCGAGATAGGGTAAATGATACCGCTATCCAGACATTTGACAATTTCCTTCTTAACAGCCTCTTTCATGATGGGGTTGAGGCGCTTTTGTGGATCTCGTGCTGGCTTGGCATCATCCATTAAGTGTATATGATGTTCGACTATGAGGGGACTAATCCCTTTAATGTCCGCCATAGACCAGCCGAAAGCTTGCCGATTGTTATGTAAGACCATCAAGAGATCCTTCTCTTGCTCAAGAGCTAGAGAGGCTGATATAATGACGGATAAGGTCTCATTATCACCTAGATATGCATATTTTAGGTGTGTCGGCAAAAGCTTTAATTCGAGTTTAGGAGGTGAAACAATAGATGGTAGCAAAGGGTAGTTGTTTCAAACTCGAATGATTCCATCAAAGGTTCGAACCGAGTGTACGCAACAGTGTCGGATGGTTCAACTAACTCATCTGCAAAAGCAAAAGACTCCAAATCAGGTGATGAGTCTTCGAAATCATCAACGAAGGTAAAGTACTCAAAATCATTATCCATGGTGAAAGCTGCGGCGGATTCTAGGAGGAACGCACTAGTGGCGTCAACATTGCTGTGGTCGAATAAAAAATTCTCGAACTCACAGTCCTCCTCCGCGATCTCATTGATCGAGCAAACGTCGAGTACGCTAGCATTGGGTTCCGCAGGCTGACTTCCCAACTTGACAATATTTAGCTCAATTGTTATATTGCCGAAAGATAGGTTCATTGAACCGTTACGACAATTGATCACTGCGTTGGAAGTAGCCAAAAATGGTCGACCAAGTATTACCGGAATTTGGTTCCGGGGGTTAGCGACAGGTTGTGTGTCCATCACAATAAAGTCAACGGGGAAAATGAAATCCCCTACTCTTATTAACACATCCTCCAGCTCTCCCCTAGGATGGGTTATTGACCGGTCAGCCATTTGGAGAGTACAGTGAGTGGGCTTAAGCTCTCCAACGCCCAATTGCTCGTACACAGAATAGGGTAGCAAATTGACGCTCGCGCTAAGATCTAATAGTGCTCTATTGATGTTCTTGTCCCCAATTGTTATCGAAATGGTAGGACACCCGGGGTCCTTTTGCTTTGGGGGCAAGGAATTTACAAGAGCATCGCTAATAGCACTAGCCACAAAAACTTTCTTTGGCACTTGCGACTTCCTCTTTTTGGTGCACAAGTCCTTTAAAATTTTGGCATATGAAGGAACTTGCTGAATTGCATCCAAAAGAGGGATGTTTTTGCTAACCTGTTTAAACAGCTCGACAATCTTCTCCATTTGAGGAGTTGGTTTATTGGATCTCAACCGATTAGGAAAAGGAACATTTTGAAAAGTGGTTGAGTCCAATTTTTGTGGATCAGATTGTCGAGTTGGAACGGTACCTCGTGTAGATGTGTTAGAGGTAGAGCCATGTGAAGGGTGGAGAATAGGCTCTAAAGAAGAAGAAGATGATGAAGAAGAAGAAGAAGAAGAAGAACCACCGGCAGGGGTGTCAGTGTTAATGCCCACATTGTTCCGCAACACTTTTCCCGATCTCAACGTGGTCACCGCATTTACGTTATGATTTTGCTGATTGTGTGCAGCATGTGCGTGACCGGGGTTGGTCAATGGTTGAGACGGGAGCTTTCCTTTTTCGCGCTCGCTCAAAGCTGCATTGAGTTGTGCAATTTGTGCCTCAATAGATTTGATACTTTGATCGTGTGAGGTACTATTTTGCACTAAGGTTTGAATAGAAGTCTCAAGTCTTGCTGTAGACTGTGTAGATTGCTTAAGAAACGCCTCTAGACTTCTTTCGAGCGAGCTAACCTTATCATTATTAGGTTGAATATAATTGTTTGACTGGTAAGCGTTGTTCGGCACAAAATTGTTCACCTGATTAGGGTAAGGTTGTTGCGGTTGATATTGAGTTTGCGAGGGTGCTTGTTGTTGTTGTGGAGGAGGAGGTCTTTGAAAATTATTATTATTATTTCCTTGGAATTGTTGATTTTGGTTCCAAGCGAAATTTGGGTGACTCCTCCACCCCGGATTATATGTCGAAGAGTACGGATCATTCCTTTGTCGTTGCTGAAATGCAGCATTGACTTGATCCTGTCCTTGAGTGGATGCATTATAAGGACACTCTTCAGTTAAGTGCGATGGATCCGCACAACAAGCACAGACAGTTCGTGGGGGTATAGCAGGGGCAGGAGAAGGCGATGAGATTTTGGTCTCAATCCCTTCTAGCTTTTTCGTAAGAGCGGCCATCTCGGCCTTCATGGCAATCGACATCTCGACTTGATGTATGCCTGCCCTAGATTGACCACTAGAAGATGATGTGGTCTTGGTACTTTCCCACTGTATTGTCTGCTCACTAAGATCCTCGAGAAACTGTCACGCTTCATCACTAGACTTAGAGAGAAAATGACCTTGACAGATGGTTTCTAGCAACTGCTTCGTTGCCGAGTTCAATCCCTCGTATAATAATTGGCAAAGTTGCCAACTTTCTATCCCATGATGAGGGCATTGAACTAATAGGTCCTTGAATCTCTCGAAGCACTTCCAAAATGGTTCAGACGGAAGTTGTGAGAATTGAATTATTTCATTGCGGATTCTGGCAGTTTTATGGTGAGGATAAAATTTTTTTAGAAAAGCTTTCACAAACTCATCCCAATTCCTAATAGAATGTGATGCGGTGCTATATAGCCACTTCTCGGCTAGGTCACATAAGGTGAAAGGAATGACCCTTAGCCTTATAGCGTCATCACTCAATTGGGTCGTTTTCATCATAGCGCACACATTTTGGAATTTATTAATAAAGATATATGCGTCTTCAGTTTCCAAACCGTGAAATTTCGGCAGCATATTGATGAAATGTGGTTTAATCTCAAAATTGTCCCCATTTGCCGGTGGGGGTGAAAGACGGGTGGGTAAAGAAGTGCGGATGGGGTAAAAGAGGTCCTGGAGCGCAACTCATGCGGGCGCTTCAACAGGCGGCTGGTTCGGGTTATTCGCACCTAACGGAGGTGGAATCCTTCCCGTCGGTAAGGTATTGTTGGGGTCGAATCCCGACATACCTTCGGTGAAAGAAATTGAAGGTGAAGGTAAGAAAGTGGACGGATTTTCGACTTCGGTGTCGAAGGGTTCGTTGGTCGGTACCAGCGAAACGCGGACTAATCGGGCGTCTGTATCCCTAGTCCAAAGTGACATACACTAAAAGGGATAGTGTAGTCAGAAAAAAGAGAAAAACAGAATGTGGGGGTAAGAAAACGTCAGTGAGGGAAAGTGGTGTGGTGAATTTGCAGGTTTTCTTTTTGCGACAAGTTGCAAGTTTTGAAAAATTTATTTGTTTTTTTTTATGTGTGAGTTTTGCAAAGAGGTTTTTGAAAAAAGGACTCGTGACACAACTGTATCAACCACACATGCACAATCAGGCCTAGATCTAGGGTCGCCTAGGTCTACTAGACAGCTCCTAACTAGGGCTAGAAATAGACCTCAAACCGCCTCTTCACGGACAAGTACGGCCAGGTAAGTGGGAAGGAACCACCACTACAGTGGGCCTAATTAATAACCACTAGCCTAGACACCGCAATGTCGGTTAGGATAAACGGCCGATGCCTACCCTAGTCCTTTTCTTATTGAGCTCGATGTCCTTAGGTCTGAGTCTAATCTTTTTTAGTTAATTGTGGTCGATGCAAAATGTTTTAGGTGGTTTCTGGGGTCCTGGGAAGGGTGATGAAATCCCCACCCAATCTGAGTTTGGTCAAATAGCCCCTTAAGTCCAATTAAAATATGCAAAACAAAAATTCACTTGCAATCAATTTTAGCGCGGCGCAAAGAAACCTGCAGCAAATCTGTTATTTAGAAGGGGGAAGAAGAATTTTTTTAGCGCAAAGAAACCTGCAGAAAATTTTACAGTGGAGATATGAAGGTTGCAGAGGGGAAGAAAAGAGAGCAAACTGTGCAAAAATGATGTGCTGACGTGGCAAGGGAAGCGCGGAACCGCGGCAGATGGCCTAGTTGTGCGGCGGAAGGGCGGCCAAGAAGTGGGGTCAGGCTGTGGAAAATTTTGTACTGTTCTGTGCTTGCAATTCCTCTCTGTTCTTATGTTCCCTTTTCTGTTTCGACCTTCTGTAAAACTCCAGATCCAAAAGTCTTTGTTGTTCCTGCAAGATTCCAACGAAAAACCCTTCAAACAGATAAAGATAATGAAAAGAATATTTTTGTATTTTGTATTTTCTGATTTTTATAATTTTTCAAAATTTTATATCAACCCGAAATCATACAAAAACGAGAAAATTACGCCATCCCCGGCAACGGCGCCATTTGATTAATCCAAAAATTTGTAGTTTACCGTAATCAGAAACGGCGTCGCTTTGCAGCTAGCCGGTGAATACGGGTTGATCCGCAGGGATATGTTAGTTTCTGTTTTTGTGTTATAACGAGTTGATTCAAATTGTTGTTTGCTTTTTTTTTATCGGTTGAATTAAAGACGAAGTTATGTGATAAGAAAGGACTCGTTAGGGTTAGGTCGAAGGTAGGGGTGTTGAGATCAATGTGTTCACCTCTTTCAATACCATGATTTAAGCTTTTTAGAAAAATCACAACAATTATTAGCAAAAGAGATTAGGATGATCGGGAAGAAACAAAGTTTCTTCCTCTAGATCCTTGTCCGTCTTTTCCTATTAATTGATGTGATCTTCATGGACGTCATATAAGTCCGGCCTTTTATACTACGGTTCACCGTTACCTTGTAGGTAGGGTGCCGTAGGGGGCGGATCGTATATGCGTGCATGAAGATTTCGTTTTTAAAAATAAGTTGGCATTGAAGGAAGTGAGAGACATCCATCTCTCACTTACTCTCTTGTTCCTAACCCTAACGAGCGAGGATTTTACTCGCTCATTAGGGAATTATTACAACGAGACTTTTTTGTGTTTATGTTTTAAAATAATTACCTTACAACAGATTAAAAAAAAACTAACTAGTGAACTACAGCAAACAGTGGATTACTAGGGCAAGTAAAATAATTAAACTAAAGCAGGAATTTAAAGAACTTACAGTAAAAGATGATGCTCTGAATTCTCCAACAAATCTCACTTTTATTGAATGAAAATAGGCATACAATTTTACAGATCTAGATTACAATTTATAAGTAAACAGAAGAGTTAGGGTTTCAGAGTCTCGAGCATGTTAAATTACAGATTTGACCCCTAAGAATCCTAACATCTGCACCGACACAACTGCGCAGACAAAATCCACCGACACGGGTTCTATATGGACGCGGAACCGCGGCGCCAGGCTGGGTTTGGCCGCGGTTCCGCGACCAAACTGGGGAAGTGGGCTGTGCATTTTTGTGGGCTTTCCTCTGGGCTTCTTGGCTTTCTGTTTCTATGTGTATTTTCTCTGTTGGGCTTCTAGGTCTTCTCCAGATCTTTAGTGAAAACTTGTTCGTATCTTTTGACCGTTCATTTGACATGTTTAGACCTTGCACTGTTCTTCGTTTAGGCTTGACTAGGATCCGTCTAATTGTTGGTCAAAAGTCCCTTTTTCTGTTGTTTTGTGTCTTTTTCACTGTATTTGCTCCAGAAACCTGTATCCTGCAACATGCAACAAACGATCGTCAAAAGCATCTGTTTAATTATAAAATGCACGAAAGTGGGGCGTATGAATTGCAATATTATGATGTGAATAGGATGACTATCCTTTTTGGGATAACCCATTCTGGTATCGCAGCTTCTTCACGGGCCCACTTGAGATTTGGCCCAGTTTATCAAAGACTGAGGCTTTGGAGCTGGACGACCCGTTGAGAGGGGCCGCAGTAGTTGTAAGCCGATCAGAGACCAACTTCTTCTGAGCTTCTTGTGATGGTACAGGAGCGCTGAAGCTCGTTGGCGGGAGCATGGTCCCGAAGAACAATCCAGTGGTGTCCTGAGTGACCTGTTCTACCGGCATAGCGAAGATGGAGGCCGCTTGGGGCCTGTAAGTCACTCCTCCGGATGGGACAGAGCGAAAGTTGCAGTTGCAGTTAGTGCAGGTTGAAGCCATTGATCTTCTGTTTTCTGCACGGAGCAAGACACTAAATCTTAGTATCTCGAACCCAAGGGAAACTATATCAAACCGCGATTCATTCGCGAACACGACACACGAAGTGTGGAGTGGAAAAAGGAAAAGGTCCCACCGGGCATGCCAGAATCTGTTCCCCACCGCAACACGGAGACATAACCGTGCGAGTCCGTCTTGCCTGAATTTCGGGGCAGATGCTAATTGGTGCTATCCGTCTATCTCTCCGAAGATACCAAGTTGATTTATGACACCGTATATTGGAGGTTTAAACGGATGCGGCCGATGTAGCAGACTTCGTCAGATTCCCCCTCATTTGAAGGGTTTTTGATTGTGGGGACGCTCTTCCCTACAGGCGCAAGCCCCTGCAGTTAATTACACTACCGCATCGCTGTAACCACTTTCTCCTTCTCCAGATGGTCACTTCGTTTCGTGTGTGTTTGTTTTGTTTTTTTGGTTGCCCATAGATTGTATACGGAGACGAATTTATGTTGTCGCCCGTAGGGGGTGGATTAGTCCAAATCTGTATTTTCTTAGATTTGGGTTTGGGGTTGGGTTTAAGGATACGCTAGTCTCATTTGAGACTAAGATCAACTCAAACGTTTGTTAAGGATACGTTAGTCTAATTTTAGACTAAGATCAACTTAACGGGATCATTTAGATCCAACAAAAGAGCATTTGGGCTCTATTGTTTAGTTTAGGGATATTGCGGTCGATTACCAGTTTAAGAACATGGTGGTCCAATGTTAGTTTAAGGACATCTCGGTCCAAGGTTAAGGAAATCATAGTCTATGGGTTTAAAAGGGCCCCACAGTCCGAGGTTAATGATATCATAGTCCATGAGTTTAAGGACCCCACAGTCCAAGGTTAAGGACATCATAGTCCATGAGTTTAAGGACCCTATAGTCCGAGGTTAAGGACATCATAGTCCATGAGTTTAAGGACCCTACAGTCCATGGAATGATTGGTTATCAGGACCCGTCACCTCTCTGAAGACGTTGAAGGATTACAACGGAAAATATCAAAGGAGTGAAGAGATGTACCCTTGAACCAAAGTTGATTGGGAGATCTGTAGTCCAATTTGGAACTAAGGTCAATTAATTAGATTATGAGCACATTGGCTCAGTTAAATCTGAATTGAGAACTTATGGCCAATTTAGGCTAAGTCCAATTAAGTTTGAAATGTTGGCCTTTTGTTGGACTGTTTGAACATTTGTCTGGGTTCAGCCCTCCCATTATTTAGCAATGCTAACCAGGGGTTTGAGGGCTCTGACAACATTTTGTCTTTTATTGGGCATTGACTATTCATCATGGCTCTGGAGTTTTCTTTGAATATCATATGAAATGATCAAGTTTGAAAGAATGTAGTCGTGGTTTAATCAAAGGGGAGTCTTTGACTCAGAAAGACTTAGCCAATTCGGGCAAAGACCGGTTTGAGAATAGTGTTAAACACTAACATATATTTGGCGATCACGTGTTCCTACGTGATGCGCTTTAAAACAGTGTTGAACACTGGGGACAAAATGCTCAAAATAGTGTTAAACACTAAAAGTGGGGTGGTCACGTGGGGTCATGTGAGACGCCTGAGAATTGGGCCAAACCTCCTTTATTTTGTTCTCAGAATATTCAAATAAGTGTTAAACACTTTTAGTCTTCAGGCCATCACGTGTTGGCACGTGATGGGTATCCATGTATTGATTATTAAAGTGTTTATTAAGGGGTCACATGGGGACACGTGAGGGCGCCCAAAATTGATTCTTCCTTTGGCTTTGTTCCCTTTATTTTGAGGGTCATGTGGGAGCACATGAGGCATTGCCTCTAAGTTTTTCTTTCTCATTTTAAGGGATTTGTTTTAGGGGTCACGTGGGGGCACGTGACCTAGTCTTGTTCTTTCTTTTTTACTCATTGAGGAGAAGGGTCACGTGTTTCCACGTGACCAAGTTCTTTACGTGCATGGAGGATTTCAAGTCTCTTTGTTTTAAGAATTAAATTCTCTATAGGGTTAAACCCTAATTCCGTTTTAGAGGAATTAAATTCCTATGTATGTGGAAGAATTAAATTTTTATGTAGGGTTAAACCCTAATTTCATTTGGAGGAATTAAATTCCTATGAATCTGGGAGAATTAAATTCTCATATAGGGTTAAACCCTAGTTTTATTTGGAGGAATTAAATTCCTATGAATTTAGGGGAATTAAATTCCTTAAACATAATTCTCCCTTTAAGTTTTGGATTTACATGGCAGAATCTCCCCGATGAGAATTAAATTCTCAACTTGTGGGGAGATCTGCTTCTGCAGATCTTCAACCAAAAGAAGAACTAAGTTCTTACTCAGATGAGTTAAACTCTTAAATTGAGAATTAAATTCTCTTTTTGTTTTATAGAGCTTAGATCTCTTTTCCCTTTCTCACCTAGGGTTTCTTTTCTCTGAAAGAAACTTCTTTTCTCTCTTGAGAATTAAATTCTCCTCTCTTTTTCCTCTCTGTTGTTGTTTTTCTCCAGAAAATCAAAATTCTCAAAGATCCTCTCTTCTCTTCTTGGCTCCTATTTATAGGAGAAAGAAAATAATCAATTTGTTTAATCAATATAATCAATTTGTTTAATCAATCTTTCATTGAAAGATTTTGGCTGTTTCTGTAACTAACTTGATCTTTTAGATCACTCAGTGAATCTTATTCACCATTGGATTTTTAATCCAAAAGATATTCTGTCTGTTATTCTTGGTGAATTTCAGGGAAATCTTTCCTTGTATAAAATCTTTCCATAAATTGGTGATTTTTAATCACCTTTGGATTTTTAATCCAACGGTACTCCATTTTACAGAGCACCATTTTTTTATTTGGAAAGATTTAGAGAGATCTTTTTCCAGTTAAGGTTCTGGATTCCTATTTAATTAGAATTTAATTCTATTAGTTCAGATGGATTAAAAGCTCATCACGTGTTGGTACGTGATCCCATTGTTTGATCATTGAAATAGAATTTAATTCTATCAATTAAAGAGCTTAGGAACTTGTCACGTGTTGGCATGTGACCTCCTGGATTAAATATTTTAATCAGCATTTAATTCTTCTGTTTAATAGAACTAAGGAATCACCACGTGTCAGCACGTGACCCTTGGTCACGTGTGAGCATGTGATGCCCCATTGGGGTTTTTCCTTAGTGTCTTATTATATCTTTTGATCCCTTTTAGTGGGTTTTAAAGGCCCATCACGTGGGGGAACGTGACTCCACTAATTGCCTGCTTGATTAGAATTTAATTTTATTATAACAGAGTCCCAGGAAACCATCACGTGTAAGCACGTGACCCTTGGTCACGTGTAAGCACGTGATACCCCTATTGGGGAATTTCCTAATATTTTATCAGGGAACATGGGAAAACCCACTAAGTCAAGCCTTCAAAGTCTTCTAGAAAAAAAGACTAAAAAACATGTGCAACTTGTCGAGTATGATGACAAGCGCACAGATCTTCAAAAATACATCGACGCGCTGGAAGAGTATAACCAGAAGGCGCGAACACCAGTCACGCTCGAAGAATTTACTAAGCATATTCTTGAGGACGGAGACAGTGACGATAATGAGGGAAATGACTCATCAGAAGTAACAGAAGACTGTGTAGCAAGCGGCCACATGATCTCACATTCATCGTTATATGATGAAGATGCTCCGTCAGTGTCAGAAAGCGATGTTGAGGAACTGGGGGCAGAATCTGCACTAAAATCCCCATAACTGCTAGAAGAAGACCCAATTGAGAGGCTGCTAAACGAAGCCTTTCAAAAGAGCAAAGATGACCAAGAACGCGAAACGAACATATACGAGAAGGCCAAGCGGCATTGTCTAAACAAAGAACCTGCGACGAGGACCGGTCATGAAGTTCTCCGGACAAAACAAAGCACACCTGCGACAAATAAGAGCAGGAGTAAAGCTAAGAAGTGGTTCGCCAAAGCCCTGTCCATAGGGATGAAACTGCCACCACTCCTGATGTACACACCCGTGATCCCATACTTTGACGGAAGAGAATCACATCCAAAATACTGCATATATCACCGAAGGGTCGCCCACCCTATTGAGGAGTATAATGCCTTCAAGGGTTGGTGGCAAGGATATGTTGCCTATCGAAAACACTCTAAGAAAGAGAAGCGCGGAGCTCGCGCTCGTTAACGTGAGGGCGACGAGAAGTATACACATAAAAAAATAATTGGCAACTGTCATATGGTTGGTACCGGTCCGGAAGGGGAAAACCTCAAGTTCTCACCTTCGGGAGCGATTCCGAGGACGAAATGCCCCTCAACCCTCTCTTTGAAGACTTCGCCTCGGGACAAGAAAACGAAGAGAAGAATTGCGAAAATATTCAGCTGCGTAATTGTACGCTACCCGAGAAGAACCTCGGACTTGCAACAAAGGTTCGAATAAAAAAGACAAAGGGAAAGGGAAGATGCCCGAGGAAATCGCCCTTGATGAAGAAGCAGTCAAAGAACTCGCCACAATGGACCCGCCTAAGAAAAACAATGTGAACTACAATGTCCTTTTACATTGAGAAAAATACCCTCACAATTGAGTATACTGGATGCTCTCCTCCTATCTAAAGAGGTACAAGATTCCCTGATCAAGGCCTTATAAGAGACAGATCAGTTCCAAGCTTTCCTCGCAGAAGAGAAGATGAAAGATGAACTGGAAGAGGTCCACACGGCTGATATTATATTCAGTGATGAAGTCTACTCCTCAGTACGTGCGAACATAATCGACCGTTATACGTCACCGGGTATTGCTACGACATCAAGATAGGGAAAATCCTTGTCGACAACGGATCCTTCGTCAATCTTCTTAACGTGAGAGTGCTGAATGAAATATGCATGAATGTTCAGCACCTTACCCAAGATAAAATTACCATCTCTGTATTTGATTCACAGTTATCATGGACGCTGGGGTATGTAATACTCATACAATGCTTCGGGCTGCTCGTCACTGACATCAAATTCCATGTCATTGATGTCAAAACTTGCTACAATGCCCTACTCGGCAGGCCCTGTTTATACAAGTATAACATCATCTCTTCTACACAATAAGTATTTCAAGGATGGCTCGGAGTACACCGTTACGGGAGAACTCAATCCGTTCTTGGTGAATGAAGTGCGAAATTATGAAGATGCTTAGTAATTTTTGCCGGACTCCAAGAATACCGAATGATGCCACAAGCCGGAGAATAAAAAAAAATCCGCGGGCACCATCACAATCTTTGGAAGCGATACCAAGGAAGATGAAAAAAATAGTTTACTCAGGGCAACCTCATAGGGAAAACAAAAATCTGGGCCATCGACCCCTATCTTGGTCTTTAGCAGTAACTCCGAGGACGAGACCAATGCAGTGTTCTCCATCCGATCATCGACGTATACTCCTGCCAAAGTGGATCAGTGTCTACAAATTATAATACCTCCGCTTTGACACTATAGGGAGCTTGACGCGCCCAATACATACATCATGCAAGAACTGGAAACTTTCAACGTGCGTCTTAGGCGAAGAAGCGAAAGGCGACCCTCTTCTATAAATCTATAACTAAGGAGGAAAAGGAAGTCTGGCATGGGGCCAACCCTCTTTTGACAAGTTCCAGCCTATCCGTATGCCAAGTGTCACGCCCCGCTTCCCGGTGTACGGGCAAGGGGTTGCGGTGAGGCCTGCTACGTATTTACTCAGAAGTAAACATGCTAAGCGTATCTAACCAATATAAAATAAATGTACAAAAGAAAATAACAATAGATATAATTGAACAACAACTTTATTTATTTAACATTCTTTTTACAATACAACTGAAATGTAAATACATGAGTAAAAAGCAATGCCTAAACAATGTCATAACTGAAATAGAAATAGTATGTAAAAGTATCTAAAGCTCTGGGTCGAATGCTAACAGCTCCAAGTCTTCAATACTGGGCTCGATCTCCAGTGAGTCCGATCCACCTAACAACATTCCAAACAAAAAAGAGAAGGAATGTCGTCAGTGAACAATCACTCGGTAAGTCCCAAAGATGAGTAGAGATAGAATAGACAGAAGAAGAAAGTAACTATAATGATTTATTATAATGTTAACCCAGTTTTTTGTAGCATGGTACAGAAAATGCCAGTGTATACGAGAGGATTCCCACTATTCCGGAGAGTAAGGTATACGAAGTACAATGAACCGTTCAGCCACGGTACAACGGCAATGGATATTCAGATAAGGTGTATTATGATTACAGTCTCATGCCACTTTTAACACCTTCCGTACCAATCCACCCCTTTAAAAACCCCGCGATGTCTTTTGAATTGATTGTATTGTTTTGTTATTTAGATGGATTGCTTGCCGAAACCATGATATCAGATAAATGGAACAGATATAATGGACAGACATGTAAACGGAGTATATCCATGTTTCGGTTCAGTCAATATTGATTGATATAGATTGAATAGACGGATTCATATTGAATTGTAGTTTTATACCTGAATCATATTCAAGTCATATTGATTATATTGAGACTCAGTCTGAGTCAGACACTTTGAAAGAAATTGAAGTCCTGAATTAGTTTTGACGTTATCGGTAACTGTTGCACATGGACGACAGGATTTGTGTCTTTTTCCAAGACAATTACCGTATTGATAACACCGTTTTTTAGATTGTCTACCTTAGATAGGCAAGCACCCACTTTCTCCGGCTCCCTAAGGCTCAAGAGAATTAGTCCCGCTTAAACCTATATTTACTAAGGTCCTTATTGTAATTTATATAACTTGGGGGGGTTTTATATAAAAATAATTTTGATATACTTTCAAAGTACACCTAAAGTATTTAATTATCGTATTTAGGGTTTTCATAGATGTATATTTTATAAAAGTGAAATTTCTAGTGAGTAGAACCAAGTTTTCATAGTATATGGTATTTTATTGAAATATTGGATTTTTTTTGGTATTTGGATGGTAGTTTCATGTAATGGTGATCCCTTTGATTTAGAAAACTTGGAATATTTGTATAATATATTTAAAATAGATCTTTTTATTATACTTATATATATTTATATAAAAATAAATTTGATTTATTTTCTAGAAATCTCATTTTTAAAAAAATAGGATTAGAAATTCCATCGGAATTCGAATGCTCCTTACGGAGGTCTGAATTCCGCTCTACTAGGTCCGAGGATGCGCGATAACCCGCACCATCCCGATCGGGGTCCCCAAAAGTGGGTTGTAGAGGTGCAATTGTAAGGAATTAGATAATACTTTTCTTAAAGAAAACGGTTTTGTAATAGTTTAGGGTATTATAGTGTTACTCGTAATATTCAACATTGCCCAAAATTAAATCGTGATATGACCAATATGTGTGTTGTGAGAACGTAGGTCATTACCTCGTGAGCTATCTAAAGGTAATACAAGTATTATGTTGATTGGTGTCGAAAATAAATATATGGTGTTTTACCGTAAAACTACGATAAAAGTTGCATAAATGATTCTTTTGAGATGAAACTTGTTTTAATGTGTTTGTTATTGTTTGTTAAATATTATATGAGAGTATGGTATTTTATTGTTTAAGAAAAATAGAATTTTTAAAGAAAAACCGAATCGGAAGTCGGATTAACTTCGCTTCCGTCGGGTTTTAGAAATGAAAGTTTCTAGAATAGAAGATGAGAAGGGGAGAGGGCACTTACTGGCTATTGAGAAAGAAGAGATGGATGAGAAGACTAGGGAAGCGTTGGGGCGTCGTTTCTTCACCGGAATCTCCTTGGAACTTCGCCGGAACTTCACCCTTCGCTAACTCCACTTGCACACTATAAGGACTTGAGAATTTTGTAGAGTTTTTGTACTTGATTTCAGAATGAGGAGTGCTAAAGGATAGGGTTGTATTTATAGGGTAGGATTCGGGTTTAGAGGGTTAAAGAATGCATTAAAATTTGCATTAAAAATTGGATTAAATGGTGTTTTTATTGTTCTCTAGATGAATGCAGAGAAGATAAACAATATGAGAGAAGTGGGGTAGGCCAAGGGGTGCTCGGGTGAAGAGATGGGAAGCATTCCTCACGGGGGGCCCGACGGTGCCGGCTTTTCCTACGGTTCTGCCGGTTGGAATCTGGTGGAAAAGGTTGGGATTGCTGCCACGTGTCCCTATCTCCTCATATACCCTCATGCACATGTTTGATTATTCTGTAGCTTATAATCTTACGTGTAGTGCACGTGCAAACCCATGGGCTTCTAAAAGATGAAAAGAAAATTAAATAAATAGATAATGTGGCTGACGGGATTTGAACATAGGTGCTATGTCTCAGCAGTGCAAGGTCTTACCAATGAGCTACAAATGTTTTTCTTGCTGTTCAGAAGCAAAACAGATACTTATAGTGTACACAGGATTTGCAAATACCCCAGTTGTACAATAGTTTTTAAACAATTTTCTGTACATTGAATTTGGAGTTGTTACAGTCAACCCTCCTTACAAAAATTTTGTCCTCGAAATTTACAATTTATTTTAAGGACTAGTGTACAAATAAATGAGAGGATCTTGCACGCATCTCATCTTCCTTTTCCCATGTTGATTCTCCTGGTGTGTCTTTTCTCCATATCACTCGAACCAAGTTGACTTCCTTGTTCCGAATTGACTTCACTTTCCTATCCAGGATCTCAACAGGTTGCTACTCAATGGATTAATCTGGCTGTACAATGAGCTCGGAGTGATCAAGAATATAGCTGGGGTCACTCAAATACCTTCTGGGTTGAGATATGTGGAACACATTGTGCACTTCTTCTAATGAAGGTGGAAGTGCCAAGCGATAAGCCACTTCACCGACTCGTTCGAATATGTCGAATGGTCCAATATACCTCGGACTAAGTTTACCCTATCTTCCAAAATGAATCACTCCACGGTTCGGAGATATCTTCAAAAATACATGTTCTCCCAGTTGGAACTCCAAGTGACGGCGCTTTGTATCAGCCCAGTGCTTCTGTCGATCTTGGACTATGCGCATTCTTTCCCTGATAGTGCGGAACACATCTACAGTTGCCACTATCATCTCAGGTCTAAGGAGTTCTCTATCTCCGATATCGTCCCAACTTAATGGTGATCGACACTTCCTTCCATAGAGCGCTGCAAAGGGTATCATTCCAATGCTTGCTTGGTAGCTGTTATTGTATGAAAACTCTACAAGATGTAGGTGATCTTCCTACGATCCTCCGAATTCTAGCATACACGCTCTTAGCATATCCTCCAAGATCTGAATAGTTTGCTCAGACTGACCATTAGTTTGTGGATGATAAGCTGTGCTGAAGTTCAGACTTGTTCCCAAGCCAGCTTGCAGACTCAGCCAAAATTATGATCGGAATCTGGTGTCACGATCAGAGACAATGCAAACCGGTACTCCATGTAATCTCACGATTTTCTGTATGAGTTCATGGGTATCAGAGATAGTATATTATGAAGAGTTTAATCTTAATTAGATTCTGACCTCCATGTACTTCTTTGCTAATGTCTCAGTAGATTGGCCAACTCAAAATGGGATGAAGTGTGCCGACTTTATGCGTCGATCCACAATAACCCATACCGCATCGTTACCTTTCGTGCAGCGAGGAAGAGCAGTCACGAAATCCATTGTGATGTGTTGCCACTTCCATTCTGGGATAGGTAACGGTTGAAGTAATCCAGCAGTCCTATGATGTTCAGCCTTTACTCGCTGACACACCAAGCATTTAGCGACGCTTCTGGCTACTTCACGCTTCATCATGCTTCATTCTATGCCACCCGTTATTTTGACGTAGATCTTTGTACACCTTTGTACCTCTAGGGTGTACTGAGTAGGGAGAGCTGTGAGCTTCTTTCATTAACTTGTCCCGAACAGAACCTTTTGGTACACACAGTCTGCTGCCGTATCTCAAAGATCCGTCTTCATGGATGATGAAGTCTGTTCTAAGTCCACTTTCTACTTGTTCTCTGATCTTTTGCAACTTAGCATCACTTGCTTGAGCTACTTTGATCTGATTGACAATGGTATATTGAACTTGTAAGTTCATCAAACTTGAAGCGTTACCTGGCATGACCACTTCAATCTCCATTTGATGCAAGTCTTGTTGAAGCTTTCACTGAGCGGTGAGATGCATTGCTAATGGTTGGCGACTAAGGGCATCGGGTACTACATTTACCTTCCCTGGATGATATTGTAGATTAATGTCGAAGTCCGCCATAAGTTCTAACTATCTTCTCTGTCGCATATTCAACTCTTTCTGAGTAAACACATATTTCAGACTTTTGTGATCTGTGTATATGTCCACCCGCTCACCAAGAAGATAATGGCACCAAATCTTGAGAACAAAGATTACGGCTGCCAACTCCAAATTATGCGTCGGATAATTGCGCTCATGAATCTTTAGTTGTCTTGATGAATAAGCTACAACCTTACCGTGCTGATGTAGAACACATCCTAATCCTTTACCGGATGCATCACAATACACTATGAAACCTCCAGTTTGATCCGGTATAACAAGGATAGGCGCTGATGTCAATCGTGACTTGAGTTTTACGAAAGTTCGTTCGCATGCTTCTGACCACACGAGTTCTTCACCTTACGTGTAAGCTTGGTCATGGGTGTTGCAATCTTGGAAAAGCCTTCAATGAACCTTCTGTAATATCCTGCTAAACCCAGAAGTTTCGAATGTCCTTCACTGACTTTGGTGTCGGCCATTCGCTTACGGCTGATACCTTTGGTGGATCTACAGAGATTCCTTCGCCCGATACAATATGTCCGAGAAATCTGACTTGATCTAGCCAAAACTCACACTTGCTGTATTTGGCATAGAGTTGATGCTGTCGCAAAGTCTACAGGACAATCCTCAAGTGTTCAACGTGTTTTTTCCGACTCTTTGAATACACCAGGATGTCGTCGATGAAGATGACAACAAACCTGTGTAGGTACTCTCGTTAAACTTGATTCATCAGGTTCATGAATATTGCTGGTGCGTTGGTCACTCCAAATGGAATCACGAGATATTCGTAATGTCCATAGCGAGTTCTGAAGGCTGTTTTATGAATATCAGTTTCCTTGACCATCACCTGATGATAACCCGAACGAACATCTAATTTTGAGAAAACACAAGATCCACTTAGCTGATCAAATAAATCATCGATGCGCGATAGTGGATACTTGTTCTTTATCGTTACTTCGTTCAAGGCTCTATAATCAATGCACATTCGGTATGAACCTTCCTTCTTCTTCACGAGTAAAACCGGAGATCCCTAACTTGAAGTGCAGGGACGAATCCATCCTTTCTTCAATAATTCGTCCAACTGAGTTCGGATCTCCTTCAAACCTTCAGGACTTAGACGATAAGGTGCTTTGATTACTGGTTGTGCTCCAGGTACCAAATCAACGCTGAATTCAAGAGCACGATCGGGAGGCAAACCTGATATGTCTTCAGGAATACATCATCGAACTCTCGAATTACCACTGGCCTTGTCTTCTTCCGCCTGATGCGTAGCAAACACTGCCTTCTTCAGTTTTTCCTTGTAAGTGCTTGGCTCCAGGGTACAATCTCCACTTTTGAAATAAAAGACCGGATGGTCTGGAATCTTGGACACTACCCTCCTTTGATGACAATCAATGGTAGCGTAGAAGGTTCCTAGCCAATTCATACCCAGAACCACATCGAAGTTCGGTATGTACAGCACCTTGAAGTCAGCATAGAATTCTTTACTGCAGACGACCACTGGACACAGGCTGTTTCCTATTGTTTCCTTTAAAACACCGTTCCCTGAACTGACATTCCAGCTGGATACAAGAGGTTTTACTGGAATCACATGAGTTCGGACGAACCGTTGTGACATAAAGCAATGAGATGCTCCAGTATCGAAAAGTGCGAGTGCAGGAAGTGAGGTTACTAAGAATGTACCTAAGGAATGTGGGATATGTTTTAGGTATAATGAAAAGAGATATAGGTATGTGTATGGATTGAAAGAGAGTTTGAAAGGAAAGTGTTACCAGTGATGACTTGGCCAGTGGCTTCAGCTTCTTCCATAGTCACTGTGAAAGCCTGTCGCCTCGGTACATTCCTCCGTGCAGGAGGAACATTCCTCTGTCCGTTCCTCTGTCCTTGAGGTGGGTTCCGTTGAGCTTGATGAAACTAACTAGGAGGAGGTGCGGTCGGTCTACGAGGTGGTGGATCAGGGAGAGCGAGTCTTGGAGCAGGTGCCTGAATGGCTGGGCGCTGCGGGTAGGTGATTGCTTGTCTGGATGCAGCATTTGGGTTATGTCTACGAGGACAATACCTAATGTCATGAGTAGCTGAGTCGCAGACTAGGCAAAGGAGATTCACACGCTGGCAGTCCTTTGCCAAATGTCCATCTCTCCTGCAGTAGGTACAAAAGGCTGGGTTGGGCCAGTTGTTCGGTACTCTTGGTCTCCTGGGCATAAATTGTGTCCTTGAAGAGGCTCCTCCTGCCATCTAGTTGGCAAGGCACTTCACTCCGGCAGATTGGGGTCTTCCCCTCATCTTTACCACTGCCTCATATTGACAGGCAGCTTTCAGAGCCAGTTCGTGGGTCAGGAAATCCCCTGTAGCTAACGCAGCTTGGATCTCCAGATCTAACCCTTGCGGAAATCGTCGGGCTATGATCTCATCCGTCGTATCAAGTGTGCCATGAATCTGTTAAGGTATTGTGTTAGCCGTATAGTATGTGATATTTGAAAATCGAAATATTGAGACATATCTTACCGACTGAGTATGGTTAACTCAGTATCATACCTATCTACAGATTTGGTCCACATCGAACCCTGTTGTAGGTGGATGAACTATTATTCCATGTCAAATTTGGCAGTCTCAGGGAAGTATTTCGTGTCGAACATATCACGAAAAGTCTTCCATTCGATAGGTTAGGCTGGACGGCTTTCTTCCGCCTTCTACCAGACTCGGGCATTGTCAGTGAGCTGCAGCTTCACAACTCGTACCTGTTAGTTATATGTATGCCCTAGAAGCCATTACTGTACATTGGATGTATATTATAGTGGATGCTGGGACATATATAGGTAGGACTTTCTTGCTCGACATGATAGTACGCTATCTGGTTGCTCTTTATCTTAACGTGTATACCTTCTGTCTCTCTGATTACATGTTGATAAAGCCCTTAAGATGTGTACTAGACTTCCAGGACTATGATGCAGATCATACTAGTGGGGCCTGGGTAGTCAATGAGTACATCCTTCATTGTTCCTAGTCGTGGGAATATCGAGACGGGGCATCGATATTCCAGAGTAGACTGGCGTATATCTTCTCGACCCATGTGATGGGCGATGGATGATCCCATATCCATTGGTGTTTGACATCGGAGATGGTATGCGGGTGCTCAGTGCAGACTGGGTACACTGAACGGACTTGCCGAGAACTCCCAGATGGTATTATACCTCACGTCAGATGGCAGTTCTCTGGTGACATTGGTACAGCTTAGTCTGTTGACCCGAGATCGTCATAGAGTCTTGTGTGTCTCCCACTGTGCTTTGATTTCCACCCTACCACGGCTCTACTGAGTCGTGCAAACAGGTGGTTTTTGGATACAGTCCCGATTCACATGGAGGCAATGAGCGATAGGAGGGGATTCGTCTCTCCCGGTATTGGGGTTGATGTTGCGCAATGCACGACTGGCCATAACAGGAAATCCCTGGCCAGGGTTGCAGTGATATACTGGTAAGAGTTATCAGTAGTTTCACGATAGTTATGGACCCTACGTCGGCATGACTTATCGAGCTATTGGGGTCTGACGTTTACCACCCCTAGGCGAGATATGCGACATATCAGACGAACAGACCGGACTGTACGGTAAGTGTTACTGGTTGGATTCACAGGAGTGTGAGCGGGCTTGCTCGTCGATCTTCTGATCGCTCAATACCCGGGTGGCCGTTACGTTTAGCAGACCGCTTGCGGCTTGTGGGTGTTTGATATGATCATCATCTGCTGCCGGCGTATTGACGAGTCTTTAGAGTCCTACACAGAGGTTTCCTGGCTCAAGCGAAACGAAATAGGAGCACATATGGGATATGTGCGGGACCGAGAATAATGCATGTATGTGATACCGTATTTCATTGTCGCGATGTATGTGTCGAATGGTTGTATGAGATATAACCTGGTTATCGAATCAAGGATTGATTCGATCAGCCGATACATTGGATACTAGCCGGTTATATGCGACATGACCGGATCGTTAAATCAAGTGTTGATTTAATGATTTAATGTAGAATTATATATTTGATATATTACTTTGCATTAACTAGTATTGGTTCACTTTAAAAGGATTTTCTCACTTGAATTGTGCAAGTTGTATATGTGATATACTTTTGTGCACATGATTGTATCATGTTTGATGATACATGCATATTTGGTTAAGTGTAAAGAATTAAACTATGGTTAAGTTAATGATTAGGGTTTTGTTTACTTAATTACTTATTCATTTATCTTATTTATTTATTCATTTTGGAAAATGAAAAGGATAAATGAATGGTTACTTGTTTTGTTTTTAGTTGAACATTCTTGAAGTTTTGACTTAGTCTCCATTCTTGTCTTATACTTAACCCTAACCATTTAAACTAACCCTAATTCATTCTCTACACTTAACTAAGGTTAGAAGATGATAAGAATTAATTCTTTTTCATTTTTATTCAGCACTTATCATATCTTCTTCTTCTTCTTCATCTTCTTCTTCCATGAAGAAGCTTGTCTTCATCAATGGCAAGTTGAGAATATGAGTGAGAAATCCAATTCTAAAGTGAACCCACCTCCTATTTCTTCATCCTCTACCTCTTGCCAAGTAGTATAGGGTGTTTCCTTCACAAGTTTTCATGGCTTGGTGAAGGTGGAGCTTGATCTAGTGATGCCTCGACGTAGATCATCTTCGGCACGTTGTCGACGACCTAGCCCGCCTTTTTCTCCGATGAAACCACCGTGAGAGTCATGGTTCGATTTGGACAGCAGAGAGGACTTCATCACGGTGCCTAGGAGGTGGAGGACCGGATCTACAAAGGTTGTAGCCCCTTCCCTTTAGCTATATTTCCGTTTACTTGCTTGCATCGCCTATATATCTAGTTGACGATCCGTATTAGGGTTTGTAGGCACCCGTAAAATTTGATTTGTGCATTTTTGATCACTTGTGAGACTCCATTAGAGTGCTTAGGAACCCTACAGTGGTATCAGAGCCTAGCTAGAGCCTTAGGCGATGCGTAGACGGATTTCGAAATCCGATCGGACAAAAACCCTAACCCTTAACGTGCTCTCTGGACAATTTTCAAAATCGTGGTTTTTTCCAGATTAAAAATATTCAGAAAAATCAGCAGGAAGATCTAAGGGTTACTGTAAAATTCGAGGTCCTAATTCCTTAAAGTCACCGCGGATCCGCGGCATGAGCATGCTCATGCGGCGGTTCCGCGGCAATTTTGTCCTTTTGTGCATCTAATTTTGCACAGTAATTCTTAGTTTTATGTGCTGGTTTTCCTGGGAATTTTTAATATTTTTTTCCAGAGTTATATTTTCTGGGTTGTATTGGGGATTCGGAGATTCGATCGGACTGTCTAACTTTGTCTATGTGGCTTTCCGGATAAATTCTAGAATATGTTAAAAAGTTCGACCGGATATAAATACCCAAGTTTTCCATTGTTGGGAAATTTCCAAGTGTTGGATTTTTCAGTAGTTTAACGACATTCTAAGTAGTGCAAGTAACGCGATGGACCCTCTAGAAGACAACAAACCTTATCTCGATTATGTGACCGTCTTGAACTGCCCTTTGAACCTTCGGGTTTGGGGCAGTACAGCGTGCCATATGTGAGGCGTTGGCTTGGCTGGACCGTTGGTACTGAGGCACGAACTGAATGCTGTTAGGCTTATTTCATGTGTTGAGCTGTATCGGGAAAACTTGGGTGTTCGATTGTTCGATCGAAAAGTTTAGCATTTTCTATTTATCCGGAATGTGATACAATAATTGGAATTCACAAATTGTTATGAGATAACGGAATGAATATTATAAACGTAGCAGTTTAGTCTCACTTGATCGGTTGCCACGGAGTTTTGATGTGATCAAAAGTCCGTCGCAATCACGTAGCGTACGCGGATACTCGCCGGGTAAACTTAATAGACAGCCTCACCCCATAGCCCCGACCAAGTGACTGTAGGAGAACCCCGTCACCGAAAGCATCCGTTCGGGTGCTCGCGGCAGCGGTGTTCCGCCTTGGTTCACTTCGTCGACGGCGTCGGGGGTGCGGCCGCCTACTGAAGTTTGCGACGAGCATTCGATCAAAATGTCGGGAATCTTGTTGAATTGCCCGACTTGATATTGAAAAGAGTTTTCGATTTTGAGACTAAAATGCGGGGTTTATAATTATTAGGCATGCGATGTTTAAAGAATTCATTTAGTCAGGCATGCGATGTCTGAGGTGGTTGCGGATTCCAACTGTTGTAGTTTTACACTTTTTTTTTGTGACCGTAAGTGTAATATGTGATATCGCCGGTTTCGTTGCTATATGTCAACGACAATTGGGATGCTCATATTTACTTACGTTGATGACATATGATGTTATGTGTTGCTGGATATGTTATATTGGATCGTCGTGTTTGAATAGCCGGGGGGTTTTTATGTGAGATGAGTGTTTTTCATTTTCATTCATGTAAAATCTTGTATGTAATATTATTTTATTGGGGCACTTCCAGGTTGCGGATGTTGTCACCATATGTATATTATTTACTTTTCTGCACTAGGATAGACTCAAGGAGGGGAGCACAAGTAACCGGGTTCTGGGGTCCAGTGGGAGACCAACTCGAGGAGTCGAGTCTGGGTCTCCTAACCCTAGAATTGGTAGGGTTGCTTGCCGCTTTCGTAGGGGTCTAGGGGTGTGGGACAGGCTATTCATCACGACCGTGGAATCCGTGTTTTATATTGGCTCGTATTGAAAACACGGACGTCCTAGTATATCCAATATTTCATATGTTTCTTCTGCTGTGATTTATCTGTGATGTGATCATTTGATGTTCTGTGACAGATATTATATATAGTATATATGATATATTATATAGACGTCGCTTATGTTTTACACCCGCGCTAGCCCTGCCTCGCTCTGGCATTAGTTACCTAACCTAACGGTGCAGACGGGACATCGAGGCGAATGCGGATGGCATAAGCGTACGTTATATTTATCTGTGATGGTTAGGTGGACTTAAATGATGGGATATTCATTAATGAGATTAATGAAAGAAAATAAACCTAAAAGATGATGTGGAATCGAATTTCAAAATAAAAACAGGTAGCTACAGTTCTTGCTTTGCATCGCTGTGTTCATTATAGAACATCCTGCACCTTTTTCGATGCGGAAAGGACCGAGATCCCTTCACCGGGAGTGACTCCTTTAGCAATAACTGGCAGATGCTACACACTCGGTTTGTCTTTTGATCGCTTCTATAGTTTCTGCTTTGCACAGTGATATATGTGATATATCCCGCACCTCATTCGACGAGGAAAGGGCCGACGATCCCTTCACCGGGAGTGACCCCTTTAGCAGAACTAGAAAAGCCTAAAAAACATTCAATTTAAAAACCATTTGATTCCGCAACGAGATCAAGTTCAAAGCGTTAAAGGTTTTCATAAAAACCATTCGCAACCTTCCGTCATTTTAGGAAGTAGAGTACTTAGTATTCGTGCTGTGTTTGTTGACCATAGTCAAGGCACAGTGTACGGTAGCTAAGTGATGTCTTCCTACACCGCATATGATGCGATTAGTTAGGACAGTCGCGTGACTTTGTTGACCTTAGTTAAGGGTCATGTGGGTGGGTCTAATTAATCACGAAATGACGGGTAGAACTTGACTAGTACTTATGATTTGTTGATCATAGTTAAGGTCATAGGTGCTAGGGGTAAAAATCTTTATCGGGAGTTTCAAGTGTTGAAATTTGCAATAAGATTGCATACCTTCTATATGATAGTTGGATCCCGATACCCACTGTGAGTAATTGTTACTTCTGGGAGAGTTTTGCACTTTACAATTAGCCGATCAAGTAGGTGTCTAGAAAGGTGTCAACAGGGTTACGCCTCTGGAAAAACGAGGTTTACTGTAATTAGGTCCGTGCGAAAGCACGGGAAACCTCCCTCAAAGTACCGACACTGGCCTGGCTGAAAGATTGGCGAACTTGTAGAGTGTAATTAATCCCGGCTTGTTTTTCCTTTTAAGGTTTGAAGGAAGATTTGATAAAAACAGTGGGAGCCATCCTGATTAGATAAAATATATAACCAGTCTGATCTTGCTAGAGCGCACGCAGAGTGTTTTCTTCTCTCTCTCTCCTAGTAGCGACCATATCACGCCTTAATCAAGATAATAAAATGGATGTATTGACCGAACCCGCTTGTTATACCGAGCTGGGGAACGTTGGTCCCGCTCCAACTTATAATTGTTATAAGACAGAGTAGGAAATTGGGGATTACCAGAATTCCCGTGCCGCCCAAACGAAGAGAGTGCATGCTAATGCATCATCTTCGGGTGTGTTCATTACAAAGAACTGTTTCTCAGTATCCTCCGCATCCTGGGTATATGATACCGGATCTGGATCCCAGATATGTAATCTGTTACATAGGGCTACAAAAAGGTAGAAAACTGAGAACGGGTGATAAGTTTCATGAGGCAGAAAACAGGGCAAGTGTTGCAGCCAAGTCTGTTGGTCACTGTCACCCTGTATTACCAATACATTGATTCTGAACAAATGCTATTAGATACCGAACCTGATATACAAAATCATATCAGTCTCTTTATTAGTAAAGAAATGATAAAATTTTGTATTGATGGATAATGTTTTGAACATTTTCTATATCAAAAGTTGATCGGTTCAGACACGTTATCTAAAAGCATTGACGTTCTAAATCAAACTACAGTTCTTAGTATTCAGAATACACACAAGAGGAAGAGTTCAGAAATGAACGAATTCTTCTTGAGGTTTTGTATACTAGGTCATATCAATGCGATCCGACTAGCTGAAGTTACATCTAGATGCATATTTAAATCAGTTTGAATTTACATCTTGTGAAATTTGCCAGTCATGTCACAAAGATATAATGACACCAGCTCTGTTTACTGGAAACAGAGAAAGAGTTAGTAAACTCTTGGGACTGATACATAATGATGTATGTAAGGTCTCCTGTCTACACATGCTAGGACTGGTTCTTCATACTTCATTATATTCTCTGATAATCTCTCAAGATTCAGTCATATATTCTTGTTGAAATATTAGTCCGAACCTTTTGAGGTATTCACAGAATATAACTAGGAAGTAGAGAACCAAAATACGGGTATAAGTATTATGTCCTATGATGAGATCAGGGAGGAGAATACTTGTGCATGGAATCCTTGGACTATTCTAAAGGAAAATGAGATTCTCTCTCAGTATTACTCCTCTGAATACACCACAGCAAAACGGTGTATCGGGGCGGAGCAATCACACAATATTAGATATCGTGTGCTCTATGATGAGTATTACTGAGTTACCTATTTCCTTTTGGATGTTATGCGCTTGAGAAGCTGCATACCTATTGAATTAGGTTCGAATCAAGTCACTGCCTGCCACTTCATATGTGATATGGAAAGGAAAGAGCCCATATCTTAAGTTAGTTAAGATTTGGGATTGTCCGGCCTATGTCAGAAGAAAAATTCGGACAAGATCGAGGCAAGGTCAGTTCCGTAGAACTGGAAAGGTTCTAGCTATACAAAACTGCAGCTGATGATTTGACAGAACCAAGGGATTCAATAGTTCCCGATGAACCTCAGCCTCTCCGCCGATCTGGTAGGGTTCCTCATCCGCCTGAGAGATACCTCGGTTTCTCGATGACAGTGGGAGCAAGAAATACATCATGAGATGATGACCCAACCAGTTTCAAGCTGGCCATCGAGAGTAGGGACTCTGTAAGAATGGCTGGATGCTTAGCAATCTGAGATGGAATCCATATACACCAACAAAGTATGGACTTTGGTTGCTATATCTGAAGGGTTAAATCCCCATCAGGAGCAAGTATATCTTGAGAAGATTACTTGGTGTAGATGGAAAAGTTGAGACTTTCAAAGCTAGACTTGTTAAAGGTTTTAGTCATCAACCAAGTGTGGATAATGATGAAACCTTTTCTAGGGACTATGCTTGAGTCCATCCAGATCCTACTTGCCACGGCTACATACCATGAATACGATATCTGGTGGTTGGGTGCCATGACTACTTTCTAAATGATGTTTTAGAAGAGTGCGTCTATAAGTACACAGCCAGAGGGCTTCGTAGACAGTGGGAGCAGCGGAAGCGTGTGCAAGATGCTTTATAGGATAAAGCAGGCATCGCGGAGTTGGAACATCTGTTTTGATGGATTAGTCAAAGAAGTTGACATCATCAAAATGGTAGATGAACCTTGTATAAACAAAAGGGTAGTAGGGAGTATGGTGACGATCCTCGTAGAGTACGTGGATGACATACTCTTGTTAGGGAAGGAGTTTCCTATGCTACGCTCGATCAATCTCCGCTTATCACAATGATTTTCCATATAGGATCAAAGTGATACATACTAAATCCTAAGCTTTGGATCTATGAGATAGATCTAAATAGATTTTAGGATTCTCACTAGCTATAGTGAGATAGTATCAGTTGATCCTGGGGAGAATCACTGGAAGTGTTCCAGGGTGATAAAGACGACTGAATGTCAATCACAGACATTGTCTTTACCCTCAGTAAAGGGACGGTATGTTGGAAGAGTTCCAAGCTAGATACCGTGACAAACTAGAAGATAAAGGCTGGTAACATCGCTATTAAAGATACTGCCAAAGAGGCAGTTTGGGTGTATATTGGGTCATAGGATGAACTAGGTTCCTACCATTGTGTGACAATGGAACTGTGGCTTTGGCCCTGGAACCCTGGTCCCATCAGTGACCCAGACATATTCTGAGGCAGCATCACCTGATCATGGAGATAGTTGATCTCCAGGGTGATCGAGATTAGGAGAGTAGACTCAGAGGACAACACGGCGGATCCACTCACGAAGGCCTTTTTCCCAAAGAGAGACTTTTAGGGGATGGTTGAGTATTAGATACTACAACCACTGCTACAGATGGCCCTAGTGCAAGTGGGAGATTGTTACTTATATGTATGCCCTAGAGGCCATTACTGTACATTGGATGTATATTGTAGTGGATGCTGGGACATATATAGGTAGGACTTTCTTGCTCGACATGATAGTACGCTATCTGGTTGCTCTTTATCTTAACGTGTATACCTTCTGTCTCTCTGATTACATGTTGATAAAGCCCTTAGGATGTGTACTCGACTTCCAGGACTATGATGCAGATTATACTAGTGGGCCTGGGTAGTCAATGAGTACATCCTTCATTGTTCCTAGTCGTGGGAATATCGAGACGGGGCATCGATATTCCAGAGTAGACTGGCTTATATCTTCTCGACCCATGTGATGGGCGATGGATGATCCCATATCCATTGGTATTTGACATCGGAGATGGTATGCGGGTGCTCAGTGCAGACTGGGTACACTGAACGGACTCGCCGAGAACTCCCAGATGGTATTATACCTCACGTCAGATGGCAGTTCTCTGGTGACACTGGTACAGCTTAGTCTGTTGACCCGAGATCGTCATAGAGTCTTGTGTGTCTCCCACTGTGCTTTGATTTCCACCCTACCACGGCTCTACTGAGTCGTGTAAACAGGTGGTTTTTGGGTACAGTCCCGATTCACATGGAGGCAATGAGCGATAGGAGGGGATTCGTCTCTCCCGGTATTGGGGGTTGATGTTGCGCAATGCACGACTGGCCATAACAGGAAATCCCTGGCCAGGGTTGCAGTGATATACTGGTAAGAGTTATCAGTAGTTTCACGATAGTTATGGACCCTACGTCGGCATGACTTATCGAGCTATTGGGGTCTGACGTTTACCACCCCTAGGCGAGATATGCAACATATCAGACGAACAGACCGGACTGTACGGTAAGTGTTACTGGTTGGATTCACAGGAGTGTGAGCGGGCTTGCTCGTCGATCTTCTGATCGCTCAATACCCGGGTGGTCGTTACGTTAAGCAGACCGCTTGCGGCTTGTGGGTGTTTGATATGATCATCATCTGCTGCCGGCGTATTGACGAGTCTTTAGAGTCCTACACAGAGGTTTCCTGGCTCAAGCGAAACGAAATAGGAGCACATATGGGATATGTGCGGGACCGAGAATAATGCGTGTATGTGATACCGTATTTCATTCTCGCGATGTATGTGTCGAATGGTTGTATGAGATATAACCTGGTTATCGAATCAAGGATTGATTCGATAAGCCGATACATTGGATACTAGCCGGTTATATGCGACATGACCGGATCGTTAAATCAAGTGTTGATTTAATGATTTAATGTAGAATTATATATTTGATATATTACTTTGCATTAACTAGTATTGGTTCACTTTAAAAGGATTTTCTCACTTGAATTGTGCAAGTTGTATATGTGATATACTTTTGTGCACATGATTGTATCGTATTTGATGATACATGCATATTTGGTTAAGTGTAAAGAATTAAACTATGGTTAAGTTAATGATTAGGGTTTTGTTTACTTAATTACTTATTCATTTATCTTATTTATTTATTCATTTTGGAAAATGAAAAGGATAAATGAATGGTTACTTGTTTTGTTTTTAGTTGAACATTCTTGAAGTTTTGACTTAGTCTCCATTCTTGTCTTATACTTAACCCTAACCATTTAAATTAACCCTAATTCATTCTCTACACTTAACTAAGGTTAGAAGATGATAAGAATTAATTCTTTTTCATTTTTATTCAGCACTTATCATATCTTCTTCTTCTTCTTCATCTTCTTCTTCCATGAAGAAGCTTGTCTTCATCAATGGCAAGTTGAGAATATGAGTGAGAAATCCAATTCTAAAGTGAACCCACCTCCTATTTCTTCATCCTCTACCTCTTGCCAAGTAGTATAGGGTGTTTCCTTCACAAGTTTTCATGGCTTGGTGAAGGTGGAGCTTGATCTAGTGATGCCTCGACGTAGATCATCTTCGGCACGTTGTCGACGACCTAGCCCGCCTTTTTCTCCGATGAAACCACCGTGAGAGTCATGATTCGATTTGGACAGCGGAGAGGACTTCATCACGGAGCCTAGGAGGTGGAGGACTGGATCTATAAAGGTTGTAGCCCCTTCCCTTTAGCTATATTTCCGTTTACTTGCTTGCATCGCCTATATATCTAGTTGACGATCCGTATTAGGGTTTGTAGGCACCCGTAAAATTTGATTTGTGCATGTTTGATCACTTGTGAGACTCCATTAGAGTGACTAGGAACCCTACAGTACCCAAGCGAACTCTGGTACTTGTGCTGCTTCCAGGTCATCCTCAATTCTCTAAGCCCATTCCTCAGCTTCCAGATGGCTCTCTTTTCCTGAAGACTGTTTTGGATGCAATGCCCAAATTACTTTACTCCGGGCGCTTCCGCTTCTGGACGGTTCATCAAAATAGCAGTCTGCTGCTGCTGTCCCTCCAGGAGGTTGCGGATTGCCTCAAGTAGTATCGTCTGCTCATTGATCAGAGCAGCAACGGTAGGCGTAAGCGGTAGAGGTAGAGGTGTTTTGTTGACATTGGTGCTAGTATTGTTTGGGGAATCCATAACCTTGAAAGAAAAATAGGGTTAATATAGATTCAAACAATAAGATTCAAAGAATATGTAATGTAAAGAATGTTTCCAGTTGCTGTTTCTTATGTTATATTGCTTAGGACTTCATGCAGAATTGACCTGCATGTCCATGCAGAACAGACCTGCATGGGCCGCCAAAAAAACCTATCACATCCCGCTTCCCGGTGTATGGGCAAGGGGACACGGCGATGCCCGCTACGTATTTACTCAAAAGCAAATATGCTAAGTGTATCTAAGCAATATAAAGTAAATGTACACAAGAAAATGACAATAGATGTAATTGAACAGCAACTTTATTTATTTAACATTCTTTTTACAATACAACTGAAATGTAAATACATGAGTAGAAAGCAATGCCTAAACAATAGTATAACTGAAATGGAAATAGTATGTACAAGTATCTAAAGCTCTGGGTCGAATGCTAACAGATCCAAGTCCTCAGTACTGGGCTCGATCTCCAGTGAGTCCGATCCACTTGACAACATTCCATAGAAAGAAGAGAAGGAATGCTGTTAGCGAACAATCGCTCGGTAAGTTCCAAAGATTAGTAGAGATAGAATAGACAGAAGGAGAAAGTGACTATACTGTTTTATTATAATGTTAACGCAGTTGTTTGTAGTTTGGTACAGAAAATACCAGTGTATACGAGAGGAGTCCTGCTATTCTGGAGACTAAGGTATACGGAGCACAAGGAACCGTTCAGCCACGGTACAACGGCAATTGATATTCATGTTAGGTGTATTATGATTATAGTCTCGTACCTCTTTTAACACCTTCCAAACCAATCTACCTCCTTAAAAACCCCGCGATGTCTTTTGTATTGATTGTATTGTTTTGTTATATAGATGGATGACTTGCCTAAACTATGATATCAGATAAATGGAACAGATATAATGGATAGACGTGTAGACGGAGTATATCCATGGTTCGGTTCAGTCAATATAGATTGAATAGAAGAATTCATATTGAATTTTAGCTTTATACTTGAATCATATTCAAGTCAGATTGATTAGATTGAGACTCAGTATGAGTCAGACGCTTTGAAAGAAATTGAAGTCCTGAATTAGTTTTGACGTTATCGGTAACTGCTGCACATGGACGGCAGGATTTGTGTATTTTTCCAAGACAATTACCGTATTGATAATACCGTTTGTTATATTGTCTACCTTAGACAGGAAAGCACCCACTTTCTTCGGCTTCCCGAGGCTCAAGAGAATTGGTCCCGCTTAAACCTATATTTACTAGGGTTCTTATTGTAATTTATATAACTTGAGGGGGTTTTATATAAAAATAATTTTGATATACTTTTAAAATACACCTCAAGTATTTAATTATCGTCTTTAGGGTTTTCATAGATGAATATATTATAAAAGTGAAATTTCTACTGAGTAGAACCTAGTTTTCATAGTATATGGTATTGTATTGAAATATTGGAATTGTTTTGTATTTAGATGTTAGTTTCATGTAATGGTGATCTCTTTGATTTAGAAAACTTGAAATATTTGTATAATATATTTAAAATAGATCTTTTGACAATACTTATATATATATTTATATAAAAATAAATCTGATTTATTTTCTAGAAATCTTATTTTTAAAAAAATAGTATTAGAAATTCCATCGGAATTTGAATGCTCCTTGCGGAGGTCTAAATTCTGCTCCACTAGGTCCAAAGACGTGCGATAACCCGTACCATCCCGATCGGGGTCCCCAAAAGTGGGTTGTAGAGGCGCAATTGTAGGGAATTAGATAATATTTTTCTTAAAGAAAACGGTTTTGTAATAGTTTAGGCTATTATAGTGTTACTCGTAATATTCAACATTGCCCAAAATTAAATCGTGATATATCCAATATGTGTGTTGTGAGGAGGTTGGTCATTACCTCGTGAGCTATCTAAAGGTAATACAAGTATTATATTGATTAGTATCGAAAATAAAGTATATGGTATTTTACCTGTAAAACTACGATAAAAGTTGCATAAATGATTCTTTTGTGATGAAACCTATTTTAATGTGTTTGTTAATGTTTGTTAAACATTATATGAGAGTATGGTATTTTATTGTTCAAGAAAAATGGAATTTTTAAAGAAAAACCGAATCGGAAGTCGGATTAACTTCGCTTCCGTCGAGTTTTAGAAATGAAAGTTTCTAGAATAGAAGATGAGAAGGGGAGAGGGGAATTATTTGCTATTAAGAAAGAAGAGAGGGAGGAGAAAACTAGGGAAGCGTCGGGGCCTTGGAACTTCGCCGGAATCTTCTTGGAACTTCGCCGGAAGTTCACCCTTTGCCAACTCCACTTGCACACTATAAGGACTTGAGAATTTTGTATAGTTTTTGTACTTGATTTCAGAATGAGGAGTGCCGAAGGATAGGGTTGTATTTATAGGGTAGGATTAAGGTTTAGAGGGTTAAAGAATGCATTAAAATTTGCATTAAAAATTGGATTAAATGGTGTTTTATTGTTCTCTGGATGAATGCAGAGAAAATAAACAATATGAGAGAAGTGGGGCAGGCCAAGGGGTGCTCGGGTGAAGAGATAGGAAGCATTCCCCACGGGGGGGCCGGTGGTGCTAGTTTTTGCTACAGTTCAGCCGGTCGAAATCCGGTGGAAAGGGTTGGGTTTGCTGCCACGTGTCCCTATCTCCTCATATACCCTCGTGCACATGTTTGATTATTCTGTAACTTATAATCTTACGTGTAGTGCACGTGCAAACCCTTGGGCTTCTAAAAGATTAAAAGAAAATTAAATAAAAAGATAATGCGGCTGATGGGATTTGAACACAGGTGCTATGTCTCAGCAGTGCAAAGTCGTACCAATGAGCTACAAGTGTTTTTCTTGCTGTTCAAAAGCAAAACAAATACTTATAGTGTACACAGGATTTGCAAATACCCCAATTGTACATTTACTTTTAAACAATTTTCTGTACATTGAATTTGGAGTTGTTACACCAAGATATTATGCGGAGGGTTTACAGAAACTATTAAAGCACTAAGGCGTACCTCTCGGACAGACGGTTCAGCTGGCCTAATTCTACAAAAAGATTTAGGATATTCCCGAGACTTAACAAAAGAAGCCTAACGTGAAGATGGAAACAAATCGGCTGGGATATGTTTGGTCCAAGAAATGGGAGAAAATCTACAACTGCCATGTCATAGATAGCTCGAGTGAAGAAGAAAATGCTCTTCCAAACAGCCGTGACTTCAAATCGGAGCAAGATCCCACCCTGAGAACGTTAAGTCCGTCGCTCGAAGAACAAATTGACAAGTTAATAAAAGAAGCTTGTAAAGCGAGCCGAGACAACTACAGCCATGAAATAGCCATATGTGAAAGGGCCAAGACACAGCGTTCGAGTCAGCAATCAATGGAAGAAGTAGACCGTGATGCTCTTCATCCACAGCCTGCTGAGTACTTTCGTGAAAAAGGAAAATTTTGAAGTAGAGTTAAAAATAAGGTGAAAAATGCAAAATCAAGGACAACAAAGCAGGTCCAAGCCGCCGTTTAATCAAGAAAAGCTCGGTTGGAGCTCGTCTTTTATGAAGAACATGGGTCGGAAATACTCGTTCCCTCGAGACAAGACATAGAAAATATCCAACCTTGTCATGAAGCACAAAATGATGTCGCTTCCGAACCCTCGGCACCCTAAAAAAATAAATGAGGTCCATCATCCGGATTATTGCTCCTATCATCGAGCAATAAGCCATCCCCTTGAGAACTGTTTCACGTTCAAAGACTAGGTAGATGACCAATTTCAGAAAAGCAGGTTTATATTATCCGATATCTAGAGGGTAACCCCGCCACAAAAGTATGAGCCAAGGAAGACTTAAACCGTTAGGATGCGCCTAGCTCGACCGCAAAAATGGAAGCAGACTCGTACCTGTCATATGATAACCCTTTCAAAAGGGGGAGAGGACGAGAACGTGATTGACCTCTTCGGATGCTTCAAAAATGAAAATGATGACGATGAGATCTCAGAATTTCCACCGGCACCAAAAGAACTGGAGGATGGAATACATACCACGGAGGACAACCTAAGGAAAATCGACTTAGGAATGGAGGATGATCCGAGGCCGACGTTTGTCAGTGAGCTGCTATCTGAAAAACAAGTAGCCACACTGAAAGACGTACTAGTACAAAGACTGGTTCACTTGGAACTACTCTAAATTGCCGGGTTTAGATCTAGAAGTGGCGGTACACAAACTGGCCATATCTCTAGATATAAAGCCAGTCAAACAGGCACTAAGAAGGATGCGGCTCAAACTTGAGATGAGTATCAATGCCGAAGTCAAGAAATTAATCGACTCTGGTTTTATCCAAGAAGTTCAATATCCCGAATGGAACGCTAACAATGTTCCGGTGATGAAGAAAAATGGAAAAGTTCGTATCTGCGTGGACTTTCGGGAGCTCAACAAAGCGTGCCTGAAAGATGAGTGTCCAGTATCTGTTACCGATTTGATGATCGATAACACGTCCACCAATGAAGTCTTCTCCTTCATGGATGGATATTCAAGATACAACCAGATAAAGATAGATCCTGATGACCAGAAGCATACCGTCTTCCGGACTCCATTAGGCATATTTTGCTACAAGGTGTTGTCCTTCGGTTTGAAAAACACCGGAGGCACATACCAAAGAACCATGACGAAGATCTTTGACGACCTCATAAACAAGATCGTTGAATGCTATATCGATGACCTTGTGGTCAAGAGCAAATCTCATGAGGAGAATTGGAAACACTTAAAAATTGTGTTACAACGTCTTTAGAAGTATAATCTGAAGATGAACCCTCTAAAATGTGTATTTGGGGTCTCCTCAGGCAAATTCCTAGACTTCATCATACGCCACCGAGGTATCGAAATCGATCCCTAAAAAATCAAGGTGATTATAGAAATTCCCTTGCTAAGAACCCTAAAAAAACTGCGGTCTCTCCAAGGAAAGCTTGCGTATATCCGGCAGTTCATAACCAACCTCTCCAGAAAATGTCGTCCGTATAGCCGTTTGATGAAGAAGGGAACCCCGTTTGTCTGGGATCAGAGGAGCCAAAACGCACTTGATGAAATCAAACGATACCTGCAAAATCCGCCGGTATTAGCCACCCTAGTTAAGGGAAAACCCCTTATCTTATACACGACGATCTTTGAAGGTTATCTAGACGTGCTATGGGAACAAGAGAACGATCAAGGAAAGAAGAGAGCCCTTTACTATCTAAGCCGAGTTCTTCTGGGAGTAGAAAGCAACTATTCCCCTATCGAAAAGCATTGCTTGGAGTTGATCTTCACAATAACGAAGCTCAGACACTACGCTTTGGCGCATGAGCTCCACCTCATATCAAAGGTAGATCCTCTCAAATATCTAATGTCAAAGGCCATACTGATGGGAAGGCTTACCAAATAGGCTCTCCTGCTGATGGAATTCTCGATAACTTATCGACCCTTCAAACAGGTAAAAAGACAAGCCATCGCCGACTTTCTCGCGGAACATCCAATACCAGCTGACTCTCCCCTAAATTACGAGATGCCGGATAAGCACGCGTTCGACACAGTCGAAGAAAAAAAAGAAGAAAATGAGTCTCAATGGGAACTCTACTTCGATGGAGCATCTTCCATGAAAAGGCGAAAGAAGAATACTCCTATAATAAAAAAAGAAGTGGGTCTTATCTTCGTGACTCTATAAGGAGGAATATTACGTTATTTGCTCTCCTTAATAGAACCTAGGACTAATAATAAAGCAGAATATAAATCTTTGATAGCCGATCTTGAGACCACTATCGATATGGGAATAAAAAACCTTCTCATATATGGAGATTCCCAACTAATCGTTAGTCAAGTAAACGGCGACGATCAAACATGTAAGCCAGAACTAATAAGGTATAGCGAATAAGTGCAGCAACTACTGACCCAAATCCCTTCATAGACCCTAGAAAGCGTACCGCAAGCGGAAAACAGCAAAGCGGATGCGCTATCCAAGTTGGCTAATGAATTGGCCGACGAAGACCTCGATGACGTAAGGATCATTGCACAAAGCCACAAGATCCTCATGCTAGCAGATACATCCTCGGATGAAGACCTGAAAGGACCGCCCAAAGGAAAAGAAATGACCGAACAAGAAGTCCTCCAAATAGAGGATGAAGAAGAGGTCAAGGCTTGGAGGGAAGTCTTCATAAATTACTTTAAGTCCCAATGAACGCCCGAAAATGCATCTTCTTGACATCAACTCATGAAACAAGCTTTTTTATCCACCTTCATCAATGATACTCTATATAAGAGATCATTCGACTTCCTATGGCTAAGGTGCCTAGGGCCGAAGGAAGCAAAGAAAGTCGTCCAAGAAATACATGTTTACCGCCGAAAGCCGGAAAGACAAACGTCTTGCCTGAATTTTGGGACAGATGCTATTTAGTTTTATCCGTCCACCTCTCCGATGATGCCAAGTTGATTTATGACACCATGTATCAAAGGTTTAGACGGATGCGCTTGCGAACCTTTGTGTGAACAATGACTCCATTTCTGCAAATGGAGTCACCGTATCGCGTACTGCACCCATGTTTCGCCTGGCTTCACTCTGGCGTTAATTAATGCGGTGATCGGGGTGTGCTCGCTAGCGCTTGTGAACCTTTGTGTGAACAGTAACTCTATTTCTGAAAATGTCTTAACGGACTCGTTCGGGAGCTCGGAGTACCATTCAAACGCCGTCTTCGACAAGCTTCCAACAAATTGGCGAAGCAGCAGTTTGTCGTTACCTCCGGTGTTGTCGCACAGAGCCCTAAATTGAGCAACGTGCTAGTGTGGATTCCCCATCCCTTTATATACATCAAATTTAGGGATCGTATATCCTGGTGGGTACTTTATTTGGTCGTACCAACCCGGATAGGGTCGTCTGTGTACTTTGCGAACCTTTGTTTTGCTGACGTTGCGTCTGCTGTAATCAGACGAATGTCGAGGTGGTCTCTAGGTTGTCTGTGAACCATCGAGATTTGGAACTAGGGACTTTGCCATGGCTCCGAGGTTGATTATCGCGTCTGAATCCTGCTGGAATGAGGAGGAACGCTGTTGTAGGTCTCCAGGCTGTTGATGTGGCCGTCGAGACTTGGAACTATGGACTCTGCCGTAGCTCCGAGATTGATTGTCGCATCCGAATCCTGCTGGAATGAGGAGGAACGCTGTTGTCGGTCTCCAGGCTGTAGATATGGTCGTCGAGACTTGGAACTAGGGACTCTGCCATGGATCCGTTTTGCTGACATCGTATATTCCTGCAGAGACACTGATTTCTCTGCGGGTCGACACGAATCGAGATGCTCTCGTCAAGAACGCTGATTTTTTCTGAATCGACGTTTTTGCCAAGGACACTGATTTCCTCAGAGTTGAGATGAATAAAGAGATTCCTGCAAAGACACTGATTTCCTTGCAGGTCGACGCGAATTGAGATGCTCTCGTCAAGGACGTTGATTTCCCTAAATCGAGGTTTTTGCCAAGGACGCTGATTTCCTCAGAGTTGAGACGAATCGAGAGTTTCCTGCAAAGACACTGATTTCCTTACGGGTCGATGCGAGTCGAGTTGCTCTCGTCAAGGATGTTAATTTCCCTGAATCGAGGTTTTTGCCAAGGACGCTGATTTTCTCGGAGTTGAGACGAATCGAGATATTCCTGAAAAGACACTGATTTCTCTGCGGGTCGATGCAAATTGAGATGCACTCGTCAAGGATGCGGATTTCCCTAAATCGAGGTTTTTGCCAAGGACGCTGATTTCCTCGGATTTGAGAAGAATCGAGAGATTCCTGCAAAGACACTGATTTCCATGTGGGTTAACGCTAATCGCGGTTCTCGCCAAGGACGCTGATTTCCCTGAATCGAGAGGTTTTTCTAAGGACACTGATTTCCTTGGGGTCGGTTGACTTGTTTTCGAGACGGAGCGTTGATCTGGCGGGGAGGTCATTGGTTAACTTGTTTTCGAGACGGAGCGTTGATCCGGCGGGGAGGTCATTGGTTGACGTGTTTTTTAGACGGAGCGTTGATCCGTGGGGAGGTCATTGGTTGACACTAGGTTGTCTGTGGACGTAGAGTCTTGGAACTAGGACTTTGCCGTGGCACCGCTTTGTCGACGTCGCGTCCGAATCCTGCTGGAATGAGGAGGAACGCCGTTGTTGTTTTTCTGGGATGCAGATGTTGCCGTCAAGATTTGACTCTCCCTTTGACAAGGTCTGGTGGGGAAATGTGGTCCCCTTTATGTTTATGCCCATGGATTGTGTAACACCCGAGCCCAATGCTACTAATTTCTGTTACTGTTTGAGCGTAATGTGGTACTCTTTTCACCTATCTTGCTTGATTGTTACTTACTGTAAAATTTTACCCGGCAAATTCATTTCTGCATATAACAATTTTTGGCATCTAAAATAAAATTAAAAATATTCATCTTGGCCTACTTGACACCCCTAACCCTGCTGTAGCGTCCGTGCATCGTGTTCTCGTCTCGTTCAGTCAAACGGACGAGTTTGGATGGCTACGTGTACGTACGTGTGTCCGTTTTGGGCGTATGCTTTTTGATCATAAAACACTTCATTTTCACTTTTGGATCCCGCTTAAATTTCTATTATTTCAATTTCAAATTTTAGGACCCGACCCGGGCGCGATTTGAAAATGTTTTATTTTGCGCCAAAATCCCAAATTTTAATATTTTTAAACCGTAATATATTTCTTAAAACTTACACTATAAATTTTCATATCCTTTAAATATTTTATCAGTTTCTCCTAACCCACAAATCTTTCTTTTCCCTAACCAATCATCGCCCCCTATTCCGTGGGCCCCATCTCTCTCTCTCCTCTCTCTCTATTCCCATAGTCTCTCTCTCTCCAATAATCTCTTTCTCTCTCTTCTCTATACTTTAAATCACTTTTTCCCCCTCAGTTCTTTTCCAACGATAACCCAAAACCCATGCAACCCTAGCTACCGCCGCCTCCCTCCTCGTCCCCGCAGCCCCGACGCCGACGCCACTACCACCGACCTCCTCGCCTCCTTAGCCTCATCGCACCCACATCCTCCTTCCTCTTTTCCCCACGTCCTCGTGCGCCCTGCACCCTCACCACGACCACCTGCACCCCGCTCCTGCATCTCGCCGCCGACGATCACCTCGTCGTCGCCTCCCGCCATCATCCTCGTCATTCTCATCTCCATCACCTCTCCTTCATCAACCCCCGTGCACCCTACACTTGTTTCCGCGGCCGCCTGCGCACCCGGCACACGCCAACCCCACCGGATCTGTCGCCGCCGGCGGTCTCGCCTCTGTACCCGGCCTTCGTACAACCCACTCAAGGTACCCCGACCCGTGTGGTTCCATTGTTCGTTGTTTGGGTTCATTCCGTGAACCGTGCGCCCGTCACGAGTTTTCCCCGCCGACATTCTACGTTCCGTTTTCCCGGTTCGCGACCCGTCGAGGCAAGTACCCCTTGCTACATGCTATACAATATTTACCTATATATTATGACATCCTAACCCTGTAAATTTAACTTTGGTATGGTCATTTCTCATTGTTCATGTACAATATTGATATATATCATTTTATCTTTAAACTTAGAACCTACAGTTGTAATTGAACCTAATAACCACATTTACCTGCTTAATCACATTTTTGATATTGACATAGCATATGGCATCTATCTCTATAGTTTTGTTCCATTCGGTCACTCGTATGCATTTTAGCCTGTAATAGCTGTACTGAACCGTTATATAAATCATTGCACCTCTAAAAGTTCTTAAACTTGATAACATGACTAAACGGCTATTATTGTCTTACTGCACTCTTGTAATCATCGCTGTAACACAATTGATAACTGTATTGCAAATCGAATGAATCGGCCTATTACTTAATTCATTACTTATATCATGTTGTTGATAACCATGCTTGATTATATAACTGATTGTGAGCACACCTATGTATCGTTCACATCTTGACCTGACTTGCTACACACATATTACTTGACCCGACATGGTACCGTACACTACTTGACTTGACCTGATGTACCATGGCTTGACCTGTTACCTGATCTTGTGTCTAATGCCAACAAACCTGACATAAAGTCCTCACGGACCGTTCCTGTTGTCTATCCAGACAAACCTGCTTACCTGATCCTGTGTTGGCATTAGTTCTTGATTATTGAATGCCAGACTTGATATATACATAACTTGGGGGTATGGGGAAATCAATGGTGAAACCTGACTTGTAACTCAACAGTTCGATACTTGTTCTGATCAGTCTTACGGGCTAGGCCAGCCCCGGAGTGATGATGCTGACATCACTCGTCTGTACCAGCTATCTTTACTTCCTAGCGGCACGTCTCGGTTTCAGCCCGAGAGTCTGTAGACCGTGGTTCCGGGCATGCACGGGATACTATTGAGTTACATCGACGATTCATCAATCTGGTTTCAAAGACTTAGAACAGAAAACCTGATAGAACAGTTTAGTTTACCCACAGCACACTACCCTGCACTGCTCTGACTTATATTATTGTTACCCTTGTTTTATTCATGTTTATATTACATTGCCTGCTACACTGTTCATAATTATATTACTTGTTGACATGACGCGCTGACGTCTGGGTTTTGCATGGCCCAGATTCTGTACTGCTGTTGCAGTCCGAGCAGGAGTACTTCAGCCAGCAGGCTGAGCTGTGAGGTGTCAGTATTAGTTAGTTTTTATTTCCTGCAGTTTATTCCTGATGTGAGCCCGCATTATGGGACATACATTTCAGTTATTTGTATTGGATCATTTGCTTCCGCATTTTAGTATTCTTGACTCATGATATATTGGATTATGGACATGTTTTAGATAGTTTTATTTTGTTCTTGATATCTCTACAGCCGTAATGTGACTGTGGATGGATACTTCCTACCCACAGGTAGCATGGTTGGCTATGTCACGTGCCCATTTTTAGCGTACTCTGGGAAGCGGGGCGTGACATGGTTCTTTTGGTATCAGAGACATAGGATAGTCGGGTTGATTCTTTTGTAGTTGGGTATTGTACCCAATACACGAATCAGAATACCCGTGTTTAGGAAACATGTCCTGCTACCTTGCCGTTTACCATTCTTGAATCAAATTCTTCCTGATTATATCTTTTACGATGTGCAGACTTCCTTTGCATATCGACTCGAAAACCTGATTCTTTGTTATCTCTAGAACTTAGGCGACTTGGGTGGAGTTATGTAATTGTGGCTATGATACCGCGGCATAGTTACAATGCGGTACTCTATTTAAGTATCTTGGAGTTCTAGCATTGATCTATAATTTGAATCTATCATCATGCTAATGTTGGGTGTTTTGATTTCAGGAATATGGCAGATAAGAATTTGAAGACATACCAAAGGCGTATGGACGAAGCCGCCATGCTTGGAGTGATAAGAGGAATGCTGGAGAATCAAAAAAGACAGACCGAGTTGATCCAGCAACAAGCGGACTCGTTTCAGGAAGGTTTGCAGATCGTTCAGCAGTCTGTGAACAATGTTGGAGCTAAGCCAGTTGACCGAGTAGAGACCGTAGCAGATTTCAGACGTTTGGGTCCGTCTACATTTACTGGTTTGGAGGAACCGTTACCAGCAGAGCAGTGGCTAGTGGACACAGAAAACTTGCTTATTGCGGCACAGATTCCAGTTGACAAAAGAGTTGATGTGGTACGCATTCAGTTAGTGGACTACGCCCGAGAATGGTGGCTTGTGGAGGAGACCCGCTTGCCCAAGCCGATCAAGTGGGTGGATTTTTCAAAGAGTTTCCTAGAGAAGTTCTTCCCATGGACTGCATGGGAGGAAATGGAAGAGAAGTTCATTGGATTAAAGCAGAATGGAGCACCAGTAGATATGCATGCAGCAGAGTGGATAAGACTCAGTAGATTCGCTGGACCTTTAGTTGCCAACGATGCAGACAGGGCACGGAGATTCATGCGCAGCTTGGATATGGACATCCAGAGGCAGATTGTCTCCCTAAGTTTGACCACTTTCTCACAGGTTCTTACGGCAGCTCGGGAACAGCAGAGTTTATCTGGGATGAAAGGGAGTTTGCAGCAGACAGCAGTTGCGGTAAGGAAGCCAGCATTTGTACTAAACCGAGCTCATGGTCGCAAGGGTATTCCAGTGGACCGTCGTGGTGTAGCACCAATGAAGAAGCCTGTGATCGTTGATCGAAGAAGGAGTGTGATTTGTGACTACTGTCGTTTACCTGGGTACGTGTAGAGGGAGTGTCGAAGGAGGCAGGGACTCTGTTTAGTTTGTGGAGCGGCAGATCACAATGTTAATGCTTGTCCGTCGAAGCTTCGTACGAGAGATGATATTCAGAAGCCTCCGCAGAAACCGTTCCAAGGACAGAAGCAGCTGACTCAAGGACCTGATCAGGCTCGATCTTTTGCCTTGACAGCAGAAGAAGCTAAGGCGTCAGGAGAAGTTGTTTCAGGTACTTTACTCATTCATGGTTTTCCCGCATTGGCATTATTTGATTCTGGTGCATCCCACTGTTTTATGTCATCCAAGTTTATAACTACACACTCGATTGCCTGCACGACCCTGTCTAGTTTCTGGGACATACACACTGGGAATGGGAAAATCATATCTAGTAGGGAATGTAAAGATTGTACAGTTGTTGTGTGCGGACGGGAGCTTTTTGCAGATTTCTTGGTAATTGATACGGGCAACTACGAAGTCGTCTTGGGAATGGATTTTCTTGGCACTTTCCACGCTTACATTGATTGTAGGGCAAAGAAAGTAATTTTCCAGATTCCCAGACATCCCGAGTTTACCTTCACTGGAGGAAGCAGTTCTGTCGGGCCAGTCGAGTTTAGGGCTAGGCCGACAAACCGTATTCTTGCAGCAATGGAAGTTGATGAAGGTGAAGAGCCGGCTGTTGTTCATGATTTTATGGACGTGTTTGAAGATATATCGGGTTTACCGCTGAAGCGAGACGTGGAGTTCACAATTGATCTTATTCCTGGTGCAGCGCCAGTATCCAAGGCATATTATCCAATGGCACCAGTAGAGTTGGAAGAAGTCAAGAAACAGGTTGTTGAATTACTTGAGAAGGGTTGGATTCGAAGCAGTAACTCGCCTTGGGGAGCTCCAGTTCTTCTATTAAAGAAGAAGGATGGCACAAGAAGGATGTGCATCGACTATCGAGAATTAAACCGGGTGACTATTAAGAACAAGTACCCTATCCCTCGCATTGGAGAACTTTTTGAGCAGCTTAGTGGCGCGAGGGTATTCTCGAAGCTGGATTTGCGATCCGGATATCATCAGGTCTGAGTGAAAGCAGAAGATATTTGCAAGACGGCGTTCCGAACTCGGTATGGACATTACGAGTACTTAGTGATGCCCTTCGGAGTAACGAATGCGCCAGCAGTATTCATGGACTTGATGAACCGAATCTTTTCACCGTTCTTGGATCAGTTTATTGTGGTATTCATTGACGATATTCTGGTTTACTCGAAGAGTTTTGAGGAGCATGCTGAGCATTTGAAGATCGCACTGCAAACATTGAGACAAGAGAAGTTGTATGCAAAGATGAGTAAGTGCGAGTTTTGGTTGGAGGAAGTGAAGTTTTTGGGGAATGTTGTATCTGGCGATGGGATTGCCATCGATCCAGAGAAGATTGCAGCAGTTCATGATTGGCCAATCCCAAAGAATGTTGTGGAGATAAGAAGTTTCCTTGGATTAGCCAGATACTACAGAAGATTTATGGAGAACTTTGCTCGCCTGGCGGAGCCGTTGACCAAGCTTACGCGCAAGGAGGTACCTTTTGTATGGACGGATAAGTGTGCGTTAGCTTTTGAGACGTTGAAGCAGAAGTTGATAACCGCCTCTATTCTGACCGTGCCAGACAATTCCGGAGGATTGGTGATTCACAGTGACGAATCTGGGAAAGGTTTGGGATGTGTTTTGATGCAGCATGGGAAGGTTGTAGCGTACGCATCGAGACAATTGAAGACCCATGAGAAGAATTACCCAACTCATGACTTAGAACTTGCGGCTGTGATTTTCGCCTTGAAGATTTGGAGACACTACCTTTTGGGCAAAAGGGTCGAAGTTTTTACTGATCATAAGAGCTTGAAGTATGTGTTCACACAGAAGGAGCTTAATATGAGACTGCGTAGATGGTTGGAGCTGATGGCTGATTACGATCTTGATCTTAAGTACCATCCGGGAAAGGTTAACGTCGTGCCGGATGCACTTAGTCGGTTACCAGCAATTTAGGTGTTAACTACGCAGAAGGAGATCGTTGCAGACTTTCGAAGATTTGACTTGGAGGTTGTGCTACCGCATTCTACGGGACAGTTGATGCAGCTACAAGTACAGTCATCGTTGATCGAGAATATTAAAGCAGCACAATCGCAAGACCGTAGACTGCAAAAGTTTCAAGAACAGGTTGAAGCCGGACTACGAACAGATTTATTGATCCACGAAGATGGTTCGTTGAGGTATGGTAGCCGTTTGTGTGTGCCAAAGGGAGGTATTCGTGAAGAGCTTATGAAGGAGGCACACAGTTCAGCTTATTCTGTACATCCAGGGGGCACGAAGATGTACCGAGATATTCAACAGCATTTCTGGTGGGAAGGCATGAAACGGGAGATTGCTCGCTTTATGGCTAAGTGCTTGGTGTGTCAGTAAGTTAAGGCTGAACACCAAAGGGTTGCTGGTTTATTGCAACCACTTCCGATTCCTCAGTGGAAGTCGGAACATATAACCATGGATTTCGTGACGGCTTTACCGCGGAGTCCAAAGGGCAACAATGCTGTTTGGGTGATTGTTGATCAATTGACCAAGGCAGCTCACTTCATTCCTTTCCGGGTTGGTCAATCAACAGAGGCTTTGGCGGAGCGGTACATGCAGGAGATTGTAAGATTGCATGGAGTACCGGTGAGCATCGTGTCCGATCGGGACACTCGGTTCTTATCACACTTTTGGCGGAGTTTACAGGAAAGTTTGGGGACTCGATTGAAGTTTAGCACAGCTTATCATCCTCAAACTGATGGTCAGTCGGAGAGAACGATCCAAACTCTTGAGGTTATGTTGAGAGCATGCATGTTGGACTTCAAGGGTTCTTGGGAGGATCATCTACATTTGGTGGAGTTTTCTTATAACAACAGTTTTCATGCAACTATCCAGATGGCTCCATTTGAAGCATTGTATGTCGTAAGTGCCGTTCACCTGTTTGTTGGGATGATGTCGATGAACGAAGATTATTGGGACCAGATTTGGTTGTGCAGACCGTTGATAAGGTTAACACTATCAGGAATCATATGAAGGCAGCATAAGACCAACAGAAGAGTTGGGCAGACATGTCAAGAAGACCTCTAGAGTTCGCCGTGGGTGATTTGGTGTTCTTGAAGATATCACCGACTAGAGGGGTGATTCGTTTTGGAAGTCGAGGAAAGCTTAGTCCTCGATTCGTTGGACCCTTTGAGATCTTGGAGCGTGTTGGTGAGGTAGCGTATCGTTTGGCGTTACCGCAGTCCTTGGCGAATGTGCACGATGTGTTTCACGTATCTCAGCTACGAAGGTATGTTCGAGATGAAACACACGTATTGGATCATTCGGAGCTAACAGTATGAGAAGATTTGACTTTTGAGGAGCGACCGATTGAAATCGTGGATCGAAGGGAAAAGGTTCTTAAGAACAGGGTAATCCCTCTTGTGCTTGTTTCTTGGGGTAATCGCTCGCATGGAGAGTCCACTTGGGAACGAGAAGATGAAATCCGGCAGAAGTTTCCTCACCTTTTCTTGTAGTTATCTATCTTTGTGTTCTTGGAATTTCGAGGACGAAATTCTTTTGTAGTTGGGAATAATGTAACACCTAAGCCCAATGCTATTAATTTCTGTTACTGTTTGAGCGTAAAGTGGTACTCTTTTCACCTATCTTGCTTGATTGTTACTTACTGTAAAATTTTACCCGGCAAATTCATTTCTGCATATAACAATTTCTGGCATCTATAATAAAATTAAAAATATTCATCTTGGCCTACTTGACACCCCTAACCCTGCTGTAGCGTCCGTGCATCGTGTTCTCATCCCGTTCAGTGAAACGGGCGATTTTGGATGGCTACGTGCACGTACGTGTGTCCGTTTTGGGGGTATGCTTTTTGATCATAAAACACTTCATTTTCACTTTTGGATCCCGCTTAAATTTCTATTATTTCAATTTCAAATTTTTGGACCCGACCCGGACGCGATTTGGAAAAGTTTTATTTTGCGCCAAAATCCCAAATTTTAATATCTTTAAACCGTAATATATTTCTTAAAACTTACACTATAATTTTTCATATCCTTTAAATACTTTATCAGTTTCTCCTAACCCACAAATCTTTCTTTTCCCCAACCAGTCATCGCCCCCTATTCCGTAGGCCCCGTCTCTCTCTCTCCTCTCTCTCTCTATTCCCATAGTCTCTCTTTCTCCCACAATCTCTCTCTCTCTCTTCTTTATACTTTAAATCTCCTTTTCCCCCTCAGTTCTTTTCCAACGATAACCCAAAACCCACGCAACCCTAGCTACCGCCGCCTCCCTCCTCGTCGCTGCAGCGCCGACGCCGACGCCACTACCACCGACCTCCTCGCCTCCTCAGCCTCATCGCACCCACATCCTCCTTCCTCTTTTCCCCACGTCCTCGCGCCCTGCACCCTCACTGCGACCACCTGCACCCCGCTCCTGCATCTTGCCGCCGACGATCATCTCGTCGTCGCCTCCCGCCATCATCCTCGTCATTCTCATCTCCATCACCTCTCCTTCATCAACCCCCGTGCACCCTACACCTGTTCCCGCGGCCTCCTGGGCACCCTGCACACGCCAACCCCACCGGATCTGTCGCCGCCGGCGGTCTCGCCTCTGTACCCGGCCTTCGTACAACCCACTCGAGGTACCCCGACCCGTGTGGTTCCATTGTTCGTTGTTTGGGTTCATTCCGTGAATCGTGCGCCCGTCGCGAGTTTTCCCCGCCGACATTCTACGTTCCGTTTTCTCGGTTCGCGACCCGTCGAGGCAAGTACCCCTGCTACATGCTATACAATATTTACCTATATATTATGACATCCTAACCCTGTAAATTTAACTTTGGTATGGTCATTTCTCATTGTTCATGTACAATATTGATATATATCATTTTATCTTTAAACTTGGAACCTACAGTTGCAATTGAACCTAATAACCACATTTACCTGCTTAATCACATTTTTGATATTGACATAGCATATGGCATCTATCTCTATAGTTTTGTTCCATTCGGTCACTCGTATGCATTTTAACCTGTAATAGCTGTACTGAACCATTATATAAATCATTGCACCTCTAAAAGTTCTTAAACTTGATAACATGACTAAACGGCTATAATTGTCTTACTGCACTCTTGTAATCATCGCTGTAACACAATTGATAACTGTATTGCAAATCGAATGAATCTGCCTATTGCTTAATTCATTACTTATATCATGTTGTTGATAACCATGCTTGATTATATAACTGATTGTGAGCACACCTATGTATCGTTCACATCTTGACCTGACTTGCTACACACATATTACTTGACCCGACATGGTACCGTACACTACTTGACTTGACCTGATGTACCATGGCTTGACCTGTTACCTGATCTTGTGTCTAATGCCAACAAACCTGATATGTAGTCTTCACGGACCGTTCCTGTTGTCTATCCAGACAAACCTTCTTACCTGATCCTGTGTTGGCATTAGTTCTTGATTACTGAATGCCAGATTTGACATATACATAACTTGGGGGTATGGGGAAATCAATGGTGAAACTTGACTTGTAACTCAACAGTTCGATACTTGTTCTGATCAGTCTTACGGGCTAGGCCAGCCCCGGGTGATGATGCTGACATCACTCATCTGTACCTGCTATCTTTACTGCCTAGCGGCACGTCTCGGTTTCAGCCCGAGAGTCTGTAGACCGTGGTTCCGGGCATGCACGGGATACTATTGAGTTACATCGACGATTCATTAATCTGGTTTCGAAGACTTAGAACAGAAAACCTGATAGAACAGTTTAGTTTACCAACAGCACACTACCCTGCACTGCTCTGACTTATATTATTGTTACCCTTGTTTTATTCATGTTTATATTGCATTGCCTGCTACACTGTTCATAATTATATTACTTGTTGACATGACGCGCTGATGTTTGGGTTTTGCATGGCCCAGATTCTGTACTGCTGTTGTAGTCCGAGCAGGAGTACTTCACCCAGCAGGCTGAGCTGTGAGGTGTCAGTATTAGTTAATTTTTATTTCCTGCAGTTTATTCCTGATGTGAGCCCGCATTATGGGACATACATTTCAGTTATTTGTATTGGATCATTTGCTTCCGCATTTTAGTATTCTTGGCTCATGATATATTGGATTATGGACATGTTTTAGATAGTTTTATTTTGTTCTTGATATCTCTACAGCCGTAATGTGACTGTGGATGGATACTTCCTACCCACAGGTAGCATGGTTGGCTATGTCACGTGCCCATTTTTAGCGTACTCTGGGAAGCGGGGCGTGACAGATTGTATACAGGGGTTAGTATGGACTCACCTATAGGGAAAATGTTTCATATATATTTTTTTGTTTTCTTTCTGCGATGCTCTATCATTTCAGCTTCTTGTATCGCGAAAGTCGCGATTGCCCAATCATTTCAGCTATTTTTCGCGGTGCCCAATCATTTCAGCTGTTTTTTTACTCGCCGCTTTTTATTGCGAGTTTCCCAACCATTTCGGCTATTTTGTGTACATATATTTTACTTGCTAATTTTGTTGCAAGTTGCCCCATCATTTCGACTATTTCATATGCATTTTTGGCTCGATGATTTTTTATCGTGAGTATGGAACTTGGAATCTGATACCAGTCTTAGCATCAGCATCGCTGCGACTGGAGTATTGCCAGGAGCGAATCATCATTTGCCGTGAAAGGATTTGGGATTTGATACCGATTTAGGCATCAGCATCGCTACAACTGGGATATTGCCAGGTGCGAATCATCATTTGCCTTTGTCTGTTCGAGCAAAGGTGGCTTAGCAAACTGGGTTAAGATCCTGTCAACTAAGGCTTTTAACTTTATGAGCCGTAAGGGTCTCATAAAGGTGTTTCTCCTTATGAGTCGTGGGGATCTCATAAGTGCGTTTTCTCCTTAAAAATCATGAGGATTCCTAAGTGTATGTTCTCTTATAAGTCGTAAGGATCCTACACGAGTGTTTTCTCCTTACAAGTCGAGAGGACTTACAAGGGTCGTTCACCGTGTGAGCATATCCCTAGTCGCTGGTGGGACTCTGTTAGGGAAATGTTTATTCGTGCCCGTGGATTGTTTACAAGGGCCAGCATTGAGCCGCTTGTAGGGCAATCTGAGGATGTGATGGCTTTAGAACATGTTCAAATCTTTGTAGCTTAAGGCTTTTGAATCTTATGAGCCGTGACGGTCTCATAAGAGGGTTCTCTTACGAGTCGTGAGGATCTCGTAAGTGTAAATTCTTCTTAGGAATCGTGGGGATCCCTAAGTGTGTCGCTTCTCTGTGATTCGTAAGGATCTTACCCAGGTAGTTTTCTCCTTACAAGGTCAAGAGGACCTTGCAAGTGTCTTTTAACGAGATTGAGCCCTTTCGGGTTTTCACAAACTCGCCGGTAGCCCTACTATTTTTACTCACGGAGCCCTTTCGGGTTTTCATCCATGCCCATCTTGCTTATGGACATACCGTTGTTTTTTTTACGCGTCAGTCCAAGGATGCTGCGGGTTTGTAGTAGTTTAAAGACGTTTCGGTCAGTAGTTAGTTTTAGGACCTTTCGGTCCATAACTAGTTTTAGGACATTACGGTCCGTTGTTAGTTTAAGGACATTACGGTCCGTTGCATCTTTTCGAGGCGAGATTTCGTCAGATACTACTTATAGAGTTTGGGCTTGGGAAGATAGCGAGTGGACATAGGCGTCGTCATCTATCATTAACCTAGGCCATAACTCGTCAGGCGCAGTATTTTTTCAGGAACCGGCCATTTATTGACCTGAAGGGTCTTTCGCTATGCATATTCATGAGCAAGTAAGCCATGTTCCCCTTCGAATCACGGAGACGCGACCGCGTAGGTCCGTCTAGCCTGAAATTCGGGGCAGATGCTAATTGATGCTATCCGTCCACCTCTCCGAAGATGCCAAGTTGATTTATGGCACCATGTATCGAAGGTTTAAACGGATGCGGCCGATGTAGCAGACTTCGTCAGATTCCCCCTCGTTTGAGGGGTTTTTGATTGTGGGGACGCTCTTCCCTGCAGGCGCAAGCCCCTGCAGTTAATTACGCTACCGCATCGCGGTAACAACTTTCTCCTTCTCCAGATGGTCACTTCGTGTCGTGGGTGTTTGTTTTGTGTTTGGTTGCCCGTGGATTGTATACGGAGACTAAGTTATGTTATCGCCCGTAGGGCGTGGACTAGTCCAAATCCGTATCTTTCTTAGATTTGGGTTTGGGGGGGTTGTGTTTAAGAATATGTTAGCCTTATTTAGGGCTAAGATCAACTTAAACGTTTGTTAAGGACACGTTAGTCTAATTTTATACTAAGATCGACTTAACGGGATCGTTTAGATCCGACAAGAGAGCAATTGGGCTCTATTATTTAGTTTAATGACATTGCAGTCAATAGTCAGTTTAAGGACATTACGGTCCAATGTTAGTTTTAAGACATCGCGGTCGAGGTTAAGGACATCATAGTCCATGGATTTAAGGACTCCACGGTCCGTTATTAGTTTTAAGACATCACAGTCGAGGTTAAGGACATCATAGCCTATGGGCTTAAGGACCCATAGTCCAGTGTTAGTTTTAAGACATCACGGTCGAGGTTAAGGACATCATAGTCCATGGATTTAAGGACTACACAGTCCGTTATTAGTTTTAAGACATCACGGTCGCGGTTAAGGACATCATAGTCCATGGGCTTAAGGACTCCACAGTCCGATATTAGTTTTAAGACATCACGGTCGAGGTTAAGGACATCATAGTCCATGAGTTTAAGGACCCCACAGTCCATGAAATGTATGGTTGTCGGGACCCGTCACCTCTTTGAAGAAGTTGAGGAATTACAACGACAAATATCAAAGGAGTGAAGAGATATACCCTTGAACCCAGGTGGATTAAATGATCTATAGCCCAGTTTGGAACTAAGACCAATTAATTATATTATGAGCACATTGGCTTAGTTAAGTTTGAATTGAGGACTTATGGCCTTCTTGGGCTAAATCCAATCAAGTTTGGAATATTGGTCCTCTGTTGGTCCATTGAAGGGGAGGCTTTTCCTCTAGAAAATTAGCCAATTGGGCTGAAGCTAGTGTTCAACACTAAGGAAAAACAATGTTCAACACTGGCCATAAGATTATCAAATAGGTGTTTAAATACTAGAAGAGGGAGGGATCACGTGGGAGAACGTGATAGCATCAAAAAGTGGGGCCAGATCCCCTTATGTTGTTATCAGGATATTCAGATAAGTGTTAAACCCTTTTGGTCTTCAAGCCATCACGTGTGGGCACGTGATGGGCTTCCAATCATTGATTATTAAAGCGTTTTACTAGGGGTCACGTGGGGACACATGAGGGAGCCCAAGAATAGTTCTGCCTTTGGATTTGTTCTCTTTTGTTTTGAGGGTCACATGGGAACACGTGAGGCATTGCCTCCGAGCTTTTTCCTTCTCATTTTGGGGATCTCTTCAGGGGTCACGTGGGGCCACGTGACCTTAGTCCTTTGCATGCATGGAGATCCTTCAAGTCTCTTTATTTTATTTTGAGAATTAAATTCTCTTATAGGGTTAAACCCTAATTATGATTTTGGAGAAATTAAATTCCTATTGTGAAAGAATTAAATTCTTATATAGGGTGAAACCCTAATATCATTTAGGAGGAATTAAATTCCTGTTGTGAAAGAATTAAATTCTCAATTAGGGTTAAACCTTAATTCTGTCCATCTTGAAGGAATTAAATTCCTATAATTGTAGGAGAATTAAATTCTCAGATAGGGTTTAGACCCCAATTTCATCATGAAGGAATTACATTCCTGTGAGTTTGGGAGAATTAAATTCTCATTTAGGGTTAAACCCTAGTTTTGTTTTGGGAGAGTTAAATTCTCTAAACTCAATTCCCCCTCTAAGTTTAGGATCTGCATGGCAGGATCTCAACCCGATGAGAATTAAATTCTCAACTAATGGGGAGATGTGCTCTGTGCAGATCTTCAACCAGAAGAAGAACTGAGTTCTTTTGTGTAGAAGAGTTAAACTCTGAGATTTGAGAATTAAATTCTCTGTTTGGAGTTTTGATCTCCTTTCTTTTCTCATCTAAGGTTTTTCTTTGTAGAGAATTAAATTCTCCTTTCTTTTCTCTCTGAAATTTCAAGATTCCAAAACTTTATCTCCAAACTCTCTCCCTTGGCTCTTATTTATAGGAGAAGGAAAAGAATCAATTTGTTTAGCAAATCTTTCATTGAAAGATTTTGTTTGTTTTCATAATTAATATGAGCTTTTAGATCATTAAGTGAATTTTATTCACCGTTGGATTTTCAATCCAAAGATATTCTGTTTGTTATTTCTGGTGAGATTTAGGGAAATCATTCCTTGTCTAAGATATTTCCATAAATTGGTGATATTTAATCACCCTTGAATTTTTAATCCAACGGTTCTCCTTAATCCTTTCCTATTTGGAAAGATTTTAGAGAAATTTAGAATTTTAATTCTATTGATTTATGAAGCTTTCAAAGCCTATCACGTGTTGGCACGTGACCGCTCCTCCTTCAGAGTTTTAATTCTGTACTTTAATTAGGCTGAAGGGACATCACGTGTCAACACGTAACCTCTGGTCACGTGCGAGCACGCGGCCTCTGGTCTCGGGTGAACACGTGACCCTCCTTTGGGGTCTTTCTTCAGCCATTTGTTTTACTTAGGATTTTTAATTCTATAAATAGATCACGTGTCAACACGTGACCCTTGGTGACGTGTGAACACGTGATGCCTCATTGAGGCCTTTATAACTTGATAGAATTTAACTCTGCATTTCAACTGGGCTAAAGACCATCGCGTGTCAGCACGTGACCCTTGGTCACGTGTGAGCACGTGACCCTTGGTCACGTGTGAGTACGTGATGCCCGTTTGGGGTCTTTCCTCAGCCGCTTACTTTTTCTTTGCTTAAACTTTTAACTCTGTAAATGGATCACGTGTCAACACGTGACCCTTGGTCACGTGTGAACACGTGATGCCTCATTGAGGAAATTCCTGATTTTTAATCAGGGAACAAGCCCCACCTTGGTAGACCTTATCTATGATGTACGGTCCCTCATAATTTTGCTCGAATTTTCTCCGTTTGGCACGGTTGGGGATCATAGGTCTCTTGACCACTAGCACGAGTTCGCCTTGGTGGAATGTTCTAGGCCTAGTCAGTCTCTCGTATGAGCGCGTCATCTTTGCTTTGTAAGCCTCCAAGTTTTGTTGCGCCATAAGACGAGTTTCATCGAGGGCATCGAGCTCTTCCAGGCGAAGATAAGCATTCTCTATAAGTCCACGTTGCTCACCCCGTTTCTTACGGGGAGGCGGAAACGGCAAAAAACAATGATTTTGGCGCAAGGCAACATGGACTAAAAGTCGGATCTTTGCTAAACCAGAAACTAGTAAACACTAAGAGGTTTTAGCTACTATGCTGTAGAAAGTATACCTCACGGAACCGGTCCTTCGGGTCTTCATCCCTCTGTCCCGCTCGTCCATCTAAGCTCCAAGAGTCGATACGGACCTTGGGCACCTCCGCGGCCTTCTTGAGTCGAAGGCGATCCACCCGAGAGTTGTACACTAAGTTTCGTCTCAAGCCAAGGCAACTAGGGCAAAGAGATTGCCAATCTAAATGCCTTAGGTTGTGTAGAAGAGAAAGATGGATGTGTTTGTCTATGTGGATTCTTTTTCTCTCAACACATGAGATCAAAAGAAGAGATCAAGAGGAGGAAGAAGAAGGAGAAAGTTTGCAACCATGGAGCTTTTCTTTTCTTCTCATTTCTAGAGAGAGAATGAGAATGGAATAATGAAAAAGGATTAAGCCAAATGAAATGAACCATGGTTGCAATAATACACTAATCTCATCATTACTAATCCTTTCATGATAAAGTTGATGGCACATTGAATTGACCATTATCATAACTCAAGAATTATAAAGAAAATAAAAGAAGAGTGTAGATCTCTCTTGAAGGTCAATGGTCAATACGGTCAACGGGTCAACAAAGTCAAGAGGGGTCTAAGTGATCAAATGGTCAATGCAATTAGCCATCACTAATCTATCATTAAAACGATTAGTAAACAATGTCTCCGACTCATAACGGTTTTGACCAAACGAATTGTCAAAACCCTAATGAGTGTGCCACATTACGGTTTTGGCCGAACAAACTGCCAAAACCCTAATGGGGCACCTCCTCCTTCATCACTCCTCAAAACTGTGCATACACACCCGCATCCGCATTCCGAAGAATGCGAATGCACAGAAGACAAATCAAATCCATCTGTGCAATACTAGGAACTGGCTTAAACCAAAGCCCACTAGTATTGCCTGCCCGAACAGCATACGCACACAAGTGAACGTAAGTGATCGTAGCCCTGCCGTAAAACCATACGGCCTCTACACGTTTCGCTCAATGCAGGGAAACTCTCTGTCTGGGACTCTAAAGATTCGACACTACGCTGGCAGTGGGTTTAACCACAGACCGCAAGCGGCACTAGCTGTACGTAACGGTCCCCAGGTAGATGTCGATAAGAATGCCGATGAGGTAAACCCATCCGAACTCCTACTGAGCCTGTATGTGACAATCTCCGTACAGTCCGGTCTGTTCGTCTGATACATCGCATGGCGGGCCTAGGGGGCAGTGAACGTCAGTCCCCTAATAGCGGTACAAGTCGTGTCGGAGTGTAGCCCAGAACACCCTGAGATAACACTGGAAACCTACCAGTATATCTCGCTTGCCCTAGCCAGGGACTACTTGTGTAATGGCTCTCCTAGACACAGCGCGATGTCAACCCCCCAATACCAGGAGAGACGAATCCTGTCTAACCGTCACTGCCTCCAAATGCTTCGGGACTGCACCCAACTACTACCTGTTTGCACGACTCTTTTGAGCCGTGGTAGGGTAGTAATTTAAGTACAATGGGAACACACTCGAGGCGAAGTGACAGTGTCAAGTCGGCGGGCTAAGCTGTACTCATGTTACCTGGGAACTGATAACCGACGATAGGTATAATACCAACCAACAGTTCCCGACGAGTCCTGTCCAGTGTACTCGTAACCTAACGAGCACCCGCATACTATCTCAAGTACGACGTACTGAAGGCTGTGGGACAGACCGTCTCCCCCGCTGGGATGAGAAACGCATATGCTAGTCTACTTCGGAGTATCGATGCCCTGTCTCGATAGTCCAACGACTAGGGACCTGTATAAGGATGCGCTTATGGATTACCCAGCCCCCACGAGTGTGAGCGCCATCACAACGCTGGTAATCAAGCAAAGATCTTAAGGGCTCTACTAATATGTATATAAGCGATATGCTAAAAGAAACACATGCACATATTGAAGTAGAGACAAACCAAGTAGCATACTACCATTTTGAGCAAGATTGTCTATACAACTGTGAATATCCTAAGCTTCCATCAAGTAATATACAAGCTAGTATGATATAGTAATAGCCTAGGGCATATACACTAACAATCTCCCACTTGCACTAAAGCCATGTACTGGCGTATCGTAGACCTATCATCTCGATCAGCCGCTCGAACTGAGTCTGGGGTAGGGCCTTCGTGAGTGGATCCGCAGTGTTATTCTCCGTATTTACTCTCTTCACCTCGATCTCTCGGCGATCTACAATCACCCTGATCAGGTGGTACCGCCTCAAAATGTGCCTGGACTTTTGATGGGACCTGGGTTCCTTCGCTAAAGCTATAGCTCCGTTGTTGTCGCAATACAGCGGTATTGGATCAACAATGGTAGGAACCACCTGAAGCTCCGTGAGGAACTTCTTCATCCAGACAGCTTCCTTTGCGGCATCGCAAGCAGCTATGTACTCCGCTTCCATAGTTGAGTCTGCAACGGTCTCCTGCTTGGAACTCTTCCAGCAAACCGCCCCTCTATTGAGGGTAAAGACATAACCCGACATGGACTTGGAGTCATCCTTGTCACTCTGAAAGCTGGAGTCAGCAAAGGCCTCAAGCTGGAGGTCTTTTCCGCCATACACCAAGAACATCTCCTTAGTCCTTCTCAGGTACTTGAGAATGTTCTTTACCGCTATCCAGTGTTTCTCCCCTGGGTTCGACTGATACCGGCTTACAACGCTCAATGCGTATGCTACATCTGTTCTGGTACACAACATCGCATACATTATAGAGCCTACCGCAGAAGCGTAGCGTATAATAGACATGCGATCCTTTTCCAAATCAGTCTTGGGAGACATCTCTTTGGAGAGGGTGATCCCGTGACAAGCCGGTAGATTACCGCGCTTGGAATCTTCCATACTTGGAATCTTCCATACTAAACCTTTTCAGTATGGTGTCGATGTACCTTGGCTGTGAAAGTCCCAACATCCTCTTAGATCTATCACGATAGATCTGGATCCCCAGAATGTAGTTGGCATCGCCCAGGTCCTTCATGGAGAACCTCTGCGACAAGAATCCTTTGACTGACTGTAGCATAGGAATATCATTTCCTATTAGGAGAATTTCATCCACGTACAAGACGAGGAATACCACAGTTCTCCCTACAATCTTACTGTAAATGCATGGTTCATCTGGGTTTTTTGATAAAGTCGAATTCTTTGACAGTATCATCAAAGCAGATGTTCCAACTCCGCGATACCTGCTTAAGTCCATAAATGGACTTGAGAAACTTGCACACTCTACCGCTGCTCTCACTCTGAATGAATCCCTCCGGCTGATCCATATAGACACACTCTTCCAAATTACCATTTAGGAAAGCCGTCTTTACGTCCATCTGCCAGATTTCATAATCGTGGAAGGCAGCAATGGCAAGAAGGATCCGAATGGATTTCAGCATAGCCACTGGAGAAAAGGTCTCGTCATAGTCCAAACCAGGTCTTTGACGAAAACCTTTTGCAACAAGTCTAGCTTTATAGGTCTCAACCTGCCCATCTACACCAATCTTCTTTCTGAAGATCCATTTGCAGCCTACGGGTTTTACCCCTTTTGGAGCAAAGTCCAAAGTCCAAACTTTGTTGGTGTACATGTACTCCATCTCGGCCCGCATTGCATCCAGCCATTTTACCGAGTCGCCGCTCTGAATGGCTTGGTGGAAGCTAGTAGGCTCACCATAATCCATGGTGCAATCCTTTCTATCCCCGTCTATGAGAAAACCGTAGTATCTCTCGGGCGGATGAGACTGCCTACTACTCCTGCGGAGTGGCGCTGGGATATCCGGTTCTCTTGAAAAATCTGGTTCTTCCAAACTTTCAGTAATAGCTTGTGGTTCTGGAATCTCTTCCAGTTCTACTATGCTCCCACTTGCTTCTTTTTCTAAAAACTGATGTTCTAGAAAGTGGGCATGACGAGAAACAAAAACCTTTTGTTCCTCTGCGTAATAGAAAAAATACCCCCTGGAGTTCTTTGGGTATCCCACAAACTTACACAGTACTGAGTGTGCCTCGAGCATGTCCGCATGCTGCTTTTTTACAAAAGCTGGACATCCCCATATTTTCAGATACTTAAGACAGGGTTTTTTCCCACACCACATCTGATATGGTGTGGTAGGCACAGTCTTGGAGGGAACCTTGTTCAAAAGATATGCAGCTGATTCTAGTGCATAACCCTAGAAGGATCGCGGCAACTCAGCCTTACTCATCATGGATCGAACCATATCCAATAGGTTTCGATTCCGCCTTTCCGATACACCTTTTGTAGAGTTGCTATGCACGTGCACAAGGGTCTACGAGGCATCAACCATGCCCGATTAAAAAATTAGCCATGCCGAACAACCCGAATACGGATCTTTAAACTAGAGATTAGGCGAAAACTAACATGTTAACAACTTTAACACTAAGTGAGAGGGATTACAACCTTTGTAGATCCGGTCCTTCACTTCATAAGCTCCGTGTTGAAGTCCCTTCGCTGCGATCATCATGCTCCGGACTCTCGAGAGGCTTCACGAAGAGAAAAGATGCAGTCTTGCTTCCGATCTTCGATACAAAGATGATCTACCTTGAAGTTTCATTAACACAAGCTAACACTCACTAAAATTGAGTGAACACTCTCATCTAAAGGGTAAGGGAAGATGAGGATGATGAAGTAGGATTTTTGCTCTCTTTATTTATCTTTTTCTCATATTTATTCATCACTTGGAAAAAGCTAGTGAGCTTTTTCCATGAAGAAAGAAGAAGGAAGAAGATGAAGAATAATAGAATTATTTCTTTTGTGATGAATAGAAAGAATTAATATGATAAATAATGCAACCATGGTCAAGTAAACTCATGTAGAGAATTAACTAGGGTTAGGGTTTGGGTTGGGTTAAAGCATGAGTCACTTGAAAATATCTTTCACAAACCAAAACCCAAACCTTCTAGAATCATCTAGAAAGCTTAACCCTAATCCAAACCCTAATCATGTTTAAACTCCACTAAACATGTTGCATTAGTTATCATATCATGTTACAATATTATATATCACATATATAATATTTATCGTAACAAAATAAAATAATACAATTAACATATATCGCATATATATCAATGTATTACCCGAGTGAGAAAAAGAATCTTTTAGTGAGCTAATATTAGTTAATGTAATTTAATATATCATATATATTATTATACATTAAATTATCGAATCAACACTTGATCCGACAATCCGGCTATATTGCATATAACCGACTAATATTTATCCGTACCGATTCATCGAATCAACTCTTGATCCGATGACCCGGCTGATATCAAATATCGCGAGAATAGAATACGGTATCTCATATCGTATTATCCTCGGTCCCGCACATATCACATATGTGCCCCTACTCCGTTTTGCCTGAGCCAAGAAACCTCTGTGTAGGACTCTAAAGAATCGTCAATACGCCGGCAGTAGGTGACGATCATATCAAACACCCACAAGCTGCAAGCGGTCAGCTAAATGTAACAGCCACCCAGGTATTGAGCGCTCAGAAGATCAACAAGCAAGCCTGTACATTCTCCTGTGAATCCAAACAGTAACACTCCCATACAGTCCGGTCTCATCGTCTGATATGTCGCATATCTCGCCTAGGGGTGGCAAACGTCAGACCCCAGTAGCTCGATAAGTCGTGTCGATATGAGGTCTATAACAGTTCGAGAAACTACTGATAACACTTACCAGTAAATCTCAGCAACCCTGGCCAGGGATTTCCGGTTATAGCCAATCGAACACAGCACAACATCAACTCCCTATACCAGGAGAGACGAATCCCCTCCTATCGCTCATTGCCTCCATGTGATTCGGGACTGTACCCAAAAGCCACCTTTTTGCACGCCCTCTTGGACGTGGTATGATGGAAATCAAAGCACAGTGGGAATCACACAAGACTCTATGACGATCTCGGGTCAACAGACTACTCTGTACCAGTGTCACCGGAGAACTGCCATCTGACGTGAGGTATAATACCGTCTAGGAGTTCTCGGCGAGTCCGTCCAGTGTACCCAGTCTCTACTGAGCACCCGTACACCATCCTTGATGTCAAACAACGATGGATATGGGATCATCCATCGCCCATCATATGGGTCAAGATGCGTATACGCTAGTCTACTCTGGTGTATCGATGCCCTGTCTCGATACACCCTCGACTAGGAACAGTTATAGGATATACTCGTCGACTACCGTGGCCCCACTAGTATGATCTCATCATAGTCCCAGTAGTCGAGTACATATCCTAAGGGCTTTATCAACATATAATATAGAGACAATCAGAGTACATGTTAAGATAAAGTACAACCAGATAGCATACTATCATGTCGAGCAAGAAAGTCCTCCCTATATATGTCCTAGCATCCACTACAATATACATCGTATGTACAGTAATGGCCTCTAGGGCATACATATAACTAACACCGTTGTGTTGTGGTGTGTATGGAGGAGTAAGCTGAGAGAGAATTCCATTCTCTTTTAAGTAGCCCAGAAACTCGGCACTCAAGTATTCACCACCTTGATCAGATCTCAGTATCTTGATACTTTTGCCTGTTTGTTTTTCAACCTCATTCTTGTATTCCTGAAATTTCTCAAAGGCCTCGGATTTGTGCTTCAGCAAGAAGACATGCCCATACCTAGAGAAATCATCTGTGAAAGTAATGAAGTATGAATAACCACTTCGCGCATGTGTAGACATTGGACCACATACATCACTGTGTATGAGTCCCAAGAGCTCGCTTGCTCTTTCTCCGTGTCCAGTGAACGGAGTCTTTGTCATCTTTCCCATGAGACAAGATTCACAAGTGGCATAAGACTGGTACTCAAACGGATCCAAGTATCCTTCATTATGTAACTTTGTTAACCGTGTCTCATTAATGTGACCCAGTCTACAATGCCATAAGAAAGCCTGATTTAATTCCGGAGACTTTCTTTTAAGTGTGTTCTGGACACTGAAGACCTGAGCTTGATTCAAAACGTATATACCGTATTTCATTGTACCTGACCCAATCAGCACTTGATTTAGGTGGATGTTTACTACATCGCTTACAAAAGTAAAATCATATCCTTCCTTAGAAAGTAAGGATACAGATATGATGTTACAAGTCGCACCTGGTACATAAAAACAGTCACGCAGAATTAATATCTGCCCAGTTGTCAGTCCTAGATGATATTCCCCTACGGATTCAGCATACATGCTCATTCCGTTAGCAACCCTGAGAGTCATATCACCTTTCCTGATAACCCTAAGGTTTCTCAAAGCCTGTAACGAATTACAGATATGAGATCCTGATCCGGTATCCAATACCCAGGAAGTAGGGTTAACTGACATACAGTTCTCTATTACAAACACACCCGAAGCCGAAACCACAACATGCTTCGAATTCTGGCTATGGGCTTTACAAGCCCTGCAATCCTTCTGCCCATGTTCATTCCTGTAATAATAGGAACATCCCGCTTTTACTATATCTGTTCCTGAAACTTCTGCCCTTCCCTTTCTTTCTACTTCCCTAGTTTCCTTTAGGGTAGTAGGTAGAGACTGTTGAATTAAGTCAGCATCTGACCCGTTCTTCAACGTGGTCTTCAGGTCCGAGAGCTCAAAAGAGCTGGTCTCTGTAAGGACGTTGCCCCTTACAGATGACCCGATAGCCAACCTCGCTGGAAGAAATTCGTTCGAGGTCTCATATCTTGCGATACGAGATTGCTCTCCATATAAAACTTTGTTATGGAAGAAGATAGAAGCTGAGTCCATCTTCTCGTGCTTCCTCTGGTATATACCATCAACTGAGGCTAACACGAGGCACTTGGCTTTCGCACAGTCTTCTTCCGATGTCCTACGGATATCAATATCCATGATAGGGGAAACTGGACCTGAGACGGCAGGGGTTGGATTAGTCAAGAGGTGTCCCAGCTTGTCATGGTCAATGGACATCTGGACATACCATTGCTAGTCATAACAGTTAGATTCAGTCGTTTTATTATCTAGATGTAACCTAGGTGCGGTCACTGGGTCGCTGCAATTAAGAGAGAGAGAAGAAAACACTTAGCATGATGCTCTTGCAAGTTTAGATTGGTTTTTAATTTATCTAAACAGGATGGCTCCCACTGTCTCTCGAATCCCTCCTCAAACCATAAAGGAAGAACTAGTCAGGATTTATCTCACCGTACAATGCTTGCTTAACCGTTCAGTCAGGCCAGTGTCGGTACTTCGAGGGAGGTTTTCCAACGCTTTCGCGAAGTTCCTTAATTAAGTAACCTCTTTTCCCTGTGGGCGTAGCCCCACTAACACCTTTCTAGACACCTACTAGGTTTATAGCATTGATCGTTAAGTGAGAAATTTCCCGAGGAGTAGCATATACTCACAGTAGGATCGGGATCCAAATATCATCGCGTGATAAAACCGAAGGAATCCTACCAGAATCATCACACTCCAAATGGTATGCAGCGCTAGCAAGTTTCAGTACTTATGAAACTCCCGATATGGATTTTTGCCCCATGCTCTTATGACCTTGACGAAGGCCAACATATCATAAGTCACATGTCAAGTTCTACCCGTCATCGTCCAGGTTAATTTGAACCCACCTGTACATACCCTTGACGGAGGCCAAAATAGTAGTACGACTGTCCCAAACCAACGCATCTATCTATGCTACAGATAAATATTCAGCAGCTACCAATCACTATGCCTTGGCGAAGGTCAAAATACATAGCTTGAATACTACTGAATATTTAACCGAGATGACGGAGGGCTACGAATGGTTTTGGCAAAACCGTGAACGTAGTGAACTTGATATAGTCGATGGAACGAGATAGCTTTTAAAAGGAGTGGTTCAAGCTCCGCATTTAAAATGCTGGTTTTTGAAAAGAACCGAGTGGTTTTGAAAGTGTTCCAACGACTTTTACTTGGTTTATTTTCTTGCATTAGTTCTTTTAATGCGTCCCATCATTTAATTCTACCATTGCAGAAAACAACCAAAATATGACGTACGCTTATGCTATTCGCATTCGCCACGGGACCTCGTCAACACTCGTTAGGTTACTTAACTAACGACAGAGCGGGGGCTGGGCTAGCGCGGATGTAAAACATAAGCAACACCTAAATAGTTATCATATATAAATATATAGCAATGATAGACATTACAGATCACAGATGAACACTTTAGATATACTAGGAATCCGCGATTCGTTCGAGCCTGCAACGAAAAACGGATTACACGGTCGCGATGAATAGCCAAACCCCACCCTAGACCCCTACAGGTGCGGCAAACTACCCGCCAAGTACCCGAAGCGAAGCAACCTCCCTCAACACTGTGAGTGGGCCACTCGGCACTTCGAGATACCCGGTAGTTTGTGCACCCCACCTTGGGTCTATCCTAAGAGTAAAAACAGTAAAAAGAAATTATACAATGACGGCTACAACCCCGACCCGGTTGTGCGGCCAAACAAATAATATTACATCAATTTACATATTTTACAATGAATGAAAGAAAAAGAAACTCTCATCTCACACCCATTCCCGGCTATTCATCTGCGACAATCCACCGAGTTCATATACACAAACTATCAACATTACAGATCACAGATATGTATAACCCCCCACTAATCGACGTATAGCGATTAGCGGACGTTCAATACATATATCACATCACAGATAATAACCATTAGCCAAAGAGTACGGAATATCGATCAAAATACGGATTTTTAGCCACCCGAAAAGTCAATTTGCTCTCTGGAAATTCTGGGTGGAAAAAACATGTCTTAAAAATCCTAAAACATCCATACTAAAACACTGCAAAAAACCAGGTCCACGACCGAGTCAAATCGGCCGCGGAACCGCGGCGGTTTGGTCAGTTCATGGGACCGTTTTTCTGCAGTGGTTTTAGAAAACCCTGAGACGAATTTTCATGTATGTTAAAATAATTTTTGAACAGTAAAAAATTCGACAGAAAGTTAAGGTTTTGCGGATGTGTTTTGCGACTTTTTTCCGATCGATGTTCTTAACACTTTGCTAACTTACTAGTTTATATTTAGCTAGGCTCTGATACCACTGTAAGTTCACGTTGCTCACCCCGGTTCTTACGGGGAGGCGGAAACGGCAAAAAACAATGATTTTGGCGCAAGGCAACATGGACTAAAAGTCGGATCTTTGCTAAACTAGAAACTAGTAAACACTAAGAGGTTTTAGCTACTATGCTGTAGAAAGTATACCTCATGGAACCGGTCCTTCGGGTCTTCATCCCTCTGTCCCACTCGTCCATCTAAGCTCCAAGCGTCGATCCGGACCTTAGGCACCTCCGCGGCCTTCTTGAGTCGAAGACGATCCACCCGAGAGTTGTACACTAAGCTTCGCCTCAAGCCAAGGCAACTATGGCAAAGAGATTGCTAATCTAAATGCCTTAGGTTGTATAGAAGAGAAAGATAGATGTGTTTGTCTATGTGGATTCTTTTTCTCTCAACACATGAGATCAAAAGAAGAGATCAAGAGGAGGAAGAAGAAGGAGAAAGTTTGCAACCATGGAGCTTTTCTTTTCTTCTCATTTCTAGAGAGAGAATGAGAATGGAATAATGAAAAAGGATTAAGCCAAATGAAATGAACCATGGTTGCAATAATACACTAATCTCATCATTACTAATCCTATCATGATAAAGTTGATGGCACATTGAATTGACCATTATCATAACTCAAGAATTATAAAGAAAATAAAAGAAGAGTGTAGATCCCTCTTGAAGGTCAATGGTCAACACGGTCAACGGGTCAACAAAGTCAAGAGGGGTCTAAGTGGTCAAATGGTCAATGCAATTAGCCATCACTAATCTATCACTAAAACGATTAGTAAACAATATCTCCGACTCATAACGGTTTTGACCAAACGAATTGTCAAAACCCTAATGAGTGTGCCACATTACGGTTTTGGCCGAACCAACTGCCAAAACCCTAATGGGGCACCTCCTCCTTCATCACTCCTCAAAACTGTGCATACACACCCGCATCCGTATTCCGAAGAATGCGAATGCACAGAAGACAAATCAAATCCATCTGTGCAATACTAGGATCTGGCTTAAACCAAAGCCCACTAGTATTGCCTGCCCGAACAGCATACGCACACAACTGAACATAAGTGATCGTAGCCCTGCCGTAAAACCATACGGCCTCTACACGTTTCGCTCAATGCAGGGAAACTCACTGTGTGGGACTCTAAAGACTCGATACTACGCTGGCAGTGGGTTTAACCACAGATCGCAAGCGGCACTAGAGGTACGTAACGGTCCCCAGGTAGATGTCGATAAGAAGGTCGATGCGGTAAACCCATCCAAACTCCTACTGAGCCTGTATGTGACAATCTCCGTACAGTCCGGTCTGTTCATCTGATACATCGCATGGCGGGCCTAGGAGGGCGGTGAACGTCAGTCCCCTAATAGCGGTACAAGTCGTGTCGGAGTGTAGCCCAGAACACCCTGAGATAACACTGGAAATCTACCAGTATATCTCGCTTGCCCTGGCCAGGGACTACTTGTGTAATGGCTCTCCTAGACACAGCGCGATGTCAACCCCCAATACCGGGAGAGACGAATCCTGTCTAACCGTCACTGCCTCCAAGTGCTTTGAGACTGCACCCAACTACTACCTGTTTGCACGACTCCTTTGAGCTGTGGTAGGGTAGTAATCTAAGTACTGTGGGAACACACTCGAGGCGAAGTGACAGTATCAAGTAGGCGGACTAAGCTGTACTCATGTCACCTGGGAACTGATAACTGACGATAGGTATAATACCAACCAACAGTTCCCGACGAGTCCTGTCCAGTGTACTCGTAACCTAACGAGCACCCGCATACTATCTCAAGTACGACGTACTGATGGCTGTGGGACAGACCGTCTCCCCCGCTGGGATGAGAAGCGCATACGCTAGTCTACTCCGGAGTATCGATGCCCGGTCTCTATAGTCCAACGACTAGGGACCTGTATATGGATGTGCTTATGGATTACCCAGCCCCCACGAGTGTGAGCGCCATCACAACGCTGGTAATCAAGCAAAGATCCTAAGGGCTCTACTAATATGTATATAAGCGATATGCTAAAAGAAACACATGCACATATTGAAGTAGAGACAAACCAAGTAGCATACTACCATTTTGAGCAAGATTGTCTATACAACTATGAATATCCCAAGCTTCCATCAAGTAATATACAAGCTAGTATGATACAGTAATGGCCTCTAAGGCATATACACTAACATTCTCTTCGTCTGTTAGCTCGTAATGGACCGCCACTCGTAGAGAGGGTAGCTCTATCTCCAAGGGAAGTACCACTTCTGCGCCGAATACCATTGCATACGACGTTGTGTTTGTGGCCGTTTTGAACGTAGTTCGATATGCCTGGAGAGCTCCATGCAGTCTCTCGTGCCAGTCCTTTTTATTTTTGGACACCGTCTTTTTCACGATCTTCGTCAAGGTCTCGTTGAAAGCCTCAGCTAGACCGTTAGCTCGGGGATTATAGACCGAAGAGTATCTTCAGTCTATATTATGTTGCTACACGAAGCGGCTGATTTTGTAAGTTCTGTAGGCCGGCCCATTATCGGAGATAATCCGTCGCGGAGTGCCGAATCGATAGATGACGTGTGTCTTGAAGAAATGGAGGATATTCTCCGTCTTCACTTCTCTTAGTGGTACTGCTTCTGCTCACTTGGAGAAGTAATCGGTTGTTGCCAATATGAACCGATGTCCTCTTGATGATGCTGGTTCGATGGGCCCAATTATGTCAGTTCCCCACATTTCGAACGACCAGCAAGCCACTGTTGGGTGTAGCGGATTTTGATGCTGGTGGTAAAGTCCTGATTGTTAGAGTTTTTCGTGTTCAAGTTTATTACAGCAATCAAGACGGTTTCGCTTGTAGCTAGCCGGTTGAGTACGGGTCGTCCGTAGGGAGATGTGAATCTTTTTCTATGTGCTTTAACGAGTTAAGTCCAAATGTCCAGATTTGTTTTGAGATTAACTATGTGCTAAAATGATATGTAAAGAGAGCTTGTTAGGGTTAGGATTAGGTTAGTTTGAGTTAGGAGTCGGTCACTTCTTTCGTTGCCATTCTTAATATCGGTGTTACGGTAATCGGCAACAACGGGGATTAGCACGACTAGGAAGGAACTTGCGAGTATAAGCTAGGCTTTCCAACGCATAAGTTCTTCCTTTTGGTTCTTGTCCGTCCGTTCTTGGCTCTTATCCTTAACCTCTGGTTAATTTAATCACAACCGGTCTCACTACG